>JAVYIG010000024.1:0-1301748 GCA_035222895.1 Strongylocentrotus droebachiensis
GCCATAGATTTTGCTTTTCGGACAAAATCATGACAGTTTATTTTTCTCTTTAGTCCCGCGTATTTATTTGACGGTATTTCCCCAGGTAGCGGTCGTATGAAGTTTGAGACGTCATGACCGGACTCCAGCGCAGTATATATGGCTGAGTTTTAGATGGCTGGGAGGGGTGAAGGCCCACTCGGGAGTATACTACCGCAGGATGAAGGGTTTGGGAAGCTCTTTCAGTTTACGAGCTTTGACAAGAAAATGAGGTGAGGAATAGAGTGAAAGAGGAGAGAGGGGGAGGGAGAGAGGAGAGAGAGAGAGAGAGAGAGAGAGATAGGGAGAGAGAGAGAGAGGGAGAGAGAGAAAGTGGGAGAGAAAGAGAGAGAGAGAGAGAGGGAGAGAGAGAGGAGAAGGAGAGAGCAAGAGAGGGGGGAGATTGGAGGAGCAGGAGGGCTGGAGGAGGGGTGGTATACTCTGCCACGTACACCTTAAGGCAGGTGCAAACTAAATCGTTTGTGTACATTATAAATACATCCTCAATATTTCACCGACTTTCCTTCTAAAAGCTCCCCAGAGAAATCAGGTTTCTCTATAAATAAAATAAAAAAAGCTCGAAGAAGAAGTATTTGGAATCATAATTTGAGTATGCAGGCTTCATTGGAGAGCAGTATGATTATGAATCTAACAAGTTATTAATATCACCCTCAATCGTAATGAGTGTAATGTCCTACAGAGTTATTGATTTCCGTACCTCGTTATTTACACGCTCAATTCACAGTCCTTATCCAATCACTTCATTAATCGTTACTCTCTTTGTCATTGATATACAGTGCGTCCCAGAAAAAATGAAACCGAGAATTATCGATGCTTCATCATAAATTATTCAAAATTATAATTAATAAATGACCCATATTTGTAAAGCTTAGATCATCCTCTTTCATTTGATGCAACTCATATGACGCATGAGTGATTAAAATTAATTTAAAAAGAGGGAACCAAAAAGTCATTTGGCGGACGGTATCTGAATTTCAAAGAGAAAATCACATTTCTAGAAAGTTCAGTTTTCGCCTTTCATATGACACCTCAATCAGGAAAACTGAGCAAGGAATAGGAAAGTTCGGTTTGTTTAAAGTGATGCATGCATTTCCATAATTTCATTAAACGAATTCGTTTTGCACTGGCTGCCTGCCGTAGCAACAAACGGAATTGGCAAAAGACTTTAACTCCGTTTCGTTTAAGATCAGCAATAGACGAAAGACTTAATGCGTGGCTGATTGTCAACGAAATGGAGTTAGGTCTTTTTTCAATTCCGTTTGTTGCTACGGCAGGCAGCCATTGAAGACGATCTTTTAAAATTTGATTTGATTGATTTGATTTATTGGTTTATGGAACTGCAAGCATCACTTTAAACAAACATAACTTTGTTATATATATTTGCTTATTTATGATTCACTGTCAGAAAAATACTTATTGTATTTATATTACTATTGTCATCGAGAAACTGTGTACTTTGTCAAATCAAAATCTAATCCTAATATACTACCTCTCTCTCTTTTTACCCATCTCTTTTGTACTCTCTCTTCTGCCCCTTCCTCTTCCAATTATCTCAATAACTCTCTTCGCTTTCTATCCCTTTCCAACTACAACCCATTCCCTCCAACCCCTCCTCTTCTACCCATCCACCCACTCCGTTACCCCCCCCCCCCCTTTTTCCGTCTATCTCTCCCTCTATCTCTCCGTTACCCATCTCTCTCCCTCTTTCTCTCTCTCTCTCTCTCTCTCTCTTTCTATCTCTCTGCTTCACATTAAAGTAAAAGCTGCTTGGGTAAGTCCGTCTCTCTCTCTCTCTCTCTCTCTCTTTCTATCTCTCTTGTTCACATTATCGTATAAGCTGCTTGGGTAAGTCCGTCTCTCTCTCTCTCTCTCTCTGCTTCACATTATGGTATAAGCTGCTTGGTAAGTCCGTCTCTCTCTCTCTCTCTCTCTCTCTCTCTTTCTCCAGCCCTCTCTCTCCCCCCCCCCCCTCTCTCTCTCTCTGCTTCACATTATGGTATAAGCTGCTTGGGGTAAATCCGTTCCCCCCTCTCTCTCTCTCTCTCTTTCTCCAGCCCTCTCTCTCCCCCTCTCTCGCTCTCTGCTTCACATTATGGTATAAGCTGCTTGGGTAAGTCCGTTCCCCCTCTCTCTCCCTCTCTATTTCTCCAGCCCTCTCTCTCTCTCCCCCCTCTCTCTCTCTCTGCTTCACATTATGGTATAAGCTGCTTGGGTAAGTCCGTTCCCCCCTCTCTCTCTCTCTCCCTCTCTCTTTCTCCAGCCCTCTCTCTCACCCCCCCCCCCCCCCTCTCTCTCTCTCTCTGCTTCACATTATGGTATAAGCTGCTTGGGTAAGTCCGTTCCCCCCTCTCTCTCTCCCTCTCTCTTTCTCCAGCCCTCTCTCTCCCCCCCTCTCTCTCTCTGCTTCACATTATGGTATAAGCTGCTTGGGTAAGTCCGTTCCCCCCCCCCTCTCTCTCCCTCTCTCTTTCTCCACCCCTCTCTCTCTCTCTCTCTCTCTCTCGCTCTCTGTTTCACATTATCGTATAAGCTGCTTGGGTAAGTCCGTCTCGTCATCTTTAGCATCTAAGTGCTCTTGACCTTATGCAATGAGGCTAAAACAAACACCGTCCCATCCCGACGCAACCCTCGTCTTTGTGTCATCCTCGGAAACTGGGTCATTGGGAAAAGCTACATAATCGATGACCGTTTTACGTCAAGGTTTTTGACGATCGATTCTTCTTTGGGTTCTTGCTTTATCATAATGTGTTGCTCACTTGAATACGTGAAGTATACGTAAAAAACACTGATTCATTTAAGCTTTGTGTTTATACTTTGCTTATATCTGCATTATCTTTTACAACAACATCAGTGAGAGATTAAACTGTATTCGGGTGTTCTTTAGATCTTTAAAATTGTGGGTGAACAATCAGCATGATTTTTCTTTTGATGCCGCCATCGTAGTCAAGCGTTGCCTATGATGGCGGTCTCCTGCACTTTTTTCAAAGATGTGGAGGATAATACTTTAAATTCATAATACCTTATTATAGAAATATGAAGTTCATTATCATATGTATAATGTAAATCATATTTTGACATGAGGTTATCATTGTTAGCATATTTTAGTATACCTTGCGTTTATATCTTCTTTGTTATTCAGTTATTTAATTTAGAAAAATGCAGATATAAAACAAGTAAAAAATGGATCAAAATATACTTTCTATTCTCTACTATTAAACACTTTTGATACTGATCGTATTTTATAATTCCTTTTCTTTTATATACAAATAAATAGTAAATTCCAAACACCACCGCCACCCCGCCCCTTGCCCGACCCCTCGCGCTCAGCTTGCTACGCCGAATATTTATTTATCAATACGTAAGTGATGTGAATGCACCAATAACAATTTCACTTTTGAATATCATATCAACGTCTGAATCCCCTTGATCGCATTCCTGCAGTTGTAAATGTCAAATCAGAATGTCAGCCTATGGAGGGTGAGAGAGAGAGGAAGGGAGGGATGGAGAGAGAGAGAGAGAGAGAGAGAGAGAGAGAGGGGGAGAGGGGGGGGGGGGGAGAGTTGGAGAGTACATATATATAGGAGAGAGAGAGAGAGAGATGGAGAGATGAAGAGAGAGATGAAGTGAGAGAGAGGGGGAGGTGGGGGTGGAGGGGAGAGAGTCAGAGAGAGTCAGAGATAAAAAGAGAGAGAGAGAGAGAGAGAGAGTTTGGGGAGAGATAGAGAGAGGTGGAGAGATGGAGAGAGAGAGGGGAATTGATAGAGAGAGAGAATGAGAAGAGAGGGAGAGAGAGAGAGAAAGAGAAAGAAAGAGAGGGGGAGATTGAGAGAGAGAGGGAGAGAGATAGAGAGAAAGAGAGAGACAAAGAGAGGTAGATGGAGAGAGAGAGAAAGCGAGAGAGAGAGAGAGATGGAGAGAGCCATAAAGAGACTGATATGGACAGGATGCGACTTATTTTTCGGAAGAGCGCAAATCGTACAAAGACAAATATCTCTAATAATCAATGAAATATGCCATGATTTTTTTTCCTCCTGATTCTCGTTGATGGAACTAATCTCGATGACATTTAAATATAGTGTATAATCCAGGGTATTTACTCTCGAGAATACCGGGAGGGGAAAGGCGTGGAGGGGCAGTAGTTAAATGATTATTATCACAGTTTAAAGGAGTGAGATTCCTCTTTTATAGAGGATGAATGATTTTAGGTAGTCTGGTGAAGATCTAAAAAAGCTTTATGTAACACGTGATAACTACTTTGCTTTTATCGTAATCACAGAGCTTTTTACAGGCATAATGACGTGCGATGTTTTTCTCGTTTCGATTCGTATAAAAGCTAATTTGCTGTTGAGAAATATTGAATATAAGACAAGGCAATACGTCACACCTGGAAATGAAAATTAAACATGGAAATGAAGGACACAAAATAACATCACGTTCATTCCAGAACCATGAGAATCAAATTAGATTGCTTGGGAAAGGTTTGGGTGAACTAAACTGCATTCTATAAAAGTGTGGAATCGAATACAGAAAAAATACTATTAACTCAAAATGCACTAATCATTTATAACCTAATAAACGAGTAGCCCACACCCATCATCAACGATAAGGAACCAGCCCCCCCCCCCACCCACTCCTGGTATTATCCCCACACCCATCATCAACGATAAGGAACCAGCCCCCCTCCCCCTCCCAGTATTATTCCCACACCATCATCAACGATAAGGAACCAGCCCCCCTCCCAGTATTATCCCCACACCCATCATCAACAATAAGGAACCAGCATCTCGAGTAGCCCCCCCCCCCACTCCCAGTATTATCCCACACCCATCATCAACGATAAGGAACCAGCCCCCTCCCCCTCCCAGTATTATTCCCACACCCATCATCAACGATAAGGAACCAGCCCCCCTCCCAGTATTATCCCCACACCCATCATCAACGATAAGGAACCAGCATCTCGAGTAGCCCCCCCCCCCACTCCCAGTATTATCCCCACACCCATCATCAACGATGAGGAACCAGCCCCCCACCCCCACTCCTATTATTACCCCCACACCCATCATCAACGATAAGTAACCAGCTCCCCCCTCCACTCCCAGTATTACCCCCACATCCATCATCAACGATAAGAAACCAGCCTCCCCCCCCACACCCATCATCAACGATGAGGAACCAGCCCCCCCCCCCCACTCCCAGTATTATCCCCACACCCATCATCAACGATAAGGAACCAGCCCCCCCCCCACTCCCAGTAGTATCCCCACAACCATCATCAACGATAAGGAACCAGCCCCCCTCCCCCCTCCCAGTATTATTCCCACACCCATCATCAACGATAAGGAACCAGCCCCCCTCCCAGTATTATCCCCACACCCATCACCAATGATAAGGTACCAGCATCTCCGAGTACCCCCCACTCCCAGTATTACCCCCACACCCATTATCAACGATAATGTACCAGCATCTCCGAGTACCCCCCCCCACTCCCAGTATTACCCCCACACCCATCATCAACGATAAGTAACCAGCCCCCCCCCCCCCTCTACTCCCAGTATTACCCCCACATCCATCATCAACGACAAGAAAACAGCCTCCCCCCACTCCCAGTATTACCCCCACACCCATCATCAACGATAAGGAACCAGCATCTTGAGTAGATATGGAACAATCGCACCCTCTAAGCCACTGTGTCAAGTACACTGGAATCTTTCTTTAATTCTCCTTACTCCACGCCAGCTGCAAAATACATGGGACATTGTAACCATGGTGGACATTCAATTTAGGCGAAGACTGAGGCAGGTGAAGAATGAATAATAGAATGCCCTGCCTTGCGCACCATTATGACCAGAATCCGAGGGGAAGGAAGGAGGAGGGGGATGAAAGGAGAAAAGAAGGAGGAAGGAGAGGAGGAGGAGAGTGTGGGGGAATAGGGGGACTGAAAGAAGAGGGAATTAACAATAGAGAACTTTGCCTTGCTAGTTATTATGATTGAGTGGAAGAGAAGAAGGGGAGATGAAAGGAGAAATGATGGAGGGAGGAAGAAGGAGAGTATGGGGAATAGGGTGATTGAAAGAAGAGGGAATTAAAAATAGAGTACTTTACCTTGCTCGTTATTATGATTGAGTGAAGAGAAGAAGGGGGAGATGAAAGGAGAAATGATGGAGGGAGAAGAAGGAGAGTATGGGGAATAGGGGGATTGAAAGAAGAGGGAATTAATAATAGAGTACTTTACCTTGCTCGTTATTATGATTGAGTGGAAGAGAAGAAGGGGGAGATGAAAGGAGAAAAGATGGAGGGAGGAAGAAGGAGAGTATGGGGAATAGGGGGATTGAAAGAAGAGGGAATTAATAATAGAGTACTTTGCCTTGCTCGTTATTATGATTGAGTGGAAGAGAAGAAGGGGAGATGAAAGGAGAAAAGATGGAGGGAGGAAGAGGAGAGTATGGGGAATAGGGGGATTGAAAGAAGAGGGAATTAATAATGAGAGTACTTTACCTTGCTAGTTATTGTTATCGAGTAGAAGACAAGAAGGAGGAGATGAAAGTAGAAATGAAGAATGGTGGAGAGGAGGAGGAGAGTATGGGGAAATAGGGGGATTGAAAGAAGAGGGAATTAATAATAGAGTACTTTACCTGCTCATTATTGTTGTTGAATGGAAGAGAAGAAGGGGGAGATAAATGGGAAGGGGTGGGGTGGAAAGATATGAGGAGGGGGAGGGGTAATAGTTTTAAAGATAAGTGGAAGAAAAGAGTTTGAGGAGGAGCGGGAGAGAAGGAATGAGGAATGGAAAAAAGATGAGAATGCTAATAATACTATTTCACAATTAATGATTTATTCCAGCTAGTTTAAGAAGTAGGATAAAGAAGAAAAGGGTATGATTATGAAGAAAGGAGATTGAGAGGAAAAGAACGAATAGAGGAGGAAGAAAAAAAAACAGAGAGATCAAGGTTTGTTTGCTTTTGATGAGTACAAAGGGATTCATTGTTTAGAGAACGATTTTATGTTTCGATGCATAAAAGAGGTGAATGAAGTAAATGAAGAATGCAACAGCAAAAACACCAACAACCCATAACCAATTAAATAAACAAAAACCAATAAAATAAATACAAATAATAAAAGAAAAGTAACAATTGGTTCCACGACCATGGTTATTAAGGTTGTAATAATGGGTTTAAGGTTACAGATACAAATTATAAACTTCTTTGTCATTACGTTTCCACTTAAATCTATACAGCCTGAAGGTCGTATCAAAATCATAAGGGAGAAACAAACAGCCATACAGAACCTTCAACCTTAAGATGGAATTTGAAGCGAGAATGAGGTAGAAAGGTGATTTACTGAATAGCCGTGATACACATTGTATTGTGCTGGATAAGGTTTGTGATGGAGAGAAAAATATACACCAGTTTCCCTTTCTGTTAGCAGATTCAGATGACGTTGTGTTAGGAAGATGTGGGGAGAAGAAAACCCAATCTGCGGTTTAGAACAGAATTGGATTGTGGTTCTACCAGCGTATCAATGGAATAACACTGAATAATGCAACCCATCTTTTATCTCAAATCATCGAATTTCTGTCTTCCACCACCTCTCTCTCTCTCTCTCTTTCTCTCTCTTCCTCTCTCTCTTTCTCTCTCTCTCACACACACACACACATTCTTTCTCTCTCTCTCTCTCTCTCTCTCTCTCTCTCTCTCTCTCTCTCTCTCCCTCTCTCTTTCCCCTTCAAGGTTATATCTTCCTATTTGAGGTAAGTTAACCTGCTAGTCGGTTCCTAGTTTCTTGTGTTTGGCTCGTCTCATATGCCAATGTTTGCAAAAGCTATATGCACTTGCGCTCTCATTCAAAAGCCTTTCATCAACCAAATTATTGTATCGAAGAGAGATGGGGGCTACTATTTAAAACTAAATTCACTATTACAAACCAAGGTCGTTGTGTTATAAGCTATCAGTGGTATTATCATTTGTCGCACTAGTAATTAGGCTAGTGAATAAAATTAATTTTGCCTGTTTTTTCTTCTTCTCTCTTTCGACCACTCGCCATATTTTTTCTTTATTCCCTGCCGCATTTTACACTCATTTGTCGGTGGATTTGTATTCTAATTGAACCCTGGCAATTGAGCAGCGATTTGCTTCTCCGTCACACCATAGCTAGAATGTTTTAAGCACCAGACGTAATTCGAATATCGAATTTTATTCATTGATTGGATACAACCAAAATAATTTTGTTCAGCAAGATCGATGCTGATATTCAGAAAAGATACCACCCGTAATAAATGAAATTTCAGTGGCCTTGCATTTTGAGTGATAATGTGATTGAACATTTCAAAAGCTAACTAGCCAGGCTTGGTGGTGAAGACTACTCTTCCCACAATGCGTCATTGTTGTCAAGCTTTCACCTGGCTGGTCATGTCGTCTGCTACGAGCATGCGCAGTTCACTCTGGTAGTCAAATCGTACTTTACGCATCACCATCTACCAACCAAGCACGGTAACTCATTAGAGTTATATCTCAATACATCTTCACAACAACATCTCTCGACTCCGTTGCCTTATGGATTTATGGATATATCTAAACTGGAATTATCACTATCGGAGAGCGCCGATCGCGTAGTGCAGGCAGGGGCTCGTATAATCCCGATATTAAATCGTGTTTGTAAGATGTTTTTGTTTCGCGCGGGAAAGTTTGTTTGGTTTGGCGCCTAAAATCAGAAGTATGAGGACGCCGGTGATAAGACACAGCAGACGATCGTCTATAGCCAGCACATGGGAGTTTGCAAATGGCGGGAACTTACTGGAAGGGCGGGGGTCGACGGCTGACAGCGATGGTAAGTTCAATTTCTTTCTGTTAAGAGATGAAGACAGGTGCTCCTCCATGAAACACAATCAATTATCAATCACTCGTAAACAACCAACATGGCCGACTAGATTTTAAATATGTGATAAATGTCAACAGCATTCGTTGTGGCAAATAAAACTCACACTTACAGGTTTTAAATCAGTCAATCTCTTTATAAAAGTTACTGATAATAAATGAATATAATAATGTCGATGTGTGTGTAATTCTTATGCAGTTCATTTGATGGATACGAAAAAAGCAAGCTTTAATATGCTTCGTAATGAGCTACAGAAGCGATGTCGAGAGCAATTACATGTATGACCTCATCACAGCTGGATTTTATTCCATCTTTCTCCTCCTTGGATCCCGCAGCGAATGACAGAGCAAGAGAGAAGGAGCGTCGAACCAACAAAATGTTATCTAACAGAAGCGGATCTAGAGGGGGGGTTGGGCGGCCCAAAAAAAAATGAAAAAAATGAAAAAAATGAAAAAAAAAGAAAAAAAGAAAGAAAAAAGAACGCACGCTGGAGAGAAACCCTTTCAAGTGCAAATATTGTGAGAAGATATTCAACTCATCTGGTAACTTAACCAAACACATGATAACTCTGGATATAACTATGTATTAAACTGTTACTTGATTTAAAAAGACGTTATCATGCACTGCTTTTTATGGTCTCCATTGTGTTAATAGATGCCAGGAAAACATCACTTACGGGGTTCAAATAAACACCCCCAAAAAAATCGGCTCGCCGCTTCGCGGCTCGTGGACGATGCTCCGCATCGTCATTATTTTGGTCAAACCCCCCCCCTTAGCAAAAAGCTAGATCCGCCCCTGTCTAATGTTATAGCTATATTCGACGACCGTGTAATTCAGCACATATTTTTTACCCCAAAAAAATTACATTTAACATTTAAGGAATTATTAATACATTCAACCTCTTAGTTGTAGTGTTGTTTTGTTTGTTTTGTTTGTGGTTTTTTTCGATATATATATTTGTGCCCCGATACATATACATACATGTACACGAACTCCAAACTGCGCAAGTAGCTCATCCAAACTTGGACAAAAAGAAAGTTTTATGAAATATTGATATGATTTTATGCTACAAATCACGGAGCATAAAAGTAACGGTGCTGCTTTATGCGATCCTCACTTTCATGTTTATCACGCAGAATGTTTCCCAAGCTCATGATCTGATTTGTCTGGGAACACAAAGTCATGTATAATATATGGCTTCTTATATCCTTGATCTTCTTATACTAAGAATACCTAAAACAAAGATTCTTTCCCTGTCCGTCTGTCTGCCTGTATGTCCGTCTCTCTTTTTCTCTCTCGCTGTCTCTCGGTGTGCCTCTCTCTTTCCGTCTCTGTCTTTCTCTTTCTCGCTGTTTGTATTTTTTGTCCCTTTAAAGATTAATTTATCAATATTTCTTTAGCGTTTACGTGGATATCATTTTTGTCTTGCATTCAATAGTGTATCATGAAGCCCTAAATGATTCGATACGGTCACCAGTGAGTCGCACACTTTCGTAATTCCTGTCTACATATCTTTTTTTTTTTAAATCCATTTATTCGGGCACTGTTACTCTTCATATTTCTAGCATGAATTGATAATGTTAAGACCAAACTTTGCCTTTTTAGTCACGTTTTGTAAAAACGTGCAATTATTAATTACCATGTGTAAGCCATCCAATGTTTGTTATATTAAAATGATCGAATTAGGTATTTTAGAAACGCCCGAGTGGAGAATTTGATGAAATTGTACAACATTATGAAATCGCATTCTCCTGTGACCGATTAAAGATAATTTTTGATGAAGTTGTCGTGATGATGACGTATTCCTGCACATACTATTTTCTTCTATTGCAGAAAGCCAGTCCCCATTGTGCTGAAGGGTGATATACTTCTTCGTGCCGTGGGAGAAAAATTAATTATAACGTATTATGGTCCATTTCTGCGTTTTCTCAGTCAAAACAAAAGGATTTTCTTTTGTAGATTTCCAACATTTTATACATATTACATCATGTTTTATTTATGGTCTATAGGAACGTTAGACGTAGCTGTACTTTACAATTCTATTACGAGCTTTCGGCTTGTTTGCTCTTCAGGTTCTGAAGAGCAAACACATACAGAAACAAATATATATATACATGATACAATGTATATGTATATGTTTATACAGTTAGTTTTTTGTTGTGTTTTTCGTAACTCAAGAATGGAAGGTGGATTGGTTGAATCATGGCTTTTTTGAATACTTTTAGATGTAAGATGTAACATGTCACATTCTCAAGATAGATGAGAAAGATGAATCGGGACAAATCAATGTTCACATATTTAATTGCGTTATTCCTATTGTATTAGATTGCTTGAGCGTTTTATGGAGTACTTGAATAGAAATTAGACGATATCTGTGGTTTTTTTTTAAATACTTTAAAAATACAATTTTTTTCATTTTGGCGCACAGTAACTTAAAAATTGATAGCTTATACCAGTACAAGAAGGTCTAAACGATATGATTTAATATTCTTCATATTATATAACTTGATGAATGCCGTACCAAAACTTGAGATAGATCCATAGCGAAGAGTGAATGCTAGAGAGATATGAGAGGAATATCTTACCCCTATATCATCGTCTGCAGATGGTTTTCTAACAAGAGATAAATCTGATGGTACTAGAGCTAATTGAATAGCTACTCATGAAGATCTCATCAACACATTTTCTTAATGATTCTAACAGAGCTTTTCTCCTCCTCGTCGACACATGACCACATTTTTCTCACATTTTGTAGGTCTCTTGTCGACTTGTCCTATTTCCTTTCCGTCTCTCTCTCTCTCTCTCTCTCTCTCTCTCTCTCTCTCTCACACACACACTCTCTCTCTCTCTCTCTTTCTCTCTAACTCTCTTTCTCTCTCCTTCTCTATCGGTCTATTTCTTCCATTCTTCTTTCCCTCTATCCCTATCCTCACATTGTCTCTCTTGTTCTGTCTCTCTCTCTTTTTTATCGCTACTTCACATCCGGTCTATTTATTCTATTATCCTCCCCTCCCTCTCTCTCCCCTCCTTCTCATTACCCCCCCCCCCCCCCCTCTCTCTCATCTCTCTCTCTCTCTCTCTTCCCCTCCTTCTCTCGCTACCTCCACTTCTATTTATCTTTCCCCTTCCTCATTTCCCTATTCGTCCTCTCTCCTTCCCTTTCTTCTCCCTCCCTTATTCTTTTTTGCCTCCTCTCACCCTTCCTCCTCCCTCCTTTCCGTCTTCTCCATCTCCCCCTACCTCTCCAAACCATGCAGTCCAGACAAACATGCTCTGTCCCCGAATTAGTGCCTTACTTGCGTAACTATGGCTTGAAGAAAAAAAATATATAGATGAACTCCATTCTCCGTGTTGCCATGGAAACGGTTGGTAATCCCAGGCCATTTGTCATATTTCTCTCTCTCTCTCTCTCTCTCTCTCTCTGGCTCTCTTTTCTCCCCCTCTGTCTCTTCTCTATGAGTTTATTATATTCGTTAGAGTTATCACAATGGTGAAACTTCGGGGAGGAAAGCCTTTTAGAAATACAAGAAAGAAGTGGATTGAAACCAAAAATAAATGTTTTTAATATTCTTTTATCGAGGGATGTTTGTTGCTTAAATAGGATGGTGCAACCCTTGTTTTACACAATAACATATCATGTTACACGCCCGTGTACTATATTGAGCGAGTAATTTCCCTTTTCTCTTTATATTGGACGAGTCAAAAAAGGATAACAAGATTATCAAATTACGTGTTTGTGACAAAAGGTATAGAGGAACGACTTTAAGAACGTCAAGTAATACATAATGGATCAACATACACAATTATACCAGGTATCTGGAGGCTGTTTGAGTTGATTGGCAGCTGAAGCTTCCCACGTTTTATTCGATTCAAGATGCGTCGCCTTTTATAAAGTACAATAGCGCTTGGTAGGGTCTAACCCACTTTCTTGGGGGCTAATAAGATAAATTGAGAATAGCCTCACGCGTCTTGCTTGTCTGCTTTGAGATAATGGTTTCAATAGCTTTACCATACATACACCTTCTACAATGCACTCTATACATCATCATAATCATTTTCACTCTCGTCTCTTTTTGTCTCAGATTATGCGCATTTATTCGATTTCGTGGATGAATATTGTCCTCATTAGGAGAATTATAATGATGTTGACTCATGAAACATGTTACACTAAAACCTTTTTGTTTGTACTTTTTCGCTGATGGCAATTTACTAAGGGCCGTCGGTGTATGTATCTCCATATACATGTATCTCCCCCCCCCTTTTTTGTTACAGTTGCTTATAGAATATTTTTATATTTTCATCCTTTTTGTAATGTTTTAGTGTAATTAATTGCTATATAATATAGGCCTAGAAATATTATGAAGTGTCTCTCACCCCGTCTTTCTTTCCTTTCTCTCTCCATTAATTTATAGTCCATTTTACATTTTCTCTCTTATTTCTTTATTTTTTTGTCTCTCTGTTTGTCTCCGTCTCTCTCTTTCTCTCTCCTCTTTCTTCCCTGACTCTTTCAATATAAAGTCCTCTCTACATTTTCCTTTCTTATTTATAAGCCCTTTTCTCTCTGTCTCTCTGCTTCTCTCTCCCTCTTTCTTTCCTGACTCTTTCAATATAAAGTCCTCTCTACATTTACCTTTCTTATTTATTAGCCTTTTTCTCTCTGTCTCTCTGCTTCTCTCTCCCTCTTTCTTCCCCTTCTCTTTCCATTTATAGTCCACTCTACACTTTCCTCTATTTTCTTAGCCTCTTTCTCTCTTTCTCTTTCTCTCTCTCTCTCTCTCTCTCTCTACCAAGTGCGTCATGAATGAAATCATAACTTACCTCACAAAGTGCATACACCCAGAGTTAGTGTTGTTATCTAAGCTTTAGCGACCGCTAAATTTATATTCAGTTAGATGACTGTGTTACGAGATGACACAGTAAAGCACTGATGAACTCAGGGTGTGAAGACCCCCTGATCACCATGAGTTCACCCCACCTGATCCCCCAGGTCTGCCGATGGTTGGGAGAACTCCAAACAAGGGCTCGTTGATCAGTTTGAGCTATAATACCAGAATATACTTTATACATTCCAATACAAATATCTAACTGATTAATAAGACAAATAGGAGAGGGGTTTAAAACGGGCAAAGTGCTTTTAAACTAAGCACGGCTAAAAGGTAGTATGGATAATAGTTTTCTTATAGAATATATGTTATGTAAAGCCCTCTAACACATCGCTCTGCTTGAGCACTGTCTTCTTTCCATAGACCATGGAGTTACTAACTCCATGCATAGACGACTACACCCGGACAAAAACACTCTTGGACAATAACCCTCAGACAGTACATCCCCGAACAAATTGACATTAAACCGTGTATATTTAATCTGAATTAAAGTTCAGAATTGACATTTGACATTGACATTGATTTCATCCGACTTGAGATGTTGCAATTTGATATCAAGCTCGCCGTAACCAGTGTGCAGAATAATCTATGTTTCATCCATGTATTGTAAGCTCTATAATTATTTAGGATATGAATTGCAGTAGATATTAATGGCTACTGATAATATTGGTGGTCGTGGTGGTTATTTTACCTGACTGCTAAGAAAGCATAAAAGAACCTTACTTTGTTTAGTTAAACCTCAAAATGAGTATTAATAGTAAAGAGGTATTATCATCTATAGTAGATACGTCACTGGACAGTGTATCACATGATTGGCGGTTCGAACCCCGCCGCGGCACTATCGTCTTTTGGCAAGACATTAATTTACATTTGCCACTATCCACCCAGACAAAGCTGACCAGAAAAAAGAGTAATACAATCTTTTTGCTACAACTTTTGGATTTCTAGTAATATTGAGGAAGGTTCAAGAATCAATGTGTTTGTTTGTATGTTCTTCTTCTCAGTGTTTAGCATGCATGGTGGACTGGTTTACTCACATACTCAAATGATGTTGCTTTCTTTGGTACCTAGTAACAACTCATTTCATTAACCGGTTATTAATGAATAAACTTCAATTCTGCAAATCCAGTCTGCATAAATTGCATATTGCTAGGTCGGGCAAAACTCGGGCAAGCTTTCAGGTCGTCAAGAACAACCTTTGTTAAAAAATTATGCATACAATTGGAATATGTTAGTAAACCGGTCATGCTTCTTCTCCTCTGCTAAAATAGTGGAGTGATTCAGAGCTTCTTAACAATGATTCGTTTTTCATAGTTCTGCGATAAATCGAATTCCTTTATTGTTGCTATAGAAAAACTACCAGATAAGCTTCGGAAGTTAGCCAATAACAATTTCTTCAGGTACTATTTGCATAGGGAAATATTTCACTTAACATTTTATTCCAGAGTGTTCATTGAAATTGGTATAGGTCCAGGCCAGTAAGCGGATTTTAAAAACTAATGATATAAGTGGACGGTATATAAACACTCCGTGTGTGAGGGTAATTAGTGAAAGAAGGGGAGTAAAACCTTGTCATTTCTTGCCACTTAATGTTATTTACATTACTTAATTGAAATTACGTAACAATGTTACACGCTGACGATTGCAATGACGGCAATGCATTCCTTCCAAGCAGTGTTGAGGCCCAGTAATGATTGGAATAGTCAGCTCAAGGCCCAGCCTAGTCTGTTTCTCCATGGTGTGTCGGGGGTTAATGAACACGTTATACTATACCAGTCTCTGCTATATAGACATGGGATATCTATAGGTTGACGATATAAGTTATATGATCTTTGATGATTTCTGTTCGCATCTGACAATTTTCTGTGGTGTATCCTGTTTTAGTAGCACCAAGCATCGAGTGGACATTCTTCTTCAACTGTCTGGCAAAGGTCGAATTGAAGTGACCATTTGTTTAGAGACCAAAGTGATCTGCGGAGCCCACCGCATGGTGCATCTACTACTGTAGTACTGATGTCTTCCAGAGTTCTTCACGGACATCGGTCTTTGTTATCTTCTTGACATGGTTCCATCAATTTGCCTATCACTGTCAATACCTAGAGTCTTAGCTTGGCGTGGTACTGATGTGAAAAAAGGATAGATACTTTAATGGATATACAACTTCATAATGCAAATATCTTTAACATTGTTTTAACGCGTAACCCGACTCTCTCTTACAGCCCTCCAAGTAAAGTACTCTGTCATCTCTACGAAGCAGCGACCGGAACCTTGACAGAAGTAGACTTTTTCTTCCAACCAATGCTGATTTTGATGCTGATTATAACACATTATCCTCCTATTTAACTTTCTATATATCGCATGTCTTTATTCAGTTTTATATCATCGTGGTTTTATGGTTTGTTTCCTGAGGCAACGGTCAATGCTGAATAATATTTGAGACATGTCAACGCTCTGTTGGCAAATCTGAATCTGCGGGGAAAAGGCAGATCTGTGGTGTGAGAAGGAAGCTACGTGTACTTTCCACTTGCCAGAAGGTGCAATCGAAATGTCTGCAATGGAACAAGGCCGATAATGAGATCATTCAAAATTAACCCTTTGCATTTCTTTGTTCAAGCAAAGGGAATTGAATACAATGATCCTAACACAATACACATCACATCACGTTCGTGATTATTTCAAACATTACCTTGACAATCAGGTGTTTCAATACACTTCTCATTTCTTCGAGTATACACTGATCTGAACTTTGCAGAAGACAAAAAACAGTTTGAAACCAAACTCAAAGATGGGTTATATTTGACATTGCAATTTCCGACACAAACATGGTAAAACCAGCACAGGAGCACAGTTTTATAGTTACAGTGTCTTTTATGAATAAATAAGAATTCTAGGAGGCGAGAACTCATTTTGGAGTAGACTGAGGATCACGAAATCAGTTATTTTGAGAACAATTATTGTCTTGGATACTTGATCTTATTTGGATGCCTGGTATGAAGAGGAAGAACGACTGACAAGTTTCAAACACAAGGCTCCGTATAGACGACGGCGAGCAATCTGCAGAATGCGTACGTATAAATAGGAATATATCTAAAGTGGTTGTCTGATATCTCTGGGATATCTCCAGTAAATCTTAAAATTACGTTTCGTCCTTAAGATGTGATTAGATGAAGGTCTTCCTCAAATGCTCATTAAACCATTGTCTCAATTAGAATTGCAATTGCACGAGGCGTTACGAATACTGTTTAACGTGTATCTTTTTTTAAAATGTAGGTAAAGTTTTCAGGGTTAAACTATGTAATTCTTTCGAAGGAATAAGAGCGCTGGGGAGCTCCGCTATGACCTCTTGGTTCTCGACATTTCGACTAGTATGGTCTGATCGTCTTTAGACGAATTTATCTTTTCATTGGAAGTAAAATTTATTATGGTGGGTATAAATCAATCTTGAATTTAATAAAATGCTCTTCAAGACAAAGTTGGAGATTCAAGACAAAGGGAATATAATTCTAAATGTTCCCTCGATATTTGCATCCATATTTTATCTTGATGTCCCAAACATTTTCCAATGATTTATGATGCATAAGTCATTTCTCTAATTTACATTACCTGCACCAACATCACGCATAAGCTTTGGACAAGGCTTACACAGAAAACCATTCCAATTTCATTCTAGGCGAAGATTTAAATGAATGTACGCGAAAATCAATTTCAACATACTCTCGAAGCTTACGGAAGTTCACAGTGTTAATTAGACAATAATTGCCCTGTCCCGTTGTATGTATTAACACGGTAGATTAAAGGTTTAATATGATTGGATCTTGCTATCAGTTATGCAAGAAGATGATACGAAGAATTCTTCTTCTACTTCTACTGAAATTAGAAGTACTTAAACACAGCCCCGATGAATAAGTCACCCCCTTGGCATCTCCTCATAATTTCTAAACCGCAAAGTTTTGAACAATTTTACCTAAACTACAGAGCCAGAAGGGCGTTGAATTAATTTCATCCGTCCCAGATTGGATGGTCTTTTGTAATCATTTCTTCACCTCTCATCTCATTTCAACCACATACATCATTCGATTCATCAGTGCATGACTTCCATCAATAATGGTCTGATATACATTGCGATCTACATTATGGTCTGGTGAAAATACAACTCGCTCATTTTGAATGCAGTTATCGACAATGAAACTTTGTGCCTTATATAAACATGTATTTATCTTCCTACCACGACTCTCCTGACTATCTCATATAAATTTAGGACATTGGCCCCGTCATAATTATAAAGGTTTGCGATTGATCCGAGCAAGTCTGATGTCTCCTAACTCTCATGTCACTATGAACATGACTGACAAAGAAAGGGGGCAAAATATGCAGTTCATCAGGTAGACAAAGGAACATTCCATCACTGCTTTTATGTAAAAATGTGTAGAACAGGTGTCACATATTCAATTTTTACATACTAGCAGTGAAGGGATGTTCCTTTGTCTACCTGAGGAACTGTATATTTTGTCCGCTTTCTTTGTCAGTCATATTCATAGTGTGTACTATATACATAGTTCCAATTAATATCAATCGCAAATAAGTTGCGATTAATCGCAATTTTGTTATGAGACGAGGCATAGGTCTACTTTCATTAATAAATAGCTAATGGTATGATTCATTGGTTAAAGTTGACAGCTTTTATAGTTCCAAAGTAAGTATCTCATTTTTTTTGTTCACCCTGTACTGCGAATGGGAGAGAAAAATATCAGTGGAATATGAAAGATATCATTCACTGTTCTGCTGCATTCACACGCAGTCCGGCAAATATTGGGAATCTCAAGCTTTGCTCAATCCCATAGTCTGTTTATTGATTTATCGCCCCGACGATCAAAAACATATTGGGGATTTAGTTACTTTATTAGATTTATTTGTCACAAATATACGGGTAACCGCTGGGTATGCATGCAATTGACGCGTGTCATGCGATTGTGTGTAATGTGATTATATATATGACTGAGCTCTATGATTTGAGAATGATATGAAAAATATGACCTGAACGCTAGAATGGCGTGGCTACTGGAACTTCACGGTGATGCTAAAGTTAGGGTGGAAGAACAGCTGTTCTCTGCCATTAACAGTTGAAATGGGCTCTCCGCCGTATTTGAAACGTACATTCAATTATGTAGGTTATTAATATTATATTATATTACGGAAAAACCACAAAAAACACAAACAAAGTATATAGCTAAACAAACAATTAAAAAAAGGATTGATAACTACTTCATTCTATGTTTTCCTTGAATATCTTGCAGTATATACCACTATCGATTTTTTTTTTGAAAAATATTTTGTTTATCTGTTCTATGTTTTTTTGACATCACCCCCAGCATGTTCTCACAAGATCGCAACTTCTTTCGAAAGATCATCTCAGGGGCAATTTCAGTTTCCCATGATATAGGAACCTTGTTCTGATGACGTAATCGCACGTTTCAAAAGGTGATGAGGCGGGGGTGTTGAAATTGCATTAAATTGATTTTTCGAAAGTAGTTGCAACCGTTTTTGCTTATTACTATGTGAACATTGCATAATTTGAATAGAGTGTGTTAGTGCATCCGGGCATCCGCTGAATACAGGACACAGAGGCGTAGCGTATGCTCAACTGGACCTGACTTATTAGGTAATAATAATCTAAATAATACTCAGTTTTTATGTAGCGCTTATTAGAATCACTAAGCGCTAGGTAGAGAAAATGCGAGCGAATAAGGCGATCGAGTAAGGGGAGGATACGGGTGGGTATCGTATCACCTCTTTTTACGTTGCATTCCGCCTTTCCATTTCTTTTGCTCCCAGTCTTTACTTTCGATTCTCTTTCCTTGTTTTCGCCATTCGATTAGAGGAAAGGGACATGCTCCCGTACTTACTCAACTGTTTGAGAGGCAGTTACCCTTTTTGTTTTTGTAATTTATATTATTTCCTCATATTGAAAAATTGCAAATAAAATTTCACATACACCAAATTAAAGAAGATTTTGTTATTTTACATTTTTCACACTTAATAATACATGCTTCAGAATACAATATTCGAAAAAAACAACTATTGATACATTAATCAAGATTGTTTTATAAGTTACATTTGAATTTCCCATTTTTATAGATCTAGAGAAAACTGCTGCTAAAGAAAAGTTACGACTATATTTGTTTTGCTTTATTTTTCTCCAGTTACTTTACATATGTATGCCCACATTATGTATACCATTTTCCCACAGTTGTGCCAGGAGTATACATTTTGACAGACATGGCGCGTTTAATACAAATCAGTATTATAATTACTCATATTGATTCTTAAAAAAATATAATAACTTAATCCCTGTTATATTGTTGATGACGTCACAGAGGCTTTATCGTGTTTTTATATAGGTCGCATAGAGATTTTTTTTAAAGAGGAATAAGGAGAAGAGAAAGAGAAAATGATGAAGGCAGTGAAAGGGCGAGAGGCAAGGCGTAGTTGTAAAACAACACTATTGTTTGCCTGTATTTGTGTATGTGAATAATTTGACGCATGCCGTTGCTATAGTGACGAGGAAAGGAAAAAAATCCGAACGGCCTAGATAAAAGTTTTAATAATAGTTAACCAGAGAATTCTAGTGATTAGACCAGGTGCATGATGAAAGTGTGCGCTTATTGCATGAAATTCGAGATCTATTTGCATTGTGACATGATTAAATGTATCATAACTCGTGTCACAAGTCGTTGTGTAGAACCATTTTTTCGAAAGAAACTTGTTTTTAAAATGTCATTCTGAATTGTTGATCGTACAGTCATTGGGTTTTTTGTTTTATTTTTAAATAGCAAACTGATGAAACGTTGTAACCAAATGAAGTTGTCCGAAAAGCCCCACTTTGTCTGCTGCTGGGAGGCAAACGGGTTCTCGTTAACCCATATCACTTTATTTGAGATAACGCCCTTCTGGCCCTTTCCAGACACTTATTTCTCAGTTACATATGGTTATCAGCTCCATTTCTTTACCCATCAATACTTTGGGGGGGGGGGGGGGCTCTTTAGACTATTTATTTTACATTCAAACGTAATATATCAATAGAACATTAATCATACACAAACAACACAGAAAGTAACTTCAACATCAAATTTAACTTGCATAACAAATGTTCAAATGAAGTACTTTCCAACAATTCCATTGGTAAGTCATCTTTTCGTTTTGTTTCATGATAAAACTACTACTAATAATAGTAATAATAATACAAAATATGAAGCAATACAAACTGCGCTTTCGAAAACATGAATATGTTTGTATTCTTTCATTTCTGCTACTTTGTATTTCTATTCTTTTTCAGACTTTTCTTTCAAACACATATTTCAATACAGAATCTCTTTTATCGTTTCCAGTTTTGTTGTTTTCCAAAATGATAATATTGGAATGAAATAAATAATATTCAATTTTACTATACAGATAAATTATCTGTCATTTTGTTGCTTTCTTTATTTCATTGTACTAGGTATCATTCGAATCATATCTGTTTCATTTTGTTTACACAAGAACTCAATGCTAGTTTTCCATGACAACAAGAGTGAAGCTTTCGATCTGAGCTTAATGAAGCTGTTATTTTATTTCTTATATGATAACAAACAACTAACATCGCAAAACAGCATAATTACAATATTTATTTAAAAAAACAATATACCACTAGAAAGCAGATCAGTACATCACTTAATAAAGGTTGTACAACACAAGTTGAATCCGTTAGATATGTTCACAAATAGGATCAAAAGTCAGGAAAAATAAATGATATGCAGTGAGCTCCTTAAATGCAATATTTCTATAATATAAAAAAATGATATTCAATACTGGATAAAGAAATTGAGAAAAAGAGGAAAAGTGGTAAAAGATACCGAACAAACAAAATATAGACGAACGCTCACGTAATGAATACAAAATAAATGTGTGTTTGTCTGTCTGTATTTATTAAATTCTCTGTCAATGCATCTGTATTCCACTTTCGAATTGTATGATAACCGCACGTCGATCGCCTTCATGACAAATGATACTACGAACACAAACATTATTTTAATTTATGTAACATTTTTAATATCACAATAATTGTACTACAGAGTTCAGCATGGCATTATGGAAAGGAAAAATCTATACACAAAAAAAAGCAAAAATTAAAGAATTATATTTTTTTCTTTTCTTTAAAGCTTCATATCTAGATAACCAAGATTTCGATAGGTTAATACGATCTTTAAGTAAAGAGATTTCATTTTGTTATTTTCATATAGACGCATATGGCTTTTGTTCTGCACGTCCGATTCTCTACGAAAGAAAAGCACCCTTTAAAATGGTTCGACATTTTTCTGTTGGATGTGGACGTCAACGTTTGAACTCTGAATCGAATACAAGAAGAGGATAGCCCATACTCTGAATAATTATACCGTCCTGTGGTAAAGCTCAGGTATACTAAGGACTATTATGCAGCGCAGGTTTTGAGAAAATACAGCTTGTTTGGAATTCAACTGACAAGATAATACTCGCCGCAGGCCTGTTTTTCTAGCATTTCCTATCATTACCGATGGATGATGAGCCAACTCTAAGAAATATGGTAAAATCAGGATATAACTTCGAATTTCTTATACCTGTAAAATATATTAGTCTATAAACAAACCGAAGGCTGCATTAGTTTGAAATGTATCTGGGCCATTGCACACGATAAAAATCAACACAAATTGAATTAAGTTGTTTTTATCGGACTCTTCCTTTTTTTGTGAAACAATGTTTTCCATCACAGGAAACAGAACGCGATATCTCTTTAACTTCATATAAAGCAATTCTTCCTTTCTCAAAAGAATTTTGCTTTATAAGTTAAAATAGAAACTATAAAACAAATCATTAAGGAACAAATTTTGTGTGGCTTTCATGTTCCCAAAATGGTAATATTTAAGACCTAAGATAGAAAAAAGGCTATGTTTAATTGATTAAAAGTGGGACTTATAAAATACCTCAGAATACTTTAAAATGTGTTCGATGTTTAAAAGTTTTGAGGAAGCATATACCGTGACGTCTTTAGCTAGAATGCCTTTAGCAGCTCGGGTATAGTTTTCATTCCCTTCTTCTGGTTTTTATCTGGCTATGCCACCAGTCAGCCGTTGCACGAAGCCAAGCCTCCATATTTTGCACATCGAACTTATTATTATATGGTGACAATAGTCGGATTCTGAAGAAACGTGTCGCTTCACACTCACTTTTGTCTCTCTCTATTTCTCTGTCTCTTTGTCTTTCTCCATCTTCCTTTCCCCCTCTCTCTCTCTTTCTCCCTTCCATCTCTCCTCCCCCTTTCCATCTCTTCCTTCCTCCCTTTCTCCATCTCTATCACCCACTCTCACCCTCCCCATTATCTCGTTCCCCTCCCTCCTCTTTCTCATTTCATCCATCTCCCTCTCACTCTCTATCTCTCTCTTTTTCTTTCTTTCTCTCTCGCCATTGTAAGCGCAAGGGGATGTAAAATTGCAAATCATAATTATCACGGGTTGCTGAAGGTGGGGAAAAATATGATTGTATAGGATCGCCTTACTACGACTTTAGATGAATCGTCAGGAGCATTGGTAGTCCAAGGCCGTGTATAAAGGGACGTGTGAGTTCTTAAGACACGAACCATCTCCAAGGAGAATAAAACTGAATGAAATATTCCATATTATAATGTATAACTCACTGTGATATACTCCATCGTACTTTTTGTTTGACATACCACTGCGTACATGTACATTGAAATGTATACCACTGTGATTACAGACTGCTGGAAAGAGACTAATTGCAAGCAGGCCTAGCCACATGCTACAATTACATTTCGCGAACACCTTTTTGAGAAAATGTCATTATTGTGGAAGCAATGAGTAAAGTTTCGCACTTTTATTTTTTTCCTTTTGTCTCCAATTTCATAGAAGAAGCTTCTATACTACTATGTAACCTTACAATATTAAATGAGATCTAAATGATATTACGATTTGTATACCTATCTTTAGTATTTGGAATAAATCTAGTCATCTGATTGGCAAAATTGGAGTCGTGATTTTAGCCATGGCTTTTTTTAAGATGCCCGTTGCCCCGATTAACGGGCCTCATAAACAAATTTTGCTGAGATCCCCATTGGTTTACGTGTAAAAATGTAACGAGCGCGGATACCATACAGTGCTTTTTATTGCGATTCCCAAATGATGGTAACATTCAGGCAAATTTCCAGCGAAGATTTACAGACAGTGTCTCAGATTTTCTGTGATGTTTTAACCAGTCTTTACTCAAGAAAAGGATAAGGTAAAAATTATTTGTAAATTTGTTTGTGAATTCGGTATAGAAAAGATATATGGACTGCTTTAATATTCGAAGCGTAGCTGTTTCTATACTGGCTCTCGGGGAAGATACATCCTGATATGACCCATCGGCGCGCCGCCCTTGAGCCTATAGAAACAGCGATGCCTCTCATAGCAGTCAGTATATCTATAATAGCAAATTGTATACAATTAAAACATTTTTAATTATGTTGGTCCATTTCCTTTAAGCTCAGAAGATATACACATGTAATAGTAACGCGCTTGCGTACTTCAGCAATGTATTGCACCTGTCTCGACCCAGGAGTATAAACTGGTATCCGGTTTAAATTGATATAACTATTTTAATGACCTATAAGCTAAATCATTTAAGAAAGATATAGCTTCCAAACCAGTACCAAGTTACGTCAGTATAGTTAACATATCAAAATGAAAAATACAAATAGTACACATGTTGTTTTCAATTTCTGAGGTTGAATGAACTATTTTTACCGAGTCAAAAACAGAAAGTAACAACAACAAAAAATGATGGTAATAACAAGTTGTGATGACAAAAGCCATGTAAATTTGTTTATGGGTATACCTAGGATTGCAATGCGATGTTTCCCGAACTGGGCAATCAAATCTAATTATTCAGTTCCTGGGTTATTTTATGACCCACTTTATTCGGATTTCATTCTCTACATAGTCTCGCGGATGTAATATACTTCGGTGCTTAATCTATTAAAGGTTTGGAGCCATAAGAGCGTTACCTCCTATGCATTAACACATAGTTAGTTACCTTATGGCTCTGAACAGACGTTATTATCGGTTTGATCCATGTTGTGCATAAGGGTATTAGGACTTATTCAGCGCTCTACCAGAAATTTGTATGTCTGAATTCGAACCCATTAATATATATTCAATATGATTAAAGATATAATTAGGGTTGGTATAAAAGTTTCTATGCAGTATGATATAAGCCTTATTCTCATACTTTTCATAGCTTTATGATCATTGTATATTAACTAACCTAAATAATATTTTTAGGTGCGATTGATATTGGTTCGATGCTTTTAATAGATTATGATGTGATTAAACTTCTTGCGAGCCAAAACTCTTTCTATCTATTTCTCTCTCTCTCTCTCTCTCTCCCTTTCTATTCCTTTCTCGTTCGTCTTCCCTCCCACTCTCTATCTGTCTGTCTCTCTCTCTCTGCCATACTATCTCTCCCGATTTCTCTGCCCTCTCCCTGGGTCTCTCTGTTTGTCCGTCCGTCTGTCTCTCTCTCTGTTTCTCTCTCTCGGGAGAGGGAGGGATGGATGGGTTATCTGTGATATACTTTATTGACGCTCCTGCATGAGGTTGATATAAATCAGGCAACAGAAAGGGAACTGCCATTATAAAAGGTTTGAATTAATCTGGACAATTTATAAATAGCTACAGCAGCAAGACTCTACATAGCCTTGAATGAGACCATTCAAAAATAAGAATGAAAACTTTAAGCCTGAATATAATCACGCTGTGATGAAAGTATGATCAAGGTATATGATATTGATTTTGTTTTTTGACTTTTTACTATGTAAGTCGGATGACGTGTACCTTTATGTTTGAACTTCTATGGTATCGTTGATACACATTGTTGCACAGGGAAACGTGTATGTCCTCGTTTGGTAGATGAAAGCCCATGGTTTAGCATAAGGGCAGCAGTAGGGATGGGTCAGCGGGGGAGCTAAGCTTCGGCTGATGGACCGTGCATACCTAGAATGATGTCAATCTAAATTAACTGTGATTGATTCCACGATTGGGAGGTTATTATCATTCAATCTCTTACCCATCTTTGTAATGGCATCTCTCTATATATCCGACATGAGCGTCATCGGCGAGTTTAATTCCTCCTATTACTGACCAACATTTGTCCGTTCTTATCGTCACAAAATGACAATCTGTGACGAATCGTAAAATGGAATTATTCAACTGGTCCAGTGGATGAGTGCGAGGTCCATATTGACGACAGATGTCGTGGCGTAGTGGCGTAGTATTGGTCCAGCCGTTGAAGGGGCCCTCTTATCATGGCCGTCTTCTAGCAAGACGTTAATCTACATTCGCCACTCTCCACCCAGGTGTTAAATGGATACCCGGTAGGATGCGAAAGTCGTTGCAGATTGCTCAGCATTGTCAGCGTCTGTAGAATGGCGCCTAGCTAGATTGTTAAAAGTGCAACTCTGATTGTATAATTGGCCATAAATTACACAGCTGGTAACTTGAAAACGTAATAAAATATGTGTCATAACACTAAAGGCTTATATTGATCAGGAGATTGGTGCCTTGATTTTCCTTGTGCTCATTTCAGTTTAAAAAAACAATGAAAGTGGAAGCAAATCAAACTATTTGATAGTCGATTTTTGTGTGTGCTTTTTTTTCTCGATTTACTGGCTTCTTTGTTGCACATTATTTTACCTCGCATTTGTAGCATTCCTTATACACTGCTAAACATAATAATGATATTCACATATGTAAAACACTTGATTTGATTACATTGCTAGTCCGCACATGATAGTGCACACACTCCGCTCCCGGGGGATTATTCCGGCAACAAGGCGCTATTTAAGAAGCACACACATGCCAATCCAACTTCATTAACCTACCGGGTACCCATTTTACATCTGGGTGGAGAGTGGCAAATTTAGATTAATGTCTTGCCAAAGGTCATTAGTGCCACAGTGGAACTCGAACCGCTAACCATTTCATCCATGGTCCGGTCACGTATCCGATAGACCTAGAATTTTCTACACCCTAGATAGTACGGTACACTATCTTGTACAAATTGAAATATATATTTATTGAAATATATTTATTATATATATATTATAATGAAAGTATTTCCCGCTTCAAGATTGGAGGTGGTACAAGAAGTTCCAGGCTTACAGAGTAGGGAATATCTGTTCAATTAGTAATAATATGACCCTCCATCATAAACCAAGATGTGAATACAAGACAATGGTGTGGTTATGACGTATCGGCATGACTGGGGACGGGCCGGTGAGCCGTGAGGAAGGGTATATTCAGGCCTTTACAGAGCGAAGGATACAATAACCTAGATCAATTGATGTTCAACCTAAGAGGGAAATCGTAGTCGTAGCGTTGGCGAGATGGCCGAAACACTTTGTGGAAATGAGATGTATGAAACGATATACACAATCTACTTATTAACATGTCATTTGAATAAACCTATCCTCAGACGTCTAACTTTCTTCTCAGTTTTTCTCCATCTACTGTAATTTCTTTTCTATAATTAGGCTAATTCCTTATTTTAGACGCCAGAAACGTATTCATATAAAGATATTATTACAGTAACTTGTTTTTGTTTTCAATAGACGTTCCAAACTGAAGCTTTGTTTTCCGTATTTCCTGTTTCCATTTTCTATTTTCTATGTCAGTGTTTCACTTGCAGACATAGGGTAAATAGTTTGATTGATTCAGTGGTCTACCTCTAACCCCCCCCCCTCCTTCATCGGGTCTCACATTGCCTTGAGAATAGTTGAAATGGATTGAATAACTATGATAAAGATGAGGCGTGTTCGGTTGGAGAGGGGAGTGAAGGGAGGGAGGGGTAGACTCACCCGCTTGTCATCCTCGGGACTGATCCCGCAAGGGTGATGAAAGACAGGGCCATCTTTACCTAAGCCCCATGTCTTCAAATTTAATTTCACAAATTGACGCGCAGCGTTAAGCCATTATTGGAGGAGAGTGGTTGTTATTGTAACCATGTGAATAGATGCGATCCTCAAGGGTGGGTAGTCTTCGGTCAGAGATGGACGAGAGGAAGATGAAATCATAATTAAAGATTGCTATCATTCTATTTGAACCGTACCTGCATTGAATCTAACTCCCTTTCTCCAAAATTAGAACGACAACGATGTCATTACAAAGCAGCGATTTGAAACATTTTACCAAACCGTACTGTATGATGTACTTAAAAGAACTAATTTTCTGGACCCGACATTTGCTCAGGATTCTAGTTCGTCAGATGGGTGTTAGATAGGGTATAGGGTAACGGTTACGTATAGTTTACGGGGGGTTTTATGGAATGAAGCTAGGAATTTGTTCATTGTATGAAACAGAGCGCGGAGTAATTGTCGCCTGAGCATGCGCAATAAGACCCCTACCTTCACATCTTATGAAGATGAAAATAAGCAACATTTCTAAAGTCTGACATATTTGATGGAAATGGCAAATTATTTGTCTATATTTTTAAAAGATAATACACAATCAATCATATAATATCAACGACATCCATTTCAAACTCAAAATGCAGGGCAATTGTAAATAAATAATCATCGAAATGTTTTACTACAAAATACAACATTTTTATTTAGCTAAGATGATAATTAGAACGATTCAACAAATTATTAAGGACAGGCAACATTTTTCAGTTTGAAACGATATTTAAAAAAAATGAAATAAGTAGTCAATTTTATTTAGTTTTCTCTATTTATTTGTTAATATTATGATTGTGTTTTGATTCAATAAAACATACAAACACAAAAAACGCCCAAACAATATTTGTTTGCATTTCAACGAAAACTCAAGCGATTGCCGTCCATCAATCCCACACTGCAAAGACACTCGTCGAACTAGAAATCATCACTAAATCTCAATCCATTTGTAAAGAGTCCTATCCTTGACGCAAATACTGCAGAAGCCAATATTCGCGTGATCAAAGTATTGTCGATGATGTTAAAACACGAGAGAACATGTGCTATTGAGAAGTGTAATTACCATACCAAACATTCCTCAGCTCCACCGGCACCTCGTTCCATTCACTCCAATGTTACAATCAGAAGCAGATGCATCAAGGGGATACAAACTGGTAATAATGACGCAGAGGTGGAAAGTGAAAAGAGAGTATTACATACGCAATAGACCAGTTAACGGTTTGCAAATGTCCCAAATGATCTTCAAAACATGAAGAGGTTCCAATTTGTACATTTTGAAATAATCACTCCTACAACAATGGAGGTGCTACATAAATAGCATTTGTTTCCTCTTTTCAAATAATATCACCTGTGTGTCATGGAGTGCACTGCTTGTGCATACATAAATAATGATTACTTAACTTTCATCAGCACGTATCCAGTATTTTATCTCTGTGTATTTCACAATTTGGTCTGCAATGACCTTTATCTGCTCATGCTCAGACTGCAACTATGAACTGGCTTATTCATTGAAACAGTATTTAACCTCTCCCCACGCAATGCAAGAGATAAGAAAGCACCTGAATTAAGGAGGAAGACTGATTATGATGACAAGAAGGGGGCTGTGATTGTAACGGTAGAAAAATAAATTACTAAAGTTATTCAGAAATTTGTTGTTACTTGTGCCGGCTTTTTTGGAAAAGCTAACTGGCCTTCCCTTCTGGACGATATTTGAGTGTTCATAGTTATTAGTCTGTCACGACAGTACCCCCAAACAAGAGGATTTTGTTCCTTAAAGATTCCTTGAGTAATTGGTTTCCAAATCTATTCATCGTCGGATCGAAGTGTGTCGGTTATTCTTTAACGAATAATTGAACAAAATCTGTATGAATCTGCTGATAATTAATTGATGACATTATTCAGAATACACCATCTACCCATGCACAATCATTAACACAAACTCCTCGCAATGGCCCTGATATAAGTCCTAGTTCTCCCCGTCACCTTCATGTACTTGTAATTAGAAGTGATTTATTTCAATGATAAACATCTGTTTGAAAGTTGCTTTGCATGAGATCCTCTAGCCCCTATCTCCTCTCACAGTGATTAGGTGCTGATGACGGTAATGGAAGGTCCAACACAGTTTGTCCCTCTGATTAGCGCTTTAATTGCACCTTGTTAT
Organism: Strongylocentrotus droebachiensis; assembly: GCA_035222895.1. Lineage (NCBI taxonomy): Eukaryota > Metazoa > Echinodermata > Echinoidea > Camarodonta > Strongylocentrotidae > Strongylocentrotus > Strongylocentrotus droebachiensis. The sequence goes on from JAVYIG010000024.1 coordinate 29,969, forward strand.
CTCTCCATCACTAAACATCTTTGCCCGGCAGACTAACGAACATATACAGACAGGTGCAGGTGACTGGTGAATGGGGATGGATAAACCAGGGTTGTAGAGCATGCATGGCGAGCTTCAGGGTGATCTGAAGAGGAGGCGCGGGGGCGTCCTTGCTTCATGAAAGGATATCATCGTGTACGTCAATGTAGATTTAGCAAGGTTTATGTGTATCATTTTTCTAAAAATTGACGTCAGGAGCTACATAAGGAAATTAATGTGCCAATGAGGGGATATATCTTATATTATATACAAAAAAACTTTCCCATGAATAACGTGATTAAAGGATGCAACTACCCGGTCTACCCCCAACCCCCCCCCCCCCCCAATCATAGACAGCAATTAGAAAGTTATACCAACAAAATTTATGACTAAATGAATGAATGATCTTGTGCATGTTGGTAATGGTATAAGATGCTACATTAGAGTGATTAGCAAATCTAATCTTAAAGGTAAAGACCAGTATTGGCAACGCCCCAATTTCAAAAAATGAAATGGAAGCTCTCATTACCAATCATGTGAAAGAATATGTTTTGACTAATACATGATGATAAAAAAATTGCCGGGAAACCGCCTACTAATTCATATATTTGGTAAATTTATTTCTCTCATGGTCTGGTGAGAGAGATAGGGTAGTCACATATACATCTTTCTGTGTATAGTGCTTGTAACTTTACGAAGAATGAGCCAAATTTCTTATCATTTTGATGATTCCAGAACCTTGCAGATGCTAGATGCTAGATGATCGACCTTTTCTGATCGATTCCACAACGTTTCTTTCACAATGCAATCGCATGACCATTACTGGTCTTTACCTTTAACACGAACGCATTTATTTTAGAAAAATATTCTCGAGGGCAATTTCAATACCCCCCTGTATTTTTCATTTCAATACCGCACTGTATGTCTCATTTTAATAATTTTTTGATTTATATGTAATTCGTCATTGTCATGTTCGCAGATTTCAACAGGTGACCCAGACAGCTATAGAAATTGCTAAGGTTCATTTTAGAAAGTAGTTGCTATTGTGTTGCATGCTCGTAGCTGACAATATCAGGGTATTGCGTAAAGAGAGCTAGCAAATTCATGACTGTATCTTGCAGGAAGGTAGTGGCTGTTTAATATCTGTGTCAAACATCGAGATACGAAACGAAAATAATTTGGATTTAAAGGGGGTAGGGACCTTGAGAATAAATGAGAATTGACATGATTGAATTAAGAATGAAACACAAACCTGGATATCAAACGCTGCTCGCTTCATAACATAAATACCAGTCCATGTTAGCTAGCTGGAGGCTAGGCACTAAGGGAGAGTATCTGCTCTGTATGTTCTGCTACCCTCATCCCGTTCAGCAGTAAGGTCTTCTACTATGTACATCCGATCCCCGACCCAGCGCCCCCACCCCCGCCTCCGACCGAGGGCATAACCCGTTTAATCAAAATGCCATTCCATGTTATCCCGAGACACATTATTCTCACCTCTCTCTCTCTCTCTCCTTCTCCCCCTCTCTCTCCCACTAACCCTTCTACCCCAAAGAGCTACCACCCCTCTGCACCCTAAACTATATACAAGAGATGATAATTCCTCTGCTTCGAGTGTACATGATTGTTATCACGAGGCATAGGGGTAATAAATCCGCCCCTATTCTCACCCCCTCTCTCTCTCTCTTTCCAGTAGCATGATTACAGCCAAACATGACACAACTCCCCCCTCATCAATGGAAAAATAGGAAGAAAGTAAATAAAGATAGAGAGAGAGAGAGGGGGGGAGAGAGATAGAGAGAGAGAGAGAGAGAGAGAGAAAGAGAGAGAGAGAGGGTGGGCAGCTTAGAAAGAAGATGAAGAGAAAGAAGAGTCTGCAGCCCCCCCCCCCGCCCCATACCCTCTTACTTTTTGATATATTTCTGTCGCTCTCTCATTCATCTAAATCTAGTCATACCAGTCCCCCCTCCCAAACACCACTGCCTCTCAACTGCTGTACCAATGCTACGTCACTCCTACCATGGTCATATCCTCCGTTCTATTCATAGGCATTGCCTCACCACACTCTCACCTCTACTGGAGACCAATACCAGTCGACATAGCATTCCGTGTTATCCCGAGGCATTGAGGGTAATAATCCTGTCCTATTCTCATCTACCCCAACTATTTTACCCAAATTCCTGTTATAAATTGCCACCTTCAATTAAGGACAATTATACTAGGAGCTCCCCAGAGGCTTGAGAGAGGTATCATTTCGTCTCGTTCTATATCCTCTAAACTTCATGAGTTGCCGTTATCGTACCCCCTACCCCCCCCCCCCCCCATTTCACTCCCTCCCTCCCTCTCCGCCCCACCCCCGTCTGATGGAGGACAATCCCTGGATCGTTCCTGTTTCATGTGTGGTGTATGAGAGGCGTGACCTACAATAACCTGCATTCTCCAGACTTAAAGCTTGTTAGCTGAATCAAGAAGCTTTGGCTCAACACACTGCTTAAAGGCGAAGATAACATTTATCATGAGTTTATGGAGTACCATAGTGCTTACGTCCTATTCGCTCGTCGTCCAAGTTACTGGTTCCAAACAGCAGAGACTGCGCATCAGGTTCACCGCGATATATTTCAAGCAACAGGCTGGAGCAGGGCAAATTCAGTGTTTGGGGCTGGTGTGATCACCACACAATTGCTTAGCACTAAATGGTTTAGAACCGGTGACCTTGACAACTTGGCCAATATGACGTCATACTACGGTACTCTATAATTATAGTTAATTCCTACAGATCAACGGTAGATCTGAACACATAAATGACAGTCAACTTAGTGCGATTGTGATTTAATCTAATTTCATTTATTTTTATTTCCAAACATAAGATAAAACAGCATGATGACTTGGACAGTGTTATTCAAAATGTAGTACAGCAACCCAACGATTGAACATGAAACTTTACTGGACATGTATACGTGAATAGTCCTTCTTCTTATTTCTATTTATTGCTAATAAAGTAAGGCCTCTGTTTAATTGTGATTCAGGGTTTTGCTATCCGGGTATCAATCTCTTGATTTAATAGGAAACTTTGTTTAAGGACTGAATATACAGTGCGTCCCAGAAAAAACGAAACCGAGAAGTATCGATGTTCTATCATAACTTAATCATAACTATAATTAATGAATGATACATATTTGGAAAGCTTTCTATTTCTAGAAAGTTGAGTTTCTGCCCTTTCATATGACACCTCAATCAGGAAAAATGAGCGAGGAATGACAAAGTTCTGTTTGTTTAAAGTAGTGCTTGCATTTCCATAATTTTATTAAACAAATTCGTTTTCACTGGCTGCCTGCCGTATCAATAAACGAAATTAACAAAAGACTTAACTCCGTTTCGTTGACAATCAGCCGTAGACGAGAGTCTTCATGCATGGCTGATTGTCAACGAAACGGAGTTAAGTCTTTTGTCAAATCTGCTTTTTGCTACGGCAGGCACCCAGTGAAAACCAATTCGTTTGTTAAAATTATGAAAATGTAAGGGCTACTTTAAACAAACAGAACTTTGTTATTCCTGTCTCATTTTTCTTGATTGAGGTATCATATGAAAAAGTAGAAAATGAACTTTCTAGAAATATGAATTTTTCTTTGAAATTCAGATACCGCCCGCCAAATTACTTTTTGGTTTCCTTCCTTCAAATTGCTTTTAATCACTCATGCGTAAAATATGCATCACGTGAGTAGCATCAACTGAAAGAAGAGACTCTAAGCTTTCCAAATATGTATCATTCATTAATTATGGTTGAGATTAAGTTATGATAAAGCATCGATACTTCTCGGTTTCGTTTTTTCTGGGACGCACTGTATATGTGAATAGCTTCAAGTCTCATTGCTCATTTCACGTTTATTTTTTTGTTTTGGTTAATGTATTAAGGCCTATCACTCCTAGTTTCCCTTTTCCGTCTTTCTTCTTTAAGTTCTTTATTCCACCCTTCTCTCTCTATCTCTCCCTCTCTCTTTCTCTCTCCCTAACTATCTCTCTCTTTCTCTCTCTCTCTCTCTCTCTCTCTCCTCTCCATGATACACTAAATAGTATACATTGTAAACGGTATAAATATACGTGAATACATACATACATATAATCATGTTCGAATTACGTAATACTCTTTGAAATATTCGCACATTTCAAAAAGTGAGGTACAAGGCAGAAAACGACTTAGGATGATTTTCGAAAGTAGTTGTGATCGTGTTGAGATAAATAAATGTTGATATCATTGTGATTATACTACAAAATTCTTATGATTAAAATAAACTGGTAACGCAGCAGTGATTTTCAGTGCTTACGGCCATTTGACGGCACATGCAAAATAATTCATTCCCATTATGCAAAACCGCAAAAAGTTGTTAGAAATGAGATAAACACGTGCACTTAATGGATTTAAAAATCCATGGCAACACAGCGATTCACGACACACATGTGTGTCGTGAATCGCTGTGTTGTTTTAAGAGTGATGGTGTTACCCCCCCCCCCCCTCCCCTTGCTTTGCACCCACCTATAAAGTTATGAAACACATGTCTTTGCACAAGAATATTTCTGTGTAAGAGATAACTATGATATTAGTATATGATATTAGTGACGCCAATATAGGCGAAGCCTCAATGTGATGACGATATGATGACGTTTAAAATGATATTTTTTCTTTACTATTTGGAAGGAAACAGAAAGAAAGAAGAAAAAAATGTCGTTTGAAGGATAAAAACGTTTTCTCCGAATGATGGGATGAGAACTGCCGTGATAGCAGACAAACAAAATACAAGCATTTAATTCCACTGCTCGATGATTGTAGATCAATCAGATAAAGTTTACCGATTGATTTTCGAGAGAAATTACTTGTGCTCTTCATAATAATGTTTTAAAGAATAATATTCATTTAAAGAATGACATTCCTTTCCACAAATACATAACGCAACATACACCGAGATGAATTCCGTTTTAATACGACCTTGTCTTCCTAATTAAATCCCTTTCTACACGATATTATCACAATATTGCCAGCATAATTGCTCCATATCCAGTAACCATGGTAACGTGTTATAATTCAGATTGCCCCTTCATTGTGGGTATTCTGATTTTCTGTCACTCAACCTACTTTAACGGATGGCTCAGGAATCAACAAGACACGGAAAATACTGATACCTATTTTTGCGCGCTATCGGCGTCAGCCTTCTGACACCGTTACCATAAAATTTTGGCGGGAAAACGCTCATCATTTTACGAACGATTTATCACCCTCAATCTCGTCTGGTAATTTAGACTTTTCCCGTTGACAGCCGTAGCATGCATCTTCAGATGGAGTTATAGGTATTTTTAACTTGACATCTCTATACGTCCTTGGGCTGTGAGTCGGTTGGTAATTGGTGATTAGGCGTACCATAATTTACACGATGTTGTGGTGGGAAGACATAAATAATGCACCAAGTCTGTTATTAATTAGTCGAGACAGAAACTATATATTTCATCTCTTACTCTTATGCTAAGTTCACACCGACGCCGAATTGATGGCGCATTAAATCGGCGAGCAAAGCGGCGGCAAAGCGTAACAAAGCTTAATTTAAGCGTAAAGACCGTAATAGAGCGTGAGAAAGCTTTGAGCAATTCGGGACATTCGGCAAGAGCGCCAATTTTTTTTAAACTGTTTAAAAATTTGAGGCGATCTGTCACGAATTGCGTAAAGCGGGGAGAGCGTATTAAAGCTTATCAAAGCGTCACAAAGCTTATCAAAGTTTTGCTCAAAGCGTAGGAAAGCTTAACAGAGTTTAAATTTTTTGAACTTAGCATAACATATCTCAGGAGATCGTGAGATTTTTTGAAAAAATGACGCCGAATTGATCGCCGACTTAAAGCGCGACATTCGGCGTCGGTGTGAACTAGGCATTACTAACTTTTGTTGTTTTTGTTTTTGTTGTTTTAGTTTTTAACGTCTTCCTTCAAAGCCGTTTACAAGGAAGAGTCTGTTTGAATCTTTATAAAATGACATTTTTACAAACTCAGCTATCATATTAAAACGCTGACGCTACTGCGCTCCACGTGTCAAATCAGTCTTGATGTCCCCCGAATAAAATAACAATTTCATTCGATTGTGCTACTGTAATTGGTCTATCTCCTATCAACTATTTTTTGGCACTCTCAAAACGACGTGCAGGAGCTGTTTCAAAACAACAATCGACCATTAGCTTCTTTTACTTGAACAATAGGCCTCTCTGTTTCTTTCCCGTCTATCTGATCGTTTTAATTTGTGCTTTGTAATAAAAGATAAATTATTCGATTTTGTTATTACAACACAACTTATTTGGATGTCTCCCCATTTGAAATTGAATTCATATTACAGTAACAAATTGAAGATCAAAGTAATAAATTGAAGATCAATTTGCCTATAGAAGGTAACATACATGTATCATAAAATGATTTTTTTTTTAAACACCTTAATTCTCCCAAAGAACGAATGATCTAGTCTGTTATAAAGTCAAAGTCAACATCACATTCAATTTAAGATAGAGATCTATATGTTGTAGTGTAGACTTGGCAGAGTGACGCACTGTGTTTAGTATGGTATTGTAGGTGTGTTTGACTGATGTCTTTGGCTGGTGTCTTTGATGGAGACTAGAGGTCATTTAGAGCGCAGCCTGACCGACCCCCTATGCTCTTGATGGTAGTGTAACATCTGTCGTGCTTGGTAGGAGAGGAATGCTAGTTATTAGATGGGTATCTAACCGTGGGTCGTACAGCTTTAGCAATGCTTTAGCATTTATTTATTCCGCACTCCACTCCGTATCGTCATCAACACATACATCAGAAAGTGTATCATTGAATGAGATAAGCTTCGTCAAAGAAACATCAAAGTGTTTTGAGATTGGTGTATATATCACTCTTTAAAAGATGGGTAAATAATGTGCCATTACGGTGTTTATGTATCCACCCAACCGCCTTTGGACATCTCCTTTTTAAAAACCAAACTTGGTTAATATTTTGCCCATTTAAAAAAAAAGTAATTCCTTATCATTGGACCCTAATTGGACAATATAACACTCAAATTGGCCTTTGAATAAAGAAAATGCCCCAACAATTAGTGGGGAGCATTAACCTCGTGCTAGGCAAATTCTTAACCAATATCCATGTAGTGCGCAATGGGAAAAGTTTATTCTAAACTCGTTCCTTGCCATTTAATAACTAAGTACACATAAGTTATTTCATTGAATGATTTCAGCTTTGTCAAAAAACTAAAATAAATGACAAGAATCATGACAATATGCATCCTAATATGGAAGAGATTGAATTCCATGTACTAGGAAAACGATCCGGCTACCTTGAAGAAGAAGCAAAATCTGGAGCTGAATACAGAGGTGTTGGCCCAATATGCAGGCGTTCGTTATCTGTCCTAGGCTATAGGACAAAAACTCAAGAAGTTTTAAAGATTTTCTAGCGCAAAACCTGAATTAAACTGAGTTTACAAGCAATACAAACGATACAAATTAAAGTATTGACGTTAAAAAAAACAATATCAATAAGGAACAATAGACGTGTGTAAACAAAACTAAGGCCTAGACTCGACACGGAGGACTAGGAATTATGCAAGAGACGAGAAAGAAGTAGAACAGTTGGTGAGACGCTGGTACGTTGATTAATGAAGGTGATTAAAGGAAGGGGGCGTAAGGGTAGACGCTTCATATTCCCAAGTTCAACAATGTAATTTTCTCACCGTGCAAATTGAAAGGTTAAGGGGCAGGCAATGGTCACTCTAGCAAGGAATAGAATTACATGGATACGTCGGTAAATACGTACTTTAGCTCAATATATCTATCTCACAAAATATCGCAATATTCCGCTTTTATACAGCGCTTAATAAAAAATTAATGTCTCTAAGTGCTTTACAGATATACTATTATACTATCATACACAGAAAGGACGATTGTGATCAGACCGAAGATAAACTCGAAACGTCTTTTCAATTTTCATTATTTGTCTTAATGAGGAGGCGATGTTTAAAGCGATGTTATCTCTCGGATAATTAGTCAGATTGATTGTTTTAATGATCTCCTGCCGTCACTAAAATACAAAAGTCTGTCTCGAAGAATTTTTCGTTTCCTTTTCCACAGCCGCTTTCGTTTCTTCGCTTTTGTTTTATTTTTTTTGTTTCACTTTCTTTATCTTAATTTTCACTTCTATGATAAGTTTTTGTTTGTTTGTTTGTTGGCTATAGGTACACACGTTTAAAAAAACGTTCTTTCTCAAGCAAGAAGTTCACTGAAAAGGCTGAACACAATCGCAAAGACTTTCGAAAAAACATTTTTATGTTTGTTCTAATAGCTTTGTCCCTCGACTATCATGAGTATTGAAATGGACAAACATTACAATCACGGATTTTATGATCCGAACATGATTTCTGTGGGATAAACAATAGTGTACTAAAATAGCCCTTGAGTTGATTTCTTTAAAGTCGTTTCGATTCTGTTGTTTGTTTTACACGGTAATGGATACAGTGTTTTGAGATATAAAAAGGTGGCGCCCGTATTTGCCCCTCCTTTTACAACTAACTAATAAAATAAAATTACAAAGCTCCTATCAGTATCAGCGTCACCAAATCAATATTTTGACTTTGACTTAAATATTCACATTCACTTTCATAATCTTTCTCTCTCTCTCTATTCCATCCCCCCCCCCCCTCTCTCTCTCTCTCTCTCTCATTCTCTCTCTCATTCTCTCTCTCATTCTCTCTCTTTCTCCTCATTTAATTTTCTACCACTTCCATTCTTCCTCTAAGTCTTAAACTTTCTTTATAATCGCTCTCTGTTTGTATATATATACGTATATATATACGGTACGTATATATATATATATATATATATATATATATATAGCAATGAATTGTATTATATTGTGCTTTAAAACTTAAAAAGCGACATTTTCCTTGGCTTTGTAAGCTTATATCTGAAATAAATACATACCCCGCACATGTGTTGCTTAGTCGTACATGTATCAACCACTACCAGGAAAGTGGGCAACTTATACCCGGCATAAAATCTACTGCGACACCTTCAACGTGAAATTTATATCAGTATTTGGTTATATTTACTTTCTTTGTGTTCCGAGACAAGCTTGGAAGAGTACTTGACCCTCGCAATTCATAAACAATTTAGGTTCAACCAAGAACGTAGCTTGGTGAAAAAATACCAGCAAATTTCGAGGCTACCGTAGATAGTATCAAGTGGTATTATGATAGGAAATGATTGCCGTGGATCGTGCTCCGGCGACCATTGCCCTGCTGTTAAGTTCGTTCACTTATTGAGTAGCTAACTTCAACAATGGGCGAACAGTTTACCTTTTTTCAACCCTGGTAGAAAAAAGTACAAGGTACCAGACCAAGAGGAACCCCCCCCCCCCCCCCAAAAAAAAAAAAAAAAAAAAAAAAAAAAATGGGAGAGGGTCGTTAAGGTAGGGAGTGGGATGATACTGCAAGAATGTACTAGGATGGCAGAAAACAGAGATGCGAGGAAAAATGTGGCTAACACATCCGAGCTGGGAGAAAAAAACTTGATAGATAGCAAGGATCGTAGTTATTGTCTCAATCTATAATATAAAACCCTGTCCTCACTTTATATTTGAAATTAAGCCCCGCGCAAGTGTCACCTGGGAAATTTGGGATCACCCGTGGTTCTCTTTCATAAAAACACGTGGACCAATCGGTTAAGGTCTAATACCTTTAACTTGGCCTCAGACTTATATAAGTCCACTTCAAAGTGCTTTAATTGTAAGATATATAATTAATAAATCACAGGTGATGGTATATACAACGGTGTATGTTAGGCCAAATCTTTCTAGATAATATAAGACCCGTCTTATATCATATTCTGTAGAGGTTCGTTGTCCCCTTGATTTGGTTTACAGTACTCACCTGGTTCTAGAGAAGTTTGGTTGTGAGTATGCCCTCACAACCGACTATAACAGATCGAATGGAACGTTTAGTTTACCTCGATTGTATAAAAAAGAAGAGTATTTTATAGGGGAGAGAACACACACACATACACACGCACTCACTCACTCACATCCCACACCAGAATCGATGTACATGTAGTTTGAAGTGGGACCTGCGATGATTATGTTTCAAGAGTTAACATAAATCTTCCAACAAACGTATGTCAGAGTGAATTAAATTGTAAAATATATACCACTTGAATATATGAAAATCAACAGGGTGCAATAATTTGCTAGCGATGGAAGAAAATGTAAAGTAAAAAGATAACTTGCCCATAGGTGGGGTGTTCCATGCAAGGGGGAGGAATGTATTTCATGCCCTCGAAATATTCCAGCCGGAGGCAAATAATGAAATGTGATTTCTGTATCGTGAATGATGGATGTGTGTTGGGCTGTGAGGGAGGTAGGTAAGCATTAAACCATACAAATCTTACAGACCTTATCTGATGGGCCTCTAGTTCTAGCTAGGCCTCTCGTTCTGTCTCTAAACCCTATTGTAATCCAACATGACATGTCTTGATCCATACATAAACAGCCATTTACTCAAGAAGCATAGAAAGAGATACTGTAACAGCGATACAAGTGATATATTTATAGAGATGTATAGATGTAATCTTATATACACCCTTCCTCATATCATCTTCACCGGTTTAAGCTGACCCCCCTTCAGTCGGCATACCTACCAGCCTCGATACGCTTTTAATTATCAGCGGGTAAGCGCACTGGGGCGCAGCGAAATTCTTCTTCCAGACTTGGCGCTGCTGTATGCGACACATTAGTTGTATGTACAATGTCATGTGGAGGCGATGGAAACTTAACTACGTCTGGAAGATTTCAAATCTCAGTCTCTTGGTGTCTGCTTTACTGATTTCGGAAGACAGAGCTAGGCATCCTCCCTCCCCTTCTCCCTTCATCCTTCATCATAGCTAGATACCACGGCTACGTCATCACTGGACTTGATCCTGATGGAGCTGATGGTTCTTGCACATAACAAGTTTATAGGATAACCAGACACATTAATGTTACTTTGAAAAGGAATTTTCCACGCTTGGATGATAATATGGTGTAAATCTAATGTCTTTTCCCGCTGGATACGATACCGTCTTCCAAAAGTAGTCTGGAATACTTATTCATGGCGCTTTCATCCGATTCCATCTTGTGCTTATACGCTGGTCGTTTCATGGATTGTAATCTTAGGAGCAAATAGTTTAAAGGCGGGAAACCAATGTTAACTTTGCAGAACTTGTTCACCAAGTGTTGGAGTTGGTATGATTGTGTTGATGTGTGATACGCCGATTACCTGTTATGTCAACTGCGTGTAATCAAGAAAGTGAACTTGAATTTCTTGTCGTGTGTTCTCGTTAAGATCGTCACTATTAAATCAACAGTCAACCGTGAGGGACCATCATTAAACCGTCTAGATTATGATGTATGGATTTATCTTTCTGGTCTGAAACGTACGTGATTCGGTCGCTAGAGTACGACGTTGATTTGATTGGTAACTTACTTCAAGATGTCTTCAACAAACGCAGCTGGAAATCTGTGTGTTTAACGTATTACCACGCTATAAGGTGACAAGGCCGCTACATAATTATACCTTCACATCCTCACCGCCATTTTGATTAATGTTTCGTCTCAAATGCGCTACCTTTCAAAAAGTATGGCCATGTTGCATATCGCCCCGTTTAGCAGAACAAACTACAATGGAAATATAAAGATTTAATCAACCCTTGGACATCGTAACCTGAAATTTAATGTTGTATTTTTGGAGTTTGTGTATAATGTTTCTTATTGTAACCGCTGTATGAAATGCCTGTCATAAATCACTACCAGTCTTCCACCAACACAGCAATACCACGTAGCCTATTGGAATACCTTTCTGGAATAAGTTTGGATATACCACGCGTGTGTGCCTGGCGTTCCATCTATTTAGTCACCTGTTTATTCCATCTAGTTTGGCGGGAGAAATAGGAGGCCTCTTTCTTATATATCACTGAAGTCGTCTGCAGACGGCACATCATCATCAACATGACTTCGGGTAAGACCTTCAACTACATCCTAGTGATCTTTCTTTAAATATTAACCCATGTCAGTATGTACTCTAACACTATTCTAATCAATCATTACCCATAAAGTTGATATAATCTTGATTTACTTCTTCTAACGAAATGATCGTATCAATTGTGGTTTACTCATGATAGATAAAGTTTATATTTTATCTGAACTATATTGATTAGTCTAAACATTTAAAGAGATTAATCAAGAGTGTAGTCGGCATCAGCTGCATGTGGTATTGATATAATTCATATTTCTTGCCTGTTGGAATAAAATTTAGCATTCGCATCATAAAAGGTCTTTTAAGAATCCCAGAATTTATTATGGCCCATTTGTAAGCAGTGATTTGTATTCTTTATTATTATTATTATTTTTTTTTTTTAAATTTTGTCGGGGGGGGGGGGGGGGAGGGGGTAATACGAATCATTTTCCTTGGTACCAACAGTTTCTTTCAGACTATACTACCATAGCGGACTATTCTGAGCACTGGGTTTGCTCTTGGTTTTTTTAACCATCTAAACTAAAAATTGACAAATCGACTTTCTCTATCGACATCAGAAAAAGAATACTGTATTTCACGTTTCCATGATTCCATACTTATAAAAGCATTCTTAACGCCAAATATTTACCATGAGCAACGTCACAAATTTCTAATTATTTTGAAGCAACATAGGGATTGTAATCACAAGCAGCTTTAGGGGGAGGGGGGCCAACAGCCCATGCCCCTTTTTAAATCAGTAAGGCATACCTCTATCATTATTATTTTAACCTTTTGTTTCCCGACCCAAATAGCAGCTTTAAAATCCCATATACTTCTTTGCCTTGTCAGAAAAGTATTGGAATTGTGTCACCTACACAAATCTGGTTTACCGCGGCTGTAATGACACGATAATACTTTCCTTTCCAGACTTAACCAATATTTAACACAATTAAATTTACCATCTTTATTGAAAATTTCAAACAGTCCAGCACTATAAATCAACTCGAGGCTTTCAAATAAATCTTTATTTTCATTTTGAGGCAATAAAGAAAACGTAGTTATATCCGAATATTTTTTCATTTTTATTAACGTATTTGAAACATATTATACAAATAATGTAAATAATTGATAATCAATTGATAATCAATTGATACATACTTTTGTGAACATACTGAACATACTAATACATGAATCGTCAACAAACAGCGTATGTAATTACAAACCTTTTTCTCTTATGTTTAATTATTACATGGTACATTAAAAATAACATTTGCATAAAAAAGATCACAGGTCATTCAAATTTCAAAATAGAATAAACTCGTACAAAACAGAAAAAAAAGACACCAATAGAAACATAGAAGAAAGGAAAACAAGAAACACGAAAACAAAAACAAAACAAAGCAAAGTTTTGTTTAAGTGTTACGTAACAGACATCGTTTAGGTTGGTCGTGGCTGCACCCCTCCAGATGGAGAACCATTTGTATAAAATTGTTAAGTTTTTTGCCACTTTACTCTGTGGTGATATATTAGGTTTTTCATTTTGGCGATTTCCTCTTCGGTTGATTTGTACATAGTTACTTAGTAAAGACAAAATAAATTAATTTTTGTAGGTTTTTTGATTTTTGCATTCTAATATAAATTGCTTTCCAAGTAACACAATGAAGTTATACGTTTGTATAAATGTATTTCTAGGTCGTATGGCGCCGAGAAGATATTAATATTAATTTTACTGTAAACCTCAATTTGTACATCTTCACGTACTTATGAACAAAATTACTATTACTAAGTGAATCGAAGTAATATCAGCTCAAGATAATTATATTTATCGTAGAAAAATATATACATTTTTATATTCAGTTGTAATTTCCTATTTCTATTCTAGATCTAAAGAAATACCGAAATTATAACGTATTTTCATGAATAATAATTGCGACGCAAACCACTTTTGTGTTATTTTTTACACATTTCTCGCGGCTGTTGCAGTATTAAACCGACATTATAGACATGCAAGATGGGAAGATAATGATATCATATTTATGAAAGCATTATACGTCCTCGCCTTTAACTTTGACCGACTTGGTTTGATCATGCGGACGTGTAATGTAGTTCACAGATTCTCAGGTTTACTACCTCGTCCTTGGCCAATAGTCTACTGTACACTATGGTGCGTCTTGCTGTAAATACTAGACGATAATTATGTTTGGTAGTCGGTATAGCGGCACTTTGATATAGATGCGGCACATTATCTTTTACCACTACCAATCAAAGTGTTCTGTATCATTTACTTTCGATGATTTATATAACAATTTGTTTTAAATAATCATTTTGGATTATATTTAGTTCTTGTAGAACCCCCATTATCATCAATATCATTGTTATTATAGTTATCGCTATTATCATTATTATTTGCAACATTATTATTGTTATTATTAGTATCATTTTTTTCATTATTTGTATTATCATCATTATTATTATCATCATTATCAATCATCATCATCATTATTATTATTATTATTATTTTCAATATTCCTGCTGCTGCTTAATCTATTACTAATTCTACCACTGTCATCATTATTATTAGCATGTGACTTCAAAATATCTGATTCCGGTACAACCTCCTCTAACGTTAAAGGAATAAACAAGCTTAAACTATAATTCTATATCATATAATGATAAAAGTTATTGTTACTCAACACAGATTTCTGCAGATCACTTTGATGTAACTCATTTATGATTTATTTTTATTACAATTCTTCATATCAATTTTGCTGGTCACGCATTATCAGTACGTTACTACATGTACTAAGCCTAAGGGATATTATCGGGATGAGTGAAATATCAACCTCTTAATGAACGCACTATAAACATTATAACATAGAGAATGTTATCCGGAGAGCATAACATTTAAATTTACTTAGATGTGCTTGCTGCCCTCAACTATAGTTACATGGAGAACTACTACATGTATTATTATATATGATACCTTTAATGGTTCTGAGGTGTAATATCTTAATTCAAGGGCTCGTTACTTGATACCATGTTTATTGGTTACGTAATGAAATGAATCTACGAGTTACATAATATAATTTGTTTCTGTTTTGTGTAACGAGGGTAATAATGATATAATAGGTCAGTTCTTGGAGCTCCAGTTCTGCATGCTTTCTCTAATTCTTCTCAATAAGTATTTCCCATTCAATACCCAAATCAATACAAATCAGAGAAATAATACCCATACAATAGCATGACATTAATCAAATAGAGAACAAGTTCATCTGATCTCCTATTTAAAGAAACATTTTCTGGAAACTATGATCCTTATCAATAATTGAGAAATATAAATTATATAACAAGGCATTACTTTCTGCTAATGTAATCTGCTGTGTGCATAGAAACATATGGTAATGCAGTTTACATTTATACATAAAATACATCGATAACAAAGTACAATATGCGTTTTCAAGGTAATGGCCTTATCTTAGTTCAAATGCTGCAGTATGTTAACTCCCTCGTATTATTTTGTTTACAATCATAATTGCATTTGTTTATCATAACATAATCAAATAATTATGCCGCAACTTCAGCTCCTGACCATGAAGTACTTTCCCCGTCCATAGTTATTATTTTGGGTAGCTCTCTGGAGAAAGAACTAAGCCTGTAATTGTTGGCTGACCATTTCCTTACGTCCATGCGGTCTTGTAAAAATGCAATATTTCAGCCAAATGTCAGGATTGTGCTCTTTGAAGAGTGATCAATGAACTCTTTATGGTTTATGTCAATTAACTCTCAATCGTACTCTCCCATTTCGTCCCGCTCTAAGTCACCATTAAGTATTTTTAAGTGGATGTAAGTGTATGTTACGTCAAAGCGGGTAAACAATTTTGATAACATATACGTTCTGATGGCTATATTGGCAAAATGCCATGAACTTTTACCGGTACTGTAAATTGATTTGCCTTTCGAATAAACATAAAGAAATGAAAGTCGGTTAAAATTCCAGTCCATCAAGAACGCAATTATGGGTTCCATAAAACACGAGCTGATGATTATGAGCAATTTTGATATCTGTACCGCCTACGGGGGTAGTTTCCAGTATAAGAGAGGGAAGTTCATACCTGGAATCATGGGAAATGGATGTTCATGATTCGAAATTGGGTCACTATACAGCAGCATGGAGAACAATGAATCCATGCATCAACGGTGTATACTTTTGCTGTATACACCGTTGAAGTATATATTTGTTATCTTTATGTGTCCGTTGAAGTATATTTGTTGTATTACATCGAATATTAGGCGTGCTGAATTTTATGTCTTGAAGTAATGAAAATTTGACGCTCATGATTTTTCAAAAGGATGCAGCCTCCATATGAATGAAGCCGTACACCAACGGTGTTTACTACTCTCTATGTTGAGCATGTTGAAAATTTTAACATTTAAACTTCATGTAACTGCATAATATGAAGAATTATAATTTAATAGTATTTCTTATGCGTTAATCAACTTTGTCAGGTTTTGTCATCGTGATTATTATATTTGTAATGATACCGTGAGTATCAATGTTTAATTTCTACTCTTTCTGCTTTCTGCTACTACTACTACTGCTACTACAACTATTAATATTAATGATAATACTTATACTTCACCACGACCACTATCGTTAATTCGCTATCTTCGACACCACCATCAGCACCATCTTCACCAAAATCATCATCATCGCCATTACTATCCCCAACATCACCACTATAACAGTTACCACCTCAATCTCCACCAACTCTATCACCACTACTACCACTACCACTACCACCATCACCATCATCATTTCCACTGTCATAATTGACACCTTAATCAACACAATTACCACCACAACAACCACAGCCATGAATACCGCCACCCTACCACCACCACCACCACCACCACCACCACCACCACTGCGACCACCAACACTATCACCACCACTACCACTACCACCATTGCCATCATCAACATTTATCACACGAATCTGTCACCGCCCCAACCACACACTGATAGGGAGAAGCTCTTTAAAGAAACAATATCAAACTAAGTAAAGCTTTGGACCTCGTTCGCTCTTTACCTCATGATGGAGACATGTGGGAGTCAACTGTGGATGGGGTGGGCTTATATAAATCAGCATGAGTTTACTGAAATAGGGGCAGGTTTGGATCATGAAAAAGGGTGGAATCCTTCATGTAATTTAGCGAGTTATTGGAAAAGATTATTCTATTGCATCCTCAAAGTTTTACATTATTGTAATCAATTTACGATTCTCACCATATTTAATTGCATCCTTTCTAATAGTGTCTAAATTGATAAAGTAGGTTTGTTAAGCGCATTGATGATCGTGATAATGTGTCTTTCTTTTAGCCAATAATAACCAGGACACGTTTAGTTTCGTTGCTTAGTTGTTAGGACTTAGGAGTCACCCTCAGCCAAATAACAACATGGGGCCTTGGCTTTGATAGACTACATCCCACTGAACCTGTACACAGGTCCTTTGAACGCTGTAAATTATGGGGTCGCTATAAGGGAAGGAGGGGCGTTCGACGTGACACCCCCTGAAAGCTATGTCGAGTGGCGAATCCATACTATTTTAGCGGCAAGTTGTATCGTTTCTTTTTAACACCTGTCGATTGTTCATAAAATCGGAGGACCTTTGTTTGTTGGAACATTGTTGGTTACCTTCTGGGCATATGTGATGACCCCCCAAAAAAAGAATATGTTTCAGGTACGCCCCTGACTTAATTTGATCGTCTATCCACATCGTGGGTACTGATCTTTGGAATGCGGCACGTATAGAATGTAGAGGGAAGAGAAAGAGGAGGAGAGAGAGTGAGGGAGGGAGAGATAGAAAGGGAGAGAGAGAGAGGGATGAGAGAGAGAGAAGGGGGAGGTGAGAGAGAGAGAGAGAGAGAGAGAGAGAGATGCTAGCCCCTTGATAGATTCTCCCGATTGGGAAGTTGACACGGTCTAGTCTCAGTCTAGGCTGCAGAACTAATGAACCATGACCGCATAGACCTTCAAGAAATCAACACAAGAGCAGTAGTACCTATACCATATTGTAATATCCGTATTAACCATGTGCTTGTTACATAACATGTCATTGTCACGTTCACACATTTCAATAGGTGACGCCCAACGCTTTTGAATCGCCTCACTTTTACGTTGATACTTTGCTATTGAAAATCTGTAGGCTAACGATCATGTTAAAATGATTAATTCTAATAACATCAACAACAACAACATCTATTATCCATGGGAAAACTATCACTTCTAGTTGACGTAAGCATGTCTGTAATATACAATATACCAAAATGCACGTAAAATCCGTTGGTACCCTACAATGAAGCCACGTGAACACAATGTACAAACTTACACTGATAATCAGTGGTCAATCATCCTGGTCTGTTTCATCTATGATTGATGATAATTATATTATTTTACCAAGGAAAGCTTAATCTGCATCAGGTGTTTATTCTGAGGGTCCTGTAATAATTAATTACCCAAGCAATACACCAGTTTACAGTTGTGTGCGCCATTTTAAACAAAGCCAATGACCTAGAGGTCATGTATTTATGCGTAAATTAGGATTGCGCCCATGCAAATTTTGATAATATCACTGCCCTACGCGCTGCGTTGTGCGCGCACATCATCATTTGCATGGGCGCAATCTTAATTTACCCATAAATACCGTTATTGGCCCCGCTTCCGGGGCCGTTGACCCCGCTTCCGGGGCCAGTGACCCGAGATCAACTGTCTGCGCATGCGCACTGATACAACTGTAAACTGGTGTATTGTCTGGTACCCATTTATACGTGGGTAGAACGTTGCAAATGTGGATAAATGGCTTGCTACAGGACGTCACAGCCGGGTTGAGATTCGAACCCTCAAACTTTGGATTGAGAATCAAGTAAAAGAACTACTATTTACCCCGACTCCTCCACGTATATATCAAGTTGTAGACCTCGTAAAATATTCAACATACCGTCGATTCGTAAAAAGAGGGTTTTGACAACTTTAATTTGAAAGAAGAAAACCACAGTGAATAAATTCCGAATGCAATACAAAATAAAGAAAAAATAATTCTTTTTTATCCTTTTCCCAAATTTAAACATGATTTTATTTTCAATACCATAATATATAAGTTTGGAATCTTGGAATGATATGGTAATGTAATTATAGCCCGCTATATACTGTCACGTGTAGCACAGGTGAGTTTGTCAAGTCTTTATGCCTCAGTTTTCATATCTCATTTAGATGCATAGTGTGTAAATCCGTTAATAAGTCCTCCTTCTTTACAACCGTACTTCAGGATGAGTTCCGGACTTAGTTCATAGTATCAGATCCGAATTTCTCTCTGCGTACTCCATTTCTAAAGATTAAGGCAAAACATGCATGGGTTCGGGAAAGTTATAATGGCATTTTGGTGCAATTTTTTTTGGTTTTGTTAATGTGACGTCATTTTTATTTTGCAGGTTGGTTTGAAACAGCTTATCAGTATTCATTTCGTTTACAAAATGAACTAATTCAGTGAAACTGTATGCTGATGTGGTTTCCGGTTTTCTTTTTCTTAGAACGTATTAAATAGACTTCGCTTTTTTATCTTGAAAATGTGGTAGGAGAGTTTGCCTTGCGGTGTACTCGAAAGAGCTCGCTTCGACAATGGCGTTTTCCTAAAGCACATTTGCGAGGACGACGAACGACAGTCTTATCGACGGAAAAAGAAAAACTCTAAAAAGCATCTAGACATAGACTTGGTGGCGCATTATAAAAAGAGCTTACAATTTCCGTTTAAAGGTGTATTTGAAGCTTTGTTGTATATCTTTATGTTTCGTGATACACCGGTATAACATAAAAGCCTAACTAGTGGGGTGGCAGGGAGCAAGAGCGTACTGACCTAAAAACAGTTTAGCATTTACTCCTCTGACAGACGAGGAAATCTTCACGATGATATGGATGCATGGTAGTAGATCTAAAAAGAACCAGGCATATCATGCTCTGGCAACGTGAATCCGACGCCATGGGCGACTTGTCATTAAGATGTAGGCCAGCCAGCCAGCCAGCCAGCCATCCTCGTTGATCATCAATGGGCGGGCGGGCGATGGGTAGCTTTCTTTCTTAGCAGAGCAATCTAGGGTCATTTAACTCCTTGACATTGAAGTCCGTCCTTGCAACAGCCTTTAACTTGGTGTTTCAGTCACGCCACTTCAGCCTCTCCCCTATGTACATTGTCACCCTTGTGTACACCCGTAGTGGGGTAAATACCGAGGGAGATATTTGGCGTCGTGCAATTAAAGAGAAGCTTTAGCTCAGGGAAGGCCTGTATGAAAGTTTCGTGAACTGCGCTCCCGTATAGCTGAACTTTCCACACGCATTATCCATAGTGCAAGCGTTTCTACGAAAACTAAAATTGTACCAAACTTATACCAAATCTTAGTAACTTTAAAGTTACGTTACCATATCTTGAGTGTCATATTGATATGCCATTTATGATAAAAACTGGTATTCTGATTTGTTCAAAGCAAGCTAACGCGATTAGTTTAAGTGATGTGCAAAGATGACAGCGAAGACTACCCCTCATACTGCTCAAATTCCACAATGTTCAAGTCTCGAATTAAACAAACTTTCGAACTATTTCATAATTATAGCCAGTAAAGTTTCTGTGAAGGATTTTTTTCACTAATATGAACATCAAAATAATACCAAGGCAAATGCAACCTGATGTACGATAACTATGCCTCGACTCATTTAGTAATGATATGTTTTATTAAATTTTATTAGCGAGGTCATTTCCTAGCACAATAGATGTTTGTCATTATTTACAAACTGACTTATTCTGTAAGGTGACCATACGCGCAAAGCATCCATTGTGTTGGCGAGGCCGTCTACTAATACAGAAGAATATCATATTTTGTTTTGTTGTAATTTTTGCGTAATTCTAGGGCTTTTCATTAGGTGACCATTGAATTCGGTAGATGTCAAAGAAAAATCACCATGGTAACATAAATGCTCGACGCGAGATGAAAAACGATGACCTAGAGCGACACAACGTCGTATGGGGAGGGAAAGGATATACTGCGAGCACCAAATTATATAATTAGAGTATATAAGAGCTTACTCTCGTATATTATGAAGAAGGATCTTACATGTCAGATTGTGAAATTGAAAATGGATAGGTTTACCGGGTGGGGTATCAGTGATCGCATTAAACCTCTCTCGAAGGAACGAATGAAGCCTAAACGCAGTGTGCAAACAATAGTGAAGATGATATGATGGTAGAGAGCGCCGGTGACCACGAGGCAAGATGAGAGACGATGAGGGAGAAAAGGAGGGATAGAGTAAGGGAGAGAGTAAGGGAGAGAAAGAGGGGGCAGGCAGAGAGGACCAAAGAGGCAAAAGATACAGAGGAGCAGAGAAGGATAAATAGGAAGTGAAGAAAATAGAGAGGTTGAGAGGTAGAATATGGAGAGAAAGAGAGAAAGAGCCTACAGAGAGACAGACATACAGAGAAGTAAAGACAGCGAGAAAAGGATAATATATTAGAGACCTAGAAATTTAGAGAGTTAGAGAGAAATGATTTCAAAAACAGAAACGGATGGAAATATGGAAATCATAATAACGGGAGAGAGAAAGAGACAGAGGGAGAGGGGGTAGAAACGTAAATGAAATACGAAGCCAAATGAGACAGAGAAATACACAAGGAGAGTGAGAAGGAGAGAGAGAGAGAGAGAGAGAGAGAGAGAGGAGGAGAGGGGTGGAGGTGAGACAGTGAAATAGAGAGAGTATAGGGAAGGAAAGAGAAGGACGAGACGAGAACATGAGAGAGAGAAAAAGTGAGGGGAATGACAGAGATACAGTTAGTGAAAAAGAGAGAAAGTTGATAGGAGGGAGAGAGGGAGAGAGAGAGGAAGAGAGAGAGACAGACAGAGGGAGATAGAGACAGAGAGAGATAGAGAGAGATACAGAGAGAGAAAGTTGAAGGTAGAGGGAGCAGTGACTGAGCAAGCAGCAAGATATATGTCAGCAGGCTATTCCGCCGATGTGGCGCGGATAGCTTGGCCCCCGTGGGAGAGAGCAAGTGTTGTTCTACGAGATGAATATACGATATGATAACAGCTCACCTCATAGCCGAGCTGATCAATAGGACGTTTACCCTCTACGATTTCTCACCAGTACTACGGGGAAAGCACCGAGATGTAAAGATGCCTCTAGAAGATGGAGCGTGGTTATGGTTGAATTTAGGAATGAAGAATCCCCTTAAAGTTTTCGTTAAAGGGGAAATCCACCCTGAAATTAAGTTGGTTTTTAATAGAAACAGAAAAATGATAACAACCTGTCATTGAAAATTTGAGCAAATTCCGATTTAAAATATTTGAAAAAGTTTTGAATTTAAAAAGTTGCATTCAATCAAACAGATTGGCAACTCTGTGACGTATCGTGCGAGCTCCCTTCCCATTTGCTCTGTACTTGTAAAACAAATCAGACAATTTTTTACTTTTGCTCAAGAAAATTGTCAATCGTACATTCACTCTAAATACAATTAGTGCAAATATGTTTCTATTCAGCCCTGTATGGACAAAATCTATTCCGTCACAATTTCAAAACTTTGATGACAAAAAAGTGGCAAACCGGTAGCCTCATGGCCAGGGTTTGGGAATAAAAAATAAATCTTTAAAGCGCGCTCACAAGCGAAATGTTGTTTCACTGGCTCTCTAGCATTAATAAAGAAAATGTGAAACACAATTAAAATCAATAGGATAAAATGCCCTTTCAATGACATCGATCCTCAATTATCTAGTCCCTCGGATGGGACTTCAAGCCGTAGGTTCCCTTCTTCTTACCTACACACATACAGCTTATGATATCAGCAGTCAGGTGATTTATTCTGGGGCTGTATCAAAAAGTTTTAACCTATTAAAAGTGTGATGTCCAATAAACACAGACCGGAATAATAAGAACTTTCTCGCAGAACTTGTTGACTGGTTCTATTCATTTCTTTAAGAAATATATTTATTTATGGTGTATTTATTCATTTAATTATTTATTATTTTTTCATTTTCTTATTTGGCTTTGTAGCTACTAATGAATTGTTTAATTAGTCAATTATTCAATTAATGTATTCATTCATCCATTCATTTGCTTTCTTTCTTGCATTCATACAGGCCATGTGCAGGTATACAAAAATATTTTACGAATACGCCATGCAGTTTTATTCACGAAATTAGTGATGTAGTAGGAAACCAAGTTAAAAGCGAATCAAGGCTTTTACTGAAAATATACACGCTTATTTATTTAACATCGGCATCGCTCAGTGCTCTTAATTGTGAATGATAAACAATCAATGATATGACATTTCTTTATTTTCGCTATTTTTAAATAAATTTAATTCAAAAGAAGTTCAATTGTAGGACAGTACCATAAGGATTCTTTCCTGAATGGTTTTGACGACTATCTTTGAATGACAGAAAATACGACATGTTTACCTTTACCCACGCACACCCTTCAATCTCAACCTTACTGTTCTCCTTAATCCTTTCCTTCTTTCTAACATACTCCCGCAGATACTTTCGTGTATATGCCGAGGTATGCCTCAGGTAGACTAGAATAGTCTGTGCCCCCAAGCCAAATAAACATGCGACGAAAAAAGCGGGGAAAACAGGGGCGCGCAAAAGGGCACATGGCCCGAAGAAACATAGGGAACGGTAATTTGATAAGCACGACACATCGTGAAGACATTGAAAATGTCGAGACATTCGTAATATTTCAGAATATATTGAACCTCCGACGGTTGATACTAAAGATAAGAAGGCTCGCGTTGGAAATGTATTGACACGGTAATAGAGTGTAAACACATAATACCGGCAGCCAAAATAGAATGTAATATAAGAGGCGAAAGGATTATATTTTGTCAAAATGTAGTATACTACCGGGTTCTATCTGGTGCGGAAAATACAACGTGGCGCTGTAAAAAATAGCGTTTTGTAGAACGAAGTACCTGCAGAAACAGAGCTACTTGTAGCACTTGTTAGTTCAAGTACATATTTATTTACTGATACGAATTAAACCTAAGTGCTTGTTGATATCAAATATGGTATCTAGTTACAAACCTTGGGTGTAAATATTGAATGTACACAACTTGACTGGGTGGTTGAGAATTCATGTTGTTGGATTAACCCTTTCACTACTGTGTTCTTTCATTCCCATAGGCTCTATCACATGAGCCATCCGGTTCCGGTATGCAATGGTATTATATGCTCAAACATACGTAGTGAGACGAGTTATTTAAGAGCCTCTCCCGAATGAACTCATTATATTTGCTCATCCTCTCATCGTGTAAGCATCCTGGAAACATCGTTTGCCATTCAGTTTGAACAAACAATGGAAGGTATTTAAACTTTCATAAACTGCCTCCTAAATCGTCGTCTTTAAACTTAAACTTGGCTGCCAAAGGCACGTTCCCCTCTAACCCCCCCCCCCCCCCCACACCCTACATAATCATCTTCACATATTTGATAACTCTTTCGCAGAGCTTGATTCCACGAATTCGTTTCGTTTGTCCATGTCTTGTTTAGATAATGTTCCTGCTCCGTGTTTACAATGGACTTGGCTTTGCAGCGGTCCAGTCTGTTCCGCAGTTTATTATTCCTAGTGAATGACATTGATTATATCTAAACATTTGACATCATATTTGAGAGATTCTACTCCTGCAGAATTCTGCGAAAGAAAGAAAAAAGTTCTGCAATTTAGCATAATTAATCGATGTTATTGTATTTATTACATCGTCGTAAGTCAATTTAAAGGAAATGTACATTCCTAACATAAAAGCCGTTTTTATAACCGGAACATGTATAAGTTTATTACAGTTACGACCAACGAATACCCCCCCCCCCCCGAGCAAACATCCTACACGTTACCTCTCGCCAGGGGCGTACGCAGGATTTTTTCAAGGGGGGGTTTTAAAATCGGGCCCAAAATATTTTGCTCCCGAAAAATTTAAAATCGCGCCGGCCGAAAAGTCGCTCAGTGGGGGGGGGGGGGGGGGGGGGGGGGGGGGGGGGGGGGGGTAAGCGGACACTTTTTTATTTTTATTTTGGGAGTCCCAACAAAATTGCAACGACTCAGCCAGCCGAAAAGTCGCTCAGTGGGGGGGGGGGGGGGGGGGGGAGGGTAAGCGGACACTTTTTAATACACTTTTTTTTTTTTTTTTGAGTCCAAAAAAAATCGCAACGACTCAGCCAGCCGAAAAGTCGCTCAGTGGGGGGGGGGGGGGGGGGGGGGGGGGGGGGGGGGGGGGGGGGGGGGTTTAAGCGGACACTTTTTTCTTTTTTTTTGGTCTCGAAATTTGAAAATTTGACATTTTTCTTCGTTGGGGGGGGGGGGGGGTAAGGTCAACTTTTTTAGGTTAGCCGTGGGAATATTTTTTTTTTATTTTTTTTTATAATTAATAAAAAGAAAAAAAAATCCAAAGGGGGGGGGGGGTTTTAGTTTTTTTTAGGGGGGTTTACACACATAAAAATATCAAAGGGGGGGGTTTAACCCCCCAAACCCCCCCCCCCTGCGTACGCCCCCTGCCTCTCGCTATTAGCACCCCCCCCCCCCCCATTATGCCCATATCATCCCCATATCATCCGACTGATATTTTAAACTATGAATGTTCGCCTGCCAATTTATAAGTGGAATTATATATTATATCTTTAGTCTTTTTAACATGTTTTTGTTGATATTGATAACATCAATTTTCTCGATGTTTAGCTGTTAATAGTGTGTAAGATAAGCATTCATGTTTGAATTTATTAATTATCTGTTTTACCAAATTTCCAAATATTTATTTCAATATGTTTGATCAAATTTTGCGAAACTGCGTAAGTCTGCCGGACGTAAGCAATTTATACGAAGCCATTGTCGTTATTATCATAAAATCCATCCTAATAAGGAAATAAAACGGCCTTTTGAAATAACAAGATGTTCGTTTGCTTTTGTATGGTATAATGCGAGTAAGATTGAAATATCCATTCAAAAACAATATTCTATCATCATGAAAGCATTTCTAGAAAATGATATCCCTATTACCTTCTGAAGTCAAGCGGGGAGGAATCTTATTAGTTTTTAGAGCTGGCATTCATCAGGAGATGGGACGAAATCACTTACTTAGAAGTAGCGTTCACTGAGTGTACTTAACCCCATGAGCTGTGCTTAGTATAGTGTTAAATCAGCGGGCAGTCTCATCTCTTCGTGCGGATAATGTACATGAATGATTCAGATTTGAGAGAGTGTGTGTGTGGGAGAGAGAGAGAGGGGGGGAGGGAGAGAAAGAGAGAGAGAGAGAGAGAGAGAGAGGGAGCAGAAGAAGAAGAGGAGATCAGAAGATGGTAATGAGATGGACTGATACTGAGAAGAAAGGAGGGTGCATGAAATAGACGTTGAATGTATGTCTGCAAACGGTTTGTAGATATACTAATACTATTGAGATCATTTGCGGATATACCGTGGTACAGTGGTTTACTTGACTTTCAGTCCTAGGGTCGGGGTTCTTATCCCAGCCCGGTACTATGTTGCGTCCTTTTATTAATTCCCTAGCTAAACAAAATTCTTTTTAAATGAAATATTATTAGCATTGTGTCATGGAGAATATTGATGAAGGCTCTGAAACCTGAGAGATCCTGAGTTCGATCCTTGTCCGGTGCTTACCCCTTTAGACTTGGTATTATACATGAATTTGTCCCTCTCAATGAAGGTGTAATAACTGCAGGGCCCGCAGGAAGAGCAATAATTTTGCTGATGAGACTACTTTGGGTTAATAAAACCATCTCATTATTAAGGACATGATAACATTCGATTTTTTCTTATTGTTATTAAAAGATGGTATCATGTTTTTCTGTTAGGAGCTGGCAAACGATGCATTTAGACAAATTAATTCAGGATATACTTTTTGAAGACGGTTCAGAAAATGAGAAGTAAGGGGGTGAGAAAAAAAAAGTAGAGAAAGATTAGTGAGAAGCCTTGAGCTTGGCCTCTCATGATCGATAGCCTTCACCCTGGGGTTGCCATGGATACCTCGCATCATTCACCTCTTTGCACATGTTCTTTCCTTATGTCCTGAAAGTCATGGGCGATTAGAAAGTCAAATTGCAGTTGGATATTTTTGTAATCGTCTATAAAGGGTTAACATTAGCGGAGAGACTACATTGTATATACTTCGCACATTGAGATTTGTTTTAGTAGTATGTCGTCTGCTAGGAATCTGGGTTTTGTCTTCTCTGCGTCATTCGTCTTGAGCTCATCTGTAAATGCAATCAAGCAATCTCCTAACACGTTTCTAAGGACATAAAACACAGCCAGACGAGAGACTCATCCCGAACAGCACTCGTGATTTATCGCAAACTACTTGATATAGACCGTCGACCGGATCCTCTCCACAACCAAACTCCAAGACGCTGGGAATACAGCTATCGATTCTCCTTCGTCTTTTCTCCGTCTCCATACGACAAGTAGTCATTTATACTCCTTCACCCTTTTTATGGCATCATGCAATTTTGTAGACCGAGAAGCCAAATTTAGGCGGGAAAAGTCTTTGAAGGGGACGAGAAGCTTTTTTCGGCGTAGAGGCTGACGGGTACAAGAAGGGGGCAAACTCAATTAAGTTAAGACATCGTGATTATGGCTGATTGGGGGAAGGGGAGGGTCCCTGTCTCTCGTGGGTGAAACCCATACGAATGATGCGTTTGATAGACGGGACACGAGGGATGTACATCTTAACCCGAACTTAACATCTTACGCGAGCTAGCTTCCAGAAGGGATGCCGCTGCATCCGATGCCCCCCACATACTCTCGCACATACACACACACGCGCACATTATCTTCTCTTTTTCTTCGCAGCGCTGTTTGATGGGTGCACCGTAGTTCTGTATTAATAATCACCCAGAAACTCAGGCAGACCGATGCTTTTTCTTTCTTCTTGCCATGTCAGTTAAGTCTGGATGTATATGGCTAATCCTCGGTGTATGTCAAGCTATAATTCCCTGGAGCTTGGAGCTACATCTTATAGGGGTGCTTTGATGTCATCGCTTCTTAACCAGCTGTCATCCACGCTCCTCATCGATGGATAGCTATTCATTTTGTCAATTAAATAAAAGCATGTCGCTTTTCTACTTCAACTACCTTTCATATCATGTGCCTTACTTTCGTGCCCTTCATTAAAAGTCGTTTTCGAGTTTGCGATTACGATCATCGTCTGATTAACTATTTCTAATGCAAAACAGACTACCACAGTTCTGAAACCACGTCGACGTAATGTCTAATGCCTGATATATCTTACCACGGTGACGTCATAATTGGTTCGTACAGATAATGATGATTAAGTATTAAAGGTAACTGAGTCTGGATTTCTGGTTTTCTTCTTGTTCGGAATTGTCTACATTCTCTCCGTCCAGTGGATATTCCGCCAAGCTTCTCATGATTAGAATACATCAAATAGATGACTCCTCGAAGCCTGCACATCAACACATCGTTGATGTGATGAAGCGAAACATTGCTTTTCAAACTCCGGGCTCCATCTCTTAACTCGAGCCTTCTTCTTGGCTTATAGGCTCACTGATTTCAAGACGTGCTTAAGACGTGTGAGAGACTTCAAGCATCCATAGCGTCAATTTGGAAGTCGGTGCTTGGCCGAGATTTGGCATCCTTCATTTCTCGCCTCCTTATTCTGGAATACTTTTGGATTATAATCACATCGGTACTAGGTTCACCAGCGTATAACGCCATCTCGATTTAGAATCTTCTTGTTATTTTGACCATGTCGTGTAGCCATAACTTTCAACATCTTGGAATCTATCTGTTCTTGGGTCAAGGCACTATAGTTTGTGATTCGACAGAAACTATTGAATTGGAATTTCCATCTTATAGTTTTATGGAGGAGAGAGTGGACTCTTAATCGCCTCGCTATCATTAGGCCTGAAATCAAGCACGGCAGATTCGTCTTATTCCTTAGAGAAATCCTCTCCTCTGCTTCAAATCGCTCCTTAAACGGTCATATCCATCGTGTTTTTCTTCTTAGCATTTCCCATGAAGCACGAATGTCTGAACAAGAAAGATCGTTGAATTTGGAATAATAAACTGGATTTGGAATAAGCCTTGTGAGCGATTATATTGCATGTTATGTTTTAGGGTTGTTTTCTCACAAATTTAGGATTGATGCTTTGGTAATTAGATGCGGTTTAAATATGCGACGAAAACAGGATGCCAATAAGTGCCACAGGTGACAACACGCTTATATATTCGGATTAATCATTTTGGTAAGTTATCGATTAACGAAAAAAGTAATTCGTAAGTTTGACAAAATCAAATATTTCCATCAATCAAAATTTATTCAAAATGTCTCTATTGTCTGGCGTATTATCAATTTACTGTAAAACACTCTTCATCTGAAATATCGATTTAAACCGTGTTAACTGTCGTAAAAATTGATAAATATGCTTACTTCATTTCGAAGTGTAAGTGTGTGTGCGTGTGTGTATTGGGTTTTTACAGACGTATATCATTCAGATATGATTATTAACGTCTGGGGGCTGACCTTTAACGTCACCATCCAAAAGACGTGATTCAGTTTTGAACCGGGGTCGCCAGTTTGTAGGCGTAGACAGAGAGATGACCTAGTGAACGTGTCGCTAGACCAACCCACATCTCCATATGTAAGTGAAATAGAGAGGTTCTTTTAAAGAAGGTATTTACCCCACACCCCGAAAAAAAAAAGACTGTTGAAAATTTGGTTATGAAGAAAAAATAATTCCTGAGCTCTCTCATTCTTTTTAATTTAGTTTGGAAGGACATCGTAATAAAATTCTACTAAAGAACAAAATTACCTTCAATTATCCTCATATTTGAAAAATATGACGAAAAATGGCTATAAATTTAGGACCGAACATTCATCATATATAGTTATATAAGTGGGCGGTGCATATGGTTTTCAGCAAAATTCATTCATTTTCTTTAATCCCTTTCTTATTGCATGACCAGAACAAAACTTTATCTTTAAAATGTCTATCATATTGAGAATAGAAAGCTGAGTAATGCTTGAAGCCCGTAGTATGAATGTGTGTTCACTTAGATTTCAAAGCAATCAAATAATTAATAACTGAAATGATTTGAGAGTATTGATGACGATTTTTCGTTGAAGAATAAATGTGACCAGAAGTATGATTAAATGAAATATTCATAATTTAAATATTCTCCTAAAGATATCCAATCAATATACGCCTTTTAAAAGCACGGAGTCATTAATGAACCAATGATGTCGATTGGCTCAAGCTCATATAAGATCTACGTTAGATCGTAACTGCTTTACTACGGTGTGTCTTCAGTGTTTGATATCGATTTCATATTACGCTAGGATAATGATTCATCAGCTCATGCTTCGACTCACTCATCTATCAATCTCTTTATCGTGTCGCTCCCTTCTCTATTCTATCCCTCCTTCTTCTTATTTTCTATCTTCATCTTTATCTTCATTTCCCACGTCAGCATTGTCCTATTGACGGTGTACTTTTACATCACGCATGTTATCTTTTCTTATAATATTGTTTTCGATGCTCTCTTTTTAGCTCGTTCTCTCTCTGTCTGTATGTCTGTCTTCCCCTCTCTCTCTCTCTCTCTTTCTCTCTCTCTCTCTCTCGTCATCTTTCTCTCTCTCCCTCCAACTCCCTCAATGCATCATAATTCTGTCAGTATCTCTCCCCCTCTCTATCTTTGTCTCTCGTTATGTCTTTGTGTCTGTCTGTCTCCCTATTTCTGTCTATCTGTCTCTCTCCCCCCCACCACTGTCTGTGTCTGTCTATGTATGTCTGTCTGTCTGCCACCCTCTCTCTCTCTCTCTCTTTCTTCCTCCACCTCTTCGCCCTTTTCTCGCCACGCCCTTCGTAATTGTATTTTAACCCCGTGCAATTAGGTGTATTGCATAACCATATCAAAAAGACATCGGAATGGATGAAATTCATCTCGCATGTGTGATGTTACATGTACATACGCTTCCCAAAAGCTAGAGAACATTTTCAGTTTCTGTACAGCTTTCCCATTGGCTTTCCCATTGCTAAAATATGATAACAATACCAAACTGTAGTTTACTACACAAGTAAGTTGGTCTCCACTCTCCAACCCTATTACCATGGATTGATGTAGTAACACACTCCAAATTTGGGAAATTTATAACATTGAGAAGAAACAAAAATCACATATCAAGATGCTCTCGAGGTTTATGGAAAGTGTGACAGACATGTAACGTTTCTTCCGTCAATTAAAAGCACTGTGCATCACATGGCAATTTAAACACAAAGAACATGTGAGGAATGTTAACCAAACGTTTCATCATCATGCATTCTCTACCTTTTGAGATTTATTTTATAATCCATATGATATAAATCAGATAAAGTATAGACAAAATACCGTGATGCACTAATAAAACATTTTCACGATTTTCCATTAGTCTTTATTTATGTGGTGTAGTCAGCGATTCGTATTAGATAAAATACCATTTTATACCATACTTGTATTTTTATACATATACTCCCATTTCGGATCCTACTATAAAGAGCAGTTGCTTCCTGCTACATAAAGAAATATGCCAATCAAATCAAAATTTATTTTTTATATTATGTTTGTATTGAAATATATTTATTCAGGATAAAAAGAATCAGATATACATTGTAGATACAAAATCTGGTCCTGAACAGGATAAAAATGTAGTACACGGAAATATAAATAATTAATATCACCAAAGCTCACAAGCAAAGGTAAGAACAGTATAAAACTAACATATCAGAAAAATACGCATTAAAAGTAGTAAAAAGCACAAAACAAAAAACAAAAACGACAATGTAATAATTGAAATTAACAGCGGAAAAACATCAAATCACTTTAATAAAAGGCATTAAATTTAACAATTATTTACACATATTACAAAATTATACAAAATCTGAAGTAAACTGACATGTAATTAGCCTGGTTATCAGTGGGCTTAAAATGGCTAAATTTGCAAAATCCCTTCGTAGTTCAAACTAGGTACTTCGAGAAATAAATAAATAAGACGACGGTAGACTCGGGTAATGTCCGAGGGGTTGAGATTGCAAGGATTAGCCTAATTTCGTACTCGTACACGAGCCTCAATCATGACATGAACTGATTACAAATTGTCCGCTTTGATTTTCTAGTGTTGGTATGTGTGTCTTAACAATTCCACAAAATGACAAAAGACTTTCATCCTCACCCTAAAACCTTTATTCGTATTCGCGCAAAGCACCTTTATTCCATGATTGAGCTATTTTCATGAATAATAATCACCGATATGAAATAATGATGTTCAGAAAAACAGGTAAGTGTGCTACGTGTCCTGGTTTCATTGGTAATCTTATATTCTTGCTCTGTAGTATTCATTTATAAGAAATCAATGTATGTTGCGTGCTTGGGTTTTATTTCTTTCATGTA
Organism: Strongylocentrotus droebachiensis; assembly: GCA_035222895.1. Taxonomy (NCBI): domain Eukaryota; kingdom Metazoa; phylum Echinodermata; class Echinoidea; order Camarodonta; family Strongylocentrotidae; genus Strongylocentrotus; species Strongylocentrotus droebachiensis. The sequence continues at coordinate 62,514 of JAVYIG010000024.1, forward strand.
GAGGCCACTATGTGCATGGGAATGTCTCATTGAAATTCATGAATGTAAGTTAAACAAACATAATGTTGCTGAACAAGTATGATTAATCACAGCCCGGGATTATATGGCGGGGGTCGGGGAAGGAGGGGGCTCACTTTGCATCTCCTCAATGTTTTTCTTTTAACCGTGTTTGATAAAGCCCGGCCACGTTACTTTGGAATAAGTTATTCGCATACGTTTTGTAGCTGTCACTAATTAAGTTCTACAAATTTCGATCACTTATTTGTAAACTGCGCTTGTGAATTCTTGTCCGGGTAGAGGAAAACTCAAGTCGAAATTATAAAGGGCGATTACGTGATAAGTTGGCAAGGAGTATGTGGAGTGAATTCATGACGATTGGAGCTAATTTTGAGCGATATAAATGATGAAGACCTCAGAGAAAGTGGATGAGAATTGGATAACAAGGGTTACATTACTTTCAATATAAATTGGTGAGAGAGAGAGAGAGTGAGAGAGAGGGGAGAAAGGGGGGAGAGGGGGGAAAGGTGGAGCGAGAGAGAGAGAGAGAGAGAGCGAGAGAGAGAAAGAGAAGGGAAAATAGGTGAAACTACGAAGGAAAAACGGCGATTTGTTTTCATTTATTACTGGTTTTAAGTCTGCTTCATTTTCTTCGCCATTCATATGGCTTTTTGCACGTTCTAGAGTTCGCTCATGCTGGGCCATCACTCTTATATAATATATCGCCGACATATATGCCGAAAACAGCTTAAATATTGGAACCAACATGTTTATGCCACATATTAAAGGTAAAGACCAGTATTGGAAACGCGCCAATTTCAAAAACTGAAATGGAAGCTCTCATTACCAATCATGTGAAAGAATATGTTTTGACTAATACATGATGATAAATAATTTGCCGGGAAACCGCCTACTAATTTATATATTTGGTAAATTTGTTTCTCTCATGGTCTGTGAGAGATATAGGGTAGTCCCATATAAATCTTTCTGTGTATAGTGCTTGTAACTTTACGAAGAATGGGACAAATTTATTATCATTTTGATGATTTCAGAACCTTGCAGATGCTAGATGCTAGATGATCAACCTTTTCTGATCGATTCCACAACGTTTCTTTCACAATGCAATCGCATGACCATAACTGGTCTTTACCTTTAAGTCTGTAGTCCCGTCTACCAATTCCTGTGTGCTTCTTCTTCTTCTTCTTCTTCTTCTTCTTCTTCTATTTCTTATCGAGTCACTACCAAACCCCGTGCATGACGCAGACAGATTACAATGTAACTACATGCTCAGAACTCAACTTTGTCTCGAACCTGCGAATATTGAGTTCGAATCGTATGATCTGGCATTCAAAAAACGTGACTTCCATTTCTCAATCCGCTGTGATCTTGCTACCCTAAAATTGTCTTCGATATAATTGCACTTTCTTTGTCATACACTTACAAACCGTGAAACATATGCTTATATCTGAGCTTATTTGTTTTTCTTAATACAGCCTTTCGATGATGATTAATTCTAAAGTTTTATATTCCATGGTTAGATACACCAGCATGTATATATTATATTGTTTGTATCCATAAAATAAAATACATAGAAAATATATTTCCATTTATCAATGTAATGGCGGCTGATAAATGCTGTTTTCGAAATTCAAATTCGACACCTTTCTCTCTTTGTAAGTTATGCTGTTTGAATATAATATGCTTAGTCTCTCTCTCTCCCTCTCTTTCTTCCAAAGTTAATTTGGTATTCACTCTCCCTCACCTTTTTTAATTATACAAGTTTATACGTATCCCCTCCTCTCTCCCTCTCACTCTATTTTACTCAAAGTTTCTACGTATCCTCTCCTCTCTCCCTCTCACTCTCTTTTACTCAAAGTGTATCCCTTCCTCTCTCCCTCTCACTCTCTTTTACTCAAAGTTTCTACGTATCCCCTCCTCTCTCCCTCTCACTCTCCTTTACTCAAAGTTTCTACGTATCCCCTCCTCTCTCCCTCTCACTCTCCTTTACTCAAAGTTTCTACGTATCCCCTCCTCTCTCCCTCTCACTCTCCTTTACTCAAAGTTTCTACGTATCCCCTCCCCTCTCCCTCTCACTCTCTTTTACTCAAAGTTTACATGTATCCCTTTCTCTCTCCCTCTCACTCTCTTTTACTCAAAGTTTCTACGTATCCCCTCCTCTCTCCCTCTCACTCTCCATTACTCAAAGTTTCTACGTATCCCCTCCTCTCTCCCTCTCACTCTCCTTTACTCAAAGTTTCTACGTATCCCCTCCTTTCTCCCTCTCACTCTCTTTTACTCAAAGTTTCTACGTATCCTCTCCTCTCTCCCTCTCAGTCTCTTTTACTCAAAGTTTATATGTATCCTCTCCTCTCTCCCTCTCAGTCTCTTTTACTCAAAGTTTCTACGTATCCCCTCCTCTCTCCCTCTCACTATCTTTAACTCAAATTTTCTACGTATCCTCTCCTCTCTCCCTCTCAGTCTCTTTTACTCAAAGTTTCTACGTATCCCCTCCTCTCTCCCTCTCACTCTCTTTTACTCAAAGTTTCTACGTATCCTCTCCTCTCTCCCTCTCAGTCTCTTTTACTCAAAGTTTCTACGTATCCTCTCCTCTCTCCCTCTCAGTCTCTTTTACTCAAAGTTTATATGTATCCCCTCCTCTCTCCCTCTCACTCTCTTTTAATCAAAGTTTCTACGTATCCACTCCTCTCTCCCTCTCACTCTCTTTTACTCAAAGTTTATATGTATCCCCTCCTCTCTCCCTCTCACTCTCCTTTACTCAAAGTTTATATGTATCCCCTCCTCTCTCCCTCTCACTCTCCTTTACTCAAAGTTTCTACGTATCCCCTCCTCTCTCCCTCTCACTCTCCTTTACTCAAAGTTTCTACGTATCCCCTCCTCTCTCCCTCTCACTCTCTTTTACTCAAAGTTTCTACGTATCCCCTCCTCTCTCCCTCTCACTCTCCTTTACTCAAAGTTTATTTGTATCCCTTCCTATTTCCCTCTCACTCTCCTTTACTCAAAGTTTATATGTATCCCCTCCTCTCTCCCTCTCACTCTCTTTTACTCAAAGTTTATATGTATCCCTTCCTCTCTCCCTCTCACTCTCTTTTACTCAAAGTTTATATGTATCCCCTCCTCTCTCCCTCTCACTCTCTTTTACTCAAAGTTTATATGTATCCCTTCCTCTCTCCCTCTCACTCTCTTTTACTCAAAGTTTATATGTATCCCCTCCTCTCTCCCTCTCACTCTCTTTTACTCAATGTTTATATGTATCCCCTCCTGTCGCCCTTCTGGGCTTTTGAGCCATCCGCAAAGTACAAGTACGAAGAAGGAGAGATGAGAAGTACATATTAATCTATTCAACAAACCGTTTGGTATTGAAAGTGTTTATTGTATACACAACTGATCCGACAGCAAAGTAGGATTAACATTCCGTAATGACGGACTTCTTCTTCGTCTTCTTCTCCTGCTCCTCTTTGCTCCTCTTTCATCACCTTCTTATTTTTATTCTTCTTTTTTTCACTCTCTTAAAAAAATTGTTTTCCTGAAGATTATATGAACATTTTTTTTTTTTATAAAGTTCAATATCATCATTAAAGTAAATGAATATAATAATCGTGTCTGAGATTTTAGTGAGTTTGCACGATCACATAAAATTACTGCATTTTTAAATACCGATATGTATGTTTTTTCATAGAGTGACTACCGGGGGTGATAATTATTGTCGAGAGCAAGTGAGAACATGGTTATTTACGTTTAGACGGTACAGCAAAGTACTATTGTCTGCCATTCCATTCCAGTACAGTACTCATTCAACCATCTACACAATACAATAGATACCGAAGGTTCCCTTTTTTCACCTTTCATGTCTACGTTGTCCACAAAGTTTGCCCCTTTCACCATGCGAACCTATTGTTCGGGAAAGTTGACGCTCAATATTTGGGTGTTCTGTTTGGACCGGGCCCTAATGTGGTACTTCCATTGCAATGCACTGCATTGTGCGTATGTACTGGAATAGTACAGCACTGGAATTCATGAGAGTTCCGTAACTTTTGAAGTTTTGACTCTGGATTAGTTATTCTCTTGGACCCTAACTTCTGACTGAGTTACCAAGGAATCTGATTCACCTGCTGAAGGGGTAACCGACTGCAAAATGGGTGAGTTAAATGGTTTGATTGTGGGGGAGGTAGGGAAGTTAGGCGGCTCTTGCGGTGAGTTGTGTAACTATTATAAGGAATGGCATGTGCCGATCAATAACATTGCCTTATAATGGCGCCCTTAATAGCATATTCTGCTGAAGCCTTGAAGAAGGCCTGTGACGTTACCTACCGATTGGCAGGGGTAATAAACATTACACCTGTTGATTTGGGTCTATCAAGTGTCTTCGCTAGCCAGGATAACCTAGGAGTCTTTCTCTACTGACACGAGAGCACATCGCAAGTGTTTACTACATTGTATAATGATTATTTACGAGCAAACATCATTAGAAAAGTCGTTACTGTCTGTTTCTTCGACACTTGGTATACAAGACTTCGACGTTCATTACTACGCTCCGCAAGTGCCTGTTAATTTCACAAATAGGTCGCATACAAAGAATGTGTTACCTAAAGAACAAAATGTAGGAAAAACGAAATGAAATAAGGTGTTAAGTGTAACATGACATCCCGATTCATATTGCATTGTACATGTACCCGTAATACATACATGTACATGTACCTTCTAACTATATGACTGTAATGCCTACTAGATCAGTTGTTAGTGATGACGCAGTATAGTTTTATCGGCGTTCGTCATTCAATTATTTATATTTACCCAAATTTTGTGAATGAGGGTATTCTATGAGCCCTAGACTACATTTTTATAACGAGATATATTAATAGTTGACCCATGTTTGTAGCCTTAATTTCCATGGTTATGCAATAGATTGGTCAAGAGCCGAGAATTGAACGAGAGTCATCATTGATCCGTACTACTTTACTTACTTTTACTTTAATACACGATGTTGTAGGTCGAAGTCTGTTCATCGATCCATGTAGGTGGAACAATTGAACCTTTATGAGATAAACCCAGCTTTTCCTGGTAAAACTGGGAACTCTATTACATATTATACATGTACACTGTACATATTTAAAAAAGATGAAATTCAAAACACATTGCTCATTGATTTTTACTGGCTACCATAATTTTGTATTAAATATAATAACATAATGTAATAAGAAAAATAAAAATAAATAAGAACAGTAAAACATAATACAATATTATAATATGTAAATTATACTCAGTACATTAAAAATATAATAACATAATGTAATAAGAAAATAAAATAAGAAAAGTAACCATAATACAATATTATAAATATGCTAAATTACACTCAGTACATTAAAAATATAATAACATAATGTATTAAGAAAATAAAATAAGAAAAAGTAACAACAATGATAAATGGTATGATAAGATTATTGAATATAGAGGCTTGTATGTACTATCTATACATTTACGTATGGTGTGTAAGTGATATAACAAATAATCTGCACGTACTGTTAAGAAACACTAACAAAGCCCATGAATGTTTTGCTTACGATTTTATTTTTCGATACTATCTTAAAAGATAAATAAATATAAAACGAACTTAAATATATTTTTTTTTTTAATTAAAAAATGAGAGATATAACACGTGCCGTAAAGTATTTTGGTGACAATAGTCAAATTACTGACTAATCGCCAATAAACCAAAACACAACAACAACAATCGTGTTTACTCGCCAAAATAATTTCAAATAAAACCAAAAGTTCATGATGTATATCTGATTATATAATGAGTATGACGTCATTAGTTATATTACTTGATACACTTGGTTATTTTACTCGAGAAAAAAAAAGACATTTTACTTGATACACACTAATATCCATATTTTACTTTAGTTAATATACACTAATGAAACTAGACAATATTTTTATTATGATACATGTACCAAGATGTACATGTTTAAAAAAGTAACATTCAAAACACATAGCTCATTGATTTACAAATGCTACCTGCATTTGGTAATCGTGTTTACTCGCTAAAATAATTTCAAATAAAAACAAAACTTTATATTGGTATTCAAGAGAGATTCCGCGTAATGACATCATTAGTTATATTACTTGATAAACATTGCTTATTTTACTTGATACGCATAATTTACTTTAGTCAATATACACTAAACTAGACAAAATTGTTAGTATGATACATGTACCTAATCTGTGACAAACTGGTTTACGTAATATACTTTCAACAGTTTGTATTTTCTTTTTTTTATTATCAATGTGTAGACCTACATGTAGGTTTTGAAATAATCTAATCTTCTTGTGGTTGTCTGTAGGATATTTTAATCGAACCAATGTTCAAAATAGTCCAACACTTTCCTTTCTCCTATTCATTCAATATTCTTCCTTCAAAATATTTACTCTGAATACTTGACAAGGTTTTTTAAAGCGAAAGGTAAGGAGAGTTCTTCTTTAACGTCAAACGGGATCTGAGATAAAAGCCATCTCGGGGTCGTCTTCTACCTATACGTACACGGCTTTGTTTATCCAGAACCAAACAACCAGACAATGTTATGCCTACACACCCGTAGATTATATTTAATTGGACTGACAGTCACCAAGTCCTTTTTCCTAATTGCCCGAGTCAACCTGGTCCTAACAAATTTGGTATTCATTCTATAAATAAAAATCAAGTCTATACGATTGTCCTGACTCTCTTCGCTTTTATAGATGCATTCTTGGGAAGACGCCACAAAATCTGACATGATTTACAATGGGCAGTGATGTTGAACCGGTGGCGAAGCGTAGATCTAGTCGGTGAGGTGGGGGGGGGGGGGGGGGGCGGTGGTTTTGACTATGCTGACAAGATATGGACTTTTTTTTTAATCTCTCTCTCTCTCTCTTTTTATCTCCTTCTCTCTCTCTCCTTCTCTCTTTCTTTCTCTCTTTATTCCTCTCTCTACAGGTGTGTATGTCTTGATTATTTTTCCATTCATTTTTTAGGACACTTTCTATCCCACTTCTATCACCCCTCCTCTCTCTCCCCCTCTCTCTCTCTCTATCTCTCTCTCCCTGTCAATCCCTCAATCCCTCTTTCTCTTCTTACGTTTTGGTTTATTTTTTAGCCACTCTTTCAGAGACAAAGTCATTGAGGGTGCAGCTAGAGTCACTGAATTATATTACGTTCTTCTATATTACTGGTAGCTAAAAGCAGTGCAATGAATGACTAACTTCAAGTTGATCGCCGAGTCGCAACCATTAAATGTTATGATGGGTACAACTGAAACTTTGAGAGGCATTTTTTACGCGTGATAGCAATTCTGGATGTTTCACATGATAAAGTGCGTAATGTTAAGACCATGAAAACTAAAGGAAATGTTACTAAATTTTGATGCGTATAACAAACATAAAGAGAAGTCACGCAAATTGCTAACCTCGACTACAAAAATAACTCGTAACTATTTTGTGTCACATGAAATCTGAAACAATTTTATGGCTCATCATCCACGCGCTAAATCACCACATAATCAGCACATAACATGAGCGCTATACAAGAACCCACTATTATTACTTTTGTTATAATTATAACTTTCCGTGGGTGAATAATCTTGATGGATAGGTCAAAAATAATTTTTTACTAGAATGCCAATTACGTCACAGTGACAAACAACGTACATGCAGTTTTGATATCCATTAAGAGGGTTAAATACAAGCATGAGGGATGTGATGTGAAGGAGATGGTCATCGATGAACCTTCTGCACATAATTTCAAATAACCAAGAAACTACTTTTCAAAGACGCTTACTAAAGGACGGGGCAGATTTACAGACGAAAAATGCACATGTTTCTGTCAGCCGAAAAATTGACGACGAGAAAATCCGATCCTATACGTTCGGATTTGTCCGCTTTGGACACATGTCATGTACACGTCCATGCATACAGCATAAACCTTTATACCCCACTGTCTATAAGATTGTGGGTCTGATACAGACAAGCTGACATATATCGCACACCTACTTGTATATTCACTCTACATTTGCCCTTTAAGTAGCTTCAAGTTGGCAAGATTACAAGCAGGTGCTTCGGTCATGAAAATAATGTGCTTTTATTCAAAGATCCAATCAAGAAAATGTGATATTTGTTACTGTTTCTCTTGTGCGTCTCGATGAAGCGCTAATATTTCTTACAATTAAAAGACCAAGCCAAGCAAGGAAAACGCATTTCGAAAGAAAATGCATTTAGATATTAATTCCCATGTATTGTTTGGTTGGGTAACATTCGCAAATCGTAACAAACAATGCTGAAAGATTCCAACACAAGTGGGTCAAGGTAAAGTTCGTCTTTTTACATGTTTGATATCGAAACGGCAATCAAACAATCTCAATCAAATTTCATAGATGTTGACGTGTTTTTATTGTGTCGCTTTGATTGAATTCAAAGTACCCAAATGCAATGTGTGTTCTGATCGAATTCCTTTAAAAGAAAAAGACAAAGAGCCGAGATTATTACTAACATGATATTAGCCTCCCATTCTCATTAACCCGCTGTGATTAAGTGTCCTGTACTTAATCATGCCAGGTCGTCAAGAATTGTTCCTATAAAGGAAAAATGATTGCCTAATTTCTTCTCTCAACTTCAATCGCGATAAAGTCCTCCATAATCTCTTTTTGTGTGACACCGCTCAATATCCGTCTTTCTAGATGAAGGGTGGAAAGCACACACAAACCCCCAAGCATTAATGTCAACTTATCGCTGAATGATTTTGAATTAAAAAGGGCAAATATTTGGTTGCTGAAGAAAGCGTCTTGAGTGCAATAATAAAGCAAGTGCCTGCTAGTCATGTCAATTTATGACTAATATTTGTTGATGGTTTACATGTAGGCTTATGATTGATGTAGGTCCCAAAGTTTAATCTCCTCTTTGTCGTGAACCAATTTATAAATGCCAAATCGGCAAAGGTTAGGTCCCTTTGGCTAACTAACCCTTGTATTTTTTTTCCCAATAGATATATTGATGTAAATCTTTGCACAATTAAAATGAATATTAATATCAAAGGTTATATTCTCATTCATTGTTCCACTGTTAAACCTTGCTTCATTTTATCAGGTTTTACTTATGGCATTATTTCTGTTTTTGTAAATTCTGTCTCTCCCTTTATGCATTTCTCCTTCTCTCTCTCTCTCTCTCTCTCTCTCTTTCTTTCTTTTTCTCTCTTTTTCCTTTGGAGCTATGTCTGGCTCATTATCGACTGCACTTTGAACCAATGTTTTCCTTCCCACCTGTTCTCATCACATTACATTAATCATTTGTCACCAAAGAATCTCATTATTTCCTTAATTGCCCAATTTGTTTCTCTTTCCCCTGTCAAATTAATTTTATCACATTTGCTTTATTTTTATTAATGCCCCCTGCTTTTTCTTAAAAGTCACCAAAAGATTTGAAAAAAAAATGAAAAGACAAATCTCAAATTTTACTCTCCCCTCCTTCCTTCTCTCTCTTCTCTCTCTCTCTCTCTTTCTCTCTCTCTTTCTTTCTCTCTCCCTCTCTCTTTCTTCCCGTCTATCTATCTATCTCTATCGCCCTTGAATTGGAGCACATTTGTGACAGTTAAGAAGAGAGTAAACGGTCGACTTGTATTCCCTATGTGTATGGTGGTACATCGAACTCTTACCCTATATAGAATAACTCGAGTTACAGTACATCAGTTCATATAAAGCAACCTACTGGTAAATACGTCATTTAATGTAACATAGCCTGTAGTATCATGTTTATGATAATGTTGCGCCAAGCCTTGACTAGGTGCGCGCCAGTCATGGTATACCCACCACCAGTATAAACACCTGTTACTTGAGGTGCTACTTTTACCACCTTGTGACGTCTCCGTACTCCGAAAACCGTCAACATTTCCAGGATACAAAAGTGCCACAATAACTGGTCCGTTTCGCCGTTTGTGACGTTTTACAATCGATGTCATGTAAAACGAGGGTAATACTTGTCGCTTGGATGCTCACTGTAAATATGAAGAAAAAATGTACAGAATCAATGTCGGCAATACATTGGTTCAGAAGGGAGAAGGTCGCTGGTTTTGGAAAAGAAGTTGTTGAGATAACGCAAGGTTGGTGAATGAGAAATAGAGAAGGGAAGAGGCACAGACAGACAGAGATAGACAGACATGGACAAAGAGAGAGGTAGAGAGAGAGAAAAAAAACAGAAAAGAGAGGGAAAGAAGGATAGACGTGGGGTATCGGTAGCTCATTGATAGGATAATTTAACCCAGACATCTGTCCGTATTTAGGATTTATTAAAAAGTAACTGAAGTATAATATGATAACTAAATTATATTTGTTATTGTAAAATAACTTATTGCATTATTTTCTGTAAATTGAGATTGGTGTACTCCTGTGAACAACAATGTATTTGTTGCTAAACTACCGTCAAAAGCCTGACCTAATTCTTTCTCACGAGTCACGACCCGACACTGTGCACTGTCCTGCACATATCCTGGGCGAGACGTTTACTCGCGTTCTCCTTAGCTTTAATACCCTATTCAATGAAGGGTTTGAGTACCAAGGGTCTTAAATTATCGATTATTTCCATTCTACCCAGGTTTAGAGTATCACACCTTCTTCACCCCACTAAACCGCACACCCTCATTCACTCACGCGCACCACACAGCGCAGCACACAGCGCACCTGATACTACTGTAGCGCACACCCTCATCAACTCATGTATAATACTACTTTACCCCCACACCCTCACTCACTCACGTGTACTACTACAGTACCGCACACCCTCACCCACTAACGTATAATATTCCTAGTATTACTATACTGCTCACCCTCTCCCACTCACTTATAGTACTACTGTACCACACACCCTCACACACTCACGTATACTTCTACTGTATCGCACACCCTCATCCACTAACGTATAATACTACTAGTATTACTGTATGGTGGTGTGACCAAAGTTCGCGCGTGACCTAAGTTCGCTATCTATAAAAATCAGTAAGATTTCGAAAATCTGATATCCCCAATGTAAAGAGGAACATAAAATTACCCAAAGATGAAATTTTCTTTGGAATTGGGTACGAAATTGTGAAGATATAGACAAAAGATCGGCAAATTTTGCAATCTTTTGCGTTCGTTCCGAAAAATTATCAATTCACCGATAAGGGTCAGAAAATCTTCAATTTGAGAGCAGATTTCCTCAAAATTGTAAGTAAAAAGTGGTACCAACTGATTGTATGATATATTGCCTTGCAAATTATGATATTACCTTATTTTTGATGGATCACATTTTTTGATAAATCAACTGTAAACCCCCGTGCGTGAAGTTAGGTCTCGTTGTTTTTATGACTTTTTTAGATGCAGCGCGCACGCACGATCGAACATCGAATTTTTAGATCGCGATTTCTCCGAAATCCTTTGACGATAAATTTTGTAGTTCCATCAATCTGTAGTAAAAAACTTTGCCGTCCATTTGGTAATAATTTAAATAAATAAATTTGTGTAGAATATGAGAAATCATGAATCGAATATCACACTTTGTAAGCTGTTCTAAAATGTCCGCGAACTTTGGTCACCCCTTCATACTGCTCACCCTCACCCACTAACGTATAATACTACTAGCATTACTATTCTGCGCACCCTCACCCACTCACGTATAATACTACTGTACCGCACACTACTATACCAAGGAACGACCATGGGTTTGTGTAGTATAATGTAGATCGATTTAAGAGATGGCCCGCCTTCTTTACAATGTTTTTCCTTTCGTTGTTAAGGTTCGTTTCTTTTGTATTTTACTTTGTCCACGCGGGTAGGAGTGGTTAGAAAATCATTAAAAAAAAAGGGAATTTATCTCGTTTTTCCGATTTAGGTCGTTATTTCTTCATAATCAGTGTTAATGGAAATGTTAAGCAAAGATAACTTGGCAAGAATTCTCGAAAAATTTTGTCCACAGTTTTCAAACATCATATTATTGGTGATGACTTTAACGGGCGTAGTGCTGGTCCAGACTCAGTGTTTACTTTCTTCTTATTTATTAATTGTAAATGGGTATTCAATATCGGGACTTAAACTTATAGATACAGGGGCAACATTTCTAATATTGTATCTTGACTTACATTTTACGGTACATTTTAAGTTCTTTCAACACGTCCAAAGGAAGTGAGACAAAGTGAGACAATTCACCGAAAAGGGGTTAATATGCCATAACATCCACATTTTAAATAAGGTCTGCTGCATTTTCTTTGCAATTTTTAAAGAAAATGCAAAATATAAACAAAATTGCTATCTAAAATGCATTCTGAATAGCTTTGTTTTAAAAATGAATTGCTGTAAGTTCCCAAAGGATAACATTTTCATTGTTGTCCATCTACATTTAAAATCTTGTTGAGATTTCAGATGGCTGTATGCTCGCTTGTCTAGCTGGGGGTGGTGAGAGGGGGGAAGAGAGTTCTTGTGGCTGTATAGCTGCGTTTTATTGAATCAACGTCAAGCATTATAGATCGGCTGGTGATGAGGGCCATATCAATAGTAATCTCATGAGAAAGAATTGAGATGAATCGACACTCAAGACCAAAATACCTTTCTCTCAAATCACGCGGGAGATTTGTGTTGGTTTTGAGTGCGCCATTGTACGAGTCACGTGACTATCCTGTCGCCACCACGGAATAAGGTTCCTACTTATAGGTTTCAATAAAAGACGCGCTAACAGTGTTAACACAGATCAGCTGTGAAAGCATGGATATACACCCGACTAGGATACAGGCACGCATTAATCCATATTTTACGAATACAGCGTGGTGTATAAGAGGGACATTACTCTTGCAGTTAGTGTATGCATTGCCAGGACTGTAACTCACCTTTTTATTAGGCACCCTTCTGGCATGCACAGCGCGTCCCCATGCGCGAGGAATGCACTTGCGCATCTTCGAAAGAAACCCTGTCTCGCAGTGAGGATAACAAAATGTCGGCAGTGGGTACGGGTATTGGATTGACATGTATTCGGATCTTCAGATGCTTTCTACAGGGCCTACTTTACTTGATTGCACGAGTGGTCTGAAATTAAAACTCAACGAGGGATGATGTGGATGATACTCGATGGGCATTGGCATGATACTCGATGGGAATTGGCATGATACTCTAGGAAATCGTTGCACATCAGAGAGAATAATATAAGACACACTGTGTTGATATAAGGCTAACTTGCATGCCAGGGGGGTGTTTCACAAAGATCCTAAGTAGAACTTATCTCTAAGTTGGACTTAAAAATTATGGACAGCCATTGGAGTCTTAAAATGAAATATATTCAAAAGCAGAAATTCAAGTATTTTAGACTTTTTATAAATTCCACATCCAGAACATGAAATCTCCTTGATGATAAAAAATATGAATGATTTGAATAAACAATAAATGCCTTTCAAAATAACTTTTACAAAATATTTTCAAAGATGCTAATGGCTTTCCATACATTTTGAGTCCAACTTAGAGATAAGTTCAACTTAGGATCTTTGTGAAACACCCCCCTGATCTCATTTCATGCGCTTCACTGAACACGTATATGTGATTTACAATTGTGGGGATTATTTGCAGTCAATGACAATTATTAACCGCATTATTTACATGTCATGGATGAACGTTGACAAATTAGTTTCATTCGATATATTGGAGTGACCATTTATTATCGTCTGGGAGGAGTTTATTTCACTTTGAGCTCTTAAAACGCACACAAACAAGAAACATAGACATCAGAGTAAAAGATGACTCTAAAATCTAAAGAAACTTCCAATGAATATCGATATATTAATGTTATCAGATCGAGTGATGCAAGATATTGCAAATGTAGTATATCCTTATGTAAAACTAATTAAACTACATCTACATGTATCTACGTCCTACCCGCAAAGGTAAGAGTCTCACTTTTGGTGGAAATTTCAACTTTGATACGGCATCGGTCGAAAATGTTATTAAATATACGTAAACGTGAGTTACCATGCCATATTAATGGATGTATTTTCTTGATCCTGTAATATAAAAGCATGTAATATATAGCAAATATTATAACACTCTCACTTTCACATGTTAATTCATACGTCCTTTTATAGATTAGATATGCTACTATAATAATATCTACAAATAAGATTGCCTAAGAAACATTGTTCTTTTGATACCTTAAAAACGAAGCTCTTTTAACCGTACGTGACAAAATGAAATAATACAAATAATAAAAAAGAAAGTAATTGGGATTGGGTAATAATTGTCTAGTGTATGCACCTGCTGTGTATCCGGTAGTACACCATGTTGGTTCCGAGATCAAATTCTAATTTATTTCTTTTAATTGGACAGACATGATGATATAGCCCAAGACATGCAAGGCGGCATACCTTCAGTAGCAAATTACAATTGAAACTAAGGGGTCAGTAATATAATCGATATGTTTGTGACCTTTATATTATGCACACGCTTTAAAAAGATTCGTTTCGTTTTTAAAGTAGAGATGTCTGCTCTTTGTATCAACGCTATTTTTTCTTGTTCAGGACAAGAATTGAATGATGCGTTCCATCCCGAACTACAGCACTGATGTATGTAAACTAGTCCCTAGGGGCACAAATATGCTAAGAAACATGCCAGTGAAATAGTGCATTTTGCGACGCTGGGAGCGATATTAATTCGAACACATACTGAAATATGGGATGAATTTGACAAGCATTCTATTCATATCGGTTCCCATACCTCTCCCTGCGGACTGCATGTCAAGTTAGTATTGGGAATGAGTACGTTGCATAGTTCAATAGCACCGGTGACAGGTAATAAGTATTACATGTCTACTGATGACTGCAATACGGTCTGGTCACGAAGTTAATAAAGATTCTCACAGCTATTCAATGAATCATGCCTTGACACCTGAGCCTCAATTTCACGCGAATGGTACCGATAATATTCCTGTATGACATCCCTATTATTACATCCTTACCTTTCTTCACGTAGGCCTACATATTCTCATTACATGATTACTTTCTTCTCTATTTCTCACAATGCATCTACCTCCATCTTTTTTCGCTTTATCAATCGTTCATGTTAATCCGCTTGAATGTGAAGCTATTCCGTTATTATGTCTTTCATGTTTCCCTTTGACCAATCTCGGCCATACTTTCTTCTGTACGGGATACATCTCCTTTTCTGTAATTGTTTTAAAAATTACATGTTAGTTCTTATGCTGTTTCAAGAATGAAATTTACGCCCGAGACATAATAGGGAAGAGTGACTTAAAATGTGAATCATCCTCGGGTAAAACTGCAGTGCATTACTAGTTCTTCTTCACCAGATCTTGACAAAATAATTATATCTCCCAATTATATTTCGTTTATGTCTTTGCTCAGCCTCCCTCTTCTTTCGGGCTAACTCTCCTCTCTCCCTTTCTCCCCATCTCTCTCTCTCTCTCTCACACACTCTCTACCTCTTCTCTCTTTCTCTCTCAATGATTCCCATGCTCTCTCCTCTCTTTATCTCGGTTTTTTCTTGCTTTCTATTCCTCACCATTTACCACATCTTCCCTCTCTCTATTCTGCCTCTCATTTCTCCTCAAGGTTTCTTCATCACCACTCTCTCATTGCCTCATGCATCTTTATCCATTCCATTTCTCCTTAGAGTTCGTATCTCGCATCTCACTCCTCCACTCCCTTCTCTATTCGTACCCTTCAACTCTTGTCTCCATCTCTCCATTCCTTTCCCTCTCTCCATTCCTCTCCATCTCCATCTTTCTATCGTACGAGGGCCTAGTAAATCGCCTCCTCATTTTGACACTAAGATACACACATGGGCAGGTGTTTTAGGATGCGGGATGTACTTAAATCGTTAAGTCGCCGCTCACACACGACAAACAGC
Source organism: Strongylocentrotus droebachiensis (assembly GCA_035222895.1). Lineage (NCBI taxonomy): Eukaryota > Metazoa > Echinodermata > Echinoidea > Camarodonta > Strongylocentrotidae > Strongylocentrotus > Strongylocentrotus droebachiensis. The sequence continues at coordinate 78,428 of JAVYIG010000024.1, forward strand.
CTCTTAATCTTATGTAGTCTTAGATCCAGCCGATTTCTCCACAATCTGCCGATCGAAACCTCTAGACAGGCTCGTATGAGAACTGTAAAAAGGCATACTCGGTCCCAAAAATTGTCCAACTTGGGCTGCAGGATTATAGCAGAAGCTGATTATTTGTGAACGCATATCGACACTATTCCAGTTGTGATAACCAAACATCCTATTCTAGTTTTTTTTCTTCAATTTAGTATCTGGGAACTTTAATAAGTGTGTTATATTTCCAGAGCAAACATATTACTTATGCTGGTAATGTTATCAGCAATCATTCAATATTATTTTGTTATATTTCTCATCTATGCCCTGAAATTAGAACTCATATTTACCTAGAGCTTTCTCTTTAGCCAACGTGATGAGTAGAATGATACATTTTGATGCCTTGGTGACGAATTACGGGATGAGATATTGATTCTTACCTCAACCTTAGGTTTGAGATGGTTTCATGAGGTAATGATGCCAGACTGGAACTCACCAATAGCTTATAAAGTTTGAATTCCCATATCAGCAACTATAAGCACCAACGAATTTCTGAGCTATGATATACATCATAAGGAAACGGACAACTCTGCATAGACTGTATACATGTAGGTGATTATTGATATTTAATTACTGTTCTGTTTTGTTTAAGACTTAGTTAAAACTCTTTTCAACAACGGCGTAATTCTTTTTAGCTCACAGATTAAGTAAAATGTTTCAATGTTCTTTAACTGAAATTCGATTCACTTAGAGGTAAAGTACCACTTTTAATTGTTACTCTATCATTTGATTCATAAAATTCAAATTAATCTGTAGGAATGTTCAAATTCAAATTCAAATTCATTTCCAAATCCAAGTCAAATTCACAGTCAAATTCAAATTCCAACTCAATTTTAAATTCAAATCAAATTTCAAATCAAATTCAAATTCAGTCAAATTCAAATTCAAATTTCAACTCAAATTTAAATTCACAATCAAATTCAAATCCAAATCCAAATTCAATTTCAAATTCAAATCACACCATAATCCCGCACCAAAAGAAAAATTAGTATTTGAGCGTTCTTCATGCTTCACTAACACCGATTGTGATTCAGTAATGCATTTTTATAAAACCTACCTACGTTGGACCTTAACATTTCAAAACAACAAAATAGACAAAATCAATAGTTTGCGCTTACGTAGAGAGTCATACAAAAAAGGATAATTCGATACAAAGCATTGATGGAGGTTCATAAAAATGAGAATTCCACACAAGCGTGCGAACTTCAATGGATATTAAAAGAATCCCCAGTTCAATAAAAGTAGAACAGATATTCACATCAATATTTCAGAAAGTTGAAGCTATAATCTAAAGGGATTATTCATTCTAATGTCAGTGAGCTGCATTAGAAACATAACAAATTAATTTCTTTGGATGTACATTAAAATTGTGGGAAGCTGAGAGAGTTTTGATAAATGTCATGTGCAGGCGGGATCAGTGTACGTGCAAGAAGCCTCTTTCTTATATTTTTCAATAAGGAAGTGATTACCTATTTACATATTTGAGTAGGTTACAGAAGAAAATAGGATATAATTACTCCGATTTAATTGAGAAAGAATACGATCTTCAAGAATTGTTCTCATATCAATGTACTAGATCCAAGGTACATCAAGTTTGCAAGCCAGCCTATAATCCTTGTGGATGCGACAGAGCAAAATGAAGTGTTTTCACCTGCTTCGTTGACAGTCTGTGAAATGAATTTCTCGTTATTTCATCCATACTATGAATGGCATCATTCTAGTTTACCTACAAAACTCCTTCAAAATTCAAATTGTTTGAAATCAGAGTCAAATTCTGTAAGAGATAGTTACAGGTCAATCATCAAAGTTCAACAGATGTTTTTTGTAAGTACTCTAAATACTTAAAATACATGTATTCTAAGTACAGTATTATAATCATATTAATATATAAATTACAGTAGGATATTTTAAAGTTTGCTAAGTAGAATATTCATTTTTGAAGTATACTAAGTACAGCATTTTATTTTACAGTATACTAATTATAGCATTCTATTTTAAGTATGGTTAGTACAGTATTATATGTTGAAGTATACTGATTACATAAATATATACTTTGAATTACATGTATTCTAAACCAAACTATATATTATGAACTACACATTGAAGTAGAGTTTCATATTTTGGAGTATTCTAAATACATTACATGTATTTCAGAATCACACTCCCAGTGCGCCCGCAAACGTTGTTGCCTGGTGATTCATTTCTCTCATTTCATAACGGGCATCTTCTCAACTTCATGGGTGTAATCTAAGTTTGATAAGACAGTACATCTTATCTTGATAAGAGAGTATAAAATGAGTTGAAGAATTACAAATCGATACGGCTTGAAGCGGCCCAGAACGTATTTGACGTGTGCTTCAGGTATCGGCTTGCGATGCGGATAATAATCTTCCTTCTTGAGAAAAAAAAAATCATTTCATTTCCTTTCGACATTCCATTTCCTTTATCCATTGTAATGAACATTGTTTAATTTTCATTCTTCCCTCTTTATATATATATATATATATATCTTTTTATTCTCTCTGTTTCTGTCTTTGTCTCTGTCTTAATTTTCAATAGCTCTTACATGCCCAACTTTCCGTCTGTCTGTCTGCCCGTCTCTATCTCTCTGGTTCTCTGTCTCTCTCTGTCTCTCTCATTTAAATAATCTATCTTCCTTTAAAGAGAAGGTTGAGTTCTGGGAAGAGGTGAAAAATAATCTGTGAGCGTTACTCATTTTTATTATGCAAGTGTAGAAGAACATCAGATAAGACATGTTCCCTGTAAAGCATGGCTCTTCAACTGCCTTCATATTCTAAATATGCATGTAACATCGTAAAAATCGGGGGGCCGGCTTTTTACGCCACGTGTTCGTGTAGTCCCATATACATCTTTCTGCGTACAGTGTTTGTAACTTTACCAAGACTTGGCCAAATTTCTTATCATTTTGATGATTCCAGAACCTTGCAATACACACAAATTCTTATATGATAGATGATCAACCTTTTCTGGTCGGTTCCACACCGTTTCTTTCGCAATACAATCGCATGACCAGAACTCAACTTCATCTTTAACTCTTTTTTCCCGATGTCTCTCTTTTTTTCTTTCTTTATACATGTATTCTGTCTCTCTTTTCTGTCTGTATGTCTCTTTCTTTAGTATATATTCATCTTTCTCTCCCCTCTCTGTATATTATCCTATCAATATTTGTTATCTCTTTCTGTCTTATGTCTGCTGATTTTTCATTTGCGCCCCTGTCACCCTCTCTCTCTCTCCATCTTTCCTTGTCGCTTCACCTCCTCTCTCTCTCTCTGCTCCCCTTCTCTCTTTTTCATTCTTTTTTCCTTTGTTATATCTCTCTTTATCTCACCTTGTCTCTCTATGTTGCTTCGTGCCACAGACTGCTGTTGTCCTTGGTGCGTCACGTTGTCATGGTTACAATTTGATCGCTTGCAAAACACTATATTATACTACATTTTGGTTGATCTCAATGTATGTTCTATTGTAGATTGTGATAGATGTTTTGAGAGCACCCACACTCCACCCTCTTACTTATGAACATACAATACGAACAGTTGTGTTCTCGGAAACTTAAGGTGAAAAATAATATTTTAGTTTAATTTTTTGTTAATGATAATGTGGAAGAATATCATACAATAGATCCTCTGAAAATGAAAGCTCTTCAAATGTCCTCATATTCGAAATATGACAAGAATAGCTGACAGGTTTGTACCAAACATTTGTGCCGCATGTTTGTGTAGTCCCACATGCACATTTTTATGTACAGTACATGTAACCCATGATTTCAAAACACCACAGTATTCATCAATTCATTTGTACTGCATGATAACCCTTTTCCAATTGCTTGCGGACAGTTACTTTCAAATGCAGTGTATGATCAGAACCCAGCTTTATTTTTGAAGAGGAAGCTACTTCTTCGTGAAGATTAAAAACAATATTTACAAAGTCTTCATAATACATGTAAGTCCAAATTATATCTTGATTTATCAAATCAACTTGCATCGTACCGTACAGGTCTACATGAATGTATTGCTTTGTAGTTTTAATTAATACCCCGTAGTCGTTCTTCGCTGTTTTACTCAATTCCCGTGATATTTCTTATTTCCTTGCTATTCTTTAATGGAAGACCAACACGTTTAGTTGCTCTTATCGCATCCCCACTTTCTGCTCATTTATTAACAGATTGCCTGGGTGGAGAAGGGAGTGATTTTCAAAGAATTTTACTGCTTTTCATATAAACTTTCGTTCAAAAATGCATCCCTGTCATGAATACTACCTCCATCGTCGAATAATCGAACTGACGTCAATTTTCAGGGTAATTCAGAATTCATATTGAAGTATCTTGATTAAAATGTAAAGATAAAAATTAGATAGCAATACATTCATGTAGCCTTCAAGGTTAACTAGTTCTGCGGTATTTGTTACATGTATTTAACCGACCTAAACCAACTATTATTATTCGTCATGCCCTGCACCAGTGCCTGCGCCCATAACATCTTTTAAGAATGTGTATTTTGAATTTAAATATTACGTATTTTGGAGTGCTGCAAGTAAGAGCCCCCATACTGTAGAATAGTGTTTTCTTTAAGCCTGAAATTACAAAACAGAAAGTACATGTACGTCCTGATCAAGGTACAATTCCCGAGCCTTGGGCAACTCTTTTGCTACAATTCCCAATACATCCGTATATTTCCAACGTCGGAAAATCAGATTCAGTATGGTGCATGAAACCCGGTGGAACGCGGGAGCGGTTGAAAATGTCAATGACTTTGTGCTTGTGTACGTACGAGAGATTAAATGTCAGAAGATCAGCTTTCTATGGCCATAATGTCAGCTAACTTGATTTGAGTGACATCATTACTTGTGTGTTTCTATGAATAATTTGATCGGGGATTGTGGGAAGGAAGGTTGACTGGCGTAATGGATTCATCTATCCCTTGTTAGACCTGACTTTATGACGACAACAGCTCAGACGGAAATGAGTAGATTGGAAAAAAATATGTTTTTATTTGGACCTTACAAACATATTCAAGGAAGAAAATGTCCCATTGCCGTCAGGCCTAATCTTCATTTCCTATGGTTATTGTAATTACTCTATTCAAAAAATGTTTTTTCTTAATTTCCCCAAACTCGCGTTTCCCTTTAATGTTGAATGGTGTAAACCAAAGGGAAAATGAAGTCAGCGATGTGCCGGTGAAACACCCTAGGGTAAAGCGACATATTGAAATAGTTTGATATCTATACCTCTCAGTGTTTTACGTGCATTTGAGGTTCTATCACCATGTTTACAAAAGTTGCAATCAATACCGTTTGCCACTTGGCTTGCTAGTCGCTCCTCATATTACTGTTTAAATAACTCGCCAATGAATATATGCGTGACAAAAAAAAAACGCCACTGAAGTTTGAAAGACTGTTACCATTTCTTTCCAGAGTGGGCGCAGTTATTGATATGACCCGGGGGGTTAAACCATAAGTTTGTATTAAATCATGAGATGCGTACGTTGTCAACGTACTCATTTTCATCGTCAGCTGGTGAAGTTTTTTGGGGGCCTCTTCTGTGCTGGGAAGATGGTAAAACAAATCTCCATTTTTTGCTTCCTTTCAATCAACATGAGATCATTATTATTAGTTATGAACACAAATAATAATCACCGATTTGATTATATTTTGTCTTGTTCTTGAACTCGCAATCAAAGTATAACCTACAATTCAAATCTGTCATTTAATTATATTTATTTATGAAACACATTCAGCTTATTTTTTTTTTGTTCCAAAAGTGTTAAGTTTAAAGTTGCCTTACTTGTCCGGTGTTAGTGCTATCTAGAGTAGATATAGACATAGCTGTCTGTATGACCATGTACAGGTAACTCTTATTTTAGCCCTTGGACACTCATGGCCCATCCAAGGATCTTCAGTTTCTCCTCCATCCCTAGTGTCACAATCGATACAGTGCTGTGATTGTGTTTACTTGTGCGGTGTCCAGGCTATTGACTGGCGGTCGAGACGTGACATACGCTTTCCGCCTCATCGCTTGACCAATGCTTCAGCGCACTTCGGCTCTAAGACACCATGCTTTAATGGGCCTCACAGACACTAGATTTCAACCTTAAAGGGGGACAAACCCTACTAGACGATAATCTAATTGGACCATAATTTTCATTAATTTAAAAGTAGCTGTGCGAAGATTTAAAAGGTGAAACTTTGATTGGACAATTTTATCAAAATGGATATCTTGGACACATTCGAATTAGAAGTGTCGTATAGTTGAGTGGTTTAAGCACTTGACTTGAAATTCAAAGGTCGTGGTTCGATCCCCGATACGGCACTAATGCCCTTTGGCAAGGCATTACTCTTCATTTGCCACACTCGACCCAGGTGAGGTAAATGGTACCTGGCAGGAATCAATTCCTTGAAATGCTAGAGCGCTGTAATGGCAGCTAGGATAAAGCCGGGGGTAATAATAAATGCGCCTCGGAATATAATTTCTAGACAGACGGCGCTATAGAAATGCCTATAACTATAAGTTATTATAATTATCAATTACAAAACGCTTAAATACTGCCCCGGCATGGCAACTGAAGAGCTCTCTTCAGTTTTAATATATATATTTCTAGACTAGAGAACCCTCAAACCCAGCCCCCAATTTGCATTACATTTCCAACTGTTGATCTGTATAAACCGTTGTGATTTACAACCTACTAACACGGCATGGATAAGACAATTGTATTCATCCCGAAAATAGAAGCCTTTATAACTTCTGATGGATGATTTGGATTCTAGTATTTACCACGTGCTGCCGTGTAACATATTACCGTCATCTTGTTTTTGAGTAAATAGATGTATAGGGGAGAATTGTAATGACATAGGACCGTAGGATATAAATGTGGAAGCAGATAGAGAAAGAGAGAGAGAGAGAGATAAGGAGAGAATGAGGGAATGAATGAAACCGAAGGAGAAAAAGAGAGAGAACGAGAGGCAAGATAATTATAAACCGAGGAAGAGAATGAGAGGTAACAGAAATAGAAGGTGAGATAAAGGTAAAGATCGGAAGACATCGGAAGGGAGTAGAGGATAAAAAAGAGGTATTACAGAGAAAAAAAATACAAAGAAACAAATTGCATGTGTATGTATGAGTGTGTGAGAGGGAGAGAGAGTGAGAAAGAGATAGAGAGAGAGGGGTAAGGGGAGATAGTAAGAGAGATGAAGATAGGAAAGAAAAAGAAGTAACACATTCCCTTGTGATTGAGAGTCATTATGTTCTATTGACCTCTTTCCTAGAGCGTGATGTAAATGCGAAATGAGGGGAAAGGAAGGATAAAACAATCCCTGTAGGTACACATTAAGTTCCAAACATTCAATGGCGCCCCAGAGTGGTATGACTCGAAGCGTGCATTGCGATTGTTTAATGGTGACGCTAAATATTGAGTTTCATCTGAAATCTTAACCAAATTTAACCCCCCCCCCCCCTCCTCCCTACCTCTGCTTAACTTGCTATCTCGCACACGCCGCCTGTGGTTATGGTGATAATGTTGAACAAAATATAGTTATTGATGCACTATGAAGAGACAGGGAAAATACAATTCCTGTTTTTGCATACAGTTTTTAAATATTCTATGGCATATAATAGTAGCTTCTCTCACTGTGTGCGTTGAACATTATGTGAAGCAGACGATAATACTCGAAATCAAACCTTTTACAAGGTTTATGTTTCATACGTATCTTATTTCATGGCTTTACTGATCAAGTGATTTGTGTCATAATTTGGTGACGGAAACTGATGATGTATGATTCTTGATTTTCAATGTTTACTCCACGTAAGCTTTTCTTTATTTCACTTAATATTAAGTCCCTCGCATACCTTATCTATTTGGCTTCACATATCACGTGCCTTATACATTTGTGATAGATGATGATGTTGACGATGTTGAGATTTAAGATGGTGATAAGTTTTTGTACATCCTTTACGCTTTTTAAAACTCCGCGTAGTTTAAGTAAGATTTAGTGACTTCAAGTCCTTTACTTATCTATATCTACTTGACTTCACTAACTACATAAGTTAATGATGATGATGACAATGATGATCATACTTGAACTTTTAAATGTAGACATTAAATATAGAGATCATGTCTGTGCTACATTATTAACAATTCTGTCTCTGAGTAATTTTAAGTTGGGTTGGTTTAAGCAACTTAAGCAAGTTCTGTACTTTTCTATCTCATTGGCTTCACTTACTACGTGCCTTATAATGATGCTGATGGTAATGATGATGGTGGTGATGATGATGATGATGGTGGTGATGATGATGGTGGTGGTGATGATGATGATGATAATGGTGATGATGATGATGATGATGGTGGTGGTGATGATGATAATGATGATGGTGATGATGATGATGATGAAGACCATGATGATGACGATGATGATGATGACGATGATGTTGATGATGATGAGAGTATTAATAACAATTTAAATAATGATGTTAAATATACAAAATGTACATGTAGTAATGTTGTCTGCTACATGATTCACAATTTTAACTCCGCGTAGCTTTAAATTAATTAAGAAACTCTAAGGCCCGAATTCACAAAGCAAGGTTTGAGCTCAGACCAAGGTTTGAGGTCAAACCTCCTTTTGTTTCGCCAAACCTTCTTTTGTTATTTACAAACCTGGTTTGTAAATAACAAAAGGAGGTTTGGCGAGACAAAAGGAGGTTTGAGCTCAAACCCGGTCTGAGCTCAAACCTTGCTTTGTGAATTCGGGCCTAAGCGTTTATTTATTTATCTAATTGGCTTCAATCACCACGTGCCTTATTTGGTGATGACGATGATGACGACGATCTTGATGTTGATGGTGATGATGGAGGTGGTGGTTATGATGATAATATTGATGACAATGATAACAATGTAAATAATGATGTTAACTATGTTCAAATAAATAAATAAAAATAAATAATCTTTTAAAGTCCACTCCAAATTTTATTAAACCGAAAATGTACATGTAGTAATGTTGTCTGCTACATGATTCACAATTTTGACTCCGCGTAGCTATTTAAGAAACTTTAAGTCGTTTATTTATTTATCGAATTGGCTTCACTCACCATGTGCCTTATTTGGTGTTGACGATGATGACTACGATCTTGATGTTGATGGTGATGATGGTGGTGGTGGTTATGATGATAATATTGATAACTCTTTAAATTCGACATTAACATTAGCGATGATGTTTGCTACATGTTTTACTCCGCGCAGCTTTCAGTTAGTTTAAGAAAATTTAAGATCTTTACTTAACTATCTGAATGGCTTCACTAAACACGTGCCTTATTACAATGATGATGATGATGATGATAATGATGATTACAATTTAAATAAGGATGTTAGATATAGTGATGGTGTCTGCTCCATGATTTACCATCTCCGCATAGCTTCAAGTTATTTAAGAAACTTTAAATCCTTTCCTTATTTATCTAATTGGCTTCGATAACCACGTGCCTTATTTGGTGATGACGATGATGATGACGATCTTGATGTTGATGGTGATGATGGTGGTGATGGTCATGATGATAATATTGATAACTCTTTAAATTTGACATTAACATATTAGCGATGATGTATGCTGCATGTTTTAATCCGCGTAACATTAAGTTAGTTTAGGAAAAGCTTCGGTCACGAATATCATTACGAACTGCTACGAACGCCGTATGAACGATTTTCAGACAATGGAAATTCGGGAAGACAATGGAAAAACAGGGAGATTCATACGAAATTATCGTACGTACGAACCTTTGTGACCGTAGCAAAACGTCGAGACCTTTTACGTATCTATGTGATTGGCTTAACTAATCACGTGCCTTATTATGTTGTTGTTGTTGATGATGTTAATGGTGAATATGCTGGAGGTGGTGGCGATAACACTTTAAAAATGTGACGTTACATAATAAGAGTAAAGGTGTATGTTGCACGATTTACATTACATGGTCTCAACATTACCTTTTCTTTATTCTCCTGAATGCGAAGTGTTTACTTGTCATCGTTAACCCAGCGCCTTATCATCATATTGATAACACACAAATTTGTTGCACTGATGGTGATGAAGATGTTGATGATAAATGATGTATCACTATCAATACATGAATGGCAAGCTTTCAGGTCTTTGACTTGCAGTAAACAGTTTGTGGATTGTAACAGCCATACCACTATAATAATTGACGGTAAAGATAATGGTACTCATGAGTGCTGCCACTACAACTACTTACAAGCACTAAGACTCTTAACGACTGTTAATGGTATGTACATATAATAACAATGATGAATGCCGGTTAATGCACTATAATCAAGTGGCTATGATCTCGGTTGTCATATTTGTGGTAAACATTGTGATAATAATGCAAATTACATTCTTACTTGAGAGATGAAAACGTGAGATGCTACTCGACCAATGTTTATGCATGTAGGTCTAAGTATCAGAAGGGGAACAGGGTATTTCAGTAAGAAAAACCTTATATATATAGCAAAAATAACTGCAGATGTACCTTTTAAGATCATATTATATTATACAGGACCTTGCTCTTCTAACAATATCATGGTTATGTAAGAAAGTATAGAATAGGAGATGCAAGCACATACGTTATTTCATAGTCAGCTCTACATATATTTAAGACAAGAAACGGGATTTGTTTCAGTGAGTTTGGTAGACAGAGAGAGAGAGAGAGAGAGGGAGTGGGGGGGGGGGGGGGGTAGGAAAATAAACTTCCACCCCTTTCTCCTGTGGTCTGTGCCCCATGAATCATGTTGATTGCGGTCTGCCAAGGGGAACGAAGATGGATCAAATGATGCAATTCTCGACATAGCCAGGGTGGTGTTTCCATGACAGCTCCTCCACACTGGCTAGTTAAAGGACGCAAGAGAAATAATGCGCGCTGTGCTCATCAGCCCGACGAAATTTACCCTACTGTTTACATACTCTTGTATAACCTTTATATTAACGTAAGAATAATTAATTGCAGGTCGTTTTGATAAAATGTATCTTAACGTCTAAAACATCGTAAAGGGATCCGGTAACTTTGTCTCAGATTCTGAAACAAAATCCTGGATTTAGCTCATGCTGCAATGATAATCATAAACCTTTAGGTCAGTCAGAAACCTCATGACTTTTACAAGCCGATCGCCTGTCTGATTATCAAGATATCTGTGATTGGCAATCGAAACCAAATTTTGCATTTGCCAAACGGTTTTCATAACACTACAGTCAGTTTTTTTAGGGCTTCAATATTACACCAGATCACAGACACTGATAACACGTATGGCCATGCATCTCAGATTTAACAATGTTAAACGATGCCTTTAACAACTTCCTATGATTACTCACTTGCCATTGATAATGTTCTTGAACTGATTCTAAATTTTTACTAAATTCGAAGCGTCATAAGGCACTGTAAATAAAAAACCAATATATCTATGTCGTGTTTAATTTGTCAGTGATTAAGGTGGTTTTAAGGATGATGCCATCGTATCAACGTCCATTTTCAATCATTCGCTTATTCAAAGCCACTTCTGTAGAATTTTGCACGCTTAACACTCAACTCCCAACCTGTGATAGATAGTCAAGCATAAGAACCACTATACTACGACACCTCTTATCATGAAATAGTACTGGCTGTTGTGATTATTATTACCAGACTTCTTGCATCACGTGTGAATCAAATGACAAACTTGTGTCGAATTGAATTTGTTGTCAATGTGAACATTCCTGTTATAGCTAGTCCCACGTTTCCCATTCTATCTCCCCTTGGTAAATTCAATTCACGGCTAGGAACGAATGTTAATGATCAGAAATTATTGGTAAATGTGCAGGAGATGGCATTGTGAACAGCATGAACAAACTACTAACGTGATGAGCGAAATGAGATAGAGAAAGAGAGATACAGGACGAGAAGAAGGAATTGAGAGGGAGAGAGAAATGAGAGAGAGAGGGAGAAGAGATCACAGACTTTGAGGGAAAGAGAAATAGGGGAAGGTAGACAGATAAACAGTGAGAGACAGAGAAAGAGAGTCAGAGAGGAAGACAGGCAGAGGGGGTGGGGACATAAAAAGATGAGGAGCCGAACAAATCAAAAGACAGAAAGATACTTTAAAATATGAAATAATAGTCATAACGATGATGCCTTGCATTAGCCAATCATTTAATAGTAGGCCATGAACAATGCGAAAAATGTAAATGTTTCAATTTTCAAGTTTTATGGCATCGGAGACGATAGCGGCAGTTAAATGTTCGAGAAAATGACTTCGTGCTCGCATGGAAATAGACCAATAGATGCTTGTGATAACACCGCGAGATAGTACACAGCTAGACTCGGTGTATTCTATTAAATGGTGTCTCCTTGAGACACCTAAATAAATAGAGCCGAAGAACGAACCAGCCTTGGATCGATGCAGAACGCAATGGCAATGTCGAAAATCTGTGCGTCTGTTAAACGAGGATTAAGGAGACGTAGGCGGAGATTGTGAAGACGAACAGGAGGCTGACGACGCTGATGATGGCGACAGAAGTGCGAGGCGCGGTGACGAGCAGGGAAGAATGAATAACATAGCCAGACTAATAGGTTAGAGAGAGGTGTAAAAGAAGAGTGGGAGAGAGAAAAATGTAAAGAGAAGGAGGGAAACACAAATTTGATGAAGACGAGAAAAGAGAGTATATTGAGAATCGCCGCCAAGTTTAAGAAGGTTGAGGGTTGAAAGTGTGAACGAAAAATAAAGAAGGATCACAAGGAGAGTAGTATATAAAACAGTCAAGGAAACATTTTAAACCCATTTCAAACTTTATCTGAAGATACATTAGACTGAAAATATATTCATTGAAGATTAAGGAGGTGTCACTCAGGGTTTATCTCATTTGCTTTACGGAGGCTTCCGAGATATGTATTCCTGTTTATGGCTCTGATATATTGTTGTTAAACTTTTCTTTGCTTGTCAAACATTTTGGACAGTGCCCACCCCCGGAAAATAATCGTGGACCCGCCAACATGCCTATGATTATCGAAAATAATATCGCTAGTGATATTCGTTTGTCTCGCAATGTATGGTCAACAAGGGATCTAAAAGATCACGACGTTTCGTGCGCCGCTGCAACACTTCGTCAGGTTATTTGTAACATTTTGTTCATACTGTAGATGGATACCATGGTGCCCCAGTCACACCAACTAGACCCACTCCAGGCCGACAAATGACCAAACAAAAAATACATTACCCAAATGGATAAGAATCGGTCAGTTTGGAATCGGTATGAAGTCGATTTGGCGGTGCGACTGAGGTTTAACTAACGACGAGACATAACTTGACCTCGACCTTGTTCATGTATCAGTACAGATATTGCATTGATGTCAGGTAGATCCGATATCTCCTCATATTTCATCACCTAGCATCTGTGGGATGCTCGCTACTTCATGGAATAGGAAGGTAATTCTTACCAATGTTACGAATGTACCGTCTCAAATTACCGTCGGCCCCACTATACTAATCTAGGTGTAGTGTGATAACCAATGGCCCACCATCAATAAAAAGAATTGCACGCCAACTTCATGATACTAGGCTGTGTGATTGTGTGATCCCCATTGGCGTTTTCTTATGTAGACACACAACATACGCATTCCCTTTCCGATTATAAGTATCAACTTCTAAGTATAGTCCTGCATGAATGCATAATCATCGACACTGTTTTGGTCCAGGCTTGTGCCTCTCAGATTGCAAACAAGTTGGAAAGAAACCTATCTATAAGCACCTTATTGCTACGATATAACGCCTACTTCTCGAGCACTTATTGCTAGATGTATTAGTCGCTTTTTACTTTACTTCTTATTTTGATTTTATGTTCTTCTTTTGCAAATTAAAAGCTGCAAATTAATGATCTGTGATAACATAGATATATTTTTAGAGTGTGCTTCTTGTTTTCGAATACCTTAAGACATAAGTTGTTAGGCAAAGTTTTGACTCCATCATTACATTACGTTATGCCTACACCGCGAAGACCTAGGAATATCCTCATTGGGAATTTATTTAAATTTGCAGTTGTTTTAGTGTCAATATTCATATGCTTCCAATTCCAATTGAGTGCTTTACATTGCTTTGCTCGACACCAAAGGCAGATGCAAACATCTGCGAACTGAATGTAATGGCATTTCACATTGTTGCAATCGTCCGAAGTTATCAGACTGTCTAGAATAGAAAATCATATCAGATGTTAATGTCATCTTTAATGGAAATATTCTGCTGATAGGCACTGTATCTTTCAAAGAGAGCATGGGAGAACGAGAATGTCTATTGCTAAGGTACACTCAATACTGTAAATCATGAATCCACCGAGTTATAACTGCTAATCCGCCATTTGGAGAGATGGGTCACTGTTCGGCCTTTTAAAATGATGACTTAACACTTTACTTTTTGGAGTGTATAACATCTAGAGATTCCTTATCATAGCAAGGATCATGTAATATTAGGCTTAAGGAAGCATTGTTTTCAACATGATACGAAACGAATAAAGACTTGCTAATTTTGAGGGAACAAATACAAACATTTTATTATCCTACATTACTAGAATTGTGGTCACGCGGTTACACGTACATGTAAGTTTCAATAACAAAGCATACAATTGATACATTTTGTTGGTTTTAGCCGATTTGTTTTTCAAACGTTATGTCGAAGCCCTTGACAGAACTGTGACATATTTGACTTTGATTGTCAAACGACACAACTCATTTCGTCACTTAAAATACATTTTTTAAATGCAGATTCTCGTCATACATAATTATGTTTGGTCTTTAGTTAAACTACGTACTTGTAATGTTTGATTGTTCCTTCCTCTGCCCCTGCGTATCCTGGAGTTAAGGTACACTCTTCCAAGAGAGTACTTACACTCAATTATACTAGTATATTCAATGCCCTTCGTCACTCAAGGGCCCCTGTTTTGGCTCAAGGATTGGAGATTATATCGCTTGTCTTCTTTCATTGATTTTCACTCGAACTTCGCGTGACTTCTCGTTCTTTTTTTCTCCGAGTAGAAGCAAATAATTATATCCTCATCCTTCCCCTTTCCATCGTCATTTTCCATCCATCGGTTTGTTTCATGTTATTTGTCATTTTAACCTTCATCATTGCATGATCCCAACTAATACTACGTTATAAGCTTTAAATGTTGAGGTTATTGAAAAATTGAAATGGGGTGTTAGGCCTGGGAATAATCTTTTCGATTGGTAACTGTCTTTAATCACGTGACACTTTCCCGCTCGCAGAGAGATAATGGAGAAATTGAATCATCGTCTGGTGAATTTCTTTCTTGCGTCAGCTTCATTCCCACAGTGTGCATAAACCCCTTCACCTTTTAAATGCATACCAATGCAAAAACTGTGCACAGTGATTTTTAACCCTGCGTTAAATAGTCGGTGACAGTGAAGTTCTGGTATTGGTAAAAGCAAATTATCACATATCCAAAGAAATTCACACTTGCCGCTTTCAAACAAATACATCTCAACTTTCTTGAAAGAAAATGCAATGTATCAACCAAAATAAGGCTTTCGGGTTTGTCGGGAATGCAATATAAAACCTTGTCCTTTACATGCATATTTGCGTTTTCCGTATTACATGTACATTGTAAGTATAACAAATTATCGTATGTTGTTCGTATGTTGTATTAAGGAAAAAAGCATCACCTGGTTTCCAAACACTGTGAGACACAGGTATCATGATTCAAGATGAACTTAATGAGCTTGATATAGTCTCCCTTGAATTACAGTTTCTTTGCAAAAACTC
Organism: Strongylocentrotus droebachiensis; assembly: GCA_035222895.1. Taxonomy (NCBI): domain Eukaryota; kingdom Metazoa; phylum Echinodermata; class Echinoidea; order Camarodonta; family Strongylocentrotidae; genus Strongylocentrotus; species Strongylocentrotus droebachiensis. The sequence continues at coordinate 94,297 of JAVYIG010000024.1, forward strand.
AATATCTTCTTTAAACAAGAAACGTGTGGGAGTGGGAACGTTCCCTAGATGTAATCACACCTTCCAAGGTACCTCGCTACTTCTCTTAATCGACTCTTGATTTGTCCATGCCGTTTGGTGGCCATCCAAAGTGAAAACAACGAGGAATGTTTTAATGACCAAATCACGTCGGAAAGAAATCTATAACCACCTCTTTAGACAATTTCAGTTTCTGCTTCGTCGACAGTCTTCATGAAGTAATCACCAAGTTATTTGTTTATCTTATTTCATTATTTATTTGTATTTATTTATTTATTTATATTGGGGGACCGGAGAGTTAGGTGAAGAGCAAATACAGTTAGCTTATCATTATTTTATCGCATGGTCATATTAATGTAAATTGTAATTGACAGAGATCTTTAGGAGGAGCTCTGTTAAAATCAAAGTAACTGCATTAATATTGCGAGCAATATTGGTGCAAATTCTGGGAATTTTTCTTTAAAAAACACATTATTGTTGGAAATAGGAATTGCTTAACAAGTAGTATAATTTTTTAACTCGTTATTATGCTGAACAAAATAGAATAAGATGAAAACTTGTATTCTACTCAAATGTCTACGTATTAATATGTTTGTTTAAAAAGTCGATTGACATCAGATATATAAAAAGGCTTTGTATTAATCAATAATTTATTTAATTAAGCAAGAGTTTAACGATCTCCTAATCTATCAAAATACGAAATCATATTTGGATAAACACAGTTCAGGCTAACGAGGTTGTAATCACTTTATTCGTAATGTTCAGTTTATTTGGGTACTAAATGAAGCATTGCCTAATCAGTGAAAAGGGAATCACATAAACGAACGTATGTCTATAATATATGAATTTTTGTCTCACACAATATGGCGCGAATGTTTACAAGTCTGCAGGTCAATTTCCCTGATTGAAAACTTATCCTGTCTATATGGGCTGTGCGGGCAGGGATTAATTATTGATACTGTTTATGTAACTCACTGGCATCCCCGATGCTAACTTACGGCTGACTGGCCATTCTACCGTTAGATACACATACTAGTACACTAACTCGGCCACAGTGGCGCCTCTCTGGAGAGGTCACGTGATCACATTGTTAACAGCCATACAGCGTGCAGCATACATACTCGCTGAATGATTTGCGAACATTGTCTGTAAATATAGACTCCCTGTATGGATGCTGTCTCGACTACGATTATTATCCTCTTGCCAATCTAATTCTACTTAGTTTGCTTGTGTAAGTTATGACCATCAAGATATTGTAGGCTTATCTATTAGATAAAAACATAACAGTCCACGATTACCGTAATCCGAAGTAATCAATCGTAGCTAAACTTTACTTTGCTCTCCTTATGACCTTAACGCTGCTAAACGGGTTTGCTCATACATTTTCCAATACAGTTGTTGTTATTATGATTATTGCTTTTGTTTCTGTTGTTGCTTTAAATGCTATGATGATAGTAGAGCCTTGCTATCTGCATTTTCCCTATATTATCATAATGATCATTTTATGCCATTACTAAGAAAAGTATTGTCTATACTCTGTAGGCTGATATGTAAACGTTTACTGAAACTTTCGCTACTTCATTATTCTAGATAATTTGTAGAGTATTAAGGACTTTATTTGCTACAGTAATTGCTTTCTGTTTTATCGCTATCTTTTTATTAATTTCTTCTTATTTATTCATTTATTACGAGGTAAATCTAAATATTAAGATTTTGTGGTTGCATTTAGATATCGGTATTACAAACATTGTGAACCATATTGCTTACTAGTTGTAATAACATGACCGCGGTCTTTTATATACAAAACAAGAAATGCTTCATGACACTCTTGTCTTAAAATGCAATCTCATTTCGCTCAGAATATTCCCTACCCGCCTCCTCTCAGTCTATTTTCAGCTCTTCTAATAATAGAATGACAGCCGCTTTGAATAGAAAACATCCAGTCCATCGTGAATATGCCGTCAAGCGTAAAGACATGATCAAACAGATCACAATATAGATGAAGTATAATACGTTCTTCCCTCTTCGAGATTTCTCCCAAGCATTATTCAAAACGTCAGTTGCAATAAATATGTCCGAGCACAAGTACGATTTGATGTATTTTGTGTGACTGGCTTTACATTTTCTGCTTCCTCATATTTGTTGGTCGAGTGAGTGAGATCAAACATGTCATTCATTCAGAAAAATCTGAATAAGCAACAATATACATGTACACGGTTTTGTTTGTGTATTCTAGCTTCTTTGTTTCAAAGTAGAGAATTGTTTGAGATTAACGTGATTCAAACTTTTACAAACTTAAATAGAAGGCAATACATTTAAAAAAAGAAACACGTCATAATGATGCATTTTCCTATCACGCGGGAAATTTTCCATCGGCCAAATGGTCTCACAATTCAGTTTAAATAGAGAAGGGTAACAAATTATATTTGTCAAAAGAATGACAAATATGATGATTGAGTTTGATGGTAATGTCTAGTCTAATAAATTAATCCATCGACTTCTTTATAAAAGATGTACTTTTCAAAATTGTAAATTCGTGCTTCTTTCTATCAGTTGACTTGATTTTCCAAAAACTGTAGATGTATTGGCTAAAGCCATACAACATTAAATAGTAACTGCTATGGCAGAATGTACACTACCAGACTGGCCTGCTCCATGACGTAGTATGTTTGAAGCCCGCTGGCTGTTTTCTCTTCGCACGTGGCGTGATCTATTGCTACCCTCACACGGTGACTGAACCATGACGTACTAGGTAATGCAGCCTAACCAGCTGTCTCATGTACAAGTTGCTAGTGGGCGGTTATTTCATAATAAACAAGCCCAAACCCTTTACAGTATACGCAACTTCTCTCGCTCCTCGTTTTAGCGTGTCAGTTTTTCCCCGTAGCCTAAAAGGCTTGGCAATGCATAATGCAACATGATAATATGAAATGTAACATACGCCACCACACATGCCTACTAACTTTTGCGTTCAGATTATAATGACAAATTTGCTTTTGACGAATTCACTTCTTAAACACAATGACACAATGAATACTGAAATGAATCGGTGACGTGTGATTGTTTTATAAGAGTATCATTTTTAATTGATAGGGCCTTTGAGTAATTTGTTTAATTCTTTTAAAATTCTACTCAAGTTGCATTTTTCTGTTAGTGATTTTGTGTGATCTCATAAATTTTGTTTCACTATCGCGCCTTTAGCATTTGATTTCAAGTGGATATGTTCGTCTTATTATTAAATTATTATCATATGATTATAATTATTAGGGTTATTAGTAGTGTCGTTGTTACTTTTATTTTTTATTATTATTATTATTATTATTATTATTATTATTATTATTATTATGTGTTTAGTGATGAAATATAGTGAGCTTGGATTCCTACTCGATCGACTGTTCTTGCAAAATTCGATGGAATATAGAGCATCTTCTAGGCTTCTGCCATTTCTAAGATGGCTACCCTCCAGCAACATGAGTCTCACACCTTGGTGTTTACGTTCCAGGGGAATACATTGGGAATTGAAAGACATCATTTTAATCAGGAGTTTAGCGAAGAAACACCTGCTATCTCTCTCTTCTCATCCTTCTCCTTTGGGATTGTCTGACGGCAATCACGCGAAGAAGGGATAACAGTCTCATTAGAGCGCACACCACTAATTCATCCACTCGCAAGGACTTCTAGATTGGCGAAACAAAGTTAACATGTTATTTATTAAAGAAATTCATGTAAAAATCCAACTGTCCTATTTTAAGAATCTAAATGATGTTTTAATCATCATGGGCTTCTCGGCTTCAACCCATAGGCCCGAATTCACAAAGGAGGTTTGTCGACAAACCTTGGTTTTCGTACGTCATATGACGCGTTTTACGCGTTTTTTACAAACCTGGTTTGTAAAGAACAAAAGGAGGTTTGGCGAAACAAAAGGAGGTTTGAGCTCAAACCTTGGTCTGAGCTCAAACCTTGCTTTGTGAATTCGGGCCATTGAGTACAGCATTATGACAGGGCTTACATTATCGCCGTGTATTTCCGAAGTTTGAGTATGTAAATTTATAAAAGTTGCCACAGTTGTCTTTAGTCGCGGTACAACATTTTCGTTTTAGCAGGGAAAATCCCCAAATAAGGTACCTAATTTAGGAGGTTTCCATATTTTGTCGCTGCTCTGAGCACCGAAATGGTTTCCAGCGATAGGTTCTCATAATGATATTTACAAATATAACATGATTGTCACCTAAATTCGCTCGTGAATGGGAGCCCAATCTAGGTGCGTGTGCCCATTAGAACGATGATGTGAGTTGGTATACGCAGTCTAACAACAGGGGGCGGTGATACTTTTTTTTGAAGCTCAATACATTGACTATCACATTCTGTTTCCATTTCTTTCGACTACGTATTGAGCTGCAGAGGAGGAAAACGTGTCATAAATTACAGAATTTGCACGTTGTCGTGGCGTACAATGGACTTTAAGATTTTGAACGAATGCTGCAATGGAAATCTAAGAATTCAGAGGGGGCTTGTAATGATCACTTAATTGAGTCCGATGCGTTTTTCAGAATATTGAAGAGTTGTGGTCGCCTAAAGCTATACGAGGCCTGAGAAAATATGTCGTGTGTTTGCACGTTATGCCTTTTTTAGATAATGTATTTCCATGGCCTTAAAACAGTTTCATGCTTGTAATATAGTTCACAATTACAACTAGCTCATCTGAGTAATCTCATCCTTGATCCTTGATGGGATTTTGATTTTGATTTGATTTATTGGTTTCTGCATCTTTTTTCTTTTTTCATCATACATTTTCAAACTATACTCGGATTTGATATCCAGTGATAGATAAACCCAAGTAATGTTTTGACCGAAATAGGCTATTACAAAGTGTAGTGCATGCAGCCTATCGGGTTTAAATGTGACCATGGTAAAAGAGCATCGAAAGAATCACAGAGACATGGTTGACAAAAATGTAAATGTAGTCGATAAATTCTGGTTCAAACTCGTTTCCAGTAAGATGGGGACAAAATATCCATTCAGCCCAAAAACTATCCTGTCCCAAAGTTCCTGTGAACATACGGTGTATGAGCATGGACAGGGATTCCATACAAAAATCAAACCACCTTACTGATTCATACCATGGATCTACCAGTACATGGAATGGCTGAAGAAATTGACCCCAAATTTGACCTCTCTGTGGGAATTTTTTACAAGGCGTATCATAAAAAAACAGCCATTTGACAATGCAGCTAGTTTTATGCGCTGGTTGGATTCTAGGCACGGCGAAAATTGTAGAGAAATTTCAATAATCCACATGACCCAAAATTGTTTAGAATGCTAGGGTTATGAATACAAGGTCGCGAATTAAATCCTATGAGTAACAGAACATCGGTGAATGGCTGACCGAATTAAACAACTTGTTTAGCTCTGTGTGACTCTTCTTAGCAAGGTGACCCAAGTTGTGTGAGAGAACATCTTCCCAATTGTGCTAAGTTTGTCGACTCGTATGGTCTTGCTGTAGTCCTAGGCTCCATCAGTCATGTCCTGGTTAATGGAAGAACAGGAGAATGCCAACAATATTTGGTGGAGTTTATTGGGTGGTGATGTGTACCCGGACCTCGGCCCTACCTCGTACAGTAGTAACTTCATACCAGATTGTGAGACTCCCTACTCGAGCAACATGTCAGTGTGTGAGTACATGTGGGTAAATGGTCATGCCACTTACCCATAAATAGAACAGGGGTAGACTTCATCATGTTTTTATGGTCCCTGTATATCCCGTATACAGGTTTCATTTGAGTCATACTCATACTCACAGAATGAATAGTTTGTAAAGTTACTTATGTGTTTTGAAAAATTGACATGTCAGTTCTGGAGACAAATAGTCGGGAATTGGGTAAGGATAGGAGTGGTGTATAGAACTACATGTATATCGGAGAAATGTATGACAATGATTATCACAATCTACTGATTTTGTTTTGGATATATACATGACTCGAGGGTGAAGAAGTTTGAAAAGATATGAAAGATTCGTTTGGGCATCACATGTCATGTTTCTCAAAATATTGCTGTATTATTATAATAGTATTGTATCAGCACATAGCGAACGTCTCGATGTGCTTCTAAACTACTAAAGAGCTTTGTGAATTATCATTGGGGCTACTTGCAGATGCAGTCTCATATATGATTTGAACTGCCACGAAGCAGCATACTGTGTCAATGACAATATCATGACAAATATGGTAAAATTATATTAGGTACAAGTTTTAGACAATGCGGTTTTCATCAAAAGCTTCCCACAGTTACAAGTACACTGTGCACAAAGAAGAATGCCTACTATATTTTATTTTATGTAAGGAGATAACAAAATGTAATTCACGCATTTGCTTACGGAAATATGGATAACTATGGATACAGTTACACAAAAACTTTTAGAGTGGAATGTTAATCTAGATGGGTAAAATTATATCACCATACATGTTGTATGGTGGAGGAAAAAAAAGTATTAATGCTTTAAAGCCGTGTTTTTGTGAATGGTTCAAAATAATTTAATGCAACTCGGACAGAAAAAATGTTTGTTCATTCTCGCGATCATCTCACTTTTCCTTCAATGAGCTTACGGTCTTATACTGAAGAGCGCCATCGTTCGTCGTGCGTTCTATCTTCACATCTCTTCTCCCCTCTCTACCCCCCTTTCCACGATCTCGAAAATTGTCATGGAGTGTCATAACAATAATGGAACTTTATTTATTTAAACTTTTTGTAGATGTAAAGATTTTTTCCTTCGTTATAAAGCAGAAAACTCTTTTCTTAAATTGTGCAGTGATGTATTTTATGTTTGTAAATTGCAACATGACTTAACTTTTATTCTGTACTTGCTTTTTGATGAACTTTTCCAAAATGGATTAGAAAACCTAAGCATATGTAAAGAAGAATTCTTTATTCTGAAGAGGCCATTGTAAGTTATTAACACAAGTGTCATCGAATGTTTCTCATGTAATAGCGAAATCTTCCATAAAATCAATTATATGGTGCAGAACTCATGGTCAGATTACGTAATTCGTCAATGTAATGTTCGCACATTAATTTTCAATATTTGATGGTAATGCTATTTAAATTACTTGAAACCCCGGTCACACAGCTCTGCGAAGTTATCAAATCGGGGCAATTATCACCGTCAAATTTCAGCAATAATATGTGCCGAATGAAATACTACATCAGGACTGTACTGCGATGATTCTACGTCAAAAGTGCTGCTGACTAGACCAATGCCGACCAAGTGGTCGTTTTTACTACGTTTTCGCAACGACGTACAGGACCATATTACGTTGTAATACAGACCTAGAAGACTGTAAGGGTGAATGTCGCTACGCTGGTGCTGACCACATTACGCTTCTAGTACGCTTCTATTACGATTGGCGGCGATGTCTATATAAATCAGGGGTGTTCAAACATCTCTTCAGTTCTTTCCAACTTCGAAGATGAACGCCCCAAAGCGGCTCAAAATAGTTACCGACGGTGCTGCGTTTTTATTACGAGATTTGTAAACAGAAATCTCACCAAGATACTACCACGCTTCTTGTACGATAATGGCGTTCCCACTACGTTCTTAATAAGACTTTGCTTCGCTCATTGTCGGCCACGAAACCGGCTACGCTTAGTTTGTGCACGTTCAAAATAAGCGTGGGGGTATGCAGCTTCCCGACCTAGGAGATCCCACCCCGATCAAACCACGCTCATGGAGATCCTCCCACGTTTGGCCCACGATTGTCCCCGATCGGCCATTCTCTCGGCCACTTTTCCATCGTAGTAGAAGCGGTGTCTATATGTGACATGGATATTAGATGGATTTTTCGAAAATCTTTACAATCGTGTTGTATTCTGTTTGTTCATAGATGTTAACAAAAAGACATCGATGTAATAAGAAGCTGCTTACGCGGGTGGCAAGTCTTACGAAGGAAAGTTGTGACAATGATAACAATAATGAAAACACCAACACATGCTCAAGGCGACTGCAAACCTATCAACATGACGACACATAATCCCTACATCGGAGCCTTTGGATGTCGAAACATGAAACTTTATCTAGGATGAAGGCATCGTGTTACTTCGAAAAGGAACATTGATTTATCACAGAAGAGCATGGTACCTTGTATTTCCACTTGGAGATACAAAGTTTTTAAAAGAAGGGATTTCCCCCTAATTTTCAGAAAGAAAGAAGGAGAGAGAGAGAGAGAGAAATGTTATATTGAAGGTCTGCCTTTAAATTAGAACTTTTAAATTTTAAACAGATGTTTGATAATTATGTACACAATTGAACAATGATGCAATTACAGTATATGATATATAGTTAAAGTTCAAGTTCAAATGAGGTTTTATTCATGACTTGTCAAAAAGTCCAAAGACTAAAAATGCAAGTTTACATCAAACATACAATCATATAAAAAGCATTCAAAAACATCTGTACATATAATATATAAAGATAACATAGCAAATGAGAACAAATATATAACAATGAATAAATGTTTAAATCAAAACATTAAAGTAGTAACAAACGAATATATTCATTTTCTTCTAGTTCTAATTACATACTAAAAAACCTACAGAGATTGCCCCTTTCGAAAATTTGAAGGTATGTTGTAATACCAGGGACAATTGAAGTACATACAGTTTTTTAGATTTATAGCTATCTTTCAAATCAAACGCAAATGTTTATATTTATTTGCATACAAAATTCGATTTAATTTTTACTTCTGTAATTTTGTCTTCGTGTTTCCTAATATCGTATTTACTATTTTGTTTCTTTTTTCTGCAGCTCTGCCAGCGGGAGCAATTGGTGCCCGGAGCGCCATGCTGGGCAAGGTACATTTACGTAAACATCCGCGGAAGCGCGCCACCAACGTCAGTACCCTCACAGGTCCTATCCCAAATGAGTTGGGTGTGCCGATCGCTACGACCCCACGCTCAGGTTCGCCTTCACCTACTCGAAGTCCGAGTACACATTCAGCTGATACTATCAAGCTCGACCCTGATAAGTACTTAGAAGACGAAGAAAAAGCAGCTGAGGACGACGGATCAGAACCACAGGTATATCTGAGCCGACGATACGGCGGGGAAGTTAACGCCAGAGATGCAGCACTAGCTGCAGAACAATGGAAGAAATCACAAACTAACGAGGAGAAATTTTCACGGAAACAGAGACAGAGACGAGAACACGAGTAAGTAAAAACAAGGAATTTATTTTTCAGCCTATACGAAGAATGATTGTTGACACAAAGACATATTCAACAAACCATTGTTGGATGCCTGCGATGTCTGAAGTTTGATTGAGGTGACAAGAATGGTTTTTAGATTGTAATCCCCGTAAGCGGCATCAGCGTGATGTGTATTGACAACGCAAAGGTCATTTGCTTTCAGCTGAAGATGTAGACAGAGTGGTGTGCTTTAACCCAAATGCGCATGCGTTCAGACATAGATGACGTCATAGGTCATTTTACTGGTAGATGAAGAGAGGAAAGAAAGACTGGGAGACAGTGTGTTTGTAAAAGGGTGAGAGTAAGGGGGGGGGGGGGGGTAGTCGAGTGCGACTCCGATCTATTATTGAACAGTCAATGCATTATGCCTTCGCTGTTTTCAATGCATTATGACTCTGCCATTTGCAACGCACCGCCAGTGCGATTTGCATATGACAACCCGATCATATAGTGTGCACGTAAAAAGGCTTGGCGTGTGTGTATATATGCGTGTGTGTATGCTGTGGTGTGCGTTGAAAGAAAGTGTGCGTGTGTGTGGTGTGTGTGTGTGTAAAAGCATGCGTGGTGTGCGTGTCTGTCTAGGTTTATTCACCATAGGGATGTATTGTGTGTATGCCACTGCATTTTGGCGTGTTTCATCGGCAGGTAGTGGTATATATATAACGATGCTGTGATGTTCCTGTTGGCCTTGGGAATTCGTTTCAGTGGGAAACCTGTCATATACTCGTATAAGTCCCAACCATGTAATACAAATATGAAATGCAAATGAAAACAATACAGAATATGCATTTCATTATTAAGTCCAGACGAATGAAGGCTTTGTTGCGCCATTTTAGAATTAAATTCACGGTCATCAAATGCGTCATTCGGTTCCTACCTTGGAATGATAGATAAATCTACATAGATTACCACAAATTATATTTGATGGGTATTAGGATCCCTTTTCTATGTTGATGACAGGCATGTGTGATTTATGAAAAGTCTTTTCCTTTTTGTTATGAACAATGGCATTGGATTAATTTTGTAATGAATTTGAGTGACAATGCCCAGTTTGCATGGTTGTTTCTGTCGATAGTCTTCTTGGTAAGATACATGTTATTTCTGAAATTCCCGATTTTGTCATATTCATTACAAAATAAGAACTATCATTGTTTTTTATCGGAATATCAATAAACCAGTAGATTTTTGGACTGATATAATTCTAACTTACTGTTTTCATACAAAAAATTTTCATCAGTTTTCATCTCCTGAAACTTAAACCATCTTTTAGACATATGAAAAACATGAAATTTCATATTGTTAATATTCAGTGTGAAAAACATTGTTAGTTAACTATTTTTTAGTAGGCACATTTTTGGGAAAATTCTTTTTTTAATATTTGTTTAGCTCATTGTAACTTAACATTCTAATGCATAACATGTTGTAAAACGCGTATAGAATTTATTTAGAAAAGTTAATTTAATATTTAAAAAAAGGAAATTACAAGGACTGCATTTTATGGTTCACGTTGAGTAGTATCATAATATAATGTGAAAAAATAGTGATAAGGCATTTAGTTATTCTTCATAAACAGATAAATGAAAATACGCATTAGAAATTTACAGAGCCAAGGTTTCAAACGACTTTGACATTTAAAATTTCAGTAGTATATATTTTACAGTTGCATGAGTTGTACATAATGTTAACGTGGGATATCAATACAGGGACTTAAAGTGAACTTGGGGATCATGATACACATTTCGACTCTGTCTCAAAAACCGTATTTGACAAAATATGACACAAGCTACCTAACATTTGTGTGAAATAGCTTAAAACCTTATTTTCAAATATAACTTTTACAAACTTGCTACTGCTTTTCCTTTTATTTAATTTCGTTAATTTGTTCTTGAAAGTGGTACTATATAAATCCAATTAGCCACGTATTAAACATAACAATGCAAAATGAATGTCAGTACTTTGAAATTACATTTGAAACTCTCAGAATTAGAAACATATATGTCATATTTACTTGATTATTGTTTTACGCCTAATGTCTCTCTTAGATTGCATTTGGTTGGTTGCTTATTGTGTTGAAAATATGAAAATATTAAATTACACTTGAAATATTAAAAAAACAAAACAAATTGGATTGCATGTAGCTATTTCGGATAGCTTAAATATTCCTGTAATTATTTGTAAGTGAAGAAGTAATGAATGTTGCAAGTTTAACATAGGCCTATCTGTTTAGCTGTGACCTTATAAATACTTGCGGTAAGAATATTACGAATGGTTCTCTATTGATACTTCTTTTCTTCGTCAGCTACCAAGCCATAGCTGTTAGAAAATGATAAAAGGTCAAAATCTGTTGAAAAATACGCAATATATAGACAAACGTGGTGTTGATAATTATATATCCCTCGGCTCATCGTAATCGTAATCTAAATTGAACCGTCCATTCGAGCTACCATGCTACCGGCCAATTACTTGCTTGGCACATGCTGCAATTAAGTAATAACCAAGGACGAACGATGGCTGGTAATAGATATGATGCTAGTTTGCATACCAGGCTTAAGGTTCATAATGTTATGTTTTTAATCAGAAGATAAAAGCTATTGAAATCCACACCCAAATTGAAGAATAGGCAAATAACGAAGCATTTGATTTGAAGGACATATTCTGCTGTTCACCAAGTTATTATAAACTGACTTGATCATTTGAGGCGTCCGTGCCCTATAGTTCTAAATGCTTATCCACCCAATATTGCTTTTGTAAAAAAAAAAATTAAATGTTAAAAGAACTCTATATTTTAAGGACAATTGGTTCGGGGCTAATCACATATCTATGTACATTATTAAAATAAAAAATGATCCAGCATAAATTATATGAGGCATTTAAATGGCTCATGATAAACAAGCATATTGAAAAAAATGATTTCAAATTGAAACTCACGCGGAAGTAACAACATTTCTTGTTTAATTTGACCTGTTGCCAAAGATGAACGTAAATAATCTAAATATAACAACTAACGATATCACTGTGTTTGGAATAGTATTCTGAGAACTTTGTAAACAATTGTGTTAATGGAAGTAAGTAGTGTCATAGTAAATTGAAATTTAAAAAATAATTACAAAAATCGTTGGTCAAATTCTTCCCAACCTGCCTGCGAACACTTACGGATAATATAGACATCTGCGCGAGCATTAAGAAATGTCTATTCTGCGCAATTCCGCGTAATTTCAGTTTGTGAAAATTAACAACCTTTTTACTAATATCAAAAAGTAATCAGAATACATGTACATGTGTATATGCGTTCGTTTGTAAATCATACTAAGCCAGTATTTGGTTGATATAGTTGAATGTTCGGCTAGGTAATCAAGTACCTGGATATAGGATATCAGCTGAAAGTAGAACAAATGGCTTAAAGTCGTTCCCTGACCTTTTCGTTTCCCGAAGGGACATTCCTCAAGGTACGAAAATGGCACTTGAATTTGGGGTTTTCTCTCCTCTTGCACGTCAATAAGTCATATTCGTTGAATATATATATGTTTGTATCTCAAAATATGCTTCAAGATATGCAGAACAAGGAGACACAAAAGTGCCGAAGAGAGACAGAGATAGAGAGAGAGAGAGAGAGAAAGAAAGAGAGAGAGAGAGAGGGGGGAGATTGTGTGTACATGTAGGAAAAGAACAAGATTCTGTATTATGGCTGTCGCATTTATACTCTTTGCACTTGAATGATTCATTTTTCACGTAATAAAATATGTATCATAAAATTGAGTTTAAACAGTTTAGGGAGAGGGTGGAATCTCTGTGCTTATTATGATGTTCCTCACTTTCCCTGTAGGCTATATTATAGACAGTCGTTTGTAGTTTGGTTTTTTGGGCTTAAGTCATGTTCATTTTGAATAATATATATTTTAAAATACAAAATATTTAAAGGAGGAATGGGAGCTGGGGGAGAGAGAGAGAGGGGGGGGGGCAGGGGGTATGTGTGTGGGATAGAGAAAAGAAAGGCGTATTCATTATTATTGTGTATGAAGATTTAAGGGGGAAAACCAAGACAAAAACAGTGACAATGGGACCGGTTATGAAATACACAGAAAGGTTACAATTAATTTTACAATTATTATCATATTATGATATTTTGTATTTTTAGCGGATGGGTAAGTCTTTAATTTTAATGGTCAGGTATCGCAATAAATGCAAGACATATTACTGAACGAAATAGAGAATGAGAAAAAGAAAGGGGGAAAGAGATAGAGAAATGAGAAGAGAGATAGAATGACGGAGATAGAGAGAGATAGACATATACATCTAGCGTGAGTAGAAGAAAGATAAGCCATCGATTATTTGTTCACGTGTGTCACTTATCTTCAATATTCGAGGACCAATTAAGATCTCGGTGCTGAGTTTATTTTTGTATATATGTTAGTACTAAATTTGAATGGAGGGATAATGGCTTGTGTAATGGCAATGGTAAGGTTATTGCACTAAAATTAACCAGTCAATATGGATGAGAAAACCTAATTCATCTTAAAGGCATCGTTTAACAATGTTAATTCTGAGATGCATGGTCTTACGTGTTATCAGTGTCTGTAATATTGTGTAATATTGAAGCCCAAAAGAGTGACCGGTTTTACCATACTCATTTTCCCCAAAAGATTGTAGTGTTATAAAAAGCGTCTGGCAAACGAAAAATGAAATTTCGATTTCCAATCATAAAATCTTGATAATGAGACAGGCGATCGGCTTGTAAAAGTCATGGGATTCCTGACTGACCTAAAGGTTTATATTATTATTGCAGCATGAGCTAACTCCAGGACTTTGTTTCAGAATCTGAGGCAATGATACCCAATCCCTTCAAAAAGAATATCACTTTACAGTTAATAGGGTATATCATAAAACTACCAAACACTTGCCCTAAGTTTATCTAATTCTTTTCTATGTATAATAGTGCACATAGAACGGAATATTATATATATTTTTCAAACTTGTCCTTTTTAAAGGAAACATGACGAAATTTGGAAAAGAAAATTATACACTCTTTTAAATGAAGTCGTTGACATGTACATGTATATATATGTAAAATAACGTAATTCATAAATCATTCAACAACAAAAATTGGAATCTAAATTAATTTATTTAAAAATAACTTTCGTTTTATGATTACACGAGTCAATCGTTTCTTAATTATTTTAATTATATGTGAAATGAATGAACAATATTTGATTGCAGCTTAATTTAGAGTTAGGACCTTCATATATAATAACAACAGATGCATTTCTTGTATGTACTTCGTTCGTGAATAATTCTAAGGCTAAGCAATTATAATAGATGTTACTATAGCGTTAATTCTCAATGTAAGTGGCATGTGCCTAAATAAGAAGAATGCCGTTATTTCCTGATTTTATTTTTGAAATGCCTTCGAATACAAGAGAACGACATGCGCTGATGTATGGCAGAAATTGATTGATAGATAGAGGGAGGTATTTTGAATAATTCATGATTGTATTCTATCACCCATTGCAAGTGATATGACAATTGGACAGATGACAGATAAGGTACCATTGATCGATCGTCTGCAAATCCAGATGTATTTCATTGGTGGATTATTTTCTGGAAAATTGCCCCAACACCTGTATGGTGTTGAATTTCCATAATATCCTGACTAACCAAAGCCGTATCAGTAGCTGGCTTATGAAGTATAAATGAGGATACATGTACATATATTATATATATACTGTATGAGACCTTGTTTGCATTTATATATCCACAATCCAGTATAGCTTGCTCTTTGCACAGATGTAACCATTTACATGGCAGGATTATGATGAAATATTAAGTGGAAATATGAGAGACTATGACTCGATACAATAATCATAAGTATTCTGTCGTCTGTACTCTATACGTTTTTTTGCTACTTCAGCATTTTCTATTGTAGGATACTTTATATGGCACGTACCTTGGTTCCAGTAGTAGGACTTTCACCGACGTAATACAGTGCATAGTTATTAGTAAAGGTGATTGTATAACTCGTTTGAGTCAATTTGCTCTTTTCATGGCTAGATATAGATATGGAATGGAAGCTAAATTGAAACTACAATGTAAAGTTGAGACATAATAAGATGTGATGAGGATGTATTTGGTATCTGTGAATATGTCTAGGATTGTGAATACGTTCCAGGCGCCATAATGATTCAATGTTACCATGGTCATTAAGGGGTCATTGATGAAGAAAAATCCTTTAAAATCTCATATTATCATATATTACAACTCGGCCAACCTGCATATGACGGTCAGATTTTAACTATTGGCGAATAGGCATCATTTAAAGCATCGGCCCTTTAAAAACTAGTCGGGCCTTGGTTAAAAATATTTATAAAATATCAAGTTAGTCTTTTGGCCATGTGTTTAGATACTCTCATCATTTTAGTCATCCGTTTTGTGAAGAAAAATTGATGTATAAAATAATTATATCAAAGAATATAATATTATACATATCAAGCACATTTCCTCACCAGTTAAGTAATATAGGCTATTCTTACAAGGCTGCATTATGTTTGTTTTGCTATTCCTCCATGGCAGCAGATCATGAATGTTGTGTCCTCGGCCTGTTCGCAATGTTTTATAGAGTAGTGAATATAAAAGATGAGAAATAAAAATAAAGAAAATGTATTCCTTTTTTTTAATTAATTATATTGGAACAATGTGGAATCACCTTGTGAACAAAGGACTGAGTAAACATTGTTTTCATCATATATTTTCTTCATAAGCGGAACTGATTTGTCTAAAGTACACCAAAAGTCATAATATCAACCATCATATGCGGCTATGAAATCGAGGTATGACGCTGTGCAGTTTATTTAATCGTCGTCGTTAATTTTGGATTATTCAATCGTAATCTAATCTGAAAGTTAAATAAGGAACAATGTTTTCTCAATGTAAATACTTAGAGAGGCGTGTCATATCTGACAATGTAATGATTATCACCATATTCTCCGAGGAATATTTCTCCTTGACGTTTTAACGCTGTGCTCTATCTGGTGACGTTATTGTTACGTATGAATAGTCGAGCAGTCTCTATATCTTTATCCCTTTATCTCTAAATAATGTCTGCAGATTCCCGCTATCTCAGATCTACTGTAGACATTATAATTTTATTCTTCGATCCGATCTATAATTGATACAGCAGATTTGTTTTCACCTGCCACAACCACCGGAATGTTTTTGTGGCAACCATAAGAAAAAAGAACCAGAAATAACAAGATTGTGACATTTTTAAACGCCCACTCGAAAGGTTAAAAGGGCAAGGAATAGGCATACTTTTCTTGCGTACGTGCAGGTGTACATGAGTGTGTATGTGTGTGTATGTTTGGTGGGAGGGATGTGTGTATGTGAATAGATGTAGATATGTGCCCTTAGCAATAACTGCACCATGTACTCATCTTCTTAACTTCAATTTAGCTGCTTCCGATTCATGTTATAAATGCATGAGGAGACAACCACCGCGAAGAAATTATTCACGATGATTCCCCCTCTCCTCCTCCATGTAATTAAAGAGCAATCATGTTGGGTATGGGCTTGGCCGAGTCTCGATGAGTCTACCACCCCTACAGGGCCTCGATGAATACGAAGAGAGCTCCACCTACAGTCACTGCCTATCGACCTTTCTTAACGGCCCCGGTTTCACGAGAGCTTCTTGGCGCCATGTCTTTTTGTTTTAAAGTAAAAAAATTGTATGTCAGTACACTGCACGTCACGACAGTGGTGTATGTCATAGGGTAATGCACATGCCTTGTGACCCATGCATGACTCCCGGGTCCTTCGTGATAATTTGTATTTGAATAAGTGATAGGTTCATGAAAGGATTGGGTTAAATGTTGAGAAGAAATGAAATTGAGAGTTAAAAAACCCGTTGAATTATTAAGCTAATGCTTAGCAAAATAAATGATCGGCTTTCACATGTCCAACTCAAGACTGTGGGCCCTAGACTAAACTAGCAAAAATAATAGTAAAATAATTCCGAAATATTATAATTACTTTGCTGGAGGAAACCAAGTTCATGACCAATAATATATTTTGAGATTTTTACTTCTCATAATAAAGTTACAAGCGAAAATCCTATATGATACGTTTTCTTTTTCATCCCATTTTGCCCAGTATATTGATCTTTTAGCAGCTTTGAAAAGGTCTCTCGATATCAAACGGAAGGCTATGTCTAATATGAGGATGAGGTGCGAATATGAAATTAAGTTGGTATCCTCTTGCAAGCTAATTAGTCTATTTTGATGTAAAGCCGCGCTGACACGCGCACCCACACGCACACACCCCACATACAGACACCCTTAGTTTGTTTTACATTAGATTCATATGCTACATGTATAATACTTCTTGTATAGGTGTTCACTGTCAACAAAACAGAAATAGAGTGACGTGTATTAGTATGGAAATGACGATGAAAACAGAGTATGCTCCAATATGTTACGATATAAATCATTATACATTAATTTTTCTGTAACTAATGCATAATACATTATGTAGAACAAATATTTCCCTTTGGATAATCCTCCGTCAAACAATTGAAGAAAAAAATCCTTCACTTCTTTACTTCGAATGGTTCGTGAGGTTGAGATCGCCGTCATAGTTAAGAAGAAGAATGATTTCATTTCGGGTTCATTATTTCATTTGTTTTATTCATTATTTACATATATTTAAGCAAAAACCAATGATGTTACATGACAGAGTAAATCAGGCATGGCAGGAGTATGGAGTTTATAAACGAATGTGAAAAGGATAAACTAGTAGAGGAATAATGTCGCGCATGATGACAGCGGTTTAAATAAAAGCCTTGGTGGCCCCTTCAGTATGCATTAGACATCCAACATTGGAGAGAAAGAGAGAGAGAGAGAGAGTATATAGCCTCATCCAACTTGTCTTCACATATAAGCGCATTCATGTTAGTCGTGGCGCCACCGTCCTGAGGTAGACGATACACCGAGCTCTCTTATAGGCTAATATGCGGTGATCACGTGATCAAGTCGACATGTCTGGCGTCGCATAAAGCTGAACCCACCTGCTGATTGTGTGGCGTTGACTGATGGACAAAGCATGATGCCAGCAGCAAATGCTTTTACAACATTAGTGGTCCTTCTCTCATACAACCCAATAAAAATGAAAACACCCCCCCCCCTCCACACACACACACACCCACACAATCGTGCACATACAAAATAATAAAACTAAAATCATATCTTTTTAACAGAAAGTGTAATTGGTAAAGGTAGATTTTGACATGCATATATCTCTGATAGCAATTTCGATATCATTATGGTGACATGTTGTCAGACGTGACCACAAATTAACCGTTGTAATTATGTAATTATCTTCTATAAACAGGAAAGAGGGAGGAAGAGGGAGAGGGGGAGAGAGTTTTCTCCGTGTTCTATAGGGACAAAGCGATATGTAGGTCACAGGTTGCACACACATTCAGCATTTCTACACACACAAAAGTATTCTTAAAAGGCTATACAGTATAGCGAATGTGTCTCGTCATTATCGTGTAATATTCGCTACTCTTTATGCATCAACAAGAAGAAAAGACAACAGATAAGCGGAAACACTCTTTATTGCCTAACAGAGGAAGCATCTTGTTTTGCTATTTAGGGGAAGATTTAAATATTGCTTTTAATGAAGATGATCAAAACCCCCGCCTTAAATAAGAGATGGAAGTATGATGCAAAGCCTTGCTCGCATTTTCTGGGCGTAGTGGCCGGAGTCTTTGCTAAAGATGCCGCAGGTCTGCAATCATGTCTTATCAAGATGTTTGAAGAGCGAAGTGAAACAGAAGCAGATCAACATCAAATATTCTCTTATTTCATATCTCTTTAAGATGAGACGCATCTCGTACAAACCGTTGCAAAACGTTGTGTGAAAGAGATTGGGTTGTATAATCATGCCAATAAGTGAGGTGGCCTTAATGGTCGGGTGAAACCCAAATATCTGTTGATGACCACCTGTTTATAACAGACCATACAATACCAACATATGAGTTGCCATGTTAGACGTGTTGTAGTATCACCTCGAAAAGAAAGGTAATGTGGAGGTATGGTATGGAAGCATGCAATTCTTTTGTTGAGCTGGGGGAAGTAAGATATGGGTGCGGGACTGATTTCACAATGAGTCTGGAAGATGATACAGGTGCTAGCACATCGCATTACAAGTCTCAATCAACATGTTTGTAACTTATTCAATATATTGACACTTTTATATCGACGGCTTGGTGAGTTTATATGCATCCTGGATGTTCATATTGTTCGAGATGATTTGATCTAGGCATGTCAGTAGAGATGGTGCACAATAGGGACTTTTTGATTTGCACGTTGACATAGTGGACTGCTACGTGTGACGTCCTTTTAAGGCACTGTCTTAAAAAGTCCCTACTGCCTTTAGAAATCCTGTAAGCAAGGTGATTTGTGCCTTAAATATTCTTTAGGGGATAAGTGTAATATATACATGATCTTAATATTATCAAAATAGTTTTAATTGTGTAAACATGGGGTTGATAGCTCTTATCCTAATTATATCCGTCTGTCTTTTATCCCCCGCCTCTCTCTCTCTCTGTACCGGATATATATCTTTCTCCTCCTTCTATTGTTGTGCCTCTGTTTTATATCTGTCTCTTTGTCATTTCTGTGCTTGTCTCTATCTTTGCTTCTACTATTTCTCTATGTGTTTCTATCCATGTATTTATGTTTCATCTGTCAGTCTCTACATCGCCCTCTTTTCTGTCCTCTCTCTTGTCTCTCATTTTCCATATATTTCAATTTCACTCTCTCTCTCCCTCTCTCTCTCTGTTCTCCATCCCCCCCTCTCCCTCTACTTGACACCCAACCTGCTTCTGATAGGCATCTCATCCTCATGTGTGTACTTCAAATGGCTACATCCAGAGACCCAGCCATCATTAACGTAACTACTCACTCATGAATTTCCCGCTTTGAGCACACGACTGGTCTTTTAGTCAAGCATGCAGATTAGATGAGAAAAACACATGTACATACATGAGTGTATGTTAATATCCCTTACCTTAGCTCTCGTTCATTTCTAGGAGGTTTGATCAATTTCAGAATGGCAATGCCCTCAGTTTTTTTCACAACACACTAGTTATATCTTTAACCATACAAATTCTGCGACCACACTAATTTGACATTCCGGTATATGAGTATATATCCATCTAGGAGATTTATCTTCTTCAGTTTTCTTCTTCTCTTGTCACAATTATATTTTGGGCATGTGGGTACTATTCAATTTCGTGGTTTAACTTGTGTTTGATTGCGTTTTTTGCATTAATTAAAATTTTTAATTGAGAAATCAATTGATATTTGACTTGTTCAGGATAATGGTTTTAAGTTATAATTATATAAGTAAAATGAATGAACAAACGGAAGTATGGATACATGAATTTAAATGTGAGAAAAAAAATTATGTTGAAATTTAATCGGATGTGGTGACATTTTAGAAGCACTCAATGGATTGCACAGGTCCATTTTTACAGATTAATATCGCACGGTTCATGACCTTCGCATTTGTTCTACTCTCAACTGTCTGTTACTTCAAACGGTAGCCATGGCAACCGCCGAAGC
Source organism: Strongylocentrotus droebachiensis (assembly GCA_035222895.1). NCBI lineage: Eukaryota > Metazoa > Echinodermata > Echinoidea > Camarodonta > Strongylocentrotidae > Strongylocentrotus > Strongylocentrotus droebachiensis. The sequence continues at coordinate 115,169 of JAVYIG010000024.1, forward strand.
TACACATTAGTGTGATTAACTTTGCGACAGTAGTGGGAATGAGGAGATAAATTCATGAATTCGAGCTAATGAAAACTCCGTGCGGATATATTCTCATGCAATGTCGGAAAAATGGGTGTGTGTTATGTGGAATTCCAACGTAATATTTCCCCCAATATATGTAAATGAAGGAAATTAGAGGGGCTAGAGGGAGAGAGAGAGAGAGAGACAAAGAAAGAAAGAAAGAGAGACAGAGAAAGAAAATGGAGCGGGATGGGGATGGAGAGAGAAAGAGAGATAGATGGACAATGAGCGATAAAGATTAAAGAAGGGACAGAGTGGTGAAGACAGAAATAGAGAAGAAAACAGAAGAGACGGCGTTATGGAAAGTGGAGAGAAACAGCAAGAGAAAGAAAGCGAGAGAGGATTTCTAAAGCCATAATATCTTCACCATGGGTTCCACTTCGTGACTACCTATATCGCTGAGATTACATTTGGAAAAAATGGTTATTTCACCATTTTATTTCGAATGATTGCTATGTAGTTCTACAGCAAAAGCTGGATAATTATTTGTATGCCAAATAGTCTAACTCTTTGCATGACTATGAACTGATAGATAATAATTAATAGTAATCTATAATAGATAATAGTAATGTATTGTTTTACGACTGTGTGATTTGACTTTATTCTTTTTTAATTCATTTAAAACTGTAAAAATGAAGATAATAAAAAGATATACGGGACATCATGCATATACAAAAAGTTCTGAAACTGAACCTGTTATCGTGGTTGATAACCAAAGGCAAGGAATCGATAAAGAATTTAAATTCCGTCTGGCTTTTCCAGCAAGCTAAATATAAGTCGTACTAAGAATAGTTACGTCAATATTGAATATCTGCTGTTGGGGGTCCATTCTCATGTTATGCTTAAGTTCATGCCTTTTTGTTATCATACCTATGATTTGAGGCAGGATACTCTGCTTCCGGTACAGATTTGGGGAGTAAGGCTTCAAGGACAAATACAATATTCTCTGCCGATGGGGGGGGGGGGGGGGGGGGGCACAGGTATTTAAAAAAAAAAGGTCAATATTGACTACTAGGGCACAACTAGGAGAACATTTTCGGGTACTTCATGCGTTCTTAATGTATTCTATATTTCAAGGAGGCAATGTGCTCCCCTTGCTCCTAATGGATCCGCAATGGGCTTATTATAGGATCGTCCTAAATATATGTAGGCCTCAGTAAAAACCCTTTGGTGCTGCTGCCGATCCGGTACACTGTATTAATCGAAATTGAACCAGAACTACTGCGAAATCACAGACGTAGAGAAACTCGTTATGAACGTATTGAATAGTTCTGATTTCTCTTAGTTCTTTCTAGTTTTTGTAAACTTCTTCATTCATCTCATCTCGGTTCTTGGAGACGCTACGACAATTTCAAAAAAATCAAAAAGTTGCATCATTACAAATCAGGACGAATGGAAGATGATTGTGATCATGGGTCAAAATATCTTCGCTACAAGGAGAAAGGGAGATATGCCAAAGCTTGTACAAGATTGTATTTATTGTCTTTTGTCAGGGTAGCCCATTCCCCAATAAGTAGTGGTCTTCCATGGGGTCCTGAATAATCATGAACATTTATACACAACGTGTATACAGAACAGTTAAAATAAAATTCCATTGTACATTTAGAAAGATATGACACAGCAATAGAAGACGTGGCAAAAATGACAAGATCGTTTCATTTCGATTAAAAATAGAGAACCAGTGTGATTCGGGGCTAACAGTTAATAGAAACCCCCAAGACTCGGTGTATATGACGTATACCGGTAATCATTTAGGCTATCCATTGTTCATGTAAAATTCATGTAGTCCTAAAGGTGAAGACAGACCACAACATTTCAAGACAGTTTTCCGGAGGCTACGAGGAGCTTGAGGTTTTTTGCGTATCTCCATTTTCATGTACGTCAATACAAATTTCACACTGCATTATGTAAATCTGTTTTTCACACTTGTGAGGAATGATTCATTGTAGAATGAACCAATGTAAGATATCTTGGGGATTTTTATCTTCGGGGGATGGATGTTCCCCAATGAGAATTAGCGGTTTAAAAATTCATGTCTTTAATATCTCGTTTAGAATGATCAAAATAGGACTTCGGGAGGATAAAATAGATACACAAAAAAAAGAGCATGGAGCTAAAATGCTGAGAGCTAACTGTGAAGAATCAACGAATGCGGGATATGAGAGAGAGAGAGAGAGAGAGAGAGGGAGAGAGAGGGGGTGGGAGAGAGAGAGAGAGAAGGAGAAAGAAGAGAGACGAGAGCTGTAGCACGAGTACAGTATATCCAATAATCTTTCATTAGTGTAGAAGTAATTGTCTTGAACTGAAACCGGAGGGGGTCCTATTTGAGGTTGGAATCGGAGAGACACTTGTTACATGATGATTACGATCGTTCCCAGGATACTCTGTTGTACATGGCTATGTCACATATTCTTTATGGGTGAGCTGCATCTCTCAAAGCACACCGCTTATTGTAGCTTCCCTTTTATGTCTCTATTGATTTTTACATGACTTTACCTTATGATGTATTTTTTGTTATAATACGATGACAAAATAATTGAATATAATTAAATCCATAGAATATCCCAGTTTCACCATTGAGGCTCAGTAGGTAAGCAATAAGATGTACTACAAATGCATACCTGCACACCCACCTGCCTTATTGAGCCGGTACCTTGGAATTTAGAAATTGTTCAGGGGCGCATCCAGGGTGAAAAGCTGTTAGAAATGTATCCATCCAGGTACAATTTCGCACCGTTTAAGATGATACTACATTTGTATGTCGGGTTAACATCTGAATCTTTATACGGTTGAATATTTCATATATACACGTTCGTATTATATCAGTCTAGACTTGATTATTGAAATAAAAACTATTAATCGGTTTAAGCAATTTTTTGTCATTACGCTTGAAATAATATAATTTGTTTCATGTTTGATTTGATTTGATTTGATTTATTGGTTTCTGCATCTTTTTTTTTTTTTCATCATACATTTTCACGAACATAATATGGTTTGATACAATATTTTAAGTGTATATAATTTTATACTGATAATAAATACAAAATAAAAAAAATATTTTGAATGCATAACTAACATACATTAGATGCAGGAGGGCTACAGAAATAAGCAAAGTAGCTTGACGTGCCCGCAGCCCTCAACTTAGATACAACAATACAAATACAAATAAAAAAGAGTGACTTGCAGAGAAGAAAAGGAAAGGGGAGAGAAGGAGCGTTGGTAATAATACAATACATCGCATATTGTATGCTATCTCTGAGTATGTAACAGTCCAATTACCATCACGACTGACGACTACCATCTTCATTAATTCTCCATCATCATAACCAAATGTCACTGTTATGACCACTCCTTTTTATACTTAATGTTAACATTTTATTTTCAATAATCCCAGTAGTTTTGTTCTAATGTGACATTTACAAAATGACTCCGTCAGAAACAAAAACGCCGTAAAGGGAAATAAGTGCTTACAGTCAGAATATAAAGAGAAAGTATTTTATCGCATGTCAATAAAATGGTGACGGTGTATTGGTGAGAAGAGGAGGCCCCGCCTGGTTTATACATGATGCGACAAACCACGAGTCTAACGTGTACTTGAATCATGCATAATATCACACCGAATGGCTTTAATGTTTTACATGTGGAGTACCCCATGGCATCGGATGTGCCTAAATAAATATTTTATTCACGCGTGAATGTTCTGAAACATCTTATAATTCGTTTTGGAAACATATCCGGTTTCGTGAAATGTAGATAATCCCCAAACAATACGGCCAAGCCCTCCCTCAACCCCCCCCATGCAAATTATACCCTTTTTCAAAGTTGAAAAGCTTTTAGTGAAACACCATTTTGAATTTGGTGCCAGCCCTTGATCATGACACTCATTCGTTCAACGTGAGATAAAAGATAATACTCTGTAAATGGTTTGAACATTTTCCAGTCAACCCTAGGCCCCAATGACGTGCCAACCTCCATCTAGACTCCCACCCCTCAGTCTCCTCGCCCATCCAATAGAGACAAAACGCCTTCTCATTTTAGCTACAGACTTCATTTGCATGAAGTAGCTCAGCTCTGGCGGGTTGGAGGGCGGCTAGCGCGAGCTGGCTATCCACGGTTGTATTGAGGGGGCCCCAAAATGGGTAGATTTTTCAAATAGGGGGTGGGGGCGTATGTGATGAAAGAGAGACCACTGTGGATATGTGAAACAGTTGAGAATTGCAGGATAAGAATGTAAGGAAGTTCTCGGAGAATGTTACACTATTCAAGTCGATAATAGAACTGGTGACGAATCAGGCACCATGTCTCATGAAGATGCGGTTTCATTTCAGGACCAATTTCTCCATTAAAAAATGGAATATATTACGTGCATTTATATTTCTCTAATGCTGTAATATGATTAAAATACACATTTTAATAATATATTTTGTCGAGCTTTGGATTGGCTGAGCTCTGCCTGTGAGTTAATACCAATTGCGTTGCACCAAGGTCAGCGCTAATGACTATACACATGAATGCTGTATTGCTAATTCCACATCGCACGCGTTGATATCATGGCGAATAATTTGTGATAGGTAATATTTTACATTTACATGTAGTTTGCGAGCCTGTTAAAATTAAAAATTGACTTCGATGTAGGCGTGGTTTTTATTAAACGTTAATGGATGTTTGGCATTACAGGCATATATGCTCGTGTGATCAAATGTAGGTTATGTTATCCTTTACTAGAATTAATTCGATTATGCGAAAATCTAATCTTTTTGGAAGCTTACAACCCCGACAACATAAAGTGATATGTACAATTTACCATAGATAGATAATGAAACAGACACATTTTTGCCAAGATGAGAATCCCGTGCTTAATCATAACCATCGCCATTCGAACTTATTATTACATATTTATCTTTATCTCTCCTTTTCCATCTAAAATCTAATAAATAGTTATTAGTGTTCCGCTCCAACAAGTCCGTTGGCACGAACCTCACTTTTTTCTGACCCCCATTATTTATCTTCTTCTCTTCGCTGCTCCCACCCACGTCCGTCTCTCCCATTCACTCTCTGTATCCCCCTGCTGAATCCACGGCGCATCTCATTATGCTCCATGTTCATCTTGACATTTTGGAGTCTTAGCAGGGAGCTCCCCCGCTGCCTGCTAGCGGCGTCTCATAAACTACGCCGTGGGTCTTCGTCTTTTAAAGAGGTAAAGCTTTGCCTATCAGCATCAAAATAAAACGGGTAATTAAGAGTAAGTGAGAGAATTGAACGAGACGTAGACATGTCACAGTCTAGAGACAGACAGACAGACAGGCAAATTGAAGATGGATGCAGCGAATCGATGAGATATAGAGACTATTCACCGGAGAAGTAATATTCGTATTCATCTCACGGTGAAATATTAAGCAATGCGGTTGGAAAGAAATATATATTACATATCGAGAGGGAAATTACATACATATGCTCCGAACGGTGGATTTATTAAAAGGAAAAGGAATAATACATCAAGAGAACAGCAACTAAAGGAGGCGATCAAAAAAGGAGGAAGAGTAAAACAAAAAGAGAGAAATCTTCCTTTCTCTAATTGCAAGCAGACGCTGTGTCATCAAAATAATTTTATAATCTTTTAGCGATGTCAACTTCGACTAATTGATATGCTTCTGATATTATTGAACTTGACTGCTTGTTTAATTTATTGTTGAATTTTGACAATTATTACTTTGAGTGAGTACTCTGAATCAGGATCATAAATAAATCTGCTTTAGCAATACCACATTTGTCCATGTACATTAAAGAAATCATGCAAGCTTACAACACATTTATTTTATGCTTAAATGACATTTTAAAATGGTGTAACTTTCTTTCATTTTTACTTTGGGCATCATCTTATTTTTACATTTCTCTACTGGACGTTAATGTAATAGTTCAATATTCTACAAACTGCAAAGAAAGTACAAACGGAATGGCGAAATAAAGAATTTAGATATATTTTGTATTACATCAAGATTACGATACGACATTTCCATAGAAATAATCTAAGGGTACTTAATTAACTTTCACTATAGTTATAGCAGCACCAAAGCTGACATGATGTCAAAAGCCGGATATGCGTTTGACCTTATCATGGGTTTTTGCCCCTAGCAAGATTCCCTTTATAGGCTGTGTCCAATTTCTCATTATTGACCAATTGGATTTCATAAGGTGACCCCAATTCGATGGACTATAAGTACTCATGATGACCCGTTATGATGCAGATAACCTTACAAAAACTTCGGTTTGCATTTTATACCGATTTCTCATAGCAATTTGTGATGTCAAATGATTATCTGGTGATTCTAAATCGACGGAAAGCTTTGGCATGACCTTTCCGTCACCCTAACAACTTACACCCTAACCTTTCAAACCCTTACAAGTACTTCAATTTACAACCGTATCATTTTCCTCTAGCTGGACACCTTTTTCTGTACACATTATGTATATAATGTCTCTATGTGAAGGTTGTGTGATACAGTGGTCCATTTACTTGACTGTCAATGAAAGGGTTCAGAGTTCGAATCCCAAACCCAGCACTGGTATCATTTGGTAATACATTAACCTATTTATGCCACTCTCCACCCAGGTGAAAATGTGTACCTGCCAAATGCTTGGGTAATAATATAATTGGGTGCAAATTAGACTCAGTACTAGGTTGGCGGGATGGTTTACAAAAATACATTACCGTAAGTCTTATGAACTTTTCTTTTCACGTTCTTTACAGGCTCACTGTTGTACAAAGATATAAATGCTCACTTTGAAAAATGTTTTCCAGCTATACAGGACTTATTCTGTTCTCATAACATGCTTCAGGAAAGGCGCAGCGAATGTAACCTCACTCTTATTCTTTTCATGGTTAGTTTGGAGAAAAAATATATAATGTATTAGTCAAAGCTAAATTAATGCTGAATTACTTTTTGGAGACAAAATGCAATCATATTGTCCGATTATGATTGCAGAATATGGTAATTTCTTCGAATGATTTATTTGTATCCAGCATTTGATTCACTTGTAGGCTATGTTGGTTTTATTTCTTGTTTAATTTGGTTGAATTTCCTGGAAGAGCCCTATCTTGATGATTATTTTACCATGTAACAAATATGTGCATGTATGTCTTCTGTATTTTTTACTTTATTGAGGCCCCCCGTGTATAACAGCTCTTGAAGGGGCTACCCCGTTGAAGTGATACTCAATGATAAATAAATTGGTAAAAAATAATTAACAGATTGGTTTTATAAAAAAAGGATAAATAAATGAATTAAAGAAAGAAAGATATAAGTATTTTTTTGTAATGAATACAAAAATAATTTTATATGTAAATTAATAAATAAATGAAGGGGGGAATACATATATGTATTTATATTACATATCCCTCCACGGTAGAATTTCTCTTCATTATAGTCGGATCCACCTCAAGTCTCTCTACACTGTCCTGACTATATGAAGAAGAAAATCTCATTTATAATTGGCCTTGTAAGCCCCAAGGTTGCCCAAGGGTTTAAAAATAGTTGCGTGGCAAACGAAGTGGATCGATAAACGATCGGTGTAGGGCAAGAAGGAAAAGGGGAGAAAAAATGGCGAAATGGCAAAGAGACCGGTAAAAGATCAAGGTGAGAGGAAGCAGGACGAAGAAGAAGAGACTGAGTGGAATAGATTAACAGGTGTGTGAGGGACGGGGAGGTTGGTAGAAGAGGCGCCACTTTGAGCGGGAACAAGATTTTTAGGCAGGGGCCCGTTTCACAAAACTTGTCATCAGTGACAAATGACATTTGTTGTTATAAGCTACTAAAATCCTTGATTCTGATTGGTTATCAGCAGATTTGTCACTGATTTTTGTCATTTGTCATTGAAAAGGGACTTTGTGAAACACCCTTCAGGGGGGTGTTTCACAAAGATCCTAAGTAGAACTTAACTCTAAGTTGGACTTAAAAATTATGGAAAGCCATTAGCATCTTTGAAAACATTTTGTAAAAGTTATTGTAAAAGGCATAAAATATTGATTCAAATCATTCATATTTTCTATCATCAAGGAGATTTCATGTTCTTGATGTAGAATTTATAAAAAAATCTAAAATACTTGAATTTCTGCTTTTGAATATATTTCATTTTAAGGCTCCAATGGCTGTCCATAATTTTTAAGTCCAACTTAGTGTTAAGTTCAACTTAGGATCTTTGTGAAACACCCCCCTGGTCTTTCAGCCGGCTCGTCTAGATATGACGCGGTTAACCGCCGCGGTCTTTTTTTAAACGTGTACATGAATGGCAACTGCGCGCACCAAAATTCATGCGCGAATCGACTAATTAAAGTCTGTGCTGTAAGATCCAGAAATGTGACGCGTATTACACTTGACGTCATCATTTAAAAATAAAACGCCGCGGTTTTGCCGCGTCATAATATATGATCGAGGCCTATATTATCACACTTTTAAATGCTGGAGTCGAAAGTGGTCACTGTCTTGTGATTTTAGTTTCGAACTTCTTTATTAAGTGTTTGTCACATTTTCTATTTATCGTTGAAATGGTAACTTGACGAGAATGAGAAAAAGGGGAGAAGGTATAGGTGAATAATTATGAGGGCAAGATATCGATGTAAAAAAAAAGATACGTTTGTGAAATGTCATATAGCAATATTCATATTAGTATTATTCATATACTAATCTTAACACATTTTGTGATGCGATTTTTTTCTTCAGTTTTTCAACGTCGTATCGCTTCATTTACTAACTGCTGACAATCAGTCAGTTGCCAAATTCTGAACTATGCTTTGCTTCTTCAACAATATTTACAAGCACGTGCATATGTCAAAATTTGTCATTGTATACAGCGATATTGGAAATGTCAGATAAAGGGATTATATTATATGAAGATTCATGTTATTTTTCAAGCATGTCAATATTTTTTCTGACAAATATTTTACATAGCAAGGTATGACAAGAAGCGAATCCAATGACCTTATTTCAATCTAATTTAATCTAAACTTGCATAAGTTACATATATATATACAGAGAGAGAGAGAGAGAGAGAGAGAGAGAGAGAGGGGGGAGCTGGAAAGAGAGAGAGGGAGAGAGAGAGAGAGATAGGTTACACCATACCATGGCGTTTAGGGCTCGTGTATTATTGCATTGGCGGATGCTCATTAGCTCGTTGTGTTTCACATTCGGTCAGCTGTATCTCCGCTACAGAACCCATACGCTTTATCTCTCTCTTGCTTCACCCTCTCTATCTAAAGCACACGCGACACATAAACAAATCAACGAGAGTGCATGGGCAGAGAAAGAGAGTGATATGGTGATGTTGATAGAAGGTTAGATACTCAACATATGGACATTATCTTCTGAAGACGTATCCCTTTGCGATAATAGCTTTCCGCCGAGATAGGAGGAAAAGCGAAGAAATAACAGTTTGGATGATTCGATGGCAATACACTGATAAACATGTGTCGGACGTCACCAGTAGGTTGTGTGGTGGTTTGTAAATGAATACACATTTCCAAAACAGTATAGCATCGATAGGGGAGACCGAAGACTAAAAAGGTAAGCTCAGTAAAACAGAAGAAGGTTTCGGGGTAGGAAAATTATAGGTGAGGCAAGTTAAAATGGTAATGTAGCTGATACATTATTGTAGTTACAAGTATAAGGATGGTATACAAATACAATCAATAAAAAGAGGGAGACAGGGATATAGAAAGATAGAGAGAGGGAGAGGGAGAGAGAGAAAGGAGAGAATCTAATGTAGGGTGTGTATTTATTAGACAAATTAGTTTCTGAATTTTAGTTTGTATACGTGAAAGAAAAGAAAAAAGCTAATTAACACATCTCTGGAGAAACATATTATATGGATAAAGGGAGAGAGAAGAGGGAGAGGAATAAATAATAAAGGTGAGAGAGAGGGAGAGAGAGAGAGAGAGAGAGAGAGTGGGGAGAGGGAGAGAGAGGGGGAGGACCCACTTCTGTCTTTTTTATGTTTTCTCACTCATAGTTTTAATGTATTCAAACAAAATGAACAAAAATACTCAGTCGAATAAATATGATACTACGAAAGCTTCCGTTTCTCAGATCACTTTACGGAATAGACGTTTTAAAGATCCTGGTACATGGATTAATTTCCTATTCGTCTATAGTCTATCTGTGTACCCATTATAGTCACCTCACATGTACCTCTTTAAGCGCCATACAAAATATAACATGTTTATTAACAAGTTTGTAAAATGAATAAAGAAACAATATTTATGCATTTAATTTGCATTCAGTTAAAATGTGATAAATTTAGTCAGCCCAGTTTAATATTGATTTCTTTGTGGAGGAAATAAACAACAACAACCACAACAATCGGTGTAAAACAAAACACCAACAAATCGTGACACCATAGAGGGCGCTGCCCTTTCAAGCATCATTGTCGAGTGGAACATAATATAAACAAGAAACCAAAACAAAACAGAACAACAACATTAACAAAATAATTGTTAGAGATCAGTTAGGACGATGCCCTATCAAGCACCATCTACCTCTCAAGAGGTCTCACGGTCCCTTTTACCAATCATTTTGTACTGGTATTCTTATTTTTATTAAAGACCATTGTCAGTCGGGTTTGAGATTATTTGTGGACATTTTAAAGTGCTTGTGTGGGTATTTTATGAACGGAAATTCTTCTGTCAATATTGATTTCTTTTGGTGAGATCGTGCCACCAGTTTAAAGCATAAGTGCATAGCTCACTTCCCAAAATATATATTTGAATACTCTACATCGTGATTTCTAGATTTTGAATGAAGAAGGATATTGCATCTTCGTTTATATAAAGCAGTGTAAGCTAATATAGAAAAGAAAATGGAACGTGCACTTTATGTCAATGATGATTGACTTACTCTGTTCACATTGATGTGTATTTCTTATGTATCGTAATTTGTAGATTTATTTGTAATTAAAAAATGGGAAAATTTAACTGTTAGTAAGAGTTAAATGAGTGAAAATAATCATATAAGGATAAAATACGGATTAATAATTTTTTCAAACTTTGGACGGATACACACGAAACATACTTAGCTGATAAAAGGAAACATGTATATATCCTAAAATTAAAACATTCCTAAAAATGAGGATAGATGTGATGTTTAAAAACACAGTTCGAAATTCTTTTAGAGTATTGATGTTGGTTTCTGAATTTTTAATAAGGCATACAACCCCTACAATGTCTGTCCCATACTCAAAATGACCTAAGTTTAAATAATGTATTACATGAAATCGTTGTCAAATGCTATACTATTCGACGCCAAATACACCAGCATAAAGCTGTAGTCAAACTACTAAGGGGTCAACTTATAAAGCCTTGACATTCTACCAACAAAGACTTAAAGTGCTTAGTGGTTTTTCATTTACTAAAACGTAACTGATATTGCCTCAACTTACATGACATTTTTTTTGCAGGTATTCAAATCGTAATATTAAACACCGTTTAATTAATTTCATTGCTTATAATTTCATATTAACTTGTATACTATGCTATTACACTTGACTGCATTTATTGGTTTTACGACACATCTAATTGAGTATTTGCTATTATATAACAAAAAAGACTGAGCCACCCACATGCGATCTTAAGAATATAGGGAATACAATAAAGCAATCCCACACTTTAAAATATGTTGGGTACGCTATAGAATCATATTGTAAAACTAGTTATGAGATAAAGAAAAACAAATTGGAAAGGCAAACAACTATTACATTACCGGTGAATATCTAATATCTCTTTTGTTTCTTTAATTCTATAATGATCGTTGACCAAAATCAAACAACCAGTCTCCATTTTGAACGTTTGGCTCCTCCAGAACTACTATATCCCCATGACCTTTAACCTGTTAGGACCGTCAGAATAAACGTAGACCTAGACCCAGGTCACCTTTGAATAAAAACCTTTCTAAACATATTAAAACTGAAATAACACAGTTGCCACCTTATCGATGATGACACATTTTAGATGGCCTCGCTCAATGTTGCAATTCCTTCCCAATCTCAATTCCCCTTCTTCTATCTTCGCTTACTTTGAATTATTGACTACTATCTTGACTAGTTCATCGCTTGGGCAAGGTTTTATCTTCACACCCTCTCACCTTCTCATCCATCCCCTCTTCTTCTCACCCTCTCAACTCTTACCCTCCATATTTGATCAGTTTACAGATCTTAACTATATGCTTTTCAAATCTCTCTTTCTATCCTGTTTCTCTTTCTCTCTATGTGCAGTCTATACATATTCCAATTCCCTCTATACATGTATTTTCACCCTTTATTTCTATCTTTCTCTCGTGTTACGTCCCCCCTCTCTCTCTCTCTCTCTCTCTGTTTTCCAAACATTTTATTTTTATCCTTGGGTTTCTGCTTTTCATACACTCTGTCTCTGATTTTCTTTATAAATATGTCTCTCATTCATTTTGAAATAGACCAACCGTCTCACTTTATTTTGTACAGCTGTATCTCCCGTATATTTTTTCTTCAGTCTGTCACTTTCATTATGCCTCTGTCATAACCATTCCCATTGAATGTTGGTCCATTATCCGTGTCCTCGTTATTACCTAGTACCGTACTTACTCTGTCATCGTAATACCTTTCCATAGTCCGCTCACTCACATTCTTCTATTGTAAATTCCCTCTCGTCCTTTCTTTATTTCAAATGAATGAGGCAATATCATAATTGATCTTAATTTGACGAACAGGGTAAAAGCTACTTATCTCTGTAAAACCATCAACGAAAATGGTTTCAGCCGAGCTGTAGAGTGATAACTATGCAACGACAGAAAACATTAGATATGTGTTATATTGTGTTTATCTACATGTATGATGGATTCCTTCCTACATGTATGTAAGTCGATATTTTCTGATTCTCAAAAAAAAAATGAAAATGAAAAAAAAAGAACAGCAGCAACAATTACAATAAATACGACAACAACAACAACAGATCGAGAGGTAGACAGAGTGAGCTCACAAATGATGACATGAACTATTAAACTGAAATAAATTTAGACGGATAGTGCTTGTCCATGCAAGCATACTCACATAGCATCTTAGAACATCGCAATCAACCGATGTACCAAGAGCCAAGTCGCCAATTGATTGAAGCTAACGTAGGCCTACAGAAAATTTAAAAAAATTGATGAAAGGAGACAAAAACATGGAACACTTACAACAGCTGCTGCGCTCATTTTCTTACAGGACACAACGTTCGAAATTAAATGATCCCGACGTCTGACAAACCCTAATACTTTAATATGATTTACATCAAATCTCTCAGGTGTTTAAATCGGATTTGTGAAATAAACGAGCGTTAATGAATTTTACATTCATCTTATACTGTCAATGGTCTGTTAGTGTGTTCTTACCCCATCCTCCCGTCAGGAATCACCTTGGAGCTGTGTTTGTCCAATCATTCGAGTCATTTCTAGCTTACTTCATTTAACAGTAATACTGACAAATGTAAACAGATGTACTATTTATTAATGGAGATGTAAGTGTACTTTTGATGAATCCAGAAGTAATAAACTTTCAATTAGACTGATGCCCTGAGTGTAACGGCATCATGCAGTGACTATAGCTGCTAGCAAAGAGCTAAACATTTATCATACAAAGCATGACAAAGTGTAGTGATAATCATACCGTGTTATTCATTCTCTTGTTCGTCCAATTGTCACTTGCAGTATTCCTAAAAAAATGTTCGTATTTTAAAGATTTTGTTTACATTGCTGTCTGTAGTATTATGTAAATTTCAAATATATATTTGTTTTCTTCTATTTACTATTCGTATTATTTTAATTTTTATTGTACGATTTCACTTGTGATTGTACTCACAGGGGCCCATGGAAGTCCAACATGTGTTGAATGGGCTACCCTGTTAATGAGTAGATAAATACATAATGAATATATTAAATAGTCCATCCATTGATTTATTTCATTGATACACCTTTAATGGGAACGTACACCCCCCCCCATGGCTAACGGACATTATATCCCTTCTATGAATATTCATGACTTTTCTAAATACATGATTGGTCAATTGGTGACATGAATTATATAATATTATATAATTCCACTATTAAAAACAAACCTCTGCCAGAGCTCCGAATATTTTCAATTATATCATGCATACAAAATGTATTGTTTTTTGATTGGTTGAGAGCTTGCCACGTGACCAGAAATATTTCAACTATTTAAAAAATAGTACTATGCCAGTCCCTCCTCAGATACATAATTTCCACTAATATTTCTCACAGCGTGGTATATTTGTATACTATTTCCTTCAAAGATATATCTTTTGCATCATCCTGACGTCGTATAAATGCATCAGTACGTGCTGTTATGATGAAGGTGCGTCTCTCTGAACATAAACATAGAGAGATGATTCACTGTTGAACCAAGGTGCGGGTATACCCTTAAATTGTCATGCTTTTTACGAAACCCTTCATGTACATACATGGACATGCTATTAATACCTAGCAATCATAGTATCACATTATATTGAGACATTGAGACGATAATTACGAGGAAATTTTGTAGTCCTATGCTTTTTACAAATTCTGCATTTTCGTATACATGCACATGGACATACTGTTAATACATAGCACACATATTATCGAATTTTATTGAGACATTGAGACGATAATTACGATGGCTTTAAGAGGAAGTTTTGTTCTCGTAAAAGTGAAATTGATTTGGGCTCTTGTTCAGTATTCCTATGTAGAACCAGGTAGAACCTGGTAGAACAATGTAGGAATGTCCCATGTAAAGGACTGCGCTTGTAATGTTCGCACTAGTCCAAATATGACTAGAAATGGCTTCAACTGTGAACCAAATTCAATACCTCACCAGTGTAGTTCATATTCCTCACACTTGTATAAACTACTTTTCACCGTATTCGTGATTTCAAAGAATCTTTTTTTTCCCTCAGCAACTCTCCTTACTAATAATCATAAAAAATACAGTAATTGTTCAGTACTACAAAATCAAACTTCCAAAGCTTCTAGAAAGTCTTTTTTCATAATGCATTTGCAATGTCAGTACTTTGTCTTTAAACTCAAATCAATTAAATTTGTGATGGTTCGTGTTTGCCCTATTAGATTGAATGTACCTGTATCATGTTGTCAATCCATAAACATTAATGGGCCATAAAACTGCCGTGCCCACGAACTACACGTTCAACTTTTTCTCCAATTCCCTATAGTAATTGATTTTAAAATATTTTCATAACATTTAACACAAAATCTATGTTTCTGTTAAAAAAATGCGATCAACTGAGAAACGCTTAAATCTTGTTCCCTTGAGTGGGAGTTGTATTTTGTGAGAAAGTTGTGATTTATTCTGGATTGTTTATCAAGCAGTAGATTGATTGTTTGAACCAGTGAAATAAAATCTAACGCACAAAAACTTACTGGGCATCATCTACGATAAAAAGCACAACCTTATTTGAAAACTCCAGCTGATGAAGACAGGTTAAGCACATGGTGTCGGGCCAACTCACCCGGATTTCCTTATCTTTCTATTCTTAGCCACTTTACATTTTCTACCAACATTTAGTGTACGTTTCGTTGGATTCTGTGAGAATTTATTTTCTATATTTACCAGAACTCAAGTTTATCTTTAAATGAATCTTGAATTTAAATTCACCCGTATTACCGACTAATTTCCGCCAATCTTCATTTCACGATGGGGTTCCATTTTGTATCCCATTCTAAAATGCAAGCAACATATTCTGATTAATGAATATGTAGTGGACGCAGAACATAGTTTTCGAATTATATTACCCTTTACGATCCCAAAAATCCTACTGTACTCTAGTCTACCAGTATGTATTTTAAAAACTTGTATTAAATGGAAAGTTTTATTGAAATTATTATTGCTGGCAGTCCATACCTGCAGTGGGGACAGTCCTCAATATTATTGTTCTCGAGGGTTACGTAAGAAAAAGCGTTGGGCTTTGATGAAAGACGTGCAATGGTAACAGGCCGTACTATGATTGTGGATATAGCATTGGACTATCCAACGAGTGTCCTATGTAGTTACGCACACAGCTGCCGCTCGGTTCTGAGGCAAAATCGATTAATTTATGTGGTTGTAATTATGACCATGGCCATGCCTCTAGCAGAGGGGGTTGGATTAATGATGGGAAGACGCGTTCCACCCTGATGCATGCTGGCTTGAGATCAATCTAGGAGAGTGACTAACAATCGGAGGGCTTAACAGGAATCATAGAGGTCCTGACACTGGGAATGAACTCGACTCTGACGGACAGGGGGGGGGGGGGGTGGAAAGGACTAGAAACAGAGGGAGGGATGGGGGAGGGGGAAAGAGAGAGAGAGAGAGAGAGAAACAAACAAAGCAAGAAAGGGAGAGAGAAAGGGAGGAATAAATAGAGAAAGAGGGGGAAGGGAGAGAGAGAGAGAGAGAGAGAGAAAGAAAGAAAGAAAGAACGAGAAAGAGGGAGGGGTAAAATAGAGAAGGAGGGATCAACTTTCAGTATGTTACTACATGTATCTGCGTTTTTGTAAAAAGACAGTAATTTACGAAGGAAAATAATTTAGTAAAACAAAAGTCCACCACGGATATGAGATTATTGTGAAATTCAATTAATCTTTGACAAATTATACAATTCATAATAACAATAAAGACAAAATAATGTATTAGTAGTATTTCGAAAATACGATAGAACTTAATCCTATTGCCAAAATAATTGCTGTAAAGATGCATTAGTATATAATTATGTTAACATTTACGCCAAATTTTACAAATCCTTATTTGTTCACATAACACCTTAATTCAAAATGCATTTATTCAAAATGAAGGTTTCCAGTAATGCGTTTTTGCATGCTGCCGAATTGTTTGTAACAAAAATGCTCGCAACAAAAATCATTAGGCACGCTGTATGAGATCGATAATGCTCTTCGTCTGTTACTCAAGAGGACATCCGGATTTGCGTACCACTATAAACATGAGTTAGATGCACTCCCGTAATGTAGAGCATGCATTCTTTTACTTCATCTAATTAAAAGTTTAAATTGGTTTTATTAGTAGAGAAGAATACACAACCCTGCCCTTTTTCTGATTACGTAATCTTAAGACTCGATTTCAAAAGCTGATTAGAGATATTGTTTGTTTGGCTTTCGCGTCTGATTAGCAATCTAGCACTCTCACTTTTAAAGGGTTGCTCATTAGGCGTGTCTGCACTATCTCGAGATTGCCAAATATCCAGCTATTTTGAACTATCCCGATCGAAACTATCCAGCTATTTGCGTCTTCATTAGACCGAAGTGGCAAATTAGCTGGATAGTTGGTCGGGATAATATCCCAAGATATCTCGGTCTAGTTTGCAAAATATCCTTCTATTTCCGAACTAGCGGGATAGTTTGCGACCGTCTTCATTAGACCGAAGTACGGAGTCAATTATCCCGATCCCATCATGCACAACGATTTCCGGTTCGCACATGCGATCTATACCGCTCGCGCAATTTTTTTTTACACGCTAGCCTGGCCATTTCTATGATAAACACCATGGAAACGACTAATATTAGTCTAGCAGCCTACATGCGAGGTGCATGATGTACATCATGCATGACAATCACCAGATAAAGACATAGCTGGCCCTTGTAAATGAGACAGTCATCGCAGCCATCGGGCGATGGAATTCAAGAACTTGATTTATTTTAATTTAATTTAGGAACTTTACATTAATCTTGATCTAAGGAGACACGAACGAACGAACGTTCAGCTAGAGAGCAACTCTCATTATCCCTGTAGCAACCAAAGACTGCGGTAGTGCATGCCTATGTGTAGGCTTTACCACCAGCGCACTTTTACGAGTATTACGGCGAAACTGGCCAGGCTAGCGTGTAAAAAAAATATTCGCATACCGCTCAGCGCTGACCTCGCAACCACTGACCTCGAGTAAACACGGAAAACCGCAAACTTGAATACGGAAACAAACAAAGCATGAGATATGCTTTACATACCGAACCACAGTAGCTTAAATAATTGAAATTCTTTATGGACTAAAATATTTTAAACTTAACGTTCTTAATATTGCCATCGCACATAATTTTATGTTTGGGTTTACTGCTTGTAGTTATTCACACATTGCATGTATTTTTTTGTCTATCTGAAAAAGGAATAGTGTAATGAACGATAGAACATTTGGGATGAATAAACGTTTAGGAACGTAATCGATATATTATTTTTTTAATCAATTGAATGTAAGTTTGCTTCAAATCTTCAATGAAGATTTTTAATAAAAACATAAACATGACATGTTTATGTTTTTATTTAAAAGTCTTGAGTCTTTCAGTATTAAATAACGCATTTGAAAAATCCGATTATGATGCTTGGTATTTCTCAAATTCAGATATCTGAAAATAAAATGATGTTGATTTTACATGTGGATGGATAAGTTTGAAACTGACTTTAATTGAAACGTTAAATTTCGTATATATTATCAAGTCGGTATTTACCCGTTCAACCACAGAAAATGAAGGTTTCTTAGATATTGTTGTGCAAAGTTCTAAGAAAATTTGTGGAAAATTATACATGTTTTGCTTACACAGATCATAGGATGATACATGTTTAGCTCATTATTCATTTTCCACCACCATAAGCCATCTTGCGTGAAATTCGAAGCAGAAACGCGTGTCACTCAACCCCTCCCCCTCTCCTTCCGTCCCCAGGGATCCATTCTGACTACTTCGGCTCTTATAGGGACGCTCTTTGCCACTGACAGAGTGTGAACCAGTCGACCCTACCTCATGATTCATACAACAAATGGCGTTGCAAGTCTCTTTCCCCTTCTTTAGTAGGCTTAGTCCCATTGCTATGTTTCTGCGGGATGTGAGGAAGACAAGCGCTATGAAATATTCACCGTTTTCTGTTGGTCCCTGGCGCCAGGCCTCATAGGCCCTATTTCCTCTAGCTGCATGTTGAGTTCTTTTAGTTTGCTGTAAACATACATGAATGAATGTTTGTTGGCAAGATATTATTCAGACTTCATCTTGGAATATATTACAACATGTGAATCCTTCTACAAGATAAATCACATTTTCAATTCGCATTCAGAGATGACAGGGTGAAAGAAAGTCAAACTTTGTATGAATGTTTGTCGATACAAGTAGACTATGCGTTTAGTGACGCGTTATGCTGTACATACTTGTTGTTAAATTTATTATCATCATGCATTCCTTTCCCTTTTTATATTAACCCCAAACGAATTATGCGTGAGAGTACTACGTTTTTAGGCAGTGGCGTATCTGGAACTTGGCGTAGGAAGGGGTGGTAGGTGGGAGAGGGAGAGAGAGAGGAAGAGAAAGAGACGTCCGAGCCAGTTTTAACAGCGATTTGATGATTATCTACTATGGAATAATGTATTCACAAAGTCAGATATTCCTTTTTGTTTCTCAGACGGAAATCATAGTCAGGGGTTGCCGAACTGCCCCCTTAAAAAAAATTCTGCTTGTCCGAATTTAAAGGGGCATGTTCCCCGTATTCCAGAGGGCGTTCAAAATACGTACCCGCTGGCGGACGGTGCTAGCTGCCTATTGACATCAACAGAATACGGCTCTTACGCAGATGGCATGTTCCGAATGCCCGGACAAAGCCGATTATCGCATACATGTGCCGAAGTAATACCAATCGCAGTTCGGCTCTAAGATTCGGCTGCTGTTTCCGCCCACTTTCGTGACGTCGCGATCGGCAGCAATCAGCTGGCTTGGCTAAGGCTAGTCCACTGCCTGGACTGTTCTCTACATGATCCGTGCGCGCTCACATAATTGGTGGGGAGTACGCATTTCATACACGCGCGCGCATTTGGGAAAGGGCGAAAGATTAAAACGACCATCAGCTGGTCTAGGCTAAGGCAGGCCAGGCCGCGCGTACTTTGATTGACAGCTGTATGCAAATTAGAAGTCGACCTTCGGAACCAAGATGGCGATGACTAGAGCAGCGATAACTACACTGGCGGGAACATGCCCCTTTAAGATGTAGTTCTCCCTTATTGATACGATCCTTTAACATCATCCAGGGAGCTCTTTGACCTTAGGTTCACCTTATATCCATCTGATATGCAGAGTGTTACATTCCTAGAACATTGTACGGAAGCAATGTCCCTGTCGAGTTAATGATCCATGCACTTTTAGGTGAAACGGGATCACAACTACTTTCGAAAAATCACCAAGGCAATTTTAATGGCCTTGTGTGTCATAATATATATTGAACATTACAATCAGGTGCTACATAATATGAACATGATTTCTGTTGGACATAACAATAGGGTATAGAAATTGCCCTTGAGTTGATTTTTGTTTAAATAGTTGTGATCGTGTAGTGATTAGCTGGATTTAATCATTTAATACCCTCGAGACATTTTACCTGGCTATTGCAACACTGTGTCTGATTCCTCTTTAAAAAAAAAGATTGACAATCTTTTTTTAAACAATGTTTATAGTCACAAATATATTATTTAATGCTCTATTTAAACATTATTTATAATATATATTTTGCTCGTATAACTTAGCTATTGATTATTTAATCATAATTTCTTAATGCATTATTTGTACAATAGTGTGTAAATATTAATAGAGGATCAAATTAAGAATCAAAATAGAGAATAAAAACAAATATCCCTCTTATAGCAATCATTATCTATACTTTTATACGGAAAGACTAATTCATTGTTCAAAAACAAACTTACAAATGTGCGTGCGTGTGTGCGTGTGTTACTTGAAAATCAGTTTGTGGTAATAATATCTAACTTTTGAATTATATCTCCTAGTCTATCAGACTCTTGCTATTAAAGTCTCGACCTAATTAAACCTTCTCTTCCGAACTCGATCGATCAACTGTAAAATGGGGCAGGGAAAATATTGACATAAATAAACAATAGAAAGGGAAGGGCACTATTGTACAACATATCGATTTCTTTGGTTGTCAAATATCCCTTTCTTGCTCAGCCATATTTGCTCATTTCAAACGGCCTGTCATTAGCAGACTTTGCAAATTGATATTCCACTCAGAAATGTACCGATGATAGAAATTTGACTGACCTGGTAAACGTGAAAAGGGTAAAATAATAGCTATAATGAGCTGATAAAAGCAATGTTGTCTATATTTTGACGTAAAGATGATATAATAAGAAAAGTGAATACGTCCTTTATTGAAACCTTCCTGCCAATTCAATGTAAATAGGTTTTTCATGTAATGTGTATGATATAAATACGGCATTATAGTGGACACTATCCCATATGAATATAAACAAAGAATTCCAACGCTTTCTAATCCTCTAGGCCAATAATATAGTAATCTAAAAACGAATATTTCTGTTGATAACACGCTCGCAAAGGACTTTTAAAAAATGAATTATTTGTTGACTTTTAAGGGTCACTTTTTTTTTGGCTGCAACCTGACAAGCAATTGTTGTACCAATGTTTATACATGTATTCTGTTCTCTTATGTAATATTATGTTATATATTTTGTTTAATTGCTTTGGTGAAATGAAATTGAATTTAAAAAAAAGGAACATATCACTTTGCTGTCCGCATAAGGCTATCGATATTATCTCAAGTTTAATGTTTCAAAAGTCTTTGCAATGACTCTGATAAGTTAATGAAATATTCTGTTGATTATATACCATCGATAACATTTTCCTACTTTATTGACTGATATTGACTCGGCTAACTTCGAATCAAGATCATTCGAGATGTTCATTAATGACACGAGCTTTCGTAGAATTGCCGTAGGGTATTTTGGCCAGACAATTTGAAGATGAGCGTGGTTTATTTCACAAACATAACCTGCGACTTTCTTTAATAAATGGGCATCTTTTTACAAAAGGTCGGGTAACGCGACCACCCAATCCGACGCGATGACCCGAAGATTCGAAGTAAGCCTGTTGACCCATATAATTTATGAACGAGAAATGAGCCATAGTACATTATGTAGTTTAAAGGACATAATTACAATCGGAGTAACACCAGATATGCTGCTTCGAAAAGATATAGATCATAAGAAGTTGCGACTTCATCAAACTATCCCAAATATTTTAAAAACAAAATAGTATGTAGCTCATGTCAGTGATGTAGGTTGCATATATTTATTTCTTTGTAAGATTTTTGCTCATGAATAACGCACAAGAAAACATTTTATGAGGACGCCATACGTGAGACGCATATACCACACTATCAGAATCATCATGCCCAAGATAATTATTCCGCTCTTGTTTTGTACGGATCACGGAACATTAAAGTGTAACACAAGGAGGTACAGAATAGATCGAGTATGTGAAAGAAGACGTGTCGATACCATGGGGATAGAGAGATGGGGCGTGTCGATGCCATGGGGATAGAGAGATGTGGGCGTGTCGCAAAGACTACATCCAGGTTGAAAGAAGGATTTTAAGAATTTGCTTGGCTTAAGGATATTCTCAACCAGGTACTAAGTAACCGAAAATAAACAGTTATAACGCATTTTGTAATTCTGGAACAGTGGCCTACGCAGAAAGTGATTAGTGACGGATAATCCAGGTTTTTTCTTCTTTATTCTTCTAAAAAAAACAATTTCACATAGCTTATTATGATACGATGTTAGTATAGTCAGTAGGTGACAGAAAATCAGCTTTGTTTTCTTCGCAGCTCATTGATATGCATTGAATCGTAGTTGATAAAGGATTTATCATATTCAGTCGAGGAGACGGGAGAAAATTGGAGGAAACAATACAGAAGGAACATGCTCTGTATAATAAGAGAAGTAGAATTTCTATGATGTATTCTTCCATGTATTACGCATTTTGAAGCTATCTCGAATAAACAAATTGAGAAAAAAGCATTCAAGCTTTCTTTCTGTGAAATTTTAATATTTACATGAACATCCATCTAAAACTCATTAAAAGTATAAAAACTGACAATAACTCTACTTCTCAGTAGGTATTGAGGTTTATGTACAATATAACAGGGTGTTATTTCCTACCATCTTGATAATGAGCTGTAAGATTTGTTCATCATGTTTCCACCAAAAAGGTCTGGTTCACTGCCTTAAACTACAGTCTATTGATATCCTTATTGTGAACAACTTTACTCGTTTTGATCGAAGCTGCTAATAATTATTGATAACCTTCTTGTGAAGCAACTCTTGTGGATGTTATCGAAGCTGCTAATATTGATAGGAGAAACTTTAAAATTCAAGCTACTATTTGGAGGAAAAAAACACAAGAATAATCAATTCGATCAGGAAATTATGAAAGACATGCGCGCAGTGGAAAATGGCCGCCTTATATAAACATGCATACCGTTGCGTTCAGTCGAGTCAATTGTTCCTATTCAAAGAATCTTGTAGATGCACCTGCAAATGACAAGGTGTCACTATGGTTCTTTTATTTGGGAAGTAATATAAATGAATACCAACCATCATCAACCACCTGTTCCTATTGAGATATCACTTTCAATCGCAATTAACCCCTTTTGGTCCCTCGACCGTGGATACCCTGGGTCGACTTTAAAAGCATCGCGAGTTTTAACTGGACGAATCTGTCCGAGATGACAAGGGCATGCTCCACGAAAATGGTATTATTTTTTTAGTCAGATTATAAAACTAGCCAATCGTCACTTTAATTGCAATAAAATATTGTTATGGCATATGGCAAATTGGCCATTATGGTAAATTGACCATTATGGTAAATTGACCATAACCATTGTTGATCTATATGATTGATAACTAAATGTAAATGCATGACCACAAAAACAATTATGGAAATGTTTAGATGAAATATATTACTAATCTGTTATCGGTCAGCAGAACACCTTTCAGCTTGATGCCTTATAAATTGTAATTGGTCTTTGGTAAACAAGACAAGGTATGACCTGGTTATTTGTTAGCATAATTACAAGTTGATTTGGAGAAAAACGGTATAGAGAGTGGGGTATCTTATTACAGATTGCATGCATAAGGGCATTATTTTGGGAGAATAAGTTCAACGTTCGAAAGCTGAAGAATCATGTGATAAATCATGTTGCAATTGTCCCGTAGTAGAAATATCATATGGCAACCAGACGTGACAGACGAGATGCTAGATTTATTCACACGTACCCACCTCTTATAGAGAAACCCGTTAACCAAGAGACTGGTGTACGTTCACATCTACCCCTGAAGAGAGGCAGGCAAGCGCCACTGTGAAGCGTGTATAACGCATGTGCGGTGCCATGCGAGATGTGAAGATTGACCATTCCATACACGTCAGTGTAGTGGTAGAGTGTCTGATGACGTTGTACCCTGGGGAGTAACCGCCTTTGTCACATTACGTTCGTATACACCCGGACACGAGCGTGTAATCTGCCGTAGTCAACAAAAAACCCTCACTATCTACACTGCTAGAGGCTGCCATAGCACCTCATATGGGCTCGGACCTAGGAAAGGGAAGAGAGATAAGAAGTGAAAGAGAGACGTATATACACTGTAAATATATATATATATACATATATATATATATATATTTATTTATAGAGAGAGAGAGAGAGAGAGAGAAACGCATAGATGGCGAGACAGACAGACAGACAGTCAGACATATAAAGAGAGAAGGGTGAGAGGGGTTGGGTGTGGGGGGGGGGGGCAGAAAGAGACAGACAGAATGACAGACAATAAAATGTAGAGGAAGACAGAGTGGGTGCTAGAGTGAGGGAGACCGAGAAAATAAACGACAGACAGAGACAGCGGTAAATAAGTAAGAGAGAGAGAGAGAGAGGGAGGGAGGGAGGGGAGGAGGGGAAAAAGGGGGGGGGGGTCTGGAAGCGTGCTAATAACGAAGAGCCGACATGGTTCTATTTGACAGAGTTCTAGAAAAGCGAAATGTAATTCAGCTAATCCCAGTTCTCGCCTCGATTTGACTTCACTCTCTTCGCGGCACCACACATCTCCCTGAGTATCATTGTATACTTTAACACGCGGCTGATGGGTGATTTGTGTAAACTTGCCTTTCTGCGGGACCGATGTAATTCGAGAAGGCTTAAAGTGCCAAGTCGTGACCATTTCTTCCCATCACTTCCATGGCATAGCTGTATGGCCAGTAAGCTGTCGAAAATAGCGTACAGGAATGCTATTTGATATACAGTGCGTCCCAGAAAAAACGAAACCGAGAAGTATCGATGTTCTATCATAACTTAATCACAACTATAATTAATGAATGATACATATTTAGAAAGCTTAGAGTCTCCTCTTTTATGTGATGCTACTTAGATGATGCATATTTCACGCATGAGTGATTAAAAGCAATTTGAAGGAAGGAAACCAAAAAGACATTTGGCGGGCGGTATCTGAATTTCGAAGAAAAATTTACATTTCTAGAAAGTTGAGTTTTTGCCCTTTCATATGACACCTCAATCAGGAAAAATGAGCGAGGAATAACAAAGTTCTGTTTGTTTAAAGTAGCCCTTACATTTGCATAATTTTAACAAACGAATTCGTTTTCACTGGCTGCCTGCCGTATCAATAAACAAAATTAACAAAAGACTTAACTCCGTTTCGTTGACAATCAGCCGTAGACGAGAGTCTTCATGCATGGCTGATTGTCAACGAAACGGAGTTAAGTCTTTTGTCAAATCTGCTTTTTTTTACATGTAGTGCTTAGATATGCCTACCTTACTTCGGCAATTACTACAAGGCGTGATTTGTAGCATGTAGATACATTATAAGATTTGTTTATAATAAGTAGATAGAGCGAGAGTTCTTATGACCGTCGCATCAAAGGACACTTAAGAGATAACACAACAAACCATAAAAATGTGCTATGAATCGCCCTCTAGTACAGCGTGATAAGTACTACTTATTATCATTGCAATATTGCCCAGCTGGTTATACATTAATTTTAATCCTGTTTGTCATTTTATAATCTTACTATCAATTCTCTCGCCTAAACACTTCGTATATCAACTCGAATTGACCGTTTACCTTATATTAAAATTGCCCAGTCACGAGCTTACTTTAAGTGATTTAGAATGCTTTTGTGAAAATGTTGTTTGCAAGTAAATACATCATTGTTTGAACCGGTTTTTCTACACATATACAGAATCATTCACGTAGGTCAGGACTATTTCACTAAATTTCTTTTTTCATTATTACATAGGCCTATATGTTCTACGAATTTGTTCGGCAGAGGTCATTATTCGTATTTCGAACATTCATGTGTTTTTTTCTTCATTCCGTGACAATTTATTTACGACATCTATATCAAAACCCGACATTACTATTAGTAAACTTGATATTTAATCCAAAACAAATCAAAAAGTTTGTCTTCCATCGATGGTAAAAAAAAAATAATCTTACTTTGATGATAATCATATCTTCTGTATATGAAATATTAAGAGTTTTGTCAATGTCTTGTTAAATGTGAAAGGATCATTTATCTTTTTTCTTATTTCAACAACTTTCCATTTTACAAAAGATGACCAAACATTATCATGTTTTTAAATAAATTTGTATAATTAAGAAAAAAGACACGATTACATTCGAATTAATGATAGTGATGAAATGAAAAATATTTATTTTAATATAACCATCTTTTCAGTTTCCATAATAGTTTGAAGCAAAATGGAAATGAAGAATATTTGTTCACGTAAAAAAAATACAAGTCGGTCCCTGTGTGATATAATTTAAATGTCATAAACTGTATACATTGAATATTGCAACAGGAAGCATATACAAATAAACATTTAAGCCTAGACTATTGTATAATCGCTACGTACGTTTGGACAGTTAGTACATTGGTTTGAATATGTTGTACAATAAAATTGTTAAATTACAGAAAAGATATACCTAGAATTCGATTTTATAAATATTGAAAGTATAATGTATTTTCATTCAAATCGGTAGAAACTAGAGAAAGGGCATTTTACTTAATTTCGCATAATATGCATTGAAAGCTAATACACTTCAAATGGAATATTTTGTTTTAGTTAATACAAATTTTAAGGGGAATAGCAGAATGCATGAAATTCTGCTCTTAGGTAAAAAAAAAAAAAACGAAACAATATACATGTTACATTTATTATGAATCAACAAAGGAATGTCAAAGTTCTTCACTTTGGAATGAAATTTATTCGCTTGATTTTAATTACATGTCGTCAAAAAATGTTTGTTTTCTTATCTGAGAGCTCCATTCTTTTTCTCCAATTTGTCATAACAAAAAAAAAAAACTATGGTAATGATTATACAAGCAGCCGTAGTGACTATGCTTGCAATATGGTTTTGAATAGTGAAAAACTAAAATTACATGTGTGTACCAATACGTAACTGAATGAAATGAGTGTATTTTTTTAGAAGACGAGGGTACGAAACATGTAGATGCTTGTTTTATTTCCCTCCAGAATTAAATTCTATCTATTTTTAAATTCGAAGAGGAAACGCAATAATATCAAATCCACCGTTTACCTAAGCGAGGTAAACATTTAAACTCCGTTACTAAAACATTGTGCGATTGATTTGTCTAGGAATGAATATACGCGTTTATTCAATTATATTATATAAATACCAGGATCTTTCCTTTACAGAGCCGGGTACTGGTGTTGCTTATAATCAGCATCAGCTAGGCGCAGCGAATAGAAGCAAATCATGTACACTTTATCTGTTCGCCATCGAATTATTCCCGGCGTTTGATTTGCATATCGAGTGAGAGTCAATGCTGTAGTGACACACGCTGTCATCTTGGGGCGACCATTAAAGGTTAACTAACATACAGCTCCAAAAACAAATGCACTAAACGCCGTCAATTATTAGTGACGAATAAGTACGGGTCGAGCCAGACGTCCACTGCCGAACACACGGCCGTCTACTGCATCTGAACAACCTGCGTCTTTAATCGTTCGCTGAAGCTACGAGTGCACAGAGCACCCTGCATAAAAGCAACCTCATGAATATGTATGACGTGGTAGCGAGAAGCTTTTCTCAGCACGCCACACACACTGTATGGCAGGGGCCCCCCATGCATGCATCGCAACGATATGCTCCAGCATTTCATGTCGCCGCGCCGCGCCACTCCGCTGTATAATCTCACACAGTGTCATCGGTTTGAAATTGCTCTCGTTGAATCTCTGATATTTTCACCAGAAATGCTCTGATCAGACCATGATATGAGCAATATTCTTCATCCCCGAGGAGACCATAACATCAATTCACTTCATTGGAACCAAATTTGGAGTATTACACCTTTTGTCATATGGAATAGTAACTATCTTTGGTAGATAGGGACATGGAACCGATAGCAATAAGCGATATATTCTTGTAACTGTTAGTGGGCACTCATACTTCAAGTAAGTATACATACGTTCATTTCATATACATGCGTCGTTTGCAAGCACCCCTAGTAAAAGTACCTAATTATTATATACCTTTTTTTGTGGTATTTCATTCGCAATGAGCTACTTGTACGGGAAGGAATGAACCATAGTTAATAATGGATACATATTATTATCAAACTGTGTTTGTATGCTGTCTTCCACACCTGTTTACAGCCACCTGCTGTGGTATAATTATACAGGGTGGATGACGCCATAATTCTACGAAAGTGATTGGAAAACAATAGCTTTCAAAAATCCCACGTCGTATGCATGTAGTCGCCTTTCCATTTCATTACAGCGCATGCTAAATCGTAGAATGAACTACCGACTACGTGTTATATTAATGGAATGCATCAAATGTCGTGATCTAACGCAAACCTATATTTCTCATAACATCATTTACCCAAATTCATGCCTCAAAAACTCAATCTTTATCCTTTGAAATGCATGTCAAATGTTAGGCTTGTTAGAGGAGCCTGCTCCTTTGTATATGAAGAACTGAAATATGGCGCCATTATTTTGTATCTCGTTAATTAGCATCCCTTTGAAATCGGGTTTCCAACAGGGATTAGAATGCATAAGCAATGCGATTCCCCTTGTCAATTATCACATTTTTGCTCATTTTATAGGCAACGCCACGATGTATCCTTTTCATGCTTTGTAATGTTACAATGTACGGGTTGACATACAATAAAATAGATAGCATTATCTCACCCGGTATATCTCATAGCATTTTCTTGACGTTTGACAAAGTCATAGATACGATGCGAGTTCTTTTGCCATATTCATCGTGATGATAACGAGAAGGCCGATATGCATATATAATTATGGTTACCCTGTGTAAAAAAAACTAAATTATAATTCAACATAAAATATACATTTATAAGTCGTATGCATGCTCTATTGTGGTCCATGGTTAATACATTCATTATTTATTTTGGGAGAGGGAAGATACATGTATAATATACATACATGTAATACATGTAATTACAGACATAATTATGTTTATTCATCCCTGTATTGGCTGTGTTCGATGGTATAGATATCACACTTTGATGAAATGCATTATATGCCAACTGTGTATTTTTATTGCCATATTTTCGGGGGCATTCCCCTATGGAGTACAATATATATAGAGGCTTATAATGAATACTATGAAGTGTTGTTAACATGCTAACAGTGAAGTAATGAATACACCGGTCAAGTTTTTATCACAAAGTAAAATAGTAATTCATTAGGCCAGCCGGTCTATTCCAGTCTTCTTGTGATTAACTATGTTCCAACATAAAAACCCATAAATTGATCGACATGAGAGAGAGTTACACAACATCTAGAGGTTTCCTTTCATTTCCCCTTTGCAATATATAGTGCCAGGAAATTTACGATGAAATCCTATACCATTGTAGATGTAATTACTGATATACATATAGGCCGATTTTAATTTATGCTGGTATGTATTGTTACGTGTGGTATAACAGAGGATTGGGCGTTGGTGTGTGGATGTAAATTTATGCATTTTTTATGTTTGATGAGTATGATATACACCGCATGAATAATCACAATCTTCTCTGGTTTCGGCCAAATATTGATTAGAAATCCTCTCACAGTATAGTGATTAGCATAAATTAAAAGGTCAACACAATATCGATTGTCATGAATATTCAACGACTTCTTCTACACACAAATCATTGAATAGCATTATCATCCGCGTTTACATGAATATACCCGATTTGATGTACATGTATGGGTGTCGTATGCGTTCTAGTAACTTATAATATATACATATATATATTTATTTTAAAGGCAATATGATGTTGCGATTATATTTCTTTCAAATCTCATCTTCCAGTTGACAGTGACTTAAATTTTAATTCAGACCTATACGTTGAAGCTCAAACTGATAATCTATACACATGATAGATCAGCAGTGTCGTGAATTGTTGGATTTGGACAACTAGTTCTATTAGTAATCGACATAAAGCTTCTTATTTATAAATACTGCGTACTATGTATGACGATGTTTACATTCTATAACTCAATCCTCTTCACGGAACATTATTTTTAATGTGTGAAGAAAAATCACTTGATATCCCACTCCTGACATCCGATATACAATCTCATCATTGTAAAGAAGGATTTCGAAACGTTTGACAACAAGTTCTATTAGTAATCTTCATGAGGCATCGTATTCATAACTTTACAGCATTGTAAAGAAGGATTTCGAAACGTTTGACAACAAGTTGTATTAGTAATCTTCATGAAGCATCGTATTCATAACTTTACTAGGATTTCAAACGTTTGACAACAAGTTCTATTAGTAATCTTCATGAAGCATCGTATTCATAACTTTACATGCGATGCTTTTTCCGGAACGTGGTTAAACTTGAAGACGTCAAAAGGGATGAATCATTTCGTGTCATTCTTGAGTGCGCTGATGAAAGGTTTTGTCAATTTCGCCCAGCTTTTTATTCGTCAGTATTGGTCAGGACTGTCACGTTTCGGCCTTGGGCGTATATCGAATAGCATGCGATTCGCCCCTTGTATTACGGAGTTAGCCGACTTCTCGTATACGAAATAACCAGGTTCGATTCTATTCTCAATTAAGATGATTCTCCGATTGAGCAGATACACAGTTAGCGCAGACACTTAATTCAAATCATTTTGCTTTCTAATTAGTTAATTAGAAATGAATGAATCTTATTTCACAAACAGTGATACCGAATTCGTAATTTCATTAATATGAATCCTCTCTTGGGCGAGATGTCTATACATTTCGATCTTTCTCATCCCGTCAGCACTTCGCTAATCATGTTCGCCCTATACGTCTTTTTTGTCACCCGCACACCCCTTGATGCACTCTGAAAGCAAACAGAAATGGAACACTATCCTTCATTCCTTGGGATATGCCAAACATATCGAAATAAAATATACCTCTCATCTTTTTGTCGCCTGCTCGTTGATTTTGTTGTTGCTATCGTGTGGACTCAATGTATGTGTTTTTGATTGATAGATGCATTGAAGGATTGTAATCGCAAAATGTCTCCTATTGCGTATTATTTTTGACGATGTTTACACTCTATAACTCAATTTTCTTCTCGGGAAATGATATTTGATGTGTGAAGAAGAATCATTTTGGTAAACCACTCCTGACAGGCTGACACCCGATACACAATCTCTTCATTGTAAAGTAGGATTTTAAAATGTTTGGAAGACATCTGAATTATTTATGTAAAGGTGACATAAATGAACTATATTTTGCTTAACTTCAGTTAGTTATAAAAAGTAGCTTCCATGTTAATATCACACCCAACAAAATCATTTGTATACTAAGTATTAATGACGATTCATTGTCTTCGTTAATTATATTGTATTTTAACTAGTATTATTTGAAACAATTGTGAAAGAAATATGATATGTTTTTAATTGTAAATTGTCATACAATTCAGCCGAGGCTGCGAAATGAAATAAACTGAACTGAACTGAACTATAGACAAATCATGTACTGTTTTGTAACTATCGCACCAAATTAGAATCGATTTGATAAGTATTTTTACTTTTCTTGCCGTTACAGAATGGCGGCTCTGACAACGGGGGCGACTCCATACTCAGACGGACTGGAGGTGAACTTTGGTGGGGGTCCAGCCCGAGAGCCTCCCCCACCCTCACCCGAGGTCACACAGAAGAAGACTAAATCACCCGCGGGTTTCATCGTGTCTCTGCTGACCAGTAATCGTTCTCTCTTCATCTTCAGCGAGGAGAACTTCATTCGGAGATGTGCAAAATGGCTAACCGAGTGGCTATATCCTTTACTGCATTCATTACTATACATTAACTCTTTTTTTAAAGTCTTATATACTAACGAAACTTGCTGTTTTATTTAATGCAGGTAGTATTTTGTTTTATAATGCATGGCAAAAAGATTTAATTGTGTTGAAGGGAGGTGAATTATTTAAACTCCTTTCATTTACAATATAGACCTAACCATAATTCATGCCATTTCTATACAAGTATGTATTCAACATAAAAAGCGTGAATTATTTACGTATTGGTACCCATAATGCGGTCAATACAACGATGATAATTAATTAAATTACCGATAATGGAGGTTTTCTACTAGATCAAACGTACTATACTATTTGATTTCGATTTCTTTGCCATTTGCTAGGCGAAGTATAGATATATCAGAGTAGTACCCATATGCCTCTATATATGTGTTTAAACACCAGGGTCCATAGTCAATAGTTCCCTTCAATTATGAATTATTTCTCATGACATTCATAAATCGCAATATGCGATATCAATGAATAATTCATGTTTTGTAATGTCACTTTGAATCAATACTTTTGGGTTCGCCATTTGGCTGTATAGTCAAGTGGAATAGTACAACCAGCAGATATAATTGTATTATAATTTACGTACACATCACTAATTTCACATTTATAATATTGCTGTACATGACACGCGTGAAACTGATATTAATATACACATTCCCGCTCCTCCGTATGGGGCGCTCCATAATACAGGGTTGGATCGATAAGCGGCATACCATGTACATATACACGAATCAATACCAAAGCTTACACAGACTATACTACCTCATGCCATTGCCATATTGTGCTGAATTGCACAAAGACACAATGCGCTTTGACAATGGCGAAATTCATGGATGCAAAATTAATATATTACTCATGTAGACTGTATTCTGTTATAGGCCTACCCCATTACGTTAAACGATGGTGCAGTTTAATTAGCGCTAGCATTCATTTTCTACTAGTAAATATCAATATCTTTTCTCAAACCAGGGGATCCCTCGTGTTTAATCTTTCAATACGAATAAGACATTTTTCGTCCGGTGCTTTTGATGATGATTGCACATTCTACAGGAGATGACAAATTACCAATCCTCGGTTCATGTACCTCGTTATCCCTCTTTTCAGGGAACATAGTAGTAACTAACACTTGCGCAATATTATTCCCCTCCATTCCCCCTATTAGTCATATCGAGACGTAGTAATATTGCCGAATGACTAAGATTGAAGGTTAATGTATTATTCACAATGCAACGGGAAACGAGATCGTTATTAAGTAGTAGATCTTATTTACATAATTATGGAATTAAAGGGATTTGAGAGCCAAACTTTACCACTGCACTATACTTGTCGAAGTTTAAAGGAAGGTTTGCATTTGTTTACTTCATTTTCTTTCAATATTTAATAGGCCTATGTGTTTTTACATTTCCGAGAAAGATAATTGGACAGGGAACATCGTGGCATACTAGTATATTCTTCTACTCCTGCCCTTTTCATGTTAAACGAAATTCGACCTTTAGGCACAAAATCCGAAACAGCTGCTGTCAAGTTATCTTTATATCTCTGCATAGTCCTTAAATCATGGACGTATTTATCAAAATACAATGTGTCATGCCCTTTAAGCTATTAATTACAGTTTGATAAAGCAAGCATTTCAATGACTATAAACATGTATATATTTGAGGGAGAATCTGTCGTTCCATTTTTCTCAATATCGTTTTGTATGGGCACATCAAACAATGGTTATCCACCAAAATATGTTATTGAATTGCGTTTAAATCAAGGGCAAAAGTAGGCCTGCTTCGTGCGTTTGCAAAAATCTAAGATCGAGTTCTATTACTGCGCTGGCTTTATATGCAATGAGAAACCACCACACGGCCGCATATCGAGCTCCCCTTGCAAGACAGTGATTGAAGAATTCGACATAACAAATCACTCTGTGGCATCTAAGACTCATTCAAAGAAAATAGGACTCGACGTGTAATTCCTGCACTATAAAATGGTCATCAATTCCAGCGCAGGTCACGTGACTGTTGCTTCGATTCACCTCGCGTTGCTTTCATCACGTAACGTTTCCATCTTGGAAGGATGAGATTAGAGAAAGAGATGCAGCCTGAGCTCCATCCTACCCCACTCTCTCTCTCTCTCTTGATGAAATAGATGCATGACATTAAAGAGTATCTCCTAGCTTGCAACCATCCAACCGGGGACTCTTCTCCCTGCAACTAATCCACTTCAATTCGTTTCAATTCTTTACTTTATACCAAATGAAAAGACAAGACAGTCATAAAACAAACTTCACAACACCTTAAAAAAAAATGAAAGTATTTCAAATGTGTATAGAAACAGTAGAGGGGTATAGATATTTTAAAAATATAACCCCCTTTTGATCAAGTTTCAAATAATATGCCTGTATAATTTAATATGAAAGCTCCTGTACGCTTTTGTTCCGTGGTCATTAAAGCATGTATTTATTTTAAGATTTAACTTTTATCAGACTATCAATTTAACAAATATTTATTTGTAGCGCTAGTACACTACTGTCTAGAGATGCATAGATTCTGAGTATAATGCTAGTACTTTTTCGAGAAAAAAAAAGTAACCAGAACTATTTACGTACACGCTCCTTTCCAACCAGAGCAAAATATAACCTTCCTTCTTTGTAAATGACACAATATCAAAATTAGAACCATACATAAAACTTGTTTTAGCATGGATCAACAAAGCTAGTTTAAAAGCCCCGTAGACATGTTACATTTCTTTTTCCTCTATTATGTTCTGTATAATTATCATGAATTTTTGGAAATAATGAAAAGGGAAAAATTAGGCATTTACCTCATTACGTGGTCATGACATCCTTAGTTTTTGGTCACAGTTTACATAGTTCATGTAATTGGTGTAAAGTATCTTCTCACTCTGTAATACAGCAGGGAGGCTTCTACAATATCACATTAACCTACAAACTTGGTAATTTGGAGATCGTATTATTATCCTTGCATTTCTCACGAGTAATATTACTCCCACAAAAGCAATAACGCATCCACGAACCCATCTGTTGTATTGGCTAAGCAATATTACCCGGGTTGTACGAGCAAATTTAGTCCAATCTTGTAAATATAGCTCGCATGATGATATCAAAATTGAATTTGGCACATAATTCAGTCTGTCTGGAGAAGTATTTTCCCCTTTTTTCTTTGATTCAGGTAAGGGCAGTGTATGCGATGTGACAAGTACCCAGAAAATAGAAGACAGTAATTCCCTATGATATTACATTACGTTGTTCACGCAACTCTCAGGAGGCATGTTGATAAGACATGCAAAGTACCTACCTAGTAATGTCTTATTATTATACCATCTAGAAAAACACTACAGCAGAATAAATTATTTAGATTTTATTTACTAAAATGAAAGAAAGATAACGAAAGCATAAACTATAGTTATATCAATATAGATCTACGGAAGATATGGAGTTCATGGGTCCCGGGTTATTATGTCGTTTTATTTGTAAAAACGTTTAATTACGATAGAAGATTAGAACATGATATGTTGAATTAATAAGCATCTTGTGTATGCATTTTTACCACCTGAGGAAGATTGAAATATAAGTGAAGTATGACTTTCCCCTTCCTCATAATATATCTAGAATAAGGTATATATATATATATATATATAGCAAAGCTATAATGGTACTCGTTAACATGGCGTATGTGCGTCAATTCAATATTGCTAATCATTCTCTGAACTATTTAGGTTATAATATAATAATTACTCTTGGGAATTTTGATCGAATAGGAAAATTTGATATATCAAATGCATGAGTGATTGTATTATTGGATTATGAATATATGAACTGGAACTACAAAGCACGGATCGGTAATTGGGGACCTTGATGACAAAACTACGTACACGCTACATGTGAGTTTTGACTGCAATATAGTGTTATTAGCAGTTAATGCAAAATTTCAATTTCTACCAACTGGCTTTTATTTATTTATCGATTCTACTTTCCTAAATTAGATTCATAGAAAGCCACTTAATATTTTGTAATAATGATAATGAATAATTGTGATAATAGTAACATTTACATAGCGCTTAATACATATTTGTACCATTTTTACATTGTGCGACATTAACATGCTGGTTCATGTTGAACATGATTAAAATAAGCGAGCTTCGCTCCTTTTTTGTCGCCCCTTCATAAATTTCGCATCAACACGGAAGCCTAGCCGGGTAAGGTCACATTAGACTTGTGGGACATTATACGTGTCGAATTGAGCCGCCGCAGCTAGTTATATCCAAATCCAATATGGCCGACCTGCGTTAGTGTTGTACAACTGGGACTTTGGGTTTTCTCATAATGTGATTTTATATCTCTTGATTGTGACCTATATTGGAAGTGTTATGATATATCATTTGTAGATCGTAGGTGGAAACAGTTTGATCAAACTCTGCTGACATACACCAAACCTTGAAACGTGCCGAAATCGAAAGGAGTTGAGTCCTCCCCCCCCCCCCCCGTCCCCAAAAATGTTCATCATTATAATGAAAAGAATAAAGAATATAAGTGATGGATATAATGCATGCTGTCCAATTATAACTGAATTTAAACTGAAAATGGGGGAAATCCCACAGCTATACCATTTAAATGTGAAGGATAAAGAAAACAAGAAATTAAATCTGACAGTCGATCAATGCATGCGATAATCATCTCCACGATACTGTTCTAAACCCTTCCACAATAAATCGTGATGTCATAATGAAAAAAGCAAATACCTGCCATGTTTTCCAGGAATCCTACTTAGTCATCTCCGCTACTAAACGAGATGTGCTTACAGTCCCTTTTTACAAATCCATGTTTTATATTTATTAGAAATATAAATAACAAAAGATTAAGCTTTTATAATTTCCTCTTTCGGGATTCTTTCAACACAATAAAGTTTGTATCTAGCAAAAGCAAAACATATCTGCAATTGAACCTTGACATGCGATTTTCAAAATGTAACTACAGGCTGTCTCGGAAGGCTATTACTCACTCTTGGTTGTCTAATGGTTGTCTTGGCATCGTGGAAAATATGGTGTTGAATATTATAATTACAAAGCCTGGCTAATTCCATGTACTTCTCGGTTGTCGTAGCAATAGAAGCTAACATTCATGTATGTCTTGGAAACATGAATTCGGTGCTTTTGATCCTTACATGTAGGAGTTATCACGTAATAAAGCGAAGGTAATAAACACTTCACTCAAGCGAATGAACGACCTTTTTCATGCATGCAAGATTTGTACATCCCTTTACATTACATCTGTTTGATACTTATATACGATTTTCAAAGCTTTTATTTGAGTGATGGTTATACCAGCACATTATTCCATTTTAGTTACGTAATCCCCATGATGAGTGTTTTTTTCGTGATGAAATACATAATCTATTTAGGAAAGAAACTAGACTATTATGTGATGTAAGAAGTGAAGAGAAAAAAAAGAAAACGATTTCAATGTAGGCATAATTTTTGTGGTTTTCTTTATTAACAGGATCAATGAAAATATCTATCATTTGATGAGAGGAGAAAATTGCTTTTCTCTCCCGTGGAGGAAGTGAGCTTTAAATTGCCTAATAAAATGCACACTTAATATGCCAATGACAAGAAAGAGAGAGATTTCGCAAGCTGAATGTTAATGAATTATTCATCCATTCACATCCACTGCGAAATTCTTCCACAACTCTGTACAAGCCAACTTTGCCTATCTAAATAACACGTATTTATAGAGTGTATAAAATTGCACTGGCGAATTCATTGGGACGTGGCATTGTGAATTTTGAAGTTGAAATGGAAGCCAAGGTTTCTGGCGTGAGTCCGCCATTTTAAGGTTGTTCATCTTGAATTATTAGCAGGATAGGAGCCGGAGAAAGGTAGCTTTATTATGTACGGTTCAAGTGCCCAACGTCGTATCTTATAACACTCTTCTCTGCATTATGAGTGCTTCGGCAGCTTCGCCTTCACCTTCTCTCTATCTATCCATCTCTCCCTCTCTGAATCTCTCTCTCTCTCTCTCTAAATCTCTCACTCACTAAATTTCTCCCTCTCTTCACAGCTCCATCCCTACCTCTCCCAATCTACCCTTCTCACCCTCTTTCGATATCTCCATCCCACCATCTATTCATCTCTCCCTCTATCCATCTCTCCCTCTTCATTTCTCCCTCTATATATTTCTCCCTCTCTTTATCTCTTCATCTCTTCATCCTTCATCCCTCTCTCTCTCTCTCTCTTTCTTTCTCTCCCTATAATCTTCTCACACAATTTTCTCTATTTTGTCACGCTCTTGTATTTCATAAGATTCCCCTTTCCTTAATTACTCATTCCCGACTTCTCATTGTCTTTCTCCCCCAATCATAACCAATATCTTTTCCACATACTTTGTTTATTCATATTTCTTTTTTTATTATTTTGTTGTTTGTCTGTTTAGCATTAATTTGTCATGCAAAGCGCATATGGAGCAATATTTAATTGGATTTTTGGTATGTATAGGCCTATGTATGTATCTATGTATGTTATTTCGCTTCGTTCATTTCGCTCTTCTCATTCACTCCGTCTCAACTTGTACTCTGTTTCATTCTAATCAATATTAATTTTTTATTTCAAGGATAGTATTTTACAAATATTTATATGTGTTTAACCCGTTTTGAAACAGTTTAATTTCCATTAGACTTCAACACCTATATGAACATTCAGCAGATGTGAGATAAACCGTGGGAGAGAGAGAGAAGGGTTAAAAGGATAAAAGGAGTGGGAGAGATAACTAAGAACTCTTTCAATTAATGTGTTTACCAATACCACGCAAAAGGTGTAGGACTACTAGAGAGTGGGATTGGAGAAAGAGAAATCGACAGAGGTGAGGAGAGATGGAGAGAGGCGGTTAGAGAGAAAATGAGTTTGTTTCAGTTGAGGAGCTAGGCAGAGAATCGAACGGAGTCTCATCTTACAGTCCCCCGAGACAGGCCGGGACACTTCATCGCTTATAGCTCAGAGTCTCTCTAGCTGAATGATAAAATCAACAGCCAACATTACATTCACAGAACAAAAACAAAGAATCCACTTCATTTCGTACAGACTTTAACATCAGAAGATTAGATGTGTTGGGAATGGGGTAATCTTGGCGCGCCGTGTAACAGCTTAACCTAATAAAACAAGACAAATAGATTGAAAAATCTGCGAAGGAAAATAGGATTACAATGTATATGGATTTACTTTAAGAATCAAAGCTCTGTGGCAAATTATTTTGTTAATTTATTATCAAACCAAACTAAATCAGAGATGAAGTCATTTTCCATACTAGTACATAATTCTGTTCAATTAAGTTAAATAACATGGCATCATCAGATTAAAGGTTATGTTTTTAACTATAATAATCACAAAAGAATCAAAAGTGCGTGTTTTTAATCCCGGGTTTTTTAATACAGATATCCCCTGCATTAACATATCTCACGCAGAATCTTCTGCAAAGTTTACCCAGCTATACAATATAAACAATATAGAAACAAGAAACTCCTTTTGTAACACGAGTCACGGTTTTTGAAAACTTTTTTTCTCATAGGCCTTATTAACATTCGAAGTTTATAAGGTTCAACTTTATTGTCCATTATAATCGATGGAAATTCGTGGTATTTGAATTGTATACGAATACATTTACTCCATGTAGTTTTAAACCAGGGGCGAATGTTCTTAAAGATGCCGAATGGTACATTAAATATTTTTGTGACGAACCTCTAGTGCTCATGTCCCAGTTGGTACTCAAAGAAACCCGCGCTTCGTCGAGTGTCTCAATTTGCGACTCTTTATTCGGTAGGAGCGAGAAGAAGGTTTGTACGGATCGTGACCGAATTTCATCTTCTCTCCCGTGATTGCTGACAGTTGAGAGGTTTCTACTGCCACCCCTCCCATTCTCTCTCTCTCTCTCTTTCTCTCTATCTGTCTCTGTCTCTGTCTCTGTCCCCCTCTCTCTCTCTCTGTCTCTCTCCTCCTTTTCCTCCTTCCCTTTCCCTGCCTCTTTCTCTCCTCTACGTTTTTCCAATCTCTCTGTCTCTTCCTTGTTACCTTTTTCTTTTATACATCGTACCTCCTTAGCCCCCTTTTTTTCTCATTATTTCTCCCTTCCCTCTTTCTTCATCTCTTCCTCACTCTGTCATATCCCATCTTTTCTCTGTTTATCTTTTTCCCCTCCTTATGTGTCTCTACCCCTTTCCATTTTTTCTTTCTTTCTGCCTTTGTTTATATATACCTAACTCTCTCTCTCTCTCTCTCAAATGTTTGCGGGGGAACACGTCTTTGCAGATGTAAGGTCAATTGTATTTCGAATTCCATGTAATGTCCTCCTCTTCTCCTTCACAGCTGCCTCGTTAAATTTGATCTCATTTTCTTGAAATACCCCCTCGCTTTCTCTCTGTCTCCTTCTCCCTTTCTCTCTCTTTTCATCTCTCTCTCTCTTTCTCTCTCTTATTCTCTCTCTCTCTCTCTTCTTCTTCTTCTCTCTCTCTCTATCTTCCTCTCTCTTTCTTTCTCTTTCTCACTTGATTGTATAAGCGCTGATGGAATGAATATGGACTCGACATATCTAGGGTTAACTTCATTTCGAATGTCATTCACTCTCCCCTCCAATTCACAATGCTCGTTATTCTAAACGTTGTTCAGTTAACTCTACCTTTGAGCAGCCATTCCCCCCCCCCCCCTCTCTCTCTCTCTCTCTCTTTCTCTCTCTCCCTTTCCCACCTATCTTCCCCTATTTCCCATTTTATCCATATACGTTTTGGTTGAAAAATCCGTGACACAATACAGTCAGTTTTTAAGAACAAAGCAAAGGTCAGCCCCACATTTTTCTTCCTCTACTTACCCCAGCCCCAATATCCAAACATTGTGGATTTTATTTCTTTAAGTTGAAGAAAATTGTATTTAGTAAAGGAAGGCTTTGAGATACCCAATATTCTAAAAATATGATGTATATGTTTATGGAACTTCCGATTTGATCGATAGACGGCTGGCTGCTTTTCCCGTCCTAAAAAGCCTTCTACATGAGACTCTGTCAATATTTGTAATCAGTTAGAAATTTTTCCGTTGGTCTGATCAATCTTATAATGGTAACTTAATTATGAACATTTATATTTACAATTGATTCACCCACTCAAGATTGATTTCAATATAATCATTTAAATTTGTAAGAGTAATTATTTTCAATTTGATATTGAAGTTATCTTTTTTGCGAGATAGTGGTGCAAGATTAATCTATATTCGTGCCTTTTATAACAAAATTGAAGGTTTTTATGAGCAAGCCTCCCCACTCAACGAGTTAGAATATATTTGGGACCCCTTGAAAACAACGAGCTCTTTGCCCAGTCGCAATTATCAGGACACTGGCAGTAAAAAATGCCCGCCTGTAGGAAGGTCTTAGACGCAGAGTGGTGACATACCTCCAGGGTAAGGAAAGAAAATGTTCCATGTGTTTACCATAGTGTGAGGGTGAAGAGATTCGGCACCTGTCTCTTAACTTAATTATGTTACATCATCGGCTATTGATGCACGATTATGTAGGCTGGCCAATTGCCTTTCCCCTTTCCTGAACGGGAAAAAGGTGTTTCCAAGCGCTCAGATTGGACTGAGGAAACTGGTTAAGGCGATACACCTGTACATTGTCAGGTTTATTACATACACTGCCTTTTTTGGACAAAATAATGAGGTTTCGCGTTTGGTTGGGATGTACTTCTTCTCGACGACAAGAGCGCAGCAACATATGACTTTAAAAGGAATTCTGATTCTCGACGTTTCAGTCATGTTTCATTACTTATGCAAATTTATGCTACAATCGTTGCCAGAAAAATAATCATATAAAATGTCTAAGCATCAAAATACAAAAAAGTGTCTTACTGGTAAATACATGTTTGTTATTCAGCTTTCAAGCAGTAGAAAGCCGCATAATATAGATGCAGTATACATTGAAGCACTTTTAATTATAATGAAACCGATCTTAATACAACAGATATGAAAATTACACCTCTATGAAGATTTGAATTCGCATGCCATGTATAGATTTACAATTAAATAAATTTGTAAGATGTAACTCATTCACAACTATCATGTCTATATAAATGGCTATATTATACAAATATACACTGTCTTGAGAGGTTTTGGATAAAACTATGCGCAAGAAGTGACTCAAAATGGTACTTTTGGAGTCACCGAGGCCCATAGTTTTAACCAGTACCTCGAATAGAAGGCATGGTATATTTGTTTTATATCCTGCATCAAAAAATTATTTTATAAAAATTCACATTTTTTTTCAACTCCCAAATAGTACTCCAAATAGTACTCTCATATAGTACTTTCTAAAAAATAGTACA
Organism: Strongylocentrotus droebachiensis; assembly: GCA_035222895.1. Taxonomy (NCBI): domain Eukaryota; kingdom Metazoa; phylum Echinodermata; class Echinoidea; order Camarodonta; family Strongylocentrotidae; genus Strongylocentrotus; species Strongylocentrotus droebachiensis. The sequence goes on from JAVYIG010000024.1 coordinate 157,782, forward strand.
AATATTTCTGGTCATGTGACGAGCTCTCAACCAATCAAAAACCAACAAGTTTTTTATGCAGGATATAAAATTGTATATGTCCCTCGCGTGTGTATAGGTTCATCTGCATTCACTGCGTTCATATCCAATCTGGATAACAAGCATACGTGTATAATGGCGGATGTTTTTACTTGCTGATAAGACCCGTCACTCGTTGATTTGAATTCCCGACATCCTTCCATCTAGTTCCTCCTTAAATCGATAACGTGTCCTCCTTTCTTAACTAGCTCGCGATGAATGCCTAATAAGAGGATGCAAGGGTGCAAGACCGAGAATTGTCTTAAGGTTGTTTGTATCTATGGAAACCGAAGGAATAACAAAAAAGGGCGCTAATTTGCCTTTACTTGCGTGGACACAAACCGTACTTTACGATGCCACACAATCACTATGACAGGGCTGGTCGATATAATATCTATATACAGACTCTATTTTTATTGTTGAAATTCGCCAGTCCAATCTTTCTGTTCCGTGTGTATACGGAAGCGTTGATACTTTAACATATTTTATAGTTTGCATGCCAGCATAATTATGATAGGTGCAGAGCGCTGCTGCCGATCTAGGAGGCATGCAATAAGTTCACCATACGTACATAAAACTGTTCCTCTTTTTAGATTCTTGTGCCCCCTTCGTAAATTTAGATACCCAAAGCTGCTCTAAGATTATAAATTAATATAACCCTTTTTTTGGTTTTGGTTTATCAGGGAATTTTTCCTCAAACCCCCCCCCCCCCCCTTTAAATTTTGCTGGATCCGCCCCTGGAAGTGTGAAAAGCGTTCTTCAAACTTACCTTGAAATGAAAAGATTGTCCATGACGCATTTTCACAAGGTCGTATTCGGTCGGTCTCTCTCAACATATGGTTGGTGCCATCACTGCATCAGCCTTCTGCAGAGAGTAAAACCTCGATGTTTATAGACCTTACAAGGTCCTCATCTGTCATATTGAGATTTATGACTTGAAATTGAGAGAGAGAGAGAGAAATGTAGCATCTACAAAATAATCTATCTTAAAAAAATTCATCTTCAAATAGTAAAACTCCATAATCTAAATGGTCCTGGAACATCCTTTAAATAATATTATAGTTCGAAGACTTATGTATACCTCTTCAGTTAATTAAGATAAGAAAATTACTATTTCATTAAAGTTGATATTACGATCCAGCTACATGCCAATACAACATTGGCCTTCCTAGCTCCACTATGATTAGCTAAATTTCATTGCACCTATCATTGGTCCAATAAAGGTAATATTTATTTTAAAATTTGCCCTTGGAATTTGAAACTACCAAACATTCAATTTGAGACCACCTACAGTTACAGCCAAAATGAAGTGTGTAGGTGAATCTGGTATATTGTGATATAGGCTGCATAATGATTGCCTATCCTTTACCCAAATAATTTCAAAGCATCACCTCACCGCGACATTGTCTCCCACAAACGGAATTTACCCAAGACAAGTAAATTAGCAATGCCCTCGTTTCACATCTAACGACGATAGCACATAGGGCAGCTTCTATCTCAAGGGCTCGCTGCCACAATTACGTATACTTCGTCGGACCAAATATGGATGCAATTATTGACCTCACATCCCGAATTACATCGTATTGCGTGTTTTAAGTACCTCCTCCTTTAGTGTACGGTAGTAGTGAATGTAAAAATAGTGCGTAAGATTGATAAAATGATGTTCATCCCAAGCGAAATATGAATTATTATTTCCCTTTTTCGTTAATACGTCAGGCCCTCCTCCCCTCATAATAATATCTATCTGAGAATCTGAGAAATAATGAAAATGACAAGTTTAGATACATTCCCGCCAAAGTTAAAGTTACGTCTTTTAGTTTTGCATTAAACGGATTTTGGCGTGCCCACAACTGCAGTTAATGATGTTGTAAGGTCAATATAAGAAACCTTTTTGCTTGTCCTATATAATTGGCAAGGGTCGAATAACTCATCCCCCGTATTTTTATCAAGAGGATCTCGTACACAATCTTTTGAGTCGGGAGGAGATTTGATGATAAACTATAAATTCGATTCCCATATAGTACCTCAGTAATGACGATTCCCGCTTTCTATAACCACCACAGTATACTGATTTACATGTGTAAGTCATTCGGGAAGTCATTACACATGCAAGCCAACAGCGATTGCTCGAGATGCCAGTAGCTTATCAAGATGATGTTGCGTGTCAAGTATGAAGACCCATGCATGCGGGTTTTGCGTAATTTCCCCGTCCCCGTCAAATGCAAACTTTACACTTAGACATACATCTAAATATAGAGGGGTCATTTGAAACCACTCTAAATAAAAGGCAAGTCGCTTTAAGCTATCAAAGCCCCTTTTCTTCTTCTAATTTCTTTGTTTAAGTTTTAAACTGAAGCATTTCTTGATTAGTGGAACTATACAAGTTCTGGAAAAGTTATGCACTGATAATTTTGATGTACATGTATTTTTCGAAAAAATTAATGGCGGATTATTTTAGACTTTTTCAGAGACATATAATATCACCGTTTAAAAAAATGACTGAAAAATGGTTTAAAGAAATATTATTTAAGGGAGAGAAGAGGCGTGAAAACCTTTTCTCGAAACAAAGTTTGTATGTCTATTTATGTACCAAAGTAAATGTTTGTATATTGTATCTCAATGATTAGTTCATAGATTGGTTCAAGATATGGCGTCGTGCTATAAGTTTATTATACATTTCTATGGGATTTGAATCTTGTATTATTCATCGGTTTCAGATGCAAGTGTAAGGTGTACTTGTGTTGGCGTGAAACCAATTTCCACGTCTTAAACTTAATATGTTATAGACCATAATATTCGGGGAATGTGATATTTCGATATGCATAACCTGAATACGAGTTTCATCTTGACTCATCGTATTTCAAAGAAAAAACATGGTTCAGATTCTGATATTCTTTCCAGATGTTACTTCCTTGCATTTTCGGCAGTGGCCGTGGTGAAAATGTCACCCCGGGTTGTCAACAATTCGTCAAAAAGTAGGAGCCCTACCACTAATATCGTCATAAATTCGCCACAGTCGTGCTGGGCTCAATTCCCCTCTCCCTATACTAGACTGAAGAGTGGCTTGCAGGCAAACACCCTTGTCAGTCGCTGTGCGTAACAGTGTCTGCACAGTGAGACTAGGCTGAGGGCATACTGCATACTAGCTGCTCCGGACGTTTTGACACATCCAAAGACTCACGCTGATAGGCTTTGCTCAAGGCTTTATCAATTTCGGTAAAGTGTCAGATTCGAGTCTGTTCTTGCAGACTAACTGTAGAATGTATCTAATCTGTCAGTATGATACGAGACGGCGTGGTGTTAGTTTAGCTTGATGATAATTTCTAGAGTAGGGGTATACGTGGAGCCTGAGTATATTTGTGTAGGAAACATACCGAGAGGCTGGCGATGATCTAGTCTTTTGCCTACGAACATTATGTCATCTATTCATTATATACAACACGATCTTGGTCCCGAACCGTGCTTAGTAATACTACACCATCATCAAACAAGACGGGCTTCTTAATAACGGAATAATGTATATTTGCTGAGACAAATTCGCAGTTCAAACTTCGTTTGACGTCAAAAGCTGGTCAGATTTTGAAACGTATCTCAATTGAAAGAGTCGCTTTTTGCAGACTAAGTGCTTGCGGGTCGAAACCGCTGCATTAGAAGCACATTAATGTACACAGGGGGTGAGTATGGAGGAACCATGTTCAAACAATCGCTCTTATCCCCGCGTCGTGAATAATTACATTTTCCGCGAAAAGAAAACCGCGTGCCTGCCCGTTGATAGCAATCTACCACTCTTTACATAAAATGGAAACATCGCAGGCATGATGATCGAGTGTCAGAACCCTTTTCAAAATACGACTAAGGAGTCTCATAAGGCGTTGGCTATTTCCTAAATTATGAATTATTCGATTTTGATACCTTTAAATACTTATTTCCTTGAAATGCAGATAGAAGGGAGTTGATGAACTCAATTAGTCCGACGCTATTTATATTCATTCCATCCACTTAATTCCTTGATGAATACATTTTTTCGTTTCTTGAAGGCATGGCAGGGGAGGTTTGAATATTCTCTATCGGTTGTAATCCATCGATAAAGCTTTTGACTTGCGGCCACGTACGGGATAATTTTTCAGGTCATAAATTAGCCGTCTGCGACCAGCACCGTCTTGTGATTTACGATGGGGATTGTGACGCTTCTTTTCCCGCCCTTTTCCTTGCCATCGTCTACCCGACGATGGGCTTCTAATTCGCTTACTGTCATCAGCGGTTCTGATTTATAATCACAGAAATTGTAATCTTATCTCGGATACTTACACTCCTAGCGACAGCCGGCGATGGTTTTATCGTGTATTATCATAGCATTTCCTATCGGCTCTCTATATGCGTGGGTGAATATTTCATAATAATTACGATGATAAACAACGTGGCGCCGTGGACGCTATATAAAGGCTATCAAGAACTATGAAAATTAGACATGATAACTACAAATACTCTAATTATAGAAATACTCTTACTTCTGTATTGCGTGTTGCTAAGAAAAAATATTACTCTGCTCAATTTCAAATGACATTTAATAATATTAAGAATACATGGAAAGTAATTAGAAGTTTTTTTAAGCCATCAGTAAAAACTACAAATATCAAATGTATAAATGTGAATGGTTGTTCCGTAGAAGATAGACAAATTATTGTGGACAATTTTAATGATTATTTTTGTAATGTCGGGCTGAAACTTCAGGACTCTATTCCTAGATGTCAGAAAAGTTTTATTGAGTTTATGCAAGAACCCAATATAGATAGCCTATTTTTAATGCCCACAAATGAAATAGAATTGTTTAAACTTGTGAGTTCGCTTAAAAGTAATAAGAGTCCTGGCTTTGATGGCATAAAAAATGAATTAATTAAGGATATTATACATGGAATTGTGATACCACTTGTTCATATTTATAATTTGTCTTTCTTATCTGGTATTGTACCAGGACAAATGAAAATTGCTAAGGTAGTGCCAATATTTAAAAAGGGTGATCCTCAAACATTAAGTAATTATAGACCCATTTCATTATTGACATCCTTTTCAAAGCTTTTAGAAAAACTTATATATGATAGAACAGTGATATTTTTAAAAAAGACTGAAATATTTTCAAAATTCCAATTTGGCTTTCGTGAAAAGCACACCACTATACATGCAATTTTACACTTTGTTGATAAAATTGCTCAAGCACTAGATGATCACCTTCATACAATTGGTATATTTTTGGATTTCTCTAAGGCGTTTGATACGGTTGATCATGAAATTTTAATAAGTAAATTGTCATATTATGGAGTGAGGGGCATCGCTCTTAGCTGGTTCAGGAGCTATTTAACAGGCAGAAAACAATATGTATCATTAAATGGAACTGACTCAAGTCATCAAACTATATCTTGTGGGGTCCCTCAGGGGTCCCTTCTTGGCCCCCTTCTTTTTATATTATATATTAATGATTTTTATCTTTCATCTGATATACTATCTTTCATATTTTTTGCAGATGATTCAAGTGTATTTTTTTCTCATAAAAACCCTGAAGTTTTATTAGATACAGTTAATATTGAATTAAAAAAAGTTATTTTGTGGATTCATGCAAATAAGTTGTCCTTGAATCTTCAAAAGACAAACTATATGTTTTTTAGTAACTCCCTAAAGGATGTACCTGGAAATGTTTTTTTTGATGATGTTAATGTTGTGAGAGTAACTTCCACCAAGTTTCTTGGGCTACATATTGATGAGAAGCTGTCTTGGGCATCTCATTGTACTAATATTTGTAAAGTCGTGTCTAGAAATACTGGTGTAATTTATAAATTAAGTTCTTTTGTCCCACAAGAAATTTTGCTTATTTTGTATTCTACTTTAATTTTGCCTTATCTCAATTATGGAGTGCTGGCATGGGGGAAGTCATTGAAAACACAATTAGATAAGATTTGTGTTGCCCAAAAGAGGGTGGTTAGAGTTGTTTTTAATGCGAGCTATCGTGCTCATACTAATGTTTTGTTCTACAGTAATAAGCTATTGAAGGTTGAAGACATTTACTTTATACAGTTAGGCGCAATTATGTATGGTTTTGAAAATGGTACTCTCCCAAATGTGTTAATACAAATATTTCGAAAGAACAATCAAATTCATAGCTATAATACAAGGCAGGCAACTGCACTTCATATTCCACGTGTAAGAACTGCTTTTGCTCTGAATACGCTGGCTTGTACTGGTCCCAAGTTTTGGAACTCACTCCCTATCAATGTAACTAGATCTGTCAGTGTCTTTGGTTTTAAACGCAAATTGAAATTACATTTATTGAGTAACTATGTCGACAATTAACGTAAAAATTATATCACCAGAAATGATATTAGGAAATAATTTATCAATTGTTATTGATAACGTGCATTATCTTTTTGTTTTTGTTATGTTTGATTATTCAATATAAATGTCAGCATTTCACATTCTCTCACCCCCCCCCCCCTCCTCTCTTCTATTTTTTTCTTTTTCTTTACACCTAATACCATTTTCCCCTATATACATATAATTTCTTCTTTCTCTGTTTTTTTCTCTGTTTTGTTGTTTTTCTCGTTCCAGTTTGCTTTTTTCCTCTTGATCCCTTTGTATATATTTTCATCCTCTCCTTTTCACATTTCAAGCTATCCCTTTTGTAAATATTTCCCCCATATTTAATCATGTGTAGTTTTTGATAACTTTGACATTTTTTTAAAAGTGAAACATTAATGGATTATGTTATATGGGGACCTTGCTCTTACAAGCCCAGCTTTTCTAAGGTCTCCACTTTCTTTCATTTGGATTATATATCGACTTAAAATTGCACTTAAATTGTTTTTTTCTTATGCTGTTTTTTGTTCTATTATTATATGTAAAAATGTTGTGAAAGAAAGAAATAAAATGAACCTTGAACCTTGAACAAACAGTCAGTAATATAAATCTGAAAATGAAATGCATTTATCTTAATAATATCTTGCATGTCCTTTGTGCCCCTCCCCTATACAATGGTTGCATTGGATATCATTTGTTTTAAAACTTGTTTGAAAATATGACTGAATACTAGTATTAAATTCGGTCTACAATCATGCGCTCAATCATTTGTGAAATTATCAAATCATTTTACGTGGATGAACGGACATCAGTTTTACCAATATACTTTTTATATATATATATATATATATATTTTTTTTTTTTTTTTGGGGGGGGGGCATAGAAATAGTAACAACCTTTGACTGCCGACTTCAACAAAGATGGGACAAATGCAATGTATTCTTAAGTAATTAAATGACTAAATTCATCATTAACAAATTGGAAACCAGTCTGTTTGATCGATCAAAAATGTTGATTTTTATTAAAATGTATACTCAATGTAGTAGACTATTAGATGTAATAAAATATTACTAACTCTCCATAATTATATAGGCCTACATTGCTTACGTTTTAAGAGTGTATAATTAAACAAAAATACATTCTGATGCTAACATCAATCCACATAGGCCTGTTTAGCAAATATATTTATTCTTCAGCTTTTGTTTTCTTCTGCATTTCTTTCCTTCAATCATTTTTATACAACTGAAATTTGAAATGTTTTTTTTTTCTTCAAAATCAATTTAGTTTTCTAGTATAAATGTGTTTGATAATAATTGTTGAGCAATAATACTGTTTTTGATTTCCTTGACTGTTTTTCTCTCTCACTCCGTTCGAGTATTTCATCTTAGCGACAATCATAGCCAACTGTGTAGTGTTAGCATTGGATACACATCTCCCTAAAGAAGACAAAACACCCAGGTCAATAGCATTGGTAAGTACGGGATCGGAACTTCTGATTCAATTCGAATTAATTTTATTTTATTTTATTTGAGTTGAGTTGAGTTGAGTTGAGTTTGGTTGAAATATGATTGGATTGGATTGGATCTAATCTGATCTTTTAAGATTAATTTGATAGATTTTATTTTATTTTATTCAATATGTGATTTGTCAACAACGATAAGATTATCGCCAGAACATAACACCTCTGTAGTTATCATACTCATCCACATGCATTTACATCCAAACAAAGTATTTAAAAATGAGATATTGAAAAATCTATATGGTAACAAGTGAAAAGAAGCAAAATCAAAGCACAAATGTATAGCTCTCTTGAGATTATGCACAAAAAATTGAAGTTTTAGAAGACCATACCAAACTGTTTGGGCCAAATATATCTTTATACTCTCACCAAGTTTTCCAACTAATGGTAATCCTTGTCATTGAGATTATGGTTATGAAACTATAATCATTTCTCCCACATTTCTTTTTAGGGCGTTGTATTACACAATTGTTTGCGTGGAGTGTTACAAAATAGAAACTTGGCTATTTCTGTTTTTGTATGCGTGTCTGCCGAAGAGGCATTATTGGTTTATTATTCAAATTAGTTTAGCTGTCAAATAATATAAACCACATATCTAGGGATTTCCCCCTTCTAATGTAAAACAACATAACCACAATAAATTCTCGGCCGCTTGCCTTCTTAAATCAAGGATATGCGCTTAGGGAACAACATAAAGTGCTTGAGGATAATTTAGTTTCTTTAGTTTCTCTTCTCTCACAATGGTGCAATAAAAAACAAAATTTCGAAGGTCCCAAGGGTAAATTTATGATGGTGCAAGATGTCTCTTTAGTTGGAAAGACAAACGCCCTTTCCTTATTTTAATTCATTATATTTAGGCTCTTTTTAAAACATAACTTCCTTTCCCACTTCTAACAGAAACCAGGGCCATTTTTTCGACAATATGTAGGCTCGAGGACCGGTCGATTAGTAGATATTAAACAGAAAACCTTTTCACAATGGAATGATTGCACAGCCATTACATCTACTATACACAGATATAGCACCATTGTTAAGACTGGACACTGTGGCGAGCAATATGTTAAAAGAAACATAATCGTCCTTCTTAATATCCATGTTTCATATTGATTCATCTATAATGCCATCAGAGGATAGACAAAAATGTCTATACTGTTCAATACAATCATACCCTGAAGGCATTCTTAGTGTATGAAGGAATGGCTTCAGTCTAAGATATTCAAATCCATGCACTTGCCCGCTTAACCCATCTCAGATACATATCAACACGAAATCCTTCCTGACGCCAAATGGACATGTTCACTTCTAATCAGTCTGTGTTGGCTAAGTCCGGGGATGGAGGCGATAGCATTGACTGTCATAAACGTACATATATTTTAAGTGATTTATTCAGTGATCTGTAGAGCATTGTAAGATTCCTCCACTATATACACTAAATTGCATTTCGGTACTGTTGACGGTTGAATAAACTGAGACGATTGATTATGGGAACACCCATTTTCTTTCTCTACCATTTTATCTTATTTCTTCCGCTTGCCCCTTTCGTTTATCTTTTCATTGTTCCTCTCCTCTTCAAACCCTTATATTTATTATTCTTTTTATGTTATAATATTACATCTTGTTTTGTCTATTTCTATTTCTTATTTCTATATTTTCTTGTCAACATTTTTTTACTCCTTGAATCCGTACTCGTCTTCTCTCTTTCCATTTTCATTACCTCAAAATTCCACTCCTTTCATTTTTTTCCATTTTCTTCAGCTTATTATTCTCCTCATTTTATTCACTTTATTGAAACGTCCTTCTCCTTCACACACCCCTTTTCATCATATTTTCATCCTCCTCCCACCTTATAGCGACTCCTTTCATTTTAACCCTATAAATACATTTTCTTCAAAATTCATTCCATCGCCTCCACCATAGCCTTTTGACACAGTGTACAGTATATATATATATATAAACCGTGCTGGAAAAAATTAATATAATTCTCATTTTCATCAGAACAAGTATATTCTGAAATGCAGGTTGATATCTGTAAAATACTGGAGACTCTTTTCTTCTCAATCCAGATTGTTAACAATGAACATAATACCTTCCTCCCCAGGTCTCAGATCTTGAAGAAAAAACAAAAATCCCTTCAAGGTTTTATCCTTAGGCTTATAGGCAATATATTCAATTCAGCAAAATTTCTTTTCTTTGATACCAAAGGCATTATAGTATAGCCGCGAGTCTCGTTGAGTGAGATAAGATGCATTGACGTCAATTACCTGTCCGTAAGGGATATAAAAATCAAAATATTTTCCCTTTTTGGGTATCATTACTAGATCTCAGTGATTTTGTTTTGGTTGAATGTGGTTAAAAATAGAATATTTTAAAAGGAAATTTAATACATACATTTATTTGAATTATTTGTTCAAATTATTGTGGGTATATATAACCACCATCTTGGTTATATATAACCATTTTCAACGAAATATTTGGTAAACTAACTTGGCACACAATGCCTAATCGGTGACCGTTGGTCCCCCATGGTTCCCTTCTCTTATGTTATTTGAGAGCTGATTTGATGAGATAACCACCTGTCAGAGACCATGCAGGAAGGTCTAATCCTTCCTCGCCATACTAGTGCAGATAGGCTTTTCGGACTACCCTTCCCCTTTTAAAACGAAATACGTAAAAGTGTTTTGTTTGATTTTGATGCACATTAATGTTGTTTCCCCTTTTATTTCCACCATGCAGGAGGACACTGAAATATACTTCCTCGCCATTTTCTGCTTGGAAGCAGGGATCAAAATCATAGCTCTGGGTTTCTTACTACATGAAGAATCGTATCTACGGAACGGTTGGAACATAATGGATTTCATTGTCGTAGTCACAGGGTAGGTTTCATGAAGTTTTATTGTTTTATCAAGAATTTTGACATCAGTATATATATATATATTTTCACCTTTTAGGGGACTACTGATATTAATTGAAGAAGAAAAAAGCAGGCGAAAACATCTTCGTGAAAAAATGATAATCATCATTTTCTTACCATCATCATTTTAACATTTGGCATTCCATAAGTGATTGTTTATTTATGTGCACCTGTCGTCTGTTCTGAAAACTGCACCCTCGAAAGGATCAGAATATTTTTTCCAAAGTTAATATCACATTTTGTGAATTCAGAGAATGATGGAGATCGATTTTGGCATTCGGTTCATAATAAACCGTGTTATACCTCGGAATGGTATGGGATGACAATTTTTGGGGAAGGATCTTCGTTCAAAATTTACCGAATCAAGCTGATGGAGCTTGAAAAGATGATGGAGCTGAAAAGATGATAGGGCTGCTGACAAGCCCGCTGACAAGAAGCTCGCGGCCGTGGAGCGGCCTGGGCCCTGTGCATTTTTCGGCGCAAATGTGTCCCCATGAAGTTAGTATGCCATTCTGTGAATTAAGAATAACTTAGCGACTTACTAAATGATCGCTAATTTAACAACACGCAAAATGTTCCCAGCAAGTAATGTGTCATGTTGAAATCACTTACTTAAGCCCCATTTTCTTAAATCCTTGATCCGCAATAATATTGGTTTAGACTGATTGACCAGACTGATTCTGACATAACTCCAGAAAGCTCCGGCGTCAGCGTCGGAGCTTCCTGGAGTTAACTCTGACAGTGACACTTCCACAGGTCTAGCTGTTATATAGGAATGGACATGCATTTCCAAATTTTGACTTAATTTTCATTTTCAATTAAGTAGCAGTTTTCTGAAAATTTGTTTCCTTCCTTCACTCTTGTTTTCATCTTTATTTCATGTCTTTCTTTACGTAACTTTCACTTTGGATTTTTATCATGCTTCATGGTTTGGTTAATGCTGCTTTCTAAATAAACAGCATAGCTGCCGTAATAGAGCCTTCACTCGATCAACCCGCTATACGATCTATGCGGGTTTTGAGACCACTTAAGTTGGTCTCAAACGTTCCTAGTGAGTAGTCCTGGTCTAGTCTTCTTGGTCTTGGAATTGTCATATTCTGGACGTTGAACCAGCTATTTGTCTAATCTTTGTCAAATGGTTGTTTTAAAATCCCAAGTTCTAATAACGTTAAATTGTATTAAATATGTTAATGTCACTATTTTAACATGCTGATGTGATAGATAATAAATTTGTAATTATTTGTCCTTTTATTTATTTTTGAGGTTAAAAGGAATTCAGGTGTAACTGTGTATTTGATGCCATAGTGTTTTAATTAATTACTGGGTAATACAAATATCAATAGGTATTCAACCTTGTTCCTATGAAATCATTTTATTTCAACAGATTCTTGAAATCTGAGCTAGAGAAAGTGTTGTTAAAATTTGAGGAACAATCTTTAAAAAAGACTGTTTGAGGAAAAAAAAAGTTTGTAAATATGAAAGACTAATTACTAACAATCTTGATGTTGATCAATTCAATTCACATGTATATTGTATACTTAAGATTATTGCAGTGTATTTCCAAATGTGAATATTAAATGTGTACCCATTCTTTTTTTTAAATTTTGTGTAATATTATCATTTTCAATTCATAAATAATTGTATGTGATCAAAGGGAACATAAATTGTAGTAGGAATTTCTCTCCTTAATCATACGATCAATATCCAGTGCAGTCTTTAAATGTGTTGTTTGTACCTTCCAAAACATATGTTTGTATTTAATGTATGTTTGATGGATCTAAACCTGAACTGTGTCTGTATGATAACCTGATAAATGTAATTGTATAGCAAAAATGCATACGTACAAATTGAGCTATTTAGGACAAATGGTCTTCGTTATAATAACTTGATATAAATATAATTGTATAGCAAAAACACATACATACAAATTGAGCTATTCAGGACAAAATGGTCTTCGGTTGATATGTATGGAGGATATCTTGCTTTAACTGGAAACACAATGTCAGACACTGAATATGAGTTGTTGCTGACACTTTTCATATTTCATATTGTCCTTTAAAATTACTATTGAGCTTGTGACGATGTATATTTCCTAACTTGACTGTTGTAATAACCATGACCCTGATTATGATGTGTTTGTGAACTTGTGTTTGATATTCCAGTACTGTGTCAGTTGTAGAAGCGAGTAATGCTACTCAAGCTGGTGGGTTTGATCTGAGGACTCTACGAGCAGTCAGGGTGTTGAGACCCCTCAAACTAGTGTCTGGTATCCCAAGTAAGTTACTTCACTAACCCCCTTCAAAAATGATGCACAGTGTTGGTTAAATCCTTGACAGCTTTGGTTGATGAATGGAACAAACATCGCAGTGCCACAAATTATATTTGTAACATACACAGTGTAGTATCATTGATACACTCCTAAACAATGTCGGGGTCTGAGATTTCAGTCTGCAGGGAGTTAAAGTCAGTGGTCCTTATTCTACTAAGGTAGCTTCATATAAGTGAAAAGAATCTTCTGGAACGCAAAAAGGCATAATAATAATAATAATGGTTCTTGTATAGTATAGCGCTCATATCTGTCAGACTTGACACTCCTGGCGCTCCACTTTTATTCTTCCGGCTTCAGCATGGCTGCCATTACGGCGCTCTAGCATTTCATAGAATTAATTCCTGCTAGGTAATAGGTATCCATTTACATCACCTGGGTCGAGTGTGGCAAATCTAGATGAATGTTTTGTGTCTTGACAAAGGACATTAGTGCCGCGGCGGGACTTGAACCACTGACCTTGTGATCCACAGTCCGGTGATGTATCCACTCGACCACGACACCTCTAATAGTCAGTGATGTTTGTTAATTAAAAGTTCTCTAGTGACATCAAGCTCCCGAACGTAATGATGTGGTTCTACCTTATTGCAATACAATTATGATTTTCAACAATTATGAAAGCACAGATTTTTCTGGCCAGTCAGATGGTGTAGACCATATTGTCCTAATAGGTCTTGATGCTTATTGAAGGAACCTACCATTTTGGTCTTCGACCATTTAGGTCATGGAAACACATTTTTACCATGACCCGAACCAACACTGTGCATTAGCTTATCTACCGCTACTATTTTACATGTTGGCGTGCTTGTGTAATAAAGTAGGTGAATTCGTCCTTGTTTTCACGAAGTGACGGTAGTGAGAAAAATCGTAACGCAAAGTGAATGCAATTTTTTTTCACTACCGTCACTTCGTGAAAACAGCGACAAATTATGTATTACTTTAATAGTAGTAAAGTGTAAGACAAATAGAAAATGTTTATCAGATGTTTCAAAGAGATTTTTAGTGAACAAAACAATGTACAGATTGATATTCACTTTTAATTAGAAAAATATTCATATTAGAACTGGTAAAAGTCATCAAATTATAGATATCTTCAAAATTACAGGATACATTTCAAAGAAATTCCATATCGTCACCCCTCATACTGGAGAAAGTCTTCAATATTCAACAAGAAATTATTTCCATAAACAAGTAGTGTAACAAAATGATAGACCCTGTATTGCAATAGGCATGCTGTGTATGAATTTTGGTCAGGGCTTCATAGTCATTACAAGTATGTGCGTTCTTAACAAGTTAATAGCTTACACAATGGGGAAGAAAAGTAAGTATATTGAATGGTGCTTGGCATTTCATTTATAAGCAAATTATGTTTGAAGGTAGTAACTACACTGTAATTTGATACAGAGTAGAATAAAACAAACAAAACTTTTATACATGTTTATGTTTATCCCCTAGTTAATGACAGTTGGCACAATGCAACACTGTACATTTTATATATGCCTGAGTTTAAACATTTAATAAAGTATGACGACATCAAGCTACTTACTATACAGATTATGCTTTGGTAATTGGTACACTTTAATTATATATATTTATATTTTGCTGATGAATAAACTTTTACTGTTCAAATTGGTGATACTGATTTTTCAGACTTTTGTAAATTGTCCTAAGATGAATACAGAAATGTTGATTCTTGCATTTTCTTATCTGAAGGGGACCATACTCATATCCAATATTTCTTTCCTTCCACAGGTCTCCAAGTTGTTTTGAAATCCATCATCAGAGCAATGGCCCCTCTCCTTCAAATCACTCTCCTCATTCTCTTTGTAATCATCATCTTCGCCATCACCGGTATGGAGTTTTTCATGGGGAAATTCCACAAAACTTGCTATGTATTCGACCCAATTTCAGGCAGTAAGTATTCTTTACCAATCGCTTTGTGTGCAGAACATACGCTGTAAACCAAAAAATGTTGCGAAAGTTTTATCCCACAAAATGATTGAATTACCACATTTTTTTTTACAGCATATGCTTCTTAAGCATGCCACATGAAAAGATAAGAATACATGTACATTGTATGTGTGTATATATTGCACTGTATAAATATCAATATACTCAATTTCACCCACACAAGTTTCATTGCTATCAAACTGTCCTTTTAAATGCACTGGACAAAATAAGATGCTCATGCAACTTGGGAGGTAACTGCATTCAGATATTTGTTACAATTGTTAAAGATGTGTTACTAGTATAACCATGAAATATTATCAGTATCATTACCATTTCCATTACTTCACCATTTCAGATGAAACACGGGAGATAGCGGAGGACAATCCTCAAGTGTGTGGCTACAGGCAGTGTGGAAGCCTTGAAAATTGCACCGGATACTGGGATGGACCAAATTTTGGAATAACAAACTTTGACAACATGCTGTATGCTATGTTAACTGTGTTCCAATGCATTACCATGGAAGGATGGACAGATATCATGTATAACGTAAGTAGTGCTGAGTAAACACCTAGCTTATATGGATGGAAACGTATGCTAATTAGTAGAGGAGAATCGCTATTTTTGTAAGGATGGGCAGAGCACATGGGTAAGTATTAGATTGGATGTATCGATCCCACCGCTGCCACCAGAATAACATCCGATCTCAAATGGAGGATATCAGTGATGCTTATCTGCCATTTCTCGGTGTGTCTTCAAGTCTTCTGACTTACGCAGTTTAGGTCGGTATGGTATCCTCCAGTTAAATATGAAAAATCAGTTTGTATTCTATAAGGTTAAAGAGCAATGTAGGCTTAGATACATGTGCAGGTACTGTTATTTCTGATTTGTTTCTGAGATGTTTCTGGCTTTGTTGATACTAAAACATGATTTCAAAGTTTTAACAAAATTACCTATTCTATAAATTTGATGCCTTGTTGCATTATCTGTAAACATGTCATTGATATATGTTTACGCAGTTGAATGACATATACATTAGGCCTAATATACATGTAGGTGATGCACTACATGTAGGCTATAGCAGTTGCTTTTTTATTTATCCCTTCAATAACTTTGCATTTGTGTCACACCTTGTATGAATTATGATGAAGGATTGATTAAAGGGATCGTTTAACAATGTTAAATCTGAGATACACGGCCCTACGTGTTATCAGTGTTTTTGATATGGTGTAATATTGAAGCCCTAACAAAATTGCGCTTCAAAATGATCAAGAAGTGCCTCAAAAAAGTAAAAATCTTTGAGTGACCGGTTTTACCATACTCGTTTTCCCCAATAGACTGTAGTGTTATGAAAAACGGTTTTCAAAATTTGTAATTCCAACCATAAATATCTTGATAATCAGACAGGCGATCGGCTTGTAAAAGTCATGGGGTTCCTGACTGACCTAAAGGTTTATAATTATCATTGCATCATGAGCTAAATCCAGAATTTTGTTTCAGAATCTGAGACAAAGTTACCGGATCCCTTTAAGTAATTGTTCAAATTTGCATATTGGTTACAATTTTTTAAAAGAAATATTTTGGATTTAGTGTGCTGTAATTGGGTACAGTTTGTGTCCATCATTGTTTGGTTAGGTAAACAAAATATTCTTGTGAAAATCTTGAAAATTATAATCATTGACGTTTTCATAGGAGGGGGAATCTAACAGTGAAATAATGTCAATGTTGATTGTTGAAGAGTACAGTAAAGAA
This sequence comes from Strongylocentrotus droebachiensis, assembly GCA_035222895.1. Lineage (NCBI taxonomy): Eukaryota > Metazoa > Echinodermata > Echinoidea > Camarodonta > Strongylocentrotidae > Strongylocentrotus > Strongylocentrotus droebachiensis. The sequence continues at coordinate 174,639 of JAVYIG010000024.1, forward strand.
AGTACAATTATTTGTTAATTGAATTTCTATAGAAACTAAAGATTGGTTTGGAATTAGGTTTGGGAATGTGCTATAGGACCAAGATTTCAAAATAACTGGTTCAGTTTGACCCACACTCTTTCAATGAATGCATCCATGATAAAATATCAAAATACTTAAAGTTTGCCCCTTTGAGCTGCAACGTCCTTCTCTATGGATGGGAATGTACATTAGGTAGCTTCGTGAAATTTAGTGGCACGAAAAGACATGTCTTGAATGCGACAGGCATAATAGTTAATAGTGATGTGTGTTAAAATTTCCTTTTTGACATATCTCAATGAAAGTCTAGGTAGCACTAAGCCTAATAGAGATACTGTAAAAGTAGAATTATTTGTGGTACAGTAATTTTCACAGATTTTGCGCTAAGATCCGCAAGTGTAAATTTTAGAACTCGAGAAAAAATAAGCATGACTCATGCATGTTTTGAACAAGCTGAATTGCGTGCAATGCACATTTAGGAACCAGCGAATATGTTTTGGTGTTGCTCAGTGCACAAAATTAATCACGCGAAAAATAACAGCGTTTACAGTAGTACATGCATTTTAAACCTGCTTCATTACCGAACAATTTTTTTTTCTAACTCTATGTGATAAAGTAATGATTTTTTAGAATTATGCCTTATGCGTTCTTGACACATCTTTCCCTACCTCAACATTTATACAATTTTGCTAAGCTACAATGTACCTTTATAGAGACTTGTATACATGCTGTTGCACTGCATGTAGCCTACCCATTAGCAAGCCATTTCACAGTGATAGCCACCAGTAGCTTCCCACCTACATGTTTATCTTGATGAGATTTGCTCTGTGTAAGTGGAAGATACCTGGAATGCCTTACAGAGGATAAACATTGATTCAGTTTGCACATGTAGTAGCCGTTGTGTGGTAAGCAATGTCCTTTGCAGCTGACATGTCATCTCTAACGGTGGGAACTGTCGACTGAAAATGTCAGTCAAGGGAACACATTGAAGGTGAACCGTCATGCCTCGGTCAATGAGTGATGTTTAGGATGATGAATGCCTTAACCCTTGAAAGACCAGCTGGGGGGTGTTTCATAAAGCTGTACGTAAAGTTACGCATGACTTTACGAACGACTTGTATATGAAGTGCCGGATAGGATGCCCAAAGTTTTTTCTGATATTTTCAATAACTTCAATTAAATTATGGCAAAAAATATACTTTACATTAAAAATGTTTTTTATCATTAGAATGTTAATCTACATCTGCACAGTTCAACTTTAGTTGATGTATTTAATAATGATTGAGCATTCCATTTGGTTTTTCATATACAAGTCGTTCGTAAAGTCATGCGTAACTTTACGAACAGCTTTATGAAACACCCCCCAGATAGAAAATTTGTGTTTTGATTAAGTTTGCTACAAATGACACAACATTCAGGAGAAGAATTTCAGTTTTGTTGATGTAGTTTGGGCAGTGGAATATTTAAGAAAATACTACTTTTCTTCAGTTTGTTTTGATGCATACACAACTCTTCTAAGAAGCACTTAGTTTTACAATTTTTGAGAAATAACAATTGTGTTGATATATTTAATTTTGTTTACCTGCATTGAGCCTTTTACTTTGTTCAGATATTTTGGTTTGATTGTTCTCTTGTAAAACGTAATTTTCATAGAAATGTTTAGTTAAATATGTGGAGCAGAGAACATCTAGTCTTAAAATTCTTATTAAACATTTGTTATATATCTGTTAACTTTCTGGCTCAGCAAGAATCAATTATAACTCTCTGGTCACTATTCACAGTTTTCCCTTTAATACTAAGCTTGAGTTCAGTAGGGCTGGAGTCTCGGAAAAATATGTATATCAAAACCACATGGTAGCCAAGGGCTTAAGCTGTGTTTGCATTACACATCTTGTTATCAATGTCATGTAGCTGTACATCAGTAAATATTAGTTAAGTATATCGTCCCTATTTTCACGAAGTGAGGAAAATCGTAACGCAAAGTGAATGCAATTTTTTTTCACTACCGTCACTTCGTGAAAACAGCGACGATATATGCAAACTGTATGTCACTATTCCTGAATAATGGATAAATGCACAAAAAAGAGGCAATTGTTATTAAAAAAATTCCCAGAGGGAATAAAAGTAACAATGTACCAGGATTGTCTGTTTGGAGATAGAAGAGTTTTAAACTCCTATTAGTTTACAATGATTTAATGCCCTCCTGGATCCAAACTGATGATATGTCAACTATGCATTGATGGAAGTAAGAGTTCTTGCTGTAGGATGTAATAATATGAGTGTCAGTGGGGCACAAAATAATGGCATTGGGGCTCTCTTTAGACAAAATGTTCATGTGATTGGATTTATTTTGTCATTATTGTACATTCCTTTGTTTGATAATTATGGATTCAATAGGCGAAATTTGTGATCTACAATAATTGTAATTGTACATGTAGTTTGTAAAATATCTTTATTTTTAATTTAAAGATAAAGTTGAGTTCTGGTCATGCAATTGCATTGTCAAAGAAAAGGTGTGGAATGGATCAGAAAAAATTGATCATGTAGCATATAAGTATTGGTGTGTACTGAAAGGTTCTGGAGTCATCAAAATCATAATAAATTTGGCCCAGTCTTGGTACAAAAATGGTATCAGGGCTACTATACCTTGATGTCCTTATCTTTCTATGCTCATTACTCGGCCTGTATACATTTTCTACCAAAATTGTTTGGCAAATGACATTTATTTTTAATCTTGAACATTCAGTGTAAGTTTTGTTTTATTCTGTGAGAATTCATTTTGTTTTTACCAGAACTCAAGATAATTTTTAAATTGAATTTTTTTTCATTATCATTTAAATCTTGTTATTTACCACATAAAAAATGAATTACTATGTGATACACCTTTTGCTCCTTTCCTATTTTACTTTTCTGTTTCTATTGCTTTACTTTGTCTGGTGTCCTTATGCCTTTTCTCACTTTTTACTTATTCTTTTTGTTCCTGTTAATTTACTTCTTTTATTCTGTTCCTCTCAACCTCCCATTTTCTTTCTCCCTCTCACACTCTTTTACCCACCCTCCCCACCCCCCTCTATCTCTCTCTCTCTCTCTGTTTCTTTTTTCCATTTCACTGTCAATGTATGTTGCTCTTTTTCTCTTCATCTGTTTGTTCTTTTACCCCTCTTGTGCTCTCTTCCTTCCATCTCTCCCTTCCTTCTCTCCTCTCATTCTCTCTCTCTGTCTGTTTCTCTTTTCATTTCACTGTCCATTTATGTTTTTCTTTTATCTCTTCACCCTATTTTCTTCATCCTTTTTTCTTCATCCTTTTTTCTTCATCCCCTCATGCTCTCTTTCTTTTCTCATTATACCTTTATTTCTCAATCTTTTTTGTTTCTTTAGTGCAATGACTCAGAAGGTCCTCAGTTTGTCTGGGTCTACTTCATTCCACTCATCATTCTGGGTTCATTCTTCATGCTCAATCTCGTTCTTGGAGTTCTCAGTGGGTAAGTACATCGTGTGCACCATCTCCATATCTTGTCATTTGGGGGAATTTAGACCTATTTTTTCACTCAATGCTCGATTGAATTCTCCTCCAAGCTATATTTGGTTGTATATATATATATATATATATATGTTTTGAGTATACAATGCTCCATACACATTGGAATGGTTGACCAGTGCAGGCTTAATTTAAAAAAAGCGCGGAATATCCCCTTTTTTGTTCTCTCAAACTTCAATGAGTGCTACAAAATTGTAAACTCCCTTTTCTGAAATACTAATATATGCTCATTAAATTTAAGTATAAACCTTATTTCTTTGTTGATAATACAAACAGCAAATAACATCTTTTTATCTACGTTCAAGATATTCATGCACGTTGGTGTAATACTAAATTTACTATGTATAAACAAATACAAAAAAGACTTGTCACTCTAACATCTTGGGGATGGACTGAGGTAGGAAATATACTAGGGCATGTGCTCATATTTTATGTAAACGCTCTATAATAATGCATAGCCCTTGTCTTTCCAAGGTGCCGGTTATGTTCAATAAGTGTTAATAGTAATCCTGCTAGACTAATGCAAGTGTACTGTCTTCCATGTTTATGATGATCGCATCAGACATGTTAATACATTGGAGCATGAACTGCAGATGCACTCGAGCATTAGCCATAGAAAGGGGCCCTTTTCAAGGCAGCTAGTGCACGATGAATGAATGCAATTCCAATAGCTTGCAACGTACGTGTACATCATTGCGAAAATCCATTTATCATTCTGTCTTTTGTGTAATTTTGTCCCTTTCTTATTGGATGGAGTTGATTGGTGTTTTATTTTTCATTGAATCAATTATTACTCTTATTAAATTTGAGGTATCAACCTTTTTTTGTGGAAGCTTGTGTTTATTCACTTGGAGAAGGAAATTCAAATTCAGTTCGTACCAGTCATTTCCTAGTAAAACATTTTGAAATATTTGACATAAAATAATACAAAAATGAATTCAATGTTGTGGCAGGAAATAAAAACCATCCATATATTTCTGGTGTAGGCATGAAATAATTACTTCATCTGAGAGAAAAATGGTTTCATCTTTTTATCCCTTCATATTCAGAGACCTCACACGTCATAGTATTTTACATGAAAGATATGTACTACTACTACTGCTGCTACCACAACAATTACTATTACTTCTACTAATACTACCTACTAATTATACTACTTCCACTACCACTACTACTAATACTACTGCTACTACTACTACTACTACTACTTCTACTACTTCTTCTTCTACTACTTCTACTACTTCTACTTCTACTGCTGCTACTACTACTGCTACTACTGCTCTACTACGACTACTATTACTGCTATTACTGCTTCTACTACTACTACTACTGTTACTGCTACTACTGCTACTACTGCTACTGCTGCAGCTACTGCTACTACTGCTCTACTACTACTACTATTACTGCTACTATTGTGCAACCATTGCTTCTACTACTCCTAATATTATCTGGAAATATTATTGTGTCTGTCCTAAACAGAGAATTTGCGAAAGAAAGAGAGCGAGTGGAGAACAGAAGAGCGTTCTTGAAACTGCGAAGACAACAGCAGATAGACAAAGAGCTGATGGGATACCTAGAGTGGATATGTAAAGCAGAGGAAGTTATGCTCAATGATAAATCAATATCTGAAGAAGAACGGGAAGCAATTGAAGGTAGGCTATTTAATACCGCACTACCCCTCGCTAGATGTTATCTTTTGTCACACACAGAGAGAAAACATTGTTTTCTGTGCAGGTTCAAGTTTTTTTTTTGTAAGAGATATTTTATCTCCGTAGAGGTATACAAAGTTTTTAGCTATTGCAGCTTTAACTCTTTAGCTTTTTTCAAACACAGAGGGAAAACATTGTGTATTGTGCAGGTTCAACAAGTTTGGTTGTTTTCTCTTTAAGAGATATTTTATCACTTTGGCGCTATAAGGGCTTTACCTCTTGCAAGGTATGTGTAAACGCCTTGTGGCTCTGATTATTCAGAAAAAATGGTAAACAGTATTTTCTTTATTTGAAGCAATCATGAAATGAACTTAGATATCTATTAAAGTGAATTGGTAAAGAAGAATTTTTCTGAACCTTTCGTTGTCTGATATCTCTAAAAAAGAATGAACAAAATTGTGACAAAGCATCGTAGCTGCTTTTTTGTTGAATATGTTAGGACGATTTTAATTTGAGGAGACCAAATAAAAACTTTGACTTTCACATAAATCAATGTTTTGAACTGTTTACATCTGTTTATTCTGCATTTACATATTTTGCCCCTATCTATGTTGCATTAAAATGTAGCAAAGTTTGTGAATGTTGCAAAGAATAATCAATGTTCATGTAGATCTTATTTTTGAATCATGAATGGACATAATAATAGAGCATGCTTTTTATTTGATAACGCAGTGTCCTGTAATTTTCAAGTAATGATATAAAGTGTATATGAATTGAGGTATATATATATATATATATATATATATATATATATATATAAATATATTATATATAAACAATGAAAAAATGGGCATCCATTTGAGTTTTAGCTCGGTGTTAAAGTATTATTCTTCCAAAAATTAGATTCTTTTAAAAGTAATGCATCTACATGTGGTTATAATAAATCATTATTCTGGGCAATAAAAAGCAAATATTTTTCATGTGACAGTAGATGTCATCTAAAGGAATAAAGTCTTTTAGAAAGGAGTGTTTTGTAAATGTAGAATTTGTTATATAAAGTTAATATCATGCATACTATAAACCAAGCTTACTTTTGAAGAAAACACATTTGCTAAAGATGGTAAACTTGTACAGCGTTTTTAAAAGTTTCCAATAATCAAATCAAAATGTTACTGTGACAGACTTTTATAAATTCTTTTGAAATGTGTTTTAGTGTCTCTATTTTGTTCCTAATATCCATGAACTGTTTTGATACAGCTACAGAGCTAGAGTCAGTCGATTGCATGAGAGCATATTTTGTAGATATGTTTTGTAATAATAGTAACAGCAGAGTGTGATCCAAGAACAAAGCACTCCATTAATGTGTGCAATTTTATCCGTGTTTCTTCAAGTAGTTTTAATCAATCTAGTTTTACTGCATGAAGTTATTGTTTGCACATCCAGTAAAGCTGTGGCCCACAGGATTTTTGTGTTTTTTAATCCCCCCCCTATTTTGTTTGTTTTTGTGCAACCTGTTGCGTTCCTAACAATCAGATCGGCGGCGTGATGCCGCTACAAGAACAGAGGATCTGGGTAATGGCAAACCATCAGGTGCTGACGTAGCCTCTAGTTATGACTTAGGTATGGGTGGTAGTACTTGTAGGTACTTGACTAATTAACACACTCACATGACTAATCAAAGCGCATCACTAACCCCAAATTGCATCACTAAATACCAAATGGCAATAACTATAATCATGTGATGACTAACCAAATCACACGACTAACCCGATAACATGACTAACTGAATCATATGTCTAACCAGTCACATCACTGACCAGAATACAATGAATGTTGAAACAAATCACAATGACTAACAGTATAACATGACTAATCAATCACATAAACAAAATCACATCATTAATCAAAGCACATGACTAACCAATCACATGACTCGAGCAATCGCATGGCCAGTCAGAATCACCAGGTCACGCAAACCACATGCAATACATGTCTTAAACATTGTCCTATTGGTTTGCATGGTCATATAGGCAAAGCACATCTTATTTGAAAGCTTATTTGGCTTGCAAAGTTTTGCATTAAAGGGAATTAAGCCCGGTTTAATGTCCTTGATTAGGGTACATATTTGATTACTCAAGATGAAAGTTGAAAACTTTATTTGATCTTCTCTTCAGTACAAATGACTGACTTGCTTATCGTGTGAACAGCTATGACCCGCTATGTCCCGCTATGTCACATTGACTTTAGTCTTGTAAGTTTACAGCTGACTATTGGAGAAATGCAACTTACTACGGCTACTGACTACTTATTAGAATCATAACATTTAAGTTGACCAGAGACTGATCTAGTTATTCTGTTTGTTGCACAAACTAACCTTTATCATAATACTCCATGAAACTGGTAGGTCTACAAAGCTAATCATGTTTCTTGTGTCAAAACTAGAAGATCATTTATTCATAGCTCTATAGAACTGTTACATGCAGCTATACTTATCGTGGGGACATTGCTTTGTATTTGCTCTCTCTCAGTATTTGAGAGATGCTTTTTATTCTTATGGGATGTGTGGTAGGCGTTTTGTTGAGGTGAGAAAACGGTTGTGAAGATCAATGCAAAAGCTTAGATGTTGGTAATTAAAATTGACTTACACCTGAACAGCAATGCATACTTCCGTTAATGCATTATAGGGATGATACACACGCTGTTAATGCAGTAGTGCACATTGTATGCAATGTACGTAAAGCAGCAGTAGCACAGCACTTATTTGCTTAGTTAGCTTTTAATGTTGACTATACTTTGGTTCTATACATCGTAACGCCGAAAAATAGCTACAGAGTAGACATACCAAAGCGTTTCGTCTTGCCCTCATCTGAGTAAGTCGCAAGAATGAATCTTGTGATTTTTTTCAGATGAGGGCAAGACGAAAAAACTTTAGTCTGTCTGTTTTCATTGCTATTTTTCGATTTTGCAGTACTGTAATATCCTAATGCACGTACATGTAAGTGGGTATGTTGAAGGGGATGTCAGAGAGATTACAATTGTAATATTGGAGTGTCGAATCAGAGCGGTAAGACTAATGAAAAATATATTTGATTTTTAGTGTTGCATTGAGAAAGAAAACGGGAGGCTAGGCTAGTGAATTTTTAATGTTTAAATGGTTTCATGTGAAATTCACATTAGTCTACCCTTACTAGTTTGTTCGACAGAAAAATATGAATTTAAAACACTATTAGGAATTATTCAATTTGAGTGACCCCTAATTATCAGTATAGTACACCCCTCCCCATTTCATGAGAATTAAAATTTTCCGTTTTGCCTTTATTACATGAAGGTATCGGTATACACATAGACCTGTTACTTTAACAAATAAAAGTGCTTTGGAATAAATGATATTGTCGTCGACATTCAGAATGTACATTTGTTGGTTCAGATACTTGTGATATATATATGCATGTACATTTAGTCCAAGAATATACATGTACATGATGCTCATGAATAACTTATATAAGATGAAATTACTGATAACGTGGGGGTATCATGTAACTGAGCTCTGGACATGCTGGCTTTAAATGGTTTTGTCCTTGTAATGGTCTCAGGATAAGTGTGCATACATTATGTTTGTCTTTGAAAGTCAGGGCATCTACATGTATGTAGAAACCATGTGGTTGTTGTAGGGTATTAGTTTGTTCAGGATTGTGAAAGGTGCTGGTACTATTGATTCCGTATTATAAGCCACACAGGTCGGAAAGAAGCAATTATACTAAATTGTTTTTAATAATATACAAATTTCCTTTGTGAGAGGGGAGGGGTAGGGAGGGGGGGGGGGCTGTGTATGCTATAAATCCCACATGGTGCCCCTCTGGCATTCTGTGCTATCAGATACAATAGAATAGCAGATAGAATCTGGTCTCTCTTATCAAAATTGAATTTTAATGCAGTCACTTCATACAGTTCATACCACACAAAAAAGATTGCTGCGGTGCAACACCATCATGATGATAACACTGAGCCCATATGTTGAATATGAGGGTTTTTAAGTCACTGACTACTAAATTCTTTTAACTCTTTTGTAAAATGTAACCTTATATCAAGCTGATACAAATATTCTTTCATCTCATTTAAATTAAATGACATATATTCATGTATAACTATAGACACTCTTAACTACCTATAATCTGTCTAAAATCCTTATATTGAATCTAAATAATCTCTCATTGTTTCTGTCCTATCCTATCTTTTTGCCTTTTGCCAGGTGCCAGAATTTTTCGCATAAATAGAAAAAAATCTCTCCTTCACGCTCTCTTTAATTTCTCTTACTTTTCTCTGACTCAGTTCATGTTTTTGTCTCTTTAATTCCCCTTTATCTCTGTCATGTTCTCTGTCTCTCTTTCTTTTTGCCTCTATTACTTTTTGTCTTTCTGTCTCCATTTCTCTCTCTCTCTCTCTCTCTCTCTCTCTCTCTCCCTCCCTCTCCATCTCTCTCCCTCCCTCTCCATCTCTCTCTCTCTCCCTCCCTCTCCATCTCTCTCTCCCTCCCTATCTCTCTCTCCCTCCCTCTTTCTATCTCTCTCCCTCCCTCTCCATCTCTCTCTCCCTCCCTCTTTCTCTCTCTCTTTCTCCCTCTTTCTCTCTCTCTCTCTCTCTCTCTCCCTCCCTCTCCATCTCTCTCTCCCTTCCCTCTTTCTCTCTCTCTTTCTCCCTCTTTCTCTCTCTCTCTCTCTCTCTCTCTCTCTCTCCCTCCCTCTCCATCTCTCTCTCCCTTCCCTCTTTCTCTCTCTCTTTCTCCCTCTTTCTCTCTCTCTCTCTCTCTCTCTCTCTTTCTCTCTCTCTCTTCTAACAGTATTATCTCTCCTTCAGTGAATGCACGCCACTCCATTAACTGTAGTAACCAATTAACTGTACATCCTTTGCATTGAACCGGAAAAGCAACAAAACAAAAAAAATCATTAACTATTGATCTCACTTTCTCCCTAACTTCCTCCTTGTGTTACCTCAAACACTAATAATCTCAAGAAATCAACCCGAGGGCTTTTTCAATACCTCTGTGAATTGGGTTAAGAAATTATGTTCTAATTAATACGAAAGGTCTTTTTATGTTCAGTCAGTGATGCATTAGGCCATTTCACCCCAACAATTGCAGATCTTATAGAAATGGTTTGCAAAAATAATTAGGTCTTTCAAGAAGCAGATCAAACGGGTACAGACTGAAAAACTTCAGCATTCTCTTTAGAGTGTGTTATAGAAATGTATTAAATTATATGTCAATATCCCAGAAGATCACTTTGTATTTTTAAGGAGAAGATTGCTCTCTGGGAAAGGTGAAAAACATTTGAGAGCTATTTAATTTTGTTTATGTTAGTGTAGAAGAATATCATTTAAGAAATGAAGAAGAAAGTCTTGGCTGATTTTCTTTGAACCATTCCTTTCATTTTGATTTAAGATATCTTTTCAATTGGATCAAGTAGACTCCTCTTACCAAAGCCTAATTATTAATGCGTTACCATAATATAGTTTGATACGTGTATGCTAACTTAAAATGACACGTTTTCTTTTCCAATTTACGATGACATTACAGCAGATCAAGACTCATTTGAAACCTCCCAACCGAGGTCATGTTAATGTCACCCAATACAAATTTCCAGTACCTTGAAACACAACTTTTCTTAGGTTTAGTCATCAATACATCACAGAATGTAGTCCATGCACAGATGTGGCCCCATCATGAAATAAAACACCCTAGCCATGCATGGTCAATTTGAGTAGATCTGCCCCTCAAATCTATGTTACCTCCATCCAATACAAGGTCACATTAAAGGTAAAGACCAGTAATGGTCACGCGATTGCATTGTGAAAGAAACGTTGTGGAATCGATCAGAAAAGGTTGATCATCTAGCATCTGCAAGGTTCTGGAATCATCAAAATGATAAGAAATTTGGCCCATTCTTCGTAAAGTTACAAGTTACACAGAAAGATGTATATGGGACTACCCTATATCTCTCACACGACCATGAGAGAAACAAATTTACCAAATATATGAATTAGTAGGCGGTTTCCCGGCAATTTTTTTATCATCATGTATTAGTCAAAACATATTCTTTCACATGATTGGTAATGAAAGCTTCCATTTCATTTTTTGAAATTGGGGCGTTTCCAATACTGGTTTTACCTTTAATGTCACCCAATACAAATTTCCAATAGTTTGAAAGGAGTGTTCTTTGGTTTAGTCATCAATACATCACAGTAATGTAGTCCATAGATGTGGGCCCCATCATGAAAGAAAACACCCTGGCTCTGCATCTGCACATCAATTCTACATTACCTCCACCCAAGGTTGTTTAGATGCCACCTAAAACATGAATTGCAAATTGGGCTTAAATTGCAGTTTTCCTTGGCTCAGTCATCAATGTGTTGCGTTCATGTAATGTATACATGGGTCCTTCCGTGTAATACGGCACTTTACCTTTGCAAAGAGGGTTGGGTTGGTGAGCACATCCAGTCTGTTTTACTGGGATGTATTGAAGGTTGTATCAATTCTACCTAGCAGGCATTTTAAATGGGTTTAAACAAGAGCTAAGACCCCTGGGATTAGTCATCCAAAGGCCCAGATATGTCACAGAGGTGCAGCTATCTAGGTAGGAATGTGCCCCCCCCCCCACCAAATAGCTTTTTTTTTTAAGCAGAAGGAGAAAATATTTAATCAAATCAAATCAATCTTATTAACAAATCAATAACATATACATACCAATAATGTTGAAAATGACCCCTTAACAAGTATACTCATAAAATATTATACATTGTAAGAAAATGCCAAAAATTTAAACAGGAAAAACATAACAAAAACATCAAAATTAAAAATATAAAAAATTGATAAGGAAGAAAAGATAGGAAACATCAACAAAATATTCATCATTTATGAGTTCAGGAGGTGTTGTTTAACTAGTGGTTTGAACCGTTTTACCGGCTTCGTATTCTTGAGATTAGTTGGGAGGTTAAAACTTTTTAAGGTCTTACTATTGTTTGTATAAAAGAGAGAATAAAAGTGAGAGGGGAAAATGAAGATTACTTTAGAAGATACAGCTCCCTCTCTCCTCACACCCTCTCCCACACCCTCCCACTAATCCCCTTCCACACTTTCTCAAATGGCGCACTTTCTCTGTAACCGCTGGCTCTGCAAAGATATTCACAGATTCGCAAATCAGATCTTAAAGTTACTTTAGAAGATACAGCCCCCTTTCCCCTCAACCCTCTCCCACACCCTCCCACTAATCCCCTTCCCCACCCTCTCCAATGACACACTTTCTCTGTAACCGCTGGCTCTGCAAAGATATTCACAGATTCGCAAATCAGGTTTTAAAGTTACTATTGCATTATTTGAAAGTACTCCCCAATAATTGAATTGTGCGTAAATCTAGTCTGAAATGTGCAGAAAATGAAAAGCACAGTTACCAGCACATGAAGTCTAGAATGAGTCAGAAAAGGTCTTTTTGGTTTCTTACATAGAACTGGTTTTATTGAGCAAAATATGAGCAAAATGTGATACTTACAATTGATCATCATTATTGTCACCATCAACTTGTGTATTCTATGTCTTGATATTGGGCAAAAATATGTACCAAAGTCAATTTTTGTAAGGAATATGTATATCAATCAGATTTTGTAAAGGGGGGATTATCTTACCATTCCTAACACAGACAGATTGGATTCCTCATGAATACTAACATCAAACAGTACCTTTAACGTGCCAAATCGATTCCATTTCATTCCAGGGTAGGGTAGGGTGTTGTATCTACTTAAAATTCATGGCTTTATTGTCTAGCCCTGGTTGTGTTGTATGGATGGAATAAGGAGCAGACACGGGGAGAGAGAATTGCCACATACCTGGGACTAGTGTTAGGTTGTTATGAGCCTTCCTACAGGTATATCTCACAGATAATCCCTCTATGCATGATACAATATTTCTCTCTCAGTCTCTCCCTCTTTCTCTCTCTCTCTCTCTTTCTCTTTCTATTTCTCTCCCTCTCTCTCTCTATATTATATCTATCTCTATCTCTCTCTCTCTATCTCTATCTCTCTGTCTCTTTCTCTCTCCCTCTCTCCCTCCCTCTCTCTCTCTTCATTCACATGCATAAAAGAAAAGTAATCCTTATACAAATTTTGTTGATTAATTTATTTTCATCCTTATGTTATTTCATGCTGCGTTCCAAACATCTTCTATACTGGAATTGGGGGTAACGAATGTAGGATTATCCATATCATCCTATGATTCCTATCATCCATGATGAATTTTTTTAGAATTGGAGCCTGCGTGTTAATTTCTAAGCCCCTTTGTAATAACAAGTAATTACTATACTATTACATGTAATCACCTGAGAGCTGTGAACCATAAGCAGTCATGCATACTGGGTATTTCAATTTTATTCTCCTTAATATCATATCTACTTCCAATAACCAGTTATGATAAATTTAAAATATAAATAATTACAATATCTTGCTTAGATGAATTCAGGGGAACAAAATAGTCTGAGAATTTGAAAGAACTACCTAAACTGCAAAGATTTGTTACGTTTCTTTAGATTTCATTAAAGGAGTAAGAAAAAGGTCTCTGCTTTTTTAAAATAGTAATACCAACCTCCACTCCCCCCAAAAAAATATATATATCTGAGTGTCAAATAATTCCTTTGCACACTTTTAACCTGAAATATCAGTTTCTGTTTAGGAAATCATGGTGAGATAAATGCAACCACCAACTGTGAGGATATTTATATGTATATATTTCTTATTTTGACTATAAGTATATCATGAAACCCTAGCCTAACTTGAATGTGTGAAGAATTTTTTTTTTAGATGTTTATGTCTTTTGACCTAGATTAAGTACTTGCAAATTGGTACCTGGTACGATTTATTCCTTGCACTCTCCATGATGATGATGATAGTGGCTACTCAACAGGAATATAATGTCTAGATGGTAAAGGTCATAAATATGCCCTAGCTTTTATAGTAGGTAGGCACAAATTATTTTATACAATGCTAGCTAATGGCTATCGGTTATAATTTTATAAGCTGTTGTTTTGGGAAAGGAATGTAATATGCTACCGGTACTCTGTATATGAAGGGTTCTATTATAAATACTGCCATATTTATAGAGAAATAATGCAACTATCTTTAATTCATTGATAAAAAGGTCATCCAAACTAAAAACAAAATTAAAGATGTATAGGAGATTCGTAAATCTTTCAAACCATTGATTATATGAACTGCAAATCGGATAAAGGGTTGTAGCTCCACTTGTCATCTTTGCAGTCTGCTACAAGAATATTTTAATTCTTAATCAGGTCATACCTAGGCTGAAAAGAAAAAGCACCTGGTACATTTGTTGGGACTTTGTCATTCCTGTATGCTTAGGGCGATGTATCCAGATACCTGTGTCTGTGGCCGCCTCAAAAGTATTGCTCTCTGTCTCACGGCGCATCAGTAGGCACGCCTTCATCATCTCGAGATTGCCAAATAGCCAGCTATTTCCGATTTGGGAAATAATCCCAAAGTTACAAATCGCGTCTTCATCAGCTCGAGGCTCGAGATTCGACCTCCAAACTTGAAACTCGACCTTGAGAAATTAGCTCGAGATATTTTGCTCAGCGTTCGCGCATAGTGCGAGTCTTCGGTCTGGTGAAGACGCACCGGGCAAATAGCTGGATATTTTGCCAAATAGTGGGATATTTTTCAAACTGACAATCCTGAACCAAATATCCTGATAATTGCAACTTCGGACTGATGAAGACGCAAATTAGCTGGATAGTTTGCGATCGGGATATATCAAGATATTTGGCAATCTCGAGCTAGTGAAGACAGGCCTAGTGGGATAGTTTAGAAAGATGGAGGAGAAGACTAATGGGGAATAGAGGCTACATTTAGGGGGATAACACTCTATTGAGGAGCTGTTTATCATGGTTTAACTCTTTGAATTTTTTTTACGCGCAATATAAGTCATTCGTACATCTCCAATCTAGTCTCATCTACTGCTGTTATTGGGATTGACTCTTGTGGAAGGTGGCATCTTTGTGCGTCGTCGCCGTACTTGCTATCACCGTAGAAGACCATTGTGCCTCATAGCATTGATGTATTATGTGTCCTGGCATGCAGCTCTCCTCTTAATGCAAAACCACCAAAGAGCGTCATGAATTAATCATGAAGCTTTTAGTGCTGCCCGGCACAGAACATCTTTTTATACCCTTTTTGATGAATAACATTGTCCGGATATAATGCAGGGTGGCTATTGAAAGCCAGGCAGGAATGGACAAGGATAGGAAAACAAAATACAATTTAATAATTATTGTCCCAGGTCTGATTAAACAATATTTCAGTCATGAAAGTGCAAGATTTTCTTTCTCCAATATATCAAAAGGATTTCAATGAAACTTGTCAATAATTTATTTCAAAAGCAGCTCTGTTTTAATTTCAATGTCACCTATACGGCTTTAATTTTCCATGGAGGGATTGTAGACTTTTGTACCAGGCTTTACATGGTAATCAATGTACAGTGAAGCTCACTGTATGTATATAATGGCCAGGCCCAAGGTCATATCAGACAATCATTTTTCTTGTCATGGTGTTGGAATTACTTCCATTGTGCGTTTATCGAATGGCATTAAATTAGATTGTTTTATTTAATTTAAATAATGTTCATCTGTTAAACTGCTGCCAAGACAATGCCCTTTGTTAAGTCTTAAAAATGTGTTTAAAATGCTTTCATACAACTATGCTGCCTTTCCATGTTTGAAACGTAAATAATAGAATTTTCAAAATTAATACCTGCATGTCATGGATATGCTTGCCAGGTGTTATAGCATTAAACTTGTTGCACTCATTATCTACTTGAAACAAAGAAGGCTGATTTCCTTAAGTATTTATGATTAATTGACATTGATAACACCATACGTCTAACAGCAATCAGATGGAAATGTGAGAGTAACAGTGTGAGATAATATTTGATTTCTGTACGGCAAGACAAAATAACAAACATAATGCTAACTAATCACCATCTAATCATCAATCATATATATCTTCTGCAGATGTTCTTCATGGTCGTATCGGTTAGAGACCATTCATTTTTCTTCGGTTTTCTTATTTCATCAACTATGGTCTTTTTTGTATCATCAAATAGTAACAAACCAGAACTAAAAGGGGGTTAACTCATATATTTTAACACAAAGTTAATGCCCTTCTAGCTCCAAACAGTCTCAAAAAATTGATATTATTCTGTCAAGGAAGACAATGATGATGGAATGGGGGAACATTATCTATTATGTACATCTGGGACATGCTTATAAAGAGTTGTGATTGATTAAAATCAACCCCAACTCTGTTAAAGACATAAGAGCTTGTATTAGTTTCCAATTTATAGTAGGACATGTGAGCTATCTGGATCAATGGCATATATTTTATAAGACAGGGCTCAGAGAGAGAAAAAAATATATGATGAAGAAAATATCAGGGTTTAAATTAATCCAAGGCCACCAAGGCCATGGCCGTGGATGCCCTTTTGATTGGCCTCAATGCCCCTGTCATTGGCCTTGGAGATTTTTTGTGCCCTTTCCAATTCTTCCTATTTGTGCTGTAATATAGGAATGTGCCCTACAGAAAAGTGGTGTTGCCCTAAAAATATTGTAATTTAAGGCCTGAAATATTACATTATTTGATATGGAATGTTACAGGTTTTAATACAATAATTATTACAGTTGAAAGTGAGAAAACTATCTTACTTCGCTGCCATTAGATGGAGCTTGTGTAATGACCCAAGATGAAGGAGATACCAGTTATACGTACTTCATGTATTTGTTTTAATCTATAAGCATTTTATCCATTTAATTATTATTAACAAAATTAGACATTTGTTCTTCTATCTATTTATATAAAAAGCTGTGCTCACAATTACCACTGAATGTTTGTATTTACTCTTCATTTGTGTATGTGAAGTCCTTGCACTACATGTATGTAAATGTATATGTTATTAATTTATCAAAGTCAACATTTGCTCTCTACAGCTTCAAAATTGATCACAGCTGATATGCTTTTAATAATCATTTCATTTCCTTTTCTCTCCACTCCTCCCCACCCAAATTTTGTTTTGACTATCCTAACATATACATTAATATTGCTATATAACATACTAACTATTGAATTTTGTTGTTATAACTTGTTGAGGTCTCACATAACTTTTCTCATATATCAACGCAATCTTTTGAACTGTCAAAAAAAAAAAAATCATATCTTTTGAATTTTCATACATTGTGTTCATTAAAAAAAAAATTAAACCTGGAAAACAAATCAAATTCTTTGCAAATTCTTCCCAAACTTTCAATTTAATTTCATTTGATCTTTCTGATGAATTATTCATTTGATTTTACTGATGAATTATTCACGTGGCATAAAAAAATAAATATATATATTTGATTGATGTGTTGTGTAATATATACTCTTCTTTGGGGATGCCTCCCATAAAAATCAAATGGATAACAACAATGCTGATACAACCCTGTTTGTATGGGCTGTGCCATTATTGTTTGTTGTATATTCCATCATAATATTTACCCCCAATAATGCCCACATAAAATCAACTTATTACATATATATATTTGTGTACAATGAATGTTATGCATGCTTTGTGAATGTAGACACTGATAAAGACCCTAACTCTAACTCTCCTACCAAAGAAAAAAAGAAAAAGAAGCGGAAGAAGAAGTTTGTGCGGATCAGACGTGCGGAGAAACGGTTACGCTTCGCCATTCGTCATGCGGTCAAGACGCAGGCTTTCTATTGGCTAGTCATCGTCCTTGTATTTCTCAACACCATCTGTGTAGCTATAGAACACTACAACCAACCCCATTGGCTAGAACAATTCTTATGTGAGTATTTCCTTACCTTGTTAACTCTTTATTAGTCATACAAATAATCTCAGTGTGCCACAATGTATATACAGTCAAACCTGTCGATAGCGATCGCCCAAGATAAAACAAAAATTGCTCTTTGTAGACAGGTTCCTTTAGTACATGTTTCGATGAGAAACCATTTTCAAGGGAAACAAAAAATGTGGTCTTTGTAGACAGGTTCCTTTAGTACATGTTTCAATGAGAAACCATTTTTCAAGGGAAACAAAAAATATGGTCTTTGTAAACAGGTGGTCACTAGAGCAGGTTTGATTGTATCATGGAATAGATACATACATGTACCAAAAGATTGAAGGTTATTTAACTGTGTCCATCCCAATGTTAATGTATACTGGTTTTAAAAGGGTTGTCGCGGAGCTACATGTAATCATGACCAGAAATTGTTAATTTTGTAAAGCCATTGTGTTGCACTAAGCAATCCTCTTGTCGATTGGTGTCTATTCTTTAGTGCAAAACTGCCCATATGCAAAATTGCGCATGTGGCAAATAGGCAACCGTGCAGAGAGGCAGAGGAAGCAACCAAAGTGTTAAAAGTTAACAACAACCAATAATCTTTTATTCTGTATATTGATAGCTCCATAATGGTATTGTATACAAATTATATGTTTGAAACCTCTGAAATTCGATATTGCATGTTTGAATATCAAAATGCACTCTCATATAGTATGTTTGGGAACAACTTGTAAGTGAACATGTGCTGTGCTTCCAATTACTATCTATATGAGATGTGAACTCACTTCTCTGGCATTCCTGATTTACAGGAAACATCATTAATTTCACAACTTTTAAAAGAACAATTCAAATTGTGGGGGGCTCCTCAAATGGCAGATATGCAGATTGAATTTGAGGCAGTAGCTCAAATAGAACAATGGAGTCGGATCTGGGGTTACCTGGGTTTTGGGTTTGTAACTTAGCTAGCACACTTGAGTGCACTCAATTATAAATGTCATAATTGCTTGCATTGGACTTCAAATGTGTGTGATGCTAGATTGCTACAAGTACATACTTTTCTTCTGCACATACATGTACAAGGCAAAATATTGACCATAAAACTTTATAATCATTGATTTTCACCATTATTTATCCTTATCTATCTTAAAACTCTTTTGCCCCTCGACGTAAAAAGTTATTATTGTGTATCCATGTACATTACAAATTCTGTGACTTATCAATTATTTATTTTTCATACCTTTTACCTACCTACAGACTATGCAGAAATAGTGTTCCTTTGTATCTTCATAATGGAAATGGTCATAAAGTTATATGGCCTGGGGCCTGGGGTCTACTTCCAATCAGCTTTCAACAAATTTGACTGCATTGTAAGTATTCCGACGTTCCAAATGTATTTTAAAACTCTTGTTCAAATATGATGCAGTATACAGCCGCAAAAAAAAAAAAATGCAGCAGTTTTCAAGGAGGAAAAAGAGTGACAACTGTGCGCAACAAGGCCCTGCACGTATTCACTGAGCTCTGTGTTATAAGAAACAGAAATGTGAAATGTATTACACTTTACCTCATTGTAAAAAAAAACTGCTGCGGTTTTGTCGCATCATAACAGAACAAGGCTCAAGCCATACTTTGCTTGCCCTTGCAATGCCATATGCTCAAATTTGCATTTGTTATGTTTTAACTGGGAAAGATCTATGTACCTTGTGTGTAATGTGTGTGCCAATATGGCATGTGAAGAAATATGGGACTACCACAACCACAACAAAATCTCTGAAAATTTATTGATAATATACATTTGTGATATATTCAATACATTTGTTCAATCAGGGCATGTAACCAAATACAACAAGTTTTGTTTTCTATCGTTTCAGTTTTTTATATTAATTTAAGTTAAGAAATGAGTAAAATGAATATTTGCCCATATAATTCAGTATTTTTATTTTAAATTTATCAGATTTATTGCAATATACTTCAATTTTACTTTCTATTTTATAGTGGTAAATAATTTGTTTCTCATAAATATGCATGACAACATTTAAATTATTAATCTTTAGAAAACGAAAACAAGCCATTACCAAACGAGAATCAATATTATGTCTGACTATTATTTTGGCATTGCCAAAATGTATCCATGTTGTGTATCATATTTCTGTTCATGGTAAACTTTGTCCGAGCCTTTACTTTACATGTGGGCGAAACAATATTGAACGTACATTGGACAAATAATTAGGCAAAATTGGATGAATAGTCAGTATTGAATGATAACCCAGTGATGAATTCTATACTACCACAAACAGTAGCAGATAAACCTGTTTTTAACTGAGAAACAATATATTCATTTTCCATTGTGAAACAGGTTATATGCGCGAGCATGTTCGAGGTAATCTGGACTAAATATAAAGAAGAGTCATTTGGCCTTAGTGTACTTCGAGCTCTTAGACTCCTTAGGATATTCAAAGTAACAAGGTAAGTCATGTGATCATTTCCAGCCAATCAGATCTCTCTTAGCAATTATCTAGATTGAACTTTGACCTGCTGCATTTATTGAATAGTCAGACGTTTCACCATTTCTTCCTACTATCAACTTTTATTTCTCTCACTTGATTTTGGGGAAAAAAGGGGTTGGTTTATTTTGATTTACCCTCCAAATAGTCTGATTATTTCGGAAAATTTATCAAACTATTGGATTGTTGCTTTACTTCTTAAACTTGTTCCACAAATTGGACAAAGTTGTGTAGAACAGAAACCAACATGCTATAATTTATTGGTAATTATATTACAATTGCAAAGTGATTTCTGCCTTTAAAATCCATGTTTTATGAACATTCCCCAAAAAAGTGTGGGGAGATGATGTTTTAATTTCTTTATTTTTATAAAATGTTCTCCTATGGATGTTTTATTTCATGTTTTAATTTGTGTCACTCATTTAACTATTCATTAATATTTTGATAATTGTCTTTTTTTCCCTCTTTCTGTTGAATTTCATAGATTCTTGATATAAATGTTTGCTTTTTACAATTGAGTGAGTAATTGAAAACATGGACAACATCATAAATTGACATTATTTTGAATCTTCCCTTTGAATGAAAATAAGTACATATGAAAACTACAGTACCAGTAGTTTATCTTTGTTATGGGTAAAATGTGCATTGTGCAGTGTGTTTGGTCATATGTAGACTAAGGATACAGTTGTTTCGCCTATCACATTCCCATCTTTGCAAATTCTCGATTCCCTATCCTATTATGTTGTTTTCACCCCATATGTGTGATTATCACAAACACCTATATTCATGTAGGGAGACATACACATTGTAAGACTTGATTTAGGTTAGGGGTCTTTTGTAGTATTTATCAAATAATGATGGTGGCCTGCTCACATATTGCAATGTTCATGCTCTCAGGAGAAATCTCTCCTGATGTGAGCAGCCCTACCTTCAAGATGAGTAATAAGCAATATTCATCCATGTGTATAGTATCCACATACTCCACTTCCGGATGACTCATGCTAATCTATGTATAGTCACACCTAAGTCATCATCCTTCAAAAAATGTTCAATACTTAATCCTTTTGATGTTGATTTATACTACACAAATCCTTTTTATTAACTTGATTCTATCTTCATTATATAAATACAAAGCTTGAGAAAAGTGGGGGTATGGTTTTCAAGTGGCAATGGAGTTGAAAAATGATTCAATACTTAACCCTTTTGATGTTGATTATTACAACCCAACTCATTGTATTAACTTATATTCATCTTCTTCATATGAATGTATATCAAAGCTTGAGATAAGTGGGGTATGACTGGCATCCGCCTGTCTCATGAGGATATGGAGTCTGTGCATATAAAGTCAGTCTGGTTTGTGGTGTACCTGCATCTCCTGTTGTGGGGTGGGGATCGAGTGTATGAAAAATCAAAGCCATACCAAACTCAAATAATAGCCAACTAGATAATAATTTTTTAACAGAGCAGACTAAAAAAACAAGTAGATGAATCATTAAGTTTGATATCATGGAATGTTTGCAAAAAAATATGAACAATACAAAATGTCACCTCTTGTCTCACAAAAATTTTGTGAGACAAGATTGTAAATTTGGTGACATCATAACTTTATAGACACACCCTTCTCAATTCTTGCTGTTAGAAATCAAAAGCTTTTTATCCTGGATACGAACAAGATTTCCTGATATTTATTGACTTTATCAAATTGCACATAAGAGCTGGATGTTTGCTTTTTACAGCCTAAGGAGAATGAGAGAATTAAGGAATATATGCATCCTATGATTCATGATCTTATATATTGTGCCCTTTGAAGCAAACTTACCTCCTTTTTTTGTTTGTTTATTGTTGGTTGAATTGTTGGATCAAAGTGGATGATATTCATGTTTATATCGAGTTTCTTCATGCTGTGGTTGTTCCTTGGTTGGTAATATATTGGCGGATACCTTCCAATCTAAATAATCTGATTAATTTCAAGGAAGAATGGATATTGGGTGTAAAGCTGGAGTGAAGAAAGGGGCTCGGAGGGTGTCACTGTCACCCATTGATACAGAGTGCTCCCTAACTTGATTTAGGAAAGGGGCTCTCTTTTAGCGAGACATTTAGGGAGACGTGTAATCCTCGCCCTGCTCTCTTTTTCTCTCATGGAACTTTCTTTCCGTAACCATTTTTCTCTCTATCTTTCTTTCTCAATTTCTCTCCTTTTATATTTCTTCCTGTTTTGCATTCCCTTTCCTTTTCTCATATATATGCATGTCTATTTTGTATTTCTACTTCCTGTCACTTCTCCATTCTTTTTTCTTTCTTTCTCTGTTCTATCCTCTTTCTGTCTTTCTGTCTCCTTTTGTATCTCATGTACTTTCAGTTCCTCTTTGTTTCTCTCTTTTTTGCCTTTGCCTTTGGATGTTTATTACACCACTCGCATTGTTCAGGCAATAATTTACGACGCGTTTTTGGTACGAATCGCTATGCAATATCTAGAATATATTTTAATATTTAATACGTTGAGACAAACCAATTTCTTGTGGAATAAGAATTGATCTCCTTTTCCCGGAAATAGACAAAAGCTTTATTCTAAAGGGTGGAAATAGTAATCTAATATTAAATGTGGAGACAGTAATCTACCCAATAATGGTTGAATTTGTAGTTGAATTACACCATAAAACAATATTTTAAATAATGAATATGTAGGTTGAAGGATTGAGATACAGTTGGTGGATTATAGAAGACAATAATTGGATGTCACAAGGTATGGATTTGTTTGATGTAGTCCCAGACTGTCGCTCAAGACTAGAGTTCAGAGCATTGAATAAGAACACCCTCTTCTCGATGTAGTCCCAGACTGTTGCTCAAGACTAGAGTTCAGAGCATTGAATAAGAACACCCTCTTCTCGATGTAGTCCCAGACTGTTGCTCAAGACTAGAGTTCAGAGCGTTGAATAAGAACACCCTCTTCTCGACGTAGTTCCAGGCTGTTGCTCAAGACTAGAGTTCAGAGCGTTGAATAAGAACACCCTCTTCTCGACGTAGTCCCAGGCTGTTGCTCAAGACTAGAGTTCAGAGCATTGAATAAGAACACCCTCTTCTCGATGTAGTCCCAGACTGTTGCTCAAGACTAGAGTTCAGAGCGTTGAATAAGAACACCCTCTTCTCGACGTAGTCCCAGGCTGTTGCTCAAGACTAGAGCTCAGAGCATTGAATAAGAACACCCTCTTCTAGATGTAGTCCCAGACTGTTGCTCAAGACTAGAGTTCAGAGCGTTGAATAAGAACACCCTCTTCTCGACGTAGTCCCAGGCTGTTGCTCAAGACTAGAGCTCAGAGCGTTGAATAAGAACACCCTCTTCTCGATGTAGTCCCAGACTGTTGCTCAAGACTAGAGTTCAGAGCGTTGAATAAGAACACCCTCTTCTCGACGTAGTCCCAGGCTGTTGCTCAAGACTAGAGCTCAGAGCGTTGAATAAGAACACCCTCTTCTCCTCTCCATCAATGTTTGATGAGATATGCATGGTCGAACATTTCCGCTTGTTTTCTCCTCTTCTCCTCTCTCCTCTCCTTCTCTCTCTTCCCATGCAAAATGGATGAACGGTTCATCAAAGATGCCTGCAAAGAGGACCATGGGATTGTACGCTACACCGAGCACTGCTCTCCCTAATTCATTATGATAATGGTGGAATCCACCACGGGGCTATACACTTACACTCGGCACGGCTGTCCGATCAAGCTTTGTTTCTGGAAATTATCAAATTCCGCTCCTCTCTGATTCTCAATGGGAGGAAATGAAGCCCACATCAGAGGTGTCTCAGTTTGTATTAAGACATCAAGGAGCTACGAGGCTAACCCATTGATTCCTGAATTCTCTCATCCCTAAAGGCTAAACATAGGATCCGTCCAGCTACAGTGAGCAGTGGGTTAACTCCCTGAGCCTACAACCCTTCAGCGTTAGATGTTTAAAGGATGTATTCAGGCTTAAAGCTAATTTTGAGCTCTGGTATGGGCATCGTATGTCAAGAGAACACGACTAAAATTCATTCTGGATTGTTTATTCTGCCATAAATTCATTGTTTGAACCAGTAAAATAAAAACAAGCTCACAAAAATTTGCTGGAAATCATCTTCAATAAAAATCACAACTCTCATTTGCACATAAGTGACCAGTGTTAAGTCCATGGTGTCAGGTCTGCTTACCTTGATTTCCTCAGCTTTCTATGTTCCTTACTCAGCTTCTGATACACTTTCTATAAAATTGTTTAGCACATGCCATTTATTGATAATCTTGAACATTCAGTATAAGTTTTGTTGGATTCTGTGAAGAATTTACATTTTAACATTACCAGAACTCAAGCCTATCTTTAATGCTATTCCCAATCACTGGTTGAATACTATGTTATTTTACTTTGGTGATAATCCCATTTTCATAATTTTTTGACAACTAAATGAAGCACTTTGCTAACAATAAATCACCCCAAAATTTAAATTAAGGTTTCCTGGAAATTCATTTCCTAGATTGTTTACAAGAGGAGTGAGAATAATCAAATGTCTTATGTAGAATAACTTGAATACATCAACATTTTGCCAATTTGTATGTTGTCCATGTTTTCAATCTACTGTCTTCCCACATATTTTGTGATGCATATTACATGCTGTCTTTGCCACCTATTGTATTTTTGAATGTATGAAAGATTTGTATTGTTTATTCAGGAGGTATAGCGTTGGATGATACATCAGCATTTCCCCAATGTGAATATCTTCAAAGAAAAAATTATAAAATGGACTGAAGTGCAATTTATTTCAATAATCGTTATGGAGAAATTGCATTTTTTAACTTGTGAGTGCTTTCCATAACAGGTGAAATGGCTGATAATTTTATTGTGTTATTGACATATTTCCTCTATGATATATTTCCATCTCCCCCTCTTTTATACAGCTTGTGTATTCATCATTGTACTGAACCACCTGTTGTCAGTGTTTGTATTGAATTATTCATGTTTGTGCTTTCAAATTGCCCTACTTGTATTTATGATAGATAGATCTGGTCCAATGGGTTTACTGCATATTAATATTTTTTTTTTTCTGCAGGTATGAAATTTGACACCTTTTGCGTGAGTGGTATATAATACAGCTACACGAATACCACTTGTCAAGATGTGTGTGGGTGTGGGTTGGGTGTCTTATACCTTGTATGAGTGATTATTATAGTGATCAGGGTAGAGTGTGTATGCGTGTGCAGCCATTAAGTTTTCATATTGGGTTACACATTGTTTTATGTGTAATCAGAAATTGGGCAGAATAAGTCATGGTCATGGCCGTATATGCATATTTTGTATGATATGGTAATAACTATAGTCGTTGTGTATAGATAGGGTGTAAGGGCTTTTTATGTTTTAGTACTTCAGTGGTAAAAGCTTGGCATCTTCGTGCCCAAGATGCCAGCAACTCTTGGAAGGACAGATTATCACAATATCAAACAGTTTTAAAAGATTAAAAAGTGCAACTCAAGGTTTCTGGTAATAAAACTTAAGAATTAGAGTCCACCCTTGCATTATTTAAAATCATTGCTGAATTTTCCTTGGATTCAATTGATATCCCTGTTTCTAAATTTGATTATTTCCAATAATGCATTTTGGGCAAACGATAATTGTAATCTCAATAATTATTTGAAATTAAAGTCTTAAAGTGTAATATATATATTAAATCTCTTGTCTGAATCATGATATGATACAATTTTCATATATTTCTGTTGACGCTCGAAAAAATAAGATAAAAAAGCATGTGTAAATAAACTGTACACTGGCCTTTGTAAATTCACTATTAGCTTTAAAAAAGAACATAATATAGATAAAAACATATTATCGACTGTCTTGTATGATTTCCAGACTTTTTAAAAGGAAATTTGATTCCAGACAACAACAACAAATCAGATTTGCAGCGAAAATTCTCCCTTCTCTGTGAAATAAACTGATATTTAGCACCCTTGATGTGCCTTATACAAAGCATATAATAATGTTCAACTGTTAATTGCAATGTATGGGCCATATCCCATCTTAATTAATCTCTAGTATTATACCACACAAAAATATAAACCTTTCTATGTTTTTTAATAAAGGACAACTGTACTATTGGACTAATATTGACTTTTAATTGACACCTTGGATATTAACGAGGAATACCAATGTATATAATTATAATACTCTATATGCGTTAGAAAGCTTAATGCCAGAGTATGTATGTTTAAGTGTGTATTCTCATGTTCATTTTTCCAGGACGCAAACGTCCGTTATCATACCAGAAACTTGAATGTACTAGGATAGATCACTTTTACAATTATCTGTATAGTTATCTCAGCGTGTGTGCAATATGTATAAATTGACTGATTGTTTTCCCCTGTGAGCAAGGCTTGAGTATAATTGCTGTTGGTTTGTGTTTGTGAACATGACATTGGTTGGTAAGCCTATGAACAGAGTGCGAGTATAATTGCTGTTGGTTTGTTTGTGTGAACATGATATTGGTTGGTAAGCCTATGAACAGAGCTTGAGTATAATTGCTGTTGGTTTGTCTGTGTGAACATGATATTGGTTGGTAAGCCTATGAACAGAGCTTGAGTATAATTGCTGTTGGTTTGTTTGTGTGAACATGATATTGGTTGGTAACCTATGAACAGAGCTTGAGTATAATTGCTGTTGGTTTGTCTGTGTGAACATGATATTGGTTGGTAAGCCTATGAACAGAGCTTGAGTATAATTGCTGTTGGTTTGTCTGTGTGAACATGATATTGGTTGGTAAGCCTATGAACAGAGCTTGAGTATAATTGCTGTTGGTTTGTCTGTGTGAACATGATATTGGTTGGTAAGCCTATGAACAGAGTGCGAGTAGAATCGCTGTTAGTTTGTCTGTGTGAACATGATATTGGTTGGTAAGCATATGGATAGGGTGTGAGTATAATTGCTGTTGGTTTGTCTGTGTGAACATGATATTGGTTGGTAAGCCTATGAGTATAATCATTGTTGGTTTGTTTGTGTGAACATGATATTGGTTGGTAAGCCTATGTGTATAATCGTTGTTGGTTTGTCTGTGTGAACATGATATTGGTTTGTGTGAACATGATATTGGTTGGTAATCTATCAGACAGTAGACAAGACGACCTTGTAATGCACTGTGTATGTGATGCGTTTACCAGAAGCCTTCCCCTCGTTTTAATTACTCCTGCAGCTAGTGCCTGTCACTCCCTTTACATACACAAACACAGGGTAGCATGCATGGGACCTATTATAATGCATTATGACGACTATTGCTAATGTGATTAACAGTAGCAGACAGGGCCTAGTCTCTCCTTCCACACTCTTTGTTGATAATCCTCATAATTTGTGCCTAATTAGTGAGCATATATGATGTTATATTTAGCACTATAATCATTAACATTCCTAATGAAGTGGAGGGGGGGGGGGGAGAGGGGGTTACATAGCCTTCAAAACACAGAAGTTTTAATAATTAATAGAGAATGTACGTACAGGTGTACAAATATTTTAGATTACCAGGTAAGCTTTTTTGCGCAGACTTCACAGTTCACTAGCTAGAATGTTTTTTTGTTTGTTGAATATGCAATTTATATGATTGGAAAGTATCAATCAATATTACATTATTTCCTGAAAGACGATTTGCCTTTTGTCTCACGTTTTCTATATTTGAATATGGTAAAGATAGTTAGAAATTCAATCAAACTAGGCTTTGTTATCACTGTACTTTCATTTCCCAAAGAAAATTTAAATGACTAACGAAACTCTAAGTTTCCTTTTTTGTAATTATCTTCTTGTTAGTAATATTGATTAAGAGTTATTTCATTTTTACATCGCAATTAATTCTTTTATAAGTGACAGAGTTAGCGGTCTGTGATGTGGAGACTAGGCAGCGTATAGAAGCTGTGCTTGCCTGCCTTGAGATGCTGTAGAGCGGTCCCACTTGCTTCATGCTTTCCTCATCAACCAAAACATCTGCAATTTACCTTCGCTTTCCTAATTCAATTAACTTGTGCAAATCAAGAAATTGTTGTGCAATAACCTTCTTCAGGAATTACACTATCTTCGCAGCAGGATCCAGCAGGATGAGATGAAACACTAGCATGTCTGCATATTATTTGTGTTCAGTCTTTCTAATCATATTCCTTTTTTGTATCCCTTCATTCAGCAATGAAGAAAATGCATATAATGTTATACTTGTATGTACTAACAGAATAATGGAGTTATTAATGATTTATGACATTGTTTAAGTGTTTGGATGCTTATATTAACCCTGCTTATTCCTGAACAGTATATCCTAATACTCCCAACTCAAATCTATTCCCACTACTCCTTTGATAAGAGCCTTGTAAGTAGTGCAAAGGGGGAAATGGTTTCTCAGCAGATCTTAACTACAATGTGCATAGTTTGCTTTTAAAAAGCTGTATATCAAGATTTTACTTGAGAAAGTATATTTCAGAATGAGGGAAGAGAGATGCCGATAGATAAAGATCATAAATGGTGCTATGAGAAAACTTTCCTGGGACAATTTCTCCACAGAAAATTCCTACTCTTGCTTAAATCCCAAACAATTCTGGTCCTTAAACTATACCTCACCCCATCCCTAACCCTAAAACCTCAATCCTGTTCCCAAATGCAATCCTAATTCAAGACTTTTGACAAAATAAAGGGCGGAGCAATATTGCGACCAGAGCAAATGGCAAACCACCTATTAGATGACTGGAATGAAAGAGACCCATTTTGAATTGCTATTTCAACTTTAAATCTTTTTTTAGAATAATAAGTGGTAATCTGGTCTTCAGGGTTTTAAAAATGTTTACATTTTTACTTATTAGTTAGTTTTCTTTCATTTAGCATGGAAAAACCCCAAACTGCTATCGTAGCAACCTATAGTACATCCTAAACAATTTTATTTTGTATTAATCCTTATCGACTTTGTTTGCTCCCCCTAATTCCCAATGTTTTGGTAGAAAGTATATGTGTTATTGCCTGTAATCCCCATCTAGACTCCTGAGTCTTGATGAATCATCAAACATGTTTTGGTCTAGAAACTCATTAGATGATCAGCTCCTGGACTAATGCCAGGTGTGCTGTACCTTGCAACGGAAATATAAATAAAATTTTAATGAGAGAATATGAAGATTACTTTGAAACATCCTCTTACCTTTTCCACTGGGGACAGGAGTGTTCTTTTGTATACTTAAAAAGAGTGTTTGATGATAAAAAACATACCAACCTGGATAATATAAAGGATAATCGGTTACTCTAAAGGAGCAAATCAATTTCAGAACCGTAATTTAATTTCACAAAAATATCCTCAAGCATTAATTATGAGTAATGAGTTTCCTTAACTCCAGACTCTCAAAGGTTTCATGCTTAAAGCTAAGAGTACTCAAGACTCAGGGGTTGGTTCCTTCCTTCGTTACACCTCGTTTGGTTCGCATCTTTTGTCCCTACAGGTACTGGACCAACTTGCGTTACCTGTTGATTTCCTTGGTGCATAGCATTCAGTCTATAGTCAGTCTGGTATTCTTGCTATTCCTCTTCCTTGTCATCTTTGCTTTACTTGGTATGGAGTTCTTCGGCGGAAAGTAAGTATAGCCCCCCCGGTCCCCTAACCCCCCTCCTCCTCCCCGTCACTCTTCCTAACATGATAACATTCTCCTGGATTGAGTACAAGTCTTCAACTGTTATGCATGCCTTGTGTGTTCATACTTGTTCATGTATGTCACTATCTCCTTCTTCTGCTGATGATGGGTGTACCATCAGCAAAGGGGTTGAGGATGCATGCCTTCTCTCTCTGTGAGTGGTTTTGAGCTGGAGGATGTGTGCCTTTAGAGGGAGCCCCGTTGGTATCCATCTCATGGCGATGTATAGGAAACGATTCACTAAAATGCTAATGAGTGTTCTCTCCTCTTCTTTACTGAATACAGGGTGTTATAATGGTGATTGTGAGCTGCCTGCATGATGTCTAGTCTCTTCATCTTTCATGATCCACTGGTGATATCAATGATGCATGAGCCCTCGGTCACCCTATCCTCCCGTTCAAAAGGGGGTTATTTCGTATCATGCACATCACCACTCTCGCTTATCATTGACTCATTTTCCTTATTTGATGTTCTTATCTCTCTCTCCCCCTTTTTTGTCCTACAGTCGAGTCAAGTCAAGGCAGGGGTCGTTTTTGTATGATTCATTTGAGGGAATACATCTTTATGATTGGATGATATTACATTGCACCAGCACTAATTTGAATGTATTTTTTTTTCTTTTTCTCTCCACTATCTCTATTACATGTTTACTATCTCTATTACATGTTTACTATCTCCTGCCCTTCCGTGTTCCTATCCTATTCTATGTTGTCATGCCACCTGTTGCATGATGCTACCCTTTTGCATCCCTTCTCATCTTTACCTGCCATCCCAAACTCTTCTTTTCACCACATACTCTTTCTCCTGATTTTCCTGCATGTTCTATTTTCTTTTTTCTCCATCCTTCATTTATGTGTCTCCTCTTGCATGTATCCCCCCTCCCACTACCCCCTTCCTTCATGATCCTCTTCCGATCACCCTTCGCTCCTACCCATCCTTTCCTCTCAACTCTTCTACACCTCATGCACTTTTTGTACCCATCCCTCATCTATCATTCTATTCCTATCCTTTTTTCTCTTCCACTTCCTCCACCTTCTTCATACCCCCTTGACAAACTTTCTCACCATCCTACCATTTGCTCAATCTTCTTTTATCCTTATTCTCTCCTTCTTCTCTATCTTTCCTGGATCTGTCTCTTCTCAATCTTCTGTTTCTATAATTTATATACCCTCTTCATTCTGTCATTCTTTCTTTTTATTATCTATTTATTCACCTTCTTCTTTCTTTCCTTCTTTAACCTTTCTCTCTCTCTCTCTCTCTCTCTCTCTCTTTATCTATCTCTCTATCTCTCTTTCTATTTCCTCTTCCTCCTCTCTCTCTCTCTCTCTCTCTTTTTATCTCATCCTCCACCTCCTCCTCCTCCTCCTCCTATCTCCTCCTCCTCCTCCTGCATGTGTATGTTTTTCCGTTCCCTACCTCAGATACTGGTCCTCCTTGCGGAACCTAGTGATATCCCTGTTAAGTAGTATGCGTTCCATTGTTAGTCTCCTCTTCCTCCTCTTTCTCTTCATCCTCATCTTCGCCCTCCTAGGGATGCAGCTATTCGGTGGAAGGTAATTTCAAGACAGTCCGATCCATTTGGTAGTTTGTTTCAGTGTGAAAAGCATTTTTTTTTGTAAAGACATTTATTTTGAGTGAGTTCCTATTCGTTTAGACCAAACATTATTTGTTATACCCCCATTGTGATTGGCATACTGTATTTATCCATATAATTATGTGGAACATTTACCCGCAAAAAACCCTTCCTGGTTACCAAAGGCATAACACCCCCTATCACCCTGGATTACCCTTCCCCTTTGGTTTCATATAACATCACAAATTCCACATGGTGTACAGTTTGGCATATACTAACCCACTAGTGACGTGCACTGCCCTACTCACGTAGTTTTACCTGTAGTTGTTTACCTTAGAATTTCATTTAAATGCATCAAAGAACAACTACAATTATCTGAAATAGTTGAGTAACCGTGATTGTTTTATATTGTCCCAGTAGACCTTATTAGCATCCCATGTACATATAAAGTATAAACTTGTGAATATACTATGCATTTGTTATGTAGCTGTTACCTATATAGACCCTGTGAAATATTAAGCCTTTGTATTTGTGTCTTAAATGTGCCTCAATAAAGGACAGATATATTCTATATAATCCTATTACTTTAACCTTGCTATATACATGCATATATATCCAAAATATTAATCGCACAATGTCCATTAAGTATACCTACATATACATTACACGTCCTTGATGTCTGTAATACTGTTAGGTAATCATATCCCTTTTGGCTGGATGCCAGTATTCTTTCAATATGGTCTACAAAAGACCAATGTGGTTTTCAATTTCACAAAATTATGTAGGTACATTAAACAACTCCCTAAGGAATTAAAAGTTATATGTAATTGGAATATGTTAGTTGTAGACGTAGTATATTGGTGAATATGTTACAACTCGTAGATTGTGATCCTTGCCCCTCCCTAACCGTTTACATCTTAACTTTGCACCCCTTATTATCAAACTGTGCCCAATACCAGCACCCATATGGACAACCACCTTGCAGCTGCTATTTTAATGCTCCTGTGTATCCTTCTGTCCCCTCTCAGTTATATAAGGATTCATAAGGCCTGTCTTCATCGGCTCGAGTTTGCCAAATAACCCGCTATTTTCAGACTCTGGATATTACCCCGTAGCTCAAAATTGCGTGTCCACCAGACCAATACGCTCATCACAAACTAGCTCAGACAGGCGCAAATTAGCTTGCAAATATTTCCCAAATAGCTGGATATTTTGGAAACAAGACCAAGATTTCTTGGGATATTTTCTTGACTAAATATCCCGCTAATTGCAACTGCGACTGATGAAGACGCAAATTAACTGGTTATTTGCGATGGGGATAGTTAAAATAGCAGGTTATTTGGCAAACTCGAGCTGGTGAATACAGGCCTATAGTGTAAAGAATTGCCACAGTATATGAGGAGTCCAGTTCATACATCATGTAACTTGACCTCAAACTTGTTAAGGTTCTCTTTTGATAATGACAAACTGGACATTTTTGATAAAGATTTTAGGGTTATTTTTTTTGGGGGGGGGAGGGGGGGGGGGGCAAAGTATACATACCTTTACCATGAAATACATGAAAGCTGTTTTACATCAAATTATATGGTTTAGAATTGAGGAATAGACGCTTTTCAGTGCAGGTGATGGTCTACAAATACTATTAATCATATGCAAATCAAAACCTTGTTTCTAAGGAAAATATCATGAAATATTTGAGCATACATGTATATTAAGTTTTTAACATGCCAAATAATATTAATATTGCAATGGCACCTACAATCTAGAGTAGATGTTAACCTTGCAAGCACATTTTTGGTATACAGTATATATTACTTCCCATTATTGTGTGTGTGAATAGGATCCAATGGCTTAAACATTAGATCAGCTAAAAAAAAATCTGAAGAACAATAGGACTAGAAAGAGTGAAGCATATACTATCCTAAAGAAGAAATAGTCTGCAAACTTATGTCTTGAATCTATGCACATGTATGTGATCTATATCTATTTGTATGGCTCTGTTGTCACTTTTTGTCTACACAAGTATTGTATCAATTGCTGTTGCATGATTTTAGAGTATGCTCCATTTAACCTACTGTGTACTATATCTATACAACTCTGCTGCCTTGTTATATCATCACCATGCACCCTTCCTCTATAACAAATGTGTGAAGTAACACCCTATCTGTATCAATTAATTGCGCCTATAAGAATGTAATGATTGCCTGCAGTGGTCGATAGAAGGCACCTCACTTGGGCAGTACCTGACACGTTATGATACTCAGACAATATGAATTTATTGTAATACATGCACTCCCATTAGCTCCTCCCCCTGACTCTAATCCCTCTTTCAAATATTTCATTTCATGAATATGGGAAGGCTTACATGTATATGCTCACAGTTTATATACTAGTGGGATTCCAAAAAATATATATTGGCCTTGAAATCAGGTTGTTATATTGCCCAAGTGAAGAGCCTTTTGTTGATTTCAAATAAGGCCTGTTTTCATCGAACCGAAGATGCAAAATAACCCGCTATTTTCAGACTTGGGATATTTTCCCGAAGCTTGAAATTGCGTTTTTACCAGACCGATACGCTCATCACAAGCTAGCTCGGACGGGTGCAAATTAGCCCACTATTTTGGAAACAAGACCAACATTTCTTGGGATATTTTCTTGACCAAATGGCCAGCTAATTGCGACTGCGGGCTGATGAAAACGTAAATTAGCTGGATAATTTGAGATCAGGCTAGTTAAAATGGTGGGTTTTTTTGCAACTTTTGCCTGATGAAGACAGGCCTATATTCTGTTCAGAGTCAGAAGGACATTACCTTTGATATAGTTCCTTGTATAGGAAAGAGTTAACACCCTTCAGGCTCCAAACAGACACAATGGTAATTCCCATTCCTCCAAGTCAGCATAGACAAATGTAGGGCATACAAAACCATGATGGCTTTCTAACAAATGACAACGTCTTGCCAATTAACAAATATCTTTGACCTATCAGGGATCTTGTTAGTCAGGGCATGCAAGCCCTGGATAGCTTAGTTCAGACATGCTTGCCCTCGTTAGAAAAATCTATGATACTAAGATGGCAAAGGTCAGATGTTTTCCTTTGTTGAAAAATATCTTGTTTTACATGCCACAAAGCTCCCTAAAAGCTGAATAAAGCTGATATAATATGTCTGTCAGCATTCATTCAATTCCTCCATGGCCTGCATGGTTCTGTGTATCTTTATTAACAAAAATGGTCATTATGTATTTAAAGGTTCTAATTTTGTTTTAATGATATGGTAAAATTACATTTGCATGAAACTATGACATGCATGTCATAGTTTCCTTTAAAATAAATGAAATATGTCTCAGAATGTGAATGGATGTCTTGATTTCCAAAATAAACAAGATTTGCTACCATACATTCTGAAATAAAACAGATTTGCTACCATATGTTCTGAAATAAACAAGATTTGCTATTGTACATTTCGAAATGAACAAGATTTGCTATCATACCTTTTGAAATAAACAAGATTTGCTATCATACATTCTGTAAAATCTGCCTTCGTTATATGAATGATATATCTAAATAAGAAATGGGCTTTGCCAAATCAAAGTTGGTTTATAACTTCTTGTCTTTGTAGGCCCCAGAATCCTTCTTGAACATGAACTGTCTCAAATCTATGCAGGCTAGGAGGCCCTTTATATAAATGCATATGTGTACGATATATATTAATATATACATGCACTTTTATTTAAATTGTTTTAATTATTGTATACATGAGTAATATGATCACATTTGGTTTATGGGAAGCTAACAAAAAATGTATTTTCACTTGGTTACTGATTCAATTAAATGTTGATCACCAAAATCACCTTATTTTTCTCATCTAAATTTGGCTTCAAAAAATAATTCTTGGATCAGATGTCAGTAGTGTTGTAATTTAGTATGTACATGTAATTTAGTCTTTATTACACATTACATGTATGTCACTGATTATACTACCTTTACAATGTATAAGCATATAGATGCTATTGACATCTCAATGTTTCTATTTTTATGGTTAGAATAGGATAGGGGTTAACAAATTCCCAATGACGTTGTGTCCGTAAGATAGAATACCTGCACATTTTTCTCAAAAGGTTAAACTAGATTTCATATGGATAAAGTTCTGAAAAACGAAACTATTTCCTGTATGGCAGAGGTGACAAAAAAGGGCAGGTATGATCAAATTTAATGCAGGTAACATTCAAGCAGCAATAAACCATGAAGAAATTCAAAACACTGATATTAACAGTTGAGCTGACGGAAAAATTTACACAAAGATTTCAAAATAAGAATAATGATAGGATGTTGAATAATATGTTGTCCATATTTTTTTACTAGGCAGTAAATATACAAATTTGTTAGTCATTGATAAAGCCACACAGATATGATATAGCAGCATTCCGACTTTGGCATACCTCCATGAGTTATTTCCCCTCACCGAAATTCAAACATATCTGAAAGGGAACATTGTTACTTTAATAGTCATTCAAAAGAGAAAATAATGTCAGTAGCTTTTCCCCCTTTTTCAGCTAATAATCATCATTCTCTTCAGCAAAGAATAGACATTATAATAGTAACATTATTATACTAGAAAAGTGGTAGAAAATTGATGTGATACAACAATCAAAAGATAGGGTAGAACCTTAATATTTCTTATTTAGAGTGAACCAACCTTAGTCTAAGCCTCCTGCCTTTTTGTAATCATAAAATGTACTTTAACAAGCCACAATCTGCATTTCCTTCTTTTTTTTAAATCTCAAAACCTGCAAATAGTGCAGTGCAATTATTTCATAGGATCGTTTGTGAATTAGTAATGAATCATATGTTGTGATCTTTTTTATTTGTCTGGAATATAGCTTCAATTATGACGCGACACAGGCAAAACCTTCCAGTAATTTTGACACCTTCTGGATAGCTCTCATAACAGTATTTCAGGTAAGCAGCAGAATTAATTCTCATTGTTGTAGTTCTTCTAACAAAATGTTTTTTTTGAAGGCTTAGAAGAACTAGATGATGACACAGCAGCAGAATTTGTTTTAATTGATGTAATTTCTAACTAAATATGGTTTTGAAGGCTTAGAAGAACTAGATGATGATCGACACAGTGGATTAGATTTCAAGCCTTCCTGTATGACTGATCGTTACACAACTTGGCAACCACACAAACGGAGGAACAAAATACTCTGCTCTTATTAAATCCCATCATTTTGACATTTCGTTTCATTTTGTATAGAGATCAGCTAGGATATCTGAAGAAGAAGAAAAAAAACTAATCTTTATTGCTTTTCCTGTTCTCTCTTTATCACCCACTCTTTCTTTTTCTCCCTTTTTTGATGCCTTACTCTGTATTTATCTCTCTCTCTCTCCTCCCCTCACCCTCTCTATCTCTCTCTCTCCCCCTCTCTCTTGTTCCCTTACTCTCTTGCTTTCTCTTCCTCCTCTCTCCTCACTCTCTCTTTCTATCTCTCTTGCCCTGGCTCCCCTTCTCGCTCCTTCCCCTTCTCGCTCCTTCCCCTCCCCTCTTTCTGTTCTCTCTGTATCACCCACTCTCTTGTTCTCCCTTTTGATACCTTTCTCCTTATTTCTCTCTCTCTCTCTCTCACTCTTGCTTTCTCATCCCTCTTTCTCTCTCCTCACTCTTTTTCTATCTCTCTCGCTCCTTCCCTTCCCCTCTTTCTGTCTCACCATCTCTCTGTGTATAGATCCTAACTGGGGAGGACTGGAACGTCGTGATGTATCAGGGCATCAAGTCCCAAGGCGGGGTACCAAACGGAATGTGGGCGAGTATCTACTTCGTCATTCTGGTGCTATTTGGCAACTGTATCCTTTTCTTCATCGCCATGACAACAAAATCATTCACAATTCAGCAAAATTAGTTATATATTTTTTATTTTTTTATTTTTTTATTTTTTTATTGAAATATATTTATTCAGGATAACAAGTATCAGATATACATTGTAGATACAAAAACTGTAATTATGGACACCTTTTTTGTCTTTATTATTGCATGGAATCTGATACTGCTGGAGCTGACTGATGCAGTGGTTTATTCACTTGACATTCACCCTAGAGGCAAAGAGACCGGCTAGTCCTTAGGCAGTCATTTTTATTGCAGTTGTTACTCTCTACCCAGGTGAAGTAAGTACCTCTTGAAAAGGAATGTATAGAATGCTAGAGCACCAGAACACCTCAATAGGAGCCATGGTAAAGATGGGCCAGAGAATCTACAAAATTATTTTGGACTAAATCAGAATCTGCAGTAAGTCAGAATCTGCTACATGTAGCATCAACTTATGCGATGTTACTTTCGCCGTTGAAATACAACTGTAGCAGCAGCAGCATTTTATGTGAAGGAACAAGAGTATTGAAGTGATATAGAAGTTCTTGCTGAAAACTTAGTACAATAAACATATCTACTTTCTGCAAAGTTTGACAAATGCTCATGTACATAATAATAATAATTATAGGCATTTCTATAGCGCCGTCTGTCTAGAAATTCTATTCAGAGAACGCATTATTTATTACCCCGGTTTTAGCCTAGCTGTCATTACAGCGCTCCAGCATTTCAAGGAATTAATTCCTGCCAGGTACCCATTTACCTCACCTGGGTCGAGTGTGAAAATTAACGCCTTGCCAAAGGACATTTAGTTCATGTAGTTCACGAGTCGTTTTCCTTAGCGTGAGCCGACACCCTTCTCACAGACACACTGTTGAATGTCTTCCTTGCCATTGCCGTGGACAATCTGGCCAACGCCCAGGAGCTGACCAAGCTAGACCAGGAGGAAGATGAGGAGAACAGGCAGGCTGCTGCTAATGAGCTCCTGGAGCTTCAGGCTCAGCAGACACCTAACCTTAGCAGGAGAGGATCTCCCAACCCTGATAACACATCAATGTAAGTACTGGGGAGTGTTACAGGCAGGTTGTTGAGAAGGTTAGAGGTTCAAGCCCCCTGCTGCACAGCACTTATGTACTTAAAGCAAGACTGCACTACTTGTAGCTACGTGCGACCTCAAAAAGTGCTTTAGCGGTACCCGTTGGTCCCCCCATGGTCCCCTTTTTCTTACGTTAATTGAGAGCTGATTTAATGAGAAAACCACCTGGCAGTGACCATGCAGGGAGGTCTAATCCCTCCTGGCCAAACTAGTGCAGATAGGCTTTAAGCAAGGCATTGGTCTACATTTGCCACTTTTTACCCAGGAAAAAAAATGGGGACGTTGTGGGACGCCTAAAAGCAATTATGATTGAATTTGCCACATGTCGCTGCTTTTATCTTGTTAAAGGCATACTTCACAAGGTGTGGAGATGGTGCAAGCATTGTACTGTTATGCTGGAATGAATCTTATTATAGGGTTGATAAAGTGATTTAGAATGATAACGTGCAATTGTTTACCGGGTAATTAAAATTCTGTTTAAAAAATTCAGATTGTTATTTTTTTTAACTATGATTATCATGTCATTCAGGATAACTTTGATTAAATTTTACTTGGTTGTAGTCAAAGTATTGATGTTTACAAGTTTCATTTCAATTTCTTTTTAAATTTCAGTGAGGATGGCACTAACATACAGCTGAATGACATGAAGGACCCACAGAGGATGAATGGAGATCACAACGGAGAGATGGTAGAGGAAGGTAGGTGCTATCAGTACAAAGTCTATTACAAAAGGGGCTGTGCACAACCCTCGGGTAATAATAACATAAACGGATGTGGCAGTGGTCACAGGGATAAGGGTTAACAAGGAGGAATTCAGGGCAAGCAAATTTATGAAAATAATAATAATAATAATAATAATAATTACATTTATAGGGCACTTTATACAGGCGTTTCTAAGGGCACAGGTGGTACTGTCTAACTTAGTATAACTATTCAACATGTTAATAATCCCCTTTCATTGAAGAATACAACCCTTTACAATCATTCCTCATTTTGTGGTTGGGCTCAAATGTATATTCCATTTTGCATTCAATTTCAACATTATTCTCATAGAACAATTTGTTCAATACAAGATGACAGAATAAATATTTGAGATTTATTTCAAACTTTGTACAAAATGGAATTTTCTAGATTCTATACCTGTAGAATGATATATTTTGTCAATGTTTGCTAAGAGAGTAATAGTCAGATACAAGATTATCCTTGTAGGGGTCGGTCAAGAATCCACTCATAGTATTACTATGATCTCTCTCTCTCTTCTCTCTCTTCTCTGTCTCTCTCTGTCTAACTCTCTGTCTCTCTCTCTCTGTCTCTATCTGTCTCTCTCTCATTCGCTCGATCTCATTCGCTCGATCTCTCTCTGTCTATCTCTCGCTCGATCTCGATCTTTCTCTTTCTCTCTCTGTCTCTGTTTCTCTCTGTCTCTCTCTTTGTCTCTCTTTTCCTCTCATTCTCTCTATCTCTGTCTCTGTCTCTCTCTCTTTCTCTCTCTCTCTGTCTCTGTCTCTCTATACATATCTCTCTCTCTCTCTCTTTTAAATTAGTTATCTAATACATGGAATAAAGAAAGCTAGGCCTCTAATTTCCATATAGCATATCATAGCACAGCCCTCATTAGGATGTAGAACAGCATGACTTTGAAGTGGAATCAGTACCTTCATTTAGATAGTCGTGCAGGTACGTCTGGGGCTTCAAAGCAATCACCAGCCTTCTACGTAGAGATCACATAACACTTTACATGTCTGGTGTGTATTGGCTGTATACTAACTCATAAAAGCTCTTCACTATCGCAGACAGTACTTCAAGACTACTTCCTCATTACGATTATAATTTTTTTGAAATCTAAGATGAGTTCCTGATATACAAAGGTCTGATATTTCTAAACCTTTGAATATACATGTAGCAAACACTTTCTGTCCCTGAATTTCATTATCATTTTCATTGGTCCTGTTGATAATATGCTCATGCACTTATTTTGTTTTAGGTGAAGTAGAATTTGATTTGAACTTATAATTCTTTGGATGAAATGTTATTTGCACCGTTATAAATGATCATATACTAGAAAAATGATGTTCTTGTTGCCAATGTATATGACTGGTATAATAACATTGATGATTTATTTTGTTGAACACATTAAATGCCACATTTCTGAATTTCTGATTTGTATAGCATTGATATGCCTTTAAGAACAAGTTGGATACAAAAATGGCAATTAACATGTAATGGAATCTATGAGAAATGTGTGGGAACGAAAATGAGATCAGTACCAATGCGTTACCATGATATTCTGATGCTAGTAGTGAGGGAAAGCATTGAATAGATCTGTAAATTCATGCATTCTTTTCTGCACTAAGATGTTTCTTGCACTATAGAACTATGATCCTGCTTCATTTACATGTAGACATTAGAGGGACGTGCAGCAATTCTCGCTACCGCATATAGCAATAATACATTCCCATAATGCATCACACCTCCGATACCACAGCGATGTTGTAGACACAAACTTCTGGTGAATCTAAAACATGTATTCAGCTATACTACGATAATTGTGCCAATAATTCATTATCTGCTATAAATAATCTTGCTTGATGGTTACAAACTTAAAAAAATACACAACTGCAAGCAGTTAGCAAACTACATTTTCTCATTCTGTGTAACCCGTTTTGCCCAGAATTACTTCATGTGACTACAAAATCCAAGCAAGTTCACTAGTAAAAATAGAGCGCCACTTACGTTGGCTTATTTTTTCAGCTTTATGCGGTAGGGAGAATTTCATTGTGTTTGGGTTTGAAATGCATCCTCTGAAATATTATGATGTATATTAGCCTCATTCTAACATGGTGTAGTGTGGGCTGGCCACTACTAATTTTAGATGTCAAAATCATGAGATGTCTTGTGTCATCATAAAGTCTGCTCGGGAGCCAGAAGGGCAATATTAACTCTATGTTGAAGTATATATGAGTTAATAACGCCCTTCTGGCTCTGAACAGACAATCATTCATTGTATTAGCTAGCTATGTGTATGTAAACTCTGTCCATGTTTACGTCACCATAAGGTAGCTTCGGTCGGTAATGGAGTGCAAGAGTGATGACAAAAAGGTTGCCAGGGGGGTGTTTCACAAGATCCTAAGTCAAACTTAACTCTAAGTTGGACTTAAACATTATGGAGAGCCATTTATAGCCCTAAAATAAAATATATTTAAAAGCAAAAATTCCAGTATTTTAGACTTTTCATGAATTCCACATCAAGAACATGAAATCTCCTTGATTATAGAAAATATGAATGATTTGAATGCTGTTTCAAATATTTTTTTACAAAATATTTTCAAAGATGCTAACGGCTTTCCATAATTGTTAAGTCCAACTTAGGGTTAAGTTCGACTTAGGATCTTTGTGTAAACATTCTTCTTGTCAAGTTTGTTGCTACTTCCTTTTTTGCAATGTCATTCAATAACATCTGAGAGTAGGAATGCTAGCTAGCTGCTTCATTCCAAATACAGTACAAAGAGTGTGTTTTAGTATCAAGAATTGACATAAATGCATCGCAAACTTATCTCATGTATTTCATGTTGGATGTCATGGGATTGATGTTTCATTATGGGATAGCGGAAAAGCACGAGCACATTTCGTCCGCTGAGACCCAGGTCCATTCTTATGTACATTGGGTCTTGTGTGTTGCTTATATGTCACATGTGTAATATCTATTTAGGTATGTACATATCATTTGGTTTGTGAAGGCCTATGTTCCTCTTCAGTTTCCTCTTCCTCTTACAGTATATTTACATGTCTGCTATTTTCTGTTATATGCTGAACAGTTATCAGTGCAATTTTGTTATCATATGAATTGGTTAATGCAAATTTTCAGTTGATGATAATATTTATGACTTCTCCCTTTCCGAAAAAAATAAGTTGTATCTGTTATGTTTTGGTAATCAGCATAATTTCAAGTTTACATCTTGAGAGTGATTGAAATTGAATTTCTACATTCTGTGTGAGAAATTGGAATGCTTTTCTGTATGGCTTAGGACATTATATATTTGTAACAGAAAATGTTTGCAAATGTATGCAATGAATACCATTGTTACATACATGTATAAATTATTTAACTAATGTTCCCTCGATTTAAGAAAATATCAAAGTATTATATGAAGAATAGCTTGAGCTTGTGTTATTTTGTAGATGTGTGTTTGTTTGTTTTGTTTTGTATTGTGTTGTTTTGTACATTACATTGCATACCATTCATTCCGCATGTGCATGTGTGAGAAGGCTACCCTGTTTCATTATGACATGGCGCTAGCTGTCATGTGGTAAGTTTCCGCTTGCATGTGAGCTAATTAACTACTCAGCAAGCTGTAGTAACCTAGCTATATACCATCTTGCATCAACATTTCTGCTGCTTGTTGTATTGGCTATATGGGATCTTTCATCGCTTCATGCTCAATAGAACCGCAGCTCCCACCCCCACCCCAATCCCCTCTCATCATCGCTTCATGCTCAATAGAACCGCAGCCCCCACCCCCACCCCACCCCCACCCCACCCCCTCATCATCACATCACTCATCACACCTCACATACAGGTAAACACATACATCCCACCGTGCCATGCTAATTGGTACATAGAACGCGTGCTGAGGTGGAGGGCGGAGTCAGACTAACAAACTAACAGCTACCCCCTAGCTTCTTTTTTCCATGGAACCAAAAAAGGATATCTTATCAAATGTGATAGCAATTGTAGAAATAAACAAACAACATCCCTGTATGTCCTCAAATCCTTCCTATCACGATGACCCTATTTTCTCTGTTTTTTCATAACTGTCTATCATCATCTTATCATCTAGGCTTAAATCCCTTTTTATTTAATAATTATATAATAATAATAATATTATCATTTACTATATAGCGCTCTCACACAATTGTTTAAAGATGGGAAAATCAGTTAAATAAATACATTGTTTAACATGTATATTATTTTTTAAAAAGCATATAATACAGACATACCATATTATGTGTTTACAAAGCAAATTACTTTATGGCGCTATATCAAATATCTTTTGGATTGGATGGATTGTATTAATATTTTTGAGGTTATTGAATCAAAAGCTTGTTATTCTGTCAATCATTGAAACTAATTTAAAAGAAGAGAACCTGGGAATTCAATTGAAATATCATTCCCAACTTTGAAAACAAAAACAGAATTTTAAT
This sequence comes from Strongylocentrotus droebachiensis, assembly GCA_035222895.1. Classification (NCBI taxonomy): domain Eukaryota; kingdom Metazoa; phylum Echinodermata; class Echinoidea; order Camarodonta; family Strongylocentrotidae; genus Strongylocentrotus; species Strongylocentrotus droebachiensis. The sequence continues at coordinate 218,620 of JAVYIG010000024.1, forward strand.
TTTGATCGTTCATGACAGTATTCAAATGACTTGAATGTGTTGTTGAGGTATATCCCAAATCCAAGATTTATATCAGAATTCATCCTTTCTGATTTTTATTATATGTCAACTTTCAAGTGGTAGGATTACTTCTAGCTCATTTAATATGCATCAGACCTTTTACTACTTACATCAAAATTGTTGAATTTTTAGGGAAATTTATATCTTCTTTCATCTTTCATATTCCCTCTTTTCTATTTGCCATCTTCCATTGTCATTCTTTAAATTCATGTTCCCATCTTTCTTTAAGAATCTCCCATTATCCTCCTAAATTTATTTTCCCTCATTCTCTTCCCCCACCCTCCCCCTGACTTTTCACCTTTAAATACCCTTGAACCAAGCAAATTAGAAGTTAATCCTCTCAATCCTATATCTTTATTCAAAGTATAAATTCCCAAATAATTCTCTTTAAAAAAAAACAATTCCCTGGCTTGTATCTCAGTCTCTTTGTCTAACCAAAGACCTTGCTCCCTCATGCCTCTTAGACGATCCCAGTGGCGACTCCAAGAGCAAGGGCTGGTATCGGAGGCTTTACCATCAGCTGAATGTTCACGGCGTACCTTGGCTGTGCCCATCCTGCTGCGATAATTGTCACTGTCCTTGTGTTTGTGAGTGTAGCTGTTCCTGCCAAATGAGAAAGAAAGCCAACAACAACAAAGAACAAGGTCCTTATTCACCTTCTTCACTGTGGTATTTTACTTATAAGAAAAGGATTTGCGTGATTTTTTTCCTCATACCGTATGTGTGTTGAATGTTTTTGTTTGTTCAGATCATGCATCCAGTTGTTTGCTGTTGTATTTAGACAGTTCTATGATGCTTGTTTCATGTGTTCAGAATGTTTGCTTGGTTTTGTGACTAAAATGAAAACAGACAATTTGAACAGTTGTAAAACTTTTAGGACTTTTAGTTCATGACATGTACCAGTATGTCTGTGTAAAATACTATTTTTATTTTTGAAACAGATATTAAAAACTATGAGGAATACAGCCATTAGAGTTTCTTTAAGCTCTTAAACTGAAACATATCTATGTTTGAAGTATTCCCTGCAAAGTTGTCTAATGCAGCTTTTAAAAACAGGTAAGACAGCGTAGTCTGTCAACAAATAACATAATTATACAAGGAAGAGGTTTGCCTTGATCAGAGTTTAATGTAATTGAGGATCAACCTGATGGGATCGAGGGAGTTCCTTGGATACAGATGAAGACAATTATATCCACTGGAAGAAAGGGATATTTTTATGTGATACTAGTTAGCAAGAGCAGATGATCGAGGTGATCCTCTCTCCCTGGCAGAGGTTAGGGGATGCGGCACTTTGTCCAGTAAGGATTATGGGGCGTAGCACCCTGAAAGTCAAGGGAAGTTGCAGAAGCTCTCAATGGCAGAGAAGCATGTTATTCCATCAAGTAAGAAAGGGTCAGTGTGGCACCTTTTTTTGGTACCTTCTTAGGACCCGATAAAGGTTATGGAATCCTTTTATCAAACATGTGAAGCATCCCATGGTGGATGTACTCCAGCAAGTAAGAAAGACGAGGTGTAGCACCCTCTTTAATAGGATGAAGAGAAGATTGTGAAACTCCCTTATCACAGGTAAACTGAAGAGGATCATCGTCAGGAAGGTTGGGTGCATGTGGCACCCTTTTGGGACAGAGATAAAATTGCAGAGTCAAATGTGCAGTCTCCCACACATGTTTTTAGAAAGGCGATGGGGCACTCTTCTCAGGCACATGTAGCTCATCTTATCAGACAAAGGGAGCCTCCTCTTTGCACCATGGTAAAGTGGGCGTGACACAGGAGGAAGGAAGAATATGTTTAGTGTATCAAGTCTTGGTAGAGCGTATGCTGAAAATTCCATTTGACATGCACCAATTTCTTGGTGTAATCTAATGCCAAGAAACACTAGAAGGATTGAAGTCAACAGAACCTCAAATTGGCAAAGATGTAATTTGATATATCCAAATAAAGTGTCAACCCAATTCCAGCCCCCCCCCCCCCCCCCCGAAAAAAGAAAAGAAAAAAAAAGAAGAAATCTACATGTAGCTCTTCTGAAGGATAAGTGTGATTACAGATAAACTTGCACTCATCAAGGCATTTGATTGGCCAGAATGTCAAAATCAGACACTGTAACAAGAACTGAGAGGATTGAAGTGTATGATAACAAGCTCTGATTGGCTAGCACATATACCAAGATGGTGGTATAGTTACCAACCAGTTTAACTACATGTATTTCTGCCATTAATATTGCTTGATTTGAGCTTCCTGTTCAATCTTGCATTTTGCTTTGATTAATGCAAGAAGAATTGCTTCAGGTTGTCTTGTGTATTGATTCTGTAGTACACAAGTATTTCATCTCTTCAAATCTTTTGTACACATTTCTGTTAAGAAGATAAGGCATGGGCCCGTTGCATTAAACTTACCATTGATGGTAACTTTGCCATCAATGGCAACTCCCATGGTAACAGGGCTCAACAACCAATCAAAATCAAGGTTTCCATGGCAGTTACAATTGATGGCAAAGTTACCATCAATGGTAAGTTTTATGCATCATGGTCATGGTATAACATGATGATATGAGTTTAGATGTAGATTGCAATGCATTTAGATGTAGATCAGTCAAAATTTATAATGAACTCTTTATCCACTTTGGTCAAGCAACGGGAAAGACAGAGGTGGAGTGCCACATTGGACTTTTGGCACAAGTCCACTGAGGATGTACAACAATGTTTATTGAAACAATGTAGCAGTCTCGGATTTCAATTTATAGCAAATAAAGAGTTCTGTGTTATTCAGAACAATCACCTGTAAAGCATGATATGTGTGTTGCAAGAGATATTGAAGTGACTGCATTACAAATCATAATCCCCATTTTTGTACATTCCCATTTAGAGATGGTCCTTTTAGATTTGTTTTTGTGGTTTGAATTGAAATGGATGATGCCTGTGTACATGTTTGAGTTCTTTGAGCTAGCATCCGTTTGCAGTGCAATACAGTATTTCTCTTCCCACCAATTGTCAAGAGAGGGCAGTATATACACAAAACCAGGAAAAACGTGTTGAATCTACTTGCTTTATTTGGGTAAACAGAATCATTGCCAAGTGAATCAGATATCTGGAGCCTGAACATGTTGATGGCCATAAAGTGAGATATAAATTTTGGTCAATTGATCACTCTTTAGGCCATTAGTGTGATTTATATCCTGTTCAGACTAAAGGGAATTTTTTTACAATACTTGTATAAAGAAACGTCATGTAAAGAAACTTTGTACAGCGAAATGGGTGTACAGACTAAAAAAGAACATCACAAAAACTAATTTTGAAAAGGTAAATTGACATGACAGCTGGCTAATAATCAGATTACGTTTAAAGCCCTTCTCAGTTATTTGGGTTTCTTACAAAACGATGTTTAAAATAAGAGTGGGAACCTGATTCTGCTTTATCAAGTTTAACATGCCTTTTTTCTATACAATGTTTCTTTACATGACATTCATTTGTTCGTCTAAACGATTCTCATATACGTAATGTAACTATAATTCTGGTAGGCTGGACGTGTGTTTAAACCTCTGAAACTTGTAAACTTCTTGTATGTACATTGTACCTGAAGTTACCACATTGAGTTTTGAATAATTGCTCCTTTGATAGACAGCAGTTATTTTGTCATTGATTTAACATAAGACATTCTCTTGTTTGAACGCCAGTGTTGGTTTAGTTGTGAATGGGAATTCACTCAAAATTGTATGTAACCCTCATTCGTGTTCACACAGAAGCGGAAGACAAGAATGATGAATCGTTTAAACATAAGACATTTTCTTGTTTGAACGCCAGCGTTGGTTTAGTTGTGAGTGGGAATTCACTCAAAATTGTATGTAACCCTGGTATTTTTGCTTTTGTGTTCACACAGAAGCGGAAGACGAGAACAACGAATCGTTTCATCCCAAGCCGATGGTTCCTTATAGCGCCCTCTTTATATTTAGCACCACCAACCCGTAAGTACATCATCATATAGTTGACACACTTGGAGAAGACAAACTCATGTTATTGATGATATAGTCAAATTTTTCTTATAACATGGTGTGTTTGTTGGAGCGATAAATGAAATAGTATATTGAGATGCATTCATGTGTAATCCTTGTTCAGATATAATGCAGCAAAACCATTGCGTTTCTTGTTGTTGATATGACATTTCTATATCTTATAACACGAGTTGAGTGAACGCAAACAGGACCTGTGTTGCATGCAGTTGACATTTATTTACATATTATATAAAAAGAACAAGCCTTTTTATGCCTCCGTTACGAAGTAGCCGGAGGCATTATGTTTTCGGGTTGTCCGTCCGTCCGTCCGTCCGTCCGTCCGTCCGTCCGTACGTCCCGTCCTCGTTATCGCGTTATCTGAAGAACCGATTGATGGATTCCTGCCAACCTTTGGTCATGTATGTATCTTGCAGAGCCGATGAACTGATTAGATTTTGGGGTCACGAGGTCAAAGGTCAAAGGTCACAGGGCTCATTATGTATGCAAAAACAGCTCGTGATCGCGTTATCTCAAGAACCGATCGATGGATTCCTGCCAAACTTTGGTCATGTATGTATCTTGCAGAGCCGATGAACTGATTAGATTTTGGGATCACGAGGTCAAAGGTCAAAGGGTCACAGGGCTCATTATGTATGCAAAAACAGCTTGTGATCGCGTTATCTGAAGAACCGATCGATGGATTCCTGCCAAACTTAGGTCATGTATGTTACTTGCAGAGCCGATGAACTGATTAGATTTTGGGGTCATGAGGTCAAGGTTAAAGGTCATGCGCCTCATTATGTATGCAAAAATAGCTTGTGATCGCATTATCATTAGAACAGATTGATGGATTCTTGCCAAACTTAGATCATGCATGTATCTTGCAGAGCCAATGAACTGAGTAGATTCTTGGGTCATGAGGTCAAAGGTCAAAGGTCACAGGGCTCATTATGTATGCAAAAACAGCTCGTGATCGCGTTATCTCAAGAACTGATTGATGGATTCCTGCCAAACTTAGGTCATGTATGTTACTTGCAGAGCCAATGAACTGATTTGATTTCGGGGGTCACGAGGTCAAAGGTCAAAGGTCACAGGGCTCATTATGTATGCAAAAACAGCTCGTGATCGCGTTATCTCAAGAACCGATTGATGGATTCCTGCCAAACTTAGGTCATGTATGTATCTTGCAGAGCCAATGAACTGAGTAGATTCTTGGGTCATGAGGTCAAAGGTCATGGGCTCATTATGTATGCAAAAATAGCTTGTGAACGCATTCTCATTAGAACTGACAGATTGATTACTATTTAACTCGGGACATCTTGCAGAGCCAATGAACTGAGTAGATGTTAGGGTCATGAGGTCAAAGATCAAAGGGTCATATATGTATATGAGAAATTGCTTGTAATCACGATATTCTGAGAACCTGTTAATGGATTAAAATTGAACTTGAATTTGAAAAATTTCTTCTGTTTTGGTTTGTAAAATTGCTCTATGAGGGAGGCATCATTTCGACTGCGCGCAGTTGAAATTCCATCTAGTTTAATAAACCACTGTTATTGTCTTTTCATAGAGCAGATTTCTATGCTCAAAGCATTTTCCAACATTAAAGGGCTCATTTTTTAAAGACAAAAAGAAATTAGATATATTCCTTTTGTAACACATATTATTCTCCACAAACTCACTCTATTTTAAATAAAACAGAAAAACTATATTTGATATTTCTTTGCAGTCAGCTAGAAGTCTTGAATATCTTTAAACTTAATTAAATTGTGACCGTAATTCATTTACATGTATTTTAATGTGCATTTTATTCTCACTTTCATATCTCTTTCTTTCTCTCCTTCTCAGTGTACGCCGTTTCTGTCACTACATAGTCACTCTACGCTACTTCGACACAATGATTATGATTGTGATTGCCCTTAGTAGTATTGCCTTAGCTGCAGAAGACCCCATAGATCCTGATAACAAAAGAAACAAAGTATGTTCATCTTCTTTTCTACTCCTCTGTTGAATAATTTTTTGCAAATATTTTGAAGAAAATATACTTCTGCACATACATGTTACTGAACTGAACTTAATAAAAGTCAACTGAGATCAAAACGCAACTTGCAATCAAACATAACTGCGCATTGCATTAAGAGATTTGCGATTGAAATCTAACGCGATTTTGCGTTTGGTCATATATCTATCATAAAGTTGCCTTTGATCTGGAAATGTTGCTCTTGAAAGTTGCGTTTGAAATCAAAGACAACTCTTCATGCAAAATTTAGCAAATCTTCATCAATTTTTAAGCTAGTACTGTATCGCAGGCAGATTTGGTATCCGATATATACCCCTACCACAATTTTCCTTTGTAATGCGAAATTGCAACTTGGGCTGGATGAGCAGTTGCGTTGCGCGGCAGCTCCATAACGGTCCCTTTTACTTTTTAGCGATGCAATGGCACAAGCTGTTTTGACCGCTGAAGTTTGACTATTGTTGCGCATAGGCCGCACCCAGACTTTTTGATATTTCTCTTCCAGAAACACTGCGGCCTTTACGCTGGCAAATACGGTAATCTACATTTGCCACTCTCCACCCAGGTGTTAAATGAGTACCCGGTAGGATGCAAAAGTTGATGTGGTTGGATGAGCAAGTGTGCGCTTGTGAATTGGTGCCTGGCTGGAATGCTCCCCAGGGAGTGGACAATGTGCATACATTGTGTGCAGGTGAGCCTGAATCCGATGAAAGGGGTAATAATATATCTGTAAAGCGTTTAGACACATCATTGATTGATGTTTTGGGCGCTATATAAAAGTGGAATATTATTATTATTCATCTCTTCGTCTCCTTTCAGGTTCTAGAATACTTTGACTACATCTTCACAGGAATCTTCACCATTGAGATGGTACTGAAGATCATGGACATGGGTCTCCTCCTTCACAAGGGCGCCTACATGCGAGACCTCTGGAACATCCTGGATGCTATAGTGGTTGTTTGTGCCTTATTTGCTTACGCCTACAGGGGGTGAGTTGACTGTTTTTTGACTTGGGCTGGCGATACCACATTGTGTTGTACCGGACATTTATATTCTCTACCTTACTGATACAGTCAATCCTGCTTTAGTGACCACCTGTCTACGAAGCCCAAATTGGTTGTTTCCCTTGAAAATGGTTTAATTCTCATTGAATCATGTACTAAAGGAACCTATCTACAAAGGCCACTTTTTGTGTTTCCCTTGGTTGGTTGCTTTAGCCAGGTTTGACTGTATCATGTGATTCTCTTTTGGGATGAATTAATGAAAAACAGACCCATACACTGGACCTGGCATTCCCCAGTATGGCTCAGGGCTATTTTCTTCAGTAACTGTTTTGTCAGTAAGATGGTAAGGATTGTATTAATGTCCGTACCATACACTGTGCAATGGCCAATGGCTGGATACTATCCTTTAAATAGCTGCTTATTCTTGTGTAAAGGTTTTGTTTGAATCTGCAAAGTTGTTGTATTCATTCATACAGAGCATGAAATATAGTGAAGAGCTGCACAAATTGCCTCAAAATTCATTCCTCAAATTTGGGTTCTATTGTATGTCATATATATTGGTCTGGACGTACATGTGTTGGGTCATAACATACTTCAAGCCCAACTGATTTTATGTAGAAAGTCACCAAGTGGACAGATCGATACTTCACATTGAGCACTGTTTGTAGCTCTGTATGTTAAGGGATCTCAAAGAATTTGATCTTAACAATTGATAAATGTGGGACAAAATTCAAACCTGCAAAGTATCACCCTTAAGAAGAAAAAAAGGCCTTTATGCAAATTTCTTTCAGATTGTTGAATTTTCAGATGATGACAAGAAATTTGAAATTGAATTTTAAAAAAGATCAAAACCATCCCACCACTATAAAGTTTGAATTGAGAAAGATCCAATCATGTTATTTACCTTACATTTTTTATTTAAACGAGTGAACAATGCGAAGAGACAACAAAAAATTGTGCATGCTCTATTTAATAAATCTCAGTAATTATTCCTACTTCCAATTCTCAAGCTTATTAAGTTTCTAATAAGTCTGAACACTGTTTGCCCTGTGTGATTTTTAAGAGTGCATGAAGATTTAATAGTCATGTGTGAATGGAATATTTGATTATGACCTTTGAGCTATTGGTAGGAAGTTGAGATGGGTAGCATGTCCATGTGATGCTTCTCTTCTCATGCATTGGGTGACATGCATGTACAGGGTGTGGCAAAAACAAACTTGCTTTCATGATTAACCTCATTTCACTGCATGTATTCTTTCCAGAGTCAACAAAGAGGAGCTTGAATATCTATCATTTCAAAGGCAATTGGCAAAGCAAACAGAGAAAGCAACTTAAAGTCAATTCTTTTTTTCTTCTTTTTTTTTTGCATGTACTAGCTGTACTCCTAATGGCAGATACTGCAGGCTGACTTATTCATATAAACATGTCAAACTGCAATCTCTACCTTGTGGAGAATTACGCCATTATTGAAAAAGACACATCTTTCAATTTTACATATTGACAAAACAAATTATTGCTTGGGTATATGCCTCTTTACTGATTTTTCACCGTGTTTCTATTTTTTATTTCCTTTTTCTCTGTGTGATATCAAACGCCCTTGCATTAGGGATGAGACAGATGGTGCCAGGTAACTTGTGTGCCAACAAAATATTTAAATAAAATAAAATAAAAAGTAGAGTATTTCTCCTAACACCTCTTTCCTCCTGTTTGGGGTGTAACTGCTTTTTTGTGTATCTTTTTGAATTCCAAACTTGTGAGTAGGGACTACAGGGGAAACATCCCCTTGTGTTTATCACCCACTCCCCCTCTCCTTTGTGTTTGTGCAAGTATTTAAATGCATTATTCAAATCATTATCATATTAATGATAGATGAGAAAGACCAAGAGTGCCCTCCCGAAAAAAAGAACAATCAGAAGATCCAAATAAATTCGTTCATGTTTTGCGATGTCAGCCAATTTATGCATACTGCTGAGGCAAAAATAGAATTTTATGTTAATACAGAACAATTAAACTTACATGAGTGCTTATAAATATCACAACTGTGGCAGAGCTTAGCTGTCTTTCATCTTTCATTTTATTGGACCGTTCTGTGAAATTTATAGAATGAAGTCCCACAAGTTAAAGCCAAACTAAGTGTAGACTATTCCAAGCATGGGGAAATCTTTTCTTGTATTATTTATTTACAAAAAACTTTCTTGCTAAGAATTTCATAATCAATTAGTGTAGTGACTTTGTAGGATTTAGAACCTCCCCCTCTCCCATTATACTTACTCTTACCCCTTCCCCTCCCTCATGTGTATCTTTGAGAGCTGTTCTGAGAGACCCTATGCATTTATTCATGCTCTTGACAATGATATGTGAAAGCACCATAACACACTGTGACAACAAAGATGTGTATACACATTGCAGTATGACTGAAGAGAAAAATTCAGTGTTTGAAATGTAAACACACTATTCCCACAGTTTGCATAATGTGCCCTCAGAGAAGATTCACATTGTGTATCTACCAGAGTGTGAACACAGATGATTTGAAATACGTTCAAAACGTGAACACACTGTCTTTACTGTAGACACTGAGAAATCACAGTGTGGATACTTTACATTACCTACATACACAATACTTAATATACTGTGGCTATAAATTGCCACAGTGTGATTGTTGTACATTGTAACTGAAGAAAACATCTGGAATATTTTGACTGTGGCACACTGTGATACACTGTCGAATCACTATGTGTTTACACCAAGAGCAAAGAAAGGATTTGATATACTTACAGAGTGTTTCCAGGAAATTGTGAACATGCTCTACCACACTGTTCTTACAGTGCCATAGAGAGACCCATAGTGTACCTGTACCATCGTATGATTCCACATGATTTGAGGTACTTTGAACATTGACTGAGTTTGACCATACTGTTCTCACACTTTCGCCCACCTATCATGACAGCATGTGTATGTACTACAGTTTAAACACAAAGGAGTAGGGGGAGGGACCTCCTTAGCTTTATTCATGTTATTTATACTGGCCCATACACCAAGAAGTCTTGAGTAATGTGTGTAAAGAGTTCAAGAGTGAGACAGAGAATGTACATAAAAGGTTAACTGAGAGCCAAAAGGACAGCATTGTATACACCGATTCGGGCGACTTCTGGTGGAAGTGCGTCCTCATAAGGTGACGCCATAACTGGGGGGCGTCTGTACTGTCAGCTGGATCGGAGAAGCCCCCCAGTTATAGCGCCGCCACCGGCGGGCAGGTACATAAAACCCCCAAACCGAATCGGTGTATACTGACATCTACAGACTTACTATTGCCCTGTGAACCTCAACTAATAGACCATTTGGTGAGGTATTACTCCCTTTAACTACACAAGTTTACATTTCTGTTTTTTAAGTTTATGCAGACGTTACATCTAGCGCCCCCATAACCTCTGCTAATAATTGTCAAACATAATTCACGTATTAGTTCTACAAGTTTGTTTTCCTGTGTGTTAACCCATTACAGACTTTATATTATAACTAGTGCCTGTTTGATTCTCAGCTGATACTAATTTAGAGATACACATCGCCTGATGACTCTGTCTCTCAAAGTTTGTTTTCCAATGTCTTGCTCTGTCCTTCACCCCTGCATGCACATAACTCTTTTTGTTTGCTCGGCTCAGAGACTTGTATTCTTTATATTGTTTCCTGTTTTCATATCCCTGTTTGCATTAAGATTTCTACCCACATCAATGACAATGTTGGAAAGGTAAAATGGTCCATTTTGCATCATCGCTGAATCACAAAGTTGGTGCATAAAGGAGCTACTAACTATATCTAATACATTGCCTATCAGGACCTGCTGGCTCCCTTATTAAGTCTATAGGAATGAGAGAAGTCAATTTGTTAACTGTCATCATCACTAATCTAATCAGCAAAAGTGATCCTGTGAATTTGGGTTCAGTACTAAAATCTAATTCACATTTACAGCTTCACAGGGTTCAAGGGAAACAAAATTACTAATTCAGCATTCTTTTTAATTAGTGCACTTTTCTTATATCTTCTTTATTGAAATTGTGATATACAGAATATTAAAGCCCCATAATGTGCACTATTGATATTAAATTCATAGGTTAAGTTTGAAATATGTAGAAGTTTTTGAAAGGACCATTCACAAGTGTAAAGGATACAGCTAACTTAATAACAATACCGTATGTTAGTTGAAAGAAAATGTGTGAAAATATTTACCCAACTATTTGATAATTAATTAATGTAACTTGCATTAAAAAAAGCACGTTTAAAAAGCCTGAATACATTTCAGAGTTGAAGATTAATTTAATGTCACCAATATTTAGTTGATACAAGTGGATAAGTGTTTGCAACAGTTAGTTTAAACACTAATGGTCGTTATACATACATGTGGGAGCTCCCAAGCTCAATAGTGGATTGCAGAAGTCACTAACAGTATTCATCAATAGTACTATAAGGAATATGAAGGTCATAGTCGGCACACTTTGCTTGAGTATTATATAAACCTATGAAAAGTTTTATCATATGAATGTTCATCTAGCAAAGTGGTGATGTTTTTTCAATAAACTTTTAAAAGGATTGAAAATGTATGCAATTATTTGTACTGACATTTTGAGATGGAACATGACATCCGGTCACTCAAGGTCGTCGTTAGAAAGTGATGTTGATGATATTGAAATATTGTTAGACAAATCAAAACAGATATAATTGTTGAAACAGACTCTGCATTTATACCTCACTACACATGCCACTTAAAAATATGCTGTCCTTCAAGCAAGTTATCATAATATATTTGCTTCTGACCAATTAATCAATAGATACATGTATGTATATAGTGTAGTATTAATGATCAAATGTTTTACAATCAATTTCTTTGTAAAGCTTACATTTTGTTATACATGTATTACACTGTCCCATTATTGCTGTAATGAATTTTATTTTCATATTGGTATTATCATTTCACCGTAATACTGAGATTGATGAAAATTCTCAGTGGAAGATTTGATGGTATCAATTCATTTTAGATTAAATATGATGCTTTCCTAGACCCTGAAATAAAGCTTCTTTTTTAGATCACGTTCATCTCTCCCCAAATATTTCTTAGATAACCCTTATAGTATATCTATGTTCCATTATACATTAACAAAAATATTAACATATACATGTGTATCTTCATAAGTAGTAAATACCCCTTTATATTCTCATGTTTATCTTTTGTCTAATATTCTTTTCTACATGTATATACCTTGTATATCTTACTTCTACAACCCTTGAAATAAACCCTCATATGTATCACTATCAATAACAATTACTAATTGTTTACTAATTCATAATGTTACAAGTACAGTATCTAAATATGTGCATACCAGTAATAAAGAAATCTTATTTTTGGAAAAGGTCATAAATCTTGAGCCCTTTCCATATTTCTGATTAATTATTTATCACCATTATGTAGCAATATAGATAGAATAATTTCTTTTGTTTGTTGCTACAGTTACTTGTTCATGACTTATAATTAAGTCATGAACATGTCTATAATTTCTAATGAGCAAAAGCAATACTAGAATATACCAAAATATAGTTGCTGTTACATGGTTGAATTGCTTGGCTGTTATTATATCAATGGCTGACATTTTTTCCCTATAGATTAATTCTCTTCTCTCCCGCAAATGTCCAATACTAAGCAAAATAAATGAAAATACAAGAATCTGAAAAAGGACAGTTTAAACTGTCCCATTACCACAAAACTTAATCCACACCTGCAAATTGAGTTGCTCTATTGAATTTCTACCCAAACCAATTATTGTAGAATATACCAGTTTCTGGCCATATTTTCATCTTGTCTTTCTATTTGATAGATTCATAGATTTAAAGTGTGATATCATTAATATTTTCTTTTTTTATAATGAGAAATAATGACAGAAGAAATGATAATTAGCAATACAGCTCATGGAATCCTATTAGTGACACCTGTACCTTAGTAGGTCTCCAGAAATTAAAAAGATGTTTGGATAGTTTATACATCAAAGTTAAATTTCCATTGGAGGCAGGGTAAATATGGGAGTATGGAGGACTTAATTTGTTTCTCTTTTCTTTGTTGAAACAGTGGTGGAACAAGTGGAGGACCTCAGCAACTGAACACCATCAAGTCATTGAGGGTACTGAGGGTGTTGCGACCGCTCAAAACCATCAAGAGAGTTCCAAAACTAAAGGTAGGCTGATGACAGTAACTGCACATGCTTCTTCCTTTGGGAGCAAAAAACTTCTCAAGTATCATTTCGTCCTGAAAATTGTTTCATGGTGTATACAGAAGACGTTGCCCTAGATCCTCATCTATTGTGCTTCTTGAGCTTGACAGTAGCTGCATGTACTTTATGAATCATATCTAGACGAAACTAATAATACTTATTCAATTCAATTCAATTCAATTGTTTTATTTTTCCAAATCATTACAAAATTTACATCGTATACAATTACAGTTCATGTGCAGTAACATAATAGATGAGGAAAAAAGGGGAACCAAAAATCAAAAATCAAACTGTGTACATAATGATGATGATATCTGTTATAGCACTTCTGTAAAGCATATGTGTGCATAAGAGTACAAGGTGTTTAAGGTGCTTCAATTTTATTGTTGCTTTGGTTGGGTTACCAACTGTGGTGCTGACAGAATTCAGTGGATCCTTTCATACCTGGGGGATGTTTCACAAAGACTAAGATCGACTTTAAGTCTTACTTAACTATGGCAGGCCGTTCATGCCACTGTTTGCTCTCACCATTATGATCTTTAGATAATATTTATCCTTCAATAATGAATTATCAACAAATGTAAACTCTGTAGATTTGTAAAAATGATTTGTACGTCCCTTGAAAGACCAATGCCAGTAAATGGTGACAGCAAACAGTGGCATGAACAGCCTGCCATAGTCGATCTTAGTCTTTGTGAAACCATCTAAGTGGAGACTGGAAAATGCAGTTAAATGTCCTGTCAACTCTTAAACTGTTACTGCAGTCTAATAATGATATGATTTGAATGTTTTGATAAAAGATTCTACATTTATAATCAATTCATCAACTGTGTATTGTATAAACTGTTGTTTTTTAACTGTGTTGCTGTCTCTATCCAGGCCGTGTTTGACTGCGTGGTGAACTCGGTGAGGAACGTCACCAACATCGCTATCGTCTACCTCCTCTTCATGTTCATCTTCGCCGTTATCGGCGTCCAACTCTTCAAGGGAAAATTCTTCCACTGCTCTGACCTGTCTAAAGTCACAGAGGAAGAATGCCAGTGAGTTCTGCGCTTTTGATTCCATCATCCTGCCTAATAAAATTGATATGTTTAATACCACTTAATGTGCCTACAGAGAATATGTAGAGTGTGGAAACACTGTTCACAGTGACGCTGTGTTCCGCACAATGTCACACATAATCTAGGAGAGGGTTTGGAATGCCTTTCATTTTATGTACTATGTAGAAGTATAATATATAACATACGATGCAGTAATTAATATCTTTTGGGTATCCTCTTTGGTATTTCTTACTTCCTTTGTCTCAGTACGCTTTGTTTTTTGGTTAAATTCACCTGGAAATTAAATAAAAGGATAATAAATGAATAAGTTAAACAAAAACATTGTATTTACACAGTAACAAATCCAGAAAAGAGTAACACTTCTATTTGTTAACACTCTGTTTACTGTCTTTTATAAGAAAGTGAATCGAAACGATTTTGTATAAAATGTTGAGAAACCTATTACCAGTGTATCATTGAAGAGTATAGACAATGTTTTCTCCTTAGTGGGAAGTGATGAAAAATCCCACATTAATATTAACAGACCAGTTTATATACAGTTTAAGCTTGAGCAAATATATTTATTTATTTTGTTTATTTGTTCAGTTTTATTCAAAGAGGGGCACCCCTTCAGTGAATAAATGATTGTCCTTGTGGGCCCTGGAGGATATATTTTAGCTCATGTAGTATTTAGGCTATTTTTATATACAGACATGTGAACCATTTTTGCCTTTCTTACCTACAGGGGAAGATATTTCTTGTATGAAGGAGACCAAATTAAAGAAAGTGCTGACCGAGTGTGGGACAAGTATGAATTCAACTATGACAATGTCGCCTTAGCCATTCTCACTCTCTTCACTGTGTCAACTGGGGAGGGATGGCCAGAGTAAGTATTGCAGAATTTACTAACTGTTTTGATTGTACAGCCGAGCCTGTCTAGAGCGCCCGCCCAAGGGAAACAGAACAGTGGTCTTTGAGACAGGTGGTCTTTCTAGACAGGTTCCTTTAGTACATGTTTCAATGAGAAGCCATTTTCAAGGGAAACAAAAACGTGGTCTTTGTAGACAGGTGGTCACTAAAGCAGGTTTGACTGTAATACAAATAATTGTGAATTTGAAAGTACACAAGTCTAGCAAAAGTTAGCATGATGATAATGGTGAGTTCTTTTACAGCACACTTGATACACTGCACCCCATTATTACCCTGGCTTTAGGATGGCTGCCATTATGGTGCTCTAGCATTGCAAGGAAATGATTCCTGCCACGTACCCATTTATGTTCCATGGTTCGATTGAGGCAAGTGAAGATGTCCGGGCAAAGAACATTTGTACTGTGGTAGGGATTTGAACCCCATACCTTGTGGTCCAAAGCCGAGGGATGTATCCACTAGCCCACAACATCTCTACAGTTGTCATGGTGAAATAGATAACACTTACATACTTATAATAGTATCACTTTGATAAATTCTCATTCATCCCTTTACGGTATTCTTTAGCATATTGAAGCTATAAAAGGAACGATTCTGTAGAAAGGAAATATTTACAGGGAAACCATTGCCATCCAGCTTGCCAGCTTTATATATAATATCTCCTATTTTTTCACATCTTCACAGTGTTCTGTAGCATTCTATTGAAGCTAGAAAGTAAGTCATGGGTCCCTTCTGTTAAAAAGAAATATTCACAGGGAAACCCTTGCCATCCATCTTGCCAGCTTTATATATAACAACTCCTGTTTTTCATTTCTTCTTCACAGTGTTCTGAAGCATTCTATTGAAGCTACAGAGGAAGGAATGGGTCCCACTCCATACAATCGGATTGAGATGTCACTCTACTACGTGGTCTACTTCATTATCTTCCCTTTCTTCTTTCTCAACATCTTCGTTGCCTTGATCATTATCACCTTCCAGGAACAGGGCGATCAGGACTTCTTCGACGGTGAAATCGATAAGAACCAGGTTAGCTTTGAGGATCCCACTTTCGCTCTGGCGACATTGGGCTTACTTTATCAAAGATATAGGGTTAGGGCTGAGGTTACAATTTGGTTTTAGTTTAGGGGTTCATTGTTTAGGGTTAGGGTTTGGTAATAATATATCTGTAAAGCGCTTAGAGACATTGTATTAAGCGCTATATAAAAGCGGAATATTATTATTATTGTTATCATTATTATTATAGTGTTTGATCTAGGGTTGAAGTTTGGAATTTCATAAGTGTAAGGAATTCTACTCGAGTTTATTGTGTTATCTTATCGCAAAAAGAAATGGAAATCTATAACATGATCAGTAAATCAATTTTTGCAGACATTTCTTATTTTGAAAAACCAATTCATGCTCATTGGAATTCAATCAGATGCTTTAAGACAGTAAGTTCATGAAATAAAGCATTTAATCATCATTATCATTGTGTGCAATTTAGAACAGAAGTCGGTCAATACTAAGCCCAAGGTGCATGTGTATATTAAACTCAGCACATACTCAATGACCTTTCACCTCTGACCTTTCCTCCACAGAAACAATGCATAGAATTTTGCATCACTGCCAAGCCTGTGGACAGGTTCATGCCAGAAAACAAGAATGGATTCCGTTTCAAGGTGTGGAAGTTGGTAGTGTCGTCAGCGTTTGAGTACTTCATCATGACTCTCATCACGCTAAACACCTTTACGTTAATGGTGAAGGTAAGGTATTCATTCAATTCAATACACCAGTTAACGGTTGTGGGCGCCATCTTAATTTACAAATGACCTCTAAAGGTCAGTGGTTATGCGTAAATTAAGATTGCGCCCATGCAAATTATGATGACATCACTGTCTGCGCGCTGCGTTGTGTGCTCAAATCATAATTTGCATGAGCGCAATCTTAATTTACGCATAAACCACTGACATCTAGGTCATTAAAATGGCGCCTGCGCATGCGCACTGATGTAACCGTAAACTGATGTATTCAAAAGAACATGGTAAATAAACAATAAAACATGAAATAAGGTCATCAAATAATTATAAAAGAGAATGTGACTTCATGCATTAAAAACATAATGTTATCAATAAATTTATTTATTAAAAACGTACTAATCACCTAAAAATAATTTATGTATGGCTAGAATGTACATAATCAATTTTACCCAGAATTTGAAGAGCAAAAAGAAAAAGAATATGAAGAAAATGAAGAATAACATAAAACTGCGCAAATGGAACCCAAGCTGGACTTTGGTTCTGTGCATTTAGACTACTTTATTTCATGTATAAATAATCTTTTTCAATTGACAAGAAAGAGAAGGAAAAAGAATAGATTCTAATATTTTTTTTAAATCTCCAATTACAAGCCATTAAAAGCAAAACCTTTATCATTATCTGTTTTTGTTTTAATTGTTTTAATTCATTTTCTTCATTGCATGTGATATCATCTTGGTATTACTGCTTCATGTCCCATTTTTTTCTCCCACTTTTCCTTTGCAGTATCATGGCCAGCCGGAGATTTACTCAGCCATCCTAAAAAATCTCAACATTGCATTCACTGTCCTCTTCACGATAGAAGCCATGCTCAAGCTTACGGCATTTGGAATAAGGGTAATGTTTCTTATGTTCCTAATCTGCACTTTCGGTAATGGAGTATTCCAGAATTTTTAATTGCCACTTCGAATTTTGCACGCTATAGTTCCTTGCATTAACTACGGGACATTTAGACAATATTTTCTTACCTTTAAGAACAGGAATCAACAGTAGAGATTTGTGTTATGGTAATAGTCAAGCACTTCCAGGGGGGCCCTATGAAGATATGACCAGATGTAAATCCCTTTTTCTCGAACGTCATATTATTATTCTTTAAAAAGTCTCATTTTTTGGTATTGTGATATCCCATGAAACGGTCAAGCTTTTCATATAACTACTGCTGAAAGTTTTTTCTTCTTCAAAATGATGAACATTCTACCAGAGTTGAATTTATGTTTTTGTCATTTTATTCTTTGAAATGACAGTTGCTGACCGTTTCTTTGCAGTTACCCATTTACAAGCTCATACTCTCAATGTATTTCCTGTCATGTCCCGTTTCCCCTCTCAGAATTACTTTAAGGAGGGATGGAACACGTTCGACTTTATCACAGTGGTGGGGAGCGTGGCCGATGTCATCATTTCAGAAGTTGGGGTAAGAAATCATCATTTATAGCCGATGATACAGAATATACTTGACATTGTCCTTGTCTCCACACAGTTTTTTTCTTGGACGATAGTTTTTGTACTGGGGTTTCCATTTGTATTTTTCTTTCCTTTTTTTTTTAAACTTTAAACTTCCCAAGTTTAAAACAGGGAGGTACAAAAACGTAATATCAAATACAGTGCTGAAATTGAGAATTAGTTAGAGTTTGACATTATTCCAAACAGATCTCTGTTTCTATATATCTCTCAGTGAAGTGTTATTTCTCAACCTGTACAAAAGAGCTACAGGTTTCCTGGATTTTTCTGTAAAAAATTCACAAGTTCATCAGTTTATTTTGGCCTTCTATATGTATATTTATAAAATAAAATTGGCGGTTATGACTTTATTTGTACAATTATTTCATATTTTTTTATCTTACCAATATAGCTGACATCTTAAACATCACTGCAGCATTTTTCCTTCAGATTTAATTGAATGATAAAAAAGTATTTCATTCTTAAAAATAAGTTTAAATGAATCTATGTACTTCTTGTTTCAAAAGACCTGAATGTTTATGGAATCAACCATCCATAAAAATTCACCAAGAACTGATATTCATGGTAAAAATAGACAAGACAATGAAAACACAACATCAAATGTGAATGTGTGTCTAAATACAAATACAAATAAATTGTACATATAAAAAGGAGGAATAAATGAAATTGTTTATTATTCATATTCGATCCCACCGCTGCCATCAGTAATAAAGCCAAAGCTCTATTTGATTGAAATGGGGGAAAATTTTACAAATAGTGCGCAAATGATTTATGAAATGGTGGGTACAATAGTTTAGCATTACAAATAAGCATCTATTGTTCAATTTTACAGTGTAATATTGATTGATGCATACTCATTTGTAGTATGCTAAAAGGTTCAATGTTGTTTCACCAAACAAGGGATGATAGTTCCTGCATTATGTATGAAGTTGGTGTACACTGTCGATCATGTTGTGAGGTAGTGCAGGAGGTTGTTCCTGCATCTGTCTCCAATGATGAACCTTCTGGTAAATCAGATCAGTAAATTGTGTACACATAAACTCTTATAACCATATTTTCGTCAGTTTACCTGTGTACATCATGTAGGAAATACATATTGCATTTCTGATATTAAACCAATAAAAGACAAAACAAATGACTGCTCCCTGTATAGCTGAAATAACCCTTGCTGATATAACAAAATATACCTGCAATTTGAAAGGAAACTGCAGCTTTCACCCACCAGCCTAATCAATCAAGCAATATTTATTACTCCATTAATACTAACATGCTCCTGTAGCGGATAGTAAATATGCTATTAACCCTTCACCACCGCCCATAATGATAGTGTGTTTGTATGTGATTGCACCTATGATATAGTATAGTCTAATGCCTATAGTATCACCCCTTTGAGGCTGTTGGTTGATCCCCTGACATGACTTCTAGATGCCATCCCATTGCATTTAGAGGAAGGAAATATTTTGACGCCGGGAATCATGGATTGTCTTTTTTTCATCTCAAGGATACCAAGCTGCCTTCCGTTGTTCCTATAGATGAGTCGCCCATAACAGCGTGACATAGAATGATATATACAATGCTTAAAGGGGACAAATAAAAAAGATGAACGATTCATAGACATATGTGATTAGAAGACTTAAATCGTTCTCAAAAGTATTTCTAAATATAAATGGGTAATTATGAGGTAGCGTAAATGAGGTCTGTAAAGAAGTTAAAAAGAGTTCTTAAATTTATCATACATATTCACAAGTTGCCTTTTCTTGATCAGTGCCTTGTCAGTATTAAACTTGCAACATCTCTCCAGTGAAGTTATGTATTTAAATCTGATACTTCTTTTATTAAACATGTATGATACCAGCAATAGAACCTCAACCCATAATGGTTGCCTTTGATGAAAGGAAAAGAAGAATTCCATATTAAATGAATACCAAAATATTAGAACTTCACTACATCACTCAGGGTTTTATCAATGGAAAGTTACAAACAGCTAACTTGAGACCCATAAGGCTAATGCTTTGTAGTATTGGATTGGAGAAATCATTCTTCATGAAGTTGGCAGCCATTGCTTGATGACTCTCTTGAATAGAAGTGGATGCAGGAATCTCATGTGTTGGTATAAATACTTTAGTTATATGGTTGAATTTTGATATTCAACATGGCAGCAAAGTATCGTATAGGTTGTGTCCTTGGTGGATTTGAGATGCTATTGTCACATCTTCCTTAAGGCACTCCATTGAAGCTGAAATAGACCTGATATTATGAAACCAGCATTTTCCTTGGATACATAATAAGAGATTTCAGGAGATTCATGGCTTTCATTTGTTATAAGATTTCCAGTCAGGTCCTACCTCTGTGCAGGATATATCATTTTTAGTTTTTAATGAACTGACTGTACGGAACAACTGTTTTTGCTGCCTTTATCTTATATCCATACAAATGCTGGTAGTCAATAGTTATAGAGGGGTCTCCTCACACATGTTTTATAGAATATTTGGGCAGTAAAACAGGAATACCACAAAGTAAATAAAAAGGAGACTCTGACGGATTAGAATGATGAAATAGGAATACCCTTTCCCAATTATTAAACGGAAATACTGAAGAATATTCAAAAGTAGACTGGACTACTGTAAACTTAAAGGGATATCTTTGGGATGATTTGGGATTTTTCATTTTTACCCTTATACACAACTACTGTAACAAGAGTAGATTGTTTGGGAAACTTTCTATTGAATAATTCTAGGTTTATCTCAAATTCTTGGAATAGTCGATTTATGCAAAAAAACTAAAATATAAAAACAACCAATCACAAATAGCTGTGTGCCATGTGATGTAGCACCATTATCGTCATTCATGTCGCGATGTCTGTCTCACAGATAGTGCCCTCGCCCATTGTGTAGTGTCCTGCCTTGATTGTGGGTATTGTGTGTTTGTAAAAATATTTAAACAATAGGGACAAGGTGGAAGATATATAATAAGGTAGGTTACAAAGAAAGATGGGGCATCATTACTTTTTATCTTGGAAGGCACATTTTGTGCTTTAAAATTTGGCGACATTGTTGATATGTAAAGCGCTGATATAAACCTGTGTTTGAAGTTGACATAATTGGGTGTATTGTCATGATATATTTAGTAAATTTTGGTTACTGGTAATGTGTCCTTTAGTGCCCCAAGTACTTTGTGTATATCTTAACCCTTGTAAACCCTGTCCCATCTCAGATTCTTTATCCAAACGATCAACTTTGTGCCCCCCTTCCCGATTATACCAATGACACGCGGCGTCTACCCCCCTGCCCCCACCTCGCTGACTGCATGTTTATGTCATAAATTATTTTTTGTATTCCTTTTCAACTTTTTTATTTGTAGCAGGTAAGTAACTTGTAGGGCGTACCTGTGTTCCCATGGGATCTACCTGCGAATCCTGATCAACCATCCAGCCTCAGTCCCAAACCTCTTGACCTCTGACCCTCTGACCCTTGACCCCTCACCCCTCACTTCCTGTCCCTCTTAGTCTCACTCTTAGGTGGTGGCATATTAACCAATCACTGCTCTACTAACATTTAGTTTCTTAGTCTTCATATTTTACATAAAGATGACATGTATCAACAAAAAATATGTACTCTGAAACTAACATATCACATTTCAGCAGAGAGAGAGGGAGATAGAGACAGAGAGAGAGATAGCTATCAGTCTTCAATGCAGCATTTCCAACATTGACCACTGACTATCAACCCTCTTTATTTATTGATATATTTTGCACCAAATTGATAAACAAAAAAGTGACATAATATCTTAAATCTTACTTCCTTTCTAATGACATGAATTATGTGTCGTAAAAAAGTCATCAAGATATTTCTCTTTCCTCTAGCCTCGATCAAAGCCTTGTTAATGATATAGAATGAAACACATGTAAAGCAGATCAGCAATCACTACTACGGTGCCTGTAGGGAAAGAAGACTACATTGTATGGAAACAACTGGCAATCAACTCAACAGCATATGAAGTTTGTGAACTCACATACATTTGTAAAAGGAAAATAAAGCTTATCATAATCCAAAAATATCAAACAAGATGTTGTAATTCAGGCAATGAAAACCACTTTCAGTGAGGTTGAATAGAGTGAACTAACATGTATCCAGTCACTTGGATGTATACATATTAGTTTTAAAAATGTTACAATAATCATACAAACTTATTATCGATTTTAGCTGAAGGCAAAGGAAATTATACTTCTACAGAATGTCCTTAAATCCACCACTACAATTCATTCGGTGTTCAGTAAATCATCAGTAAATTGATGTATTAAATATAATTATACCTCTAAAGATACACAAATATATGTGTATCTAGAGTATTAGTAACCTTAAGCTTAGATGTATAAAAGTTACTCCAAGTCGTTCCATCAGATACAACACCTGCACATTTTGTACAGAAAATGCTAATGATCGATAGAGGCTGTTTAAATCTCATTAAACTGTGGTAACATGAGAATTAAAGTAACATTTGAGATGTTTATAAAGAAATAAACTTGTAAAGCCTCGGTCACAAATGCCATTACGAACTGCTACGAACGCCGTAAGAACGATTTTCAGACAATGAAAATTCGGAAAGACAATGGAAAAACGGAGATTCGTACGAAATTATCGTTCGTACAAACCTTTGTGACCGTAGCATAAGTCTCTTTTAACATGGTGATCTTCTAGGTTCACATGGCTTCTAACAATGAGAATTGATGAATTTTAAAAGTTAATCCCACCGCTGCCACCATTTATGTCACCCAAATATTAGATAATTTATTTGTTGATAGAAACAGAGTTTTAAACTCTCCTAAAGTATCTATAACTAGAATTTACTGACCAAAAAAAATAAATCATTTTAGATATCTGTATTTTCGTGAGACTCCTTAAAATATGCTATATAAGTGTGCCATTTAGGGGGATGTAATTCTTATCAAATTATAATCAAATAAAAAAAAAAGTGATGAAATGTTTGTTAATCAAATGTTTCATAATATTGGTTATGTAGGACAAAAATACATATTTGGCAAGCACTTCTGCCACCAACTGGCACATTGCAATTGTAATAAACACAACAACAACAAACAATTTAACAAACAAAATGGAGGTGAAGAAAGGAAGAGAAAGAGTTGATCTTATCAATACAGTCACAAGAAAGGAACCAGTTAAAGCAGAACCTGTTTAATTTTTTTCTGATCCCCAATTTTTAAAATTTATACTAGCTTCTTGCCACCCCTCCCCCTCCCTCCCCAGCTGCCCCCTTCCCTTTCCCTGGTACCCCAGCCATTCCCACAACGCCCACTCTTTTCCATCCTACCCTCCAATCTTCCAACCGCCAAACACCAATCGATACCTACATCTCCACTGCTCTAGGCTTCAACAGACCAAGTCCTGCCATCCAGTTACGTAATCGACGGTCACCCTGGTGATGAGTTCTTTCTGTTCTCTTACTGGTTTATTTATTTTTTTTTTTAATTCCTTAATATCTGTTTGGCTAAGTCATGATTACAAGTCCCATTTTCAAAAATCACAATCAATTTTTAAAGTCAGCAAATTGGGATAAGTTATTTCATTTAGGATTCCTATGAAAACAAAAGAAAAAGATGACAAATCAAAGAGGAGACCAATAGATTCTTGTACATTTGACTAAATTTTTATTACAAAAAAACAAGTAGTAATGAACAGGTTATTATTAAATTTGGAAATTTCGGGTTGAATTGTATTCTAGCATTGCAAATCGATGGTAATATTTGTTACATACTGTCATTAGATACATTTTATGAGCAATTTAGTTATGTCTTGTGAAATGGAACTTTAAAAAGCCCCCCAACAAAACTGTTTAAAGACAAATATAGATTGGGAAATAATGTATCGGTAAAGATGATGGCGAAAATAAGTAACCAAAAGAAACGGTTGGATCAATAAATATTTAGTCTGTCTATTGGGTTAGGAATGTACCAGTTTTGGTGATATGTTTGTATTAAATAGTAACAAACAGATTCTAAAAGTAATTATTGGCATGTTCATTTTATTTGCTGCAACAATAACCTGTGCTTCTAGCAATTCAGCCATCTTTTTAGTTCGCCTTTCACTAATCAATTTCAGAAATGTACATTTTTCTTTTTTTTCCCTGCAAGCCTGCACACTCCATAATGCTATTTGGCTTAACCATTCACTCTCCCCAACCCACTCACTTTCCTGCATGCTCAGTGTAAATAATCACTCTCTCACTAATCGTACTGCTTGTTTTTTCTCAGCCATATTATGTCTTTTTCCATTCACACTTTTTAATAATCAATGTCTTTCCACAGGGAACCTCACACGTACAGCAGCTTCTTCATGTTATATTTCATTGCTATGTTACATGTCTTTTGCTTTGCTTGTAGCAATGGATGTCTTTGAATTTCTTCTGTAATCAGCCTTGACCGGTCAAATCATACATTTTAATGTATGTTTTGCATTCTATGCATGCATGATTTTGTTGCTCAGCACAATAACTGAACTTTAGATACCCATAAAGGAGGCCGTTTTTTACCCAAATGATACTCATTTGAGAAAATATTTCGAACAATAATTTAGGTTTGAATACACCCTCAGTATAAAGCCCACCTACAGGACTTCTTTCTTGACACAAATGGACTTGTAACAACCTAATAAACAAGACTTGGTCATTTTAATCTATACAAAACAGTTTGTAGTATGTCTAAACAGCGCCATAATCTATAGTTAACTAGAATAAATGGTATTAATATTTTTATTATTATTATCATTTATTATTAACTACAGTGTGAATTACTATTAGAAAAATAAAAGTGTGGATGTTCAAATGTCAGTTGTTTCAAGTTCTTTAAATCTGAGGAGAAACTATGGTAATGATGCTATGGATCTCGTTATTATTTTATGAGTGTTTAGGTTCAATCCCTCTGTCATTGAAAAGAGGTTTATGTCCACTGTCCTTTAATTGTTACTGACGTAAGTTTTAATGATTTTATTTTTGTAACACACAATAATGGTATGTTGTGCGCATCTAATTAAGAGATACACAAATAATTGCAAGTTTGCATGACAGAATGATTGACAATAAACTCATTCACACCTGCATACATCTATTGTGTCATCTCTTCTTCTTATACAGGAATTCAATGATAAACGTTTCAAAATTCTTGCACTTGTGCTTGCGCTAAGGGCTTGTCAGTTTAACAATTTATTTTCTTGTATTGATTACAACTACTGATTTTGTCTTACTTTGAGTTTCTTCTGCAGGTTTTTATGTAGCTATTATTATTACTTGAATGTGATAAATTGAATGTTGATTTTGTTTTCTTTTCAGTTGACTGAAAGTGCTCATTTCTATCATGTTGTTGTTATGAGCTAGTCTACTGCATGAGAGCTTGTTCACTGGATGCATTGCTTCTCCTTTACAACAATAATTGAAATCATTAGAAATGAAAAACAGGTCAAAACTATTTTGCATTGTTAGACGCACACAATATGACATCTTGTCAGTTGACAGATCTCATTTTTATTTAAAAACACTATTGCAACCCAAAGCTTCTTTGATAATTTGTTCCTTCTTCATAATCCAATAGGGCTTCAGTTTATTGCATCACAAAAATATATTAATAGCTGTGAACATAATCACCCAGTCTTGCCCAAGCCTAGGTACCAGATACTTGTGAGCAGGATATTTGGGGTTGGAGGGAGGGGAGAGGGGGGAGGGGGGGGGGGTTCCATAATGTTCAATAGCATAGTGGTACTCCCTAGGGATGATACAGTTACTTCTAATTGTGAAGACCATTTTATTTGACGAAAAATGATCAATATGTGCGAAAATCCTCTGCACCATAGACATGCTTTCATTACTTCATCAACGCATCTGGCATGTCGTTATCATTTTCAGTGCTCACAGTATTCTCAATCCAACTATTCTTCCTTTCATATTCTTCAGCCTTGCCTCTGTGACATTGGAGTTGACATTGATGGTTTGTTGTTCAATAGTGGCTATTGTTGTGTATGCTGGTTGCCATGGTAATTGCATGATGTTATTCTTTTCTTTTCTTTTGCTACAATTCTCTTCCTTCTTCTCATGTTGTCTCCATTAGGACAATTTCATCAACCTGAGCGTGTTGAGATTATTTCGGGCAGCCAGGTTAATTAAACTTCTTCGACAAGGTTCCTCAATTCGCATTCTTTTGTGGACCTTCATTCAGTCATTCAAGGTAAGTCATTCAACCCTACCTTGCTGGGGAGTGTTTCACAAATATCCCAAGTTGAACTTATCTCTAAGTTGGACTTACAATTATGGGAAGCCGTTAGCATCTATGAAAATATTTTGTAAAAGTTATTTTTAAATGCATAAAATGTTGAATCAAATCATTCATATTTTCCATTTATCAAGGAGATTTCATGTTCATGATGTGGAATTTATAAAAAGTCTAAAATACTTGAACTTTCGCTTTTGAACATAATTTAATTTAAGGCTACTTATGGCTCTCCATAATGTTTAAGTCCAACTTAGAGTTAAGTTCGACTTAGGATCTTTGTGAAACACCCCCCTGCTCTCAAATATAACTACCACATACTAGCAAAATGCAGTGGCAGAGAGCACAACACATAATAGACCAGTGCACAGTTAGCACATGTCTCAAATAACCTCAAATATCCACAGATCTTCAAAACATGAAGAGGTCCCACTTTGTACATTTTGAAATAATCACTCCTACAACGATAGAGGTGCTTCATAAATAGCCTTTGTTTCCCCTTTTCAAAGAATACTTCCACTTGTGTATCACGGAGTGCACAGCTTGTGCATGAGCATGTATAATGCAACTATGAACTGGCTTACTGTTGAAAATCATAGTTTTAGCACACACAGGTAGAACCAAGCATTAGGAAATGGAGCTTGTAGATACATACCTGTATACCATCTCGATGAGGCGTAATGTTAGCTAAACTTGCATTCAGATATGTCAAAAAAGAACTTTTAAGTAACTGACATCACTAATTGTTATGTATTTTGCCTTTGGACGTGTCTGTTCATTCCACTTAGTTATACTAATCTACCAAATTTGATCAAATGACACCTGGGACCTGTTTCACAAAGCTTTTTTTCAATGAAAAATGACAAAAACCTGTGACAAATCTGCTGATAACCAATCAGAAGCAAGGATTTCACTAGCTCATAACAAAAACTGTCATTTGTCACTGATGACAAGTTTTGTGAAATGGGGCCCAGGCTAGGTAGTATCGTTCTTGCCTACCACGCCTACCTTGAAGGTCATGGCTTTAAAGATGCACGTATCTGCATCTCTGGTGCGTATAAGATAAACACTCAATGAAATGCACATAGTGTTAATGATATCTCCTTCATTGATGTCAGTGTAATAGGATGATGATATGATGACGTAATTCTGTTCCTCTTGTTTTTCCAACCCTGCTATCTTCTAGGCCCTACCATGGGTATGTCTGCTGATATGGATGCTGTTCTTCATCTATGCAATCATTGGAATGCAGGTGAGAGATATAGCATTTACCATAGCACTTTGATAAAATACCATTTTACAGATAATGGTCAAATATGAGATACAATATTACCATCTTATCTTTTTTATGATCAACTCTTTATACAGAAAATGATATTTCACAAAATAGTTATTATGATACTTGATAGTAGGCTTGCGATTGCACCATGTGAGAGAGAGGGAGGATTGGGAAGTCCTGAAAAGGACTCTTGATAATATTTCTTTCTTGAGTGTGTGTAGTCCTGAAAAGGACTGTTTGGTGTAGTCTTGAAAAAAATGATATAATGATATAATGCAAAAGTCCATACATGTAATTGTTTGTTTGATTTGATGGTATTCAGTGAATGCATTTTTTAATAGTGAAATGTCATAATCGAGGTAGTAAAATCTACTCATCTTTAGTGCTTGGTGGTGCTGCTTCTAGTCTTAACAATAGTCCGAGCCACTAGTGGCGATCTCTACATGTACGTCATCCTTTTGTTTCAGGGAGGGGAGAGGGGATCTTTGCCCCTCCTTCGAACATAAGAACAACACAAAACCGCTGCCAGTGCCGGGGGATGCATTGCGCGGCAACGGAGATTGAGATATTTCTTGTCTGCAAAATATTTCTTGTCTGTTATCGCTGCAAACCTTATTTTGAGATAATTACAACCACGATGTCCAATATTTATAACAAAACCTATTAATATATGCGAATATTACAATACAAGCTTTATAGACAATACAATATGATGCTATTATTTTTACTGAAGGAGAACATTTTGAAATACATTTGACTCTTTAATTTGTCAGACATACATGTATGATTTGTGCAAATTTGTGATTATCAGTCTATATAATTGATAATTAGCTTTAATTTCTTATATTTTCGATGTGTGAGAAATAGTTTGTAAACATGTGTAGGTTACATGGACTATTTTCAGTGATGATTGAACCAGTGTGTGTATCTTTCTTTTGCAAACTGTAATATTTTGTACCAATTCGATACCAATCTGCAAATATTTGTACTATGAACATTTGCATAACCAAGCGATTGATCCATCAACAGATTTTTGGTAACATAGCACCAATAGACGGACAGCAAATTAATCGTCACAACAACTTTGGCCAATTCTTCTCGTCGTTACTGTTGCTGTTCAGGTAGGAGTGCTGGGGAATTTCCCCTTAATGATGTCATCGTGGTGGTGGGGAATTCCCTTGCTGAGCATGGCCTTGGTTACAGCATACCATCATTTTTTTCCATTATTTAAATCATTCTTTACCCCTCCTCACCAAAATGAAATGTCTGCTTTAGTGTTGGCATGGCATGAACAAGTGCCCCCAATATCCCAACTTCAATCATAAACTGAAAGATAATTTGACAAAGACATGAATGAAATTTGTTTCCAAATAACACAGGTATAAGTTCAGAATAATGAACTTTGTTTTCGTACCTTTTGGGAAAGATGTTTCTTAAAAGTTTATAAGAGTGTCATATTTCCCTTTTCTGGGCAAATATTTGTTATCTTTCAGTTTATTGTTGAAGGACATGAAGTTCTTTGATTTTATTTTTCCTGAGTTTGAATATCATCTGTGCTATGACTCAAAATTAAGTTTTGTTTAAATTGCATGGTTTGCTGCCGTGGATCTATTACTGCATGTGGTCCAATTTATTTTGCTGCATTTGCTGGTTGTTTTTCTTTGGGGAGGGGGAGGGGGGGGGGGGGCAAGAAGAAGAAGATATTGTTGATTTGAGTCATGGTACAGATGTCAGGCTTGGTTTAATTACAAGTCTTTCTCTGGTGGAGGAAGGACTCCAAATACCTTGCATGCCTCATCTCTTTATCATTTAAATCATTTGGGTTTGTTTTTGTTTTCTTTTTGTTTCTTTGACCTCATCTTACCCTACATGCATTCAATCCTGGGCTTTTATTAGATCTTCGGCCCAATCGGCATTAGTCCCAATTCCTCTATAACCACCTACAACAATTTCCACGTCTTCTTCTATGCCCTATTGTTATTATTCAGGTAAAATTTGCAAAGATCAGTTGCTGTGTTTGTGCTTTCTTTATGAGCTAGGATCTCTTGGCTATATAGAATTTGTAATTGAATGCAACTCCAGGACTGAACGCAAATTCTCTCTATTCTGATTGGCTGAAAGTCAACCTGTGTTTTATTTTTGGAGTTGCGTTCCTTTTCAAGATCTTATACAAGAAGTCCCTGGCCATTATGTCTTTCCCTTAATTGTTCACAGTCGCTTTGTAGCGCAGAGATCAGAAGGGCGCTTGTTCCATGTTGTGGTCTAAAATGTATATGTTATCAGAGACATATTTGATTATCTGTTTTGAAATCTTAAGTGCATTCTTTCAAGAAGGCAAAACTTTACTTCATTGCATTTCAGCAAAATATTCATACAACTTTTTCACAATTATCTTTGCTAAGTTTAAAGAAACTGTGGTAAACAATGAATTGATCTTGGACTTTAATTCAACACAAGATAGCCACTTATAAACAAATAGTTAACTGAACTACATATGAACATACTTTTGTAATGCAAAGCTCACATAGGCCATACATTAGAAACATACATGTATATGTTTTTCTTTGATTAGAAAAAATGAATTCAATCAAAGCGTTAAGCCATCTTATAGTTTACCAATAAAGTTCTTAACCTTTGTTTCTTGCTATGTCTCTTAACAGATCATATTGTTTTATGAATTGCAATATGACCTATTAAGAAGGAGATAGATCATGGATACAAATGGGGCAGGATTATATTTGATGCTTGTGTGGAACAATTATTATTTAAGGGGGGGGGGGGTCTTCTGATCCTAAGCACACGCACACATTATGGCTAGCTTTGCTACTAACATTAGTACTAATGTGTCTGCTATACACTTTGTTGTGTTTTTACGCTTGCGTGTATGAACGTTAAACATCTGAAAAAACAGAATTATATCATGTATTTCAAATCATTTACAGGAGATTCAACTTTAAAATACACTTTTGTCTATATCACTATTCAAAATCATATACATGTGTATTGCACACAAGTTCTTATATTCAAATATATGATTCCCTATAATTTAGAGTTTTTTGGTATTATCATTCTCTCAAATTTAATTGATTAGCAGCTGTTGTTTCCGTCTTATCTCAAAGCCTATGGTCATTGTCCATTATGGTCATGATTAATTTTGTGGACATATTAATATATATATATATATATGTGTTGACTTTGAAGTTTTAATGGTAACGACATTCCGATTAAAAGATACTGGTAAAGGGATGATATATGAACATAATGTTCCTCACAGATCAGCAAATTTGAGAAATGTTGGAAATGCATGTAACTCACAAGTTTGTATTTCCTATAGATGTCTGTCTATTTGATGCCACTTTGTTTTCATTAGACATTAGACTATAATTACAGATACAATTGTGTTTCTATTTTTACATGAAGAAACAAACATGTAAATTGTTCATTGGGATTGCTTTAGCAAGTAGCAAAAGAGTTCTCAGAGTAATTACCTTTATATATCATCAAAAGTTACTCCTAAAATGTTAAGAAGTGATTTGCACTTAGGTTTTGGTAGACAATGTAAGGAATGAAGATTCATTAGTATATTGTTAAATTTGTGGAGTGATGTTTCTGTTAAATGTCATGTTTATGATGTAGTGCAGATGAGTCTCTTTCCAATTAACATTTGTTTTACTCTATGTGTTATCTTTCTATACATCTTTCTCTTTCACTTAGTCTATTGCTTCATTTGTCATGCATTCCTTTTTGTGCTCCATATACATGTATGCTCTCTCTCTCTCATCCTCCCTCCTCCTTCTCTCTCTCTCTCCATCTCTCACCCTATGTATTTATCTCTTTCTTCTCTCAGCCTTGTATATGCATTTATCACATTCAAGCATTTGATAAAACCTGATATATTTTGTATTTATGCAACTCCCTATCCTCTTGCAAATATTCAAACTCTCAATGTAACTTTTAGTGTGAGTTTAGTGTGACATAACTATTAGGTAATACATGTAGAAGTGTATGTTATATAGTAATAATAATCATTTTATTTAACTATACTAATGATAATGTGATTAGTTCTGGTTGAGATAGTTCTATTCATATTTCATTTCATTTCATTTCGTATTTCATTCACAAGACATAATTAAAAAACAAATTATAAATCTAAAATATACATTATTATGGTGTTTTAGAAAGTGAAAGATTATATAAAGCAATAAAGTAATGCATACAAATATTGGTAAATTAAATTTTGTTCTACAATAGGGAGCCCATGTACAAATAGATGATAGTAAATAAAATGGAAGAACACAATTAGACTGGAGAAGAAAAGAGGAAAGGGGGTTGAATAAGTAATAAAGAAACGGGGGGGAAAAGAGGGGAGAGTTGATATTAAAGGTAAACAGAAGCTTTCTTTCCCTTTCCAGGTTAGAACAATCATAGTTTCTCACAACATAAGGAAAAGTTTCCAGAATTTATATCTAGATTTTTTATAGATATATATATTAGTTCATATTCTCCAATATTACTTGTGTTAGAAAAGAAAAATTAGACAACAAAATTATATTGTGACCTCATCACCCATTCAGAATAATCTCTGCAGTTTCTTGCCCAATTAAATTACACGATTAACACTGGACATTATCCTTTAAACCCATTGCCTACTGAAACCAGGTGATCCCTGTACTAAGTCAATGGCAGTGATTAAATTCAGTAGTTAATGGGCTAAGCATTGTGAATATTTTGTTCTGACCTTACAGATGTGCTACAGGCGAGGCATGGCAGTCCATCATGATGAGCTGTCTACCAGGAGCTGCTTGCGCTGACCCGGACCCTCATAACCCATCTGGTATCAAAGAAATTTATGATTGTGGCTCCTACTTCTCCTATGTCTACTTCGTGAGCTTCAGCTTTCTCTGCTCTTTCCTTGTGAGTACAGC
Organism: Strongylocentrotus droebachiensis; assembly: GCA_035222895.1. Taxonomy (NCBI): domain Eukaryota; kingdom Metazoa; phylum Echinodermata; class Echinoidea; order Camarodonta; family Strongylocentrotidae; genus Strongylocentrotus; species Strongylocentrotus droebachiensis. Next base: position 251,634 of record JAVYIG010000024.1, read on the forward strand.
TCCTCCTTCAATCTTGGACACGTTTAGTCTCGGAATAAAGTGTTAAAGCCTGTCTGCACTAGTTTGACCAGGAGGGATTAGACCTCCCTGCATGGTCACTGACAGGTGGTTATCTCATCAAATCAGCTCTCATTAACATTAGAAAAAGGGGATATTTGGGGACCAACAGGTACTGCTTAGGCATTGTTTGCTATGTAGAGGGTGCAATTAGATACAAGTAGTGCAGTCCCGTGTTAAAACACCCCTGAGAGCTTAACCAAACTATGGGCTGCTTTGTTGTAGTGTTAATTTTCCAGATTATCTTATACATGTGGATATGTTTATAAACCTAGCCATATTGTCTTTAAGACATGTTTGAACATGTTTTTGTGATGTAATTTAAATTTAAAAATGTTACTATTTTCCTTGTGAAAAGTAACATCTCCCTCAATTGGTAAAGCATCTACCTGTCGAACCAAAGACCATGGGTTTTAATCCGACCCAGAGAGATGACTGAAGCCTGTGTTGTGTGTTTACGTGCCCCTCCCTTTTCCACAGGCGCAGGATCGGTAACAGTGGAAAACACTCGTCCCTCAGATAGGATGTTGAATGGAGGTCCAGTGTGTGGGAGATTCATCTCTTATAGAGTACCGAAGCTGAGACGTCATAAAAATCTATTTTTAGAATTTCTCAATTTGTTCGTCATTTTCCAAAAGAGCATCAAAAATAATGTCCAAATGTCGAAAACCAATTGAATATGTTAAGTATTGGCTGAGATATGACCATCTGAATAAATATATGTCCTATGGGAACTCAGTGTTATATGCTCTGGCTCCTAACCATAACATATTCAATTGGTTTTGGACATTTGAACATTATTTTTGATGCTCTTTCGGAAAATGACAAAAAAATTGAGAAATTCTAAAAATTGATTTTTGATGACGTTACACTTTACCACTCTATGCATGTTAAGAACCCACTGCACTATTCAAATGTTAGCAGGGGGAACCCTAGTGTATTTATCTGAGCCCTCCCAGGCATAAGTGATGCTAAATAGTTTGTAATATAATAGTATTATATAATATAATAAATTATAATATAATAATATAATAATGATAACATTTTATTTACCAAGGGTAGCCACTTCAGTTATGAAACTGCTCTTCCAGCGGGCCCTGCATAACATAAAATGTTATGACTACCCTTCTCCAATCAAATATGCTGAGCGCCTAGCTAGAAGGCAGAAGGTCTCATTGTTATAAGTCTTTGGTAATGACTATGATAAATGATGATAATACTGAATGATAATGAATATTTATGCTGCTTTTGTTTGATGTAGATGTTGAATTTGTTCGTTGCTGTCATCATGGACAACTTTGATTACCTGACTAGAGATGCATCTATTCTAGGAGCTCATCATTTAGATGAATATGTCAGGATCTGGGGCGACTTCGACCCCGTCGGAAGGTAAGATACCAACCTCTATCTAGAAAGATCAGGGCCCTGTTTCATAAAACATGTTATCAATAAGAAGATACAATAACTGTTATAAGCTACTGAAATTGTGGCAACTGATTGGCTGAGAGCAAATTTGTCACAAAAATTTAGCATTAGTTCTTGATAACAAGTTTTATGAAACAGGGCACAGGGCAGTATCTCATGAAACCGCAGAGATGCCAGCTTTACTTGAAACCAGTTGAAACCTTTAAAACAACTCTGCTTTTTCCTAGTCTAGAATTCATGAATAATAAGTCTAGTTGGGGGGAAGTCATCAGGGCATTTCATTGGCACGTAAAGAAAGTAGCTAGTGTTCTATGTTATAGCAGCATATGCATTGGATGGTTGAAATGATTATGCCCTTATTGCCTGCAACTACCTTTCATTGGTTTAAATAATGAACCTGGAAATTTGGAACTCCAGGGAGATATTGTGCAATTTTGTTTTGATGAAATGCTGAGGACCCTGAGGCAGCATGACTCTCAGTGTGCCAACATCCTATGAAAATGTATGTTACAACTAGTCATGCTGATACCGCAGATGATTATCCTCACATTTACCAAATATGCTGTTCAACAATAATTATCAAACTTTTTTTCTGTAGTACATATTTTAATAAATCGATTTGAATGTAGAATTTTTTTTTTTAAATTTCATCAATTAATTTACCATGGACTTAAACTTCAAGTACCACCATCTTTTACCTTGACATTATAAAGACTTGTGAAACATTAAAGCAATGTTTCAAATACTTATAAGTGACTCTTCCATAGTATATACAGTGTATACATGTCACCGTGGTTGGTAATCATTATGTGATATTCATGTCTTATTTTGTTCTTGTCCTTTCTTTTCTCCTTTCTCCATTGTCCTATTCAGTGGGAAAGTGCTGTACAAAGATATGTATGACATGTTGAAGAACATTGAGCCTCCAGTGGGTTTTGGTAGGAACTGTCCGTACAGAATTGCATATAAGGTAAGTAAAGAGCTGGATTGAATTGTCCTTTGCAGGAATTATGAATATGTCATGTATGTCCTATTAGTTACAGCTCATTTTATGTATGTTACCAAGAAAAAAATATGTCAGTCAGTCACTCAATAGTGTCTGACAGTAAAGTCTAGAAGGCCGGGTAAAAAGATTTCCTTGCATAATTTGAATACTAGGACACTGCTAATGTTTAAGTTTCACAGATAAGACATACATGACATGTATCCACCATCTCTTACCCCTAAAAAACAGTTGACACTTTCTAACAATTCCTAGAGCTGTGAGTAGAGCCCAGCTTCTGGCTGTGTCCACGTCAGCTACAGTACAGAGCCTACGCAGTATGCATTCAGCATAGTCACCCAGTGCAGACACTGTTACACAAAATGCCTGGGGGGTGTTTCACAAAGCCTTTTTTTCAATGACAAATGACAAAAATCAGTGACAAATCTGCCGATAACCAATCAGAAGCAAGGATTTTAGTAGCTTATAACAAAAACTGTCATTTGTCACTGATGACAAGTTTTATGAAACACCCCCCTGACAAGGGTATGGGCCTGCAAACTAAGAGGGAAACAAGGCAATTGATTTACTTCATCCTTTCTGGCCAAAGTACTTGTACTAGTTTTAATGTAAGACCATGATGGCACAAAATGTGTAAGTGTGTTCTCTCTTTTTTCTTCTTCCCCAACAGCGCCTAATCCGGATGAACATGCCAGTAGATGAAAATAAAATGGTACAATTTACATCAACGTTAATGGCCCTGATTAGAACAGCCCTAGATATCAAGATTGGATCAGGTAAGAATGATTGGAACAAGCCTGCAAACCGCTTTACTTCAAAAACCTAGAAATTATTTTGTCAGCACAGTACTTTTATCGAATCTTGGAATTTAATACATAATCCTAAAAGAACTGTCCCAGTTTTTCAGCTGATGCTGTTTGTTTCATGTCTCATAGAAACACATATATGTATAATGTAGGTCATATGGCTCTGTAAACGCCAAAGAATGATTTTTCCATGGAAATAGATATCTGCATTGAAGATTTATAATTTCAGTCACAAGGGAAAGGGTAACACAACAGTATTACTATCTTTATGTCTTTATGAAATACAAGTTTTCCATTTTACAAATATGTATTACACTTCCGATCAAGAGACCAGTTGTTAGTCATATAGTGTGTTTTCCATTTTATCCAGCTCATGTGGTTTTAACAGTAATCCACAGTATTGAATTTTGCCAGTTATGAGCATTTTTTAAGAAGAAGGACAAGCTTTTATTAGTCAATATTAGGGAAATATTAGATTAATTTAATACAATATTAAAATTACAAGGCAATATTAGATTTATTTAAGACAAAATTAGATTCATTTAAGACAATATTAGTTTTAGAAGACAAAATTTGAATGTGGGCAGTTAAACACTATTTAGCATGGAGAATTGATATTTTCTAATTGACTTCATTGATTGATTTATTTGCTTTTTTCTTCTTCTTGTCTAGTGGCTGATCGAGATCGTCACGATGCTGAGCTGAGGGAAGCTGTCAAGTGTTTCTGGCCTCACCTCTCGGGTGACAAACTAGACCTTCTGGTGCCTCCAGACAGCGGTAGGTCTCTCAGATAGGATATTAAATGGTGGAAAGTAAAGTTAAAGAAGAGTTTGAGTTCTGGGGAGAAGTGAAAAATAATTTGTGAGCGTTAACATTATTATTATGCAAGTGTGGAAGAAGATCAGTGAAAAATGTTCCCTGAAAAGCATATACATTGATATTTATAGCTGCCAATGAGGAAAGGTTAATGAACCAGCAAACATTACAACTTTCCGAATCATTGCGTATCTCCTTGTTAAATCTTGTTCTGAGTGCTAGTTTTATTCTCTTTCTTTGACTGTAGAATTGATTGGAGAGAAGCTGACAGTGGGGAAGATCTATGCAGCACTTCTGATCTATGAGACCTGGAGAGAATACAAGGCCAAGATTCAAAGAGACGGACATGCTAGAACGGTTAGTCCTCCCCTCCTTATCATCATCTTACCTTTCTCACTTTCATTAAGCTCTAAAAACATTCCATGATGTGACTTGCTTCCTTTTACCATGCAATCCCACGGAGGATGGAGGAAGAGGAGTGGAGAGAAATCATCCCAGAGGACTCGCTTCATCGGAATCGTTGATTTTAAATGTCTCCTTATCATTTCCTATCCTACCCCTTTGATGATAAACCAAATGGTTTCCATAGTAACTAGACCATTGCCTGACATATCCCTTGATGTGCACGTTTATCTTACTTGCTTCATTCATTCACATTTACTCCCTCCCCTCATCGGCTACCAGCCACCACCTCTAAGGGTATCCAGCACCAGGTGCGTCCAAGGAGCAATCCCCCCATCTCCCTTCCCCCTCACCGTAGAAACACCCCTCCCATCATCCGAGAATGGTCCCCCTCCTCATCGTCATTAGTAATGCATGTCTGTAGGACGCAGCGTCTCATCCTTACTGCCAGTTTTTTTTTTTTAACTTTCTCACTGTTCAGTTACCAACAATCTTTTTCATCCATTTCCATGCATCCCTTGTTCCCATATTTATCAAATCGCTATATACATGTACCGGCGTCAAAGAAAGACTGAGCCAGCTTTGAGTACCGTAGGCATGTAAATACACATGTAAATGGCATCCCACATGGTTAACTCTTATACCAATCTCTGGTTGATATTAAACATATATTTCCCATCAATGATTTTTAAACTGTTTTTCTATCACTGATAAAAGTGATGATACAATCTGCCTTTTAAAGGGTTTTAATTTCATTTATTATTTTTTTTCTCTCTTCCATTTTTGCTTGTCTCCCCTTGGACCTATTTTTCTCCTCTGGGGTAACACAGATGCGTGAAGTTATAGTAATGTCTTTTTCTGCTTTTGGATCAATCTACCCAGTTTTCTCGAAAGCTTTCCCTAACAATTTTCTCACTTTTTATGCCTGGCTTACTCCACTAGTGTCTCTTAATGTCTCATTTTTTACTTAAACTTTCAATCTTTTGAGGGCAGCCAGAGACTGCCTGTAACAGTTATCTGTGTGGTGTGTCATATAATACTAGCATTTAGCAATTTAACAGGTTTTTAACTTCTCTCCTCTATAGCCATATTTTTCTCAGCTTCACATACCAAATATATAAGAATTGCCCCTACTGTATGTAAAACGTTTTAAATATATACTCTAATTTGCATCATATTTATAAATATTTATATAGGGGTGTAGATTACCAGGACATTCACAATCTTTTCAAGTTGAGTCGGGTAACCAAAACATCTGTCGTTGCTTACTTCATCCCTATTCATAAGATCAGAGGAATATTTTAAATAATAATAATAATAATAGATCACATTTATAACGCGCCTAATACATTGTTTCTAGGGGCAGTGGTGCTGTTGTCCCAGCAGCCATTAAGTGAAGCAATGTCCTTACACAAAATAAAGCGGTTCAAAGCCCCTTCACAATTCCAAGCAAAATTTAGGATTAATAGATCAGTGATTGAACACTCCCCCCTTTTTGGCACAACCTGAAAATTATCAGGACATGAACAAGTACATGCATGGAAAATGGACAAAAATGAAAACACGCTCTTTTTGTTTGTGTTTTGCTAGATTGAGCCTATCTTCATGCATGGTTATAAGTCCCTTCACATCCCTAATGTTTTTGTTTCCATCTGCATGAGATTTCCAAACTCTTACTTGTTTTTGTGTTTCCATCACATTTAGTTGTTTTTTTTAAAAAGATTTTCCAGTATTTCATTCTAACCTCTTCAGTTCTTATGATAATCAGGAAACATCTCCTAGTGCAAAAGCTTGCAAATTAAATCATATTTCCTCTTGCAAAATGCATTTCTAGACATCCTCAATCAAATTAAGGATTAATTTTTCTACAAAGACTGTTTCTTCAAACTCTTTAGGAACCACATTTGTCTCACATCAGATACTTTGTGAATAAGGACAGTAGATGTAATATGGATAATAATCGTTACTACTTGAGCTAATGACTTTTAATCTGTGCCCAATAAATCCAAATAGTCAGGAGAAACCGAGTATATTCATGGTCTCTCAGGCCATTCTTTGTAATACTCATATATCACTATAACATCACCTGCATTTAAGATGCAACATATGATTTATACCTCTTTACTTTTAGTATTTGACTGAAATAATTGTGTCATACTTAAAGGGATAATTGAAATGGTAGAAAATTGATTAAACTTTTGATTTGGAACAAATTGCAGTCAGTGAAAAAAAAAAAATTATTGCAGAGATAAAAGGGACCAATACAGAAAAATATGTATATTCCATCTAGGTTCAAGACAAATCTTCCGACTTTTATCCCCCTTATAATATGATAAATACAAGCCCCACATTCAGTTTGGACTACAAGCAGTCATGATTCCTTTCTACTATTTATCTGTGTGAATCTTATTATTTATTCTCTTTTTTTACTGTAGTATCATTTTTATTTTGTTTTCATTTTATCACTAGTTTATCATTTATCATTTCTCCATTTATTTAGCTTTATTGCAGTTGAAAGCAGAGCTTTTTTAGAAGAAGCATGACGTGTAATGTTGCTGTGCCAGCCATATTTGAAGCTCTCTTGTTTGCAAGGCACAAGTCACACTCATTCACAAATGCCCTCCTAACTCCTAACATGTACAAGCTACGCAAATAAATGCTGAATTGTCAAACTTGCGCTTAGGCTAATATGGCAATTAAATGACTGACAAATTTGTTTTGTGTAATAGATAATCAACAACAACAAAATTACCATTATACATAACCTGCAATGTATACAGATAAAATATACCAGTAGCAGCAACAAAGTATTACTTGACATTAAAAGTAAACAATATAACAATCTACATGCATTGTGCATTGTGCCATAATCATCCCCCATTTTCATCACTGTATATTACCCATATACTATTCTTTATTTTGGGGGGCGCTGCTGACTATAATCCCATAATTAGTGTTGTAAATACCATTTATCAATATTGATATTAGAAATACACCCGTACCACAGATACGCTTATTCTGAAACTTCTAGTGAAAATTATTTTGCCAAGCTAATACAATCATGTATTGTTTTCATCATGTTAAAAATCATTATCACTATCATCACATTTATAATTCACCATGCTCTTATTAGTTTCAATCTTATCCCATTGGCTCCTGAAACTGGATGGGTCCTGTATTAATCATATGGGAATTAAATAATCCAGGGAGGTGTTTCACAAAGATCCTAAGTAGAACTTAACACTAAGTTGGACTTAAAAATTATGGACAGCCATTGGAGCCTTAAAATGAAATATATTTAAAAGAAGAAATTCAAGGATTTTAGACTTTTTTTATAAATTCCACATCAAGAACATAAAACCTCCTTGATAATAGAAAATATGAATGATGTGAATCAACATTTTATGCCTTTTAAAACAACTTTTACAAAACATTTTCAAAGACGCTAACGGCTTTCCATAATTTTTAAGTCCAACTTAGAGATAAGTTCAACTTAGGATCTTTGTGAAACACCCCCCAGGAGTCAACAGGTTAATCATCAATCAATTACATCAATCATTATCACCAATCATTATCACCAAACCCGTGTGACTTGTAGCTCTTCAGACCAGTGAGTTGCCGCACCGTTGTGTCGTTCTAGGACTGCAGTGTTTTTAGTTAGCTGCTCTTACTGCTGTGCCTGTGTTAAATGTGGAACCCCATTCTATGCATGCTATACCTTTCATCATATCTATATTAGGAATTGGTCTACTTCAAGTACCTCTACAAGAAGTATCCAGGCTTTGACATCAACGACGAGCGCTACCAGAACACCTTTTCCGACGAGTTTCGTCGAGTAGGCCACCATCTTTTATTTTTGTTTGCTTTTCAGTTAGTTAATTTTCTTGGCCAGATGAAAGGGAATTTGATAAGGAGTTTAAACCAAGGACAGTTTCAGTCACTATTGAGACAAAAATATGTACTTAAGTGATCCTCGGACCAAGAGAAATACCCTATTCTTTACATATGTCATGATTTTACCTTTGGACAAATACCTTATCAGCAACATTCTATCACTAATGTGATCATTAGTAACATCAAAACACCATCCATAACAATCAAGTATTACTCACATTTATACTCAAACATATTACATACTCATGAGCTGTCTTGACTGTGTGGGTATCTGTCTTATTGTCTGTCTGTCTGTTTGTCCGTCTGTAAACTTATGTCTAGTCTTATTATACATGTTTGTCATAAGAAAAACTTGTAATGGGATTTGTGGTTGGTGCTAATATGAAAAATGGGTGCTTGTGTGGAACTCTTCTTACCTGTATGACCTCCTATGCCTGATACCTTGAGTGTAGAAGTATAATAGTAGGCATTAATGATAAATACGAAACAGTCAAATGAATGTGATGTGTATTATAATATGTGAGTGACTTCTTGGTGGTGGTGATGTACTTAAATGTACACAACTTATTGTCCATGGGATAATAGGGCAAATAATATCATCTTTCCTTCACTAATATAATGGAGAAGTTTATTCTCAATTTGTTTTCAATGCTTCTAATTGATGTATGAACATAGCTTTTGCATTGTATGTATCTTATATAAATGACTGCATAATATTGATATGTACATGTATAAGGTCAGATGTTGAAAAACCTTATGTGGTAATGGTATTCATGTGATCCAGAGCATGTATATGGTGAAGGGTTCTCTACACACTTCGTGTGAACTACTTTCTGCTTGCTGGTATGGGATGCACAGTGTAAATCAAATGGAGCACTTCACATATGGAGCTAACATTACACCACAATGGGATGCCACATAAGACAATGGGCCATCGGATATGAAACATTATGTGGAGCTTTGGATGTCCGACAATCATGAGAGTCTACACAACACCTCCTTGCTGGAGTATAAATTGGTTGTTACAGTGTCTTGTCTCACACCAAAATTGTACCCTGTGGTATACTTCACAATAAAAAGGTGTACTATGTACCAAAGAGGAATAATCAAATGTGGTAAATGAAAATATTGCCACACCATCAGGAACTGCAGTCGCATATTAACACAGTGGATGATAGCGGTCATTACAGCAATTGGTTGGAAGCACACAGAGCGGAAAGTAGCGACACAAAAAATAACAGCATTAAAACGAAATTCTGCTGAGCAAAAAGGTAAGTCTTTTTATTTGTGAATAACTTGCTGCTAGCTTGAACAGTGACTAAGTTTCTGTGGAGCCCACATTGCATTTTAAAGGAAAGGGAAGTTGACAAATAGATCTGTTCATGAGCTATTTGTTAAACATCAATGATTTTTAACATCATCTAACCCATATTGTGTCAAGTATATAGCAAGGTGCATATCATGTGTTTCATTATATTTTTTTTAGTGTGGTGGTTGTGGTATTATGCAGGGATTCTTGGTGGAGGGAAGAACTCATGTACACGTACATTGACAATATATCACAACTTACTTATGTGTTTTGAAAAGGTTACCATGTACACACATACTTGCTTTAATCCTCAATCTCCTATTTATCTATGTTATGAATCCTTACAACTGCTAAAGTAGATATTCAATTTGCCCTAACACACTATTTTTTACAATTAATTTGCCTTTTTTCTCTCCACAGGATCAGTCGTCCCAGCAGATCTATTTCATCATCTTGTGTTCAGTTTAATCCACATGTTTTTTGTTTCTAGGTTCCAAGGAAACATTTGTTATTCCTTTCTTTTCTTTATACTTATTTGATTGTAAACTATCCATGTATTTGACAAGATTCTTCTCTTGTCAAACGCATTTTTTGATGACCTTCCGTTTATTGAAAGTATGTTTTTTATGAGTCTTGACTGTTATTTATCATCTCTACCAATCAATATGTTTGTAGTCTTTGGTTATGATTCCAGGACTATACAGTATTTTAATCCAATATGCTCCAGCTCTCATGAAAAACTTTGATTTTACACCTTCTTTCAAGCAGCAACGAGAACAGATGAGACAAGATTATATCAAGAAAAGCGAGGCTCGCAAAGAGGCTGAGCGTTTGCGTAAATCTCGCTTGGCGGTCGGACCATCGGAAGATGCAGACGATGAGTCTGAGAACCTGCCCACATTCCACGAGGTATATGTGTGAGACTGCCCTCAATGTTGGCAGAGGAAAACTTGTCAACAAACTTGTGATGGTTCATGAAATGTTTGCTTTGATACTGTTCTTTGAAATCTTTTTGATGAAATAGAAAATAACGTTGTGTCTTGTATATATTAAACAATACATGTACATTTATGTTTAAACTTGTGAGCAAAATTTCATTTGTTTATGATGAAGAATGAAAAAGAAAATAACTGCTTGTCAAAAGTATATTTGCAAGCTATGATTGTAAGTCAATATTGACTTCTTGATATTATAATGGAGCAATGCACCGCAGCTACGCAGTGTGCTCAAAAGATGTGCTGTTGCCAATTTGAGAATCAAAGATTATTGAGAAATTTGTAGGAAGCAAGAGACAAATCATGATTACCATCACATTTCTGTTGTCTAGTTTATCCGTAAACACATCGCTTGGTGGAAGGGAAATTATAATACTACTGGAATTGTTTGTATACCTTTTCCCACTATACAGTGTGTTTCGTAACAAAGGAAACCTAACTTTCTTCAGCAATATCTCGCCAAACAAACATAACTAGATCTATTGTAATACATTATTTAAGAAGGGCAGTTTATCCCCTTTATTATGGTATCACATTTGTGAGGATAGACCTTTTGATCCTCAAAATAAAACAATTTAAAAAAAGTAATGCCAAACAATTATTTGGGCACAATTGAACAATTCAGGTTTCCCTTTTTTATAGAAACACACTGTATTATGAATATTAACATGGCTATGCTGGGAAAACTAATCAATGCTGTCAATGATGTTAACAAATGGAAACATAGACATTATTATACTGGGTATTAATCAGGTAATTAAATTCTTGCTGGACATCCTGCCTCAGTGAAACTGCCATTTTACCCTAAGAAGGAAGATAGATATAACCTGATATTGTGCAATCATCTTGGTAACTCATATTTACATTAGCCATGGAAGAAGGTGCAATATTTTATTTTTAAATTATATATTAAAATGTAAATAAAGTGAGTCTGTCTTCTTCTACTAATATAAAGAAAAAAAGCTGCAAGGCATTATGGGATATATCGGTATTAACTCGTATTTCATTGATTCTTAGAAAATATCATGAATATTATTTGTACCATGGTTACATTATATACTAATCTGAACAGGAAAATGACTGCCATGTATGGCTGTAAGCGAAGGCCTAGGCCTATACTATCAATGGCTCATATACTACAGAAATAAACCAATCAGTAATTGAAGTTAGTGCAAAAGCAAGATCTAACTCCATTACATTACAGATGCCTTGATCAAGCTGTAAACATTAGAAAAATCGTATTTCAAGACATCTTTATCCTGTTTAGAATTCTTAAGCCTGGTGAATGCTGAATCTAGAAATGTTGTATCAAACTTTGGAAAAAAAGCATGTTAGTGGGAACAGAATTCACACAATGTGAAATTTAACAAGAAACCTCTGACGAGGATGAAGAGAGGGAGAGAGGGAATCTGGAATGTGGTGGGGGAACATTCTGCACTACTGATGGGTTCTTACAATATAATGTTTGCATGCTGGCTGACTTGGTACAAAATGTGTTTCATTTTGCTGTTTCTTGCTGGGTTCTATTACTTTTCTGGTGTATTGCCTTTTATTTGGTGATGGTTTTCAATGAACAACTTAACAAGTATATTCATACATGATCATTATCTTGTAATAGGAGATGTATACTGGTATTTAATTTTAATGATAGTATTCTACTGCATTTACTGATGTATGATCACAAAATTCATTTAGTACACTATGTAAAATCAAATGAAAATATTTTATTTTATTTATGAGGGAAAAAATGGCATTTAATAGAGACTAAGATTTTGGCAAAATTTCTGAAAAGTCTTCAAAACTTAGCTAACACTTTAATAGAGTCACATCTGACATCTTACACTGCTTCTAACATTCTATATTTATACCTTACATCCATTTAAAAATACAACACTAAATATTATCATGTCTCCTTTATACCTTAATAATAATAATAATAATAATACATGAGATTTATATAGCACCATTATCCATTTTAATTAAATGCTCAAGGCGCTTAAACCATTTACAGATCAGGGTCTGAATGTACACTGGTGCACATTAATCCTTAATCTTATACACCTTACACCATTTCTAGAGGGGAATTTGAATGTATCAGCTGCCACTTAACACTTAATCCATGTCCTATCTACACCTTACACCCTTTCTAGAGGTGGATTTGAATGTAATCAGCTGCAACTTAACACTTAATCCATGTCCTATCTACACCTTACACCCTTTCTAGAACCATGCGTTGGAAGGAGATATATCAGATATATCTGAGGTTGATGAGGAAGTGGCAGAACGATTCTAATTCATCTGGGAATAATCGCAGTGTATTTAATAAAGGACTAAGATTTACTATAAGTTGGACTTAACTATGGCAACTATGATTTGTGACCATGATTTGCACGTCCGTTCAGATACCAGCAAATGGTGAGAGCGAACAGTGGCATGAAAGGCCTGCCATAGTTAAGTCTAAAGCCTCGGTCATAAATGCCATTACGAACTGTTTCGAATGCCGTACGAACGATTTTCAGACAATGGAAATTCGGAAAGACAATGGAAAAACAGAGAATCATACGACCCTTTGTGACCGTAGCCTTACTTAAAGTCAATCTTAGTCTTTGTGAAACGCCCCCTGATCGTTACATTTAATTGGAATGTGGCTACAGCACTTTGCCTCGTTCATAGCTGCATGGCTGATGCACTGTACCTTAGCACTTCATACTCATGCATTGGTTGTTACCATGGACACTTACATCAACACTCGAATCACTACAAGTCTAGTGTATTGAGAACCCATGCACAAAAACGATGTGGTCTATTAGCACTTACATGTAGCACCCTATTCATCTTTCATTGCACCGTTAACAGGAAGCTCGACTATATATGTCTTCCAAATTGCGCCAAATGTATTCTTAAAATGCTCCACCATCTTTAAGAAGTTAAGTAATGTAGATGATGAGGAATATTATCATGATCAAAATCAATAAAGACGTTTGTTTTTACCATCTTGTTTAATGAGTACTTTCAGATGTATGTATCTACGATAATAGTACATTATGGACAATAGTAATTAATTTGGTTTTGTGTAATTCTAAGTTTTTTGTATATACTTGCATGGTACCATCAGTGCAATAATAACCTGTACCAATAACAAATATAACATTTATGGCATTTTATATGTAGCTTTATACATGTAGTCATTTTAGAGGGATTCTCATGTACATATATGTTACTAACATGGATATACGTTTCATGATTTCATGGTAATATTGAATTAAAATGTATATAGAGAGCAAGTATACAGCAATCTTATCAACATGTATTATATTTAAACACTTATGTTATGTGTTGAAATAGCAACAATGAGAGAATTATCTTACTCTAGAAGAAATGCCAGTATTTGTGTTATGTTATTGATTCATATGAGGTATAAGAAATTGATAAGTGATAATGAAATGTATACGTACCTATTGTTGTGGAAAAGAAATTGCATTAGTGAATAGGACAAGCTATAAATATCATATCGGTTATTTGTTTGGAGTGAAAGGGTCATGTCAGTAAGCAGATATACCTCATCAAATAAGCCATGTAATCTGTGCTGCTTTCAGAAGAATCGCGATGTGAAGTTTTGTTTTTTGTCCGATTGTAAAATGGCTTTCTTCATGCTTACAAGTTGTGCAACTGCTTTTACAATACGCCTTATGAACTGCTGTGATTAAGAGGGTTAGCTAGGGATGAAGTACTATCATATCTGAGAGCAACATCTAGGTCTCTTATAAAAGACTTCATTTCATTTGCTTGCTTTTATGGCCATGAATACTGTTCTTGATCTCATCCATATGATTGCATGACTGTGAATAAGGTGGACAGAAGGCATGGCCATAGATCATTGTGGTCGTTTTCAAATGCTTCTATGAAACATTCTGAAGAGAACTTTATTCATTGGGCTGTAATTTATTTTCACGCTCGGGATGCCTGGTTTTATTCTTTTTTTACCCATTGCATGCCACTCTTACTTGCTCCTTCCATAGCTCTCTGGTAAATTATTTGCTGGAGTATTTGGAGCCAGATCAAACAGGAATCGCTTTACAAAGACAGTGGGTACAAAAGGAAGCAAAAGCCCCAGCAAAAGCCCCAGCAAGAGCCCAGCATCGCGGAATTCAACAGCCCTATTCCCTTCAGCCATCACGTTCTAACTGCTGTGTAGTTAAGTCTCAATTAGCCTTGCAATCATTGTCAGATAGACTTAGGCTGCTGTCATCAATATACTAACAGCACATGCTGCTAACTAACCACATATACATATATGGGAGATGAGCAGGTGTTTTTAATTCCTTTGCAAGTTGATTGTTTTATACTTCTTGCATGCCTTTTCCTCCTCACCCAAACTCTGTTTTGGTCTCTCTCTTAGGCACCTAGCCCAACAGTCAACAGGACCCACCTATTGTTTGGAGGTATCTTTGGTCCACGTGCGGAGAGAAACCGTGATTTTTACCAGCTCCAGCGCCGACGTTACTCTAATATCGTTGGTGACAGACCAGTCTCCCCTTCCCCCTCCAGGAAGTTTTCTTCCAGTCCCAGGCCTTCTCTTGTTCCCTCTGAAAATCCCTCCCCGACCCCATTGCCTAAAAGTGAGGGAGTTAGAAGTATCATAAACAACTTTTTATCAGTGGATAAGTGGTGATGGTCTCCATCTTTTTTTAGCATTGTGGAGGTGGGGCACGTTCATGTACCCACAAGTTCATGTATAAGGAACATCAACTGGCAAATTAATGTTGATTTGGAATAACAGTGTAGGTAGTTCTCAGTGGAGTATTCCAGATTTGGTTGACTTAGGAAATCCATATTTGGCATATCTGTATTAAATGTGATTATTCAAGTAATCCTTTTTAATAAAAAAATGAAAGTTAGTGAATCAAAAGAAATGATTTAATCAACTATATTCCCCGTCATTTTGATTGAATACTTCTAAAGCTTATGGTTTGCTTTAGGGTTGGCGGTTATAAGATGCAAATTGATATAATTCAAGAATAAATAATAAAAGAATGTTCCTATATAGCTCTCATGTCTAGCACATTGCCACTCCTTGCGCTCCATTATTATTACCCCGGCTTTAATGTAGCACTGCTTGCTTATCTTCATTGCCCAATGGTTGTCCAATATTTGGGTAATTTGGGAAGGGACCTACACCTTTAAACCCAGTCCAAGGAATTTTGTTCAGATTGAAGGGGATGACTGGTCTTGCATCAATGGTCTCAAATTAACCAAATTGTGTATTCATGTTATACCTCATTTATTAATCCATGTCATTTATTCAAGAAGATATTAATCCATTGCCTATCACTTTCTCTACCGGTATTTTAGTGCGGAGCTAAAGGGATTACCGTTATATTCATTATTTACAGGTTCATGCAGCGCAGTCCAGGTGCCAGCATTTTTTTTTTTAAACTTTTTTTTTTTTGCTTTGCTTTTGCTTCTGTCTCGACTGGAATACTAGCTGTAGCAGGTGTTTTCTTTTCATTCTAGCCTCCAACCAAAATTAGAACATGTCTGTATGGTTTCTGTAGCTATAGGTATTAGGTGAAAATGGAATTCTCTGAAAACTATCTCAGTTCGTTTAGCAAGAAATTGTACTCTTGCTTCCTGTCCGAATCTAGCTTTACACTCTTTTCTACGTATCTCATGGCTGTCTTCTATTCTTTCATGCATTTTGTTAATAATCTTGTATTCACTATAGATCTTGTATTGACTATAGATTCACAGGACTCTGCTTATACTCCCACATCATTCTCTCTCTCTCTCTCCCATTCTCTCTCTCTCTCTCTCTTTGTCTCCCTTTGTCTCTTCTCTCTCTCTCTCTCTCTCTTTCTCTTTCTCCCATTCTCTCTTTATCAGATGAAGGTTCTGTAATACCATAGTCATTCATCTCTATCTAATCCAGTTCTAGATATGTCATACCACTTTACCAGGGGCGTTTATCCCAGACTGCGCAAGGCTACATGCAGTATGTTGCCGTTCTTGCTGTATTCTGTGCAAACCTGAACATAGATTATTTCTGATGTCATACCAATTCAGACTTCCTAACAACATCTTCATTTTCTAACTTCATATCTTTATTTTTATGGTATACATGTGATATAGGTCTACATGTATGTATGTATGTATATTGGTGATATCTGAGGCTCAAAGCGAAATTTAATTTCGAATATTTTATGGGGTATTCATATTGCAATTGTAAAACAACAATAACAGATTGCAGATGTTGCTCTATTTGATCAATTAATGTATATGTATGTTTATTTTCTGCCATTTATATTTGTAATATTTGTAACCTGGGTTGATACAACATATCTAGTCTTTATTGATTGGCTGAATATTATTGGCCATTTTTTTTTTACATCTACAGTTTCTAAATATATCATGTACGCTGCATATGTATGTAAGCATGATAATATGACATAAATTGTATGTTCAATTTTAGTTTTAATATGTGTTCATATGGGTTGTATATATTTGAATATATATTCTAAGGTTGTTCGTATATATTACAGATTAATGTTTTTATACAGAGGTTGTATTTTCTATGCATATAATGTAAATTACCATACAGTATACAAGAAAACAGTGCACTTAGTATACAGATTGGAGATGGATAAATCTATACAATGGCAATATTGAACAAATACTAAATTGCTGGGTCTTATTTGGCAACAATTGCTGGCAGAATTTCCAAAGGCGTACTAAAAGAAGTTACTCTTCCAACTTGTTCAGGCATTTCTGTTCAGAATTCAAACAGCTTTCAGTGAGTATCCAGAAATTGCATCAATTGAGTACAAAAACTGCAGTGACCAAATCTATTTCTTTTTCCATTTTTAGTCTTCCAAGTTCCTAAAAGTTCCATTCACCCTCTTCCTCTTGTTCATTGAAAACCTTTGCATTAGCTAAAAAATTGCATGCCTAAGGTTTTCCCGACATGGTAGTGACTATTACAGACTTGGTATGACAATGATTTGAAAATTTCAACAGTTTCTATTGTACATTTGTAGCCTGGAATTCAAATTTCGTCATGATATTCAGAAAAGTATTTCTCTTACATGTGTAGTAGTCTTCCTAATTGTGTACCTCAATCCCACATACTTGTAGGACTTAATTGAATCAATTCCACTTGTATACTGTGTTGCATCTGTTTGTATGTTACTCTAATGTTGTGGTGAAGGTTGTATTTTATTTTTAATCTGACAAATAATTCATTTTCACAGAAAAAGATTCATATATATATTGAAGATATGGTATTGTTAACAAAACGTAAAGATGTGTGTATATAGTGCAATTATGATATATGGATTTGTGCTGGAAAGCAAATTGTACGTCTTCCAACCATATTGTTTTTTCAAAATCTAATTTACAGAAGACATTAAACAGTAAAGCGTCTTTTACCTCCACTCTGTATGTATTACGTCGAGTACACATATTTTCATAAATCCCCCCCCCCCAAATGGAGAGAAAGGTTGTTACTTTCATATCTGGTACCTTTTTTTTCTGTCAGTTGATCTTTTATACATGTATTTCCAATATGTCTGCTTGATGGTATTTCAAGTTTGTCTAAGTCACAGATTTTAATAAATATTTTAGTAGGGAGTTAATCGTTTTACACAGATACACAGATCTTCTGGCTTTCAGCTAATGATACATTGTTCGACAGAAGCCCTTGCTGATTATATTCTAAGTATTTTAATCACTCAACAGAAGAGAACGCTCTTGCATCCCAAATATTGCAGATAAAAAACATAAGAGGTTTGGATCTAATAGATTTTGTGCTTATATTAATTATTAATGGAGTTATATGAATGCGAAATGACTGTTTTATTTTGTCTACATGTTCTGTTTGTTTAAATGGTGTTTTGTTCCTAATTTTTAAAGAAACTTATTATATTCAGCTGTCTTCCAGTCATTATGTTACAACTCTATTGATATTCAGATGAGATAATAAATGGGACTATTGTGTATATGTTAATTCTTGTGTCCGTTTTGTGTCCGTCTTGTTTTTCCTGTTTTTCTTCATGTTACATCTGTGCATCGTCTGTACATTTCTGGAAATTAGATAAAGACAAAATATTTCATCAATGCTATAATTGTATGTTGCACTACATTATAAATATACTGCTCTATGCTGAAATATATGTATGATTCAGGGAAATATTCATTTGTGTATGTGGTACATTACATAGTAAAGATAATCTACATTCTGTTTTGCATAAGGATAGTTAGTTTAATGTGTAAGGATTGAAATGTCAGATGTATCAACATATGCAATTTATGAACACTTATGTGTAAATACAAAAAAGGGCAAGATAAAGGAATAGTGGTTGATTGAAATGTATTATGTGAACATAGACTACAAGGTCACATTAGTCTTTCTATACAGGTTGTGGTTTCTACATGGAAGTACATGGGCCAAGCAAGATGGATGGCCTTTGTATTCAGGGTGTTGAGTATTTCTCTTTTGAGAAGAGACATAGATTGTCACTTTGGGCACACAATACAGAGCACTTCAATTGAAAACTTGATATGAAAATGTGCAATTTACGGCTGTGTTTCATAAAGAGACAAAATAGAACTATATCTGTACTCTCTAGTGTGTGATGGTATGTGCACATGTGAAAGAAACAACAGGTACGATATATGTGTGTTTATATGTGAGTTTTAATGAAGAGTGTTTGTTTAACTATGAACTGAAATATAGTTAATTGTGCAGGTATTTGTGTGTAACTGTTTGTTTGTATTTGGATGATTGTGCTTGTTTTTAAGTAGTGTTTGTTTTCATACTTGTATGACTGTTATTTGTTGTTTAGTACTTTGATAATTTGTTGTTTAGTACTTTGATAATTTGTTGTGAGTGTCATATATGAGCATCTGCTATGAATACAAATTACTCACATCACATCACAATACACAAATCTAATCTACATAAATCAAGTGCATCGACTCCATGCATTCACCCTCAGGATTCGGGAAACATGACATTTTTACATGAGACACAAACTAATATTGCACAAGTCAATCATTGATTAGTCAAAACTTAAAATATAAGAATGATGAAAATATTGCAATCTAAGTCAGGAAAGGTACATGCTGTCCAAAGGTAAGATGATAAGGTTTTTTCTCTTTTAATTATTGGTTTGAGGAGCTGGAGAATATTATGATTTGTATTTTCCAGTTTAAGGAGTCAAAAATTATCATCCTTTATATGAATACTTAAAGGGCAATCCAACCCTTGTAAGAGGTTCTTTTGTGTTAAAGCAAAAATTTAGATGAACAGAATGGCGAAAGTTTGAAATAAATCGGACCCATATTAAGAAAGTTAAAAATGTTTTAAATAGGAGATCACTAAGCCTATGCGAATTTCAAATTTGCAGTTTGAACAGTAGATTGTGACGTAGTTGCGGATTACTCTCTCGTTTGTATAGTACACAAATTGCATTCAGTTTTGCTTTTCTCCTAAGTGCCTTTTCCCTTGGTCATTTTGGTAAAATTGAAATCTTAGAAATTTTGTGTATTAATTGGCGCAAATGGAAAGTTATCTGCCGCAACATCACAGAGACATTACCGCTTCAGTCAATTTGAAGTGCCCATACGTATAGAGATGGCTACTTTAAAAAATGCATAATTTCTCGTTTTTTGTCGGATTTCATTCAAACTTTCACTAGTCTACTTCTCTGCTATCAAGGTTGGATTTCCCTTTAAATGATTTGTCTGATATGTCTGACATTGTCGGGTAACATATCAGAACCTACTGAAAATCTGATATACATTTTTTTTTTAAAGAAAATTTACAGTAGCCATTTTGGAAATGTGACTGAAACTGTCCAAACTAACTCCCAAGAGATATATTCATTAATATTTCAAAACGATTTCATTCTTTAAAAGTAGTGTTTTTAAATTGAATCATAAGGTTCTATTGGAATTACATTAGATAAACCCTTGAGATTAAGATGTTTAATTTGTTCATGGCCATATTCTCTCTCTCTCTCTCTCGCTCTTAGTATCCTTTTTGTATTTACTTTGTATTGTTCTCTATCTATTTTGTTTTCTATCATTTCTCTTTCTACTTTACTCATATTCTCCTCTTCACAAGTTTCCTTTCTTGTTTCTTTGTGTGTATCTTCCTTTTCTCATGTCTCTTCTATTCATCTTCTACTCTTTTCCATTACGGATTCTCTTCTCTCTTGGGTTCATATATATATATTTATTTATTATATATATATATATATATATATATACTGCTGTGGGATAAAATAATGTTACCCTGAGGAATGCCTTATTGGAAAGGATAAATGGAAAGATGGTGTACATATCACTTATTTTAGTTTTGTGAGCAAAAAGTAAATCCATTGCATTTTATTGATAATTCTACCATAATATGGAGAAAAAAAAGATTTCTTGTTATCCTTCACAAAAAGGCACCCTCATTCCTAGATGTGTTTTAGTTTTAAACTTCAATGAATTCATGCAATATTTATACTGTTTGTCACAGGAAGCACATCTTTTGCATTGCAGCGAGTGATTACTTTGGGGGGAATATAAAGATATACTGTCGGAACTTCAGACCTAAAAATCTTGAATAAGAAGACATTGGCTAAAATAAGTTGTCGATTTCTAAGCATATTGTGCTTGACAGTACCAAACAATTGTTGAAAACTAATGAAGGATAGGCACCCGAAGCAAAAGATGTGCTTTCCCTCAAAGTATGATTATATTTGATGATTTATTTTGTGCAATATTTATGAGATTGCATATCATCTCCATTCATGTACCTGCAAACATTAATGCACTGCCAAATATTTTAACTTTTGGCCCCCATCACAAATGGCTATTCGAAAGCACGCCGCTCTTTTGCCCTCTTTATAATTTATTTGAATTCTCATTGATGATTATGATGTCATTTCTGATTACCTTGGTTTATATATTTCACTGAGGATATTTACCTAATCATTATTTGGCAAAGCTACAATTATGACCTAAACAGAATCCTATGCATGATGTAATTGAAGTATCCAGCCCAAATTCTTGGCTGAGTCCAACTTTCTTTCCCCCAATCAGCATGTAATGCTAAGTTTCCAAACCCTTTTTCTAAACCCTCATCCAAATCCTTCAAAGGTTAAAAATCTGCCATACCTCCTAAAATTGTGTAGAAAATTCTCATTCTACAAAATAAAATTGAACTATTTGACATTGGATTACTTTAGAGACTATACAGGAGCATA
Source organism: Strongylocentrotus droebachiensis (assembly GCA_035222895.1). Lineage (NCBI taxonomy): Eukaryota > Metazoa > Echinodermata > Echinoidea > Camarodonta > Strongylocentrotidae > Strongylocentrotus > Strongylocentrotus droebachiensis. The sequence continues at coordinate 273,593 of JAVYIG010000024.1, forward strand.
GTTAATTCATTGATATCGAAATATATTTAATCAGTGGTCCATGTCAATGTCTCTTGTATGGCAACAAAACAAAAAATTCCCTCTCCCCATAGTAGAATAGAGCCCTCTATTGATGATTGTTGGCCATGGCAACTCCTTACTTGAAAACCTGCTAATGTAATATCGTTTTAAGGAGGAAAAGTCCTACAAAATATTGCTCCTAATATTAAACCCATGTTAAAAATATTACTATTCCCACTCATAATTATATAGCAATTCCTCTGTTAGAAATTAAGGAACAAGAATTCTATTGATAGCGGGAAGCATGCACACATCTCATTCCATTTCATGTATAAACAGACTATGTCATTCTTTACCATATGGCCGGTATCTCTTCCATGCCAGTTTTTAACTACAGCACAGTTTTGGAAAGGCTAGTGAAAGTCCTTGAGAACCCTTTTAAATCAAATTCCAACAAAAAAAATCTACAATTAAAACGCAAAGAATCAGGAAAATTAGAAAGGTGATATATGCCAATCAGATAGCATTTAAGATTTAATGCACCTTTAGTTGTATTGTCTACATGTGGTTTGTGGATAATACAGCTGTTATAACAATGAAAGACTGAGGACACCACATCAAAATCCTTTCCAAAGCTGTGCACAACCTTTATATGTCTGTTTTATTTTGCTTTCATATATTTTGTTTTATGGTTTCATCATCCGACACCCATTTGTCTTCATTCATTCATTCACCTAAATAGTTCATACTGGCAGCCCAGAAGGTAAATAAAACTACATCACTCCAATTATTAGTGATAGCACTCAGCTTGCAATCCTGCTACGTTTCTGCCCTTACTACTTCTACTGCATCCAATCTCTGTTTCTTGCTGTGTTCACTCACATTGCAGTATTTTTCATGTTTTCCCTATCCCTGCCTTTTTTTCTTTTGTTTACATTTCACGCACACTTTCTTTATCTCCTTTTTTTCCAGCAATATGCAGCAGATTTATGCCAACTTGACTCATAATTTTTCTCTTTTTTTCAGATTCTGTTGCAATGAGTCTATAACCTGTTTTTTTTTCTTTTCTCACAATATCTGTATCTTTTGCTATATCTTTGACATGCATTATACTAATGTATTAACTTGTATTAAGAAACAAGACATGGCCAATTATACGCCGTGTACGTAGATTAGCCTTTCAATGTCAAATGTATTTGTGTATGTACATAGTGATACAAGTAAATGTTCAATTCAGAACATATCATTTTTCAGATACTATATGAACAAAAAGCAAATTACGAATAATTCCAAATTATATCTACATTCCACCCAATAATTTGTTTTCTCTCAATAATTTTAAGTAAACGTCTCTTTAATGCTTGCTTTCTAAAAATGCAAAATAATCTAATACAACTTTGAATCTATATGAAAATAGCTTTATTGTGATTTTCGGCATATAATATTATAATGCAATGTAGTTTAGATTGATTGTTGTGCATACAATGATGATTACGTACATGTGTTGTAGATAGACTTAAAACAGCACTTTTTATTTGATTTAAATGACTCTAGTAGATTACTCGTTCTTTTTCTTCTTTTTCTTATTTATTTATTTATTTGATTATTTATTCATTTTCTTATATAAACACATGTATTTACCTGTTTAAATATTAGATTGGATAGTAATTTGATATCAAACTATTTACACCAATTAAACATATATTCATATTTACACAGATAGTGTGTAGATTGTGCCTAGATATATGTTTTAGTGATAAGATATATAAACCAGCAAAATTATGTAAGCATTGGGATAATCTTCGAGAGGCTTTCAAAATCAATTTTAAGGAAAAACACAGAGCATAATAACAATCAGATTTAAGGATTTATTTGGATTTGTATGGATAGTCAACATGAGTCAGAGTGGGGATACAGTCATATTGTTCTTGAAATGGAAAGAGATGAAAAATCTATTAATTTTCATCAATTATTTCCCCTGCCATTACTAACATGGTTACTCCATACATTTCATAATGATGTGCACCATCTCCACTTCTTTAAGGACAGATTCCATTGAATAGGACTTATAAAATCAATCCTTGGTTGAAGACTTACATCTTTTGTCTCTCATCTTTTTAGCCATATCACATCATTGTTTGGTGTTTGAATCTTTGGGAGATGGGGGAGGGAGGGGGGGGGGGGGGGGCTTATCCATCCATTTTATGATTTGAATTGCTGATGCAGTGCTTTTGCATTAGGATATTTTCTGTTTATTAGTGTATTTGTCTTTATCTACATCTTTCAAGTTGTGTCTGTGACAAAGGTAAAAGAATTCATTGTCACAATTCTAGATATCGAGAAGGAAAAGCTGTAGTATTGATAAGATATGAAGTGTTTATTATCAAAACAGTTCTTTGAGCAAAATGAGGGAGTAGAACAAACGGGTTCGTTGTCAAGAAGTATCTTTGTTACGGTAAAAACTAATAGAAAAGTAGTTTATATTTATGTATAAATACATATATATATACTTTATTTCAATAGTCTAGAACTACATGTTTATCCAAATATATTGATACATGATTATATAGGGTTATGGAAGGACTACTTTATAAAAGATTGTATTGTATCGTATTTATTTTCCGTCAATTAAAAAAAAAATATATACAATTACAATCATGAAGACAAACTAATAAAAGGAAGACGGAGGGATGGCCCTACTCAGCATTGTTAGCATAAAAATGCTGTTTTACAGAGGGGTCCCTATAGACATAAAAGACATGTAAATATATAGTACAGGAATAAGGAAAACTTACCCCAAAAAAACTTACAATATTGATACATGATTATGTAGGTTTATGGAAGAATTGCTTTTTGAAAGATAATATCAATTAACCTGGCCTCTGATCCTCCCATAATGTTCAGCGTCCTTCACTCTTCCGACGTCTGGTTGGAGCCGTTAAGAAGAACAGCAATGAAAACTTGCCTGGACTTGCGGAAGAGGGTGGAAGCACCAGTGGGACTGTGGCCATCAAGGAAGAAAAGACACCCTCTCCTCCGCCCAAGGAGAAAGAGAGACCACGCCCAGGAAAGGTAGTAACTACCCTCCCTAGGATCGACAGCTCTGGATCAGAGGGGCTTACGGTAGACCAACCGCCCAAGCAAGCCTCACCAAAGTAAGTTCCACACTCTTAGGCTTAATATGCAAAAAGTCTCTATTAGCCCTCTGCCTAAGGGGATGAGATGGTTCCTGTATTAAACCTATTGGAATTAAAGAATTCAGTCATCAAGGGGTTAAGGGCAAGAAGGCAGGTGGTCTTCATCATATCATCTTTTGAGAGTCGGAAGGGCATTAACTCATGAACTTTCACATAGAGTTTTACATGTACCTCCGCACTGCTAATATATCATATACAGGTTCCTTTAAGTCAGGTTTTGGTGAGAAGTACAATGTACTATTCAAGGAAACAAAAATGTGGTCTTTCTGTCTTCATACTAAGCTGATTTTACTGTATTTAAACATCGATATTAACCTACCCGTGACATTAACCAGAGTCTAGAGGACGGAGCAAGAAAACTTGCATAATCGTCTGTTTAGAATCAGCTAGCAGTGTTAATCCTATGTTAAATGATATGAGTGATCAATGGCCTTCTGGCTTAGAATAGCCTACAAAATTAATAGAGAGAGTACAATGGGATAGGCGACGGACCCTAACGAAAAGTCCAAAATCAAGGCTTCTTAAAGGACAATCATCTCCGGGCAAAGGGTGAAACACCATGTCCCAGCCGACAACTGTCAAGTATGATTTGTGTGCTGTTTATTTAGACCAATCAGTATCTGCCTGATTTATCTGTAGAGGTTACAGCGGGCCATGTCAGGGGTGCGACTAATCCAAATAGTGGCGGAAAAGTCACTCCCTTCCTCCAGAGCCCGGTGGCATGGAGTTTTGTTTTTATGATGTCACTGTCCCCATTACTAGGGGGCAGCGATCCAAGGGAGCATCAGTGGCAGGTTCCCCCCTCTCCAACCCCCTCTCCCCTTCACACACACACACACACACACACACACGCCCATACTGAGATCGATTGTATGGGCCCCTGCCTCTCATCATTGTGCCCCCCTCCATGATTCACTTGGACTGACACTTTTCCTATATCTTAATTGAAAAGGGGAGAGAAATGGTTGGAGAAACGTCTTCTTTTTACAAAACAAAATCTTCGCCTTTTTATCTCTTGATGTTTATTTGAGGAGAATCCGGTTTCCACATTGATGCTTGATGTAAACATTAAACAATATGCAAAAGATCAATGTGTATATTCTACAGAGGAGCATAAATCAAGTTTTTATTTTGATATCTCTAAGCTTATTTTATGGTAAAGATACATGGTGCCTAGGATGACTGAAGAGTTTTCCATGACTATTAGAATAATATTTCAATTCAATTCATTTATTTTTTCATTTTAAAACAATGTGAACTCAAGGGCAAAATACAGCCAAAAAAATATCCGAATATAAAATGGTGGGATACTCATAAAAGCAAACTGCTTGTGGGCAGGGCCCCAGGTTTACCAAATGATAGTTAGAAATATTACATAGAATCAGAGTATGTTTAACAAAATATAATACGGTACAATGATACATAACATCAAGATATACATCATTTGCACATCAATCACCTGAATAAAACAGGCATACTAGACACACACACACCCACCCACACACACACACACACAGTTTGTTGATCATAACAAAAAAACAATACATTTCATATAGTACACCAAAGTCAAGGTTATCATTTATTAGAGAGTCATGATTCATTATTTGTTGTGATGATCCTACAGTTTGATCGGTGTTATTGTGAGCAGGATAGCCAATTATGGTTTTAGGCAGAAACAAAAATTGTTGTTGCTAAAGTCACTTGTTTGTCAAAGAGGATACAAAATTCTAACATATCAGCACAAAGTCTAATAGCCCGTTCGCACTAATGAACATTTTTCCAAACTTGTATAACATATTAAAAAATTGTCTCTGAAAAGAACTAGCATATATATATATGAATGGAAGGGGGGTATACACTGGAATTACAACATCATAGATTAATTGAAATTGAATTGAATATTACAAGAAACTTGTATCCAAAAGGTCAGTTGACATGACAGCTGACCAATCATCAATGCCCGCTCACGATAAGCCCCGCCCAGTTATCTGGATTTTCATACTAGAGCGAGACCCGGAATCTTTATCAAATTTCATTCGAAGTGACTCCAAAAACATTCATTTCACTCTATGACGTGTTCAGAATAGAAAAAATGTTTGACTTATTGTATAGTGATACAAAGAATTCTGGTTGGCTAAACAGGGGGAGTGGGAGGGGTGGAGGGTGGTAAGTCACACATCATTAGATCAACATAATTAAAATCTGAATTTATTTTTGGATGGACCACATTGGTTTTGACTGGAAGGGAAAAGAAGGAATAATTGATATTGAGTAATGTAGCAAAGAGATCTGTGGGGATTTTAAACTACTTTATCTTCATAACTGTCACATCCATCAAAAGGTGAAGGGTTTAAATCAATATTCTCTGCTCGTTTCCGTTCATCATCTAATGGCAAAAGTGGCTGTCGTATACATCATTTGGACATATTTTTCACATCTATCAACTCAATCCAAAGTCCTGGATTTGATGAAAAATTATTTTTCCTTTATTGTCTAAGACCAAACATTAACTTATCCTTCAGATATCCCTGAGAAATGTTCAGGGTTACCTGTTCTAGCCAGACAGATCTATTTCCCCTCTTTCTTTTGATACTTTGTTTCTCTTTGGGTATTTCAATTATTTTCATATTAGATTTCAGCATTGTGGAAAGAGCTTTTTTTGTAAGTTAAAGTACTCTAGTTTCAGTAAATACTTTTAGATACAGTTACATATTCATTTTGATGAATACAAGACATAATACATACATGTAAATCAAGATGGTTATTGGCAGCTACGAATTCCTCCAGATATCAACATTAAACTCATGATTACTGTAAAATGCAAATTGTTCTGAATGTATTGGAAGTATTTCCAAAATAAGGAAAAATAAGAAAATATATCTCCTCAACGCTTTACCTTACCTTTAACATCAATCCTTTGTTGATGTATAATGGTTGGCATCCTGACATGTTACTGACAATGACTAATAGTCTGTCATATTAAAAACAAGTGCGCCGGCATCGACTCTGGGTCGCTGCAAGATCACCTGACCCTGCTAATCTGACCCCTCCAACATTCAGCATTCATTTGTAATTCAGGGAAGTGGGACAGATTTAGGAAAACTTGCATGATTGAAAGTTCCTCCCGTAATTGTCATGTTGTGTTATCTATGCCATCTTCGTTGCTAAAATGAGGTTCTGATGAATGAAGGGTTATAATTCAGCTCAGAGTATCATTTATTTTCTTCAATTTCTTTTTTCCATATCAACAAAATACTCAAGATATAGATTTGTTAATACCTAATGACAAAGAATTAACGTTTTTAACACAAGGATTAAGGTATAAATCTTAAAAGCAAAGGCTTGTATCAGATTCACCTTAATGAACAATACTATAGAGAATAAAAATAACTATGAACCCTTTTCAAGCTGTGTTTTTTTGTACTTGAAAAGTTGAAGCGGTTAAGACTTCCAGAGGATGTATCGATCAGCTAAAATGGCACACATCTCCACCTACAGAGAATACAAATCAAGAATTACTTCATACATTAGAAATGAAATTTGTCCACATAATCGAGGGTGATAGAGAGAATTTGTACAAATGTTACCCAGTATGCAGTCAACTTCATGCCTCTTAATAAATTTCAACCGTTGCAGTAATTCCTTGCAACTGATCAACACATGGTTGTGTAGCTGACCTACAGTTTCTCATTACAATACAAGAGAGAAGGACCTATGAAGAAGTGACATCTCACATCAAACCCCTAATGTTTGCTGGTCTAAATGTCACATGTTCTCCAGAGGTCCTCAAAAAGGTCACTCTGGATGGGTGATGGTAGCGAGAAAGACACTCTAGATTTGGTGATAACCAAATGAGAATTGAAGAGGAGATTTGCATTTACAGTTTATTTGTCTCCAGAATTGTCAGGTTGGGAGAGGTATTGTTTTTAGGGCTCTTAGATATAAAACAAGGACACATAATTTTCTGGGAAATTTATACTTTTTTTCATTAGAAAGAAGTAACAAAATATGACACCATTCTCACTATTTCTCAGACCAAAAAAAAAGAGTAGGCCTTTTTATGGAGTCTGAAGTGTGAGCCTAGGTCAATTAGTTCATAGAATAAATTCAGGTTGTTTAAAACCTCTGAAGGCCCATTTAGTTTTCATCATTGAAGCATTTGGTAATGACATGTATATCAAAGATTACCCTGTACCTTTTAAAAATACTGATTTGCTTTATTTCAGATTTTTTTTTTAAATAATTTTTTCAATCGTCTTTACATACAAGATATTCGAAATAATGTATTGTGTTCTCATAATGCCAGACCAGTGCTCTACATTGTTTCAACATTTCTTTATCACATTAGCAAGATCATTGATAAAATTAAAAAGAGGGTTTTTGTCCTGATTGCAATTAGGAAGCTCCCATTTAGAGTCTGAACGTTAAGCCTATGGGGCGATGACATATATCTTCATTGGGTCTTATGACCCGAATGACATTAATGCAATCTCAGTATGTGGAAACCACACCTTGATGTATCCTCTGCGACCGACCCGCTCTCTCCCCGCTCTCTCCCCTCCGTCTCGCCCGTCAAACTTCCGATTCTTCCCTATTAGGCTGTTTGTTTACCGTTGCCAAGACCCGTTGCCGGGGTCATATAGGCCTTGAGGACCTTTCTGCCAACTCACCCGGCCCACTGTCTTGGGGATAATTGTCTTTTTTGCCGAATCAGAGCTCGAGGCAGACTCTGCTTCCCTCGAGGTTCAGATAGAATAATTGAGGACTGCATCTACCCTTCAGGGTGGTGAAAACAAAACTTGACTTTAGGCAGATCAATAAACAAGTTTGTGTTTGATAGTCACATTGAATCAAATTTGTAAACTGTAATGTAATTCTTGATGGATAGTCACAAATTATAAATGAAGGTATTTTTATTAGGTGAGAACATCTTGTGACATTGTATCATGTTGTAATAATTCAGATTGGTAAAAAATAAAACTATTTTGAAATCACTAAATGTGACTTTCCATGAGTTGTAGCATGAGTTGAAGGCTTACATTGTTCGTACTTGAGAGTGGCATTGATATGACTTCAAGAGATTTAAAAAATAAATATGGATTGTATTGTTTACAAATTTTATTGTTTTACATTCTTTTGAATGTTTAGGTAGATTTAGTTTACAAGAGATAGTGGTATAAAATTGAATTAATATGCAGTGAATTTACCTTACACTAGCTAGGTGAGGTGTTTTTCAGATATGAGCATTTAATACGAATAGATGAATCCAGCTGTGTTGATGTCACAGAAAGCTTAAACACAAAAGTCATGTTTGGAAAACGAAATTTGAACCTGGCAATGAAATATATGGAACTCTCTCAAAGCATGAAACAAGTGGAGAATTCCTGCCTCTCAATTCCGGCAGCAATTAATCTAGTTGCTGGCCTGGAACCAAGCCTCACTATTTGTTTTATCTGTGTTCTCCTCCGCAGGCAAGCCGAGCGCTACCAGAGGAAAGGTCGTGACCCCGATCGGGAGAGTCGTCACCACCGCTACAGGGAACCACCCGACAACTCGAGGGTGAGTCCGTCAAATCTCTCTTCATTTCTTGTAACCACTGCGGCATTCCGATCCCCTCTTTAACTCCAAACCTAGAATGACAGAAGGAAAAAGAATATTAGAAATCTCCGGTTTCTCTCTTTTTTCCCTTCTTTGAATGTGGTTAGGGTGTCAAGATGAAGGTTATGGAAGTAGATAATGCGTTAGGAGGTGAGTTAAACTGGATGAGCTCCCAGGTGAGCATCCAGGTGACATTCCTTCTCATCGGGCTGTGTCAATGTTAGAGGGAGAAAACCTTGAGGAGAGCCCGGTGGTCTTCACTTTTACCTTCCCAAACATGAAAGTGCATCCTGTATTGCTTATTCATTTTTTACAAAGTGTAGGTAAATAGCAACTTCATGCAACAAAGGTCTTACGTGCATTCACTGAGCTCTGTGTTAACAGGTACAGAAAAAGGATATTGCCATAACTTTATTTTATTTTTTTAACACAGCGGCTTACTACTTCATATCTGAACAAGGTTAACCAGTCGTGTTAAGAACTCCTGTTTTTTGTATTTGTGTATGTGCAAGAAAAGTTGTTAAGCTGAATCTGCCAAGAAGTAACACAATATCTTAATGCAATTTACAATTTTGTCCTGATCCCCTTCTTTCTCTCTCTCTCACTCTCTCTCTAAGTGGTACATAACCACATCACTACAGGTGTAATAAAGTTGTTACTGTGCATCATCATGTTTATCTCTTATGTTTTGCCCTTCCTTACAGTGCTCTCTCTCTCTCTCTCTCTCTCTAATTTTACTTTCCATTTCTATCTCTTATTGTCTTCCATTTCCACTCTCTGTACTCTTTTTTTTTTCTCTCTCCCAACTAGTAATAATGTACATATAGATTCCATTACATTTGTCCCTTTGTCTATCTCTCTATCAGTCTATCTCTCTGTCTGACCCCCACCTCTATCTCCCCCTCTCTCTCTCTCTCTCTCTCTCTCACTCCTACTTGTTGTGATGTGTTTCCCTCTGTATCACAGCTGACAGCTGACCTAGTTCCCCATCAGCTCTATGAATGGGACCTGTGTGTGTTACCTTTACCCCTGATCATATGGTTAGGTCATTCCCTTTCTCCCCCTCCATCTCTAAACAACCAGAATTCACAAGACGGGAATATCAAAGCTTACCAAACTTCACCTCGTGAATTATCATTATCAGTCAGACTTCCCAGCCAAAACGAGAAAAAAAACAGTCCCTTTCTCTCCTCTCCTCTAGCTCTGTCCCCCTCTCCCCCCCCCCCTCTCTCTCTCTCTCTCTCTTTCTCTTCCCCCTCTCTCTCTCTCTGTCTGTCTCTCTCTCTCTCTCTCACACCCACACACACACACACCCCACCCGGACTATGATCAAAAATCAAAATAGAGAAAATAAAATAATTTGTTAAGTGTTGATTTTATGAAAATGCCATGTTCACATCTTTGGACATGTAGAAGACTGCATTGTTACTCCATTGTGAATTTAAATCACTTTCTTAGTGTTTACTATGCATACAAGTTGTGTTTACACCTCTCTTAATAATCTACCACACTATGGGAACAGAATGTGATTGCACCACAGTGTGGTCACAGTGTGGATCTTGAACATATTTTACTTTGGGCAGGTACTAAACTATACTCCCCTGCTGAAACACACCCTTTTTTAATTATTCACTCCCAAATGTTCTTAGCCCAATAGGCTTTGATACTGGGAAAACCCTATTCCTAAATATAGGAGGCTAAATGACTTGTATGAATAAATAGCACTAGGTGAATATTGAAGTCTCCCAGCCAAATTGATTAGGCAGTTTTAAATGAATATTATGAAAGTATAAATTGCCATTTCTCCTGTCAGTTTGCAACACCACCCTAACCCAGTCGGGTCTGTGGTAGCTTTGCCTTAATAGAATTCTCCTACTCCTGAAGAAATGTTTTCTTTCCACCAAATTGTAGCTCCGGCCATGCCCGGCTTTGAAATGCTTTAACCTCTTTACCAGGAGGTGGGTGACCCGATACCTATGCAGAAAAGATATATTTGTATCTCCACCAACACTACCTTGTCATCATGCATTGCTTTGAGCTGCAGTAAACCTAGATCTTAATAGTATACTCCCACAAGTGAAATCTCAAAATAGAACTGATTCTTTCAACAGATATCCCCTATTAAGGGTGATCCAGCTTCTCCTCAATGGAAAGCTGTTAGATATGTTTTGGTATTATTAAATCAAAGAAAGTTATATGCAATTTCTAAATTATACATGAAGTAGATCTTTTATTTGTTGGCTCATTAAATGTGACGATAATAATAATGACAATATTCACTAAGTGCACAGCTTCATCTTGACAGATTATCAAGGCACCTACAAAATAATTTCAATTCAAAACCTCCAAAGTAAATCAACTTAAAAATATGAAGTCAATGAACTAAAGATTGAACTGTTAAGAAGATCATGCCAAAAATCTAGATAAAGAATAGTGTCTCCCGATTGTGCAGTTTTGATGCAACTCCTTCTAATGGTTGTTAGATACATGGAGACTAAAGTATTACTAGTTACTGACAGGAACAGAGTCGATATTTCTTTTTTAAATTGTATATAATCCAGGGTCCTGACACCTCTCCTTTTGTGAATACTGAAAATGTCCCCTGGGGACATAACTTGTGGATGTTTACCTATCCTCAAACCCTTGCACTTGAATCCTATGTCGCAGTGACAACCTAGTTGAGGGCACCTGCAGAACTCTGACGATTCAATAGATCCATCCTTGTCAGAATGTTTGAGAGATATAGAGAGATAAAGAAACCCACGGTCATTGCTCTATGTTAGGGTCAGTTCAGGACACATTGCTACATTTCTTATTAAACTTGAATTTTCCTACACCAAGGTTTCACCAAGGCTTACAAAAGATGTTCTTCATAAAGAGATGTTCCAGCTTTTATTATAGTTGAAAAGCATTGATCATATCTTCATTCTTAAAGAAAAACAAAACTGTCTTTAAATCATTGATTGAAAATGCATGTAAACTATTAAATCGATGCTATGGAAGAAACCAGTTAATTTGGCATTATGATGTTGTGTTTTTGAAAACATCTGCAACTTCTGTAAAATGGCTCATTTATGACTGCTATCCCAATGATTCCAAAAAGCAGATAACATGTACCTCAAACTATTTCTTTGTATAAAGAGCAGTGTTACCCTTTAAAGACAGCATCTACCACCCAAAGTACTCTCATCTATCAGCACCTCCATTAAAAGATGAAGAATGTTTACAAAATCTTCTTCTTCCTTCCCTTTTTCTATCTTTTCAGTGGTTTGTTATGTCAATAAATTGCATCCTGACACTTTGATGTATATGTCTAATGATAAAAGTCATTTGTTTTGATTCCAGCCAAACTAGGAATTTGCAATGTTTATCCATTCCTGTCTTCCTAACATTTGATATCCATTTCTTGAGGAAAATGGGTGATGTGACAAATGTTACGTCCAATCAACATTCACCAAAATGCTTCCTTTATTTGACATCGCGACTCTTCACGTTCCTCAAGATATATCAGATTGTAGGTTTAGAGTCAGAAATGTTCCTGCCTTTTCTGCTTCTAGTCATTATACCCACCGCCACTTGTTTGATTATTTGGTATCAATATCAAACTTGAAAGTAGATATCGTTTCCATTTATACAAACATTCATGTTGTGTGAAAGTGTAAAACAAATTGCTGCAGATACAAAAGGGGCAGTTCAAATATTGTTGACAATTCACTGATCTCTTTTTTGATAGGCCCGTAAACATTTATTCTGCCTCTCTTGAAGTGACAGAAAGATGACAGAATGTTTGCAATAGCCAAAGAAATAGGAGCGTTTGATGGAAACGGTAGGGAGAAATCTGGGCCTAAAGCACTTGGGAGTTCAACCAAAGCGCTGAAATTGTATCTCTGTTTTGTTGCATGGGTGCCAGTATGTCAGTGAGGGTTATGACATTGACTGGAGGGTGTGTACATTGTGTCACTGTTATTGTGATTCCTGTGACAGGGGTTATACAAACAGATAATCTTAAATGGAAGAAGAAGAGATATAGTTAGAATGAGATGAGGGAAGGAAACCCAAGCTTCTATCAAAATCACTCTTTTTACTAGTTTTTTAAAAGTTCAAAAGAGGGTGTAGTTTAATGTATGTTTATTTGAACTTTCATTTTCCTCTCATTTGTAACTTCATCCTTCATCCACCTCATCCCCCTTCTATATACTTTTGTGAATTGTCATGGTTACATAATATTTGGTTTATATAAGTCAAATATGTATATTTTACCTTTTTTTATTCAAGCTGAATTTATTCTTATCAAAGGTATGACGAAAGGCCCACAAATCATGCATTAGTTCAAGTGATGAACTACATTCATTATTTCTAACTGCATTTCTGTTCCAATATACACTGTCTGGCTGTATCTCTCTCTCTCTCTCTCTCTCTCTCTCTCTCACTCTCTCTCTCTTTCTCTCTATGGGGGGGGGGGGTGGGGGGTAAGTACAGGTATCATAAAATGAAATGATTTGTATGATTTTGTGTATTATTATATAAGTACTGAGTATGTAATTCAATGCTGTATTTACCAAACAATATTTGTGTGTGTGTTTCACTGTCTATTATACAGGAACACACCATGCACGAAGTGAATGTAAGTCAGGTCAAATCATATATGGGTGAAGTCATAAACCCTTCTTATTTGGAATGCATTTCTACTTTTAACTTGCATGCCTCGTTTTTGGACCCATTCCCATTTTCCTAATTAGACCCTTCCTTTGGACCACCCCTCTGAAGATTGTGTGGCCCCAGTTAGTGGGGACACAGACCTGGGCCTATTAAACTTGGGTCTGGACCTGACCGGTGTAGCCCTTAGTGACCAAGATGAGTTCTTAATGTCCCAGTCTACAAACATGACCAGTATCTATGGAGAATATGACAATCATTCATACGAGTACGATGAGGAGGAGGAGGAGGTTGATCTGGGTGTCGAGGGCACGTCTGCTCTTGAAGAACAAGAATTTGAAGATGATAAGGTTTGCATGGTTTGATGAATAACACAGCGTTCTCTCTCACCCACCCACCTACTAATTCTTTGCTGTGAAGTTTGCAAACCTAGATTGCAGAGAGATCGAGGTTGGAATGAACAAGATCTCTCAGAAGTTTTACTTTGAGCTGTGAACTTTGACACACTTCATTTAGAATATTTGCAGAGTTTCCTGAAGGGCAATACGTCTGAATTTTGCTGAGAAGTTTGCAAAGGCGTTTCATAGCCCATAATCACAATTTAAACTGTCTTTTAAATAATTTTTTTTACAGGAGTGAACACTTAACTTACTAATACTTTGTTGTGTTCTAAGAAAAGCTGAATATGATATAGTTTGAATACATGAGAATAGCCACTAAATGCTTCCATCACTTTAAGTTTTATCGATGATTAATTTTGTCATTGAAATGTTTGTTTTCAATGTGTTAACAAATCCATCATGGTTAAATCATTTTGATCATAACATTTGTCATAGATGTAAAGCTACTTAATAATGCAGTTTTATAATTGGTTTGATAGCTGTATGATGATTGGTAATAATATAACCTAACATTGCACTTCAATACTTCTCAACCACACAAGGTAGCTGGAGTCTAGATCTTCGATTGCACGTACAGAGTTCCTTGCAAGTTTAAACAACTTTTCCGTTGACATAAAAAAAAAAATCACCTTGACTCTTACTAGATCATCCTTCCTTTATCCATTCCTCTGTATCCTCTCTATCAATTATTTTATTACAATTTTCTCCTGTTTTGATGAGTTTTGTACATTTTAGCTGTTCCCTGTTTCCGTGGAGCGGATGAAATTAAAGATGTGACACATGGAGGATTAGGGTTTGGTATTCAGTAGGGTTAATTCTCTGAAGGAAATAAGGAAGTTCTTATGAATGTAGGATGTGGCTAAAAATCAGGTACAAAAGTTTTTATTTTCTTAAAGAAAGTTATGAGGAAACAGGATAGATATTCCAGGTCATCATGGTTTTCTACATGAATGGGAAAGTATTTATATATATATGATTTTATTCATTCCCTCTTTTTATAAATACAAAGGATTGAAGTATATGCAATGATATTCCATATTGAGAAAGTAGTGGGGAAATTTAGCAAACCAGTTGGCATTTTCAGAATGGTTTTGTAATGGCAAGATGCCATGTTTGATGTAGAGGATTAAAAACCTGTTAGATCTTGTGGTAAATTATCCCCATGTTACTAAAGGATCACATTGATGTAGTGTGTACACAATTTGTGGCATGCCAGAGAATTAACAAGTCATATAAGAATGAACTGAGCAGTTAAGTTGAACAACTCATGCATATTCATTGTTCACGATACATATTAATGTTCCACTTGTAAATGTTGTTATTCATGATGACTACCGGTACCTATATTATGGTTTGACTAAATAACATTGGGGTGATATGGAGTGTGATGTGGGGGTGTGTTTGGAGTATACAGGAAGCCATTGCGGCAGGTGGATGAAAGGAAACAACACAAAGATCGTAAACAAGGAAACTGTTCTTATACCTCATCCTCAATCCCATCCTGCTTATATTTTGTTTTCCATTTCTGTTATGGATAGTTTGCACGCATTTTTGCTATTGTAGATTTCACTATGTATTTGTTTTGACTACTTTCTGCCTGCTGTTTTTCTCTCCTTCACTATTGTCATGGCAATATAAACAGAACTTTAATATTCTTTAAAATTACTGTTTCGTCCATCATTTTATTCTTTGCCCTCGATTTGACTCTATTGCTCTCTCTGTCTTTCTGTTTTTTTTTCTCCATTCTTTCTCCTAGTCTTCATGGTTCTTTCTCCTACTCTCTACCTTTTCTTCTTCTTCTTCTTCTTCTTCTTCTTCTTCTTCTTCTTCTTCTTCTCCTTCTCCTTCTCCTTCTCCTTCTCCTTCTCCTTCTCCTCCTTCTGCTTCTGCTTCTGCTTCTCCTTCTCCTTCTCCTTCTCTTTCTCCTTCTCCTTCTCCTTCTCCTTCTTCTTCTTCTTCTCTCCCCTGTCATTCCACCTCTCTCACTTTCTTCAAATGCCTTTCACACTTTCCCATTCTTAACCATTTTGTCTATAGGTAAGTCAAAGTTTCTCTTTCAAACCCCTCAGAATCACTGCCCATCTACGTTTCTTCTCCAAAACCAAGTTTGATATACAGACTATCGATGCCCCTATCTTGGAAGCTAGTGTCTGTCTGGCAAGCATCCCAGAACAATGAGGCAGCAGTCGTAGGGAGCAAACAATCACATTGGTAGCCATTTTTATCGTCCATACTCCTCTAAGATCCTGGCCTGGTCTTGGCTACCCTGCTTCTATGTCACCCAAGAATTTATGAAGACCCAGGTCTTTATTCTTAAGTATTGTTTGGACCTTCCTGCTCAAGGTCCTGGTCTTGAACAATGTCAATGTCTTGGCACTGCATCTGCCATTGTAGTCTGGTCTGATGGGTTCAGACTAAGTCCTCTCTAGGCGCGTCTTCATCATCTCGAGATTGCCAAATAGCCTGCTATTTCTGATTTGGGAAATAATCCCGAAGTAACAAATCGCGTCTTCACTATCTCGAGATTCGACCTCGAAACTTAAAACTCGACCTTGAGAAATTAGCTCGAGATATTTTGCCCAGCGTTAGCGCGTATTGCAAATCTTCGGTCTAGTGAAGACGCACGGGACAAATAGCTGGATATTTTGCCAAATAGTGGGATATTTTGCAAACTATTCCAAGATATCTTGGGATGACAATCCTGACCAAATATCCCGCTTATTGCTACTTGGGTCTGATGAATTCGCAAATTAGCTGGATAGTTTGCGATCGGGATAGTTCAAATAGCTGGATATTTGGCAATCTCGAGATAGTGAAGACAGGCCTTCTGGTACCCCGCAGAGGTCCGTCCCTCCTGGATCATCTAGAGGAAGTTATAAATGTCATGATTGCATGCAACGACCAGCCAAGATAATAATCAAAGCGTGCCTAGCCCTCATTGCCCTGCCTTTATAACTATTGTCTGGACACAACCATAAATTAATCATTCCCTTTTATGGACTGGTATTAATAGATGGTTCAATTAATTCCTCCTTTCCTCCCTCTCGATCTCCATAGTTTTCCCATTTCCTTGTCTCTTGTGCTCATCGCTATGGTGATATAACTTGAGTGACCTTTTAACCACTTTTTAACTCTTTTGTTTTCATTCCATACATGATCAACTACAAGTGTGGATCAGTTTATATCATATCTTATACTACAATATATATTGCCATACATTAAAATATTGATGAATTCAATGACAAAGAGTTTGTGCATGGGGACCAGAAAAAGGTTTTTTTTCTTCTGAATTCCATAGAGTTGTGAAAAGAAGTCTGCCACAAATTGAATACTGTCTTTTACATGGTGTTAGTTTTTATTTTATTTTATTTGTGAACTAATACTGGTTAATTTTGTTTACCACAGCAGAAAGAGTTGATGCACATACATAAAACTATTTTGATGTGACACCTAATGATAATAATAATGATTGTGTGATATGACTTGCTAACTTTGTTAATATTTTTCTCATAAATAGCTTTAAAGTTTTCACTAGATAACACCCCAACCATTAAACTTTTTTCCAGATGGATTGCAAGTTTTGAAGTGTGGATTATGTATTTGTAGCATGTATTTTATTGATCATACTGCTGTGTTCTGCTGTTTATGACATTAGATCATAACATGCAGAGGAAATCATTGTGCATACATGTAATGTATAAATTGTAAAGGAGCATGTTCCAATATGAAAATAATAATTACATGACCTAGCTGTTAGTAGCGGATCGTTTAAAAGAAACTTGGTTGGAAATGCAGAGGTTTTAGGGTTGACCTGTGGAACAATGTTCTTTGGCAAGATGTTTATTTACATTTGCCCCTCTCAACCCGGGTGCCCTAATCGTAAAGTTACTGAAGACATGGTAATATTGGAATGCCATAATGACTCGGTAGATGAGGCACGTATTAGTATTGTTATTATGAATTTCTTTCTTTCTGGTTCTTATTACCCCAGGCGATTGAAATGTCGGACATCAGGTACCGAGATAGAGATGAGAGGGGGAAAGGAGGTCCTGTAGATCGCAGGGTAAGTCAACAAGCTGTGGTGGCTAGCTGCAGGTAAAATGTCAGGCAACCAGAGTATTCATCAAATCAATTCTACGATATTACCAGATATAAAGAATGCAGTATTTTATTCATTTTCACTCATCAACCCCATTAATGCTTTTATTTTGACAATGAAAAGTGCATGATTAACCTCCAAACCCTTTTTTTAACTATCCTACTTGAGACAGACATGTCTCTCATAAGAAATTATTCATGCAAGATTCTTTATTCATATGAGTTTTGTGATTTACATAACAGACCCTTTGGAACATTTGAGTTTAATAAACAGTTTTGTTTATACTAAAAAAGATGCATGAGGACGTTTTAAGTCGCTGTTAATTAAGTTTGCTGTAATCTTTTATTGTGTTCACAGAAATAATGATTTCTCACACTTTGTTTTAGTCATTTCTTTTGTTTTATCCAAGATATCTTCCCACTCATTTGCGTTATACATGTTTATCAGAGATGTTGATGTTATGTGTCTCTCAAAGATTAGATATATACAGCTAATCATTGAAAAGATACTATTTATATTTAAAGGAAACATAGTTCCTAACTGAAAATACATATTGTGACCATGAAGTTAATGGATTTATTTGTGATATGAAGTATTTTGTATTCACTGAGCACATTGTATGCATGACCAAGATTTAAGATAACATGCAGGATCATTGATCGACCTAGCTAATCTCATGCTAGCAGACACCTGTCTGTCATTTTATTGCTTCCATCTGCACTTTGTTTCTCTGTTTGGCAGCTTCTCAGTTTTGTGCCTGAAATCACAGAATATGTTTATTTTCAAAATTTTAAAAAAGATCATTTTTAGCATTTATTTTCAATTCCCCAGAGAAGTTTCTTAGTTTGATATTGCATTTCTTTTAATTCATTGATTTCTGTTTTGATTTGTTTATGAGTTCTTATTTTTTATCATTTCTGTTTTATTTTGCCTTTTCTAACAAATCTCATGACATAAAAAGCATTCGATGGACAAGCATGCCATACAGTATTCAAACAACACGACAGGTGGCAATACACCGTACTCTCACTCCGATTACAGCCTGGCCAGGGGCGGGACAGGGAGGGACCGCGAAAGGGACCGTGAAAGGTCCAATGAAAGGGCCAGACCCAGGGTTAGGCATTCCGTTGCTATTAGTAGCGATGAAGTGCCGTTCTCAGACCGGGAACGCTTTAGCGAAGAAAGGAGAAATTACCCTGACCCTGACCCTGACCGTGAGAATGTGAGCAGAGAGAAACGACACTCCTTACCTCCCGTTAACAATTTTGACCAAATGGAACGTCCTCGCGGGAGGCCCCCTCAGTCAATGAGCCAAGGCGGGCTCAGTGGCCGATCGGGCAGTAGCGATGGACATGGAAGCACTGGGAATAAAGCTATAGATGCCATTCTAAAAAAGGGTAGTGATATTCGGGCCCAAAACAGGCAGGATCCAACCGGTCATGGCCAAACACCTAGAGATGGCCAACCTAGAGATGTCCAACCTAGAGATGTCCAACCTAGAGATGGCCAACCTAGAGATGGCCAACCCACAGATAGAGAGAGAAAGATGGGCATTCCTAGACATCGTCCCAGACAAGGGTCCCTACCAGCTCCTATAACTGGATCCCATAGCATGCCTGCCTTTGATGACGGGCGCCCAACCAGACAAAGACATTCTGTTGGTTCTCCTAGCATGCCTGACTTCCAGGGCAGGGGCACTCCTCGACAACCTGGTGGTGGGTTCACCAGCACCCCTGCAGGAGACGACAGAAGAGACCAACGCAGACCATCTGCTGAACAGTCTTCCAGAAAACGATCGAATCGACATGATGACGCCTTAATAGACACTAGACCGCCTCAGCAGGACATTATACCGGAAGAGGATGAGGGGATTCCCCCTGACGGTAGTGATGTCCTCCGACGCACAGCGCGCAATAATAGAAAGAATAGCGGCGGCCATCTTGGTCAGTACCAAAAGTTTGATAACTCCCTAGATAGTGAGGAACCCCCTTCCCAAGCCCCCGGCCAGGATGTGAGAGGAGAAAGAGATACGGTGGAAGGTAGCTACTTTAACGAGGATGCTGTATCCTCCAACAATCGTGCATCAAACTACGCTAGACCAACAGAGGTGATTGACTTGTCTTGTCGTCTCTGTTCTAGTTATAGCTCAGTTGGTCCTAAATCTAGATATCCCCCTTCTTCTTCTTCTTCCTCTTGACACCCACTCTCTTCCAATAGCCCACAAGTAGACCCCTTGATTTTGACTTTCTGTAGTTGTTTGATCTGAGCTTAGAATGGATATGAAAATGGAAACTTTAATATAAATCAATAGCACATGGACCTTTATCCTTATTGGTGGTGTGCATAGAAGAATTAATGTATTCATGTTCTTTGAATGCTCTTATAACAGGTATGTCCTTAAATCTAGCTATACATTATATCTACATGGTATATATTCTGTATACATGAATATACTTTTACCTTTTGCTTTATACTCTTGAAATCTGAATAGGATATATTTGAAGCTATTATACAAGTATATTTATTTATTTAAATATATACAGATGTCTTTAAACATAGAGCACAGGGTTTAGAGGAGTAATACAAAAACAATGTTTTCTTTAGTAAAATTAGAAAGAGATGCATGCTTGAAAGATGCTTATAATATATATATTCCATATTCTCTATTTCAGATCCATTCTAGCTTAGGTCAACTCAGAAAATGATGTCACAAGAATGCTTCTCTCTGTTGACTACTTAGGATAAAACTTCATCTAAACTCTGAAGTATCATGAAAAAATATGACCATGGTAGAACATGATTTGTCCTCATAGACTGCTGTTGGAGCAATTGGTTTTAAATTTCAGCCACAGTCTTCTTTGTATTAAATTATTTTTTCCACCTTTCTTCTTGCAGATGTGAAAAGAGCAGGTACTTACTTTGTCACTATTTATTTTTAAAATGCTTTAAATTAGGTCCAGATTTTTATTCAGAATACATGAAACACATTTATTTTTAAAATGTGAGAAAACAAAAAAAATTGCATATAATATCTTTTGGTAATTATAAAAAGAAAGTCTCCTTAACAAAATAATCTGGCTGCTTCAAGTGCACATGATGTGATCGAGCTGGGCATTCTTGTGATTTTATCATTCTCTCTAAGACTACTTCAACTCACCATTCGTAAAATAAGACAATTGAAGGGCAAATCACTGTATGTATGTATGTATGTGTGTGTGAGGGTGTATGTATGTGTGAGTAAAGACAGCGTTCTAGAGACTGGTCCAAAAGTTTAGGTTTTAAACTCATGAGTGTTAGGTTTGGTGTTTGTGTAAAGATGTGATGTCTGTCTCTTCTTCTTTCTCATATTCTCCCTTTTTCTAAATCTCCTTGATACTCATTATTATCTGTGGTAGTTCTGTTTGTATAGATATGGAAAAAAGCACTGGTTATTAAGAGATAGTAGATGATAAATGATTTAAGATTGAGATTATTAAAAATAGGTCTAAACATGAGCATATGCAGTATCTCAGAAAGTGAAGTAGTTATAACATCAAACTAAAAAGTTAAGTAACATCAAATCTGCTCTTTTTTGTATTAATGAATGACATATGACACATTACGATGACATCCATTTGTCATAGTTTGTAATGATCTGTCCCCAGAAAAATATCACTCAGCACCCTGATTACAAACAGATTCAAGGAAGCTCAAATTTCACTCAAATGAAAGCCGTCATTTGCTTAGCAGCTGCATTAGACTATCGTTTGACAGCATTAAAGAAATCAGTTCCAGGCTGTAATACTTGGGGTATTCCATTCTAATCTTAATACAATAAATGTATGTAAATGTACAGCATCATTTCAATTACCATGTTTGAAAATAATTCATTTGGAGACCAGGAAATTGTATTCTGATGCTCTTTCTCATATTTGCACTGATAGAAGCTTAGTCGGTTGTGTTAGTTAGCCATTCATCCAGAAACAAAGATCGTTCAGAATGTGAAATCTTTAGTAAAAACTTGGTCGCATAATTGTTTTGATATTAAAAAAAATTAGATCAGATAGTCTTGCAGATCACTTAAGTAGATAGTTGAGTAGATTCAATATAACTCACTATATAGCTTTTAAACCTGTAAGTTATCTTCAGAACATATGAACTAAGCGGTGTTTCGTGTCACAGTTCTAGTTTAATTTTACACTTGGCAGAAATGTCTCACCTTAGTTCTTTCCTTTCAAAATATGATTGTGATTGATATGATGATCCTGTAATGATAATTTGAGCTACATCAATTTGAGTGTGTGTATTGATCAGGCAGGTATGCGATGAAACTCCCCAAATGCTTACACCAACAACAAAAAAGTTGCCTCTCCTTTTGCACAGCAAAGCCATGAAATAAACCCTTGCTGGTAATGTTCGAACCACAAACACTGCGCTATCGTAAATGATAATAAATGTTTTACCCTCCATTGTTTGTGATTGTGGTGTGTCAGCATGGATGTTGCTCGTCTTTACCAATAGAGGGAGGTTTAATTTGACTGGAAGTACTAGTTGGTTATTAATTCAATTCAGAAAGAAGCATAACGTTTAATGCAATATGGCACCCCCATGTCAGCTGTCTTGTAGTAGAGATATAATGATATTGATTCAAGACTGAATAATGTTTGAAGAAAAAGCATGTAAACATAATATAAATCAGCTCCGCTACATGTATTTCTAGTCAAAGTAGATAGCCCTCTTTTGGTCAAGATAAGTGAATAATTTATTCCTTTAAATCGAAGAATGAACCTTGTTGTTTTTCATGTATAAAGTTGTTAATAATCTTAACACTGAACAAACAAAAATCTATTTCGAATCCACAAATTACAGCGATCAACGTGATTTGTGAGGAGGATTGTGATACAATTGTGATTTACAATAATTCAACACATCTGTAAACAATATTTAGTTTGGGGTCTATTTACCACAAGGAATGTTGCTAAATTTATAAGATTTGTTCTGTTGAATTTAGCATAACAAAGAGAGTGATTGTTTGATGGGAGACAAGGGGCACATACCCTTTTTTGCTTGTTTTGCATGTGATTTTAGATTCACTCCTTCACATCCCAAACTTTGCCCAACTTAACTTCTTTTGCTGCTTTATGTTTGATTGTTTGCATGTTACATTTCATTTCTTCCATTCATTTTTTTTCCTCATGTTCTATCATCGCACAAATATATAATTTGAGTTACTCCACAAATTGTTTTCTTTCTCAATGCATCAATTATTTTGCACAGGTTTTGCTTTTTTTTCTAAAAGCATTGAATCTTTTCTTAATTCCTAACTTATGCAAGATTTTCTGATTTAATTTTACATTCATATGAAATGCTGAATTGAGTTTCCATGATATATAATCTTCAAGTTAATTAATTCATCCATTTGGTTTTTATTATTAATTGAATTTATTTTGGATTGATAGTGACATACCATGCAAGCAGGAATGTCTAATGTCTAACCTGTGTTTATTGGTTTCCCATTGCCCCCTGCGTGCTTCCGTAAAGGGTGCTAGTAGTAGTAGCCGTCATGAACGGCTCGATTCCGAGGACAGCGTATCATCCTCACAGCCTCTCTTGAGTCCAGGTAACACTTTAAAGCAAGCTTATGCACACTGATGACAGCAATCAATCTTCACTCACTATGTTCACACTGTAGTTACATTGTGTGATGGTGTTCCACATAGGAAATTTACACTGTGATGGTATTATCTCCTATGTTGTGATGAATCACACAGAAAAGCCATTATGTGGTACCCTGTTTGATTTTCCTATGTGTTGGCATTCCTTAGGGCAAATACATAATGTTTCCACACTGTGGTTTTGCTATGTGGTAACTCCCCACACAGCAAAGTCACACTGTGTACATGATGAATTTACTATAGGGTAGCGTTCCACACAGGATGTCACATAATTTAGGGTGTTCTAACAAGCAATCATGCTCTGTCCACACTGTGGTTTCTTATGTGGTGATCCACAGTATGTCTTCCTTATGTGGCAACATACCACACAATAAAACTATGGTGCGACATGCCGAGTGGGCTTCATTACACCCATTATGCACATTGCGTTAAGTACTGTGGACTCGTGCTTTGTGAGTCCACAGTGTGTCTACTCTTCCCATGCTCACAGTCTACCACACTGCTGTTGTTGTACCTAGCCAGTGCAAAGTCTCTAGTTTTGAGTGTGTGTTATGTTCGTTTGCTGTGACAGTAGGGTGTGTAACACCTTTAATTGATCTGTGATTTCTCTAAAGAACATACCTCCATTGTTAACTCATGCCTGAACAAGAAAGTTAAAACTGTTTGAGCTTCTTTTGAAGGGCATGAGGTGAGGAGCGGAGCATGTTCTAGTTTTCTTATGTAACATCTAATAAGTAAGCTTTCATCATGATATGTGTGCAACAAATCCTTTCAGCAACTCTCATTCTTTCTCTGATAGCCACTCTCTATACACGATCCAAGTCTTGAATATTTCTGACTTGGATTTAAACCAATAGTCATCTTCAACAATGTGACATCTACATCAACACCATAACACTGATACACATACAATACATACTCTTCATTCAACTGGCAGTTCCACTATTATTTGCTTTGGTAATTTTTATTTATGTAATTTCCTATGGTTGGAATGAAGGAAACATTTTTTTTTATTGCAAAGTTCCTTTGTTTTCCCTTTGAATGGGAAATCTTATTTCTCCAGAGCATATTAATCAAGTCTTTGCTATGTGAAATGATATGTAAATTGTCACTTAAATGTATATATATTTATCACTTTGCACAAGAAATATAATACATGTCTTGATATTTGTTAACATGTACAATTTTTTGTTTAATCTGTGATTCCTTATTGTACGTGTTTATTGGTATGTAATTAAGCATGTAACCTGTTTTATGTAAAGAAAAGCATTATATAACAATGTGTGTGCATGGTTCTACCCAAATACATTGAATGTTGCATATCCTGTTTAACCTGTCAACTACCAAATTCTCTTAGCCCCATAGGCTCAATACATGCATCATTCAATTTCAGTACGCAATTGGTTAAAAATTGTAATCACTCTGAATAGTTGGTCTAAGATTTGTTAACCATTTTTCATGATTTCAATTCAGAAACAGTGTATGTTAATGACAAACATCTCAGTTTTGGGGAGCTAGGGGGATTACTAAGTTAACATTTACTGGTACTGCTTTACGAGTTCCCAACAATACATTACCCTTAAAGTGTAAGCAATTTAGTATGAATGGAAAAATTGAGCCCCCTTTGGGGGGAAAGGGGTGGGGGGGGGGGTTCTAAGTTGGTTTTAAGTTTCACCAAAACAGTACAGTATAGTTTCCAATAGTGTGAGTGAGTAGAAGATCTGTTTTTACCTAGCACAACCTAGTACAAATCTTTGAAGGATATGCGTAACCCATTTGCCACCAACATATGCCCTGTTGAGGCAAATGAAGAGTACATTGGTTCACTAGTAACCATTCTACCCTTAATTCACGTGCCAGGAAGATTAATCACGATAAAGGAAGAGATTTCTATTTTGACAGATTGATAAAGGCATGAACACCAATGCCAAGAAGGCGTAGGGGAAATTAAGATTATTTACAATGAATCTGAAGGTGGAACTAATTCTGTTAGACCTAGTTCTTGCCAAGGCATCCCAGGAGGAAGAAATCTATCCTATTTGGCATTTCTGCAAAATTACAACTTTATAAAGACCCACACTTTCCTACAACATTCAAAGGGATAAATGGGAAATAGAAGACACACTGTGCTGATTAACTAAGCAATCAATTACATATAAACATTCAGAATTTACTGTTCACAAGATGAGAGGATGAAGATATACACTTTATTCTATTTCTCGTGGTTAAAAACAAAGGGGGGTTCATGTCATTGATGATAAGTACTTTTGATAGAGTGAGTTAGTGTTTCATCATCATTTGCTAAATGGGAAGGATATGTTGACAGTAAGAGGGAATCCTTTGAAAAAAAACAATGTTGCATTTTGAGCCTTGCACCTTGTATGTGTCTTCACTTTATTAACGTTCACCGTAGTTGCTTGTTTAAATGTCTGATGTCATTTTTGTGGTGTTTAACATCTCCCACATTGAACTAGATTTGAAATCAAATGCTTGAAAACTGGCATTTGGTCAATAAAGTCAATTTTCTTCTAATCTTTGCTTGAGTTTTGGCTAATCCATTAATCTATTGATCCAATTTTGTTTATTGGAAGGATAATGCAGTCATAGTATTGCAAAATATGATACCGGTTCCTTTTTTTTAAAGATAAAAGAATATAGGTCAATCAAATCAAATTTGAAGAGTTATGTAATAGCAGTTGATTATGATAAAGATTTACCACTTTTGTACTTCTTCTTTTGGGACAATCATGTTTTATAATAAATGTCAGTAGTTTTTTTCTAAGACATTTGTAAATTTGAATGTTAATTGCAATTTAATGTATCAGTATAATTCAGTAAATCAAACCATTCAAATTGCAATAAAAGACACCCCAAAATGTATTGTTTTATATTATCTGTCTGTAAAGTTATGTATGTATTTCAAATTATTTTAATATTTATTTATATTGCGTATTTGCGTATATTTCTTTAAAGTAACATAAAGTGTTGGTCAGAGAAAGGGATTTGAAGAAAACACTCTGAAATACTATGAGATTCATTCTAGAAAAGTGGCTCAACTAAAATAGTGTGCATCATGTTCTGAATCATTTCATATTATCAATTTGAATAGAGTCATACATTTTCAAAAAGAAACTCTGGAAGTATTTTATTCTGATATATTTACAGATAATGAAATCAGTGATAAAATAATATTTTTTTCTGTGGATTGTTTTTTACCGTCTGGTATATATCTGAAAACTATCACGAAACTCAAGCACATAAAGTATGCTTACCCTATTATCTTTACAAACACTTTGTTAACTTTATTTTGTGTAATTGTTCCATTTTATTTGTTTCATGTTATTTTAATTTGTCTTCTCGCACAAGTGTATATAGCCTAAAACGTGATTGTTAAGTTGTTTCCATTCCATGTTTTCTTCAAATGAAATTAGAAATGTGGAGAGATTTTACTTGAATGTGTTAAACTAATGATTTATCTTTGCAAAGAGCTAGTAATATTTAGAGCACTTTAAAAAAAAATCAATATTTTTATATATATATATATCACAAAATGTAAACTTTACTATAAAATTAATTTTATGAGCTTTATACATTCCTCATACTTCAAATTGGATATGTCTGTCAATCATTGTAGTTTGTTTTAAAAATCAAATTCAATTAAGAAATTGGTAAATGTTTGAATAGGAATTGTTTGGGACAGAGGTATTTATGTAAAGTCTTTAGTTGTTGAAATATGTTATTAATATACATGAAGCTCTTTTATTTCAAGATTATTGATAAACCAATTTCAAGAGGTAGGCTTTGTTGACTAGGCGTATATAGAGATGTTACGAGGATAAGATGTGATAATATGACTGTTTTATTTTGATTTCAGGGCGGTCCCCGTCTCCTAGGAGAAGAGCACCTATAAGCACTCGTGATGTATCCCCTCAGCGGTTTCCACCTTCCCACTCCCCTTCTAGCAGGAGGAGGGACAGGCATCGTGGTCCAGACTACGTTGAGTTCCATGACAGGGACATGTATGACGAGCCTTCTTACGACGACCCGTTTGGACCTGAGCGCTCCGGAGGAAGTAGTCACCGTCGCCCATCACCAGGATGGAGGGAGCCTAGAGATTTACTTCAAGCTGGCCCTTCTCAGTCACGAGCATCAAGTAGCGAGCGGATGGACCCTGAGAGTACCCAGTCTAGCCCACCTTCAAGGAAGCACACCGGTCGCAGATTACCCACAGTTCCAGGTGAAACCCGCGGGGGCGGGGGCGGCGGTGGTGGTGGTGGGGGTAGCGTCACACCTAGGCAGAGGCAGCGTCCCACTGTACCACGCAGCAGAGACCATAGTCCTATGAGGCTACCACCACCACAGCATGGTGGGCGTAACAGCGGAGGGGGTAGCAAGGGGGATGTCAGACTCCAAATGGATGAGAGACCTCCTCATTATGATGTAGTGATGCGAACTCAAGACGCGCCCTCTCCAGACCAACATGTAGACCCCCGGATGCCTAATGGCTTTAGACCAGGGGGTGTGGAAAAGGGGCGTGGTCATGGAACGCAGGGACATAGCCCCCGTAGGACACCACAGGGTGTACCTAGAGGACCTGGACGTAAACATGTGACTGATAATGGACAAGGTGGCACCGGTGGGTACTCCGATACTGAGGAGGATGAGTGGGCGTGATGTATATAGTCAATTCAATTCCTTCCACTTTTTTGACTTTTGAACATTTCAATCAAAGTATGTGACAGTGCTTCTCTTTTGAATTGCTAACTTGTGTAATTCTATATATTTGATTTATAACGTTGCAATGAATGACAGTGCCATGTAGTCTTGCAGATGAGGAGAGTTCTGAATAGCAGTAAACTTCAGTGAGCCCTTTTCTTTGAGTATTCTTTTAAAAATATTGCATAGAATTTCAGAATACTTGATGTGCAAAGTACAGGTTTCGTAGATAATACTAGCTTGTAAGCAAGCTGACAGAATATTTATTCTAGATCTGAAACCAGTTCTTTGGTCTTTCCATTATGATTTATATGATCCCATATTGATAATTTTTGTCATATACATATAAATGTTTCATTTGAAAGTGTGTGATGGGGGTGCCGCCATCCACCCTACGTGGACTTAAATACCATTACCAATTTGTTCTTTTTCTTATACTCTCTCAAGGATGATCTAAACCATTTACCCAATATGCTCAATTCCTTATGGAGCATGCATAAGACATATTGGTCATGAAACATATATTAACCTGTGTGTCATATAGCTTATGCTTTGAGATCATATGCATTGAAACTTAATCTCCCATGCAATGGGGCTTCAGTGCAATTAAATACAAGTAGCTTACAAATCTTATATATAGATCTGTAACATACCCATTAGATATTTGCGGTGATCGGTATTCTCCACTTTCGGATGGTAATGGCAAATGAAATTCACACAAGCATGTAGCATATTGTAGTTATATTAATATCATATATACTATTTACAGAAAATGAATACATGTATTTAAAAGGGCCATAGAAGTATAAGTAGCTGAATATGTAAATGAATTTTTGAGAGGTTAGTACGATTCTGATTATATTTATTATATGGGACAAAAAAATGGACCTGCA
This sequence comes from Strongylocentrotus droebachiensis, assembly GCA_035222895.1. Classification (NCBI taxonomy): domain Eukaryota; kingdom Metazoa; phylum Echinodermata; class Echinoidea; order Camarodonta; family Strongylocentrotidae; genus Strongylocentrotus; species Strongylocentrotus droebachiensis. The sequence continues at coordinate 302,807 of JAVYIG010000024.1, forward strand.
ATAATTATGTTGCATAATTTTTGAAGTGTAAAATACACAGATGTATGAAAGATTTGTTAGGGAATGCAAATGATATATTGTACCCCTAGCTGCACAGATTAAGAACTCCTGAACAATCACAATGCACTTTGAACAAAGTAATAACATATTAGTTTCTTCCACTATCCCCACACAATCCATTTCTCTATTATTAGCTATCCTATCAGCATCATATTATGCTGTTAGATCATAATTTATCTGTCCAATATTTGGGAGAGATTATAATAAGTGTAGGAATCTCCTATGGTAAATATTTTAGTTGTTTCCTTTATACTTGCTGAATAAGTAATAATTGAGTTTTGAATGTGTTTTTTTATAAATATTATTTCTTTGATATGCTTAATGTAAGCATTTAAGTGCCATTAGTTTGCTGTTTGTATGTCTTTTATTATTTTGCAATGGTTCAAGCCATAAGCAGGGTCTGCCATGCGTTCTACCAAGGAACCATATTATTGTTAAAACAATTATATTTCTTCCTTGCTTTTCATGTACAGTTTGTTGATGAAAAGTTGACTTTCTTCTTAGAACAATGTACATGTATATGACGTAGTGCATTAAGAACGCATTGTTGTTTTATCTATCTATTGTACAGATATATTTATTATGCCTATCTACAGTATCATGTTATAACATGATCGTTGTGAATATATTATATATAAATATATATATAATATACATATACTTATATACATGAATTATTGCCATAGCAATTTTATAACATATCTGAACTTCTGTGTACTTTCTATTCCATGTTATGATATTGTTGCACAGTTGATAACAACAGAAGCTTTTCAGGATGTATTATACATAGCATCGTAACGCGTTCAGCACATTCCATAAGTAACAGAAACTATCAAAAATGTGCAATCGTCATTATTGTAGGAATCATTATTTGATTTTTCAACTATAACCAGAATTAGAATCATCCCATAAAGTGCATGCAAGCACAGCAATGGCTGAAAACAAACTAGAGCATGAAATATACATCAATAGTTTGGGTCGTGTGAACCAATATAAACTGGTTTATTGCAGTTTAGCCTAGCTCAAACTGCCGCTGGGAGTGGTTTTCAACTGGGCATGTATAGTTGGAACCTTCCCCCACCCAATCAAGTAATTGTCATGTATTCGTAGTATAGAATGTAAACATAAAGTAGCGGTCTAGTAACAAACTCTAACCAGTTTTATATTGGTTATGACGTGAAGTCGGTTTTGCAACAATATTTTTTTGTTTGTCTCACTTTGCTCAGCAGTTTGATGTATGGTATCTATAACGATAAGCCATGTCATAAAAGATGTTTCACAACTTTGAACAATAATCATGTTATCCCAAGTCTTTATGAACACAGCAAGTGAACTATTCAGTGATTGCGTGCAAATGTTTACTCTCATTAGGTAACATACAATGATATTGTAGTCAGTTACTCATGTATATATTGAATCATGTATAGGTGTGTGCAATTTTCAGTCTTTAACTTCATAGCGATCGAGAAAGAGAAGAGACGATAGATTCGTAGTTTTTGGATATTTTCAATTCTCAGTTTATCTGAATGATTTAAGTGCCTACATAATTGTAGAGCTTTATATGTTTTATGTGGCTGGTAGGATAAAGGGGGGACGTGGGGTATCTCCCTCCCCCCTTCTCTACCGGTCTCGGGTGCTTCATTATTTGCCATGGCAGGTTTTTTAAGCCAATGTTGAGTATCGTATGCAGTAGATTTTCTGTTCTTCTTTGCAAGGGATTGTATCTTTCTATACATGCAATTCTGAGATCACCTCCCCTTTACTGATGTTCTTTTGTTTTTAGACCGACAAACCTGAGCAACATTGTTTCAGAATTATTTCTGAGTTGTCTAGTGTGGATTTGGAAAGGGATGGATTTTTATTACCAGTAAAGGGTCTCAGTTTTACCCTGCTACGTATTTGTCATTGTGTACCTCAGATTGTATCAAATCTTGTTTATTTTTACTTGTGATTCAGGTCATTTTACTCTCAATGTATATGCTTCTTTTTTGTACAATGCGGCCAACTGTAGAAAAGTAAATTGAAACAAGTCATAAAAGAGAAATTGTAACCATGGAATTAATAATTAGTCTCATATTTACGACCCATTTCACATCCTACATACGGTATCTTTTTGACTTCACAACTAAGAGCTTTGAATTGACAAGTTATAAACTTATTTGAGCAATTTTGTCGAGAACAAATCTAACCAAGTTTACCCTCTTTAAATTTGACTTTCAAAAGCAAAGTAAAATATGTACATAATGTCTGTTAGATAATGATGTATTCTTCCATAATTATGTTAATATCTACTATAAATTGCATGGGCATATTGTTACCCAAAATATCAGTTTTTGAATGCTATTGTACTCACATGAAATACTTTTTATATAATCTGAATGATATTAGTGAAAAAAGCATATAGAAATGAGTATTTGTATGTCAAGTTATTTGTTTAATGTATTTGGAGTATTGTGCTATAATATTCCTCTTTAGTGCCATAAGTACACATTACATGCACTACGAGAGGTACCATTTTTTGTATGGAATGATCATAGTCAAGGCATTATGAGCTACTTCTAGATAGCGTTACCAGTCTTGATGAAACCATTCCAAGCACTCTGTATAATATCATATCTGATCTGCATACCATCATTCCTATATAACTTATTGTGTACCTGGCAGTTTTCTTACCCAGACAAGTCTATACAAGACTTGTGGAATCATACAAAACAATACGTAATGATTGTTCTAGGGGTAGTCAACATCACTCCTCCACCCTCTCTGATCTTATTTAGCTTGGGCACATTTTCTACATGTATAGCAGATTCATGTGTCGACTTTTGTCAACATTTATCATTTTTTTGTTGATTTACAAAGAAATATCAAGTCTAACTATGCAAAATACTGTTATGTTCTGCTGCTTTTATTGTAAACAAATTATTAGGTTGATGAGTTAGGTTTTCTTTTTGCTTTTTTAGAGTTCAAAGTAGTTATAATTTTTACTTGCTTGAGTAGATAGGAATTTTTAAATGTGTTTTTTATTTTATTTATTCTGTACTGAAATCAACACCCTATATGTCCAACAGGCACATGTACAGAAACGTTACTCTAGTAAATCAAATAAATACTCTTGTAAATCAGTTAATCAATTGCATAGTGTATACAACCATAACCAGTTTTCGCTTTTTATCTTTCACTCTGTTACCTTTCTTTCAAAACACTCAACAATTTTGTATTCCAATGTTTGGAGATGGTTGATTGGGTCAGTGGTTTGGCACAAGAATGGGGAGGAGGAGGAAAGCATCCAATGGTTGTCATGACAGCAGAGGATGCATTCTCACAGAAAACTTTGTACATAGATGTGGGCAGCACCGTGACCCTGCTGGCGGCCTGGCCTGGGCAGCTATTGGATGTGAAAGATCACCTTCTGATGCCAAGCCTCTGCTCCCATATTTGATGGAGGGGTAGATCATAAACAATCACTAGGCCAGCATTGGACATATCCTCTCGTATGTTGGTATGGTTTTTTTGAGAGAGTAGGGTTGGGCACCAGACAAAGTGGAAGTGTCCTGAAAAAAGAGGATTCCATGCGAAAATTGATTAGAGGGAGGGGAGATTACTAAAACTAACAAACCAGACATGGTTCTCAAGTAATATCCTGACATTTATAAAGCTATCAGAGTTCCCATAACTTACTGCTATGGATCCAAATGATTTGTTTAAAGCTTTACTAATTTCACATTTGAAGGACTGAGAGAAATTGTAGGAAACTCTCTTTCCCTGCTGAATCATTCATTTTCTATGTTCAGACAGAAGCCTATGATTGTAACTTCATGAAATCAAAACAATCATGAAGTATACATTGGTAAGCTATTAACCCATCTCTAGAAAACAAGGCGATATCAAAATCATATAGGGTAGCAAGTAGCACCCCCTCCCTCCATGCAATAGTGGTGTAATCTTCATTTAAGTGAAATCTGATATGAATGATGCATAAGCATTGTGAAGAACATATCTGAACAGTATGACGATAATGTTTGAGATGTTCATTGTGCAGATTGGTTATTTGCACTTGCATTTCAAGATGCTAAGTTTATGCAGTGGTTATAAATAAGGGGGAAGGAAAAAAAAGTGTTTGATCTACAGCATATCCGAGGGACTGAGGTCTCAAGATTGCTAGTATCATTCTTTTTGTTTTCAGTTTTTTTTTCTTTCATTGATTATTAGTAGAAATGTATGAGCTTTAGAAGAGTTTTTCTATTTCTTTTGGGTAGTTTTTCCCCGAGATGTATGAATTCACTTATTGTAATTATACTTTCTTTTCTTTATTTACTGCTTTCATTATCGAGAACATCTGCAGAATTTTTGTTCTTACTCAGTTTGCGATCAAATTATTTGATTTGTTGAGTGAAATAAATAATATGCCAATTTGCACAATTATGAAATATATTTCCTGTGACTGACTTCTCCTTCATTGTGTGATCTTAATTGATGTAAGTGATAATATTTCCAGATTTCCTTTTCTTATCCATGTCTTAATTGGCTGTCATATCCTTCTGATCAAACAGGATGACGTAATGGGTTATAGGTTTTAAATTATGTATAGATTATCAAAGGTGTAGTAACTCAATATTGGAAGGTTTTGTTCGTCAACAAAAAAAAAATCTTGATCTAATGCTGATGTTGGCGACTGCTTAATTAAATGTTCTTAAATTTGTCCTATTCCTTCAAAATTTGTATTGCCTTTTAGGCAGATGAATCGAGGGGAGGAAATAGAAGGGGAGAGGGTAAGAGAGAGCGAGAGAGAGGGAGAGTGGGAGTGAGGGAGGGAGAGAGAGAGAGAGAGAGGGAGGGAGAGAGAGAGAAAGGAGTAATAATGAGGTTAAGATATAAGAGCAAAGTAATGAAGTAAGACTGTCCAATGTGAAATATGTAATGTAACAACAAATATAAACTTAAAATGTACATGACTTTAAAAATTCAATATAAATACACAAGTATGAGTATAACGATTTATACATTTCAAACTGGTATCGTCACTCCATGATTACAGGTGCTGCTATTCAAGCATTCTTTTATAACTTGGCATGCATGATGGTATACCTTATGTACATCATTTATATCATTCCGAAATAATCCCCCCCCCCCTTTTTTCCCTCTCTCTCTCTCTCTCTCTCTCTCTCTGATTTTGTTTCATTCCACACACGGTTCATCTTCGTAATTTATTCGTTTTAATCATGGTACTGCATGTAGCAATCGAGCATGCGTGCCATTATCACATCCAGACTACTAGTATTTATCATAATCGATGTTTGTCGGGGTCCGGCGGAAGTTTCTCCTCGGTGTTTATTGCAATCAAAAGTTAAAATGCCATATAAGATAATAGCAATTATACCCACCCACCTTCGACTGCACACCCGTTTTCTCTATCCCGGGTTTCCTATTGCTGGGTAGGTAGGGAGAATGACAGAGGAAATTTCTAGGCCTACTCAAAATGATTAAAACATGTCGAAAGTCCAACGATTCGGGGGAATTCGGATGTGAGATCTCAGACAAACGTGATTAAATATTAATTAGCGGTCGGTCGGATCAATGACGTTTTTTCAAACTTCGATGGTTATCTTTGGTTTGGATTAGAAAATTTGAATTTTATTGAGGGCCATTATTAATATATTTTTCAAAAAACAAACACAGCTAGAAATGTACGATTGTACAAACTTAGATAGTTACAATCAGGCGCGTACGCAGGATTTTTTCAAGGGGGGGGTTTTAACATTTATAAATCGGGCCGAAAATTTCGCAACGACTCAGCCAGCCGCTGAATAAGCGGGGGGGGGGGGGGGGGGGGGGGGGGGGGGGGGGGGGGGTAAGAGGACACTTTTTTTTTTTTTTTGTCTCGAAATTTGAAAATTTGACATGTTGCTCCGTTGGGGGGGGGGGTGAGGTCCCTTGTTTAGGTCATCCATGGGAATTTTTTTTTTTTTTTTTTTTTTTTTTTTTTTTAATAATAATTTAAAAAAAAAAAAAAAAAAAAAAATCCCAAAGGGGGGGGTTTTAGGGTTTTTTAGGGGGGGTTTATACACATAAAAATACCAAAGGGGGGGGTTTAACCCCCCAAACACCCCCCCTGCGTACGCGCCTGGTTACAATGGCAGGGACAGAAAGGTTGCACACCAAAATAAATAACTGTGGCATTGAGGCTCAATTGGTGCTCTTCGATTCCAGTTTATCATTTAAAAAGAATCTAAAGTCATATATGTTCGCATGTTATTTTAGTTAATTATATGTTGAATGTACATCTATGCATTTTTTTTTAAATTTGTCTCGGCCCCCCTCCTCATTTCTCTACGTATCTCATTCTAATTCTATCCATGTGCGCCTCAGAATAGTTTACTAGATCGATGGCGCATAATAAATGCTGTATTATTATTATCATACCATTAAGAATTAAAAACAATTATACTTTCAATAACAATAATGAATTATTCTGTAATCATTTTGGGGGAAGTAAAATCAATAGGTAATCAAGTTTGTTAAAAATAAAAACTATAATTTAACGGAAATATTTCCATATTTTAAGGTGGGAGTTGGTACTTTCAATTACTCAGATGACACAGTTCGTTAAACCATGTTTTTGACAAAGGCATCGTAATTGTTTTTTTAAATCACTTGGAAACAAAATCAAAATTCTTCGTTAGACTACAACAGTTTAGGTGGATAAATGAAAGTTGATGTTTATAATGATAGGTTGGATTACAATTTCATTGAACTTTTCTGCAATTCACCAGTGATTGCCCCATGATTGTCCCACCCAGAAAATAGAACACACTTTTGCACGCTGGACGAAAGTTGACGGAGATAGGTGCGACAATAAACTCTCAAAGGGTGCTGAATTTGAGCCCTCTAGGGTGCAGTATGAACTCTACAAAGTTCAAGTTGTCACCTTCTGCCATTGAACCTGTTCAAAGTTAACAATTATAACCCTCTTTTATTTCGTTGTGTGCACGGTGTACACAATCCCATAATATTGAGTGACATGTTATGTGATTAAAACTCTTGTCTTAAGTGTTTTATCAATATTTGGGCCGTTAAAGTGGACATACAATATAACATCAAATAAAGGTGCGGTGGATCCATTCTCTCTTTTAATTGGAAAACCATAAAGTGCTGGTTGGTTTTTTTTCCTTCTCTCCAAACATTGACCGTAAATCATTAGACATAACTTGGGCGTTTGACTTCTATATTTTTATTTAAATTGTGTTGTATGAAATATATAAATTTAATTTAGAGTTTTGAATTTGTGCACTATGAATCCTTTCGCATGCGTGCCCAATTTCACCAGGGATGCAGGGCGGGCGGGGGAGCTTCCCTGCAAGATGATCAACTTTCTAGTCTCACAATTCCGGGGTGGAAGAAAGACAACTACGCCCCTGTAATCCATTACATCATTAAATGGATGATTTTGATGGTTGTTATTGTCAACAACGAATTGTGATATAGTCCTACTATACATACGTAAAATGCCTTCTGACTTCGGTTAAATATTATTAGTTTGGAAATCTATCTATCAATTGCCTTTAGCATATATTTTTCGGGCTAGGTTGGGTATCATACTTCATTGGTTGTATATGTGACTCGGTGGCTCGACCCGGGGGGGGGGGGTACTCACATATTAAGAAATACATGGTTGTGCCCCTCCAATGTGTCACTTTTTCACACAAAATCCCTAAACATGGGTCCCATTTATAACAAAAATATCCCTAAACATGAGTCCGTTTTTTCAAAATGTCCAAAAAGATTTCGAGAAAAAAAAATCCCCTCTAATGACCCTTAAAAATGGGTAGTGGTTCGAGGCTTGAGCGGCACACCCCCGTCCAAACCAAATCTGAGTACCACCCCCCCCCCCCCCGGGTGGCTCGATCATGGAAATGGGGGAGGGGGGTGTTGCCCATGGAACACTCCTGCGGATCCGCCACGATACCACAGCTGAGAGTCATTCGTCGATTCGTTCAAACGCACTTCCTCTGACTGAGTTTGTCTAGACTAGTACTTTCATTGACATCGATATACCACGGGAAAAGGCCAAATGCAGAGGAAATATGAAAGAAAGATATGCTTGATATGATGATTAGTATCATTATCCATGGTGACAGTCTTTACCTAATTCCATGGACCAAATTCATTAAAATTATCAATTGCATTATTATATGCTCGTAAGTCGTAACTATTTGGACAGTATCTAGACTTGGTAATACCTTCAACCGTATTGAGATTAAAACGTGTTTTTCTTACCGGTAATCCGTGATTTTTTGGGGGGTCACGTGGTACATTTTATAGAATTTTGATTGTCTGGATAAAAAATTGCTTTAGCGCTAAGTTGCTGCATGGGATTGTGCTTAAACAAACGTGACGTTTGATGTTTCCGTTCAGTCGCTACGCGTTCATGAACGGAACGCAGAGAAGAAGCATTCTAGGCACGTGATCTAAATCACGTTGACTTATGAATTCATCATAATGGTACAATATTCAAAATTAAAGGGAGGATAAACAATTGCATCATCTACCACACCGTTAAGGAGATAAAGGAAAACCAGGGAGGTGTTTTAAACTCACATACCCTGGGAAAACTAAACTTCGTGGTGTCTTATCATCATCAGTTCCACTTAAATTGGTGACGTAACCATAGTTGAGATGTCCAACAAAACGACAAATAAACAAAAACAAAAAACTTGAAATAATGAAGGAGAAAAAAATAAAACTGAAACTAAAACGAGAAATACTGTCTTACGTCTTTGATCAAAATGAAACAATTTTGTGGTCAATAGCACACAAGTTGTCTGAAATATATCATAAAAAACGAACAAAAGGAAACAAAAACTACTGACGTGCCTTTACTAATTGAATTACAATCCATATATTCGTCTCCCATGAAGGAAATATTCATCACATCCTCTTTCTCTTTCTATCCCCTCGTTTTTCTCTGTTCCCATTTACTCTCTTCAAATTGATATGTATGTTGACTAAAATTAGTGGTAACAATACGAAACAAACTTTTGTTGAGTTTATTTGTTGCTACATGTTGCTATCAAAGTCTTCGACACAAATATTGAATGCTGAAATAGCGAGAGAGAGAGAGAGAGAGAGAGAGAGAGAGAGAGAGAGAGAGAGAAGGAGAGAGAGAGAGAGAGAGAGAGAGAGGGGGGGAGAGGTAAAAGAGAACGATTACCTCCACAAAAAAAAAAAAAAAATCATTCTTTTTTTATTTGCAATCTCACGGAGAAAATAATAATCATACAAATATATGATAATTGCAATTTTTTAAACAAACAAATCATCATATTTCATTCCCCTATACAGTTACACAAGCCCTCTCCCCCTTCGATATGGCACCCATAATATGCCATTTTAGATTCCCCTGCTTACATTAAGTACAATTATTACTATCTACAGACGCTAATGAATAAGGAAGAAAAGAAACGGGGATTGGGATGACCCGTTCTAACTTGTAGTTATCTCGGAGCGGAGCAGCTTGAAACCAACGGAAATGGTGATTTCCGCCCGGCTGAACGACCTAGGATAAAATGACCTCAGATATTGACTCATTCTAATTTCCTTTGAATTGGATGATTAGAAAAGTTTCAGCAACTAATTGCTAGAACCGAATTGAAACCATAAACTTGTCTTAATTTGGTAATACTAAATCATTGAGAAGTATGCCTCGACGTCAATCAGGAGCGGGGGGGGGGGGGCATGATCGTTGATTATTTTGATCTTCAAATGAACCCCGATAATGCCATCTTTAAAATCAGGTCAGTCTCGTCAAGATCCCCCAAAACCTGCTTGTAAAACAGGCCAGGCTCGACTTTGTAATGACTTAGTCATGATTTTGAAATGAATCGGGAATGGTTTTGTAATCATATTTATCATCATAAAATAAATAAAATGAAATAATCTTGTGTATTCTTATTTCGTGTGTGAATAATTCATTCACATGCACTTTCCTTTTTCTTCTCCACATGAAAAGTAAAGAAAGAACAACTTGCTGTTTCATTTCGAATTAGAAAAAAAATATATATAGACTTTCCGCGTAAATCATCTTTCCTTTAAAAGTTTAGAATTCCCGTGAACTTGAACTTGCGATCATCTTCATTCCGTTCCTCAATAACAAAACAACATAATGGGCTCTCCAGAGAATCACCAGCTGACCGGTTGCTAGAAGTCATACTGAGAACAGTTTTAGGAAGCGAAGGAAACATGACGTCACGTCTTTGGGGGAAAAAGGGAACAAGGAGTCACTTTCACCAAGCGTAATTTAGCAGGAATTTAGAGCTTCACATTCGAACAAACCACAACGGCTGGATTCCCCTTTTAAGTGAATTCTCCCTTTTTTTAGTGAGAAAGGCGCAAAAAGGGTGAAAAGGTGAATTTTTGTAATGATGAATTCTTTGATTTTGACGGAAAATTCAAAAGTAAGTTCCAGCTTCAGACAGCTTTACGCTCGAAAACAAATGTTTTAAAGATTATCATAGTTTGATGACAAGCTTCAAAACTCATCCTGTTACAAGAAAGAGCAGAAAGAGGATACAAAATATTGACTCAGAACCGTTTAGAACCCCCTCCCGAAACACCCAATGATAAAAAAAAAGCGCCAAGCCTAATGGAAATGCCCTTTCATCGATATATAGAGCGGTGTCTGACCAACTGTATCACTCTTCGTCAAGATGAAATTGACTCTAACTCCTAGATACTTTCGAACTAAAAAAAGGTTTGATAAATATTGAACGATTGAACCATGCATGCTTTTGATAAATACAGAACGATTGATCTATGCTTTTATGATTTCTCATTTTAGATTATTGTAATGGATTGTACTTTATAGCTTACCGAATTCCACAATTTCTCGACTTCAACATATTTAGATCATGGCAACCCATCTCATTACCCAAACCAGAACACATAACTCCTTTACTTAGATTTCTTCATTGGCTTCCTATTTCAACTCGCACTCGGTTAAAGATTCTTTTGATGGTATTCAAAATCAAACATGGGTATGCTCCATCATATTTAAACGACTTTCTCAAACCTATTGTTCCACCACGTTCATTACGGTGAACAACAGCAGCACATGCTAATGTCCAATACGCCCCTGGTCCCCGAACCAATACCCGTTACAGTGATCGTGCTTTTGCTGTTATGCAGCCCCTAAATTATGAAATAGTTTACCAATTAGTTTGAAGTATTTCTTGTTTAATATTCATTTATAGGGCAGTTTTGTTTAAAGTTATTTGGTAAATATCTGTAATTGTTATTATTATAATTATGTATTATCATTATTGCTGTTTGTTTACTTTACGCTGTACCTTGTTTTGCTCAGCGCTTAAAAACGTTGTACAACTGCGCTTTATAAATGTAATTCATTATCATAATCATTGTTATTCTATATGACAAGATAAAAACCGTGTCAATACCCTGGGCACGTGCAAAGTGTGATTACAAAACTACATTTCTAGCAAATCAGTAGGGGCCTACTATTTTCATCACAAGAAAATGTATAACGACCTTCGGCTCCGCCCCGAATCAATATGCTAACCGCTAGTCTCCGGTTTTTTGTTTCAAAAGTCTGGACCAAAATGCCATAAACTTTGTCTGAAAATAGAATAGCATTTTAATATTAAAAAACAAAAGAATCACAGATGATTCATTTAAAGCGAGGATAATACAAGTACATGTAGTTTCGCATTTTGGAATTATGCAAAATTGTGAAAACAGTTTTTTTTGCGTATAGATAAACAAGCATTTCATTATATCTCAAAGAAATCTTGGGGGAAACGAGCTTTTGCTCATGCTGGACCAGGCCTCTGGAAATCCCTTCCACAGGAGCTGAAGAACACTGACTCTTAAACGTCTTTTAAGAGCAACCTTAATCCCATTTTTTTTATTTTGCGTTTTGAAGACAGACATTCATTCATTCTTTCATTTTTGCATTTTCTTTCCTATGTAAATGTACACGATTCCTTGTAATGTGCTCCCTAATATTTTGAAGCGCCTTGGGCATTTAATTAAAATCGATAATGGCGCTATATGAATATATCATGTATTATTATTATTATTATCCCTATTGTAGGCCTACATGGGCTTCAGAAGCCCATTCTACAAAATAGAACCTTGATGATATTCAGCGAGTAGTTCACATAAGATATTGTCATACCGTGGTCAATTATCGCAGCCATCCCCTTCCCCTTAATATTGGGAGCAGGGGCATAACCATGGGGGTAAGGGCGCACCCCCATCAAAAAGAAGATGCTAAGATCCTCTCCCATACCCCCCTCCCGTCACTTTTTTTTTAAAGCATTCATCCACTTACAAATATTTAGGCCACGGACCTATACTACTCTCTCTATCGGAGGTCCATAGTCAGGCCGGTCCCTAGCCTCCATGACAGTGCCCCCAAAAGGCCCCAATAATGACTGGACCCATTTTACACCATTAGTGAGAGCTAGGACGACCATTGCCGACAACAAACTGTACTGAGGCACGCATTTGCCATGCAGCAGACTGTCCCAAATGCCTAGGTGTATTAATTTTCTAAGGGTGGTTGCCCCCGCCGTTCCCCTCCCCACAATAGCTTCGAAAACGCCAGGATTTACGGACTGAGGAGTGAGAAATTAAATTTCTACCAGGAGAACAAGAGGGGTGCAAGTTTGCCCCCATTCGTTCTTCAATTTTTGGCTCTTCTGGGAGGGCGCGCAGTGTTCGTTGATCGGGCGTGCGTGCTTGCAATCGTAAAATACGCACAGTACAGCCCGTCGCATCCTTCGCACACAACTATTCTTTTTTGGTGGAGTGAGAGTTGTTCTCTATACGCGCGCTGATCAGTTGTTCCGCATCTCAGAAATGACAAAATGTTATAAACTTATCCATTGATACTTTTGATAGCAACTGGATCATATCGACACAACCCTGCTCTGAACTACTCAAGAGCAGGAAACCTGTGTTATTTCAGTTGGAATAATTTTACTCTTGTGAAGCACTGTCCTTCGTGTGCCCGTCGCAGTGGATGGGAATCTCTTTGAGCTCTGGAGTCGAGTTCGGAGGTAGTCTGCTGTTCTTGTTGGGAGGATAACAATTATGGATAACTAATTTGAAATGTAAGCGATCCAAACTGTTATGGAGTATGGGGAATGCAGAATGTTCAGAGGAGTTTAGCTGTGTTTAGTGTGACAATTGAGTGTTGAATTATTTTGTGACGATCTTGTAGTTCAGTAAAACCGGCGTCTGAGAAAGTTTTTAGCTGTAGCAGCAGTGTAGGTGTTTCGACACAATGGCGAACTTTTACCCGACTCTATCGGGGAGCATGCCAGTGCTAGCGACTCTCTTGTTCCTAGCACCACACGTCTCTCCACAAATCAACAGTAGAACATCCTTGACAATAGACAATGTAATAGATCCTGAGTCGAGTTCAGTCTCCTCATCAAGCGGATTAATTTTTGAAGCGGAAGAAAATGGAGCTGGTCCTTTCAATGGGGGACATAGAACTGCTCAGACTGGCGGAACAACGATGGCTTTTGTTTTTGATGTAACAGGATCCATGTTTGATGACTTGCAACAGGTTATCGAAGGAGCAGAGCGTATTTTGGATTCTAATTTGAAGAGAAGAGACACGCCTTTGAAAAACTTTGCCTTGGTGCCTTTTCATGATCCAGGTTTGTGTGGTTTCTTATGAAATAGTAAAAGATAATCTTTTCTTCCTTCAAATTTATTAAGTTTAGATTGACCCTTTTTGGTTTTGTATTTTTTTAAAAATCATGACTTTCCCCTCACATGCCTCACTTCTCTTTTATTTCTTCCAATTTAACATGCAATGTATCCGTCTTTTATGTCTTTAATAATTCTAATGGAATAATGCTATTTTTAATGAATTCATTGATTAGTACTTCATTATATATTTAGAGGATCGACTGACAGAAATTAAAAAACCAATGCAAATGTAATCGTATGTAACTATGTATTATCAATATATGTGAAAAAATTGATGAAGTAGATGCAGTTACCTGAAAGAGTACATGCCTTTAGTATTTTAATATTCTTTTATGAAGACATTGTTTTTTGTTTTTTTGCAAAGCCCTTTTCCCACTCCTATATTTGAGAAGAAAGCTTTCCAAAGACTTAGAACAATGTAATGTAAACTGAACTTCTATAGCTCTACTTAACAAATCTTTCGTCTGGAAGTTTGCTGGAAGTTGTTGAAGTTTCATGGAAATTTATTACGGGCAAGCCTTTTCAATTCATGATAATAACCTAAAAACATCCATTGATTTGTTATTTAGGTCAAACCATTACTATAAGGGAGGTGGTACCCATGGGGTTAAATACAAATTACAAAATAACAATTGACCCAGTTGTTCCCTAGGCTAGTCAGAGAAGATAAAAAGTGGAGAGGAAAACAATTTTCTTTTTAATGACAAAGTACTCTCTAGTGATAGAGCAATTACATGTGTCTTTTGTGTCATAAAGTCTTTGTTGACTTTCGTGACTAAATCGTCTGCCCATATGACAGGCCAGATGAAGTGAGGCTGGGTACCCCATTCCTACTTGAAATTTGTTCTAGTGCTGTCTATGAGGTGTGGATTCTTGTTAGAGATAATGTGGATCGGTATTGTTAGAATAAGAGTAAATATTTCTATATGTTTCTATTTCAAGTTAATTGTTTCAAAAGGAGACTGCTTAGACTTGTACATGTACATGTAGGTTGTTTCATGATTTAAAGCCCATTTGGGAAAGATGATATTGATGTCTGCAAAAGTAAAACCTTCATCTGAAAGTTAACTTAAGAAAATTTACAGACTGGAGACATAAATCCAGGGTAATCTGCTAATCTATCTATGGATTGACACCAATTTTTAAAATATTGTACATAACTTGTGTTGGCCTACATCAGCTGTCAGCCTGGGTTTCTGAGTGTGAAAGGGGCTCCCCAAAAAGGGCAAAATACCCTGACTAGGACGTAAGTGTTAAAGCACCCTTCTTGTCAGAACACAAAAGATACTTTGTGTCCTTTGTGTTCTGTCTGGTGCTGTTAGGATCTTATTGATAAAGAGTCAAGTATTGGTAAACATCCACTCAAACAGGACTGTTATCTCACTTAAGCCCAGTAATCTCATTTGAGAAATGCTGGAGAGAGTTTTTTTCTAGAGAAACGGAAAGTGCAGGCAATTGTGTGTTTTTGACAAGCATGGCTTTATTTCTGATGGCAGAATACTTCACACTTCAAGTGGTACTTTTCTTGACAGAAAGGAAATTTTAAGCAGAATAGGATTTGATTGTTCTACTTTATTTATTGTAATTTCAAACCAAAGTACCTCTCCTTGTCACAATGGCTCATGAATAATTCAAATGTAGATTGCACCAGATCCACCCATTACACAAACCAATAGAACTTCATTTCATACAATAGCCTGTGTACATTGGGTGATGTACCACCCAAAACCATTGTGCCAAGGACATTGTACATGTACGCATGTAGTCAATTTTATTTTTGTCATGTGTCCCATTTTGTTGTTAAAAAGAGAAGGTTGAGTTCTGGGAAGAGGTGACAAATATTTTGTTAGCGTTATCATTGTTATTATGCAAGTGTGGAAGAACATCAGATAAAACATGTTTCCTGAAAAGCATGGCTCTTCAAATGCCTTCTAAATTCTAAATATGGCATGTAACATCGTAAAAATCGGGACAGATTTTTACGCCACGTGTTTGTGTAGTCCCATATACATATGTCTGTGTACAGTGCCTGTAACTTTACCAAGACTTGGCCAAATTTCTTATCATTTTGATGATTCCAGAACCTTGCAATAGACACAAATACTCATATGCTAGATGATCAACCTTTTCTGATCAATTCCACAACGTTCCTTTCACAATGCAATCGCATGACCAGAACTCAACTTCATCTTTAAAAAAAAAAGTGCAGTATAAATGGGCCCAAAGATACCTCTAGCAAATAAAGCGCCCCCTTGTACAGTAGATCACCACCCTGTAAGCCAGCCATGCCTCATACTGCTGATAGCTCAACGAGGCATGTCATATGGAGGAGATAGGAAATGACCAGAAGAGTGCCACAGGAAGTCACACTGGATGTATCACTACCTCCTATGTTATCTTCTCCTCTTGCTGTCTCTCACATCTTTGTCTTTCATCTTTGTCTTATGAATTAATAAGAACTGTAATTAAAGATAAAGTTGAGTTCTGGTCTTGCGATTGCATTTGAAATGGTGTGGAATTGATCAGAAAAGGTTGATCATGTAGCATGTAAAGTATTGGTGTGTAGTACTACAAAGTTCTGGAGTCGTCAAAATCATAATAAATTTGGCCCAGTCGTTGTAAAGTAACAAGCACTGCACACAGAAAGATGTATAAATGGTGTTAGGGCTACTAACCTTGATTTCCTAATCTTTCTATGCTCATTACTCAGCCAGTATACACCTTCTACCAAAATTGTTTGGCAAATGACATTTATTTGTTATCTTAAACATTTAGTGTAATTTTGGTTTGATTCTGTGAGAATTAAAAACAAAAACAAAACATAACTCACCTTTATCTTTAATAAGAACTGTAATCAGTCTAGTGGATACCTCTAATGACTGTGGATCGCATGGTTTTGGTTTCGAGGGCCGCTGGGGCACTAAAGTTTTAAGACACATTCATTTTGACATTAATGTCCATTTGCCACTCTCCACTCAGGTGATGTAAATGGGTATCTGGGCCAATTGGAAGAAATTCCCTGAAAGCCAGAGCAACTTATCAGGGTAGCTCTGCCGGGATAGTAGAGTAATTAGAAACATGAATATTCAGCACTATATAAAAGATTACTATAATTATTTAAAACTTTAAAATAATAATTATTATGACTAAAGTTTGAAAGAAACTGCAAGTATTTGACTTTCAAATGTCAAATCCCTTGAAAGGAATTCACTGTGTGAATGAGAATGATCTTCAATAATGATGTACATGTACATGTAGTGAAACCTGTAATACCACTCAAAGGAAACAAGCATAGGCAGTTGGTCATTTCTATAATACATATATTCCAATCAAGAAAAAAAAATCTTTATTTAGATCTAGATAGATGGTTGCTAAATTAGGTTTGCCAGCATGTTTCCAAATTGGGGTACATTTGCAGATTTCTAGTGGGAGATAGGGCCCATTCTGATACAAGTATCTTGAAAGCTGTTTGATTGATATCACATCAGTACCTTTCACAATCTAAGTGAGCTTATTGTGCATTTTCTCAGACCAAAATGCTCGCAGTACCATGTAGTGCTGTAGTCAAACGTTTAAGCGTCCGGTATCCAACCGCCAATGGCGGATACCGTTTTCAATTGGACGGTTTCGTTTTCCCTTTTTTTTTTTTTTTTTTTTTTTTTATAATTTTTTTTAAATATTTTTTTTTTTTTTTGGTTTTTGTTTTAAGTTTATTCTCCTCCACCTGGCGCTATGCCTGGCAATGTCTCCCAGCTCAGTAATCTGTGTGTTGACTTACCACTCCGAAACTAGAACAACACTCCAATTTTTCTGTCATCTTGGTTTGAAAGTAATCTTTGTAATAGATCTCAATATGTAGTTTATAATAATAATTCATCCAACTTTTACACAAGGCGTACCACAAGGTTCTATCCTAGGTCCTCTACTGTTTTTAATTTACATTAATGATCACACGCACAAATCGGCGCCTTCAAATGCACCTCGCAGTTAAATGAAAGTCCTTCCCGCTTTTTCATACGGACCTGGCTTGCTGTCGACAGAGTCGGTCAAAAAAAAAAAATAATGATTTTTTTTTTTTTTTTTTTTAAATATTTTTTTAAATTTCTTTTTAAAATCGTTTAACCGAAAACCGTCTGGTTTTGACTGGCGGTTAAACGGAATTGGAGATATCCGTGATGTTACAGCACTAGTACCATGTAATGTTGAAAATACTAATACTCTCGAGTATGGTACATTCTGAAACCCGACCAAGAAGAAATTACACATGCATCTAAAAGTTCCACTGAAAACATATTGCAAAATCTTTAAACATCCAACCATATTCAGGTCATAAGTTAACCTTTAGTGCTCTGTGTTAAACATATTCAAAGGGCACTCCAATCCTGATAACAATCTGATTTTTCTAACAACATAAACTGTCAGATAAACTGATAGTGAAAGTCAAAACAAAAACATAGGCTATGAAATGTATAGTTACTAACATTTGATTATTCAGTATTAAAGTTTAAATCTCTCCTTTGTTTCTTTTGCTGACTTGCACTAGTTGTTAGTTGAATCAGTACTCTGTGCAAGCTACTTAATTCCTGAAATTAAATTTATATGTAAACTTAGAAAATATTAAATGACCTCGGGTGCAGAGCTAGATAATATCGAAGATTTCCTCTTCCCTTTATTAGCGTGACCTTTTTGTCCAATTGTCTCAATAAAAGGACAACCTGCAAATTATTAAAATAGAAGAAGAAGTGATTTGGAGAATGGACTTGAGTTTGACCTCTGTAGATTTCTTTTTCCAAACACAATGCATCTGCATCTTGGTGCACAAAGTCTAAAGACCTCTGAGATTCTTACTCAAAGTCAACAAAAAACAGCTGAAATACTCTGAAAGCAGACAAAATTCAGGAGGAAACGGACGCTGATTTAGGGTGCCAGTTTTCTTGTTCGCCAGCTATTCTTGGTTACAATGGCGGTAGTTTGTTCCCGTCACAAGGGACCGGTTGAAATTGTGATTTCCGCATGATTCACGTTAGAAAGTGGGAGTTTCCCCTCCCAAACCAGAAAGAGCTTGTTTTTCTACTGAAAGATCTGGGCTATATTCTCAAAGGCCACATCTAGTAAGGTTGACAGCAAAATCATTGTCACGTTTTAGGAGCTTTCCGAGCTTAACCGTTTCAGAGATCCCACATAGAGACGGCCATTTGTCTCCAATTTGCACCCAGATTGAGTTATGATGATCTTGGCTTTGAACAATATGGACTTCATTTCTTTGGAATGTATGTGATTATGCGATCAAAATCATAAGAGAACCATGTGACCACGCTTTAAAGGTTTTCTGTGAAAGAAAAACAATTGCTCTTCTATCAAACTTGAAAGGGATGCCTGTATTCTTTGTAAACAAAATTACATTTCCAAAGAATGAATTGATATTGTAACTCTGAAATAATCAGAACAAGAGCTTCTCATCAACTTTTTCTATCGGTTGGCCACTGGGCATTCAATATAGTTCCCCCCAAATAACAAATTAGACTATGGTTGTTGTTTGTGTGTGGGTTGGGCAAATTTAGAGTAAAACAATGAGATTAATATTGGGAGATTTTCACTTGATAGCTTCATTGGCAAGAAATAATAATAATAATAATAATAGGCATTTCTATAGCGCCGTCTATCTAGATAATTCAGCATTTTAAGAAATTAATTCCTGCTAGGTACCCATTTACATCACCTGGGTTGGCAAATGTAGATCAATGTCTTGCCAAAGGACATTAGTGCTGCGGCGGGACTCGAACCGCGGTCCTTGTGATCGAAAGTCCGGCGACGTCTCCACTCGACCACGACACCTCTACAGAAAGGCTGGACGCATGAGATGCCTTGGCAGGATTTTAGCTGGCCAGTGCCACCGGCAACCAAAATCTTTGATCCCTCAATGATGCTTCTTAACCAATTCCTAATTATCTATGCCCGTCTCAGCATCTTGACTGATCCAAAAGTTGACTGAATAGAGCGGTATGTCGGTAGCATCAATCAAGGAGGATTAATCCTTCACTCTCAATCATATTATCAGGAAATAAACAATAGACAAATCAGAGCGGGTCAAATAGCGTACAGAGCTACATGTACTAATATTTAAAAATATATCTTGTTTTATAAATGTAATGCTTCCTGGGAGAAATTTTAATTGAAAGAGTAAGCCACAAATATGTTAAACAATGTCTTGTTTTGTTGTTATGTCATCTATAATGGTTACATACATGTACGTTACAAAACAGAGGAGTTAAGTCTCTACATTATTGTAAATCCAGAAACATGTATGTGGGCAGGAATCTTTGGTAGCTTAGCGAAATGCATGATAAAACGTGTCCGGAACCCCAAATTTGAACACAAACAAAAAATTCAGACTCAAATACAAAACATATCTCAACCCTGATTTATGAAACAAGTTGTAATCAGTTACAATTAGTCAATATACATGTAGTTACATTTTAGTTTTTTATTTTAATCAAACCATATAGCATAAAAGGTTGTAAGCAAAGCCAAATTTGAGTGCCATATTGGATGAATAATTGTGCATGGTGTGAGGAGGGGAAAGAAGAAAGAACTCTACAGTAAAGTCAAACTTGTTGCTTTTGGAAGGTGACATAAATCTCGGCTTTCATCATACCATTCCATTCCACAAGTCAAGCATGAGCACTGTTTGCAATTGCTCTTTCAGCTCGCTGCTGTGCTTAAAGGTAATACAAAGTTTTGGGAAATGTTGAAAATTGGGTGGAAAGTGATTCTTTACAATTTTGATGTATTTGGATGCCTATGTGGATGTATTATAAGCACTAGAAAATTTAGCCCCTAAAACACTTCTGCCTTCGAGAAAAATCAAATATAAAAATTTACCGGTGCTCCCGGTAAATTGTGATAAATTTCAAATAGCGCCTACGGCCGTACAATGGTAGCTGCGACTATGAAAATCTAAGAATATGTAGTTGTGATATATAATTTCCAAACGGGAATAGCTAATCGGTCGATTTTAGTCAAGAAACATCGTTTTATAGTTTAATTAATATCTTGACCGTAAGAGGGAGCTATACAACATCAAAAGTTTATTATTTACAATTTCATAATTTTAGACTTGATTTCGACCGCGACAATGATCACTTTATATTGTAGGATCGCTTATGCTTCTAATATGTTCCTTTGAACAAAATTCATGACCCCTTACCAAAACTTTGTATTACCTTTAAGTTATGACAGGCATGGCATCAAGGTGACAGCTAACTCCGGTAGTAGAGGTGTACCAAGTTCACATCCAGACAACTCTTTGGGGGAGAGGGTAATACCTGTTCCACTGATGTGCTCCAAAATATTGTGTTACACTTGCTAAACAAAAATTCTTTATCTTTGCTGGAGTTTGAATAGTAATGATTTACTTCTTGACTTATATACAATTTTGGATTTTGCTTCTTCTATCGCTTATCTTTCTTAGTCTGCAAAAAGGAATTTTTCTTTTGTCTATTCATTTTGGATTCTATTATTTTATTGTTGATGGGCATTGGTACACCCATCCTTGTAATTGCATCTGATATTGCACCATTATGAAAACTTCTTATACCATTATAACTTAGGTATAAAAGAAACTGCAAAATAGACCTAATACATTACCTTACCTAATATGTCTTTTTTGTTAGAGGAAATGCTTTATGTTACAGTGTAGACTTTAAAACAATGGATCATTTAGGCCTTGCAGTGACAAAGTCAAGGACTAAACATCTGGCAGAATTTCAAGCAGTAGTAAAACAGGGACGGTTTGTTTTGAAATATATTGGGTTCTGTATTGTGATGACTGCTGGGGATACTTTCAAAATGGTGTGGGGGGGGGGGGTGATGAAATATTAATTTAATTCAAATGGAACATTAAGCACTTGTGTTATGAAGTACAATGTCTATGGAAATGTTTACAATTATAACTATGAATTAAAAAAAAAAGTGCATTTATGAAACACACGCAGAAAATGAAGAAATACAAATAGGCAAATGTTATTCCATGTAACTCCTGCAACCTTTTCAGGTATGAAAAGGAGACCGGACACCAACATCCTCACCACCCACCACCCTGTAGAGTGTAGGAGTGCTTGAGGAATTCTTTCCATGAATGATCCCATTCAGACTCTACACACATGGGAGATCAACTCTGAATTATATAGTGGGCACAGCTGTGACCGACCGATGAAAGATATGATAGGCCCTGACCAGGTCAATCCATTTGCTGTCAAAAAGAAAAATATCCAGTCTTTCCTGGGGAATAATTGTCATTGTAAATTCTCTACCTGTGAAAACAGTCCTCTTTCAATTTGGATTTTGTTCTGCAGTGTAGCATGGACCTACATGTACATGTACATGTAAAACTAGCAGAATCTGGTTTTAGATTTTCAATATTTAGGGTCTTCTTGTGAATTTAGACCTTGGATGACACTCTCATTCTCGTACATTTGTCTTTATGCGCTTCCAAGTTCCCAGGGACTTTGCCTATATAACCCCTGTGCTCAGTGCATAAATATTCTCAAAAAGAATGAAATGCTGATAACACCAAAACACAACAACATACACGGAGTAAATCTTACCAGGTACCCACTTACTGACAGGCACTGAGTGGCAAATATGTTTTTGCAATGCTTTTCAGCAACCACACTTATGATAAACAACAACAACAAAACATCTACAACACCACCAACAACAAAAAGGAACAAGTGGCCCTAATCCTGCTGGAAAGTTACAGAAGTATCCCCAACCCATAAAAGGTAACAGAATAGATATATTTGTGTGTCCACTTATCAGGTTTGGTGAGTCCCTGTTTCAAGGAGCCACTGCTAATCAGGATGCTGTTATGTGAATGGAAAGGATATGACTAGTATCCCCTGCTACTCCACCACCATATAGAACCTACTTGTAAACACCCACTTACAGTACGTAATACGTATATGGGTCCGTCCAGAAAGTTGGGGCACTTTTTGTGACATACCAGAAGTGAGAAACTAATACTATAGGCGTGTCTGCACTATCTCGAGATTGCCAAATATCCAGCTATTTTGAACTATCCCGATCGAAACTATCCAGCTATTTGCGTCTTCATTAGACCGAAGTGGCAAATTAGCTGGATAGTTGGTCGGGATAATATCCCAAGATATCTCGGTCTAGTTTGCAAAATATCCTTCTATTTCCGAACTAGCGGGATAGTTTGCGACCGTCTTCATTAGACCGAAGTACGGAGTCAATTATCCCGATCCCATCATGCACAACGATTTCCGGTTCGCACATGCGATCTATACCGCTCAGCGCTGACCTCGCAACCACTGACCTCGAGTAAACACGGAAAACCGCAAACTAGACCGAGATATCTTGGGATATTATCCCGACCAACTATCCAGCTAATTTGCTACTTCGGTCTAATGAAGACGCAAATAAGCTGGATAGTTTGCGATCGGGATAATTCAAATAGCTGGATATTTGGCAATCTCGAGATAGTGCAGACACGCCTATTGTCTCCTTTCAACTGTAACAATGTTTGCTTAAATTGAGTTTTGCATAACAAGCATAGCCAACTATCTTCAGAAGTACTCAAGCTTCATGGTTAATCAATATTATGGACCCAAAGTTTATGTAATGTTATATGAATATGGTGTCCATGTAACACTGGTAAATAGAGAAATGTGTAATAGGCATAGATTTTGAAGAAAAGCAACTGAAAAAGGAACGATTCTGGTAGGGCACCTATTCATTGCAGAAAAATCTTCAACAAATCATTTTATAAAGACAATTTCATAAGATCTTATACCTACATTACATGGACACCATCATATTTTTTGCCCCAACTTTATGGAATGACCCATATTGAGTTATTGGATTGGAGAAGGGTAGAATCAGTACTAGAATATTTTACACCCTCTTAATTGTTAGGCTACATGTACATGTATATGTCACATGCAGCATCAGTTGTGTCCAAGAACTGAATTTTCCCCAGGTTTTATATTTTATTCATGTTGCAATGTGAAAAAGTTCTCACATGTTTCATAGTGCATTGATACTTTAAGTAGTTCTTACACATTTTGGGTAGCAAATATATGAGAAGGCCTACATTTTCCTCTCCACCCATACTTCCGATTGTGCATATCCTCGCCTGCTAAAAGAAGAAAGTTCATGAGATCTCATATGAAATTGTGTACATACTGTAGTAGGTGAGAAAATGTGCTTGTGAACTTGGTGCTTTGGCATTTGTTCAGGGGGAACTTGCTCCAGGCTGTATTTCATGAGACATTAAAGTTGTTAAGCCTATTGTTGCTATTGGCTTGTAGTTTAGGGTAAGGATAGGTCAGGAAGATTTGTTTTAACCCATACTGAATTCAGTCATTCACATAGGCTTAATACAGTAATCAACCAGTTTATGAAGTTACATGCAATAGGTTACTACAGATTCCTGCTCTGGATTACTTATTATTACTAATAATCGTGAGCATTTTCCAGGTCGTTTAGAGTCTATATAACCCCATTAAGTGCGTGCTGGTAAAGAAATCGGAGATGATCACAATGTACCTTGGTTGCATTAAAATCATGTTACACAATGCGATTGAGTTACATGTAAACGATATCACATTCAGAAGTGGTTCAGTGAGAGTATCATATCCATGTTAAACATTATTCCACCAGCAATTACAGGTGAAAGAAAGGTTATGTGCTCCAAGGGTATGATTTGAGAGCGGAATGATTTATAGAGACATAGGTTAACATTCCACATGGCACTGGCTCTGTTATGGTGACCTTTAATAACTTCCCCAATAAATTAAACGCCAACCTCATTTACACATCATCCATTTTCAGGAAACATAATTTCCAGTATGAACGTTTTTGGTTTGTCATTGGCATGAAAATGTAGTGGATATAAGTCTTTCTATTATTTTAAACAGAAAAAGTTTTGTATCCTTTTGAAAACTCGTTTACAATGTAGCATCCTTTTGAAAACTCGTTTACAATGTAGCATCCTTTTGAAAACTTGTTTAGCAATAGACAGTGCTTTTGCTTTTGTTGCAGGGGGAGGAGTGGGGGGGGGGGGGTGGTTGTGGTGCAAGCTTCCAGTTGCGCAAGCAACGTACATGTACATGTATGTTGGCTTTTTGGGGGGGCTTATATAGTATTGCTTCTGCTTCAGTGACGATAGTGAATTTGGGTGGTCTAATGGTAACATTGAATTGCATGAGATTATCATGAAACTACCAATTTCTATTTTGTGGGATGTTTTACATCTAGCTGCCATACTGGCCACAAAGCTAAGCATTTTTAGGTTGCCTGACGTTATGAAAAAATGCTTTTGTTGTGTCCTGTATAATAACTATATATAACTGCAATTTGAGCATAATATCAGTTTGTCATTTTAATTTGTTACCTTCTATGTACATGTATTTGGTTTTTCTCTCACTATTTCCTGATTCAGATTTTTGTGCCAATGTTGCCAAACAAATTAAAACCTTCTAATTGTCTATATGAAGTACTCTAATCTGTTTGGGTACCCCCCCCCCCCCCACCAAGTCATGAATCTTAGTTACATTGCCAAATGTTTTGTGCTACATTTTAAATATCATATTCCCGAAGAAATGACTTTGTGACCTTGTGTGAATGGGTATGACTTTGTTCATGACATTAGAGTGTAAACCTACTCACAATACAGAATACGTGAATGTAGAAGTGCGTGACTACTCTCTAATATGAGACCACATTTTAACTCTGAAGACTGGTCTATGTCAGTCCTCAGAGTTAAAACTTTCTACATTTACCCCAGTTATCAATGGTATCAATTTTTCCTCACGTAAAGTTATAATGTGGTTAAAATATACCAATCACCTAAAAAGATGAGCTTAAAGTTGTATACGGCTAGAATGCTTAGAAGCAACCTCAACAAACTTTATCCAATATTATGGGCTAATGGATTAGGCTTAATTAACAAGAAAATGAACAATATTTTAAAAACAATCTGCGCAGGTTCTTGTTCAATTAATTTCAAAAGAAAATATCAAATTAAAAAAATTTGAGGTGGGCCAAAAAGCGGAAGGAGCTAGGAGAGCGTGAGAAACAAGGAATTCATTTTATTTGGCCTAATAGTAAAGACGTAAAAACCAGCCCATTTACTCAGCACACACACCGTTTTGAAAAATCATCAATTAAACAAACAAAAACATCAAAAACTGTCGGGGAATGCTTATTCTGTGTTTTTGGTGAGTAGAGCGCATGCAATCGCATCAATGTTTCGAAAGTGAGCATTTACACTGCAAAATTCAGTGACTTTCTGCCAGCATTACATAATACCACACTCCAGAGGCGGATTTTTTTAACATTTTGTTTTTTTTGTTGTGTTTGCCGGCAGTACCAGTGGCTAAGCCACTTCCGATGAAACACTGGAACATAAAGGTCAATGATTTTTGCATGCAGCTTTTGTAACTTTTCAGAAGAACATGCATCGTGACTCGTGAGCCTACAGTAATTTGTAATAGATAATATAACCTACATCAGTGCATTCTCTCTTCCTAATTGCTTTGGCGTCTGACACAAAAAGAGAATGTTTCCTGTTAAACATCCACTGTCTAGATGTATGTGTCATATAATTATGTCTGGCTATTGTTTCTGTGTTTGATAAGGGTTCATTGACCATTCATCATCAGGTTATAAGTCTTCTGTACAGTCTGATGTAACATGCTTTTGTAATAATCTTATACAACTGGCCATTTTCGTAATGTAATCAAATTTAATGCCTAAAAGTATAAGTTTTAGGTCTGAGCATTTAGAATACAATGCTTCTATTTGTTAATTTGTTTGTTACATGTAGTTTGTTTTTTAAACCTGACTGCTAAGAAAGCATGTGTATGCTTGTAAGTACATTGTAAGCACTGAGAAAACAGGGGACCAATGGCTTTAAGTCCTCTTGGTAATGAGGATTAATACCATACACTTGTACATGTACCAAAGGGTACTAGCTTGCACATTGATTTGGTTTCGAAGTCCGGACCCCGTACCTCCTGGTTAGGAGACCATGCACTGCTCTACCACTGAGCCATTGTTTCTTCTTATCTACCCTGATCTAAATGTACATGTACTTTGTAATGTGAATAATATTACTGAAACTTTCCAGAGTTATGTTTTCTTGGTCTCATTTTTCTGCATCATCAGGGAGGACCTTCAAAGAATAAAACATCACCATATGTTTCATTGTATCATGTAGTAGGTCCATGATTGGATGCTGCCTCTGAGTAGGCGTAGCAGGTACACTGTCTTGTTAACTCTCTGCCAAGAATTCTAATTGACAAGTTCCCCATAGGTGTCTGAGGAAAGGCTAGTCTGTCATATTAGACTAGCAATTTTAATAAATCTGAAGTCTTGATCGTGTTTTTAAACATTTCAAAGTTATTTGTAGTTAGGGATCGACCATGCCTACACACTTGTGGTTATGAAACTTTAAGTTTAACTTGTAGTTATAAACCACAAGCGATCTTAAGATTATGATGATAACTACGAGTAGCAGGGGGGTCCTTGCTTGAAGTCCTACAATGCAGATGCCATGAATTTCCATGTTACGCCAGCTTGTAGGTAAAATGACTGCTCGCCCACTTTTAGTTTAAAACTTAGATCATGCGTTTTGAGAACCCTCATCGTTTTTAATGGATCATCCTTGATTATCACTTCAAGATTTTGAAATTTAAGGTTCAAACCACGACAGTCATGTGTAAACACATCTGGTAATAAAGTTCTAGGACTCTTGGCTCTTGTGTAACATGTCAAGCATGAAACAATACACATGTGGCCCTGTCTGTCCAATGTTGACTAACTTGAAGTAGGGCCACATTGTGTGCTTCTTTTCTAAAGGCTTGGTACTCACTGTCCTTGGTAATCACTGGGTGCCCAAAATCTTTGCCTGGAACCCCCCTCCAAATTTCTGATATCTTTATGAGTGCCCTCTGAGAACTCTTTGGTCTGGAGCCCTTGTAGTTTCATATATTATGTACATATTGACATCTCAAACTAAATGGTTGATTGTTCTCCTGGGTATGGAATGGCAAAAAAGATGAAATGCATCTCAATGTGCTTAAATGAATAATAACTTGATGGCGTGCAAATTTGAGAACCCGTTAAAAATTTGTCACTTTAAACTTGTTAATTGTTTTGTTCAGAGTCTTTGGTCCATTTTACATATTAAATATATGATTACAAAAATCAAACAGTGTAAGATGTAATACCTTGGCCCATTGCCTCCTGATAAAACGTGAACATTATAAACAATTACCTCCTACAATAGTCCAAGTGGTAGTAGGCGAGTATGTGTACATGCTACTACTGACTTCTGCATTTAGAGCACTGTATAAGTGGTAAGCTGTGTACTCAAGAATTATCATAAGCTTGTGGCCGTGAACTTAGGTCAAAGTTTGAGACATTGCATGAATGTATAGTTAGTCAGTCATTTCCTCCCTATGACCACCAAACCTTGCTAAGTTACTACAGCTTCTGTATGGCTTCAGTGTAGGTGATGGGTTGCCGCAGCAACAGCTTGGTAGCAATTTGGTAACATTCTTGTTTTATCAACTTGGCTGTGAGCCGACGATCCTGTGGAGAGGTCATTCTCTATTCTTCCTTGATTTGATTTGTTTGTTAGTGTTGCTAATAATGTAGTCCTAGGAGATTAGGTTGTGTGAAAGGGGGCGCGCGTGAGAGACGATGAATGTGTTCATATACATGTACCTATATCATCTGCTGAAGAATATTATTGATGATATCACAGTGTATCCATTAACTCTCTATATGCCACACAGATACAAGTAATGTCCCTGTGTCACATCGTATTTATCATGAGATACAGTTTGTGAAGATGTCCACCCTGGGATGCTTCATCAGGCCGAGTGGTCTTTGGTGGCAGTTGGTCGTTGACCTCTGTGCCTCTGAAGCCCAGACTGCCTGATGAAGCATCGCGGAGTGGAATTAAAACATCCCTAGCTAAAACAAAGTGGGTCCAGTTAACTTGTTTATAACATTTAACGTTATTTATCTACTGCCTGGATGACTGAGAACATCCATAGACATAGTTTGAACAATTGTCTTTGTTCTTTTGCAGAAATCCAAGAGATCACCCTCACAGAAGACCCTGATTATTTCCAGCAGAAGCTCAAGGATCTCTACGTCCAAGGAGGTGGAGATTGTCCAGAGAAGAGTATCACAGCCATCTATCATGCTCTCAACATCAGTCTTCCAGGATCCTTCATCTATGTCTTCACCGATGCCAGATCCAATGATTATGAGCTCACCAATGAGGTCCTCAAGCTTATCCAGGAGAAAGAAAGCCAGGTAAGAAGAGAATTTCTAGAGGTATAGGGTATAGGCATGCCTTCATCAGACCGAAATTGCAAAACAACCCGTTGTTTTCAGACTCGGGATATTTTCCCGAAGCTCGAAAATTGTGTCTTCACCAGACCGATCCGCTCATCACAAACTAGCTCGGATGGGCGCAAATTAGCCTGCTAATTGCAACTGCGGGCTGATGAAGATGCAAATTAGTTGGCTAATTTGAGATCGGGCTAGTTAAAATAGCGGGTTAGTTGCAACTTCGGTCTGATGAAGAGAGGCCTTATGAGACAGGGAAAGTGAAGATCTTAAATGTTTCTTCTAAATTTTAGCTTGCATGTATCATGCAGTTCACCTTGTTGAAGTGCAATTGTGATTATCTTATATCCTGTTTAGACTATAGAAAATGTATTTAAAACATCTCATATCATCATACAGCGTAAGGAGCCTAAAGACTACAAAACGATATCGAGCAAAGAAATGTCTTATTTAAAAGAAACTAATTTTGGACAGGTCAATCATTAGAGCATTCAGGCTAGGAACAAACTTATTACTTATCAGATAGTTTACGATTCTTGTACACTCTATAACTATCTCATGAATTCTCAAAGTCAAGTGCAGCGTTAAATGTCCTATAACCGCTACTTGATGCACATGTACATAGGACAGTCATGTTTCTTTTGGCTCCCGGCCTCTAGCTATATTGTGAGTGAGTGAATATATTATTTGGTGGTGTTCTCTCTTACTTTTTCAATGCAATGCTGGTGCTGAACAATCTGAAAACTTGTCTTGACATGGTCTTTATAAGATATTAGAACTGATGAAGCAGTAGTGCCATGATCATTTTCATAGCTAGTCATGAACAAATGAACAAGTCAGCTGTGTGGTGCGGTTTCTTCCTCAAATAATATTCTTACATGTTCATGAAGATGATTATTCATTGATGACAGAAAGCGAATATGATCTAGGGGTGACAACTGAACCTTAACGCATAAAGATGTTTTCTCTGGAGAGAGTGCAGATCACATTTCAGTCGAGGGAATGTTAGAACGTGTGAAGGAACGTGTAAATGAATGTACACAGGATTGAGCGTGCTGTGAAACATCAGTCAACAGCCAACAGTTGTCCTTCCAACCATAACTTCCTATACTAGCAAAGAACTGCCTTGCCTAATATCTTGTTCACACTGTAGGAAATTCATACTGAACTTTCATATAGAAACGTTATTTTAAAGAATCATTGTATTGCAAAAGGAGCGTTCAGAATAGATAACATTAACTACATCATGTAATGAAACAAAATTTACAGAGGGCAATTGACATGACCAATCATAGCCAATCTTCAGTGTGCACACACAATAATGGGGCTTATTGTACAATTTTTGTATGGTTCGACGTTCAGTTTAGAGCGATATATGTTGATTTTTCCTGAGAAACGATGACGAAACAGGCATTTCACTATATATCGTCGCTGTTTTCACGAAGTGACGGTAGTGACAAAAAATTGCATTCACTTTGCATTACGATTTTCCTCACTACCGTCACTTCGTGAAAACAAGGACGATATGATGTTTCGTTGTATGATGTTCAGACTCTGGAAAAATTAATTTATAACTAGACGATTCTTGTATAGCTGTACAATAACTTTTGGTAGTCTGAACACACGGTAAAACACTCTCTCCTAGCTAGTCCTACTGAATCATCAACTCTGATACTTTCCCAGCTGTGAAAGGCCTTGGCGGGTCTGACTGATTTTTGACAGGAAATTAGCAAAAAGCAGGAGTAATCTCCTGAAGACTATCTGATTTTTAGGTGTGAAAAGTGGCTTCTAGCTGTCTTTCATCCCTTTCCTACTGAAATAGAATACGGAGTATAGAGGAAGGAAGAGCGATATCTTTAGGTCTTAGATGTGAGACAAAGAAAATCTCCAAATTAACATAGGGCAAAGGTGGGGGTAGATCAGTGTTTTGTTTTGTGCAATGTCGGCCGGCAGTTGAAAAGATGTTTTAACCCTGTCGTTGTTTCAAAGGTGTGAGAATAGAGAATTTGGCTAGGAAATTTTGATCCAAAATAAAAGATTGAGTTTTTGAATTGCAAGTATAATCTTAGGGACTTTGAGATAAATAGATTTGACTCTTTTAGCTGCGGAATACTTTGGTTTGATCACTACTTGACAGGATTCTATGATTTGAAGTTATTAACAGCATTTCATTATTTTTCTTTTTTCTTTCAAAGATACAAAGTTGTAACCAAAGTATTTTAATGCTAATCATTCCAAAATTAGGTCTGCATATATACATGTATGTTGACAGTCCTCTCATAATTGCAAGATTCACCTGTGTGCAGACTTTACAATTCAACAGGTGTATTCATAATGCATGTAGTTGATATACGCCTACAAGATACTCTGAGAAATAAATCTTCTTTTTACACTATTTTTAAATGTGCACCTGTCGAAGAAGATAAGTTATGTACATGTATACTGGTAGTTCAGAATGAGCCTGTAATCATGAGGCCTTGTGGGACCAGTACCCTATCTCACAATACATCATACAGAAGTCAAGGATAGACCTTCCGTAAAACTAGATCGAGAAGGCCGAGGAAACTACCAAGGTATATCATTCTGTTATACAAGGATTACATTAAAGATAACAAACAGTAATGATAGCAAAAAGGAAGTTCAAGTGAAACATGATAGGTATAGCCTTATATTGTTGTCCTTTACCTGTTTCAAAGTCAAACTATACATGCATAAGATAAGTTATTTTAATATTGTATTCATGATTTTCAATGAATATTTGTACAAATTTAAATGGAAGGAATGCAAGATCGCTAGGGTCCTTCTTTTGCTACATCCCCTTGCTTAGTGATTTAATAATTTCATAGAAATCTTTGATAGACCGCTGACTGTTCCTGTTACACACGAGTCTGTTGCATATTGACATTGAACTTTAGTGCTTTGTCAGGCATGATAATTCATTTTTTACCTCTCTTTTCTTTAATATTATTATAGTAGTATCTTCTGTAATATCTGTCTAATAAAATTACAGAAATCTGACAAAGAGAGTTTCTGTGGTCTTTAATACCAAACCCCAAGAACACAAGCTTTACGATGTTAAATGATACTTTGTAAACACTTCTGCTTGCCTCTATCAAATGACAAGATTCAATATTTTGACATGAGTTTGTTGAGTGACATGAATGCCATCACCTCTTCTGAAGAACTGTGAAATATTCTGAACTGTACCTTGATAAATAATGACTGTTCAGTAGAGCAGATGCTTTCCTGCATTGGTTACAAAGCCGAGTCTATCAACAAGAAATTAGGACTTAAGGTCACCTTAGCAATCCATCCATCCCATTTTGTTGTCAATTGAATTACGATACATATTCAGTTCCTTTTCTTTTCACTTAATTGACCATGGCTCAAGGGACCTGTCCTCGGCTGAGCTTTGACCTGTGACCTTGCTGGGGTTAGCAGCAGGGGAGGTCATTAGCACAGTGGGTAGTGTTCAAAGGGGAGTAGACCAGTCAAGTACAAATGATGAAGGTTATCTAAATAGATTCATTCCAGAGGAAATGGCTGGCATGAGGGAGAAACTCTGCTGTCTGGGTTTGATTTATGAAAGCATACTTAGAATGACAATTTTGACTAGAAATGCTTTGATTTTGCCGCTTATGACTACTTACATGTTGGGAAGCCTCTTTCAATCCAGTGTCCACAGTAGCCCCTTTCAAATCTCTTTCTCTCTCTCTCTCTCTCTCTCTCTCTCTCTCTCTCTCTCTCTCTCTCTTGTTTTCCCTTTTTACTGCCCCTGGCCTGCTTTTTCTTCCTGTCTACTTTCCTCTCTTGTAGCTAATTTGTGTCTACCTTACCTATATGTTCATTGTTGATTCTCTTTAGGCCATTTATTTGTTATGCCTACATTGTAGTATCTCTCCCTGCTAATTTATGTTTTTTGCCTAATTTATTCTCCATCTCTAATTCTCTATCTTCCTTTAACACTCATGTATCTTGTTATATTTGTTTACTTTTATTTTGTATTTTTAAATCAGGGATGCAGCTATGTACAGTTTTTTAAAATCCTTTTGCTGAATCCCCAGACATATTTAAACGAAACAGTTAGCACACTAAGTAGCTGATACTTTGTGATATAAATCACCTTTCATAGTTTCAACAGTTCAATTACAACAATCTGTATGATTCCTTTTACACTGTCAAATCTTACAAATGATAAACAAATGCATGCACATGGATAATTGTATTTACACTCATTAGTTTTCAGTTTCTAACTACCCTTGCTATTTCTTTATTTTTAACTACACCTGTACTTACTTTTGAAGAATAATTGTGTCAGGCCTGTTTTGTGTTTTTTCTTTAGGGTTTTTCCTAGCATGAGATCACTCATCTCCACCCTTCTCTTGCCTTCCCTCCCTTCCTTCCTTATCTTCCTCCTATCTCTTCCTCCTATCGTCATAACCTGTCCTTCTCAAGGCAATCCTTCTCTTTCAACTCTAACTGACCCTTAACCAGCTTCAAGCAATAGTTATTTCAGAGAGTATCATCGAATATTAGAAAATTTCAGCTATATTGACCTACTACAGGTTGGAAAATGTCTTATAGGGATACAATGGAACAGATTTGATACCGTAGATTCATATTGCAGTGTCCAGAATTTTTTTATTGATAATCTTTTTATTTTATCTTTTTCATTCAAAGCGGAAAAAGTTCTGTGATGAAAAGTAAAGAATTTGTATTTTCACTCTGTCCTCTTGTTGACTTCTTCTATGTACTATACATTTATGTTACTTTGAAATTAAAGCAAAGGTTATTCAGAAAGTTTAGTATACTGAGGAGTTAGGACCCCTTGAAATATTGTAAATGAAATGAAACATGCATAAATAATATAATGACAAAGACAGATGTCATTGTTTTAATGGGAACGTATATTTAGGTATATTATGAACAATGAGATGGAAACTTTGGTGAGAAAGAGATGACAAAAAGAAGGTGAGGGATACATAAAGAAAGTAAATGTGACATGAATGTAAAACCTGGTAGAAAAAAGTAAGGTAACGAATGACACCAGAAGTCCTGAGAACTCAGATTCAGCAGCCTGGATTTGATATCAGTGATGCATCTAGCACGGATGAAAAGGATGCTGGAAGTGTTTGTTGGTTCGTGTCAGTGATGAAAGCAGGGCCATGCATTGGAGCACAGACAAGTCAAAGCGTATTATTTGTAGAAGATAACCGGTTTGCATGAGCCCTTGATACCTCTTGGTCGCGACAGACGCTCAGCTCATTGCCATGCCGATATACTGTCAACAGAAGTTGAGAAGAGATACAACATCTTTCCTGTCAGGGAGCAGCAGAAGAGGGATCTACAAGGGATGCTCCTCATTCTACACAGACTATCAACAAAAAACTATTTTCTAGTCGCAATGTAGGTCACATAAATACTCTCTGATCTGTCTCACAGTTTCAGCCTTTTTTCGTATGAAATGTCAAGTTTTACTAAGCTTTACCTTGCAATTTCTTTGGAAATGTAGTAGGGTGTAACATGTATTTTACTTCCTTTGTCTCAAAAGGTTCTCTCGTCCGTTTTTGTATCCGTCTTGAGAGTTTCACAGAACTTTCCTTTTTAGCTGTCACAGTTTGACTAGTTTCTTCTACTAATTAGCGTCAAACAGCCCCCTATCTGTCCTCTCTGTGTCTGCTTTGTCTCAAATGATCATGTATCTTTCAATATGTTTGTCTCAAAGTTTACCTATCACTTTTTTCCTCATTTGTTTAAAACAAATTCCTTTCTGAGTTTCAATATTTTATTCTGATTTGTCTCAAATTTTCACTTCTTTCCTCTAAAATATTCACTTTATTATTTTCTGACAATTGCCTCACGGTTCTTTAATTAAACACATATATTCTACCATTAATTGCCTATTGTACTTTTAAAAACAAACAACAAAAACCAAATGTAAAACTTGGACTGTACTTGCAAATCCTGACAAGCAAAACACATACAAATGTTAGGGTCCCATGGTGCCCTTATTAATATTGGGATATAAATCAAATCCTTTTGCTGGGATGGTGTGTATTCCTGAAGACAGCAGAGATCTCCCCTGATTAGCAACAAATCTGTTAATATGGGTGTAGGGCAGGGAACACGATCCACCAGAAGCCTTCTGCTATTATAGGAATGGGCGAAAATAAACAGCCGCAGATACCAGTCCCAGTCTGCCTTTCTACTCCCTTTTTTTATTATACCAGTTAGCATGACCTTTATTTCCACCCTGTTATCCTCCAGTACAGGGTTTGAACAGGGACCATGGGCAGATTTGGTTTAGTCATAACTGTAGATACATATTTCTGTCTTTATAAAGTTATTTTTGTCATAGTGGCCTTTAAAAAAAAGTATTATAATGAGATTTGATGACTAAGTCTCAGAACTTTAATCTATTGTGTAATTCATAATGGCTGCAACCCCTCATTATGAGGTTCGTGCTATTACTTATTTTGAAAGGAATTTTATTAAAGACTCATTTGATATGAATACTGAATAGTCCTTTACATGTAATTATCAAAGAAAACTTAAGTGTTCCTGCATTTGTTTATACATATATAAAAAGAAAAACATGTATCATGAATATGAATTTTCAAGATCGAATTCCCAAAGGGTTTTTATTAAATAGTTTTAAAATAAATTGTTCTATTCAGTGATATCGAGGATATCATTGGTTAATTTCAATCTGCAAAGAGTAAATTTTAGGATAGTGAAAAGGTGAAAAGGACATTACTTCCTCCGGGATGTTGAATGATCATATCAGATGCCCAAATTTGTTTGAATGTAGAGTTGAATGATTCATGGTTTAATGTGCAGGAATCATCACATGATTAGATAGAAAGATTAACGGTGCTGGATATCTCACAGATCAGCTAGCCTCACATACTGTAACTCACTGTGTCACTGTCTGTGTTGGCATGGATTTGAAAAAAGAGAATAAAGAAAGAAATTGGTTCGGTCTCATATTCAGATATACAATGCGTTTCAGAAAAAACGAAACCGAGAATTATTGATGTTCTATCATAACTTTATCACAATTATAAGTGACCATATGGTAGGAATACTCCCCAGGAAGTGGAGATGCTGGGCATTGTACGTGAATAAATCCAATGACCGGGGTTATAATGTCTGTAAAGCGCTTAGAGACGGTATTCCGTATGAAGCGCTATGTCAATCCAAATTATTATTAATATTTAATAATGATGATTGTTAGATTTGTGCCAGGTAGAGAACATCATTAGTTATTCAGAAGTAGAAGGTGTAAAGTGAAACCCATTTGGCTTGTTATCAGGGTCATACACTCTCTACAGCTTTGAAGAGCGCTGTCCATTGCCTTCCTGTGGAGTAGGCAAGAGCATTGTCCCCTAATGCTACCAGCTCCTCACTGATATCTTTTAGCTCCTTCTTCTAGGGCACCATGAAATGGATGACTGCACGTTGCTAAACAACATCCATTGAAAAATTCACTGCTGAACTTAAATCTTATCACCTGTAATGGGAAAGGTGAAATATTCATGCTACATACATGTAATTACGTCACCGAATAGCTGCTCTTTTGGTCAGTCGGGCTATGAACTTGTTAAATGCCCCTATACATAGTCAGATATATGCCTACATAACATCTTTTCCAATGTTAAATCTGTAATTTGTATTTACAACCGGGTCTGATCTGAGCCTCAGAACCTGGGATGTACATGTAATTTGCTTTGCCAATGTAAAAATTAACATTCAGAAATTTTTATGAATTATGATAATTACTGAATAGGGTTGTTTTGGGTTTTAAACTTTCAATTGGAAATGTCACGGTTTATTCAAATAATCTTTTTGATGCATGATTTTGTGGTATTATAATAAGTGGTTGAAGTCCATGCTTTACAATCATCAGCCCTTACGATTTGATTTTTTACTTTGTCATCATTCGTCATAATTAGTCATGACTAGTTAGGCGTCCATATGGAATATATGGTATTTGAATGTCATAAATGAATCATATTTTCCTGATTATACTGAAAGTCCATGCTTTTCCTATCTTATGTATTGCAGGTTGTTTTCGTCATGACTGGGGATTGTGGGAATCAGTCTCACCCAGGGTTCCAAGCCTACGAGCAGATCGCTGCCACCAGCTCGGGTCAAGTCTTCATGCTTAACAAGTCTGATGTAGATCTGGTAAGTAGAAAGCGTTAATTCTTAGTCTGGCTCTTAGTCTGGCTCTCAGGCTAAATGAGTTAGACATGCTGTCTGTGTGTGCAAGGAGTAGGCAAGGAGTTTAACTGAGTCTGGAGTAAGAAGACTATCATCTCTCCCTGTTTCATCATATAAAATGAAAAGCCAAGAAAAGGAGGGGATGAGAAGGGGGTATATAGGTGTACAGTGATAATTTGTTCATTCTCTGGACCTATTTTCAATGAAAAGAAGAACAAATTCTTCTTCCTTGTATTTTGGCTATGAATTTTGAAATCAGATATTTCATATATTCTGTAAGCTTTGACATCAAATTATGACCAGTGGTCTGTTTCAAATTTATAAGTGAGTTGAATTTTGAGTGTAAAATCCAAGAAGATTACCTTATTATAAGATGAATTCATTTTTCGATGAAACAGTAAATAAATGTTTTGTTACACAAACATTCAAGAGCCTACATGTACATGATCATTAGAAATGATGCAAAGGCATAACATATATTAGGGTGAGGCACTGTTGCAATTTTGAGCAATCACATATTGGTTGATTTTATCCTGTACATGTATTTTAAAAGGCATGTGGTGCAAACATTTACAATTTGCCGTCCTGTTGAACCCCACAATAGCCCCTCCTAAAATGAAATGCACATTTTCCCATACATAGAAACACCTCTGCAGAGAATTCAAAAACTGAGTCTTTGAACATTCCCACTAGATCTCAACTGACAGTTTTTAGGGAGAGAATAAAAAACATATGGTTTTAACAAACTTTGCTGAAAAATATGTGAACATCTATGTAATGTTATCCATCTGGTATAAATCAATCAAACACTGATAAATTGATGTAAAAGGAAGAAGAAAGTGAAGGCAGTCAAGAAATTTAAAATGACATTAATCTAAGCAAGACATCTTTTTCCTTTTTGATATGAAGATGTCTCATATTTAGGATTGAAATCAAAGGGAAATTGTTTCAATACACCTCTTTAAGATGCCATTTAAGATACTTCTCCAGATGTTAAGATTCAAACTAGATACTGATCACATGATATGATAGTTTGATAACTTACAACCAGGGACTTGTAAGGAAATGACTGACTGCAGGGTAGATTGCTTGCAAGGACAGAGGCAGATATAAATATCCCCACACGTTTCTTTGTGATGAAACACAAGTTCCTTTTAAGATGCAGTCTTGGATACATCTCTGTCAATATAGGAACTTGGTTGCCATGGTTATTGTTGGATGTAAACCACACCCAATTTTAAGGGGGGGGGGGGGGTATGATTTCCTAGTAAAAGAAATATTTACATACTATTAGTAATGATTCCTTTGAGGTTTGAATCACCCTTCAGTATATGTCCTTGGCTAATTTTTCTTAACATAATATTGAGATTTACACATAACAATTGGTTGTTTAAAAAAGCTCAACATATCGTCCCTATTTTCACGAAGTGACGGTAGTGAGGAAAATCGTCACGCAAATTAAAAGCGATTTTCCTCACTACCGTCACTTCGTGAAAATAGGGACGTTATGTACCAACTCCAGTAGAGTCTTTAAACTATTTTGTATGCTGAGTTGAATTATAAAAAAAGGAAACTACATGTAATATAGCCCAGTCTTTCAGGGGCTCTTTTGTCATGGGGGCATTGGTCTTACAAGGTGGATGAAATGCAGGAGAACATGACCGTGGGTTTGGATGTTGATGAGGAGGGTTGGATCATCCTCTTTACATTTTTTTTCCCCCTCCCTTTCTTTCCCCTCTGTCCTCCTATTTAACCTGCCGTCATTTGGCGTGTGTGTGTTTGGGAGGGGGGGGGGGGGCAAGACCGTTGTAGTTAGACCAGAAGACATTCACTTTTTCGTACAATATGTCAAAGTTCAAAATTAAAAATTAAAATGTGTTGAATTTGCCAAACTTACATCATAAAAGTTATGAGAGGAAGCTGCACTTGAAAATATGTCTAAGCCAGAAACATTTTTTTCCTGTTTTCCTTCAATAGTATAGAGTATTTTCTGCCCTCTTTCTCCTCCCATTGTATATTTTGAGTGAAGACAGCAAAGAAATTTCCACCCCTGAAACACTTGTTACGGATTGGAGAGGTAGGATCCATATCGTTAACACTGTACAGTGTCCTTGTTATTTTGAAATATAGGCCTGCAGTCTTATTTTCGGAAGTCTTAAAAATGACTAGATACTTCACTGCATAGTTCTCTCAATTACCTCCGTGTAGGTCTTGAGTTATGACCACACAAAAGTTTGGTCCCAATCTGATTTGTTTTCAGTTCCATAGTTGCTCAATATGCATTGGAAAATGGAATCTGTGCAAGCTAAATTGAAAGTGACACCTGAAACAGTCTGAAGAAACAAGTTTATTCCAACAATAACAGTTTGGTAGAGGAATGGCATACATCTTCAAGCAGGTGATGAATTACACATGACATTCACCTTAACAACAATTTCAAATTGTACAGAAAAAACTGGAAAAATGTGGAAATTGGACAATTGGTTTCTTAGTAATATCAACCACAGACATAAAAAATAACAATGAATGGTATAATTTTAAGACTAAACTTTTCATTTATGATGGCTTCTGATTCTCTGTGGCATGATGATTCAATAATGGTGGAACAGATGTGTTTGTTAACTCTTATGAATCAATATATTCTGCATTTGTTCTGGTCAGAAAGAAAACGTGTGTACAATGATTGCTAGCCACATTGAAATTAGTGACAGAAAAGTTGAATCAACTCTAGAAGTGGTATTTTCTCCACCAGGCTCAGCAAAATTGATTTTTTATTTGAAACTACTACCACAGCTTTTAGTAAGCCCCAAATAATATTCAAATCCCATTTCTAATTTAGAGATATACCAGCCACATTTCATCATTTTATTATTTGTTTTCTTCACATAGCCAATTCTTCCAAGTAAATATTGCTATTTGCTTTGAAAATAGTAGTCCACTGTGCTATCAAGTCGGTGCCTTTCTATCACGCTGCCGTTCAGGGAAACACTGATTTCCTGCTAATTATATGAAAGGAAATTATGAGAGACTTGAGGGACTACAAAGATTAATAAATGAAAGTAAAGATAATGAGGAAAGGAGCGGGGTTCCTCCATGACTTGCCTACAAGACAGGTGGATTATAATCTCATTGTTTTCAGTTTGAATACAGTCTTGCTTTTCCGACCTGAAATACTGGCATTTGAGAAAATAATGTTTGATGGTGCAATTGAAGAAAGGTATAGCTTTGATTTGACTTACATTATGTAAATACATGGTGTATGTGTGAATGAATTGATACTGATGGTAATGAATGAGATACTTCAACTCTAATACAATCTCAAGTTCACAATGAAAGTATTCAGCAGCATACAATGATCTAACTCTGAAATGCCTTCAGGAAAAATGAAATTTAGAAACAGCCTTCGAAGGAAATATACAAAACATGAATTTAAGTAAGAAATTCTAACCTTTGTACTGTAAGGCATCCAGTGAACCCAAAGGTATTTTGTATACTATGTAAACTTTAAAACATTTTAAACAGATTATTGTAAACCATCAGGTTTCCTTTGAAAATAAAATTGATACTAATGAGAATTGGACAATTTTCATTGAAGAAGAGTAGTCCAAATACATATGTTTCTATTCTTTGAACCTTGGAAGGTTCAGAAGGTCATAGGAAGATCTTCTATGGAATGCCGTTAGAGCAGTGTAAAGATGATGTATATTGATCTTGATAGTCTGATCGGGATGCTAGACAGTAGGAAGCTCATCTTCTATAAATACTCCAGTCTGGGTAAATGTCAAAGGATAAGGAGGCCTGTCTTCATCACCTCGAGTTTGCCAAATAAACCGCAATTTTCAGACTCGGGATATTATCCCGAAGCTCGAAATCGCGTCTTCACCAGTCCGATACGCTCACCACAAAGTAGCTCGGGCAGGCGCAAATAAGCCCGCTATCTCCTCAATAGCGGGATATTTTGGAAACAAGACCAAGATCTCTCAGGATATTTTTTTGACCAAATATACCGCTAATTGCAACTGCGGGCTGATGAAAACAGGCCTAAGGAGGAGTGAATGAGAGTACCCCACTCCTCCCTTACCTTCTGAATGTGCCATTTGAAGCTCATCTTGAGTTATGGTAACTGAATTTCTGAGTTGCTTACATGTATATTACAGTAGCTTTTTGACCAGTAAAATGTATGATATCACTTGTTTGTGATACATGCAGTTAGGACTCCTAAAATGTATTGGTAGCTCAGTTTGTAATATCCATCTTTGCTTGTTTCTCAGCTATTATACATTTTGAACCAAAATCATTTGGCAGATCTTTTTAAAGTAAAAAACATTCAGTGTAAGATTCTTATGAATGTATGAAAGGTTATTTCATTTATATTGTTGTGTGGACCTACCATTTTCAAGAGAGTTGAAGGTTAATGTTCAGCATTATATAGTTAACCAGTGTTCATCTACTTGAAATACCCTTGTCACAATGGAGATTCTTGTAGGGATATGTACATGTACATGTCTACCATTCTGTATGGGAAGTATCCCTGTCTTAATGGAGACCATTGAGTGGAAGCATGGAAGCCATGTGCTTAGGTGTTTGTACTCCTAATTCAACAGTGGTCTTTTGCCTTTATAAATTTAATCAGAATATAAAATGGTTATTTCATGGTATGATTAAATATAAAATAAGATAGAAGACAATGCATTTTAGTGCTTAGAATCTTATGTTTACAGAGTGTATATTTCTTATACTCATCTCTTGAAAAATTGTATCGCAACTTATTATATAATGAATTCAGTCACATATTTCAATAAGGGTAGTAATATATCCAGTATGTATTTATTGGTAAGCCATGAAGTGATTAAGGATCAGTACCTTTCCCAAAGGACACATTTGGACTGGCTTGCAAAATTTCATCTTATCTCTGTATCAGACACTTTCAAGGCCCCTAACAGTTTACCAACCGATGAGTAGTGTAGCTCCATATCTGTAATGCTGACAAAT
This sequence comes from Strongylocentrotus droebachiensis, assembly GCA_035222895.1. Lineage (NCBI taxonomy): Eukaryota > Metazoa > Echinodermata > Echinoidea > Camarodonta > Strongylocentrotidae > Strongylocentrotus > Strongylocentrotus droebachiensis. Next base: position 345,218 of record JAVYIG010000024.1, read on the forward strand.
ATTGAACCCTTTTATCTCTGTCCTATCCTGCAGGTGTTGCGATTTGTTGAAATATCTCTGCAATCTCGTAAGGTCAACCTGCTGTCAACGGACTACGAGCATGGGGCCACTCAAGTGCATCAGGTTCCGATAGACACGAGGATAAACCAGATCACTATCTCTGTCAGTGGGACTAACAGAAACGTCACTTTTAGAGATCCTAGTGGTAAGGCCATATCAAGCTTGAGCTGCTTGCTTGAGACAAAGATAGTTCCTCCTTTCATAATTTGGCTTTTGGTAATGATTTTGATAATGCAGATGATGATAATGCAGATGATGATAATGCAGATGAATGTTGATGGTGATGATGATGATGGTCGTAGTGATGATGAACAAAACAAGATGACCTGCGTCCAGAATTTCTTTTTTGTTTCACTTCTTCACAATTTTTTGCATTTTGCCTTCCTTAACTGAGCTCGTAAAAAAAGAAGGCTACATTGATTTTACCGAAGTGCTTAACATTTGAAAGAAAGAAAAAAATTGGCCGATTGTGATCCAAACAAAATATTTAACACCAACATTATTTACCGGTAATGGGATGTGCTGCCCACACAACCCCATGGCCACGGTATGGAAGAGGTTACAATTCTGTCGACTACATGTATTTCAAGATTCATAGTTTACTCTGCAGCAGGTGTGAGATGTTATATATTTAGTTCTGTTTATTTTTCAATTTCAATTACTGTATATGTGTTTTCGCTCCCTTTGTGGTACCTCCCTTTGTGGTACAAAATGAAACAATGATTTTTTTTCTTCCATCTTTTGCAGGTAGAGACATACCATTGATAAATTCACAAAGATATAACGGTGGACAGCAGTATTTAGAGGAATTATTAACTTTAGAAAATGTGTATGTAGTTGGAATGGTTGAGCCGCTTCCGGGCACCTATGAGCTGATAACAAACTCTAGAGAGGAACATACGGTGCGTGTTACAGCCATTAGTCTTCTGGATTTCGCCTTTGGATTTGCTAGGGACCCCACGTCGGACCTAAACAATACCTTCCATAGACCCATCAGAGGTAGGTACACTTTTTGAAAGTTTTTGTATCTCTATAATTTATGCGACTTGATATTTGATTTACTTGAAACTAATTAAATTTAATTACATTAAGTTTGTCAAGCATTATAATATAAGAGACAAATATATATTAAGATTGGGATTTTACACTGATTTTCTATAAGACTTTGAAAACAAAGCATCTGTCAGTGGACACTGCTGGAGGAGCAAAAAATGAAATCATTTAAAAACTGCTCTTTTAGGAGTCTTCCAGGTTCAAGCATATAAGGGTCACTCTGCAATGGCTTGCTTCGGTTGGAGAAAAAGAGAGAGAGAGACATACACTCATTAATTTTAAAAATGCCAGATAATGACATGCATGTTTTAGGATATTATGTTTTATCTCACTACAATACAAACACCACTGCTTTTTCAACATTTTTCAGGTGTTCCTTCTAACTTGATGATCGAGGCCCTTCACATGAATCCTCCAGGCATCCTGGAGAAGGTGGAGTTCTTAAACCTGAGGGGTGAGACCATCTTTGAGACCCGCCTTACTCAGAGCACAGAGAATCCCGACCTCTACATTGCCCCTCGCACCATCCCACCTGATAGCTACTTCCACATCAGGGTATCAGGTATCGACAGCATGAACTTCAGGTTCCAGCGACTCTCCAAGGCAGCTATCAGTCCTCTTATACCAGGTTAGTGAGTGCCGTCGTGTTTAAATGTAATCCAACATATCCTCTGACATAAACTCCATGCTATATTTTGTCAAAGAAAACAAATTTGTAAGAAGAGGTGGAACATGCTCATGTTTTGAAAGCCTTCTTTACAATCCTTGTTGCATTGCTCTGAATACACTGCAGATTTTTTTATATCTGAGTCTGGAAAGTTTTCAAGACAACTACTCGCATTTCTGTAGTCTGCATGTTGGTCATAAAAACCGGTAAAATTTTAACGAGTGGCTTATTCAATTTAATCAAAAACTTTAACTTCAGCGATATGACAGCAGGAGTGTAACTGAGAAAAACAAGTTTTACCCAATGAAGACTTATCTCACTATAAAAAGGTCAGATGAGCTTTAGACCTTGTGGATGATTAGGTATGAAACAAACAACTTATTCAATAAAGACTTCTCCTGCTCAAATATGATCATGGCTCAGGAAAATCTTAATTATTGTAAATGTTTCATCCTCTCAATTAAATAATACCCAGGTCATTAATGAAGTCTGCTTCTGTTCAGAGTGGAAGAAAATGTTTTTCTCTAGACAAGATCATACCACAGACAGACTCATTTGTCGTTATTTTGTAATCTTGAATATCTTTAGACCCCCCAACAACCTTCATGCCGAGAAGAACACCAGGTTATTATGGAATGGATGCTGTATTGACCTGTGATGTTGAGAGTATGATACCATTCACCGTCCGGTGGATGAGAAGGGGAACTCCCTTGGATGGACCTATTGAATTCAGGTAGGTGATTCTAGACATGTAGCTATTAGATGATGCTTATAATTATCCGCTAGCCTGGTGATGTAGATATACAGTAGGCTTATGGTTGCACCATGTGAGAGAGGGGGAGGATTGGGGAGTCCTGAAAAGGACTGTCTGTAATCTTTTTTTCTTGAGTGTGTAAATATTTCAGTAAAGCTAGCTAAGCAAAATTTAGTGGCCCAAGATTATGTGTTCAGCACGCAAACTAGTTTAATGTTTGTCAATTAAAAGTTCTTTTGGGACATATCTGAACGAAAGTTTAGCTAATATTACGCCAAGTTAAGATGATACTTGCATTTACCAGCTCCATATCTTAAAAGTGAGGTTCTACCTCGGGGTGATAAAATTCTGATTTCCCAAAATTATGCATCTTGTATTCGGGATCCGTCTTTTTTCTGTGCCTCTACATTTGACTATAAAGCTACCTAACAGAAACAAATTCAATTTATACTTTAATCAAACCAACGTGGTCGACACCAGACCAACTACAGACCAAACTCACATTTAGGTTACCTCCAATGGTCGAAAATCAGTCGGTGTGGAGTGGGTTTTGAGTTGGTTTGGCAGTGTGACTAGGCTATAAGCATGTTTCACATATTCATTGTTACGAACAAAGAATATTTACAGATATACATGTAGCTCTAAAATTCTAAATGTGTATTTATAGCTATTCAAAGATATGATCTTACATGCCTAAATAACTAAATGATATACTTTGCAGTTTTGTGTGAATGATACTGGTGTACAGGTCATTGTTAAATGCAATGCCCAATAGTGAATTGACCAAAAATAATCTTCTCAAATATTATGTCACTGCAGATGCATGCCTCTTTCATGAATCTTGTTAATAAAATTACTGAATATTAATTCTGTAAAACAATGTCTAGTGTTAAAACTATTATTACGACTATTCTAAATTTTCTTGATTATCTTTCTGCATTTCTTGTCTGTTTACAGCGAAACTGGTAGCGCAACTTGGACTATAAAGAACTCTGATAGCCGAATAGAAGGAGTGTACTCCTGTATAGCAGAAAATGAAGAAGGAACTGCCCGATCAGAGACGTACCTCGATATCACAGGTATCACACACTGTCATCCTTGAACTCTAAACTTTACAGTCATGGATTCAGTTTGTCCTCTCTGGTATTCTTTTCCATCATGTATTAAAGCAGGACTGCACTACTTGTAGCTACTTGGGCCCCCTATTTAGCAAGCAATGCCTAAGTGGTACCCGTTGGTCCCCACACGATCCCCTTTTCTTATGTTAATTGAGAGCTGATGAGATAACCACCTGTCAGTGACCTTGCAGGGAGGTCTAATCTCTCCTGGCTATATTAGTGCAGACAGGCTTTAAAATGAGAATCTGTCCATTTATAGTGGACATGCATATTGATCCAAACTCTCGGAAAATGGCAGAGTCCATTTCTTTTGCTTGATTTCGGGAATCCAATTGCTAATCGTTCAGTTGACAAAAATCCATTAAGGGTGGGTTAGAAGTAATACAACATGGTCCAAAATGGAAAAAGTGGGGGTTTTAGTGCACTGTATGGAAGGCGGATTAAATTTTTCTTTTATTCATCTTATATGCTCTTATACATTAAGACTCAGTATTGTGACATTCCAGGGGAAAATTGGATTATTTAATGTCCTCCATTTCATTATAGTTTTGCCTTTAACATTCTCCATTTTGAGTCTTGTTCTATAGCCATGTACTATGAGTATCAAAGAGCTTACCGTGAACTTGAGATCCATAACCTCTCCTGTATTTGATTTAGTTTTGTGTTGCCTGGTATCCATTGCTAAACTTTTAGAATAAATGACTTAAGTACCAGTTTCATTACTGAATATGTATAGATTTACTTCTACTAGGTTGAGCGTACTCGCACTTATTTGACAAGCTTTTTCCATTCAGGTCTATTCTCCATGTTCTTTGGGAGTTCCTGCCTTGGTAGACAGGTGTTTTTTCCTGACTGGTCAATGTAAGTCATTGCTGGGCGCCCTCTGGTGCGTTTGCCCCTTAAGTGCTACCAGAAGAGCATTTGTGAAATGATGTCACTCTTGCTCTTCCAGATATAATAAAGTTATTGTAAAGTTATCCCCAAGATATAATGAATTTGAATGATTTCTTTCCGATTACAGAACCACCGCCAGTGATTGCCCGACCTTACAACACATCAGTCCTACCTGGTAGCGATGGTGTCATGTCATGTTTTATCTCCAGCACTGTAGAGTATAACATAACATGGGATAAACCAAATACATTGGTCTCGCTACAAGGACACAACAGAGTAAGTTTTCACTGTTTTCAATTTAAAGTTTGCAAAACTTCAAGTTACAAATAATGATCCAATAATAAACAAGGACAAGTGTTCACACTGGACTGAAACAATGAGTAATCAGAGTTTAAAACTACAAGCCGAGAAAAGAGTCATTTAGAATTACAAGGTGACATAACCTTGAAAGTTAATTGCATCGGCACAGCACATACCTTTAGGGATTGGGTATCTTTGCCTCAGATTCTGAACAAATAATCCTGGATTTAGCTCATGCTGCAATCATAATTATAAACCCTTAGGTCAGTTAGGAATCCCATGACTTTTACAAGCCAATCGCCTGTCTGATAATAAAGATATTTATGATTGGAATTAGAAATGTCAAAAACCGTTTGCCAAACAGTTTTGAACAACACTACTCTATATTGGAGAAAATGATTATGGTAAAATCGGTCACTCAATTTTTTAAAATTTTGTGAGCACTTCATGATCATTTTGAAGCGCAATTTTTTTAGGTCTTCAATATTACACCATATCACAGACACTGATATTAAACATGTAAGGCCATGAATCTCAGATTTGTAAAACTGGAAACATTGCTAAACAATGCCTTGAGTATGGAACCCCTGCTGCTTGTAGTTTCGTGCTAACCTGAAGATTGCTTGTGGTTTATAACTTTGAGTAAACTTGAAGTTTTCTAATGATAAGTGCATTTACACAATCCCTAACTATAACCTTTGACGTTTATAACCACAACCTAAACGTAAAATTAATGGACTGTTGTATGAGCCTAAGTCACGTTATCTAAAATGTACACACTGGAGGTTGTAATCACTTATGGAAGTGAATATGGTGGAACAAAAGAGAGACTAATCCAATTTATCAAGCTTACAGCATTGTAGAGTGTATCATCACATTTAACACATTGAAAAACAAAAACAATATTAAAAACATTTAAAAAACATGATGTTGAAGTTTTCAACAGTTTCAGTTATCTAATCGATAACTTTTAGCACTGTAGGTCATAGTGAGGTATGTAGAGTGTATCATCAAATGGAAGACAGTGAGAGATAAAATAGGTAGTATAAGGTTCCCAATCTTGAGAGTAATTAATCTTATCTTATCTAAAACCTTTAGGACTAAAGGTCGCAGTGACGCATGAATGTGCATTTGATGTCAAAAATGAGAGATTTCTTAGAAATAACATTGTAGAGTGTATCATCACATGGCAAAACAATGGAAAACAGGTAGTTTTAATAGTTGAAAGTTCACAGGAGAGAAATTTATCTGTCTTATCAATTTGTGTAACTTTTGGCTCTGTATTATGTGACTTGATCATCACAACAAAGAGTTGCATATTTGTAGTTTGCAAGTTGTCTTGTTTGTAGCATAGGAGAGTATTATCATCATTTATCATCATCAACCTGTTGACTAGATTGATTGAGGTATGTACTCGGATAGAAGGCTCAGTGAGTGGGGTTACATGTAATCCATTATTCTTCATACTTCTTCACCATTAAGCTCTAGAATACCAGGGGAGTGTTTCACGAAGACTAAGATTGACTTTAAGTTTGGCGTAACTATGGTAGGCAGTTCATGCCACTGTTTGCTCTCACCATTAACTGGCATTGATCTCTCAAGGGACATACAAATCATGGTCACAAATCTACAGAATTTGCATTATTTGATAGTTCATTATTGAAGGAAAAAATATTATCTAAAGATCATAATTGAGAGACCAATGGTGAGAGCAACCAGTGGTATGAATGGCCTGCCATAGTTAAGTCCAACTTGCGTCAATCTTAGTCTTTGTGAAACACTCCCCAGGTGCGTCAACTAGTCTACTCACAACCTGCTACTCTGCCGGTTAAGAAAGTATTCAAACTTACAATATCTCTTGAAAGAAGTAACATTTAAAGCTCACTTTTGAATACAGTATAGCAAGAAGGAACCGCTAACATACAGCACAAAACATTTGTTTGTTGATTGGTACACTTCAAATCATTGCTAAGAAACACATGGCTTACTTCCTATCATGACCTCAATGCAGTGAAATGAGATGATCTCTACCAAATTGTAAACGGAAATCTAAGGAAATTCAGAATCATGGCTTATCCTTTGTTGTATACCGTAGGCAATTGCAATTTTGGACACACTCCAGAAATATCATATTGGCTGATTTGATTTAGGAATTACAATTGAGTTAGTGAGAATTGATTCCCTTGTAAAGTGGTATGTCATTTGATTTCCTCTTGTGGGAAGGTGGATATATGAAAAAGATGGGATAATAAACAGAAGAGAAGAAATATGGGATGGGAAAGTGGGGGGGGGGGGGTGGGGTAATAGAGGATGAGGATTGAAAGGAATAAAGATGAAAACAATGACAGTAGAGAGTTCAGGCCTGATAATTACCCGATTTAAATCTGTTTCCAGATTTTTTGATTTTTTTTTTCCTGAATTTTTTTCTTCCCCCGATTTTTGATTTTTTTTTAAAATCAAGGGGGTGTTGAAGACCCCCCTTCCTTTTTTGTAGTGCTCACTATCACCCCTGAAAGTAAGAAGAATCTTGCTGATTGTTTTAGCATAGAATAAATTGTTGAATAAATGCCAAATGTCATTTTTCATTTAGGTCTTGCCAATTCATTCCGACAAAAGAATTACATGTATTATTGTTAGATTTGTAGCAGACAAAAATAAACTTATACTCTTACTGGTTCATAAATAAAAAATAAAAAGTCAAATGTATGAACCTGTGGACATTGACCTCTCTGGATACGATAGTTTGTAATATACAGTAGGCTTGCGGTTGCACCATGTGAGAGAGGGGGGAGGATTGGGGAGACCTGGAAAGGTCTCTCTGTAATCTTTCTTTCTTGAGTGTGTGTAGTCCTGAAAATGTATTGTATGTTGATTTTAAATGTCTTTTTGTGCTATCTTTGACTGATCTTAAATTTTGACCTTATTCCATAGGTAAGCCTGATGAATAATGGCTCCCTTGTGATCCAAGATGTTCATCCTGGTGATGCTGGCTCCTACCGGTGTCGAGCATGGAACGAAGGAGGAGTCACTGAAGAACATGTCTATCTTTATGTGCAAGGTATGGGTTAAAGCCTTGATTGGGCATCAGCCACCTTTACCCGTTCATAGCCAGAAGGGCGTTATTAACCCAGTGTTAAAGTATATATGATTTAACACCCTTCTGGCTCTGAACAGATGTTTATCTTTATGTACAAGGTATGGGTTAGAGCCTTGATTGGGCATCAGCCTCATTTCGTCTGTTCAGATCCAAAAGGGCCTTAACTCTGTGTTAGAGTATATATGAGTTAACACCTTTCTGGCGCCAAACAGATTGTGTATCTTGTAAATTCATCACTTGGTGGATAATAATTCAATCAGTTAATTAATTGATGCATTGAAATTCAGGGCCCTATTTCACAAAACTTGTCATCAGTGACAAATGACAGTGTTTGTTATAAGCTAGTAAAATCCTTGCTTCTGATTGGTTATCAGCAGATTTGTCACAAATTTTTGTCATTTGTCATTGAAAAAGGCTTTGTGAAACGGTACACAGGACTCTTAATTCGTTGACATCACTAACTGAGTTACAGGCGCATCCTTTCATGCCACTACATTTTGCTTAGCTACCCTATGTAAGCTGTAGTTTGTGTCTGACTGCTTATACCTTACCTTTATCATGCCAATGTAGAGCGACCTCAAATCAACGCCTACCAAGGCAACGTCACCTTCACGTCCAGTCAGAACATCACCCTGCGATGCTCGGCTGATGGCTACCCACACCCTGAGCTCCGCTGGCTGAAGGACGCCCAGGAGCTGCCCATCGTGCCTGGCTCTAGGCGTGGAGAGATCATCCATCAAATCTTCAATGCCTCCAGAGAGGACCAGGGTATATACACCTGCCTGGCAAGCAACACGGCCGGCTCAGACTTACTCAACGTCTATGTATCCTACCATGGTAAGAACGAAGACCCATGAGATCCCTAGCCGTCAGTTTCCAAACCCTGATACCTCTCCGTTCCAAGCTTTTCAGGCTGAGAGCGGGAAGGGTGTTGACTCAATCTTGTTCAGCATTAACACCCTTCTGGCTCTCAGCATATAATATCATATATTACACAAGTTTGTTTCCCATCGGTGCTACATAAATGTATGTAGCACCAATGTGAAACAAATATTTCTATTATAATATATGGACACTAAAAACTTGAATCTTGAATCTGGATATTGTATAGAGCATGTGGAACTCTAACCTGTGTGTCTCTCTTTTAATGTAATTGAGTAATAAACTATTGTCCTTATCACATCAGAGATAGCTTTCTACAGTAGTTCATCTGGTCATAATGAATTTGTACATCCTCATCTCTACTCTATTAGTGAGTAAATGAAGTAATTTTTATTTTGCAATGTAAAGCCTGATGTGATTAATGGTAATAATAACATCAGTTGATGTTCATATACACATACATGTACCTAGAAAGATGGCTAGTATCAAACTGCCTTATAGGAAAATACCTGTCTTGCTGTGCCTGCATAGTGCCATGCATTTATATTGATATGTCACACTTATCTTGATCAATTGCAGAGCCTCCTCGCATCCAGATGACGCAGTACCGTTACCTGACCCCACCCAGTCAGAAGGCAACCCTCTCCTGCCCTACCTCCGGGGTACCCCCTCCTGAGATCACCTGGTTCAAGGGGGACAGAGACCTAACCAGGGTCACCTACACTAGGATCTGGCCTAACGGGGACCTGGACATCATGGGGGTCCAAGACTCAGACTCTGGTTCCTATACATGTTATGCTACCAACGAGGCGGGCGTGGTCTCAGAGACGGTTCATCTAGAAGTTGGATGTAAGTATTTGAATTCTTAATCGCTTTCTCCTCCTTCTATCCATACGTTTTGAGATCGATATGTAATCCATGTCAATTTTTACATTTATATATTTGCTGATTTATTTTCACTTTCCATACTATTTGTTATGCATGTGGTGTAGAAAAAAGTTAATCCCTCTTCAAGTTTGTGACGAATGACTGAATTTGTGAAGTTTTGTATATTTTTGTTTATGAATGTTTTATGTTAGCATGTCTTCTATGTAACTTGCTAAGTACCCTACAGTGTTAGTTCCCTATGAAATTTGTATAAATTTATATGAATATTGTTGGTGGTTGTCTACTCTTGTTATGTCAGGGAGAATTTATTTGGTTTGGTATTTAAATGTCATGAAATAACTTCATGTCTTGAAATGTTTATAATCGAGTACCTTTACATATATATACTGGCAATATGAATGATACCTTTCAATTGCAAAACTGTAACTTTGTCGGTCCTTCGCTAAGGGTCTAATTTCTCAAAAAAGGCTAGGATTTAGATTAGCATATTTTGGAAAATTGAAGATCAGTTGGAATTGAAAGTATGTGGTGTAAAATTGGATGAGAAGAAATGACATGTGAGTCGAGGATCACAGAAGTGAGACACTCCACTATTGCTATGAGTGCTTGAGCCATTGCAGCATGAGAGTCCTTAGTTTTTTTTTAAATAAAAGAACATGCAGTTCGGAAGCTGAAATTATTAAATTTACAAAGTCAATATACAACACAATAAACGATCAAAATATGAATCGTTTATTAGTATACCTACACAAACCTACAGGCATCACTGAAACTTCTAATGACCCCAGATTGAGGGTATATGAGCCGGATTTGCGAAAAGAACTCTATGATCGATCGGGATCACGCTGTGGGAAAGTGACAAGTCATGACTGCCGAGGAGATAATTAGACATTTTATTAGTCCTAATACCTGCTAAGTGCTACGTGGTGACTTTCATTTCCTACCCTCTAACCACCGACACTTATAGCTCCCAAGCATCGCCCTGGAGGGTGATTCAAGAGTCTCGATAGTTTCCTCTGCTAGTGTCCGATGCTCCGTCTGGCTATCTCAATGCCTCTGATTGTACACTCTACATGAACTGCTTCTACCCTCTCTCTGCACTTTATTAACCTACCTGTGTTTAGACTGTCAAAGACGTAAGGTACAGCCTTGTTCATATATGCAGCGGTAAACCAGGATATTTTTTTTAATGATGATGAAAAGTGTAATACGATTCATGTTTCCCATCTTATAACAAAGGGCTAAGTGAACACACTTAAGACCTTTGTTGCACGTAATTACCATTCATTTACACATTTAAGTTGTTGTTGTTGTTGTGATGGTGAACCCGATCATATCTGAACAAGCCTTATCTTATTCTACATCTATGCCTACGTCTATGCCACCTACCTGTGTTTACTCTGTTGAAGACAAAACAGAATATAAGATAAGGGTGAGCTGAGTTGAAAAGAGAGTTAAAATATGTTTCAACCTCTCTTGCACTTAAGTAAGGTTGTTTTCATGCAAATGAAATCTACCATGGATTCAAACGTTAGAAACATTAGGCTTCATGCAATGTCAATTGGAAATTTGGTGATATACTTCTTGAGATGACAGATTCATTCTTTGTACCCCATGTAAAGTGGAATAAGTCTGATATTTTTAGAATGACTCAAATGCTGCCTTCTGGATTCACAAGTAAAATATAGATAAAGGTGATGTTCATGACTAGTGCTGTAACATCACGGATATCTCCAATTCCGTTTAACCGCCAGTCAAAACCGGACGGTTTTCGGTTAAACGATTTAAAAATTTAAAAAAAAAAAAAAAAAAAATATATATGTTTTTTTTTTTTTTTTTTTTTTTTTTTTTTGGCCGACTCAAGCCAGGTCCGTGTGAGAAAAGCGGAAAGGACTTTCATTTAACCGCGAGGTGCAGTTGAAGGGGCCGATTTGTGCTTGTGAACTTGTCACAAATAATAGTAACAATGTCATTTTTAGAATAATGTGTAAGATCATTAATGTAAATTAAAAACAGTAGAGGACCTATGATAGAACCTTGTGGTACGCCTTGTGTAAAAATTGGATGAATTATTATTATAAACTACATATTGAGATTTATTACAAAGATTACTTTCAAACCAAGATGACAGACAAATTGGAGTGTTGTTTTAGTTTCGGAGTGGTGAGTCAACACACAGATTACTGAGCTGGGAGACATTGCCAGGTGGAGGGGCATAAATCGAAACTTAAAAAAAAAAAAAAAAAAAATTATTTAAAAAAAAAATTATTAAAAAAAAAAAAAAACAAACAAAAAAAAAACAGGAAAACGAAACCGTCCAATTGAAAACGGAATCCGCCATGGGCGGTCGGATACCGGACGGTTAAACGTTTGATTACAGCACTATTCATGACAAAGAATGGCTAAGTTAACTCGGTAGGATTATGGAAATAGAGAACAAGAGAATTATATGAAGTGTTTCTATTTAATGATTTAAAAAAAAAAAAAAGTGAGTTGAGGAGCTGGGAAATACATGTACGCAATATATTTAGAAATACACTATCATTAGATAATAAATAATAAATGAATTAGAAAAAGAGTAATATTTGTTATCAAATGCACAGCTTTAGAACAATCCCTTTAAATACTTGAAAAAACAACAATACAGTTCTAACAGACAGTAAGGCTCACTATACAATTGATGCAACCTTATCTGCTTTGACAGCTCTAATTGACATCACTACCTTGTGTACCCTCTAGTCGCAGGGGGCCGCTCTTTCCTGAAATCATGGGTCTGTTACGTCAGTTGTGTGTTGCCATTTTGTAGTGAGAGATACAAAATGTCAGTACTAACATTATTAATGGTTAATTAGCGCTTCTATGATTAATTCATTACTCATTTGGGAAACGAAATGGAAATTGGCTTCCCTGCTGGTCTCAGTGCAAATAAATTCAGATTGTATTGCCAGTATGTATAGAAAGGAGAAAGAATCTGCAGCTACAAACATTTTGATTGAAAACAAGCGATATGATTACTTTTTTAGTAACCTCAGGGGCTTTTTATTGAACAAACTTTTCATGAATTCTTGACAAGAAAAAAATTCCAAGTAGAATTAATATTACTGTTTTGTCTTGTGTGTTAATTACTAGGGCTTCACAAAACTGGTTTTCCTGTTTGACAAATTAAAGCATGCCTAATATTAGTAAAAAAGGAGCAGATCTTTGAAGGGTTTAAACGTCAAGTTCTGTAATTGTTCTGCATATGATATACAATAGGATTGACATATATATGATAAATTGGGCATGAGATCTGAAAAAAGGAAAACAGTTCTACTGAACACGTCTTTTAGGGAATATTCCTTTTTCAAATGTCAACCTGACTATATCAATGTTAATGGGTTATTGCTCTTCTAATTCTACTTAACTTCTGTTTTGACTGGCTCGCAAACCCTCCCTTGCTATATTAAGCAAAGCATCATGGGAAGGATCATGTGTCATTTTTCGTGGAATGCTAATCATACAGGGAAGAGATGGCAGCCAGATAGATCTACAGGCTCAGAGCTGTCAATCAAATCTCTCCTGATGACAGACACCCCGTCTCATCCCTTTACATGTAGTTTGCATGCACGAAGTCTTGTCAGTCGCTGTGCGTAACAGTGTCTGCACGGTGAGACTAGGCTGACGGCATAGCTCTCTGGTGCAGCTCGTTTGAACATGACACAGCCACAGACTGACGGACCTAGGCTCTGCTCAAGGCTTTAGGAGTTGTGGTAAAGTGTCCACTTAGAGTCTGTTCCTGCAGACTATACCCGTCTGTTCACGTTTCCTGTAGGGTTGTGGACTTAAACTCATCTGACTGTGTCCCTCCACGAATATGCCTAACCCCATGTGGTTTGTGGGTTAACCATCTGACATGTGATCTTGACACCATGGGTCTTTCTGGGATATTTATGGATTCAAAATAATAAATAAAGATGAAAATAATACATTGATATCATCTTTCAAATCTGTGTACCTATTCTCTCAATCTCAAAATAATATCTGTATGAAATTTTCATTTACCCCTAGTCCCCTAATAATTATTTTGTAACTTGTTTTTTAATAATTTATTCTGTATTGTCATTCATTCTGTTGATTTTTATTGTTCATATAATTTTCTAATTTGATGTTTTCCTATCCAAATGTCGGCAGGAATAGCCTTAGATAGGCCTAAGGCATTTGCCACCCCCCATATTATATCCTCTGTTTGGAGCTAGAAGGGCATTAACTCCTTTACTTCAACAAAGGATTAATGCCCTTCTGGCTCCATGTTCTGAATTTGTTATTTTTTGCATGTATCATGATTTTTCCATGTTTTTTTGTTTTAATACTTTATTATATTTAAGAGTCTTTTGTTATGATTGTCTTCTGTTAATATTTTTCCTTGTTTGCAATTTATCTTTGTGAGTTATGTGGAAAATTGTAAATTTTAATTTTAATTAAAAACATATGAAATACTTTAAAACTACTTATAGAGATAAAATAATGGAAAATTAATGAACAGTTACCTGGTAATTGATAAACCTTATTTAGTCATATCATAGTGAATAGCTCATTATGAATGAATAGGGAATATTTTGTAAGGATAAGTATGAATTTGATTATAGCTGAATTTGTTAAAGAAATAAGGAACATTTACTTTCAAACAAAATTTTATTGCAGCTTCAAGTGTAACCTTATGTTTCCTTTCATTGCAAAAAAAAAAAAATGCTTTTTCTGTGTCACACAGTAAATACTTTAGAGCACTTCAAGCCTTAGTTTTAACTTGAGACATAGAAATACTTAACAGTGATCCAGTTATTCCAGTAGATGAGACAGGTTGTTTTTTGAGCATGACTTTCATTCTATGATGACATTATTCTCCAGAACTTGTGTCGGACGCGTAGGAAGAAAATCATTTCCCAATTGCATGGGATGCAAACATTGTCCAGAGGAAGTCAGGATTAGGGTATTCAGGTTTGTTATCTTCCAGTAAATTAGGTCAGGACTAGACCTGCTCGACCCACTTTGTCTCATCAAACCCATCCAGTGCTTTTACAAAAACTTTTCCTCAGAAAAAAATACTTTAGGGATATCAGTTTTAGTCCCCCCTTTTCCAGCCCCCCTTTTCCAGCCCCCCTTCTCCAGCCCCCCTTCTCCAGCCCCCCTTCTCTAGCCCCCCTTCTCCAGCCCCCCTTCTCCAGCCCCTCTTCTCCAGGCTTCTTTTTCCAGGCCCCCTGTTCAGGTTTGTCAGGTTTCATATTGTACAGAAAGTGTGTCGGGCTTGATTATGTCTGGGAATCCACAAGCTGATTATAAGTAAAATCAGCTGGTATTCCTAGTCGATTGTTGGCAAGGGCTGGTAGGGGGAAGGGGGGGGGGGGGTGGTGGGTCTTTCTCAAAAAGTGTCATTTGTCATATAAAGCACGAGAAAAGGGAGAAAACTTGATCATCAAGTTAATCAAAGTCTGTCTTGTTATGCCCAAGATGTAATTTGCCAGTCCTCACCAAACATCGTCTTCACTTTTTACTTATTTACCTATAATGTAAATATGGTTCCGTTATAAGATGGGTCCCTATTTTCAAGTAAAATCATGCACAAACAATGCTGATGACCCCCTTATCTTGACAGGCCTGTATATTTATCTCAAAAGATATTTGGGTACGTTATCAGCTCACTTTCTACTATTTGCCTCGTGCCATGATGGTCTATTGCCTGTTATTACAGCTATCTTGACCGTGTCTGGTCTACCTCTTCTTCCCGAACCACTACTACTTGAGACAATGCTATTGTATAGATTTTAGTAGTCTCTCTGAGAGCATTGCACTCAAAATGAAGATAACATGTTGGTGGGTCTGGAAGAAACCAGTTTTGACAATCCATTGTTTTTTATGCTTTTGAAAGTTCAAACTACTAAGTGAAGGTATGGAAAGAATTTAAAGTGTTTTTGCATCATGCTGACAGCATTTCAGTCTGTTTTGGCTTGTTAGTGACCGCAGCTAGAGTACAAATTGTTTCAATGTTCTAACAATCGTAAATTCTAACCACATTCTGGAAGTGATAAATTGTTTTCAATGTCATGTATTAAAGGGCACCATACAGTATGACGTATGACTAGTTAGAAAAGTGTTTTGCTACTCCGAACCATTATTTGATATAAGCAATCAACAACATTAAGACTCAGATGCACTAGACGCTCAACTTCTAACTGTGCTTATTTTTCCCAACGACTTCATTGTAGGGCTGTATCTTGAACAGTTTATTCCTTTATAATCTTATTTTACCCTGATATTTAATTGATTTTGATAAAATTAGATCACTCAATTTAAATCTCAACTTATAAAATCAATGGTAATTATTTGGTACTTGTAACTTGTTTTTATTGTCACTTTGGATCAATGTAGTTTATAAATTAATATGAATTTTTGTGTTCAGAATAGGTGTGCTTAAAAAAAAAAGATGTTCTCACAACTGTCAACCTGTAACTTAATTGTAGTCAAATCACACTGGTGAATCTTTATGAAAGGCACAGGTGGCTGTTTCTGGACCCCTATAAAATAAGGGTGTTCCATCCAACAACTGGGAAGTGGTGCTTTTCCAGTGTTTGGAATCCTTCTGTATTGAGGGAAACTTCTCTCCTCTCCCTCTCTCACCCCCCCTAAAAATGGACTGACAGAATATTAATACAAAGAAATGAAAGTGTTACACTTTATTGTCTCTGTTGTCTGGTCAGGCAATGAAATATGATTTGATGGGACAGATATTCTAAACAAGATGTAGATACATTTAGTACCTTATGTTTAGAATACTCTTTAGAAGCAGGGATGACTTTAAATCATTTTAAAGTGAGTTGAAAGGAAACGACACATGTAGTAGGAAGTGATATGGAGCCATTAGTCTACCACATGATTATTGCAATAGATCTTTATTATTTTCTGCTTTCTTTCTGCTCCACGCTTTGGTGTTTGTTTGCAGCTTTCTTTTCTCTCTATGGCTTTCTCTCTTTATCTGTTTGTTCCTCTTTTCTCTGTTTGTAACACAACCCTGTCACTCATTTTTTCAATTAATGATATGTATTTCATCAGAGCTATAAATAGTCATTAGAATGACTACCGGTATGAAGAGATTAAGACTCTATGCACTTAATGATCTTTCCTGCTTTTATTTTTAGGAGGTCTATGCGGTGCATACCTCTTACAATCCTTTCTTGAACATCAACAGAAAGAATGTTTTGTCCTTCTAGGTCAATGTCTGTTATACTGTGCTTAATTGATGTATAGGATGATAATATTGTCTATGTTCACTGTCGTATTTTTAAACTATTAGTTTGTGAAACCTCAAGGTTACAAACAACAGTCAAAGTTTTGTCAAGGATTCAGAAGGGAATAATAAAACATTGAGTACTAGTTTCTTGTAGTTGTCGCGCTAAATTTAAGATCTGTCATGGTTTGTTAGTTTGAGTTATCTTAAAATTTTGTAACCATGAGGGCTTCCAAAAATCTGTAACTACAAGATAAATTTGAAGTTTGAACCCATGTATACCATGCTTTCTAGTTGAAGATCAGCCGTTGCTGCAGACTAAAGATGGCCCCTGTTTCATGTTTGGAATGCCCACCGTCTGCCCTCAGACTGCCCCCTCTTTAAACAACATGAGAAGATTCCCTGTCTGGAGACTGTGACAACGTTCTTCCTATTGCTCTTTGATAAGATCCTGGGCCACGTTCACATGACAGCTAATATCGAGAACCTTGTCTTAAAGTTGGAGGATTGTAATGAGCGCAGAAAGCCTGTGCTGTATGGTGTGAATGCTCGCTGACTGTCCCCTCTTAAAAACAACAGAACGAGATGTGCATGACTGCGTGTTGAGCACAACTCAGACATTTTACCATATCTTTATATCCATGGCCCTTTCCCATAAAAAACTCATCCTCAGATTTTGTTGCTACCTTGATGTAACCTTGAATGTCTCTTGTTTTGTCTTAACAGATGAACGTTAGTCATCTTAGTATTATGTATAAAACAACAACAGATGTTGAATTGCAATGCAGAATTGATAAAAATGTGTGCTTTGCTTTTCTGTATATATTCACATCTATGTTTACTGTCTTATGTTGATTACTAGAGAGAGAGAGAGAGAGAGAGAGAGAGAGAGAGAGAGAGAGAGGGAGAGGGAGGGAGTATCTGATACACGTAGCTTACCTTGATTTGAAATTGTATCTTGAGTTAGATATACTTCTTGTTAAATATAAACAATCTTTATCTCTTTCCCCACACCTACCCTTCAGCCTCACCCATCATCCTGCAGCCGCCCATTGATCTTGGTGTTAACTACGGGATGAACGTCTCAGTGACTTGCATCGCCATGGGGCATCCTCCACCTGCTGTTACCTGGAGGAAAGTCGGCCAATCACACCTCGATATCAACCCTAGGATAACCATGACTGAAGACGGGAATCTATTCATCAGAGGTATGCACTTCTCTCAATAACCTTAACCCATTAACTGCTGCATCCTCTCATTCCTGTAGGCTGTAGACAAGAACCACCTGGGCCCATATTCAGTTCTTAACTAAAAAATATGAGTATTTTTCTCAGTTTTCAGCTTAGGTAAAAAACACTTTGTCAACTTAGGTATTCAGTTGAAGCTTTTGGCTAACTCGAGTTTAACTCAAACTGAAAAAAAAGAAAAGAATAATTATAGTAATAATTAAGTAATATTGACTGCCTTTCAGGGCAATACAACATATATATGACAAGTCGTATTGCCCTGAATTAGGCAATCAATATTACTATTATTAACCACATCGGACATCTAAAGCAAACAAGAAAATCTTACTCCTAAATTATATCAAATACAGTAGCCTATACTGCACAGGGTTTTCTAGCATGAAAACTTGCAAACACAGTCCTTTTTCATGAGTGGGTAATATGGTCTTATATTGACTTATTAGCTCTTTTAGGATTACAATAAGTGTAATATGATTTCGTAAAACCACTGCTCAGATGTCTGATACAGTTAATAATAAATAATAAATCTGGATTTGTATAGCGCTTAGTATGGGATACCCTCTCGTAAGTGCTTTACAGATATTATTGATGATGCATATCTGTAGCCAAAGCTTGACTCCTCTAGTCCTCTTGGAAGTTTATCTAGGGGCCTACCTCTTTGTTTTTTTACCCTTTAGCCAATATGCTGTTAATTAATGTTAGCTAAACCACATGGGATTGTATGATAATTCTACTGTCCATTGTCAGCTATGATGCCGTGCAAAAAGGCAGCATATGGTGTCCTGCAGTGGTGTGAGTCACATCTATATCGTCATACCCAGCCAGGGTCACTACTGGTCGATGGCCTGTTAACCTGGCTTTCATCTGTGTCTCGCATCACCTATTAACGCAATTAGGTTTGATCAACACCATTACATGCTATTTCTATCATATTTGGCTGAAGTTGTGAGGGATTTATTATATTTTCTTGCAGCCCTTGCCAAAGAAGAGCAACCGAGTTGGGAACGGATTTCCGTGAAGTTCCTATCATAAATGTAAAACCACAATGGATAGTTTTTTCATTTTCGTGAAATAGGATGTCCTGTTCAATATCTCACTGTAATGTAGCCGGATATGTGATTGAATATGCTCATCAAGGATATTAGTAATGCTCATTAAAGAGCTGAAATTTACTGTATGAAATCTAATTAAATGTAGAACAAAGGATTCTGTTGAAAAGTATAATGTTCCATGTAGTCAAACTAAAAAGTTTCCTCTTTCTCTTACTTTGTGTTTGTCTCCCTACATGTTCCTCCCTCTCTCCCTGCCTCCTCCCTTCCCCATCTCTACCCCCCTCTTTTTCTACCCTATTCTCTCTCTCCCTCCCTCTATCTCTCCCCTCTCTCTCCCAGCTCTCTCTCTCTCTCTCTCTCACTCTTCCCCTCCCTCTCTCTCTCCCTTCCTCTATCTCTCTCTCCCTCCCTCTATCTCTCCCTTTATGTACCCATCAGTTCTTTAAAATTGAATGTTACATTTATATATGTGTATTGTTTTTGTACTTGTACATTCTCTTTTGTGGAGTTCTCTATTCCTGTTTTTTATCAAGTGTAATGTTCATACACCCTGCTCTTGCCGCTATCCTTGATTATTTTACCACTATACCCACAACTGCAGTATTGTAACATGACGAACTGTTGTATAATTTACCTTAGTCCATATTATGTTGGCATGTAATTATGTTTATACCTTTTTTCTTTTTTCTTTGGTAGAAATTATGTTCATTAAGTGTTTTTAAATTGTTTATGGTATTTAGGCAGTAGTAACGTGACACGTTTAAATAATTTTTAACTAAATGTTATGTAAGTTTTTTACAATGTATATATCCAATTCGTATAATTCATGTGCAATTCAGTTGTGAAACTGCCATTCATGAAAGATGTAATAAAATACCATTTATCTATTCATCTATCTATCCATGGACCTAATTGTGCAGTGTACAAGGAACATGTTGCAGGTGCCAATGGATTCTGTTTCTTTCTCCTTACGTTCCTCGCTCCCTTTTGTCAATGAATAACCTCTTTTTCTCTTCTTTCACCAGACATGCAAGTTGAGGATAGTGGGACGTACGTCTGCGTGGCCCATAACGAACATGGATCCACTGAGGCATCGGCTCAGCTTCGAATCACAAACCTGAGTAAGTGAAATCATAACCAAAAGAACGAGGGAGAATACTCCTTCATGGAAGTAACCCTACCCCTGACCCTAATTAAAATCCTAATCCTAACCCTAATCCTAACCCTAAACCCTACCTTGACCCTAACTCTAATCTCAACCCTAATCCTAATATTTTAATTGATACATATTGGAGTATTCAACTGTTCAACTATTTCCGACTTCAAATATTCAATTACAGAAATTAATATACTTGACTGTTTAAATAGTTGGCACTTTAGTGATAAGTAATTTAACAGTATTGATATATATGGGTTTGCTCTCCCTCTCTCTCCCAACTTGAATTAACTTGGATATTACTACATTCCATTTTTATTCACACTTTTGAAGTGTGTTTTGACTGTGGTTTTGATATGATCATCTTCAAGGATCTCATATTTGAAAGGTGGAATCCATTGAATAATTTGCATGGCATTCATGCTTTGTTGAACCTATTTTATCAGTTGAATGTTAATTCATTGTTATAATTAATGCAGTGTACTTCCTGTAGATTCTGCTCATAAGCTCTTACATAGCATATCATACTACAGTGAAACCTGCTTTAGCAACTACCTGAATAGAAAGACCACCTGTATTTAAAACAAACAAATTTTCAGTTTTCTGTGAAAAGTGCTTGTCATTTAAACGTAAACTAAAGGAACTTGCACATAACGACCACCTGACACAAAGACCACTTTTATTGTCTGTCTGGAGTGGTCTTTCTATACAGGTTTAACTGTACTATTAACTAAGCCATGCAGTTTCTGTTCTTTCTCACAGTCCAGCCTCAGATCAGTGCTACCAGCCAGGAGGAAGTGGTGGTCGTTGAAGACGATGTGGTGGTACGTTGCAACGTGATTTCCGGCAACCCACCTCCGACGGTGACGTGGTTTCACTCCAGCGAGAGACTCTACCCTGAATACAGCCCTCGTCTAGAGCTCTTCCCCGATGGTAGCCTAGGAATAAGGGGCGCGGTCATGTCAGATGCAGGCAACTACACCTGTGTAGCAGAGAATGCTATCGGCAACGATACCAAGATAACTCGTATCAGAGTCCACAGTAAGTCTTACTCGGGAATTGGGTGACTATGGTAGTGCTGGTTGTGATGGTTATGATGATGATAATGATGGTGGTGATAATGGTTGTGATGATGGTGGTATTGTTGGTGATGGTTATGATGATGATGGTGGTGGTGGTTATGATGGTGATGGTTGTGATGATGATGATGGTGGTGATGATGACAATGATGGTGATGATGATGGTGGTGGTAGTGGAAATGATGGTCAAAATGTTGATGATGGTTATCATGTCTGATGATGGCTCTTGTGTGGTGGATGTGGTTGTAGTGGTAGGGGGATGGTCATGATGATAATGATCAAGTTTATAGTTACAATGATTATGATAGTGGTAGTCATGACAACGATAATAATTATGATGATGATGTTGATGACGATGCTAAATGATAATTCTAGTAATTTCTATACAGTTTTCACTTATAATTCTCTTGGTTCTTCATCTTAAAGCCCCACTGTCCTACTTGTAGCTACTTGCTCCCTCTATATATGCCTGTTGGTCCCCCATGATCCTCTTTTTCTTATGTTAGTTGAGAGCTGAGTTAATGAGATAGCCACCTGTCAGTGACCTCGCTGTGTGGTCTTATCCCTTCTGGCCCAGTAGTATTGGCGGTTTTTAAAGCAATACAAACTCTATCTTCCATATAGATCCACCCAGTATATCAGGCACAGAGACAAGCTACACAGTAATCCATCACGAGTCGGTCACGTTGCTATGTCCGGCAGCAGGCCACCCACCACCACTCATTGAGTGGATCAAGAACGGTCAGACGGTACCCAATCTGGGGCTGCATCAGAGCGCTCTTACACTCAACTATGTCACAGAACAGGATGCAGGGACTTACATCTGTAGGGTCTCCAATCTCGCTGGATTCTCGGAGATCGAAATAACGCTCTTTATTCTGGGTAAGTGAGAGAATATTGTTTGCTTAATTTTTTATTGTGCCAATAGTAGTAATAATCTTTGGCTGATTATTTGTGATCTATATGTACAGTGTATTTATTTATTTATTTACTTATTTATTCATTTATTTGTTATCATTTCAACAGGGTAGCCCTGTCAGTTGTTTAAATAAATACTGGTATACTAACATCTACATGGTGAAATTTTTCAAAAATTAGCTTACCTAGGGTTTTCTGTATTTCAAATTGCCTGTTTGTTTCAAAATGGTCCAACTGAAATAACAATAATCATAATTATAATAAAGACCTTTATTCATACGCCTATGTTTTTAAAAATATATTACAGAAAGTAGAAAGGTGTACCAACACTAATTGCCTGCACACAAAATACACTTGAGTAGTCTGCATAGATAGTATATCTGGAAGGGGCACATAGAGAAATTTGTATTAGGCGCTATATAAGCGGAATATTATTATTATTATTATTATAGAAACGTATAACGGTATAATTTGTCTCTTTTCAGTGCCACCTGCCCATGAGGGTGTCGAGACCACCGGTGTCGTCAATGTGACCCAGGGGGATAGTGTGACCCTCCCATGCAATGTACGGGGGAATCCCCCTCCTCAGATCTCCTGGTTCAAAGACAACCTTCCCCTCCCGGAAGCGGGAAGGAACTTCTATGTCAATACGGACGGTGGCTTGGTCATTCAGCAGATGTCTGTGGCGGAGGAAGGGCAGTATAGGTGTGTGGCCTCTAACATAGCAGGCAATGTCTCAAAGGATGTCCGCATTACTATTCTTGGTGGGTGGTCTACTAATAATTTTATCTCTGCTTCTGTCTCTGTCAGTCAGTCTGTTTTTCCATTAATCTTTCACTTTATACTATCAAGCACTCCATTTCACAATGATTCTATTTATCCTTTGAAAATCCTCAATCAGGTAATTTTATGGAAATCTGTAAAATTCCATTCGTCATGCCTCAATCAGTCCATTAATCCTTTTCTTTATTATTAGTTTACTCCAAAGGCCATCAGTCTTTCTGCCTACTCATGCCTTACCACATGCAATAACACTTTTCAAACAGTGGGTGGCAATGCAGCCCAAGATTGTCAAATATGCAAAATATATGTTTGGACTAAGAAAAGAAATTTGTTTCCTCTTGCATATCAAACTGGACATGCATTTTGATTTCTAGGAAGATATTTCTTGCTGAATATTTACCTTAAAATAAGAAAATCAAAATCAAAACCTGTCTCCGAAACTTTAACTTTGTGGCATATATAGGAAGTTAAGTCTGTGTTATTGAGATGTAAGTTGCATACATAGTCATTCAATCTGTATCACGTGACCGCTTCCATTGGTACAGTTCCACCAAGCATCGAGCCTGGAAACACAGAGTATGCTGTGGTAGCTGGAGGCTCTATCATCTTGTCTTGTGAGGCCTATGGCATCCCCATGCCTGAGGTGGTATGGCAGAAAGATGGAGCTCAGCTGTCTATCGCTACCAGGAACGTCCGCATCCTGGATCTAGGATCGCTCCAGATAGACGTCACTTCAGAGGACCATACAGGAACATATACTTGCCTGGTAACGAATGAGGCTGGATCTACCAACAGGCTTATCACTCTAAGTGTGATTGGTAAGTTTCCATAGAGAGAGAGAGAAACAGAAATGGATAGTGAGAGAGAAAGATAGGAATAGATGTAGATGCGGGAGGGATGACAAGAAGACCAAAACATAAATATTAGAGATAATAGTGAGGTACAGATAGGTAAAAAGAAGAAGGGTAGAGAGAGAGAGGTAGAGAGAGAGAGAGAGAGAAAGAGATGAAGATAATTTAAGTGATTGTAAGAAGAGATCTATACTGTTGAAAGATTACATTGTGTTGAAATGAGATAGACTTAAAATATATTTCTTTCCGCTGTATAACATATTCAGTTCCACCACGCATCTTGGATGGCCAGTCTCAGTACACAGTGGTCAATGGTCAAGCCATTATCCTGCACTGTCCAGCTACGGGTAGCCCACCTCCAACCATCACGTGGTCAAAGGAAGGCATTGCTATCCCGCTCAACGATCCCCACTACGATGTAGATGAGATCGCTGGCACTCTCACCATGTTTGGTGTCCTTCCAACTGATTTTGGAACATACAAGTGTGTAGTGAGGAATGACGGTGGATCAGTGTACAAAGATATCACTCTGTCTGTCCATGGTATGTATGTGTGAAGACTCTTGCACTTCAGGGGGGTGTTTCACAAAAATCCTAAGTTGAACTTACCTCTAAGTTGGACTTAACAATTAGGGAAAGCAGTTAGCATATTTGAAATTATTTTGTAAAAGCTATTTTAAAAGGCATAAAATGTTGATTCAAATCTTTCGTAATATCTGTTATCAAGGAGATTTCATATTCTTGATGAGGAATTCATAAAGAGTCTAAAATACTTCCATTCATGCTTTTGAATGAATTTATCTTAAGGCTACAAATGGCACTCCATAGTTTAACTTAGAGTTAAGTTCGACTTAAGATCTTTGTGAAACACCCCCCGGGTTCAATCAGCATCTTGTTTGTTAAGAGTCACAAGGGCATTGACTGATATTATGTAATACAGATTTAATGCCCCGCAGGCTACAAACAGATGATAGAGCAGTAGATCAAATTATCTTGATACTTGGTGGTTTTAAACTGTGATTTTGAGAAAGTATTTGTAATTATGCAACTGTGCCCTATCTTACATAGATGAGTGATATGAGTTGAGTGCAAATTAAATTTGATATCAATCACTACTCTTACATAAGAATTGGCTACAGAACTTTATAATAATGACTAAGTTGTTATTGATTTGGATCGATCATACTCTGTAAAAAGCAGGGGCCCTTGTCATTGATGACATCATTTTTCATTGTTGTGCAAGATTTCTGCCCATTATTGATCAGAAATTTCCTTTGAGTTTCTGGCACAATGCTCTCTCCTTATACAACAGTGATGAATGATAATGTAATTCACCGGAATCATGTCTGTTTTCACTCAATTTGAGTTTGTTATCTTAAACAAATAAACCACACACCAGAGATGCGGTTGAAGTGGTGTGGTGAAGTGAAGGTTTATGTATTCTCTCAGCAAAGTTTGGGATCATTTAAAGTAAAATCATTATGAAAAAAATCTAGACCTTATGAATACTGAATGCTATTTAAGTTTAATATTTCTTAAATGTTTGAATTCAGTTGCACTGATTATTGAGCAGGTTTTCAAGGAGACCATATGGAATGTTATTAACTTCAATCTTTCTTTAATGTTGAATTCAGTTGCACTGATTATTGAGCAGGTTGTCGAGGAGACCATATGGAACGTTATTAACTTTTATCTTTCTTTATTGTTCAACTTCAGTTGCTCCCGTTATTGAGGAAGCTGTTGAGGAGACCTTTAGCATCACTATAGGTGCGACCGTCTCCCTGCCATGTGAGGTGACGGGTACTCCTCCGCCGATAGTCACCTGGTACAAGTCAGGCAACCCCATCTCGGTCACTAGCTCTATGGTCATCACACAAGACTCGCTGGACATCTATAGATCTAGACCGTTTGATACTGGCATCTATCAGTGTGTGGCAAGCAATGTTGCAGGCAACGTCACCAGGAACTTCAGGCTCATTGTCATGAGTAAGTAGAATTCTTGGATTATTTTTCTGTTTCACTTTTCAACATGGTACCCCTAACATACAGAGCAAAATTTGTTTGTGTTTGATTGGTATACTTTAAGTTAGGGTCTCCACAGTTTTCAAGATTTGCTATTTAGTAACCAATTTGTATCATCTTTCATATATTTTAATGCATGCATGCGGTTGTATTTATATGTAGCAATAGACTAGCTGTGTGGTCTCTATTTTTAGCTTTTTGTTTTACATTTTACATAAAAAAGATATGAAAAGCATCGTTTCGATATGATTTAAGTTGGAGTGTCGAGTTTCAGTTATTTTAAGTATGCACTTCTTGTTGACTTGCAATAAGAGCTCAAACAAGATGTGAAACTTCATGATTATCTCTTGAAATCCATCTTTATCCTTGTTCACCCAGTTCCTCCAAGTATTCAAGACGGACCAGCGACCCGTACGACCGAGGTCGGAGCTCATATAGAGTTAGAATGCAGGGCTGATGGTATCCCACTGCCTGATATAACCTGGTATAAGGATGGAGAGCCTCTTGGCACATACAACGACCCAAGGTTTGTCTAGTAAAACATCATGGATTTCCTTTCATTTGACACTCATCCCCTCAACATATCATAGATGTGTTTAGTTTTTTTTTGTACCAGCTATCCGCCATCCTTAATAAGCACCCGCCCATCTACATTTTTCCCGATAATATTTTAACACAAAAGAATTTTGCCCTGAAATTGTATGACTTTTTTCTTTCGAGTCTTGCGCATCTTTTGAAACAGTTTTTTCGGACCTACCGTTACAAAGTCATGTGACCTTTTGTCTTAGCATGTCAGCCGGAATATGTCCCCAATAGTCAAATATGTCTGATTCATTTAAATAATAATAATAATAATACACAATATTTATTAGGCGCTTAATACGGGTGTCTCTAAGTGCACCAAATTATATACCAAAACTTATAATAAACACACAACTTATACATCTGTTCTTTATTCAATAAATCATGCATACAGTATATAATAATGAAAATAAGAGTGAGATCAAACATATATAAGGTCGAATATAGGATCAAACATAAGATCGAACAAACAAGATATAAGAGGGTGTGCACCTCCTTTGACCAACTCACAACTCACAACTACTAAAATGTGTTTCAGGACGTAGGATTTTGCTGAAAAATACCTTAGATAACCAGAAATAAGTCTAAATGTCATGTCTGTCGTGCTAGAATTGATCGTATGTTGCTGTTTAATGGTTTTGCCATTGACTTTTAAATCTCAAGGTTGCGAAAGACCGCCTTTGGTACTCTTCAGATATTGAACGTAGATCAGGAAGATTCTGGAGAGTATGCCTGCTATGTCTCCAACGATGCAGGCAAAGCTTCCAAGTTTGTTACTCTCACCGTCAACTGTAAGTCTTTGCTATTTGAGAATTCAGACTTTCATTTTATAGGCAAGGTCAATTAAATTCTGGGAAAGATGAAGAATAATTTGTGAACTTTTTCATTCTTTTTATGTAAGTGTGGGAGTTTATCTAGAAAACATCTCTCGAAAAGGATGGTTCCTCAAGTTCCCATATATTCAAAATATGACAAGTAACAGCTAAAATTTGTGGACCTCACTTTCATGCCATATGTTTGTGTAGGCTCCCATATACACACTTCCGTGTACAGTGCATATGACTGTTAGCAAGATTGGGTAAACTTTTACTTTCACCAAAACTTCACAGTTTACACCAATACTTATGTGCTTCATCAAACTTTTTCAATCACTTTCACATAGTTTCTTTCACGATGCAATTGCAAGAGCAGAACTCAATTTTATCTTTAATGAAATGAACTATACTTGCAGATTACTATACATAGTCAGAGTTTACATCACTGTTGCTTTTTCACCTGAAATTATACATTGTTAAATGAATTAGGGGAAAAATGAGTCTTGAGAAGGCACTTCAAAGCAGGTACAAAACGAAATAGATCTGTACTCGGAAGGTAGTGGCTTTGATGCGAGATTGGTTGATTCAAGATTGAAGAACGTTACATGTAGAAGGAGCATGTCTTATACAATGTATGTAAATGTAGATGACTGTAATTATGTTATTTCTTCAAAAATTTGTGATTTTGGATAGTAAAATAAGACAATTAATGATCTGTTCAAAATGAAATTAAACAATTCTTAAAATGCAATAGATTACATTGTTTTGTAACTCAATGCACATCCCTTACAATTCAGAACATATGGAGCTAGAATAAGTATTAGTATGACACCAAGATTTAAGTCCCGGGGGGGGGTACTCACGTATATTGGGTATACGGGGATGTGCCGCTCGGAAGGGTGACTTTTTCAGGAAAGATCCTTAGACATGGGTCCCCTTTTCATAAAAAAAATCCTTAGACATGGGTCCCTTTTTTCATTTATTCCTTTCCCCTCTTTTCTCCCTCATTTTCTCCGGGAATTTTTGGATTTGCTCCTATTGTAAATGCCTAAATCTCTCCCATCTCTAAATAAATCCGGGGCAATATTGGGGAATCCTTCGGTGATTGCATTTCCAGTGTACGAGGTGTACGCACTGACCAGTACGTAGCTCGTAAACTCAACTAGACCCCGGGGTACCACATATATCAGGACCCCATGGGCCCTATACCGGGTACTCATTATGGCATAATGCGCGCTAGGTATGGTATCCGCCCGTATAGGGGTTGTACCCCCGGGAACTTGTAGCGCTTCGCATGCATGCTGAAATGATATGATCGGCAACTATGATACCCTGCGTACCCTCTGCCCAGCAGCCGGGCAGCAGCGGGGCTCAAGCAGGGAGCTATATAGCCGATGCTTGAGAGCTCGTGTAGATCTACGGATACGTTAATTAAAACAGGAAAAGTCCTTCAATTAAAGGATGCTAGAGGTGCTAGCACAGTATAATTATGTTGCATGGTGTTTTCATCTTTATGTGTGTAAACTACTTGTAAACTACATATAGTATGGTACAGTTTACTAATAAAGAATTTTATCGAGAAACTGCAAAATGATTGGCCATTGTATTATTACACACATAGGTGCATTACTATCCTGGCTGTGTATTAAAAACTGTGCTATTGATTCTCAACATTTCAAACACCACTGTACAAAACTCAACCAATTTCACTCAAAATCGATACTTTAGTTACGATTGATGACACCTAAATAGCAGTAAAATACATTTTTTTAACTTTCCGATGTTAGAAAGAATAATTTAAAAAATCAAATTGTGAGTCCACTGTCAAACTTTCCGATCAGCCGCATCGGCATAATTGTGTGCATGTGTGTGTTATGAGTGTATTGACTATTCATGTATTTAAATGCCGCCTATTAACACGTAGTGCAGTGCTACAGGTCAATACGCATTAGCGTTGACTCTCTATATGCTTTGCTGAAGTGTATTATTACAGCTTAAAAAATGTAATATTTGAAGTTTGAAATCCTTAGACATGGGTCCATTTTTCATAAAAAATCCTTAGACATGGGTACCTATTTCAGCAAAAGGACCCTTAGATGTGGGTATGGGTTCGGAGGTCTCAGCCGCACACCCCCGTCCGACTATAATCTGAGTACCCCCCCCGGGATTTAAGTAAGAGGATGATACTTCTTAGAGTAGAAAATTACAATCAAAAGACTTATTTCAAAAGAAAAGATAAAACATACCCGAGGTTGATCATGCAGGAAGCATTAACTTATACCATATAACTCATTTTATGTTTTGTTTTTGGTTTTTAACAGTGGCGCCCATTTTACTAGATAGTCCTGATTCCTACACCAGCCTGATACGTAACCCTGTAACCCTCCAGTGTTTAGCTGCTGGCTTCCCTCCACCTGATGTGACTTGGCTCAAGAATGGAGCTCCACTGAACCAAGAAGATGTCAGGTAGGTCCAAGATGGGACTGCTTGCTTTGAGACCATGTTAACAGGGTCTAGTTTTGATAAAGATGGCTCTTATGTCGCATTTTGGACTTTTGTATTGATTAAAGATGACCTTGCATCATTTAGGGTAAGATCTCAAACCGATGTTTTGTGTCCGACTATAAGGGGTGTGTGTTTCTGTCTTAGTCATGGTAAGTTGTACTATAAACCCATATATACATTTAAAAACTGAATTATTCATACCCCAACCATGTTTTGCAATTTTTAAAGCATGTAAACAAATTTGATTTGTCCCGATCTACGTTTTTTGAGAATATGACATATTAAAGCTTACGTCTAAAAGTATTTTAGGCACAAATTCAACCAGTCAACCTTTCAAAAGTTACAACAAACTTTTTACAAGATCAAACTTTACAAGGGGTATGAATACTTTAGTTGTTAAATGTATGTGTTTATGATTGGTATTTGTTTATTGAAAGTGATCACATATTCATTGAGAAATCTATAGAAATGTCTGAGAGTAGGCCTACATGTATTTATTTGAGGCACACAGTTTGTACAGGGACATTTGTCTGAAGCTGTAGAGATCTTGCAGGAGGTGTGTCACGTAAAAGAGGATTATTGTTATACAGACGTATAAAGAATCTTCATCAATCATTCTTTTCCCCTCCTATCCAGGTACTACATAACTCCCAGCAACTCACTACTCATAGCTTCTACAATGAGAGAAGACAGTGGCATCTATACCTGCAACGTAACTAATACCGCCGGATACCAATACAAGCACATGGAGCTGACAGTATACCGTAAGGATTCTAAATGCTTGTAGAATTTTATAACGATAAATCTTCAATAGTTTAGGAAAACATAGGAATTTCTCTTTGAATTTTCCTACCCATACCACTTGGTGTGAAACTTTTCCCTTCTTTTTGTTTTGGTCGTTTTGATATGTATGCACTATTCAAACAATAGTCTAAGGTTAGTATTAGTATAAATTATTCATCTACATGCATACAGAACATGAGAGTACTTTGTCACTGAGATTTTATTATTGTTATTATCATTATTATTATTAATATTACTTTTATTAATATGAATATTGTAAATATTTATATTATCAATACTATTATTATGTTTATGTTTAATATTATAATTATTATTATTACAATTATTCAATCAATGATTTCTTAGCTTCATATTCTTGTATAATGATGCCTGCCCTAATGGAGATACCAGCTAGAAGGCGGTGAATGTTCTGAGTAGTAGAGGTTTGGACATGTATTTTGTTTTTAAACTATCAAATATGATACAACATGCCCTGTTTAGTCAGGGTTGTGCCTGTACTTTTCTTTGGCAACTCAAGATGTCTATTGAATCAATGAAAATAT
Source organism: Strongylocentrotus droebachiensis (assembly GCA_035222895.1). Taxonomy (NCBI): domain Eukaryota; kingdom Metazoa; phylum Echinodermata; class Echinoidea; order Camarodonta; family Strongylocentrotidae; genus Strongylocentrotus; species Strongylocentrotus droebachiensis. The sequence continues at coordinate 376,544 of JAVYIG010000024.1, forward strand.
TTTCAACGATTGATTGCTTGTTTTGGTTTTATGTTGATGGCTTCCCCTGGTTCGATTTCAGGAGTCAATGGGAAGGCCAAGAGTCATAGGAATTCCATAACCTGTGGAAGTGCAGCAGGGAAAGCTGAATCATTTATTTTTTATTATGTCTTCATTGTATCGTATCTCTGGAATTTTGAATAAATAATAATAATGATAATAAATTCATTCATGTTCTTTTGCTTTCTTTTTTTTGGTGACAGTACCTCCAACATCCATCAACAGTGGGGACACCAGCTACGATGTTACCCTTAACAATCCTGTCTCGCTACCCTGTGAGGTACAAAGTTACCCCCCTCCTACCATTACATGGCTCAAGGATGGGCGAGTGATCCCTTATACCAACTCTCATTACCGCATCCAGCCAACTTCTCTTGACATCCCCATGGCTGTGGTCAGGGACTCCGGGGTCTACACGTGCATCGCTACTAACATCGTTGGCAACATTTCTAGGAATTATCAAATCAATGTTCAAGGTTAGTCTCTAAATGAAAGTAAATGTTGTTTTTTCAATATTTACTTTTATTTGGTTTTGTACTTTCTTGGGAGAGTTTGTGATTCGAGGAAGAGCAAATAAGGATCTATTTAGTTTCATGGTGTTGTGTACATATGTTGTCATGCTGTAATTCAGTGTCAAGTTATTACTATATACAGTAGGCTTGCGGTTGCACCATGTGGGAGAGGGGGGGTTATTATTATTATCCCCCTCTCTCACATGGCGCAACCGTAAGCCTAATGTATATCTACATTACTATGCAAGTCGATACTTATAAGCAGCATGTAAGTTATTACTGATGTGAAGGATTGAAATTAGTAGTGGAAGTCATGATTAAGAGCTATTAAAGATAAACTCCAGTACTGGTAAAAAAAAAGAAATTAATTCTCACAGAATCAAACGAAACTTACTCTGAACGTTCAAGATTACAAATAAATGACATGTGCCAAACAATTTTGGAAGAAAATGTATACTGGCTGAGTAATGAGCATAGAAAGACAAGGAAACCAAGGTAGTACCATCCCCGACACCATGTGTGTTGTCCCATATATAGCTTTCTATGTGAGTGTTTGTTACTTTACCAAGACTCGGTCAAATTTATTATGATTTTGATGACTCCAGAACCTTGCAGTGCACACCAATACTTACATGCTCCATGATCAACTGTTTCTGATCCTTTCACACCTTTTCTTTCACAATGCAATCGCATTACCAGTACTAAAGTTTATCTTTAATGTTGAAGTTCTTGTCATAATTTTAATCTAAATGATTAAGTGAGTAATAATGTACTTTTTCCGTCTCTACTTCCTCATCTTATCCAAAGTTATCTTATCCCTGAACAGTCCAAGTCACATCCTTGGTTACCGGGTACCTTGTTTTAATTTTATCTTGTCATAATTTTATGCTAAATGATGAAGTGAATAATCGTTATTTCTCACTGTGTCATTCTCTCTGTTTTCTACATCTTTTTAAGTTCTCATAAACCTCAACAGTCCAAGTCAAATCGTTGGTAACCTTGTTTCCGTCTATCCTTATATTTCAGTTCCCCCATACATCAGTCCCGGTCCTGACACCATCACCGCCTACCTGGGCCAGAATGTGACCCTTCCATGCGACTCTATCGGTGTTCCCACCCCAATGACCATGTGGGATAAGAGTGGGCTGCAGCTCAACTACATCAACTCTCGATTCCACAAGCTGGATGAAGGTTCTCTGATCATCAGTGATGTGCGGGAGTTGGATGCGGGTGCTTATTACTGTCTGGTGGTCAACCAAGCGGGCTCTGATACCAGGAGGATCACTCTCACTGTAAAAGGTATGTCTTTACTCTCTTGGGGGATGTTTCATGAAGATTAGAATCAACTTAAGTTGGACTTGAACTATGGCAGGCGATTTATGCCCTTCAAAAGTCTTGAAGTAGATGTAAAATTAGTGAAAAAAAAAATAATAGAAATTTTGATCTTTAGATAATGTTTTTTCCTTCAATAATAAAGCATTACGAAATGTGAATTCTGTAGATTTGTGACGTCCTTTGAGAGAACACTGGTGAGAGCAACCAGTGGCATGAATGGCCTGCCATAGTTGAGTCCAACTTAAAGTCAATCTTAGTCTTTGTGAAACACTCTCCTGATCTCTCTTGACAGATAATCAATCGATTGATTACCCTTAGAAAGTAATGGAAGTTGTGATTAAGAGCTATTGATGTTGAAGTTCTTGTCATGATTTTAAACTAAATGATGATGATGCTCCTTGCATCATCAACAAGCTACCTGAATTACTCATAGAAAAGAAAAGGTGCATTACACCTACAGGGTTTGTAGTTTTGGATCTGAAACAGTTATTTCCGTGGGTCAAATAATTATTTTACTTGTTCCAGTATATCATCAGTTTAGTTATTTATTGATTTTACGAGATCAGACTATAATGTTTTGAGATTCTTGTCATTCTTTATATCGTGATAGACGCTCCTCGCATCATCAATGAGCTTCCTGAAGTGATGGAACAAATCATGAACACAGAGGTACGGATACCATGCCAAGCCACCGGGACACCTAGACCTCAGATCAGTTGGTTCAAGGATGGACGTCCTATAGAACAACTCCGAGGCTACACGGTGCTTGGAGACAACACCCTGCTTATATCTAGTCTGCAACCCTATGATAACGGACGATACGAGTGCAGAGCACAGAGTGAGAGTGGGTTTGATTCCATTGATGTCTTCATCGATACACAGGGTAAGCTTTCTTAGAAGATGGTTGATATCTCGAGAAGATTGTGGACTTGAATACACTGAACACTTGATAATATTAATAATGTCCAGCTCATCCAGTGAATTAATAGTTATTGTTAGAACATAACATCTATGTTAAAAAGAGTACCGGTAATATATAACAATTCATATCATTGGATAATAGATTGAAATACATTGTTTCAATGAAGACTTTCATCCTCCTGCCGAGGTTACGTAATGAATGTTATGAGAATGTAACATTTTCAATAGTTGATGAAGCGTGGACTTGGACATGTGTCATACTAAATATTATTATCTATATATCTATCTTGATTGAGCACCTGTGTGCGTCGTCCAATAAGCTGTGTCCGTTATGGTTCCAATTATTGATCGAATTAACCGTTGGATCCGCCCTTAGAGTATAAAACATGCTTACTTACATTAGATTTTATCACCTGACGAAGTGTTGCAACGGCGTACGAAACGTCGTGATCTTATAGTAACCTTGTTGACCATACATTGCGAGACAAAGGAATATCACTAGCGATATTATTTTCGATATATTTATCTTGTTTGTATAGTGCGCCCTCACATTGCTGGTGAGAACACACCGGACGATCCTGTGGTTGTCTTCACTGAAGAGGATCAGACGGTCATCTTAGAATGCAACGTGACCGACTCTCATCCTCCTGCAGAGGTCACATGGTACCAGAACGGTCAGGCCATACTGGCCAGGGCAGACATCGGGATTCACTTTGAGACGGGTGATACCAGTCTCAGGTTACCATACCTAAGGCCAGAGGATGCTGGTCACTACCACTGTGAGGCAACCAACGAGCAGGGGTCCAGTCAGCGCCACTTCTCCTTGGAAGTCCACGGTGAGTAATGATTAACACTTTGGTTGCTTTCTCGGCCTCTCTGCACGGTCACTCGTTAGCCACACATACAATTTTGCACAAAATGATACGTACCAATAGACTGAGAGATTGCTTTGTGCAACACAGTGTCTTGGCAAAATTACCCATTTGTAGTCTTGATTAGCTTCATAATAATCCTTTTAACACTGTTTAATATAGATCAATCTTGTACTGGAAATAGTTAAACAATCTTGAAGCCTTTGTTTTGGAATAAGATTGAATCCCAATGAGAATGTAATCATACTCTCTAAATACTTTGATCAACTGTTAGAAGAGAGATGTATGATTTAAAAACAAATATTACTGTTAATATCTTGAGTTATAACACAAACTGATTTACAAATTACATGTATAGGCTCCCAGATGTTCATAATGATCCCAATTTGTTCAACCAAACGCAGTTGGCCCGGTGATCAGGAACCGACGGCAGGAACAGGTCACGGTGCAAGTTGGTCACAGCGTCACCATCCACTGTGAAGCAAGTGGGGTACCTGATGCCAGGATCCTCTGGATGTTTGGTGATATCTCTATCTCAAGTCAGAACAGCCGTTATCACATCGCTAGCAATGGCTCCTTGCATCTCAGAGAAATACAGGTCATTGACTCAGGCGTGTTCACATGTATCGCAAAGAACTCAGCTGGAAATGACACCAGAGTAGTCAATATAAATGTGATTGGTGAGTATAATGCTAGTATGCTTACAGTCTCACAGATTTATGGTGTGTTCACATGTATAAAAAAAAACCTCAGCTGGTAAGGACTCCAGAGTAGTCAATATAAATGTGATTCATGAGTATGTTGCTTTTGCTTGTATGCTTATAGTCTGTATACATACTAGTGTGACCTGTTTGTTTGACCACTCTGAGGAAACTTAAGTTTTATATACTTTAATACAGATTGAATGAAAAATGCTATTACAAATCAATTATGATATGTGGTATATATGTTGGTAGAGGTGTAGTTATCTAGTGGATTGGTCAATAGACTGTTGATGACAAGGCAAAGGATGTGAATCCCGGCCATAGAACTTTATTTTTTGTCAAGACATCAATTTACTTTTGTCTTGACCCAAGTAAAAAAAAAAAGTTGATACTGGTAGGCAGAAATTTGTTTTCTGGTGTGTATTGTTGTGTTGCAGTCAACCAGGCAGGCCATGAATATAAAATACTCACGTTATGGGTACATCTATGCCTTATCTGGGCAGTAAGGCTAAAGCCTAGTTTAGATGGTTTATTTTAGTATGGATATCAGTTCTCTAGCTTGATTTAAAGTGCATTGTATATGTTCAATAGCATATGAAATCATGTACCCTGATTTACAGTCGTTTATAAATGTGATATAACCATATCATTTGCCAGGTTAATATTTTCCTGTACCAATCTCAACTTAAATGAACTTGGGCATTTTTGTTAACTCTCCTCATATATTTTACTACAATTTCAAGTATGTACCTTTATTATTTCCATGTTTTTGCCTTACTGTAATACTTGTATGTCTTTTTTGTCATGATTATCTTTTATTTAGATATTTTCCCTTTCCATTCTATTTGTCTCCTCAGTGCCGCCATCTATCAATGATGGCACGTCTGACATTGTCCGCACTCTCTCCAGCTCCGTCATCCTCCCTTGCGAGTCGGCGGGAGTACCTTTCCCTGAGATCACATGGTACAAGAACGGCTCTCCTCTCAACCTCTCCAACCCCAACCTGGAGCAGCTCTTCTCTGGCTCTCTCAGGATACGTAGTGTGGTGGAACAGGATTCCGGAGTGTATCGATGCGTTGCCGTCAACCAGGCTGGCCATGATTATAAGATGCTCACGCTGTGGATACACAGTAAGTTTCGCTTCCATTTATCATAGTTGAATGTGGCTGAGAATTGAAAGAAGCTCAAGAGATGTTTTTGTTATAGTTCCAATTAACTTTTTCATCCTGTCATACTTTATAGTTTTATTGTTGTAAATAATTTGTATTATATACAGTTTTGTTTTGGTAACTGTCTTTCTCTATAGTCATACTTTGAGTTAGCACAATGCCATAGAAAAATATTGTTTGTAAATTTTTTATTTTTTTTAAAAAAGAAAGTCAATTCAGTGCTTTTTATCATGCTTTGACTAGATTTTAAATCTTATTTTCAACTACATGTAAAGATTTAAAATCTTTGGTTGGACATTTTTATTTCATTTTTACACATATTCTCCATAATAAACAATATTGTATATAGAAAACAGTGCATTCCAAAGCTGATGAAGTTGTCACTTACAGTTTGTTTCAATGTTATTAAAAAATACTGTCTGCTTAGAGCAAGAAGAGCATTATTTCATGTGCTTAATTATGTCCTCTCTTCCTTTCTCTCTCTCTTTCCCACACTCTCTCTCTTTCCCACACTCTCTCTTACTCACACCCTCTCTCTCTTTCTCTCTCTCTTTCCCACACTCTCTTTCTCTCTCTCTTTCCCACACACTCTCTCTCTCTCTTTCCCACACTCTCTCTCTCTCTTTCCCACACTCTCTTTCTTTCTCTCTTAATCACACCCTCTCTCTCTTTCTCTCTCTCTTTCCCACACTCTCTCTCTTTTTCTCTCTCTTTCCCACACTCTCTTTCTCTCTCTCTTTTTCCCATACTCTCTTTCTTTCTCTCTCTCTCTCTCTATTTCTCTCTCTCTTTCCCTCTCTCTTTCCTTAACTCTCTTTCTTTCTCTCTCTTTCCAACACTCTCTCTTTCCCACACTCTTTCTTTCCCACACTCTCTCTCTTTCCCACACTCTCTTTCTTTCTCTCTCTCTCTTTCTTTCTCTCACTCTTTCCCACACTCTCTGTGTTCTGCAGCACCACCTTCTCTGCAGCCAGATGCATCCAGGAACATGTCGACCGGTGTGGATGAGAATGTAATCATCCCATGCAACATCAGTGGTAGCCCCAAGCCGCAGTACCGCTGGCTCAAGAACAACCGCGAGCTGCTGATGAACTATGGCAAGATGGAGCTGCTAGAGGACGGTTCCTTGATGATCAGGGATGTGGAGTCGATAGATAGGGGCTCCTATACCTGTGAGGCTACTAATGCTGTAGGGGTGCTAAGCAGGGATATTAGGCTTAAAGTGTCAGGTAAGTTTAACACTTCTACTGCTTTCTTCGCCTCCGTACACCGTTGCTTGTTTGCCAAATGTGCCATTTTTCAGAATACAATGGGCACCGATCGGCAGAAGGATTTCTGTGTGCAACACAATGGCTTTGTAAAATTACCAACTTCTGGTCTTGATTATCGCCTTATCCTTCATTGTGAACAGTTAAATAATCTTGAAGCCTTTGGTATATCTATCCCATGATTAATACAATGTGGTTTAGAGAGAATGTTTGTATGGCTAATAAATAGTTCATACTCTTAGGTCTCTCTCTTTCTGTAGATACTTGTATCTTTATGTGTCTCTCTGTCTCCCATTTTCCACAGTCTCCATTTATATCCCTCTCTTTCTCTCTATCTCTCTCCCTCTATCTTTTTCTTCTTGTCACTCTCTCTCATTCTAGCAAAAGAAAACAATATAACTAATACCCTACTAAACTTTGGGTCACCATCACTGATCTTACAGCAAAATTCTTGAAAGAAACTCACAGAATTTGTACAATTTTCTGTCTTAACTTTATAGGAGAGTACATTTCTTATTCGCTTGGCTTTTGAAGTGTCTTGAAGACCGGTATGTCGTACTGGTTTTGTCCTCTCTTACTTCTATCGTAATGTTGTTGTACTTGAACACTTTTTGTTCAAGATAGGTCAGCATATTCTTATTTCAAATGTATGAAAATTGTAGCAATTTGATGATGCCTGTTTACACCAGATTACTCAATTTTATGTTCATGATATGCTTTAATAAGAGAGCTTGAGAGATGATGATGATCAATCTTTTATCACATTAAATTTTTCTTATACAGTTGCTCCAAAGATTACCGGTTCCAAGACGCCCGTAGAGTACCCAGTAGGGCAGTATGATTCCATCGAGCTCCAGTGCATGGTCACTGATGCCTTCCCACCACCCATCATCAAGTGGTATAAAGGAGATGAGACGTTGACCGGTCAGGAGGAGGCGGTCACTATCAAAGACCAGGGCATCACCCTGGAGATTGGGTCTGTTAACATAGCCAATGCAGGGGAGTACTACTGCACAGCAACCAATGATGCTGGTATGGCATCTATGAACTGGACAATCGACGTACAGGGTAAGAGCATCCGGAATATTCAGTATGGGGAGACTCTTTGTAACTTAAGTCCTCAGTTTTATCTGGTGCACAAGTTTATTACTGTAATCTGACCAATGTTAATGTTAAGCTATATTATGTAATTATCTGTTTATTAATTTACAGTAAAGGTTTCTAGAATTGTCGTCATTATTATACAGTGCTTTGAAACAGTTGTGCACAATCTCCACTCCCTGGGGAGCGTTCCAGCCAGGCCTGACGCTCACAAACTGTTTGACCAACGATGACGGTTGCAAATCCTACCGGGTACCCATTTAACACCTGGTTGGAGAGTAGCAAGTGCAAGTTAATATCTTGCCAAAGGATATTGGTACCGTGTCGGGGTTTGAACCCATGACCTTTCGCATCTCCAGTCAAGCGCCTTAAACCACTCGGCCACGCCACTCCTTATCAACCACACTCTTGTTTCATTATTTTTACAGTTACACCCAGCATCCTGAATGGCCAGGACGAGTATCTGACCACGGTGCAGAACATTGACATCACCCTCCTGTGTGAGGCTGAGGGTAACCCTGCACCCACCATTACATGGGAGAGAGACAACAAACCCTTGGAGCTTAGAGACAGTCACTACCTCATAGGAGAGGATGGCTCCTTGAGGATCACCGCTCCGCAGCACACAGACAGCGGGGGCTACGTTTGTGTGGCGTCCAACAACATTGGATATGTCATCAAGAACTTCCATCTTGTTGTCAAGAGTGAGTATGTAGGATTTTCAAGCCTATCTGCACTAGTTTGGCCAGGAGGGATTAGAGCTCCCTGCATGGTCACTGGCAGGTGGTTACCTCATCAAATCAGCTCTCAATTAATATTAAAAAAAAGGGGACCATGGGGGATCAACAGGTATCCCTTAGGCATTGTTGGCTGTATAGAGGGCGCCAGTAGCTATAAGTAGTGCAGTCCCGCTTTAAAAGAAGAAATGTTTTAGAAAACGTAATCGAATAAAAATTGGGTGATTTAACATATTTTTCTACCCATGTTGAAACATACAGAGCCAGATACTGCTCACCTCGACCAGTCATTGTTTCAGTGTCCGATAAGGACAGTGCATGCTTTTTATATCGATTCATCACTCCCAATTGTTACATTTCAGGTTATACTATCAATGTGCATGCAGAGGCAATGTTCACCTACTGTCAATGGTTGGCTATGTATATGATGTCTACATGTGGGCCCATAAGATGCCAGATTACCATAAAATGAGAATAAGAGGACATTATTATGCTGTTTGATCCACATAGAATTCTTGTAGGGCCTTTTTACTTTCACTGTACACTCGGCACTTGACAAGCACAAGGTACGATAATACGCCAATGGCGGACTGTACTATACTGGACAAAGAAGAAGAACTCCTTCTTTTCTCATTTCCAAATCCCATAAATAGGCTCGTTTCAAATCCTTTCAATCTGTTGCCCAATGCCTATGGAGCCAACTTCCTACATTTCTAAGAAATAGTGCTTCACCTGAATTCTTCTGAAAAAAAATCCTGAAAACATACCTCTACAATTCTTCTTGATTTGTTGATAGACTACAAAAGGACAGCTTCTTGTATCCTCTGGAAAAGATGCTAAATCCAATTATTATTATTTGTATTACTATTGTTATTATTATCATTATTTTGTGTCCATTTCTGTACTCCCTTGCTATCCCAGTTCCTCCTAAGACAAGCACGCAGCAAGAGGTAGTGACCATTGGTCTACGTCAGTCGGTGACCCTACGATGTCAAGCTGCAGGATTCCCTGCACCAACCATCAGCTGGAGAAAGGCCAACTTACCGATCCCTCTCAGTACCCGAGCCTTTAGCATCAGTAGCAATGGAGGCAGCCTGACCATCAACAGCACTCGAGAGGGCGACAGTGGCATCTATTCCTGTATCGCGTCCAACGAGGTGGGCGAACAGTCCTTGGACATCCTGCTGAAGGTGCAGGAGCCACCCATCATCCTAGGAGAACTTGAAGTTAATCGTATGCAACATGTCCAGCTTGTGGAGGGTGATGACATCGAGTTGCCCTGCCCGACAACTGGCTACCCTAAACCAAGAGTGGCCTGGTTCAGAGACAACCGAATTCTGTCTCCTCCAGAGTATAAGATCAAGGACGATGGAACATTGGTCATTCCAGGAGCCATGCCGTTCGATGCTGGCGTGTATACATGCAGTGCAGTGAATGAAGCTGGAAACTCGAGTATATCCATTAATGTCACAGTTATGGGTAAGTCTGCTTTCGTACACTCTATGATGATAGTAAAAGCTCTCAGTATAAAGTGAAGTCAAACAAATGCACTCCACTAGCAACTTTGAACAGAAAAGTGAAGGAAATTGGTAGGAAAAGTGAAATGATAGTGTTGAAAATGTTTGATTTTGACAAGACTTTTAATCATCCATCTGGATAACCTCCTTATATAACATGTTTATTTTTCTATGTACATGAAATATAGGGATACAAAAATTGGTTTCTTTCAAATTTTGATTTGTCATGGTGTAATTCCTGTCCTTTTTCAGATCAGAGATTGACTGATCTTAGAAATATGTGGTAATATGTACATGTATATTACTACCGTGAATCCAAAGGCATTGAAATATTCTTGTTCTTTGAAATGTCTATGTGTTCGATCCCACAATTCTTTAATTTTCAGTTCCCCCACTCCTCGTGGACGCTTACAGACCTGTGGACATCATAGTCATTCTCAACAATCCTGCAAGGTTGTACTGTGAGATTGACATCTCTATCCCCATGGCAACCATCGTCTGGCAGAAGGATGGCATCTCTCTGCGGGAGGATTCCAACATCCGCATCTCTCGGGACGGTCAGATCCTTGAGATTAATCAGGTACAGGTCAACAATGAGGGTCGGTATACCTGTATCGCAACGAACAATGCAGGAAACGCCACCAAGTTCTTTGGTCTTACAGTCCATGGTAAGTAACACCCAGACTCCAGAAACTATCCTGCTTTTACAAAGTTGTTTACATTGTGGTACAATCCTGCCAGCTTTGTTGAGGATACAATAATGAAATAAAAGGATTTAGTATGTTGTAAGTGAAAAAATACATCTGTAAAGTAACTAAGAGTCTGGGTACCACAAGGGAGTGTACTTGCCCCTGTCCTATTCCTTGAACACATTCGAAGGCAAACTGATCCTCTTTGTAGAAAAAAAGTATGATTATCACCATCATGCATGGTCAGAAAGATGCAAAGAACCATAATATTATGATCTCAAATATTGTTATGAAAGGTGTTATCATATGAAAGTATTTTAAAATTACAAATACTTGCAACAAACATATAAAATGAGAAATATTGCGCTCAATATTGTCTGTTATCTTTAGGATATGGTGAACTTTTAAACGGGTGTATAAATAGGGAAGAAAAATTATGTTTGATTGATATTACATCAATTTAAATTGAAGTGTATTCAAAACGCCAATTTTTTTGAAGGAGGATTACTTTTATCTCAACTTCTATAGCTCCGTTTGGCGAGCAAAACTTAAAATGATAGTCATTCATGCTTACTTTCTTTCCTCAGTTCCTCCTATTTTCCCTGATGGTAACCCTGTGAACCCCATGATGATGAGCATCAACGAAGATGACTCCACCCAGCTTAGTTGCCATGCCAGCGGGTACCCTCCACCTACCATTAGATGGTACAAAGATGGCCGCCTGGTAACCCACAATGAACCAGGCGTGGCGGTGTCCAATTCAGGAGAAGTTCTAAGGATTAACAGGGTGAACAGGATACATGCTGGGCAATTCACCTGTGTGGCAAGCAGTATTGTAGGGAACATCTCCAAGAGTTATGTGCTCAATGTTAGAGGTGGGTTGTACAAATTTAGAGAATGGTGGATGATTGTTGAAGAAATAGTGTTGATTCTGCTGTCTCTGTTGTTGTTGTTGATATACATGTATAGTTGGTTTCTCAGTGTTCATGAGAGTTTCATTTCCTATTCTGCTGCATCAAATGAAAAAAGGATATGGTTTGAGGTATTTACCTTCTCTTGCACTTTAAATTTTACCTCTCCTGAATACATCTAAGAGTCTGTGCCTGGCTTTATAAGTTACATACAAGACGTCAAATCCCAACAAAAAACGGAACAAAATACATATATATTCACTGTATTATAAAAATGAGAGAATTGATAACCCATTTACCTTGGAAAGACACGCTGAAACAAATCAACGTATTTACACAAAACCTTAATTCCAAAATAACAGGAATCGTGCCTTCTTCCCTGTAATACAATATTTATGTTCCTACGTATAAATTGTATTTTTTTAACAGATGTCAAATATGTTGTCAAATTGAATGGAAGAAAATAAATGTTCATTTGAATTGAATTGGTCAGGAACCTTTGTAAGAAAACATAATAATATGATTTCATATATTTGAGCTTAGCGATACAGATGAACGATAGTTTGTTTAAGGTGTTACAGATTTATGTTGATTATTTAGAGGAGCAATTAATAATAAAATATTCACTGCATCTTTCTGATTCTTATAGTGAGGCCTGAGATTGAAGGAGCAGAATTCCCTCACAATGTCTCTGTTGTCAACAACATGGGTATAGAGCTGCGCTGTCCGACCGTAGCTATCCCCGTCCCAGAGATTGTGTGGTACAAGGACGGTCACCGTCTTCACCCCTTCCAGAGCGGTGTCCTCATCTCTCCCGATGGCACCACTCTGAGGATCCCCAATGCTCAGCTCCACGATGAGGGCGTCTATCAATGCGTTGCAACCAATGTGGCAGGAGAGGAGATGAAGCTGTTCAATTTACAGATTGATGGTTCGTACTTTTGAGATTGGGCCATGTGTAGGGGTTCATGTTTGTAGAGATGTCATGGCCAATGAAAAAGTCACTGAGCTATGGATAATAGTAATGATGATGATGATGATGATAATAATAATGTTAATGATAATGATAATGATAATGATAATGATAATGATATTCATAATGATCATAATAATAATGATGATATTAATAACAATAATAATAATAATAATTATTATTATTATTATTATAGTAACTATACAGGGATGCCAGTTTTCAGGCAATAGCCTGAATTCAGTTTAGTTTAGTATAGGCTTTTTTTGTGTGTACAAAATAGCTTATTGTAGGTGATTTTCAAGCCCTCTGATCAATTCTAACTGGCATCCCTGATTATAGTAATTTGTCACTCCTGTTGCCTCATTCTTCAAATGTCTTCAAATGTTCTTTGAATTGTACCGTTGGTGATGATTTCAATTGAGAAAGGAGCCTGTTCCAGAGTCTGAAAACAGTAGAGGAGATAGCTGTACCGCAAGTTAGTTTGTTTTCGAGTGGTTGAATGAAGGTCACTGACGATAGGAATATAATATAATACTTTTTCATCTTTTGTCTCTTATTTTTTCTTACCTACAGTTCCACCTGTCATAGTGTCTAGGGAGCCTAATCAAATAGCCGTCATAGCTGGTGGCTCAACTACCATTGACTGCGAGAGCTATGGTGTGCCCAAACCAACAGTGACATGGACAAAGAATAACGCCTTTATATCACCAGCTAGCATAAGGTGAGGTGTCTGGATGTTTTCACGGTCATTATCTTCTTGCACAATTGTTTTTTTGTCCTTTCTTTTCCTAACTCTTCATTTAGTCCACTTGCTTTTGCAAATTATTCAGAGGAGAGCAATGTATATCGAACTTTGAAATTTAACTGATATTATGTTCACGATTATAAAGCATCAGTTTTAATAAATTAATGTAGATTTTTTAGCATACATGGGTTCCTTGAATTTCGTAAATTACTGTAAATCTTATCAGGATTAGGTTTAAGAATCTAATCTATCCTGATAAAAATCTGAAATGACTTTGAGTGAAATTACTTAAATTTGAATCAAATTAATATTGATCAGATTTAATTTAATTGAGTTGATTTCGACTAAATGAAGCAAAGCTTTGGTGATGGTGGCAGACGAAGCAGTATTTGCATACCTTGAATTGACTTTGAGTGAAATTATTTTAATTTGATTTTGATTGATATTGATCAGATACGACATAGACCCAGCTGGATTGCTCCATATAGCTACAGTGACAGTAGCAGATGAAGGTGTCTTTGAATGTTTTGTCTCCAACTCTGCTGGCAATGTGACAAGAAGAATTGATCTACAGGTTCAAGGTAAGATTCCATTGGTTTACTGAGAATCAAAACAGTTTCAACCCATAACAGTCTAGTGTCACCCTTTAGAGATTTAAACAAATTGTTATCGTTTGATCTAGTATGCTCTGAATTGTATATCGTACATGAGCAGAAAAGGGGAAACAAGTTGTTGGAAGATTTGATTTTTAGGTTTTTCAGTCTTTTGTATTGATCAACAGTGTCAGTTTACACCCTTACATGAATGTTACAGCATCATCTCATTACAAAAGCATACAGATAATGAAATGAAGTGGACACCAAGTGTGTAGTTCAAGTTCAAGTTCAAGTTTATTCAAACCAAATCAAACATAAACAATGGTACAAGATATAACAGCAAGGAACACAAGAACGGGGCCCCTTACACAGTAGACTATACATTAGGTATATAATGGCATATAATGGCAAGGAGTAACATATTTAGATGAAACAAATAGCTGAATAGAGGAATGGATGAGGATTGTGTCAGTGACAATGTAGGTTTTTTTAAAGCAGGAATTTATCTCATAGTACAAACCTAGTTTGATTCCTTTAAAACAATTGTTATCGTTGAGAACACACTTTACCTTTGCCACACACGTCATTACAAGTTTGATGATCAAGCTGTTTTCATTCTCTTCTTTGATGTGTTAGTTCAACCAACCATCACACCAGGGCGTGGCAGGGTGACCACCCGAATCGGTCAGTCAGTGCGTCTCTTCTGCGATGCCACCGGTGTCCCTACCCCAGAGATCCTGTGGCAGAAGGACGGACAGAGGGTATCTCCCATGGAAGGATTCCTTATCATCAGTGATGGTATGCTGCAGATCAATGATGCCCAGCCTTCAGATGCAGGGCGGTATGACTGCATTGCTAAGAATGGAGCTGGAGCCGATGTCTTCAAGGTCATTCTTGAGGTTCATGGTGAGTTTCCTGGGTCCCACATATCGTTGATGTTCACTGTAAAGTCTTTTGACCCATTGACTACATAATTCTCTCATTCCCATTGTACAAGATTCACCTGTGTTTTTGTCCCACTGCAGATACCTGGGGAATTAAAGTCAAAAAGTAGATGTTGTGTTTGTGTGTAAGCACAGTAAGCACAGAAAGCTTGTTCCCCTGACATTCTGTGCATAGAAGGCAAATCCAGATGTCATTTTTTCCTAAGTGAGTATTTACATCCCACCGCTGCCACCCTGGAATGAGGAGCTGAGTTAATAAAGTTCTATGATTGGTTACTTGGAAAGAATCAAGCTAAAATTTAGGCCATTTGGGTCCAAGGTTGCTCTGACTTCATGTTGAGGGTACTGATACCAGATTGTTAATTAAGAGGTAGAAGTCGTATCCTAGATGGAGCTGTTTAAGTGATCATATTGGAAGAACTGCAGACTTGACTACACTAACAACCATCCACAGAAAGACACACAACCATTTCCTTATCTATTATCACAATCAATTTTAAGAAACAGGTAATAATAATAATAATAAAGACATTTATAACGCGCAAACATATCCACCCAGAGGGTGCTCAAGGCGCTTACAATGAGTTACATAATATACATAGATATAATTTTGCTTAAAATTACATTACACATGGTTATAAAAAAAGAAGAAGATGATATTAGTTAAAGTTGGCCATTAGATAAGTTTTCAGGCTGGCCTTGAAACTATCTACTGATTCGCAGTCCTTAAGTGTGTTAGGGAGACTGTTCCACAATCGGGGAGCTGCTGAGGCAAATGCTCGATCTCCCCATGATCGTCTGGTCTTAGGGATGATCAGAGTTGATGTATTGGCAGAACGCAGACCAGAACGACCAGGCTTGCGAAAGTTGAGTAGAGAAGAGATGTACTGTGGCGAGGAGAACTTCAAGGCACGGTATGTGATCAGAAGGATTTTGTAGGTGAGACGATGTTCAACAGGAAGCCAGTGCAGGGATTTAAGGACTGGAGTGATGTGGGCGAACTTGCGTGTATATGTCACTAGACGGGCAGCAGCATTCTGAACAAGCTGGAGCCTCTTAACTTGAGACATAGGGATGCCATAGAGTAAAGAGTTACAACAATCGATGCGGGATGTAACAAATGCATGCACAAGCTGCTCAGCCACATGAACCTGTACGTATATAATGTAACTGATGCATGTGTATGAATAAGATGGAACCAATGTTATTTATTTTTCCATTCATAGAGCCACCTCAGATCGCAGAGACTGCTGAAACATATGAGATCAGAGTTGATGCTTCTGTCGAGTTAGAATGCCGTGTCGGTGGGATTCCCAAACCAAACATTCGCTGGCTATTCAATGGACGAGAATTGGGAGCCCAGAGTCTCAAACTTGCCAATGGAAACCTCAAGATACCTGTCGTGAGGGCAGAGGATAGTGGGGCTTACACTTGCCTGGCCCAAAATGATGCTGGATTCGCCCAAGCAGAGAGGTTTCTTGTAGTTCTAGGTAAGTAGCCTATGCTTATAAATGGTGGCTCAAAAGCTGATGGATTCGCCCAAGCAGAGAGGATTCTTGTAGTGCTAGGTAAGTAGCCATGCCATGGCTTATAAATGATGCTGGATTCGCCCAAGCAGAGAGGATTCTTGTAGTTCTAGGTAAGTAGCCTATGCTTATAAATGATGGCTCGAAATGATGCTGGATTTGCCCAAGCAGAGAGGATTCTTGTAGTGCTAGGTAAGTAGCCATGGCTTATAAATGATGGCTCAAAATGATGCTGGATTTGCCCAAGCAGAGAGGATTCTTGTAGTGCTAGGTAAGAAGCCTAGGCTTTAAAATGTTGGCTGAAAATGATGCTGGATTCGTCCAAGCAGAGAGGATTCTTGTAGTGCTAGGTAAGTAGCCATGGCTTATAAATGATGGCTGAATGAATGTGGGGTTTGTCTGCCAGACTGCTGTTTCTTCTCGCATTCTGAAAATAATAATAATAATAATAGTCTGTTCTTGTAAAGCGCACAATACTTAGTCTCTATGCGCTTCCGAAGAGCTTCCAAAATCATTACCCTAGCTTTAGCTCCGGCTACCGATATCGGTGCACAGTGCATTTCAAGGAATAATCCTACCAGGTACCCATTTACCTCACCTGGGTTGAGTGTGGCAAATGTAGATCAATGTCTTGCCAAAGGACATTAGTGCCGCGGCGGGACTTGAACCGCAGACCTTGTGATTCACAATCCGGTGACATATCCACTCGACCACGACACCTCTATATATTCTGTTCTCATCCTGAATCTCTTCTGGTTTTCCCTCTTACAGATGTTCCAAGGCTTCCAAGACCCCCTCGTGAGCAGTCTGAGATGACCATTAGTGTGAATCGACGAGCAGTGTTGACCTGTCCAGCTGATGGCTATCCACCCCCTGAGGTCACTTGGAGGAAGGATGGAATCCTGGTTGAACCTGCCGGTAGAATCACCATGACTGAGAACCATGAACTCATCATTGACAGAGTACAGGTATAAAGCAAGCTCATCCATGGAATAATAATGCTAATGATAATGTCTTTAAGCACACACAATATGTGCCCATTCTCCACTAGCTGGATGCATTTCAGCCGGGCGCTATTTGACATACCCTTGCAATGCTGTGCACACTATAATGACTTTAACATCCTACGGGGTGCCCATTTAACACCTGGGTAAAGAGAACCAATATAGATAAAATGCCTTACTGAAGAACATATTTGCCCCGCTATGGGAAAAAATCCATGACCTTCGCAACTCCAGTAAAGTGTTTAAACCACTTGACTATGACACCTCTTCCTCTAGATAGAGTGAAAATTAGTCACTGAAATTACAAAAAATGAAATGTCATTTGTGATGTTGGTGATATGATTAGTTACTTGAATGGATGATCATTTGAAAACAGTTTATGAAGATTATATCCAAGAAAATGCTTGATCCTTTGTTTTGAAAGAAGAGTGATATTTTCAGACTGATGTTTAATGTGGTATGTTCATTGTAATATATGTCAGTAAGACAATGTATATAAATTGAAAATTGATTTGATATGATGTTATCGGCGATGACTTCAAGGTGCAAGGAATGTTGTTCACAAGTTTAAGAATGTTTTTGTAATTGAATTATTATTTGCAAAATTATAAATTAACTTAAGTATGCCCTTAATTTTGTTGTTGAAAATCATAGAAGTTATATTGACATAGATGTAGTTTGATGTAGGTGTGTTGTGTTTTATTTTGTTTCACCAGGAAAGTGACAGTGGAACCTATACATGCGTGGCTACAAATTCTATTGGCAGCAACAGACTTAATTTCTACCTCACAGTGCAAGGTAAGCCATTGGTTCAGTCATTGCATTTCCAAAGTTCCTTAGACAACCTGTAGTTTTGGTTTAAGATATTCATGGAAGACATCAGCAACTGAAGATGAAAATATCAGGAAGGTAGCTGGTAAAATTGGTACAAAATGAGAAGGAACAGAGGGAATGCATTTTGAAATATGATTCTTCACAAATTAGTTTGCTATTTGTGTATCCTGATTTGTAAACATTTTGCAATCGTCAGGCATTGTTTTGATATGTTTGGCATCAGCAGTTTGTATGAAAGTCAGCAAAAGTTTATATTGAACTAATAGAAAAGGTTAGAATGAAACATATCGAAATCGATCATTGATTGAATGGTATATTAGATTAAAAAGAGAAAGAAAATCAGATTGAAAAAGACGTTCACATTCGTAGTAAAAAAACTGCTGAGAATTATCATTTACATAAAAAGATTACATTTACAATTATTACATTATTAGTTGTGTAATAAATGTATATAATTTTTACTAGCTTCAATGAATAATAAGTTGATCATTTAATCTTTCAATTTAATAGAAGAAGAAAAAGCAAGAAATTAATGGGATTTGATATTTGATAATGAATATATGCTATACAGATGAACCAAAGTACAAAGCCTTTGAAACAAGACATTATGAAGGATGAGATCTAATTAGAAAAAAAATTGTTAGAAACTTATAGATATTTTATTTGGACATGATGAAGGAAACAATGAACAATAATTGATATGAATATATAGAGAAAGAATACGGTACCCATTATTTATTGAGAATTCTGATTGTCTGACCATGTGTTTTAATTGTGTTCATTTTCAGTTGCTCCAACATTCACCCACTTCCCAAATGATGTCGAGCTAGCAGCTGGGAACAGACTGGAACTCATTTGTGAAGCTATTGGTGTGCCTATGCCTGATATTGCATGGCTGGTCAATGGAACTGAGATGATTCCAAGTAAGAAACATGATTACCCTGATATTATTCAACATATTTAATAACAATAATACTTGTAGGTTCTTGTGTAGTGCTTGTATGAGGCACACTTACCACTCTTGGTGCTTCAATGATTCCTACCAGGATCCTATTTGCATGTACCTCAACTGAGTCGAGTGTGTGGCAAATCTATATTGATGTCTTGCAAAGGGGATAAGTTCTGCAACTCTTTCACTATTCACTTTGTTGTTCAACTTATAATTGCTTGTATAAATGAAAAGGAGAAATATCCTACTTTTTTTCTGTATCACTCTCATTTAAACCTGTACATACATGAATTTTTCACAATGTAGACCCACCTACTTTTGATGGTCGTAGTGTGCTTGCCATTGGGAATGTACAGAAGAGTGACAGTGGAACGTACATGTGCCGAGCTGAAAATATTCTTGGTGTGAGGACCGCCATCACTGCCGTACGTGTTAGGGGTAAGTTACTACATTTGAGTTAGTGTTACTTAACATTGCGTGTGTATATTGCACATTTATGTGTGTGTAGTTCAACCCATTTTGTGTTTGTGTATGGTGTGCATTGACATTCTGAGCATAGAAGGCAAATCCTGGGGGGTGTTTCACAAAGCCTTTTTTAAATGACAAATGACAAAAAGCAGTGACAAGTTTGCTGATAACCAATCAGAAGCAAGGATTTCAGTAGCTTATAACAAAAACTGTCATTCGTCACTGATGACAACTTTTGTGAAACACCCCCCAGATGTCAATTTTTCCGGAGTGTGTATTTACATCCCACCGCTGCCACAACTAGAATGAGAAGCTGATTGAAATCATATTTTGAGAGATGTGTATCTTTTTTTTCTTCCTTCAAATGAGATTTGTTTCTAAACCCACCTCTAACACCTGCAAAATAGGAGGCAAAATCCAAACGAATTTCCAGTTTATATTGTCATTACTACAATTAGAGATTAAAGGTTGTCTGACATTTATCACTGCAGGGTATTTAGCAAGAACTTTTATCTGAAGTGGTAACATTGAACATTGAGTAAAGGCTGTAAATTAATAAGTTTTGAATGGCTCCCTTTTGGACAGACATTTGCTGTATGATTTGAACTTCTTTGTAGCAACTGAAGTGGATAGTGATACTTTAAAAGCACTCATGTTCCCTGACCAAGTAAGGCGAAATGAAAATTCGAATTAATCATTCTGAAACTACTGTACCATCTTTCTGCAGTGCCACCTAGGATCCACCGCATCCCATCAGACACTACCCTGACCCTAGGGGAGAGGGCGGTGTTGAACTGTGCAGTCAACGGTGACCCCAAACCAGAGGTGACGTGGCTCAAGAACAACCGGCCTGTAGCCCTGACTGACACCATGCAACAATCTTCTGATGGTTCTCTTATTATAGCACCTACTGCAGTAAGTCTCCATCATGTAACTCCTTGAATGGTTCCTTTCTATCTATCAAGATATCTTCACCCAGCTTGGAGATTGATTGCAACATTTTTCCACACACCTCTGTTTTCTGCCACCCTAGTACACTCTTGGAGTGTCATTCCAATTCATGTTGTAATGTTCCCTTCCCAGTTAGTTCCTGGTTTCCCTCTTGGTTTTCTACAAGCCTTATTTGTGGTTATCAGAAACTACTTCATATTTGACCCTTTAAACGGTACTGACTGTGAGAAAGTATATCTGTCTAAATCATTTTTAATGGATAACATTTATTTGGGTACTAGAAGAAAAAGTATGAATGGTACCTTTGTATTCTTTCTCAGTTAAGTGACTTACGGAGTCTGTGGATAGCAAGTTTGTATATAATTCTCTGTGGGGAAAATATCTTTCAGTTATAGTTTTTAAAGTTCATAAGCATTTTTTCATAATCTTAGAGATAAACTTTGATAGCACATTTTTGGCAAGGAAATACTTCTTTTTAGAATTAAAAAAAAAGAGGTTATATATTCAGTTACACACCCAATCTTTTGTTAGCCAGTATTCCCTTTCTGTTGAAGATGTATTACTCAGTCATGTTTTCATTCATTTATTTGTGTGTGTATTTGTTTTCTCTAGATATCTGATGCCGGCTTCTACAAATGTCAAGCCCTTAACCTTTATGGCCTTGATGAAGTCAGCTATCACCTTGAAATACAAAGTAAGCAAATCTCAAGACACCTTCTAAATATAACAAAGATACCTGTATTTCTAGCTCTTCAAAGTTGCACATGCATTTAGATTTTACAGAGATGTAGAAACTTTTGCTGGGATGTAAAAAAGAATCATATTATGGTTCATGGGCTATGACTCCTATCCATTAAAAATTGTTTAAATTGAGGGTTGTTTGTACCTCAATGGAAAACGAACTTGTTTTAGTGAAAATTAATATAAACTTTTCCCTTGCTTTGTGTTGATCACTATTTAATCTTGTTTCTGTACATTCTAGTCAAAATGATGTATATTTTTCAGCCCATGTGAAGATCATCCTTCATTTATTCACTGATTTCTAAGATACAGAAAAATAAGAAGATTATTACACTTCACATCATCTATAACAAAAAAACGCTGCAGTTTTGCCTCATCATATATTAAACAAGGAGACTACAATGATTTTGTTTTCAGGTCGTCCTATGTTTGTGGTGGAGCCACAGAACACCACAGTATCCCACGGTGAGAACGTCCTCCTAGACTGCATAGCTCAGGGAGAGCCTGAACCTTCCATGAGATGGCAGAAGGAAGGCTTCAGGGTGCTACCTGTAGGGCGTGTGGCCATCCTCCCAAACAATACCCTCAAGATAGTGGCTGCACAGCTGACCGATAGTGGGGCCTACATGTGTCTGGCTGAAAACCAGATGGGTCGAGCTGTGATGACCATCCATCTGACCGTCATGGGTGAGTGCTTGACTAAGAAACTAACCACTTTTAAATTGACATGTGTTTTAATTAAGAGGGACTATTGATACCTTTGCATCGTGCGTTTAGGTAATAACAAGCTAGTTCGTCACAAATATTTGTTATGGGCCATGGAGTAGGAATGCATGAATTATGCATGACTTTGAATTTGCATCTTGTGCATATGCAAATATGTTTTGTGAATGATTTAGTAGTATATTAGATTATGCACTTACTGTAGATGTATTGTTTCTGGCATCAACTAGTTGGTTGATAAAAAGATCCAAGAAGA
Source organism: Strongylocentrotus droebachiensis (assembly GCA_035222895.1). Lineage (NCBI taxonomy): Eukaryota > Metazoa > Echinodermata > Echinoidea > Camarodonta > Strongylocentrotidae > Strongylocentrotus > Strongylocentrotus droebachiensis. Next base: position 399,029 of record JAVYIG010000024.1, read on the forward strand.
TGCTGGAATATTCAGACTGCAATTGAAGATAATGTATAATCTTTATCAAAAGATTAAGAGACACAAAAGACACAAATATAGGGACATAACACATTCATAGAGAACATGAATTGACAGTATGTTATTGTCTTTCCTCCTTTAATTTACATTGCATTCATCAGCGTGCAAATGGCAAATTGTAATAAGGTATTTATGTTATCAAAAGTTTGTTGTGTCTGTGTTTACTTTTAGATAATAAAAGTTGGTATTCAGTTTTGTGATTCTGTCTTTGTCACTGTCATGCATTTGTTATTCCTGTGAAGAAGAAAAAAATAGAGAAGTGCGGAAAATTAGTTCATAAAATTTAGAATAGAGGAAATACATTCAGCATTCAATCAATTTTTGAAAATCTGAATGAAAAAAATATAAGTAATTTTCGTATTCCAAAGCTCCACAACTGTTTCCAACGGTTCTTTAGAAAAAGGAAATGTTTATGTTGTGTTGTCTTTGTAGTATCAATTGTGCACAGCCCTCAGGAGTGTAGTGCATGGTAAAAGTTGACTGGGTATCAATGGTTGTAGATATTTGTACGATTAGTTTTATATGGGGCACTCCACAAATCATTTTTAACATGCATGTCTTTATTATTTGTTTACTTGTACTTTCTGTTTTTGTTTTCTTTTTCAGACATAAGTTTTTGCACTCCTTTCTTTTGTCTGTCTTTTTATGATTTATGTGATTTCCATTTTTCATTTTTCGATTAATTTTTACTCACAGTAATTTCTGCACATCACATTCCTAGCAAATAATCAGTAATCATCACATTTTCTATTAACAGATGTAAAGAGTTGTAATATTTAATGAGCATACTTTCAGTTTCCCCTTGAATTTCATGTTTTGTTTATAATCATATTCTGTAAAACAAGATATATTTAATTTCAAAAGGAATTTACCGGGCAAATTAAAAAAAAAGAATTTAATGAATTTTTTCATTGATAATTAATATTTCTATCGCTTCTTTTTTCTTTCATAATTATTCGTGTCTGAGCGTTTGTATTGTTTGTTTTTCTTGATTTGATTAATGAAGTACTTGTTTGATATTAAATGTGCTCTCTGTATTTGTTTTAATGTCTTAAAAGTGCATTGTAAGTGTTTGCTTTTATGTGGATTGTTTCAGTTGTTATATGTTTAAAATGAACTTGAAAGATAGTTGCAATTAGTTGCACGATATGAGAATTTTGCCTTCAAAACTGTTGAAAAAAGTGTTTGTATTTAAATTAGTATTTAAATTTTTTTTTTTTTTTTTAGGCGCCTTTCTGTCCCCATTATTTTCATAATTCACATTTGCACCATTTAATGGTTAGAAAAAGAAGCAAAATCATCCTCATATTCAAATATATGACAAAAAGGAAATTATGTTTTAAATTAAAATGTATTATGGTATGTCAAAAAGGGCGGGGGCGGTTATAGAGAAAAAATGTTTTTAATTTAATAGTAGTTGGCAAATATTGATTGTTTTTATTTACAAAATAATTATTGAGACTTATTTCCGAAAACTCTGCCATGGATCATCTGGCTTTTTCTACTGTGCTCTTTCATTTTCTAGATTCACTTTAATATTTTCTCTCATATTGGAGTATCTCAAGTCTTAGACAAAAGAGAAAAAATTACATATCTGTAATCATAAACATGTGAAAAAGAATAATACATGTATTTTTTAGAAAACATTATTGTCATATAAAGTTCACCATTATCAGCAAACTTAATCATTTATGCTTGGAATGATGAAGAGATTAAATAAGTTTTTTGTAAAGTGAGAAAAGCCCCAAATTTATAATTGTTATGGTTCTTCTTTACTAATCAATCTATTGAACCAGAAGCCTCTGGAACCCATCCAATCTGCTTGTCATTTGGGACCGAAATTTGAAGGACTCCTTTGATAGTCCCAAAGCAAAAGTTTATCTGTTGACTTGAGAAACTCAGAATCATGTTAGGCCTAAAAAAAAAGATGTTGTATTGCCCTTTAGGTGCCAAAACCAGGGTCGGTCGTTTGAAAATCTTTTTATTTTTAAATGATTTTGTTAACTCCCTCTTTGGGCTGATATTTTTCAGTTTTGAATACTTTAATACATTTTTTTTCTAAAAAAGGGTTTTAAAAAAAAAAAAAAAAAAAAAAAGTTGACCGTAGATTTCAAGAATTTTGGGTCGGTCGCAAAGGGCAATATAACATCTTTTTTTTTAGGCTTTATTTGTAAGTTGCTTCTTGCTTGATTTGCATTGCATGATGGGATGCTTCTGTCTGACAGTGCATGGCGGCTGGTCAGAATGGACCGAGTGGGGGCAGTGCAGTAAGACATGTGGGCGGGGCATGAGGATACGCACACGTCGCTGCGACAGTCCGTCCCCAGCTCACAATGGACTGCAATGCACAGGGCCAGAGGTAGAACAGAACTCATGCCATATGGATAGTTGCCCTAGTAAGTGCTGGCTATCTTGTGTGGGTGCATGTGTGTGTGTGTGTGTTTGAGGATGGAGTTCACAGGTAAGTGATAAGATGATGATGAAAGATGGACTGCAGTAAATTAGTTAATATCCGCAAGATAAGGTGTTCCGACCATATTTCGTGCATTCCGGTAACCACATTTTTTCAATCATTCATTCTTTACCAGATATTACATCATCACAAAAAAGGGACAATAGGCAATAGGGGATTTATGTGAATTTATATTCAATGGACGATATAACCAATTTATTCCTCTTTCATTTTATCTGAACTTAATTTGGTGACATTACAATAACTCATTCAGTCATTCACACTTGTCAGTCATACACCTATTGCTCTCGAAACATTTTCCATTTGATCATTATTGTTTGAAGTATGATTTGCGATTTGTTTCTTAATTTGCATGACATCTGCTTGTAATAATCACAGTTCGGATTTTGCAACTTTTGTACTTGCATACTTTAATATTTTTAAGTGCCAGGTGTGTAATGTTTATTTTCAGTATGGCAATAACTTTCTCTTATGTTCATTTTTGTACCACAACACGTACATTTTTAGGATTCATAATTATAACATTTATGAACATTCTTTAAAAACAATGTCCTCATGATCAGAACCTACAGTTCATATCATCTTTTTGGAGCCAAAAGGGAGTTATCTTGTATCATGTAATTTAGAGTTAATACTCTTGTGGTTCCAAACAGACAGTATCTTCTTCTCTATCATGAACCGGCTATAGTTATAAAATATTTCTTCCATTTTGTGTGTTATCAAAGAGAAAAGATTTAATATACATACACTTATCCTCAGGGAGTGCAGACACTTTTTAATAGAAATACCTATTTTCATGACTTGAATTTTTGTGGAGCCAGACCCTATGATCATTAACTAATGTTCACCATCTAATTCCTGATCTTTCTGTCTTGCCTCTCTCTTCAGTCCATGGTCGCTGGGGTGAATGGCAGCCATTTGAAGAATGCTCTGTATCGTGTGGGTTTGGTGTCCGTGTAAGACGGCGATTCTGTGATAACCCACCAGTTCAGTACAGAGGAAGGGATTGCGAAGGCGAGGGTGTCCAGCAGGATGAATGCTTTGCAGGAGAATGCCCAGGTTAGTGATGATGATGATGATGATGACATTGAGGAGGATGATGAGGAGGACGGTGGTGGTGACGGTGGTAGTGAGGAGGAGGAAGAGGAGGAGGTAGAATATAATGGTGAAGAATATGGTGATGATGATGAATATGGTGATGATGATGAATATGGTGATGATGATGATGATGAATATGGTGATGATGATGAATATGGTGATGATGATGATGATGGTGGTGGTGGTGATGGTGATGATTATGATGACAGTGAGGAGGATGGTGGTGGCATTGGTAGTGAGGAGGAGGAAGAGAAGGAGGTAGAATATGATGATGATGATGATGATGATGATGATGATGGTGAGGAGGATGGCGATGGTGGTGGCAGTGGTAGTGAGGAGGAGGAAGAGAAGGAGGTAGAATATAATGGTGATGCTGATGAATATGGTGACGACGATGATGATGATGACGACGACGACAATGAGGAGGATTGTAGTGGCGGTGGTAGGGAGGAGGAGGAGGAAGAGAAGGAGGAGGTAGAATATAATGGTGATGCTGATGAATATGGTGAGGATGGTGACGATAGTGGTGATGATGATGATGATGGTCGATGGTGATGATGGTCGATGGTGATGATGATGATGATGATGAAGAATATAATGAAAATGAGGATGAAGATGGTAGTAATGTTTTGTTTTTGTTCAAAATAGAGAAACATTTTATAATATCCTTCATGTACATTTACATGTAATGCTTGGTGGAATATCCATTTGAGCCATATATATGCTTCTGTTGTTGAATTGGAGAATGTTAACAAATTCATTTAAATTCTTTTGAAAAAAGGCTTTTCTTTTCCGCAAAGAGTATGTTCATACCTAGTACATGTGTTGGGACTCTTTCTTCCTTCTTTCAGTTGATGGTGGCTGGGGACCTTGGTCGTCATGGCAACTATGTGATCGAACCTGCGGCAATGGGAATACTATCCGTGAGAGGATATGTAACAACCCTGAGCCTAGGTATGGCGGGAGGGACTGCAGTGGCCTATCAAGAGAGACTAGAGCTTGTAACGTCCGACCATGCCCAGGTGTGTTCAACTATCCTTAATAATAATAATAAAAACGTTACTTGTAAAGCGCTTACCACCGAAGTCTCTAAGCGCTAAGCTCCTTTCGTTTTTAAAGTTATGGCAGTGGCTTTAGTTCCATAACTACCTTGCTTGATTTTTTTAAGAGAACTTCTCAGGTTTCTTGTTTATAAGACAGGGTATGATTGCTGATGAGGCTACCCTAGGTAAACAAGAATGTTATTATTATGCTATTATTACTTTGATGTAACTTGGCTCATTTAGTTACATTAAAAATAGCATCACAGATTTTCAAATGATGTGATAAGGATGGCCCATTTACAGTTAATCCACAAACTGCAAGCGTAGGTCCTACACACAGAGACACTCTTCCAACCAATCCTAGTTCTAAGGAATGATTCCTACTTTGAGGCCTTCAAATTTATGTGGAGAACCTTACATTCGTCTTTTTTTCTTCTAAAAAAAACTTTTCTGTTTGCTTTGAGAATTTCTAACTTTTGATGTTGAAGATAGGTATGATCATTGAATGTTAGGTTATGCATGGTAGTGGTGTGGATAGATTCATAAAAGTTATGGTTTCACCATGTGGGTAGTCCTCAAAATGAATGTCGGGTTAAAAAGGGGATAGAAAAAAGGGAATGTGAGAGAGGTATTCTATCAATTTTGTCGTATGGAGGACTTCTTGGTATGGTATAGATAAAAGTAGAGAAATACAAGAGGTATTACTTTGCAAAAGAAGTCCTGTCTGGTGAACCAGGTTATGAATGAGGAGTGACATAAAGGCTTGGCGGTCCAAACATGGTGAAACCGCAAACTTCTGAATTGATAGAAGAGTTTGAATGAATCCTTAACCTGAATCTAATTCCTTCCTCCCTGTTTGTATAGTGGATGGTGTATGGGGATCCTGGAGCATCTGGTCTACCTGTACAGTGTCGTGTGGTGGAGGACAACAGACTAGGACCAGGACCTGTACTGGACCACTTCATGGTGGACAGCCCTGTGAGGGTAGGAGTGAACAGACCATACGGTGTAATGCAGAGCAGTGTCCAGGTAAGGGTTCGTTGTTGGTCTACATTAGCGAAACATTTTAAAGTTTGAAGCAATTAAATAATAATAATAATAATAATAATAATATTCTTTTAGTCCACTCCAAATTTTATTAAACCGAAAATGGAAATTCTTGTGAATAACTCTTTACAAGTCACAAAAATAATCTGACTGCGGGATAGATAAAAAAGGCTTCAAAATTATTTAACTGTTTCCAGCACAAGATTAATCTATACCAGTGTTAATGAAGCTAATCAAACAGCAAAGTGTGGAAAAATGCTGAAATTTTTCCAAAAAAATATTGTTAAGAAAATGTTTTGGACCTAGTAAGAGCATCTCATTAAAATGTAGGAATTATTTTATCTATTTAAAATAGAGCTATACACATTTGCTTTTGTCCTATGAGTCATGACTGATCCTTTGTGACCCTGTTGATGATGGTTCTCCACAGTCTTGAGCCATATAATGGGCTGAGACTAGTGATAGTCTGTTGACTGTCTTGTACTATTGGTCCATCTACCTACCTAGTCTCTTTTGACCTTGCATCCTTGCTTAATGAGCTCCGTCTACAAATATGATTAAAGTACCTTATTTGGCTATAATCAATCTTCCGACACAGGGTAGCGTGTTTTCCGATCTGAATTATAACAAATTCATTGCTTCTCTGTTCTATCCAAGATATTCTCAGCATTTTCCTCCAACACCACATCTCAAAAGCTAAAAATCCTAATTTTATCTGTGTTCCGACTGACCATTTTGTTGCAATCATATACATTACCTAAATGTTATACTCTATTCTTTCCCTCAATTCAGTACATGGTAATTGGTCCGACTGGGACGTATGGGGTATCTGTTCAGCTATGTGCGGTGGAGGAATAAGACAGCGGTTCCGCTCCTGTACCAAGCCAGCGCCATCCCCTACAGGTCGACCCTGTGTAGGTGACAGCATCGATACAGAACCATGCAATCAACAGCCATGCCAAGGTAGGAGGGGTCCGTATGGGTGCTCCGATATTTACTCCCATGACAGTTGCTTCTAAATCTATTTGGTCAAATATTCTGTATAGGTTAGGATTAATGTATCAATTGGCTTTTAGTTTAGGTTTAAACGAATGCTAACAAAATAATTAGCATTCCTCTAGTCCGCACATTGTATAGTACCAAAATCATATAACTGGGCGGGGCTTAATGTGAACATGAACTAATTATTGGCAAGCTTATATGTCCATTGACATCTTCAAAATTTGTTTCTTTATAAAACGTTTAGTAATATACAATGATGTTTTCTAGTCTACGCTCCTTTTGCTATACGATGATTCTTTAAACGAGTTTCATATAAATTTATAAAACATTTATTAATATACAATGTTGTTTTCATAAATGTTGCTATTTATGTGTATTTCATATTTTAGAACTTTCTAACAATGATCTACTTTCTCCTGACAGTTGATGGCAAGTGGACACCCTGGTCACCATGGAGTGAATGTTCAGAGACCTGTGGAGAGAGTAGTAGACGTAAAACGCGAGAGTGTACCAACCCTGCTCCAGCCCATGGTGGCAGGCCATGTATAGGGGCAGCTGAGCTCATTCAAGCCTGTCATACACCTCCTTGTATAGGTACCTCATTTTTTCCTTTAAAATCTTCTACAAATATTTTTTTTTTTTTTACGATGATGGTAATGTAGTAATGATACAGTAATATAATATTGGATATTTTAGAGTGCACATATCCACTATGTGAGGCGCTCCGATATTACCCAAGCTCTGCTAGGCTACCTATTTCGGTGCTCACATCATTCAAGGAATGTCTTCCTAATGGTTACCAATTTAACACCTGGGTGGAGAGTGGCAAATTTACATTAATGTCTTGCCAAAGGACATTATTACTATATCTGTGGCTTCCTGCAATAATGGCAGTGCTGCCAAGTATTTTACACAGACGGCTTGCGGTATCGATGATGTGTACATGTATATACATTGCAGTTATGTACAGTATGGTTGCTTGCCAAGTACACATTATAATTACAATGAGTTTAGCTGATCAGTAATATTGCTGCAAGCATGTCAAACAATTTATTTCTACCCCAATTTTACATTTAGTATTATTAGCTCAAAGAATAATACTGAATGCTTTGTTTAAAGGCAGGCATTTTAAAGAATTTTAATAGTGCCATCTACACTTCTAAGATTGTAAGGTGAAATAACCACTCATCCAACATGTTCAGTATCCAGTGCTTAGGTACATCAATGTATTACATCACTATTATCAAACAAATTATCACATTTTCCCCTCTAGTTGGTCCAAGGACAGCCATTGCCATGGTAACAGGTAGCATCAACGGTCAGACATTAAATGGTCAACTCTTTGCCAACATCAGTGTGGACAATGCTGGTTACACCATGGTTAGTGCCAGTATGGACAATGTACCTGAAGATATTGGTAAGTCATCAACACAATTCCTAATGAGAAAGACCTTAATCTATACAGGCCCATCATAGTTCAATTTGATTGATCAGAATAATTATATTATTCAAATGTAATTGTACATTGTATTTAGGAAGACGTGCCATCATGAAAGAAGTATAAACTATACCGGATAAACACAAAAGCTACATCTGTACCAGATTTGTTAAATTTTAATGAGTGTTTGATGTAATTGAGCTTCTGTAGCTCAAGAAAAACAGAAAAAGTGGTATTAATTGGGAAGTGGTATTTACATCTATATGTTGGCATATATATTTCGGTGCTTAAATAAGAAATAAATACTGGTTTAATTTATTGTAACCTGTAACCTGTGTTGTAATCTGTATTGTTTGATTGAAATAGTGCCTTTTTATTTGTAATAGTATGTGGAAAAAAGACAAATTAAGTAAAGAATATATATTGTTTATTAACCAAGACTTAAACATAATTATTATTCACATATCATGCATATCTCGTTATTATATCATATCATGAGAGTGCTTTATTACCAATGTGGCTGTATTCTGCCCTCTTTTGATATGAACATTATAAGTGTTTCTTTTCTTAAATCTCATAAACAATATTGTCACACATATCTTCAACATCCAGGTAACGTGATGCGTATGCTGATCTCCTTGATATCCCCTGTCTACTGGACTAGTGCGTATGAGCGTGACAACACGGCTAATGGCTTCTCCGTTACAGAAGGAAACTTTGAGAGACAGACTCAAGTCCGTTTCTGGTCAGGTAAAGAAGGGCTCCAAATATATAACTCATATAATTTTACACAGAGTTAACACCCTTCTGGCTCTGAACAGATGATATCTTATTTGAAATGTGTATAGTGATCATTCATGTTGATATTTTTTTCGGGAAAGTTTGTACAGTAATTGTGCTTTCATCATGCCTTCAGGTGATGCTAGTGGTCTGTAATGTATATTGACCTGAGATTCTAGGTGGTCTGAAAACCTGATTAACAGTCTTCTTTCAAGTAATGTTTCGCAGCTAGAGCGTCAGATCAGGGCAGATCATGAAACGCATCATCCCAGCTGGTATCTCCATTAGGGCAGGGATCAGTATTTAAACAGTAAAGTAGATCTTATCCGATCTAACTCTTTGAAAATGATTTGATTTTGTTTCCATAGACGCTGCATTTAGCTTGAGTTACATCTCAGGCATGCTGATGAGCAGGTTAAGTGGATTATCTGGGCCCTGTATTATAAACAGTTGCAATCAATCGCAACTTGAAATAAATCGCAACTGCGTACTTACGAGATAGGATTTGCGGTCAATGTGACATTCATGTAAATGTTAATAGTGATTATCATGTTATCTATTTTAAAATGATGCAGATATTTATGTGACGTACACATATGAAACCCACCTCACCTCATTTCATGCTTGAAATCCTATCAAAAACAAATTATATGCACCTAAAGCACCGTTCAGATATGACGTGACAAAACCATGACAGTTTCTCATGATGACATATAATGTAAAATGCTTGACATTTCTAAATGAATATGTGTAAGACCTTCATTGACATTCATTTACACGTAAAAAAACCAAAGGTGTTTTATTGCAGTGGGTTACTGCGTCATATCTGAACGAGTCTCAAACTGCCTAAACAGCATGTGATCATTTAGAGTGAGCTCCATCCTTTTAATATATCAAGATTCCACTGCACGGAAATGAAGGATATCATGTCATAATATACCATGTTATAATAGCAGAGATCCCTTTCTTGCATGGTTCTTACAGGCGAGGAGCTGACCATGGGAATGCATTCACTAGGAGTAGATGAAAATGGAGTCTTGCAGTTGACCATCCTCCTGACCGGAGACACGCCCGAGATCTTCCCGGAGGACCAGGTCATCACACGCAACTACCGAGAAGACTACATCCAGACAGGACCAGGAGAGATCTACGGCAAGTCATCACGTCATGTCACTATCGATGGAACGGCTCTTCTATATGCCTGGAACCATACTATTCTCTATGATGATGCAGGCAGCCAGATGCCCTACCTTGTGCAGACTCTCAACACAGAGGGCGCTACAGTGGAATACAATCCTGTTGATGGGTCGCTGACCTACACCATACGCGTCTACTTTACTAGAGGTCAGTACTTGTCGTCTTGCAAAAGTTGACTGATAAAGATGTATGGAGGAATATGAAGAAGCAAAACCTTCATCTTTGGTAATAGTGTGTTCTTTTGTATGGCCTAATTTGTCATCATTTAGTTATTGTGATATGCAGTGAACCACTTGATTGGCCTGTCAAAGCTCTCAGTGAGAGGGTGCTGTAGCAGCACATTGAACAATTTTACAAGTGTTAAGTGATGCTATTCATATTTGTGACTAATACAAACAAAAACCTCTCCATGTATAATTTTAAACTTTTGAATGTTTTTCTTTTTTTTACAGGTGAACCACGAAATAGATGCCCTTCAGGCTTCTTGCTGGATCCAACTGGACCGTACTGCAGAGGTAACATCATCATTGGCTGAATCATTGTGTCAAATCATTGTCTATGATATAGCTCATTTTGAATATCCTCGTAAAGAATATTGCAAATTGAGGGTTACTGTTAATAGAAATCAAATCAGAAGTGTATCACAACGACTGAGTTGAAACTTAAACAAAGATGCATAAGTTATTATTATTATAAGTTTTGAAGCTTCTGAAATATATTATTTCATTATCCTTGTATCTGCCTAGAAAAAAATAAGTAATTTTGCCATTGCCAATGATTTTTCATGAAACAGATCATCCTAGCTGGTATCTCCATTAGGGCAAGGATCACTATACAATAGTACAATGGTTTAGAAATCAAGGAATACAAATTATTATAATAAAAAATTTAAAAAAAATCAAAAATATATAATGATCATAATAATAGTAGTAGAAGAAGTAGTAGTATTAGCAATAATACAAATAATGATAATAATAACAATGATAATAACAATAACAGCAAGAACAATAGAAACAAAAACAAAATTCCTCCTTACCAAAAATTATTCAGAGGTTTCTGAAAACAAGTGCATCTTCAACAAAACTTTAAGGAGAGCGACAGATGGGGCTTTTCTTATAAAATAAAAAATATATTTTAACTTGTTGCTCGTTGATTTTTACAAAGTTTGCAAAACTTTTTCTTTGTGCAGATATTAATGAGTGCCTGCAGAGGAATACATGTTCCCATTTCTGCCAGAACTACTACGGCGGTCATGTCTGCGCCTGTCCCTCTGGTTTCAGACTCAACAGATTCAATGAACGCACCTGTGACGGTAAGAATAAGAATGTCTTAATACAGTAGATGTAATTGTTGGAATGTAACCGAGGGTACATGTACATACATACCACTGTTCTAAAAGTTGAATGATAAGGCAAAAACCTTTGGTGAGAATGACCTACACCACCAAGAAACTACAAAATAAATTCACCTACTCTTACATAATCATGAGGTCTGCTAAAAAAATCATTGGTGTCAACATGATGGTAATTATTCAGGGCTCGGAGCGGGGTAAATGAAATGTGTGCTACTTTTTTGGAATGGTTCATAATTCCTGCGTCTGATATTTAAATGCTCTTTTGTAAAAGAAATGAAAATTATGGTATTTCTGTTGTTATCATGTCACTTAAACCTACCTGCAAATGTAATGACTGAAATAGTGGACTCTACCTCTCCATTACTAAATCTTCACTTTTTCTTGTTGCTGTAGACATCGATGAGTGTCGGTACAACAATGGAAACTGTCCGTCCAGTGAAGAGTGCCAGAATACCGAAGGATCTTTCCGATGCGTGCAGCATTGCACTCGGGGAACACGCAGGATACCAGGCACAACAAGCTGTGGCGGTAAGTCAACATTAGTTTGGGTATAAAAGGAGATAGTGTATTGTCCCTGGTTAACGATTATGACTACCAGTGTATGAGATAAATATTATGGATTTTTTATCTTAAAGATAAACTTGAGTTTTGGTAATGATATACAATAGATTTTTACAGAATCCAACAAAACTTTCACTGAATGTTCAAGATTACAAATAAAGGACATGTGCCAACGATTTTGATAGAAAAAGTGTAGGGGCTGAGTAATGAGTATAGAAAGATAAGGACATCCAGGTAACTAGCCCCGTCACTATGTGCAAATGAGAGTTGTGGTTTTATTGAAGAAGATTTCCAGCAAGTTTTTGTGAGTTTGTTTTTATTTTACTGGGTCAAACTATCAATCTGCTGTAGGTATTATGATCAATCCGTTGGCTGCCCAGAAGAAGTTTGTTCCTGCCATTTACAATAACATACCTCTTACAGCTTTCTTGCGGGCAGCAACAGTATGGTAGCATTAATGGCAGCAGTAGCTGAAGCAGAACAGTCTACTTTTGTAATGTTAGTTATGGAAGTCAATTAGTATTAGCAGCAGGAGGCGCAGCAATCTAAAATAAAACAGTAGCAGTTAATCAAACACAGTAGTCCATTGTATGATATTAAATAAAGATGGTAAAGTTTAACGAACGTGGGTTGTAGGTTGTGTAGACTTGTTCCATTATCTAAATTCCCTAGATGCTTATTGTAACTAACTTTAGATTGTATGCAATACATGTTGCCATGGTAATAGCCTTCTCCATAATGCACTTTCAGATATCAATGAATGCCAGGAGTCTCCCAACATCTGCTCTCATCAATGCAGCAATACTCAGGGAAGCTACCAGTGTTACTGCAATAAGGGATACCGTCTTAGGGGAAAGAATCAATGTGAAGGTAAGAATCATCCTTTTAGTATTCATTCATTTGAGTGGAATGGAGAGAAGAGAAGAGGATTAGGGGAGGGGGGGGGGTCAATTCAGGCTATGGTAGGGGATTGAGCCACCAGTGTTACTGTAGAAATTGTCTCAGGGGAATTAATCAATGTGAATGTAAGAATACTCATTTTCATTCATTTGGGTGATATGGAGAGAAGAGGATGGGGGAAAGTAGGGGATGTAGAATAATAATTGTGAAGTCAAGCGGTCTTCCTTGGTTATTCATTATGTCATTTGAGTAAGTTGAAGACAAGTTTATTCAAATGACATTTAAATGTAATATCAATCAAGATTCTTTCTTTTTATGTAATCAGAGGGTGTTTCACAAAGCTTTTTTTTAATGACAAATGACAAAAATCATTGACAATCCACTGATAACCAATCAGAAACAAGGATTTCACTAGCTTATAACAAAAACTGTCATTTGTCACTGATGACAAGTTTTGTGAAACGCCCCCTAGTTTAATAATAAAGTAGAGATATAACCAATATTTCTTTTCTTTATCTGGATTGATTTAGATGTGAATGAATGTGAGGAACACAACCCATGTCAGAACAATCAGGACTGCATCAATCAACAAGGTCGTTATCGCTGTATAACGGTCTGTCAACAAGGCTTTGAGAAGGCTAGGAATGGCTCATGTATAGGTAAACATCATTTAAAGCCCCACTGCACTACTTATAGCTACTTGCGCCCTCTATATAGCAATGATCCCCTTTTTCTTATGTCAATTGAGAGCTGATTTGATGAGATAACCCCCTGTCAGTGACCTTGCAGGGAGGTCTAATCCCTCCTGGCCAAACTAGTGCAGACAGGCTTTAAGGCTTGTTCAGATATGATGCAGTAAAAAAACCTGCAAGAAAACCACATCTTTTGTAACAAGTGAATGAATGGCAACTGGGTGCAATAAAATTCCTATGCATCTTTGAATAACACCGTGTTATAAGACACAGAAATGTGAAGCGTATTACACTTCATATCATCATAAAAACACAGAGATTTTGCTGCGCAATATCTGAAGGAGTCTCCATGTGCCTCCAAGTTAATGAACGGTTATTATTGACATGACTGTGCATCGTAAAACGACCACAAAGTGGCATGTCGCCTTTTTTATTTCAAGGAAAATAAAGTTGCATTTAGTGAGCATGGTCAAATTTGACTTTTTCTTCTTAAATTTTGTTGAAAAAGTACACTGTCTGTCTTTTATGTTTAATATCTCCAAATTTTGATGTATCAACTATGCTTTAAAAAATAAGTCTTAAAAAAATATGCTCTAATGCTCTCACTCTTCGTGATAAAAAGGAGGCGCAATGGCTCAGTGGTCCCGGGTTCGAAGCTAGGTCGATGCGCTAGTGCCCTTTGGTAAGGCATTAATCCTCATTACCAAGGTCAAGTACCCTCAGAGAGGATCTAAAGCAGTTGGTCCCCTGGTTGATTACTTACAAAACAAACTAAAAACAAAAGTTGATATCTCAAACTTTACAACTTGATCAAAGTCAGGTTGTAGAACCCTGTCTAAACGCAGCTTTCAACACAATTGAAGGAGTGTAGTAATATAATGGACATGTCTTTCAACACTTTCACCTACGTACATGTACATGTATTATTGTTTCATTGAAAGTCTCTCCTTTGTTTCTGTTTTAATACCAGATATCAATGAATGCAGAACCAATCGTCACGAGTGTGCTGCTACTCAAACCTGTATGAACTCCATGGGTAGCTATGCTTGCCTCTGCCCCCGTGGTTTCCGTGCAGAGGGCCGACGTTGTAATGGTACGAGACAGATCTTAAGAATCAGATTACTTCACATTTTTTTGTTTTACCTTAGCTGTGTGAAGCATGGAAACATGAAGATAGCATAATAGATTTTTTGTTTACGTGTATGGAAAAAGAAGGTACTCAGAGGATGATTCCGTCACTGCAAATCCTATTTAAAAGTCTCTTATTTTTTTAATTAATGAATATTACTACATGAAACTATATGATACTATATTACTGTCATTGTACATGTAATTGTGCTAAATATGTTTGCCAGTTCACTTAACTTTTATGGAGATTTAGTCCATCTTTGAGCATCACTCATGAGTGATGCTCAAAAAATATTTGGAGGAGCATTCATTTTGATTACTGGTTTATCATTGCTATTTGTTATGTCTCTATTTACTCATTCCAATCAAGTTATTAGGTGAAACCCAATCTTAGTAGAAAATTACTCTACAAGAAAGTGGGAAAAAAAATCATGAATTGTTAAAAGTTATAATCTTCATGTGTATGGGCATTTAAAGTGATGTCACTGTGACACAGTACTGGACAACTTTCTTATTTTTGTCAACACACAAAATGGCAGAAATGTCAATTTGTCAATTTCTATCACTCTGATGAGTTTATCCTTTATAAAGGGCCTACCATAATATATTTTGAGTCGTACCCCAAGTCTGAAGAGAAAAATTGAAATTTAATGATTTTTTTAGTACAAGACAAACAGGGAGTGTTGTCCATGACTACATCTCAATCCATTGACCATATTGCTAATTGGATTTTCTCATAGATTTACTGCTCTCATATTTCAAACATTCATAATAACTCTCTTATTATTTGTCCGCTTTCACACAAATGAAATTAAAAGTCAAATTGTGTAATTTTTATTTTCTCCCCATGCAGACATCAATGAATGTGCCAACCGACCTTGCACGTATCAGTGCCGTAACCTCCAGGGCGATTACGAATGTATATGCTCACCGGGGATGATGAGGGCGCCAGATAGAAAGACTTGTATCGGGTTCGAGCAAAAAGTAGAGCCCCCGACGGTCTTGGAATGTATGAATGGATGGCGCCGTGTGGCAGGCAGATGTGTTGGTAAGTGCTATTATATCAAATGATGACGCGGATCCTAATCGTAATTTTGATAACGACTGGTCATTAGTAAAATCATGTTATAAAACATAATCTTATAAAACAAATAATACTCATTATTTTGTTCGGGCATTAGTAAACTTACCCACACTTGGTACCTTCAAAACGGTCCAAACACCCTCGGATATCACCTCCGGCGTGTAAGACTGTTCTAAAGGTATCTTGTGTGGGTTATTCTTACTAATGCCCTCACTGCTGTGTATTATTTGTATAATGGTGGTATCTTCCTTGCAAATTTGCATGTATAAGGCCTCGTTACGATGACGTAAAGTGCAATATGCTTCACATTCCTGTATCTTATAACACAGAGCTCTATAATTACGCCTATGACCTCTGTTAATTTAATTAATTTATTTTATTCATTCATAGCAACCAAGGGTTGGATTGATAATAATACATACATTTTCAACATAATTATGAACATTATTAAATTCAGTACAATGAAATTGATAAATTATGAATAGAAATACATGTAGATCATTAATACAAAAAACATTACAAATCATTCAGGTATATCATATTACAAATAAATCATTACAAGAAAAAGGGGGAAACAACATAAACTTGAATAGACAAGAACAGGGAGCAAGAGAGGGAAAAAGAAAGAAAGTGAAGAAGTGAAAAAAATGCAATGATCTCTTCTGATCAATCAAGTAAACTATACATCCAAATATAAAAAGATGCCTTTCATTTACAACCCCTGTTTTGGGTGGCAGTCTGCTTCAATTTTAGATCAAGTATATACATGTTTGCTTGGTGTAGGTTGACTGTTAGGTCCAAGTTATTTTGTGAGACGAAGCTAAAACCATCCATTTTGTTTTAATTTCTATAGTCTAATACTACCCACATTTTAAATAGACCATTATATGGGCACGTTGATCGAAGGATGTCACGTCTGACTTCCATGGATGGCGAGGAGTACGTTACAAGTAGCTCTAGATGTAAGATTGACTTTGCAAGTGGTCAATTTATGTACAACCTGTAATATCCAGCATTGGTTTCTGATGGCACTATAACAGCAATATATTCAGTAATTGAATATCATCTATGATATAAATTGGCTCTCAGTAGTCATATTGTCATAAATACCACAACCCTCAACCCTCTCTCTCTCTCTCACATGGTGTACCCTGTATAAATTCCACATTGTTAATGAGCATAGTAAATTGTAGTCTCAGGAGAGACCATTTGAAATTGGTTTTCCTGATAATGTTACTTTTATGTTGGAAGGAACTGTCATGATTTTGTCTTCCTTGTTGTCCCTTTGTAGATGTGAATGAATGCCAGCTAGCACATCCCTGCCGGTATAGATGCGTTAACACCGAAGGTAGTTTCATGTGTGAATGTCCGTCAGGTTACCGCTTATCAGCAGACAGAATATCTTGTGATGGTGAGTGGAAAGATTGCATTTA
The DNA here is from genome assembly GCA_035222895.1 of Strongylocentrotus droebachiensis. Classification (NCBI taxonomy): domain Eukaryota; kingdom Metazoa; phylum Echinodermata; class Echinoidea; order Camarodonta; family Strongylocentrotidae; genus Strongylocentrotus; species Strongylocentrotus droebachiensis. Next base: position 416,319 of record JAVYIG010000024.1, read on the forward strand.
TCTGATATCGTACCTTTCATTTAATTCTTGTTGGGGACAAATCCAAAATGAGTATCCACAATTTTTCATCTTGCCACTTCCGCTTTATGTGTACCAGTCACCTAAAAAACAATTTGCGTTTAGCTAGAAAATGTTAAACTCAACCTAACATAAATTTACTTGGCATTCTGTAGGTTAATGGTTCAGGAGTTTGAAGAAAATGAAGGATATTACACAAAACCCAGGGTACACTTAACCCATGTCTGACTTTGGTTATGTGTGCACTGTATTCTATGCGAGCGCCTACAAGTGCGCCAACTACTCAATAAGTCTCATTATTGTTCACCGAGAGTACATTTAAACTGCATTATTACCCGTATCAGACATCTGAGCTGGTCATTTACAAAACCGTATTGCCCTAGTTTTCACTAGCAGTGGGACCGGAGGGGTATATTCTTTGTATTTTCCTTAGTCTCCCTGCGCGTATTGACTTTGCGTGTAGAGACGAGTGAAAATATACCTTGGTATTTTCCACGGTCTCGCATCCGGCCTGGCTTCTTGAATTGACTGCGCCGTATTTTATCATTTTCATTGCGCATCTATTATGCGTACGAGAACCTGCGCACTTTGCGCGCACTCTATTGTGACGTAATAATCACACCAAATGCACACAGTTTGCACTGTATCGAAAATTGTGTCAAGCACTGGATGCACAGTGCTGGTTTGACAAAGTTTGTTCAGTTCTTGAGATTGTCATGGTGGATGTCTGTATTTGCTCTAGATGTCTGATTTGGATAACAATAAAAATATTGACTGGCTTTACTTTCGGGGGATATCAGAAATATTGACCGCGCTAGGACCATATTGCCCTCGTCTTTCGACTCGGGGCAATATGATCTGAGCTTGGTCAATATTTCTGATATACCCCTCAAGGCCAGTCAATATTATATAAATATTCTATATAGAAGTTGTATTTGAGGCTCATATTTTGAATACAGTATAGCAACATGGTACCCTCTTACATCAAGAGCTAAAAATGTTTTAGTGATGATATAATTTAATCCTCATTGGCAGAAAGTTTTTCATCAAAGATGAAGCCCACTGTGAAAAAGGAGAGTAAAAAATCACTGAAAGTTTGAAGAACATTGGACTGATATGAAATAATTCATTACTGATTCAAGTACAAATTGACAGCTTTAGCAATAATGAGAGTACAGTACCAAGCATTAACATCCTTTTCTGTATGGTATGACATTTGGAAATGAGTGGTTTGCATGTCACATTAAAAGTATCATCTCAATGTTGACCTTTTGTTTTTACCAGACATCAATGAATGCATCGAGCACAACATACAATGTGGGGGCAACGACCTCTGCTTTAATCGTCAAGGCAACTACAGCTGCTTGGAAACGTCCTGTCCACAATATTATGAGAGGGAACGCTTTACAGGGTATGTTCTCAACACCTGCTTTTAGTTTGGAGTACCAGGGGGGTGTTTCACAAAGATCCTAAGTAGAACTTAACTTTAAGTTGGACTTAAACATTATGGAGAGCCATTTGTAGCCTTTAAATAAAATATATTCAAAAGCAAAAATTCAAGTATTTTAGACTTTTTATAAATTCCACATCAAGAACATGAAATCTCCTTGAAAATAGAAAATATGATTGATTTGAATCAACATTTTATGCCTTAACTTTTACAAAGTATTTCCATAATTGTTAAGTTCAACTTGGGATCTTTGTGAAACACCCCCTGTAGGCTCTGGTTAATAATAATAATAATAATGGGTTCTTGTCTATCGCTCATTTATGTCTGTCAAACTTAACGCTCCTGATGCTCTAGCATTTTGAGGAATTATTAATCCTGCCAAGTCAAGTTGAGTGGGGCAAATGTAGATTGATATTTAAGTGCCAATATTGTCTTTCCAAGGACATTAGTGCTGTGGGAGGGATTTGAACTCCTTACCCTATGGTTCACAGCCCAGTGACTTATCCGTTAGACCACAACATATCTACATTTGGCTTGAATAATTCATTGACAGCATGAGGTTCAAACAAATCTCAACAGAGAATTAATTCTGCAAAATCAAAACCATTGTGTGCTTGATAATAGGATTACATGTGTAACATTATGATGTTATTTATTCATTTGCTTCCACAGAGCTTTTGGAATCATTACCCTGGCTTTAACTATGATAGCCACTATCAATGCTCAGTGCATTTTAAAGAATATTCCTACCTGTTAATAGCCACTGCATCTGGGTTAAGAGTGGGAAATGTAGATTGATGTTTGCCATAAAACATTGTTGTGACAAGGCTTGATCCACTTATGGCCCTTCTCCAAGCCTTCAGCATCCATCTGGATAAGGCCAAATGTTCTCATATCTTCTTATAGTGTCTCCTTCCTGGTTTGGAAGGTCTACAAATCTACCTGATGTACGTGCTTCACCCATATTGCCACCCAAACACTTGGTCAGAAATAATTTTTTTAATTGTTACTGTTTGCCTTGTGTATTTAAACGCACCTCCCATCTCCCTTTACCTCACAGGTACTGCGTGAGGTCTTGCCCTGCAACATTAACAAGATCAGAATTACAGCTGTGTGAAAGCCTGCCTGGTACCATCCAATTCAGGACCCTTGCCTTGCTAACAGACACATCGGCTGGGCGGGATCTACTCAGGCTCAGGGTCGTCAGATCTGATGGTACCTACCATACAAACACCTACTTCAGTATTGAGAATACACAGGTAAATATTCAATATTGACTGGATTCGAAGGAGATATTGATACAATATTGGATGGCCTTGAGGGATAGAATCATATTGCCTGGAGCTGTAAGACAAGGGCAGTATGGTTCAGATATGTCAGTTCTATAATCCTTTTGAGATACAGAGCTGAGGTATCTTTTCATGTTGAATAAACATGTGGCTTACTGACAATGGTTGCTTATTAGCTTGTCTTAGGCGCCACGGATTTATTCAACTGGCATTCGGAATGCATGTAGAATGCATGTAGAATGTCCTATTCAGAATCTATTGTTCGTTAATCCACATTCCAGAATGTACCTAGAATGTAGCTAGAATGCGGTAATTAACGTCTTAATTGGCGCATTCTGGGTACATTCTGGAATGTCCCATGAATAGGCCATCCGAACAAAGGCGATATCGATCGGCAGCGACTACCTTCTTGATATTGCATGCCGGAATAGTTTCGATATAGAATGAACCATAAGAATTGTTTGAAATCAACAGATATTTAATTGGTTTCGCTTCTGTCTCTCCCGCGATCGGTTGCATTTATGGACTTACTTTTATTTATTTCCGACGGCTAACCGGTAACATCAGTGATATTTAATTGTTTTCGCTTGTAGCTCTCTCTCACCATTTATTTCTCAAGCGTCGGTGATATTGTATTTGATTTTCTTTCTTTTCTTCAGCTTATTAAAGATGGTGAAAAGAGTAGAAAAAGATTGAGAAAGAATGAAGACAGATTTATTATGACATTCCCGCCAGACCGCCACAAATATGTTCTGAGTCTGCGCTCTCAGAACAAAGGCGCGTTACAGTGTCAAATATACGCGGTGTTTTGAAACGTTGGTGTTGATTGAGATGATATGCCTCATTAAAGATGGTAAAAAGAGTAGAAGAAAGATTGAGAAAGAATGAAGAAAATATTTTGCATGAAAATGCGGATGAATCTGAGTGATCAAAATGAGAGGAATAAAGAGGATGCAAGAGATGGTGGGTGTTGAAAGGACTGAGGACTAATGAAATGATACATTTAGATAAAAAGCGAGAGTGGATATTTATGGTTACCATCTTATTTTTAAACTTTTTTTATTGGCAGGGATGGGGGTCCGTTTTTGTTTTGTTTTTTTTGGCCAGGGAGGAAGCAGCCTTGCCCCGTTGCCCCCCCCCCCCCTCCATGCGTCTGCGCCTGAAGAAAAGCACATGCGAATAATCTTATTTCCAAACCGAGACGCACATTATTTTGTTTGTGGTCTGTGCTTTTATGTTGCGTATAATTTGTTTGTTTAGCGCACATTATCCTACTTTACCCCCCACCCCCCCTTTTTTTTTTACATCACCTACTTTATCAAACCACTCTAATTTTTTAATTCCATCTCTTAGAAATAATGTTTTTTTTTTTTTTTTTTTTTTATCTTTAATTATAAATAAAACTTACTTCATATTTAAATTTCATAAAAATTGTAGAGGGTGTGATTATTTATTCCAAAACAAATAAAGAGAAGGTCATATATAGATCAGTAGAGAGTGGCGGGGGGGGGGGGGGGGAGATGAAAATTAAGTGAGAGGGGAATTGCAGAGAATGAGGGAAAGAAAGAGAATGCAAGAGATGGTGAAATCTAATTGTAGTCTTTCTTATTTCTTATTTCCAATCTAACTGTATTCTCTAAAAATTGAACGATGTTATCTCACGCCACATGGCATGTGGACAACAACATGACATGTGCGCAACAACGACATACATATAATGACATATTTATTATGGCATTCCCGCCACAAATATGTCGGCGCTCTCAAAACAAAGGCGCGTAACAATGTCAAATATACGCGTGTTTTAAAGTTTGGTGTTGATTGACATGACGCCTCATTTTAGATAACAAGGAGACAGTGTTGATTCGAGATAGAGATTGATTTATTATTATCGAGAGAGAGAGAGATTACAGGTGTAAATTGGCCGTATGCCTATCACAATCCTAAAATGTTGGATTATTTTGTAATACACAAATGTTTTTGTCATCGGAAATAATTGCTCCTCACCATGGCATTTTACCAGTCGCAACAAGGACATTCAAATAATGACAGATTTATTATGACATTCCCGCCACATGTCGGCGACCTCAGAACGGAGGCGACGTAACAATCATAAATATCGCGGTCTGTTGGAACTTGGGTGTTGATTACAACATTTCCAAGATACAGTCATCAATCCAACTTTCTACTTCATTCGTGCCTTTTCATCGTATCCACCAAAAGATCAATAGACATATCAGAATCTCGATATTTAATTGCTTTCGCTTCTCTCTCTCTCTCTCATCACTGCCCCTATATCGTTATCCTTGTTATAACTCTCGGTCTCATTGATTGTGACATTACTAAAACAAAAAAGATTGAAACGCCAATGACAATATTTTTTAATGGCATGCAAATATACACAAATAGGATAACATAGAGCATTTAAAAAATGAATTTCCTTGTTTAAAAGACCTTGTTTAAAAGATGAATACAAATAGCTCTTACTCCTTCTAAAAGTGGCTCCGCGCTGTTTATATAAAATTATACTTATTCATATTCCAACACTATGTCGGCAGAAAATTGGAAAGACAAACAATTTATTTTATATAAATGTAATCTTTTTCGAGCAGGAAAATACTTGTATTAGAACTCGTTCGTAGCGTCAAAATTCATTTTACCAGTTAAGAAATAAAGCGGCCGCAACTTTTTTGGGAGAACGAATGTTATACCTTGTTTAAAAGATGAATACAAATAGCTCTTACTCCTTCTAAAAGTGGCTCCGCGCTGTTTATATAAAATTATACTTATTCATATTCCAACACTATGTCGGCAGAAAATTGGAAAGACAAACAATTTATTTTATATAAATGTAATTTTTTTCGAGCAGGAAAATACTTGTATTAGAACTCGTTCGTAGCGTCAAAATTCATTTTACCGGTTAAGAAATAAAGCGGCCGCAACTTTTTTATGGGAAAATAGAAACGTAATACCAAGATATTTTGTTTCTTCAATTAGGAGACAACGTGTTTACGCTGTTATCAACTTCAGAATATCAGAAGTTGGTAGAACGAAAGTTATACCTTGTTTAAAAGATGAAAAAAAATAGCTCTTACTCCTTCTAAAAGTGGCTCCGCGCTGTTTATATAAAATTATACTTATTCATATTACAACACTATGTCGGCAGAAATTTGACAAGGAAAACAATTTATTTTATATAAATGCCATCTTTTTCAAGCAGGAAAATACTTGTATTAGAACTTGTTCGTAGCGTCAAAATTCATTTTACCGGTTAAGAAATAAAGCGGCCGCAACTTTTTTATGGGAAAATAGAAACGTAATACCAAGATATTTTGTTTCAGAAGTTGGGAGAACGAATGTTATACCTTGTTTAAAAGATGAATAAAAATAGCTCTTACTCCTTCTAAAAGTGGCTCCGCGCTGTTTATATAAAATTATACTTATTCATATTACAACACTGTCGGCAGAAATTTGACAAGGCAAACAATTTATTTTATATAAATGCAATCTATTTTCGAGCAGGAAAATACTTGTATTAAAACCAGCTCGTAGCGTCAAAATTCATTTTAACGGTTAAGAAATAAAGCGATCGTAACTTTTTTTTTATTGGGAAATGGAAACGTAATTCCAAGATATTTTTCCCTTCAATTAGGAGACAACGTGTTTTCGCTGTTATCAACTTCAGAAAATCAGAAGATGAGAGAACGAATGTTATACCCTGTTTAAAAAGATAATTAGAAATAGTTCTTACTCCTTCTAAAAGTGAGCCGCGCTGTCGAACCTTATGAGGTATAGTCGCATTTGAAATCACGCATCTCTGATTAATCGCCAGCGTCTCGGGCATGCTTTTTCATCGCCCAATTCTCAAAAGTCGATCGATTTGCGCCTTTGTCTAGAGAACAAAGGGGCATTCCAGAATGCATTCCAGAATTCGTACAGAATGTGCGCATTCTGGAATGCCCCTTTGTTCTCTAGACAATAGGCACAGGTCGCATCGATTTTTTGGGAATGTGGCTAGAATGTGCGCATTCTGGATACATTCCAGAAAGATTACAAGGGCATTCTGAATGCATTCCGAATGCCAGTTGAATAAATCCGTGGCGCCTTAGTATGAGGTACTTCTAGCTAGCTTAACTTCAGTTTATATAAAAGTCCTTCTTTCATATTCATGTCTAACTATATTTTCATAAGATAAATTAATGGATATCAATCAGTGATTTAACCTCACATTTTTATGGTCAAAGCTTTCACGACCCTTTACATATTTCCTCTTTTCTTTCTGATATCTTTAGGTGCCTTTCAATATCCGGACCGAGTCGAGTGGCCGGGGAGTTCTTTCAACCAGACTCAACCTTCAGGAGCCCAGAGACTATGTGATTAAAGTGAGAGCTCAAGGTTTCTCAGGATCTCACATCTCGACCCACGTTGAACTGGACAATGTCTTCCATATCCACGTCTCAGTCTCTCAGTTCCCGTACAGTAACTCGTAGAAGGATGCCACCCCTGCAGGGTTCACCGTCAAGTAACATGAACAAAAGAAGGAGAATAATAATTGCGACATTTTTGGACAAAAGGCCTATGACTTGTTGCCGTGTTCTCTTTGATGCAAACTGCTTGTAAGGTTTAGGGGAATCCTGACTCGCTACAGGAAGGACAGGATTAAGCCTTTGAACACCATGTGTGTCTTGATCTTCAGAAAGGATGCCTTTTCTAAAACTTACTTTGCGTCAAATACAGAGGTTCATGTTACAAGAATCCGTATAAATAGTCTTCATTTGGTGTTAGGCAACAAGATGCACTATCCATCGATGTCAGCATTTCTAGCTTACGAGTTTGGGAGCACTGTTTCAAAGACCCTTCTGCTTGAACATTGTTGCCAATTTAATCATTGGACCAGGCATCTTGTAAATATTATGACAAATGTGTGCTAAATAGTGGAGGTGATTTTTAAAGGTTTTCTTCAGTCGATGATGGTGCTAGCTAGTCGTGTGGATCAACCCCTATGTGGAACATGTATTCTTTCAAATTAGAATAAAAATTCTAATGGATATACTATGAATGTTTTTCTGTCTATAATATGTATTTAAAATTATTCATTTTTATTTTTATACTCTGTCATGTGTGCTTTTATTACAGATTATGTAATGCTAACGAGGTCATACTTTCAGGCCAAGCAATAAGGTGCTATTCGTCATGTAACCTTTAAATTGTTTAATTCCTCCATTTTAATTCTCCATTTTAATCAAGGACCCATAAATTTGTTCAGTTTGACTCTTCACTTACATATATCTTTCTTTTTTGATAGCAAACAAAGACAAACTTTTCTACACTCACTTATCATGAAACGCATATTCTATTAAGAGGAACCTTAAAGTTGTTATGTAAGATTAGCAAAAATTGCTAATTTGCCCCAAAAAATATAAATCAAATTACATTACTGATAAAGTAAACAAATTAGAATCCATAATTTACTTGACCTCTTAAAATTTGTGAAATGTGTGCCAGGGATTGGATATAAGTTGTTTTCATACGTACCGCTACAAATATGTATGATTACACATAACTTTAGAAATTCCTGTCCATTTCTTGTGTATAATTTGATCAATTCAAATTCATAAGTGCGGCATTGCCATTGTTATTATGCTTATGCTTAAGATGAAGTTGTGTATGAAATGTAATAGTTAAGTTGTGTACGTTGTGGCTGCATTCATGGAATGAAATTTAAAATCAGTTACATGTCCTTATTAAGTTTCTTATCTCTATTTATTTTCTACTTTGTATGTTATATAGAGATTGTACATACAGTTATTCATCTTTTTAACATCCATGTGTTTCATTGTTCCATTACTGTTCTGACGGCATGATTTAAAATGGCAACACATTCAGACAATTTGTTTCTTTCATATAAATGCTTCTGATATTGAATAGTGTCTATAGACATAGTCATGCAATGTCGGGTTTAAAACAGTTTCTTATTCAGAAAGAAAAGGTTTATTTATTAAAATTCTTGTTAGTGTTCCTTTATAACATTTTGATTCTTATGGAAAAGGAGAATTTATATCAAGCAAAATTAATTTTCACAATTTGATATTAATAAGATTATGAGATTGAAAAAACATACGGAAACGTAATTCTTGATATACTACCACAGATTAGTAATGCAATATTCATCAAATATGACTTGGTGTTTGGAATGCTTATTGTAATGTAGAGAATATAAGAATATTTGTTTAGCTTAATCGGTCTGTCTCATAAAAATTGATTTCAATTTCTTTGCAAATCTACCACTTGTTTGAATATTTAAATCATGTGAAGTATCACAAAATGATGGACAAAAGCTATAATATGTATCTCATGTCTTTTAAAGTATTTTTGAATCGTGACTTTTACAATCTTGGAAGAAAGTGAATCGTCCAAGAACAAATAAACAGTTATATATATGACTACATTATAAAGATAGTGAACAGGGTTCGTGTGATGTTTCTTGCTGAAGATAATCTTGTGCATTTAATGTTGTTTGTGTCAATTAAAGAAGATAGTAATGCAAGGAGGAATTGCGAAGTGATAAATGAGTCCTTTTGCGAGTTCTCGAGAGGAATTTTGAGTTATCCAAGATTACCCTTATCAGAGCTTTGTATTTAGTATGCTAATAATTCATGTTTGCGAGTGCATTTTAATAGTGAATATGCACTTCACGCAGTTTAAAGGGAAATCTAACCCAAATAGACAACTACTCTAAAAGAAAGCAGAAAAATCAGAAGCAAACTGATGAAAGTTTCAATTAAATCTGAATAAATATATGAAAGTTATGAAATTTTGAAAGTTGTAATCACCATAGGAATGGGCTACTCAAGTTGGCTGAAGTGGTAATGTCAATGTGATGTAGTGCTGGACTACTTCCCCATCTGTTCCAACATATGAAATGACTAAAATTTAAATTTTTCAAAAATTCATTGCTCAGGAGGGTCCATTCTTTTTAGAGGACCTATAAATAATATCCTATCTATAATATGTTTTGAGTAGTGCCCCAAGGGAGGAAGAACTTTATGAGAAAAACAGAAATTAAAGATATTTTTGTACACAGCAAATGGGAGAGTTATCCACGCCCTACGTCACAATCCACTGACCGAACTACCAATTTGAGATTCGCATAGACTTTAATAGTGATCTCATATTTCAAACATTCATAACTTCCTCACTATAGGTCCCATCCATTTCAAACTTTTGCCATTCTGTTTGTTATTTTTCTGCTTTCATAAAAAAAAATCAACTTATTACAAGGGTTGGATTGCCCTTTAAGTTACAATCGTAAACTGAACAGGACTTGTTATCCAGCTCAATGTAACTTAATGCAGTGCATATCTAGTACATATCACTAATGCATAAGCTTTGTTTTATAAAATGTGTCTACAATGCAAGTATAAAGTCAATAAAGAAGCAACTAACCTGATCAAAACCTCAACAATCACACATTTTTGGAGGCCGCCATTTGCTTTCAATAACACATAAGTGCAACCAAACAGTATGTCTCAGTATGCGAATCAATGTCCTTACCATTTGAAGCTACGTGCATTTCATTGCGGCCTAGTTTTGTACGCGCCAGGGATACGCGCATCTCAGCCGTGCATTGCCACCAAAGCCGTGGGGTTATCACCTTTTGATGGGAAATTTTTGGCATAGTAAACTTAGTACGAAAGAAAAGGTGCTCTGTCACGTGTTGTCATTTGACCAATTTGATTGCCTACATTCTTGAACCCCCTTTTCACAATACTGTATCTATGCATTAGTTTTGTTAAAATTGCGATCAAAGAGGAAGATTATAGACTCATAATGGAAAGAGCAAAGGGATATAGAAAAGAAAGGAGAGGCAGAGAGATAATTCAAGTGAGAGACAGAAAAAGAGGTAGAGGTAGAGATATAGAGGGAGAGAAAGAGAGATAGAGAGAGAGAGAGAGAGAGAGAGGGGGGGGGGTGAGTAAAAAAAGAAAAAACGGGTGATTGAGAGAGGGAGAGAGAATAGGGGGAGTGGTTTAGTGGTGGTTATATTACCTGACTGCTAAGCTTAGAAAGCATAAATGCTTGTTAGTAAGCTACCAGAGGACTGGCAGGGTTAGTTCCTCTCCGACGGACCTGGTAATGAGGAATAATGCCTTGCCAAAGGGCACTAGCACATCAATTTGGTTTCGAACCCGGGTCGCCGGATTACCAGACCACTGCGTGTAAGAGAGATAGGGTCAATGTCGCTATTTATAAGGACCGCCATTAATAATTTGAGAAAAGGGTCATTATTCATAAGGGTCGATCATTATTTATAAGGACCGCAATTTATAATCAAAGAAGAGGGTCGGATTCATAATACTGAATCGGGGTCGTTATTCATAAGGGTCCCTATTCATAATACTAGAAAAGGGTTGCTATTCATAACAGGAGAAGAGGGTCGCTATTCATAAGACGACAAGAAGGTCGCTATTCATAATAGGAGAAGAGGGTCACTATTCATAATAGTAGAAAAGGGTCGCTATTCATAATACGAAATGAGAGTCCCTATTCACAATACAATGAGAGGGTCCCTATTTATAATACAAAATGAGGGTCACTATTCATATGACTTGAAGAGGGTAGCTATTTATAATACGAAATGAAGGTCGCTATTCGTAATATGGAGTTAGGGTCGCTAATCATAAAAATTAAATTTTATGGAGGACACCCCCACGGCAATGGTGTAGATGTAGGTAGGGGGGGCCGGGGGCGGGGGGGGGGGGGGGGGGTGACACATGGCCCTGAATATTTTTTTCAAAGTAGGTATATTTTACTTTTTATCTTTGATAATTATATAGAGACATCCCCTGCACCTGTGGTGACGAAAAAAAAAGTCAAAACATAACACATTTAATATTTCTTTAATCTTAAGAATGTTGAATTCCTGATTTAAATTTAAATTATTTGTACGTGCCTTGAGCATCTCTAGAGATGGATGTGTTGCGCCTACTATTCAATAAATATACCTTTTCTCTCTGAATAAGAAACTGATTTTGACCTCGAATTGTATTACTATGTCTATACTATCCAACGTCAGAAGCATTTCTATGAAAGATACAAATTGTCTGTATGTGTTGCCATTTTTAATCATGCTGTTGGAACAGTAAGGGAATACATGGGAAGTTAAAAAGATGAATAACTGTACGTACAATCTCTATATAACATACAAAGTAGAAAATAAATTGAGATAAGAAACTAAACTGATTTTAAATTTCATTCAATGAATGCAGCCACAACGTACACAACTTAACTATTACATTTCATACACAACTTCATCTTAATCATAAGCATAATAACAATGGCAATGATGCACTCGTGAATTTGAATCAATCAAATTATACACAAGAAATGGACAGGAATTTCTGAAGTTCATACATATTTGAATGTACAGTCATTTTTGTAGCGATATGTATGAAAACAACTTAAATCCAATCCCTGGCACACATTTCACAAATGTAGAAAGATCACCAAAATAGGATGCCAAATAAAGATACAAATTTCTGCTCTTTTTCTGAAACATTTTGTTGTAAGAACCTTAAAATACATCAGCAAAACTTAGATTTTTATTGGAATTTTGTCCTTATAAAGGGGATCACTATCGTATTATTTGGAATCTTTAGAAATTTCATTCTGTTTTCATCACAATGATGGCTTGTTTTCATACATTATGCAATATGTGTAATATTTCAAAATTGAAAATAAAATATTGGGGATTGTGTAAAATCAGTTTTTATTTCAGGTGTACACAAAATTTGGGAGGGCAGTCTGTCGGTATTTGTGTAATGAATTCCTAACATAAAAGATAAGTACATAAGCTCACCAGTATTTTGATGAACGACTCCTAGGAAATTATCGGATGTAGGAATCCAACAAAATAACTCATCTGGAGCCCGGAGGCATGATGTCCATATAATTATCTTGCATTAAGTGTATACACAAAAAATTCCTTCCATCAGTGTCAAAACGCTTAAAGGAAATGAAGCGAATACGCTTGAAATTAAAACTCCTCCTCGGATAGCACAAGCAATAAATGTTTTTACAATGCGAAATGATATCCAATGGATTAAATCTCTATTAAAATTCCTCTTGGTGATAATTGCAGGTGATAAGACATAATGTAGTGCAGACGAGTTGTAATATAAAGTTGCAAGGGACTCGCAGAAAAATATTGCTTCCAGGGTGAAGTCCTACTAAGATGGTGCACATGGAATGAATCTAGAAAAATGTGTCATGTGCTTTTTTCCAGACTGTCTCTTGATTGGCTAGTTGTTTCCATGACACAAAAACATCTACTAGGGTACAGTGGTGAAGGTATTTCAACAACAGGTGAGCTTGCCTGATTTATATTCTATTGAGTCACAATGTTGGTTAGGCTGACTAGTCAGAATGCAAACTGCATATAATAATTGTTGCTGGGGAAGGTCAAGCCATAATGTTTGTCCTACCTGGCAACAACTAATGTATGCAGTTCGGATTCTGTCTATTGAAATACTATTATTCTTATCAGGTGAATGAAATAATTTGTATTGAGGCACTTCACAAAGACTTATGCATTAAATTTGGTTACATTACGAAAATGGCCTATTGATAGTTGTGTAGTAAAATCAGCTGACAACTGTAAACAACCTGTGATGAAGTGCAAATGTTTTAAGTATTGATGATAACATTTCGCTACATGTTATGTTATGTGTGATGTGTTATAGGTGATTGTGTAAAATCAGTTCTGATTACAGGTGTACCCAAACTTTGGGAGGGCAGTCTAAGTCTAGATATTGATTAAAACATGATAAAAAAACACGCAAACAATCAAACAAACTTTCAGCTCCTACCACAGCAAACAAATGAACCCAAAATAAAGCACAATCTATTAACAAATTGTTACTGGTTTGATGTAAAATAAGGATTACATTTATTAACAAGTACCTGTTGCATTAATCGGTCGTTTTGTTTTTCCAACAGATAATTGTACATAGTATGTGATACAGTTAGTAGCTTCACCATGCTTGCATCCAGCTACATACAACAAATATACTAAAGCTACAATAGGGGGTAAGCTAGGAGAGAAGGGGGTGGGGAGAGAAGGGCATGGGGGGGGGGGGGGGGGGAGGGAATCAGTTCAGAAAGTCGGCCCTTACCAAGAAAACCCCCACTTGCGTGTAGCAACGATCATTGCAAAACACAATAAATATAAGATTATCCATGATAAATGACCTGTTATTACATAATACATCTATAGTATACATTATAATTTTAGAAAGATTTTGAAAACATAATGATGACATCAGATATATAATTATATATTCTTCACAAACAAAAGAAAGTGGTGGTTTATGGACTGATTTTTAAACATTTAAAATTGATATATTCTGGAATATATGGGAATTAACTTATAACCTTTATTCAATAATAGAGAATGTTCATCTTACTTCATCGCCCAGCTATTATTAATGACCTATCACATATCTACTCATTTTTTTTTTAAACGTATGCTGCTATCACAGCAGAAAAATTTATCAAACACCCCTCCCTTAATAAGACTCCAGACCTTAAGGCCCTGGAAATAAACATGTGCTATTTCTCCCTTAATATAAGTGGAATATGCACAAGGTATACAAAATCATTAAAATAAGAATAATGTAATATTACAAGTATCTGGGGCTGGAATATCGATAAAAATCTTCACATACCATCGTTCATAAACAAAAGAGAATTGTTGATATGATAAAACAGACAAACAAGTCGAAACAACAAATATATTTGCACATTTAAACACACAAAACTGATGCGTTTCAACATATAAGAAATAAGCAGTAAAAAAGAAAATCAACCACGATGCCATTGTTCAAAATTTGTTAAATAAACCTTGTTAAACAATTTTTGTATCCAATGATTATCAGTATCTATACATCTGTATACTCACCATAATAAGAGAAAAAATGTAGCAAGATTTAACTTTGCCAACTGTGCAGGGTGAAGGTTCCATAATATATATATATTGTGTTAAGCATTACATAGTATGTATCACTAATCACTTGATACATAAAAGTCATCCTATTTTCATACACACCTATCCTCTGCATATACAATCTACTTCAAGAACAACAGAAGTAGAAGTATGAACCTATTGCAAGCACCTTCTTTTCCATGTTATCGCGTAGTAGATTTCTGGGCAATGGATAAACCGAGGAGAGAAATTTACACAATACTCTACCTGTTTGTTTGCTTATGAAAATACATGTATCCCCTTCACTGATTTTTGTTTTCATCTAGCATATCATCGATGCTATGATTGTGCAATTCATTCAGAAATCATGATATATCATAGATTCTGCCATTAAGACGATGAATCCATGAATTCCATGAAGCTGTCAAAAGGTAATAGCATATTCTATGATAAAAAGTCTCACTTTGAATCGGTATGGGACTTCATTATTGAAAACATCTTTAATATGTCTGCGGTGCCCTTCATCTGCAGTATACACTACAAAATTGCAAATTGAAATTCCTGTTTTGGAAGTTAATCCAGGCAAATAACAGCTAAATTTGCAGTTCTTATACCTCAATTATTGAAATAAATGATACTATACATGTTGCAGACCCCAAGTGTATGTACATGTATGTTATATCTAGGTACTAATAGGGTCAACAACGCACAAATTCATGCACTTCAAACCAAATATCTCCGTTTGGGAGGAATGACAAATCAATTTTTATGGAAGACCAGGGGATGTTTATACCAAGGAAATATTCTTCTAAATTCTCGTAAGAAACAGATAGTAAGGTCTAATTACAATTGGATTAGTTTAGCATCTGTAAAAAAAAAAATCAACCTCACTCAATCTACAACGAGGTCTCTACAAACTACTGGCCATATAGAAAAATAAGGAAAATGCCATGACGGTGCAATAAATTATTCAATAGAACAAGTTAAGAAAGAGAGATATAGATTATATTGAAGATCCTTTGAAAAACTAATAATGATTTTGAAGTTCTGAATAAAATAAATTTGCGAGTAAAAAAAGGTACGACCAATAAGTAATTTTTTTCCTCAAAAACCGTATCGTTTTTCATACTTTTTGCAAACTGTGAGATGTAAATGAACATTATACACTGGTGTAGATGTCAATGTCTCTACGATGGTGCGCTGATCATGAATTTCTTAACTCTATTGAATGTGGACGTAGAATAACATATAGCATATTGTACAGGAGGAATGATACATAATATATATATTATATAAATTACAATTCATATTGGTGGTGTACATCTTTCCCAACAACAAATTAAATATATATGGTTGTTAGTTTTTATGTAATAAACTTCATCTATAGGATTCGTGAAATTTTAAATGCAGTAACAAATGCAAATGAATATTAGATTACTTACTTTACCACAATCAACATATTCTAAGTTCATTTTCCATTAAAATTTGCCCTAGAGTCTACAATCACATTATTTGACAATGTGAAAAATTAAATATATTTCAAATTTCATCTCCTTGCTTAAGATGTTAGCAAGATTCAACTTTCTGTTCAAATGTGCATTTCATCCAGGACTCTTAATATTATCGCAAATTGTCAACTGGAAAAAAAAGTAGAGAATTAAAGCATACCTCACAGATCATTTATTTCATAGTTCACAGATTATGCTAAGTCTCAAACTAAAAGAGTGAAATGAAGGAGTAAAGTGCACAAGTCTTAAAATACTTTGATCGTGTCTGTAACTGGGTTATATGAAGAGATAAGTAAAACACACTGGCAAGATCTTTGTGTTGTTTGCAAACATTTACCGATTGAGTAAAAACAATTAAAAAAAAATCTGGTGCACAGTTCTCGTGGTATGGGGCAAATCGCTTTGATGTGTATCAAAGCTGCTTCGTAATATTTCTTTCAACATCGGCATAAAAAATACACACAAAACAATCAAATAACTATTAAAAAACTTTGTTCACATTATACATTCTTTCGACTGAATCTGATGTCCTAATAATTGCAATAAAACACATAAAATGAAAGACACTTACACTCATATCAAAGGATACACAACTTTTGAGTATACTGGCAATAAACAGTGCTAGTGATGACACTGTAATCTGGATGCTTAAATAAGGATCTGGCTCTACAAATTAATGAAATGATTAAATAAATTCATTCATACATAGGTGCTCCTTCTTTAAAAAATCCTTACATCCATTACAATTTGATATGTCAGGCTTCTGCGAATTATCTGTTTTCTAAAGTGCCAAGTGAATTGAGCGTATGTATAACATACACCTAATCTAGTATCTGGCTGGTGTTTAAATGTTGTATAAGATAATAATCGTATCCGACGCTTCAAAGCCTACGTTTCAATAACTCTGAATACATAGGTCTGTATTCTACTAAAGGCTCTTTCGGAAAGAACATGGTAAACCACCTAAATACTTTTGTTATTTAACCCTCATTTTTTATTACAAGTATTAAATGGCAACTGTGCGCAACAAAGGTCTGATGTGTATTCTTTCACATGTAGCTCTGTGTTATAAGAAAGGATATGTGAAACATATTATATATTACATCATCATTAACAAAAAAATCCTTTATCGCTGTGTTTCTGAACTGGGCTCATTTCTGTTCAACCCAACTCTGGATCTAAACTCACATTTACCAAAAAGGAAAACTTAGACCTCAGAAAACTTCCTTTGTTGAACCCAGTTTTTAACAGAAGCCTGAACCCAGTGATGTGTTTAAATCTAAGTAGTTTTAGTAGAAAACAGGCCTAAGCTTAGGGAATTGAAAGCAATACTGACTAGGTCTATGAGAGCCAAAGCTACATGTATATGTGACGTTCTGGTCAATATTGTTGCTCAGGCCACTTCACAACTCCTCTTGAAGACTGGTAACTTATCACTTACCGTACTTATCACCAATAGTGTTAATGTTCCTAAAACTACAAAATCGATTATCATTACCATTATCATTGATGTATGAATAGCCTTAGTCCCATCAACTAAAGAAATTGTGTGTACCTATGTGCAAATGCCCGACAATGGTATGACCAACATAGTGACCCCTGCTGATAAACAGGTGGTCTTTTAAATGTTTTACACATCTAAACAAGCAGAAGTAAATGGTGGCCTGTATATACAGGTGACCTTGCTATAAATGTCAGATCAAAAGCATTGTATTCTTCAGATACGACTGAAGCAGTTTGTTAAACCATGTATCTGTATACCAACCCAAATCTACCTGTATTCAATGCATGTTATTAATCAGAAAGTGAGTGTCTAATTCTACTACGTACATTTACAAAATTTCCCCACACAATGCTGTTTTCATTAAGGGAACAATAATATCAGCGTGCGCTTATCATTTACATATAAAATGCATTACTCAGTTTCTTGCAGCGTGACTGGGTTAAAGCGCCACAATTTTTTTCTCACTTTATAAAAAAAAAATGGTACATGCATCCAGTCATTCCTTTTGATCCATATTTGTGACTTCAGCAAGACATTTCCACACTTTCCCTCTCAGAACCTCTAAATTGCTTTTCTCATGTAGTAGTGAAGCCATGAGTGGTTCATGCCAAACACAGACCAAGTCTATCCAACATGGCTGACACATTGCAAGAAAATGCACCCTGGCTGGTATGTCATTGTTTAAAACATTTCCTTCTGTCGCCGCTGCTCACCTACATGTATTTCCCGTTTTAAGATTCATATCCGGTCTGCATTCCAACTCCTCTGCTTGCTTCAAAGTCTCTTCCCTTCAAACTAAAGGAAGATGTACAATTCAAGTTCTACGCTCAGTCCAACGTGTTGTGTTGCAAACCGTGTTACACAAAAACCATTCATGTTCTCAGCTCAGCCCCACATAGCCATTTTTAACGCGTGTTACATGTACTCGATGTAAGTAGTAGGTACGTAACCTTCTTCCTCTCCGCGACGAACCCTAGTCCAGCCATCACCGCTATCTTTCTCTATCAGGTCCACCTCTTCTCCCTTCCCCAGGCATAGTAGATTATCATCATCAGCTGCAAGATACATGTCAATTTAGTATTAAATAATATGAGTTTTAATCAAAATTGGACTTGATAATAAAGCAATATTGTATCGACAGTTCAAGTTCCGGGATGACGAAAACAATATTGATCTGTCATCCAAGTACTGCGCTAAAGATATTGAATACACTGATTTATTGTACCACTTGGAAGCCTTATATAGATAATAATAACAATTAAAACACTATTTTTATATCTTATTATTCAAGGTGATATTCACAAATTAGTTTTGTAGCAGTATCTAGAGGTTTACAAGGTGTACTTACTTGTGAATTCATAGATAGCTCGACATTTTCCGATAGCCTCTTCTTGATCATCAAAGCTGTTTTGTCCTCCCCAACCAGGGCTGCTGGGAAAAAAAAACAAAGGAAGAAATATGACATTCGTATTAATATATGATCAAAGATTGTGAAGAACAAAAATGGCTTCATTGTTGTTGTTTTTAAGACAGAAATATGACGCCATCTAAATAAGTGAATCATCATGATAAACCTAAAACAGGCCATCAATACAAATTTCTCAATTTTTTTTGGAATAATAATCAAGTGGAAGTGTCAAGGTTCAGTGGTTCATTCACTCAACTCTCAATCTTATGGTTGAGGGTTCCAATACCATCCTGACATTAACATCCTTTGGCAAGACAATAACCACATTTGCCACTCTCCATCCAGGTGTATCTGGGTACCTGGCAATCGCTGGGGTAATAATAATTGCAGGCCCCTCATGAAGAACAGAAGCATTTATGCTGAGGAGGCCTCATGGGTAAACAAAGCTTAATATCATTATTACTTGAAGGCCTTGTTCTTGCCGTTTCATTTAGACCCTCTTGGCATGACAGCATTACCCAAGAAGC
This sequence comes from Strongylocentrotus droebachiensis, assembly GCA_035222895.1. Taxonomy (NCBI): domain Eukaryota; kingdom Metazoa; phylum Echinodermata; class Echinoidea; order Camarodonta; family Strongylocentrotidae; genus Strongylocentrotus; species Strongylocentrotus droebachiensis. The sequence continues at coordinate 436,006 of JAVYIG010000024.1, forward strand.
CCCTCTGCACTAGTTTGACCAGGAAGGATCAGACCAGCCAGCATGGTCACTGACAGGTGGTTATCTCATCGACTCAGCTCTCAATTAACATAAGAAAAAGAGGATCATGGGGGACCAACGGGCACCGCTAAGCATTGTTTTATATATACTTGTAGAGGGAGCAAGTAGTGTAGTGGGGCTTTAATGGCTATATCTACTTCACTGTCTAATGCCACTTCAACATTGACTCACCTGAGTGGCTCTCCAGATGAGTTCTGTCCGTCGTGCTCGGTGATAGTCTGGGGTGTCTCAGCCCCGCTTGGGGGGAGCCTCTCCGACTCCTGGCCGCCATGGTCGTGCGTCTTGGATGGAGGCTGGGGTGTGCCCTGTGGTGTGCTCTGGGGTGTGCCCTGGGGGGTGGTGGTAATGGGCCTCCCCTCAGCATGAGCTAAGTAGTTCTGTAAAATTATTCATAATGAAAGAAAGTTAAGCTCACTGCACACTATACCATCTTCATGCAATCTGATTTCCAGAAAAATGGCAACTTTATAACATAAAATGGAATTGGAAATGCCAATGGAAATCTGAACAAACATTATCTTCCTGAGTTAGGTTCTAAATATTGATAAGAATTCTTCCAACTGGACTTTTAGTGCACTGAAGCCTTCTAGCCGGAATAAAAGCTGAATCAGCTTCGAATCGTAGACAATTGCACTACAAGTATGATATCACTACTTTTCAGAGCCTATTTAGTTTTTCCGCCTCCACGGAAGCTTCAAATCCATTGAAATTTATATTTTATTAATCACACGACTATTCAGATCATCGACCATTGAGATTTTAGAAGTTTTAATATTCGTATCAAATTCTTACAAAATGGGATCCTAGCCAGATGGAATAGTATGCGGTGGGCTTTAGGAAGAATTTCTGAATGATTCATAATCCTTTGTTAACCAGCTGATGAAGAGATATCTCATATCAAGACCACATTTAAAAGCTCCAAAGAATTGCATGTATATATCTCCAATGACACTGTATGTGCATACAGATATTACTACACCTAATACTAAAAATGAGAGGGGAAAAAACTTAGTTTATTCGTTTGTTCGTATATTTATATGTTTATTTATTTCTGATATTTAGACAGGGCGACTCATTATCACCAATAATGGTGGTCTTCCATAAGGCTCTGTTAAACATGAGGATAATAGTATAAAAAAAAAAAAAAAGTAACAAAATTATGAACATAAACTCGTAACAGCAACAAAGAATAAGTAATTTGATTTGCTTTGCTTTTTCGTTCAAGAAAACATACACTGTATATTGATCTTTTGTCTGAATAAAAAAAAAATATATACATGTAAACAGGTTTACTATTGTAGGTATTCCTTGAAATTCAAATCATAGAGACACAATTTTTTTTTGAAGACTGCAAAATAAACTAGGAAACTAATAGAGATGTAATTCCTTTGAGGAAGAGAGAACATCTGAGATAAAAAAATAAAGACAAATTTCACATCAAGTTTTAAAGCAATATTCCTGAGTAAATTTCTTTCAGAAACACACATAAGAAAGACAGAAGGCTTTGGAAATTATTGCAACAGTAATCAGACTTCTATCCTCCAGTTCTCTTGGGCAACATTTATGGGGGTCTATGTGGATCGGCCTGAGAACAAGCTCTCACAATTTTCTTCCTGAGGGCCAAAAGAATATTAAAAATATAGTTAAGTTCTGGTCGAGCAATTTCATTGTAAAAGAAACAGTTTGGAAGTGATTGAAAAAGGTTGATGATGTAACATAAAAGTATTGGTGTATATTATGACGTTTTGGAATCATCAAAATGATAAATTGGCCCAGTCTTGTTAACAGTCGCATACACTGTACACAGCAATGTGTACATGTACAGTATATGGGACTACACAAACATGTGACCTGAAAGTGTGGTCCAAAACATTTAGCTACTATTATTTATTTTTTTCAAATATAATTTTTTCTTCTATTTTACTCTTTCACTCTAACATAAACATAATAAAAAAATGTATTTTTTACCTTTCCCAGAACTCAAACTTTTCCTTAACAATAGTACAAATTCACACTCATAAATTGTAATCAATCAGAAGACTACTACTGCCTATGAAAGTAATTTGACTCTTTAAACATACATACATACATGCAGAAATAATGCATGCGTTTCAACTAAAATGGTTTCTTACACAGCAGTGTAGTGTCAGGTGAATGAAGGGAGAAATAGGTGATGATTCATGCAAGATGTGAAAATAGAAATGCAATGAAAGTGCTTCCATCTTATCTTCTGGCAGAACCAAAAGAAGATAGAGAGTGCCGTTTTTGAGCAATCTAAATTGTAATGCCAGGACATATCATTGTACAACTAAAGTAGTTTAGTGATAGATGCATTGGGTGACTTAAAACAAAATACAAGCAACTAGTCTCATTTCATTACAAAATCATTCTGAAAAAATGTTCATCCAAATTATTCAGCAAAAATTGAAAAAAGTTTCCATATCAACAAAAACGTCTCCTGCGTTGTAAAAAGATCAACCCGTCGTCCGCTCTCCTCCAACTCGTAGTGATTTTCAAGACTGGTATCACTTATTTTGTGACATTCTAACTGATATCTCTTACTATAGTGGAAATAAAAATGGTGACCATGCAAACAAAGAATAATTTGATGGGACGAACAAAATTAAAAAAATCCATTGATAAAAATAGAAACTTTCATTATAAAAAAATTGCCTCAGACCTATTTTATTTCTCAGTTCCTTTTAAGTAAATTTAAATCAATAAATGAAGGGGAAAAAAGGTATTCTATCAGTCAGTCTAGGTTGCTTTCCATGCACAAACTCTTATTAGACCTTAATCTCGGCTAGAACGCTTTGCCGATGACCCTTTGGTTCGCTAGTATCCTCGTTTTGCTCGTTATCATTATCTGTATCTGTGGGTGTCAGCTCGCAGCCCTGTATATTGAATAAGGAAGGGGGTTGAGCACGTGAAGTAGAAAGCGTTAGAAGCAGCTTGTTTGTGGCTGTGCGAACATGCCCTGCATGCTAGCCAGCATAAGGCTTTAAGAGTCCAAACAGTCCTTGGTTGCAACTACGTGCACCATGCTCAAACCTTGCATGCAGTCTTCGGAAGCAGTCTTCGGAAACAGCATTGTAGGTCATCACTGTTTTCACTCTTACTTTTACTCGCTTTCACCATCAAACAGAACATGCACAAAACTGCTTTTGTCGATTTTCATCAAAGCTTAAGGTGTACATTAAACAGATCCTATTGTTTGAGTGTAGAGTGCACATTTTTGTATTCATATTCAAAAGAAATAGACAAAAAATATAGTCTCTCAAGAACTACATGTATTAAATAACACAAATGGGTGAAAAAATGTACACAAAAGAATTTAGAACCCAAAACTTTTATTTGTGAGTAAAATTAGGAGGTAACATCATGCACAGAAATAGCTTTTTGATACAAATACAGCCTTACAGTATCTTAAAAGGCAAAAGATCCTATACACAAAATGGGGTTTGACCTCATTGCAGATGTAAACAAAACCATGCCTTTTCATGTCTTTCACACCCCCCCCCCCCCAAAGAAACATACATGCATATGATTTTCAAAACAGTTTATGTTTTCAAACTGTTAAGGGGACTTCAAATAATCGCTATAGACGAGTATAAAATCTGAATGTTTTATATTATTATGGTATATGTACAGTGTACTTCATGTCTGAAATGTGTTGGGGGCTGAAAGTACAAAAACAAAAAATAGGGTTCTGATCTACCCATTCTGATTATTCCCAATGATAATTGTCTGTTCAGATCCCCAAAGGCATTGACTATGTAGTAAAGTATATGATTTAACACCCCTCTAGGCTCCAAACAAACATAATAAAAAGGGAAGAAAGGATAAGAAATGTCTTTAAAAGATATGATTTAGAAATTAAACCCGTTTTTAACACACAAATTTCTTCCCCTCACCCCCTTCTCTCTCTCTCTCTTTCTTTTCCACTGTTGTACAAGTACATGCATACATTTTATCACAATGCAGCACAAACACAGGCACAAGATGTACGTGTCACAAACTAAAACTGAGAAAAAATAATGGTGTAATTCTATAACCTGCTGTTTTGAAATACAGCATATTGCAACTCATCCCTAATTTAGCGATAATCTGATTATCTTGAAAATTTACTTGGAAAGCGTTTTCATGCTGGTCTTAACATTAATAATGTCCTATAGTTGATTTAATAACTAATAAGTCACCCTTTTTTTACATTTAATTAATGTATATATTATATACCACAAACTTATTTTTCCCAGAAAAACCAGTAGGCCCTAAATTCTTTCAAAAGGTTTTAAATTAGAATAAAAAAAGTTGAATGTTGGAAAACTCTTGAATAAAACAGTAACAATACATGTAGCACAAAGACCTTTCATGCACAAATATTTGGTCTAATAAAAAAACAACAACATGAGAAAGAGAATCAAATTACTTTTACTTTAAACAGTTTATCTAACAGTGACAAACATTAACTTCTACTTTTAAACTTACAGTATAAACAACTCATGCAGTGTAACATTTTCAGGGGCAAACTAAAAAGAAATAGGATTAATCTTAGGCCAAGTCAAGGACTTTTGTCAAACTCAAGGCCGCAAAAGAAAGCAAAGTCACTAGTAAAGCGGAAGCATCACATTTTGGGCTTTTAAAACGTGACTTCATTTTTAACGGGAGGAAAATAAAAGAAATTCATGCTGGATTGAAGCATAGGACGCCATGCTCTAAAGCGAGATAGAAAGGAAGAAATAGAGAAAGATTTGGCTTTCTTGCGGATCTCTTGCAATTTCAAGGGGAGAGGCGAAGGGGGAGAAAAGATAGAGCTTGGGAACAAAATGCATGGCATACAAGTATGATATATATAGTACTTACACTTGGAAGAGAGTTATTTTTGTATGGTGAGTGCCCCATGAATTTCTACAGTTGAAAAGGACAGGGGGGAAAACACATTACACAATACCGAAAAAAATACCGTCAGCCGATCTAGTTCTACCCAGAAAAGCTACATGTATTCAAGGAATGGTACTAAATGAAACCATGACACTAATACACAATTTAGAGTCAGGATTTTTAACAATCCTATTAAACAATCATTTAAATTTTGTTTCCAATGTTTAGAATGGACCACATTACACATGTAGCTCCTTTATTTCTTTCTTATTTTTTATTATGTTTCTTCTCACTATGAGAAAACCTTTGAAATTCACACATGTACTGGTTCCATTCTTATTATTAATATGATTATTTTTGTTTTTACAGAGTTGTAATATTTCACAAGTGTAAATTTATTTCAACAAATGTATGGAATATTGCCTGATAAAACTAGCACTTTCATACCTGACATTTTGAGGGGAAAAAAGATGTGTTTCTTTACATTCAACACACCTTACAAAAAATCATTTTCAGATATGTCCAAAAATTAATCTTTTAAACAAACAAAAGATGTTTTAAAGAGAATTTGCTGCTTCTTCATTGATCATTACATTTCACAAATCTAAATACAATGACAAAAGTCATTAGCCCCATCAGGGCAGTTTAAAGAAGGAAAAAAGGTCAATTGTCCATGAAGATAAACTCTTGTACACAAAATTGTGCACAATAATCATTGCACTGATTCATTGTTGATTCAGTTTTGTTGTTTTATAATCAAATTCTTCTCATGCCTCATGAGTTGTGTCAATTCAACAAAGTCACCATTAGAATTATAAAGGATAACATGCTTCCTCTAAAATACAAGCGTTAGTAACAAAGAAAAAAGGCAAGCACACAGCTAATAAAAGGAAAAAGGAAAATATACCATTCATGCCAAGCTTATGAAGTAGCAATTATACTACAACAAACTCAAAGTATAAACAGTTAAAATCAAACAATATGTAACTTCCAAGAGAAAAGAAAAATTTCAAATATGAAGGTAACAAAAAAGCCTTAAAGAAGACGGACATAGGGCAAAGATCTGGGGATGCAAAACTCTCACTTGTTTGTTGATATTTGGGGGCTTCTTCTAGCTACTGACCCCCCCCCCCCCCCCCCATCTCCCTTGGCTGAGTAGTGCAATATCATATCTACTTCATTAGAACATTCTTCAGAACACTACCAAAGGCTTACAATTTTGACTTTTTCTCTGGCTTAAACACCATTGTGTTAATCCTATTTTCCATGCACAATTCACAATCTTGCACTTACATTGTATGTTATCATTAAATATTCAAACCGGTTTTTCTTAAACATTATGGTTTTGTGAAGGCTTCATATACATGAACAAATCTGAAATTGCAAGTCCTAAATTTACGGCAAAACCATTCAAAAGTTCATCTTTAATTACATTAGTTAGCAGAGAACCATTCAAAAGTAAAAATGTTCATCTGTAATTACTTTGTTTATTAGTAGAGAACCAGAGGGCAAAAGACAACGTCTGAGAGTATTCCGATACTTGTTTGAAGAATATTTCTGTATTCAAGTTGTTTAGCTTATTCTAAGGGAAATACTGGTTTAGAGTATCTTGGATATGATGGGGATGTTTCCAGACAAAAGATGGCATACATGTAAGTTCGAACTCTGGGAAAGGTGGAAAATGATTTGTGAGCTTTTTTATTCTTATTACATGTATGTTGGTCTGGAAGAGTATCATCGAAAAAAATGTCCCCTGAAAAGAATTGCTCTTCAAATGCCCTCATATTCAAAATGTGCCTGTGTAATCCCATATACACATCTTAATGTAAAGTGCATGTGACTTTCACAAGACTGGGCCAATCTCTCATCATTTTAAAAATTCCAAAACCTCATAGCATAAACCGATTCATATGTGCTACGTAATCTACCTTTTCCTAACACAGTTTCTTTTACTATGCAATGGCGTGACCAGCACATAACTCAACTTTATCTTTGAATGGCTTTGAGACAGGAGGGCACTAACGCTTTGGTTCTCAATACTAGTAGATGAATAATGACTGTTAGACTGTTATTAAAACAAACAAACAACCAAATACTGATCATGATCCATGTTAGATTCAAATCAAATGGAAACAAAAATCTTCTGTGCTTTCTTCAGCATGATTTTGCCTGGATAAACAATGAAAAACGATCTACTTAATTAACCGCTTTTATGAAAAAAACTATAACAAAAAATCATACTCAAACAACTTATAGGCATTCTCTCATATGCAACATGCAGACAGGCTGTACAACAACTTTGGGCTCTTGGTGGGAAGTTAAAGTTAATGAAGAAAAACCATCTGGTCCCATCATGTATATAATTCAGGATGTATTTCTCATGACACACCTTCTTCCCCCCCCCCCCCCCCCCCCCCCGCCCCCACAAAAAATAGCTTAAATTCCAAAAAGGCATAGCAAAAGCAGTTTTACAGACATTTCTAACACTACAGAAATAAAAAGTAACAAGAGTCAAAGAAGGATAAAGAGAGTGTGTCCCAGAAAACCCCCAGAAAAACACAGATACCCCCCCCCCCCCAATTGAGCACCTTTCGTATTCATAAATAAATTTGGTTATCTCAAAAAGTAAATCGTTGATTAATTATTTTTAATAAAGAGATTGAACATGTTTTTGACCTTTTCCTGTCATATCTCAAACATGAAGTGTTTTCTTGTGGTTAACATCCCTCACAAGCTATCTCTCATGCAATTCTCTCTCATTTTTAAATTATTTCTTTACATGTACAATGTAGTATACTCTTATCACAATTGTATTTCTTCTTCATTTTTAAAGATGCAGATATCAAATAGAAACGTGCACACTCAAAATTAGAAGAAAAAAAGAAGAAAAAAAGGGTGTCAAATTTCTTAGAAATTTACACAAATCAAGATGTAAGAATCAACATTATTTAATTCAAGATGCAGACAAATTAGTTTGGCAAAGTAGAGCTGAAAACTGCAACACTCTATCAACATCTTTGTAAAATATCAGACACATTTACAGAACTGTGTGCAAAGTACTCTTTACATCTGTCCAGTTTTAACTCTATGATTGAATTTTAGTTGTGTTTAAAAGCAACTGCAACATGACCTAGAACACTGTAGAATGTTACAATCAAGTTCTTGTTTTGACTCAACCAATGGGAATCCACATCAGCAGAACCCTCAATTCTGATTGGTTGTTAGCTGATGGACTACTAATGTTGCTTTGACCATGGCTGAAAATCTGAAAATCAACTTCAGCTCTTTTCAACTCAGCTAATGGGAATCCACATCACAAGAATCCTCAATTCCAATTTGTCAATAGCTGAAGACTTACTAATGTTGCCTTTACAATGGTTGAGATAAACTTCAGTTCAATATTTTACTCAACCAACAGGAATCCATATCAGCAGAATCCTTGATTCTGATTGGTCAATTGCTAATGGCTTACTATCTTACATTCACAATGGTTGAAAACAACCTCAGCTCTTTTTAACTCAACCAATCACACATCAGTTGTATTCTTGATTCTTATTGGTCAATATTTGATGGTCTACCATTTGATGGTCAAAACTTGATGGTTTTCCCATATTGCCTTCACAATCCATTATCGGCAGGCAAAAGCACAAAAATAATCAATGATATTGTGGCCAGGGGAATGAGAGAATGATTTCTACAATTGTCTAATCCTTCCATTAATAAGAGCTCATTTGAATTGCACATGGTCATGAAAATGGAGAGTGGAAGTTAAGAAAAAATTTAAGCAAACAAAAAAAAAATATGAGAAGAGCAAATAAAACATCAACAAAAAAGAAACACAAATGATTAACACATTTTATGAGGCAATGGAAAGAAAATAGTTGAAATATGGTGACACGTTGATATAAAACTTAGATGATCACATAGACATGCTTGACTTCTTCATCAGACATTTAACATGCATTCCTGATGGTTGAAATCCAAACATTCCAGCTCCTTTTAGGATGGGTGATGTGTCTCATAATGATAATTACTGTAGCTAAATAATGAACTTGAATCTAAAGCCCAATTACAGTTTAAAGCCTCATTGAATCAAAAGCTGACAACAGCAGCATTATTATCATTATTTACCAATGATCTCTTGGAGGTTCCTTGAGATGAAAGATAGAGGATTTCGTTTTTTCTTCTGAATCTGCATTTTAATAAAATATATCTATCTTCGCACATCTTGCAAGGCTATTCCTAGAAGTCTAAGCCCCAACAGCATGACCTAGCTTTATTCTATTCCAAAAAGTTACTCTTATTTCCCTACCGAGACTCCTATGGTATTAAAACATAAAACTGTGTCAAACGCAAGGTACACTGTAAACTGGTTCTACCACTAGTGTAACCCGGTCTTGACCCAGCCTAACAGTGAATGTGTGAATGAAGCTAGTCTCTGCACAGAGGGTGACTCACGCCATGTACGTTATTAAACACGTGTAGCTGATGAAAGGAGCGTTCATACCTAGATGATAGTAGGTGGGTGAGTGGGCGTCATCTTACCTGATATTTATTAAGGTCCATCCTCAGAACGTCCATCTTCTTGCCGATCTCTGCCAGCTGCCTGTCTACACTCGCTGGGTCTCCTAAAGTTGGGTTCTTTGTGTATACCTCTCTCATTCTCTGTAGCCCCTCTCTGGAAGCGGACACAAATGGAACATTTGGATGACAATGTAATGTATACTTCATCATCAGAAATGATATGAGTGAGACCTTGTTTTTTTAAATACTTTCCTTTGATATAGTGATTTAAGAACATTCACATGAAAGTGGATACCATCACAATCATGATGATTTCAATCAACACCACTATCACCACTACTACCACCACCAGTATCATCTCCATAAGCACTCTCCTCCTCCTCACCCCTTCCTTCTCATCATCATCGTCATAACTCTCCTTCTCATCATCACCATCAAAATAATCATCATCCATCCATCCTCCTATTCCTCCTCCTCCTCATCTTCATTACCACCATTCATCACCACCAGCAGGACGACCTTCAATATCATCTAAACAAAAACCCACCTCCTCCTCACCATCATCTCCAACTTTGATTTGACTTCCGACTCTATGAGTCAATCATCAATCATCATGATCATCCTAATCACCACCATCACCATCACCACCACCACCATCATCACCATCACCAACTTACTTTGTTTTAACTTCTGACTCTATGAGATTGTTGAGATCATCCAGCTTCTCCTTCAGTTTCTTAGACTGCTGGTTGGGTGGCAAGTGACTGAAATCTTCCTTAGGCTCCATGACATCATCATCATAATCACCACCATCACCACCACCACCCCCATCATCATCACCGCCACCACCACCATCATCACTACCAACACCACCACCCTCATCTCCAACTTACTTTGATTTGACTTCTGACTCTATGAGATTGTTGAGATCATCTAGCTTCTCCTTCAGCTTCTTAGACTGCTGGTTGGGTGGCAAGTGACTGAAATCCTCTTTAGGCTCCTCCTATTTAGTCATGCACAGAAATTCAAGAAAAAATTGAAAGAAAAAAACGTGTTAGGTTTCGATCGCATCGTCTGAAGTGTCGCAAACTCGTGCAGCATGCTGGCAAGCAGTGTATACATACATCCCAATCACAAACAATACAACTGCCCATAACAACTTCCAGTACATCCAAATACTGGTAAGAGATCTGGGCCCTGTTGCATAAAGCTTACCATTGATGGTAACTTTGCCATCAATAGCAACTACCATGGTAACCGGGCTCAACCATTGATGGCAAAGTTACCATCAATGGTAAGTTTTGTGCAACGGGCCCTGCTTACAGACTGCTGCACAATCTTGCACAAATCATATGCCAACATTCAATAAAGAAACAAAGGCCGCATGTGCTACCTTCAGTCCTCTTATTGATTGGATTTGGAATACTTACCTATGCTTAAAAACATCCTAACCTTGTATTTCACTTTCTGTTATTGTCTCCAATAATGCATCGGTTCAGTTTAAATTTGAAGAAAACTACATGTGTCATAATTCTTGTCATTTAATAAATTTTGTAATCATTAATTATGTGAATGTATGATGTGCCTTTGTCAAATTTGTAATTTAAAGTTGCGTTGTCATAATATGGTGAGTAGATGTCTTTGTGGATCGGACTAGTACAATGTATATCTGAGTGAAAGTATATTTATGAGTAATTAAACAAATCTGTACTAGAGATATCCATTTGGCTAAAGTAATTTGAGCGTGTGTTTGAGTTCTGTGAGTTTTCTATCATTTTGCCAAAAAACTAACTACTAACAATGTTTTGATTCTACTTATCATTTTTTTGTTGCTAAAATTAAGGAAATTAGGATACAAATATTATAGAAACCCATTGGTTATATGTATTTTGCACTCAAATAAAATGAAAATATATTGTCTAATAATAGAGGTACATGTAGTACAGGTTAATAGATTTTGACATCAATTATTCTATAGTGCATATTTCTAAGTGTCATTATGTTCATTGAGGGTAAAGAAGGAGGCAACTCTTATCAAACTGGTCTAGAGCTTCTGTCTTTCTACAGCCCCCCCCCCCCACCTACTGTAAGAAGCGACCATACATTAAGGCCCGAATTAACAAAGGAGGTTTGTCGACAAACCTCCTTTTGTTATTTACAAACCAGTTTTGTAAAAAATGCGTCAAAACGCGTCATATGACGTACGTAAACCTCGGTTTGTCGACAAACTTCCATTGTGAATTCGGGCCTTAAAGTCTACACTCATTAAGTTTGCACACATCCCACTGAAATCAGCAAACTTAGACAAAAAATATGCCATTTCTTGCAAAGAATCCCTTGTCCTTGACCCATGGCTAATACAGTCAAACCTGCCTATAGCGACCGCCCAAGGGAAACACAAAAAGTGGTCTTTGAAGACAGGCTCCTTTAGTACATGTTTCAATGAGAAAACCCTTTTCATTGGAAACAAAAAATGTGGTCTTTGTAGACAGGTGGTCACTATAGCAGGTTTGACTGTGCCTACAGTGTAATCATAATGCATTACAGACTAGAGTGCTGGTGCAGGCAGAGTAAGCATTAAGGACCTTCTAGCATGCACTATTCTGCTTTCTCAAGATACACATGCAGCTGAGGGTGCACTTCCTAATTACATCACAATGTGAAGTGACAACGATCCAATCACCGTAGCAACAAGCAGTATACATTGTACATGTATAATTAACATCATGACTATTTTACTGCACTTGCTTTGTACATTAAAATAATACACCTTTTCACCGTACATACAAGTTTTTTTGGTATGCGACACAGGGTCATGCAAAAATATACAAGTACATGTACATCCAGTGACTGTACACACGAGATGCAGCTTACAAACAACTAGGTGATTTAACAAACGAACAGGCCAACAAACAAACAAGACAAACAAAAGAAACATGAATTATTTACAATATTCATAACATGAGAAGAAGAGTGTATTACAGGGGACATAGAACTGCAGCTAGGTGTAGGTGTGAGGCAAGAAGGGCACTTAGGGAGAGGCTGCAGGGAGGTGAGACGAAGATGTGTCCTAGGCCTGGGCAAAAGGTCGTAACCCCAAGATATATACTTATGAACAACTTGTACGCAATTTTGATAGTTATCCCTTTGAAGCCTTAAATTCTTTCTACAGGTTTCTCACAAGAGGTCATATGTATCAAGATAATGTAACCCTATTTCCTAGGATGTTTGTTTTTCATGACCTTTCTGCAGGCAAGATGCTGGCAATTAAAGAGCTCAATTTGGGGGAGTGGGGAGGGGAAAGGGGGTGGTGTGACATGATCATCCCGCCTAACAAAACTATGCTCTCTTCAACTTCACTGTTTGAGCAGTTTTCACAAGAGCTAATTATGGCACAAGTTCCAGCTACCAGTAACTAACAAACTAGCTCACAGCTTGCAGACATAACAAGGGGGAAATATCTACAATTTCCACAAATCACACTCTATGAAAGGAAAGATAATGGAATAATATCCAAATGCAATGCTGATTGCGTTTACATGTCTTCATACCTATATCACCTATATCCAAATAACTTTACCAGGTAATGTCAAGAAGTAAACTTCTTTGAACTAATGTAAAAAGATATGTACACATGTACCTTTTGGCTGTATACAACTACCGCTACCTCAAATTTTGTTACTGGAATGATGAAAACAGAGTTTAAGAGTTTTCAGAGTTTAAGCGAAAATTCCGCATTCCCCTAATAATCGGGGATGGGGGTCATAACATTAAACAGATTGAGAGAAAAGGAGACTTTTTAGGTGTCTGAAAGAAAAGAAATCATGCTGCATTTAAAGTAATTTTAAAAAAATCCAGTCAATATATTCTGCTTATATGAATATAACTACTTTATATCTAAAGCTAATCACGTCAAAGTATGATATAAAACCTCTGCATGAAAAGTAGAGAATATCATATTCACTCTCTTAAGGTAGAAAACAAGGCATATTGCTAGTTAGTAAATTAAATCAATATATTATTTGTTTCTATGTTTAAACAAACCACATCAATGTACAAATAAAATTAAAATAAATAAGATTAATTTCACCGTCTAAAGCTTTAGTAGGTCAAAGGTTCAGAATAACTTTCAATACTCTATTTCACACATTACACTATCAAAATCAATACCCCCTTCCCGTGACCCCCCCCCCCCCCAAAGCCTGATCTATACAAAAAAAAAGCTCTTAAAGGAATTTGATAATGATAATCTTATTATATCAAGTTTTTATGTCAATCAATAAATCGAAATTGAAACTTAATTGAACTGCAATGTAAAAAATAAGATCATATCTGGGTGCATGAAATACATGCAAATGGATTGACTTCAAACAAATGTATGAATTAGAGATGACTATGATTCTCTGATTATCAAGTAAATCAATACCTTTTTACCCATGGATTTTGTTCAACATAAAAAAAAGCAGATCTCAAATGAATATGCAAATTAAAGTTCAATCTTCAAATAAAGCTTGAAATTTAGTTTGAATTTGGTGTTAGAACGTAAAAAGCAGGCATTTTTTAAATACCTCTTTTTCTATTAAATTTAATCTTCTGGAAATAAACTCATTCTTCAATCAATGGGGGGCAACTTTTGTTTCCCTGCTTATTCCAAAAATGTAAATAATTGTATGAATGTCGGGAAGGCACAAGCAAAATCAGGATAAATATGACAAAAATATCCTTCAAATATGCAGAAATCGATGAAAACTCAAATGCACAGATGTATCTTCAATGACAATTCTATTACTACTTGTAAGAAGTAACAAAGAACTTGCAAGACTCTCAAACTCAATTAGCAAAACTGGAAAATCTGATTTCTTTTTACAAACTCGTTATTTTTAGTCATCAGCAGACGTACCTGAAAAAACGACAGTGGTCTCTGAAAAGATTTTGGAAAAAAAGCGGGAAAAATATCAGCGATGGTCAATCTGAAAAGATTGAATGTACTCTGCAAGCTCTTGCTTTTTAATTCTTTTCATGCTTTGTAGATTCAAAATAAGGTAAATGCTTTGAACATGCCTTAGGATTCTGAATGGTGGAATTTGAAAAACAAAATTAAACTGCAGAAATGGTGAACCGAAAAAAATGGTTGAAATCCAAAACAAGAGTATCTCACAAAAAAGAACAGAGAATTATCTTTCTAGCAAAACTGTTGATATATTAGAATAACCCTTCAATATCTAGCTGATCATTGATTCGACATGAACAGATACAGTAATTTATTGTCCATTTTCAATAACGACTCAGTTTGAACAAAATTCAAAGCAAGGCTCACAGAACAAAAATTTCTTTGCCGTGAAATCAAGATTTTCTATATTAGGATCAAGACAAAAACATACTATTCACCATAAACCTGATATCCACACAAGAAAGGTTTGCTCTAATCAAAGCTCGAATGGCATTAAAGATAAACTTTAGTACTGGTAATGCGATTGCATTGTGAAAGAAAAGGTGTGAAAGGATCAGAAACAGTTGATCATGTAGCATGTAAGTATTGGTGTGCACTGCAAGGTTCTGGAGTCATCAAAATCATAATAAATTTGACCGAGTCTTGGTAAAGTAACAAACACTCACATAGAAAGCTATATATGGGACAACACACATGGTGTCGGGGATGGTACTACCTTGGTTTCCTTGTCTTTCTATGCTCATTACTCAGCCAGTATACATTTTCTTCCAAAATTGTTTGGCACATGTCATTTATTTGTAATCTTGAACATTCAGTGTAAGTTTCGTTTGATTCTGTGAGAATTTTTTTTTTTTTTTTTACCAGTACTGGAGTTTATCTTTAACTCATACACTTTTAAAAGACTGTAGTAACAACCTTCTGATTCTTAACTAGTGTTCTTTGACAAATCTGTGGAAAAAATCTTCAAGAACTGTACTAATATCCATAGTTCAGGTCAGCGAATACACACGCGGTACTGGTAAGTGTAAATTGTAGGTAAATCTGGAAATGCATCAGAAAATGTAAGTAGCAATTACATTAAAAATGGCAATGAAAGAAAACTGAGATAGGAGATAGAAGATGAGAGAAAACAATGTGTGGAAAATGAGAATCATATTCCTCATTCACTATCTATAAAAGGTTACAGGTCATTTTTCTGAAGGTTAGTACTTTTGAAAACTAAATAGGGTTCATAACTCTGCAGGTTCAAAATAAAAAAAAAACATTTTATAGGCGTCTATGTCATTATGTGAATTAGGAGCCTTCAGCATTAGGAACTGTATTTCATTTTCAGAATTATGAACCTTCAGAATGAAGAACAGGATTTTGATTTCAGAATTATGAACCCTCAGATGAATGAGCATTCATTTTCAGAAATGTTAAACCTTCAGAAAAAACTAGTGCCTCCCCTACAAAGTTAAACCCTCTACATTGTGGTGATATCTATCCCAAGTGCTTTCCAAGTTTCCCCGTATGGATCTATTTGGACAGTCCACACTGCCATGTAAATGAATGGTTACATCCATCTCAGAAATATTTATCGAAGAATGAAAAGCAGCAGAGAGAAAGTACTCTAGAGTGAATAGATAGACCCAAGACATCCCTCTACTATATGTAAGTGTACAACTACTATTCAGAAGAATAAAGAGAGTGATTTGGACATATAAATGTATCTGAGCAGATAGCATTTTCAATAGAATAGAGAAGGCAACATTGGGTGGGCGTGAGGCTTTATGTCATCACCATTATCACCACTTTTACACTGTACATGTATTAGCTGTTAATGGATTAATTTCTTTTATGGAAACAGTGGCGATGTTATTTACGTCATTCTTAAAGCTCTTTGTTTTTCTGGCCCCCCCATGAATATATTTTAAAAGATCACTAGATAAAATGTAGTAAATAGGGACAAAAAATAAATAAAACCCTTGTCTTTGGTGTGGTTAATTTCTTAAATCTTAGCATTTAAATTTGCAGTGCTCCCAGTAATACTAATGGTTCGTTTGGAGCAAGAAGGGCATTAAGTTGTATACTTTAACACATAGTTAACGCCCTTCTGGCTCTGAATGGACGAGATACCATAACGCTCAATGAAAGCCAGAAAGGTGCTCACAAAACAGAGTTAACTTCCTTCTACTTCTCAGTAGAAAATATAAGGGTCATTTTAACTTTTTCTTTTTTTCAAAGCCAATATACATTGTGAGGCTGCAATTACTTATCAGCGAGCATTATATCACTTTCTGTCAACCATACCTCCTAAATGCCCTTAAAAAAATACAAATAATATATAAATTTGTGATGAAAAAGAATAGATCATAAGTAATTAAAGAAAGTGATCTTGAAGTGTGTAACTTGCCCAGACAACCCAGCATACACATACACATTTTCATGGCATTTCTTTCAACTAATAACAATTCTGGCCTCCCAGGGAAAGGTCTAGTTCTTAAAGATCGATTCTGATTGGTTGTTTACAGTAACTTTCAACAGCCAATGAGAGAAGGGGCCAAGTTTGAAAGGCAAATTCTAATTGGTTGTAAGCAGAATTTTGAATAGTCCAATGACATAGTTTCTCTGATGATTTTTAGTTTTAAAAGAAAAGCAAAATCTCATTGGTGGTTTAGAACTGTCATCAGCCAATCAGAGTCGGTCTCTTATGATACAGATTAATTTTGAAAGACAATGTCCTATTGGTTATTCAAAATTTGAAACCAACAAGTTAAATTTCATAACAAATGGTCAATATTTTGTAGATTATAATTGGTACATGTAATTGCCAAAATCTTTCAACAACCAATGAGAACTCATCTTCCAGACAGGAAAATAGTTTTAAGGATGGATTCTGATTAGTTAACTAGAGAATGTCATGAAATTAAGCAGAGGCTACAGTAATTGAGAGATATGTAAGCAATTGGGAGAGTGTTATCGACATATTGGAAAGTAATATTTCAAGTGAAATTGTTTGCCCTCGTCTTTAAACTTATGAAAATAAGTTTGAGATAAAATTAAAAAAATCAAAAGAAAGAGATGATCTAACACACCTTTTTTCTGAGCTGAACCTGTGCCACAGACAAAATAATAACAAATAAAACACAAATACAGAATTATATGTAAGAGCAAAAGATAAGAATAAAATGATAAAGAAAATACAAATAATAATGTGGTACATTACTACAATGTACATTACCTAAAAGCACATGGAAATAAATAAAATTAAAACAAAATATATTGTATCAATTAAAAGCTGTGAAAGTAATACAGAGTAGAAAATCACACAGGTATAATACGAATACAGGTAACAAAACAAAAATGAAACGAAATAAACATACAAATAAATCATCTCTCTGTTGAATAAGCCTGTTTGGACAAATGAAGATAGTGGCATATTTGTGCACAGGGTATTTTCAGTGCTTTTGGGAGTACATGTACATGTACATGTTGTGGATATGTATGAATATTATGCAATTTGAACCGGACAAAACCAACTTTGCATACACCAAGTGTCCAATTTTATATTTATGTTGCTCTATATATGTAAATTGTAGGAAGGTGCTGATATGTAATCTATCTGTGTAATATCTATGCATAGTGATATGCATCATGTATATACAAAGTTATACAAACTAGAATATATACTTTTACATGACTGTATATTATGCATTCCAGGTGCATTGTATATGGTTTATGATTACATTGTAGTTTCTTGACCCGTCAAGCACAGATATCATTTAAGCATACATCATATTGCAATTTTACAACTGTATTGCAAATAAGATAATAAAAGTGGGGCAAAATTCCACCTATCTCCTGTAGTTAAGAGTCATTGCAATACACACATTTTTAATTACAGATGCGGTGGCTGGATAACAAAATATTATACTTTTATTTCATAATCTTTACAAAAAGGCTGTATTGTGTTTTGAAACATACCAATGTGTTTGATTTGAGTGTGCCTTTATTGATACACTGCATTCATATGGTCTTTTGTGGTGAAATATATATAAATTGTGCTGCTACTTTGAGCTCTGATTAAATGATGCAAATATACAGATGTACGTGTATAGAGTGCACACACAGATTTTATCACAACCAAAGCTGGGAAAACATATAGACAAGTATACATTTCAATTGTCCATTAATGTTAAGCTACTAATTGCCATCTTTGATAAGTTACTACAGCAAAACTGACATTAATAATACTTCAAATAGCTGTTTAACGCAAAGTAAAGTAGCATGCAAAAATGCATTGTAGCACAAGTGCCATGCTCAAACCAAATCATAAATAAGGAGAGACAATATCAACACAAAATTGTTTCCAGATGAACCAAAACTAATCCAAACAAAACAGATACGGTGTACATTACAGCTGCAGAAGTTTTAATCATTTGTCCTTCCATACATTAACATAATCAGAAGGACCATAACAAAATCCACATCTACCTACCGGTATTAATTTATTGTTATCTTCAAATAGGGCACTTAAATTTTCATAGATTCACAGAAACCAGAGATAAATTGCTACTTAATAAATTCTTCTAATGAATACAGTTTGTCAGCTACTAATCTAAATGAATTCTATAATGTTTTCTAATGTGCAACAAAATATGTGTCTTTGCCTTGGGTTTAAAAGAAGAGATCAAATAATGTTCATGAATATCCTTTTTCATGTCTTGTGAACCCTCAAAAACAAAATACACATTTTCCAACTAAACTGCCTGTGATTTTCACCAAATTAAAGCAAAATAAGAATCAAATTGGGAGGTAAAAGTTGTGGGGGGAAAACAAAACAAGAACAATTAAGAAAACAACATATTCCAAATTAATTGTTGAATCCTTCCTGAAGTTTGGGAGATCAAAAATCAGTATATGTAGAATTTAAGATTTCTCTGAATTTGTCTACAATGTTTCTACTGTTCAGTAGCTGTATCCGCACGTGAATTGACTAAACAAGAAGCAGGCAGTTCAATGAAATACAAATGATGAGAAATCCATACTTGTACATGCAAACTAATAACATGGCACAGTCCATTTAGCAAGACGCATAAGCAGGGTTCTAGCGAGACGGTAATTAGTTGTTCATTTCAAGACAGGCACAGCATTTTTTAAAGTAGTTTATCTTAGATGAGTCAATCCTATAACAGAACAGTTTTGCCTTTAAATTGAAATAAAACATTGACTCTTCATTAGATGAAGTTTTACTTTTCTAGGAGAAATAATTTGGAGATGCATCAAATGCAAACCAGCTAAACATACTTCATGAGTTTTTGAATTCTTTTGATCATTTATGAACTTAATTTGGCTCCCCCCCCCCCCCTGAAAAAAATGATACAAGAATAATTGCATATTTGCCCTATCACATAAGTGTTTACAGAATGAGTTGTCTGAAGGGTGAATTCCATTTGAATATATCTTTCCTAAAAATTCCATGATATGAAACATGATGGAATACTCAAAGCCTACCTAATTTCTGAGTAAGAGTATTATGTATCTTCTAGTCAATTTTAATTTTAGTACTACCCTATGCTACATGCATTAGCTTTTCTTATTGGAGTGGACAGCCCAAGCAATTTTGCGAGTGAATAAGAACTTTAAATGGCCTAAAAAATCTCTATAATATTCATGAATGGGGAAAGGGGCGTCTTCCTC
Source organism: Strongylocentrotus droebachiensis (assembly GCA_035222895.1). Taxonomy (NCBI): domain Eukaryota; kingdom Metazoa; phylum Echinodermata; class Echinoidea; order Camarodonta; family Strongylocentrotidae; genus Strongylocentrotus; species Strongylocentrotus droebachiensis. The sequence goes on from JAVYIG010000024.1 coordinate 456,104, forward strand.
TGGGGCGATGCCAATGGCTACATCAATACATGTAGGTACATCTTGTGTGGTGTGATAGCTGTGCCTGTATTAAATGGGATCTCTATCTATCTAATGTGCACCAATGACGTGCTGTCTATTAATATCTAAATCCGTGGGTTAACGTTCATCTACCCAGGGGTTAAAGTTCATAACCATGATACCTTGCGTCTAAAGGATGGTGTGTGTGGGATTTTCATCTTGATGCTGGTCGAGGCCCGCGAGGAGCCGTCCTTATCCTCCTGGTGGGAGGGGGCGGGGCGGGGTAACGAGGAGGCAATGAAGGGGGAGGGGGAAGGCAGAACATTGGTTAGTGTCAACAGCAAAATAATGCACCAAAAAGAGGAGGTGAGATAAAGAGATAGAGAAAGAAACACAGGCAGTAGAAATACAGAGGAAAGAATGTAGATGGAGATAAGGAAAGAGAGATAGAGACAAACAAATAAACAAGGACAAAGAAAGACAGACATTTGTAAAGATAGACAGAGAGAGAGAGACAGACAGATGTAGAGATGGTTTGACAAAGAGAAACAGGTAAGGTAGGAACAGAGAGAAACGAGATTGGATGACAGGGGGAATGGTATGGAGTAGAAAACCCAGGAGAGAGAGAGACCAAGCGAGAAAGAGAGAGAGAGAGGGGGAAGAGAGAGAGAGAGAGAGAGAGAGAGAGGGGGGGGGGGGGGGGAGGTTGGAGGGAGGGAGAGTGAGAGGGGGTGTAGAAAACGTCAGAAATGTAAAGGTATATTTCCAAATTTTAGAAATAGAAAGATTAGCTAATGAAAAGGAAACATGAAAGAAAGATTTAGTGACAATAATCATTTGATTTGAAGGAATCATACAACGAAATACATGATTAACAAATCAAGGAAAAAAGAAAAGTGAGAAAGGAAAGAAAGAACAGAAAGAAGAGTCTGCATTTACATATTAGAAGTTAATTCAGAAAATCAGTACATGTATCAGGGTTAATAGAACAGAGGAGTAAGGGGGAACTAAGAGAATAATGCTTTCAAGTTTCAACATTAATATTCTAATAAAAGACAGGGGCATTCTAATCACTTGACATTAAATGGTTGCTGGGCAAATTCAAATACACTGTGATAACAATGCATCACTTTCTAACATACAAAAGCTAAGTCTTACAATCAAATTATGCTCTAGACAGCATTTTTATACAGATTAGCAACATCAAAGCCCTGATGTTACATCATATCGTCCCTATTTTCACGAAGTGACGGTAGTGAGGAAAATCGTAACGCAAAGTGAATGCAATTTTTTTTCACTACCGTCACTTCGTGAAAACAGCGACGATATTAGTGAAGTATAATACCCTCTTTCTTAGCTCAAACACAATAATAATGAATGTACATGTACACCCATATCTACCAATAACAAGAATTATTTCTACTTTGAATTCTTATTTGTCATGTTGTAAGGATATATATATAACTATTCCAATACTGATATTTGATATCGGTATCCTGTCTACCGGAACGTTTTATCCACACTATATGAATTATCACATAGTTTCTCACCTTCAAAACATTTAGGACACTTATATTATTTGAAGAAAATTATACAAACAACATATCTAACAAAACTTAAACAATAACAAAATATAAATAATAACAGATATGCAAAACATATCTCTTTAGAAAAAGAGAGAGAAAAAATAATGTAATAATGTTTCATATGTATTTTGAAACTCTTTTTTTGCCATTTATTTATTTTTAGATAGATTTTCTTCATTTTGTGTATCAAGTGCTTGTGGTTTATACAAATTGTGTATGTTGTATGCACACTTTGTTTAATGATATGCGTACACTTTTATTTCATCATTTGATGTCACACATTTGGCCCATATGAATGTTTTCTATGCATTTTATAATTTGTACATTGTGTACCGGTATGTGTAATTATACGCTATAGTGTTGATATTTTTTTTCTTCTCTTTGTGAATGATACATATATCATTGACAGGTGCTTTTACATGCTGAATGCAAAGTAACTGCTAAATTTGCTGTGATTTCCTTCTTTTTTTTTCTTCAAAAACATTTAGTGATATTTTTCCCTGCTAGTTTAATAGTTTTTCAATACTGTTACTTTTGAAGTGCCACAAATTAGCCAACGCAGGTTGATCCAATATTAAAGTAAACCCATGGTTTTAACAAATTGATGGCCACACGACTCTCTTATAGCTATATTACTCTCGTAGAGCTATACAATGAGTTCTGGTAGAATGGAAGCAGGCAAAGCACTCTTCCAGTCCAATCCAATATTAAAGCCTGTCTGCACACGTTTAACCATAAGGGATTGGACCTCCCTGCATGGTCACTGACAGGTGGTTATCTCATCAAATCAGCTCTCAATTAACATAAAAAAGGGGGATCATGAGGGACCAATGGGTACCGCTTCGGTATTGTTTGATATATAGAGGGCGCAAGTAGTGCAGTCCCGCATTAAGATTGTGCATACCCATGCTTATATAGATGTAAATGGATTTCTACTGTGCATATGTTTTGTGTGTGTGCAATAAGGTTCTAGGAAACCACACAAAGAGCTTAGATTTCTTTCTCCCTTCCTGCATCATTTTGAGGACTAATGCATTTGAATATCAGTGTCATACTGGCTGAAAGAAAAAAAAAATCAATGTTCAAAGATAAGGCTGCAAGCTAACCTTCTATACTATCCTTTATACATGAATGTTTCAAATAAAAAGGGAAATTATACTATTTCCAGAAAAATAACAGAAAACAGATTTCACTGTATTGTTACTCTATAATTGTCTTCCCCTTCGTAAAAGGGATATCACCTTTCTCTTTCTCTACATATGAAGGAATAATAAATCACTCATTTATGCTGATGATCATTACATAGAAATAGTTTGGCTTAAACAATAAAGAAAGAACAGTAGATTATGTGCCCGTGCAGAAGCATTGCTATACTTTAATAGGCATGTGCTGTGTATCAATACAGTTAGGCTTTGGCTGTATCAATATAGTTAGGCATGTTAACAGCTCATCAATTAGTAGAGTTAGGTCAAATAGAGTGCAGAGGATACCAACTAATATTATATTGCATATATTCCTTTTCCTCAAGTCTATCATTACTTCCTAGTAAAATAACAATAAATAAAATATTTGTTTAATATGGAGATGTATGAATTGCAATACAGGAACTTACTGTTGCTATTTCTGATGATATCAAAAATAGCAACTTTCTCAAAAGATTATTACCAGGAAAACTTGTGCTTGTATCACTTTCAAAAGGTAATAAAAACCTACACAATTTTGTTTTTTTTGTATGACCTTTGACCTTTTTCCCCAAGGCAGATATCTTAACAACCACTCTATACACTGAGCTTAAGATACCTCAAATCTTGCATGACCTGAATGCCATGTCATTATTAAACATGAACAAATAATGTAAAGATTCTGTAATTTCTTTTGACATTAATGGCTAATTTAGAACTTTTAAAATTTAATTTCAGTCGATTAAGCTACTGTAACAAGAGTTATACAATATGACCAATCCAAACAGAATGGCAAAGAATTGCAAGCCCCCAAATCCCATTTGTTAGTAACCATTATTTGACTAATCCAATGTTGTGAAAGTTTTTAAGTAAGAGTAAGTTAGGAAAGAAGAAATTGGACTAAATGCTGCACTGATTCACCACTAACCAATACAAATACATAAATAGTGCAATAATATATGGTTGACTTCTTGTGCAAATCCGATTAATAATTTTAAACATTTTTTTTCCTCACATCTCCTAGCATTTTCTATATGATTTTCAATTCTTTCTCTTCACTTCGTTTATGCGCTTGCTCTGTGGGATCGCTTCAGTTTCATGCACAGTACAGAATTTCATTAGAGATAATTTATAATACTTTAATCGGAATTGCTATTTTAGAATTTGAAACAGCTTTTTAATTCTGCTGAATGCAATTGGAAATATCATACCGAGCTACTTTCTGCGCCGGAATAAAAATTCTCCTGGAACAACAATCAAATTTGGAGAGACAAATGATCATTGGTTGGAGACTGAAAGGAGTTTAATAGAAAGATAGACAAAAAATGAGACAGGGGAGTGTGAAGAGAGGAAGGAATTTGGAATATATCGAAGAACATTTATAGAGAGGGGGAGAGCAGGGGGAGAGCAGAGAGAGAAAGAGAGAGAGGGAGAGAGCAGAGAGAGGGGAAAGGAGAGAGAGACACACAGAGAAATAAACAAGGGAGATTCAGATAGTTTTCACAGGCAAATAGAGTCAGAAAAGAAAAACATAAAGTGGATGATATATACATGTACATTAGTATCAAAACACCAATACTGCATATTAGTTGCCTAAAAGACACCGAACTTGAACCCCAAAGCAGCGGCCCCCTTGTCTTTGCTTTTTATTTATGATAGAATATCCGGGTTGACTTTCATCTCTTTGCAATGAAAAGAACTACAGGAGTATGGCAGATATCCTTGGTCTTAGATGAGGAGTGTAAGTGAAAGTATTTGGGAGTACAATAAGAATATAAACATGATCACTACACAAAGAGAGCCTAGCTGTGTATGGTTATTTGCTCCAATCTCACCATATGTTTATAATCGAGCATCGAAACTGAGAGTTAACTATTGTGTCAAGTCAACATAATTAACAACAGCAATATATCACTATGGGACTATTGTTACCAGGAAACAAGACAATTTAACTATGCTGTCAGTCAAATGACTAATTACTACATGCATGCATAAGATGCACAGATAGGATTGAAAAGTACTGTACTTCCATGGTCAAGATTCCCATTGGAAGATGCAAGCGTGTGCTTCATACATTACATGTACATTGTGTATCTACATTATCTCTGTACGCTTTAATGCATTTCAATTTTAGGCAGCCATTAAATACGTCGAGAGTATATATGAACAACAAAAGTGATCAGAGCTAACCTTAAATTCTATTGATAACTATCCTGAAGTGGTTTCCATTACAGTCTTTTCAATAAGTTAGCTTTGCTATAAAAGTTTAAGTATGAACTAAAGGCTGCACAAAAATCATTCCATTCACGTAGGTTGAATATCTTATACCAAATTATGAACTTAATTTATTCAAGCAGTTACAATTGAAAATGCTAGGTGTACTTTCCCATGCCAGGCCTAATGTGCTTAAGTTATAAACCATAACAATGTATTACTTGCATTAGGTAAAACAGGAAAAATTATCATCTTTTATGTTTGTTTTAGTATGTTGTATGTAAAATTCTATTGTGTATGTGTACATAGTCTGAGATTGCTGGTGTATAAAAGAGTCTCCCTTTGCTCGAAGGTTATCATAAAGACAACTATTAATGTGCTTCATACTAAAGCAGCAGTCTCTTGGAAGCAATATTGCAGTTACTTTGAGATTAAAGGTAAAGACCAGTAATGGTCATGCGATTGCATTGTGAAAGAAACGTTGTGGAATCGATCAGAAAAGGTTGATCATCTAGCATCTAGCATCTGCAAGGTTCTGGAATCATCAAAATGATAAGAAATTTGGCCCATTCTTCGTAAAGTTACAAGCACTATACACAGAAAGATGTATATGGGACTACCCTATCTCTCTCACCAGACCATGAGAGAAATAAATTTACCAAATATATGAATTAGTAGGCGGTTTCCCGGCAAATTTTTTATCATCATGTATTAGTCAAAACATATTCTTTCACATGATTGGTAATGAGAGCTTCCATTTCATTTTTTGAAATTGGGGCGTTGCCAATACTGGTCTTTACCTTTAAGGTGCCTTATGCCCATAATTGACCCAAAGCTCAAGTTAGGTTATCCGCATCCCTTGACGCAGCCCGATTAATATCACCGCGGATGAATCAAACTAATGACTATGAATGTAGTGGTGTATAATGTGTGTATTGCACATGGAGTGCATTAAAAGTCTGGCAACTATTCTATATTGTTATATATTGTGCTGGATGTTGAGGAGATATACTTATTGTCTGAGAGATTATACACCATTCAGCCCTACACAACACTGGTCCAAGGCAAACACGATTATTTTCTAGAATGCACCGTTCAGACTAAGGTTTTGACCAGACATTAAGCCTAACATTAAAGGTTTAGAGTAAAGTGGTGCAGTCACTTGACTTCATTGGAAAGTTTAAGGGTTCAAATTCCTGCTAAGTACAAACATTGTTATAAAGCAAAGCATTAAACTACATTTGCCACTCCTCACTCAGGTGTACATGGGTACATGATATGCTGGAGCACTGCCCATTGGGCCAGTAAGCTATATCAGGGGTAAGAGTACATTCTACAATACAGTTACTGCAAATGGAAAAGCAGACTTATATAAATAACACTTACATGTATAATAATCATTATCAATAATAACAGTTACAATCAATACCATGCAAGATGCTCAAGGTGCTCAAATAGTACCCCCGCAATACCAGATTACTGTTTTCAGTGCTTACAGCATTCATGGTACAATTTTACACCTGGGTGGAGAGTGGCAAATGTACATTAATGTCTTGCAAGGGACATTAGGGCTGCGAACAGTGAACCATGTGATCCACAGTCCCATGACATATCTACTAGATCCACACCTCTACTCCAAATTTAGAAGCGCTTAGTGATTGTAATAAGCGCTATATAAAAACTTAGTATTATTATTATTATTACTCTACACCCCTTTCTAATTACTATTAATTATCCTGAATGCCGCCATCTATGTTAGTTTAGGACCAATGTTGCGTAGGACCAATTTGGTGTGACTATGAGACAGTATGAGACGGAGGAAAAGACATTGAATACAAACATATAACAATTGCATAATCTCACCTCACGCCCGAGGCCCTGGCAAAGAATAGATAAAGAGAAGAAAAAGCTTGACTTTACTTAATTCTTCTAGATAGTCTTTGCATGCAGTGTTAAAGCTGGGGGATGGTCTGTCCAGAAGCATGGCCATGTTGTCACAATACAGACACTTGAACATTCCTCTTCTAGTTTTTATGTATTACTTGGGAGATTTAATCCTTGCATTGCTCTGAGCATCATTGAAATGAACATCATTTCCACATTTGTTAATATACAAATAAATTTCTAGTCCAAATTGTACTTCTAATTGGTTTTAAGGAGTTATCAGACATCAAATACTCCATTTTCTTTGTGGAAATAATATTCATTTAGATGATGCTCAAAGTAACTCGAGGATGAAATCTACCAGTTAGTGCACAAAAACTGGAAGAAGAATTGTGCATTGTGCATTAAAGGCTGCTGTTGATCATGAAACCATAAGCTTGCGGGGACACTGCAGTCAAATGACTTCATCGCTTCGTCTACCTCACTGAAAGCTAGAAGGGCATTAAATCTATGCAAAAGCTTACATTTAAAGCCCTTTTGGCTCTCAGCTTGATGACATACTAGCCATAGAAAGAGACAAGCCCCCAGCTTTACCAATTATTGATCCTCCTTCAAGGCAAACCCTCTGGATATACCATTCATTAAATTGGCAATTAAATAGTGTGTTAAAATTTATGCTGGAATATTGTAAATAAATGGTTTAAAGTTGCAAAATAAAGCTTTCTATGACCTGTTGTTAGTAGAAGATTGTCATGTATTTGATAACAGCACATAAAATATTTGCTTGGATTATGTGTTTTTTCCCCTCTAGAAATACCTATTTTACAGTTCAAAGGCTTAACTAATTGCTGGAGGGGAAATCTAAACAATGATAAAATTAATATGGGTGAATAAAGAACTACATTTATATATTTTAAAAAATCAAAAAAATCATATATATATGTTAGGTAAATACATGTATGATATATCTGGATTTTTACATAAAATTATAAAATTACTTTTGAGTTAACCAAAAACATTTATAATTCAAACTATATCTGTTCATTCTGTTGTGTTATTAGTATAAAAGCAAAAGTAAATAATTTATCATGCTTGGCTGTAAGTGAAAGTTGAAAATTTAGTTTGGAACATATTTAAGCAAATGCAAAATCAAAATATGGAGTGTCATATTGGTGTTCTGAGTTTAGCTTTGAGTCTTCCATGCATGTCATGAAGAGAAGAATTCTTATCAATATCTATCAAGTTTAATCATGTCAATTCAAAGTTTAAGCATAAATAAGTGAAGAAAAATAACGTCACAATAAAAAGCATAACATTTCCTTTTCAAAATAGTTGTTGACTACAACAGTTTATAGTACCTTAATTTCTTTGTATACTTTAAATTCAAAAGATAAACATCAACATTATTAGTTTCCATTCCATTCATAGTCCCTCTATTTTTGTTTACAAGTGACAAAAATGAGTCATTTGTATAATAGGCACGATTTGATCTCCAATCACATTCCTTCAACTTGTCATTAAAAAAAAAGGTAATGCAAACTATAGTGAAATTATATCAAATTTGGTTTAAATTATATTTTTGTTCTTCCTTTTTACGTTTCTGATTGGTGAAAGATGTCCCATTGATGATAAGGGTTAGTAATGGGCAGTGAGTGATCATGCAACTGTGAATACTGGGCTCGGTTTCACAAAACAGTCACACGTCCACTGGACATCCCTTTGAAAGGTGTGTTATGAAGAGGATGTCAGTGAACTTAGATTTATGATTAGTTTGTGAGACAGTACACCTGGAAGGTGAACATTCTACATGTATCTTTATGATGACACGGCCGTGAAAAATTGGCTAAGAATTAAAAGGAAAAGTAACCCCCAAATTTTTCTGATTAAAGACATTTGGCAAGAGAAAAAAAATTGAATGTTCATTTTCAGTACTTACTATAATCAGTAACTTTTTCATGGTACAAATTACTTTAATAGCATAGTGCAACATCATAATAAGAGAAAAGAGTGGTGTGATGGTATCATACGCCATTGTCATCAACATATAATTATTGCTTCCAACTTTTGGACAGATTTTTGATCACCTATTTTCACATTAAACCAGAGGTGATTTAAAAGTAATACCTTTTTTTGCTTCATATTTGTTATGAAATACATGAAAAGAAGCCTTCAACTGCTATGTTGAAGAAGATTGATTGATTGATAATTGTACATCAACGAATGTACAATTCTACATGTATTTGGGTAATATTTAAATGTTTCATCATTTCCGGCTGTGTGTGAAACTCAGATTCTTTTTTCATTAGGAAATGTTCTTTGTATATCTTGAACAGGGGGGTTATAAATAAAATGTATCATAAAATCTAAAATCTAAAAATGTATTAACTTTTTTTTAATAGATGTGAAATTGAAAGTTCATATACAAATGAACTATGGTAGTGTGTTTTGAAACCCAATCAATTAAGCACAAAACACAGTGATGCAATGTAAGTTTATTAGGGTCATAAAACCTGTCATTAATAACTTAATCATATTTTCACTTCTCTTTCCTTTCTTTCATAATAAACATGTACATTGTATATTTATGGGGACTGAGTTAAAAAAAATGTTTGGAATGACATGTTTATCAAATAACTTTCCATCACAAGATCATTTGTTCTTGCAAATTACTTTCCTTTGTAAACTGATTTGTGATGCATTATATTAGACAGGGCATGTATCCAAAATACATATTAAAAGTAGTTTATAATCTAAAAAGATTTTTTTCCCTCTCAATATCTCTTTTAACAAAGTTAAGAAAGATAAATTGCAAAATCAAGTTACCTCCTTCTTCTTGGTATCATTTTTCTTTTTTCTTTTCTGGATTATTCTTTAAATGGACTAAATATTGATGGCCATCAACTATTCTGTCACATGAATGATTGTGTTAGTAGCATGTCCGTATGTGCACAGTATGCAATCATGTACAAAGGGTGCATTGGTTAATATTGTGTAGAGAATGATGAGTGTGATGTCATTGAAAATGCCCTTGATAATGTTAAAGTCACTGCACATAAAGGTCATTCATGTTGCATTCAAACCATGAAGTGACAGGTGGTTTAATATACTGCCAGTACATTTCAAAGGTGTATTGCACACAGCAATATTTTGCAAAAAGTCATACTTTAATAATGCACAGACTATATACCACAGACCCTTTTCCTGCCAAACAAAACAAACCCCACCACTTCAATATTCCCTGAAAAATTGAAAATGGCATAACAATGGCATAACAAATGTGGGGAATTAAATTGGGCCCATGAAAATGAAATTATTTTAATAGACCACCTTTGAAATTCCTTTAAATATAACATGAAGACCTTTGAGTGCGTGCTTGATGTAATACTTGAACACTGTTCTATGTACATGTATGCTACTAGTGTGAGGTTATGATGTCAATGTTGTTATATGAATGAAGACAAACAAAATGAAATGAACGTCAAATGAAAATAATTACAAAGAGAAATCATACGATAGAGAGAAAAGTTAAAACAAAACAAACATTTGAGAACACAATGCAAAGGAAAAACAGTCATCCCCTTTGATCATGTAGCTAGCATTCATGAGAGTTTGGAAGTACAAGGGCGTTGTACCAGGAGTAGCCCATGAAGGAAATCATAACTCAAAGAAATGCACTTCTGAAGCTGTTGTGTCATGAAAATGGATGAGTTGCATTAGCATCAATAACAAACGAAAAGAAAGAATCAAAATAAAAATCTTTGGGGCGTCTCTCCGGTGCTGGGTACCAGAGAAACCGCATGTATTAGGCAGCCATTTGTTTGGAATGGTGCTGGTTATAGTCATTAAAAGAAAAGGAGAGGGTTTTAACGTGTTTTGGTTCCCCTCCTTGACACAAGCTTTCAAAAGTACTTACTTTCTTTCTGGGAAGGAAACGGCCCTTTCCTTTTTTTTTCTTATCAAAGCCTTTGGCGGGGCCCCCGTTGACACTGCTAACGCTAGTAATCGACACAGTGTCGGGGTCCGGCCCGATTGAATTCGGGTCGTCCAAATCCTGCATGGGAAAGTCATCGGGCGGGATCAAACCCGACTTGTACTTTTCAATAGTCTTCTGCGTGTCCTGGGTTGGTTGGGATTTAAACGTTGGGAGAAAAAGGGAGAGACAAACACAAACACAGATGAGCAAATCTAATACCAAACAAGTCCAATATTCATATATGTACCTTCTTCCCAAACATGCCAAATATAGTCCCTTTGGCTCTGCGTTTGCGCATCGCGATGGAGCTGAGCGTCCCGTTCTTATCCACGTCCTTCAGGCTCTGGAGGCTGTGCATCGAGACAGTGTCTACATCGGAATCTTTTCGCTGTAACTCATCAAAGTCGATCATTTGGATGTCATCGGGCGGGACAAGCCCTGTTTTGTACCTGTCTATCGTCTGTCGAGAATCCTAAGAAGAAGAAGGAGGCTGTGTTACTCGCTTTGTTCACTCAACTTTAACCCTCTCTATCCTGGGGGTGTTTCATAAAGCTGGGCGTAAAGTTACGAGTGACTTTACAAATGATTTGAATATGAAGAGCCAAATGGGATGCCCAAAGTTTTTCCTGACATTTTAACAAAGTGTGACTGTATTTCCCATAATCTCAATTAAATTGTAGCCAAAAATACACTGTTTTGTTAATAATGGAAGATTAATCTGCATCTGCATACCGGTATTTCAATTTTAGCTCATACAATTAAAAGGATTTGAGAATCCCATTTAGCTCTTCATATTCAAGTCATTCGTAAAGTCATGCGTAACGTTACGCACAGCTTTATGAAACACCCCCTGGACTTTAAAAGAATATGCAACATAGGTAATATACCCATGGCATTATTTCACAAAACTATCATTAGTACAAGTACATCAACACCTATTGAAATGGGTATTCATTCAACTATAGTATTTCAATGGGATGTCGTTGATCTTATACTCATGACGGTTTCGTGAAACACTGCCCAGGGCTGTAAGACCTTCACTTCAAAATATTTTCTTGATAACTACAAGAATTTCAGAATATTTACTATTCAAACTGATTGAAATGTAACTCAGCCTCATAATATAATTTAGTAGCTAACAGTTAAAATTAAATAGGAAATTGCTTGAAAATGTTTCTTTTTGAATTTGCTTTCACATTCGTGTTAACTGCAAGCTGTGCATTATAATTAACCATCTATTTAGTCAAAAATTCAACTATTTTCCTAATTGCAATTCATTCCTAGACTGTCTATTCCCATATTTGACCACCGGAGTCAACTGGACGACATATAGCTCATTTCATAAGCTTATTGGCAACTCATACATTCACCCTAAATATAATTATTGCAAATATTCTACCCCTGTATGGAAAACAAAATCTATTCCGTCATCAATAACAAAGAAAATTTAAGTTTATGAAATCTTATGTACAGAGTAAATTGAAGAGGAGCTCGCAAGATACGTCACAATGTTGCCAATTTGTGTTTGATTGATCGTAGATTCAAATACTAACTTCACTAACTTTATTTTATCAGAATTTGCTAAAAAACTTTGACCGACCGGTTCCTCTCATTTCTGCTTCTATTTAAACTGACTTGATATCAGGGTGGACTTTAAAATACAAAAACCACCCAGGTCCCGTTGGCAATGGCTTAAATTCCGCCTGTAGATAGAAACTTCTTTTTATGACAAATAGAACGTGGAATACATGTATTTGACTGTAGCCTTTTTATTTTCGCCACGACCCAGACATTATTAGATGACCAGCGGACTGGTCAATGAAGAAGACTTTTTATGTAGTATATAAAACCTGTAACAGAGAAGGGTGTAAAATACCATGTATAAATCTCAGCTGAAAGGGAAAGATAAGAAAGAAAGAGAAAACAGTTACATCAAAATTAAACTCACAAGATATAAAGAAAGAGAAAGTTCTGAACAATATATTTATGTAAGCATAGCTTTTATCCCCATTATAAGAATGAAACAGGAAAATTAATAATTCCTGAGAAATAATAAAGAAAAGGAAATCTCCGAGTAGAGTACCTCATGATGACTAATGTTATGTTTGCATTTGAATAACTCTCACCACCAGATCCTAAAACATGTAAAGAAAAACATTTAAAATACCAACAAGTTTTAAACCCATTATCTCTTCCTTTTAAAAGGTGCGTCCAACTTCACCTTCACACTACTTCTAAAGGTTATCTAAATTTAGACTGTAAGCTTGAACTGTGTGGAAAGAATACTATTTTATGGTCTGATGGACTATATCCTAATGATACAATAGGTCTTCAAATCGTGGCTTTCTTTCTCTAGATTTATTGGTAGAGCTATTATCACCCTAGACCTTATCACATTGGCATGAGATAATCCAAGGATTTTAATCCCTCTTTAAATCCATTCAACTGTGTTTCAATACGGATCACTTCTATTGTGTGATGTCATAAAAGAGCTTCTCAGTGTGTACAAATGTATGTGGGCTAGCGGTGACTTGTCCTCATTAAAGTATATACTGCAGGAATATTATTGAAACTAAAAAGTTAACAAATAGCATCATACTGTAGGAGGCCTTTGCTGTACTTTCTGATGGATTCACTTTAATACGAGAGGCTGTTATTTAAAAAAAAAAAATGGTTAATTGCAATTATATGGATGAAATGAACATCACAAAATCACCATTACAAAACTAACCCTCCCTCATTTGTTTCTTGCCGTTGTTGCTGTTGTTTTGAGAGGATTTTGACAACTAACACCTTTTAATACTCAAAGTTTCACAAAAGAAAGGCATCCAAACCTTTTGATTTTGACCTGAATTTGAGTACCATTGGAGGTTTCAAGTAAGATGAGGAGAAGTATGTATCAATGCATGGGATATACATGTACAGGGCAGACTTTCCATCAACAAGTATATTGGAATGATTGGTCGTTTTAAGATGAGATGACCTCTGGGTCAAAGGTGACTTACTTTGGACGGATCGACCTTCTCTGCCTCACTGGTCATAGTGTCCAGACAGTTTTGGATCAGGGGGATGACCTGCCGATGACCTTCCGCGTAAGATGTGTAGAACTCTCCAAGACGCTGGTTCCTCCTCTCATCCATTTCTTGAATTTTCTGAAAATGAAATTGGTGGGAGAAAAAAATAATCATATTGTGAGATAGGGGGAGATTGAGAGAGAGGGGGAAGAGGGGTGATGGAGAAAGAGAGAGAAAGAGAGAGCGAGCGTACGCAAGGGAGACATGGGAAACAGGCACTAATGTCCTTTGGAAAGACATTAATCCACATTTGCCACCCTCCACCCAGGTGTAAATGGGTTCCTGATAAGCTTGAGCGCTGGTAACTTTGGCACGATCAGGGTAATAATGTCAAAGCGTCTTAAGCATCATCGTGTGACGGATATGAGCGCTTTATAAGTGGCCATTATAATCAGAAAGGTTGGACATTTCTTTGGAACCAGCTCACAAAGATAAAAGAAGAAAAAAGGAAATCTTACGTTGAATATTTGTGGTATTTTTGTGTAGTAGAAATCTCTCTGCTCCTTGTTTGTGTTGTCAAGCTGCAAGATGTAGTTGTCTTTACATTCACACTTTTGTGAGTTCTTGCCGTTCATGGTGGCTCGATACTGTGGAGGAAAAAAACAAACAATATAATTAATGCAGAACTAGTGGAATAGAACCTACATGTATAATAATGTAGAAGGATCAAGGACGTTGTTCAGTAATGTTCGGGCGTACCTCAGTTGTGCAGGGCTAGCTGATCATGTATTTACAATGCACAATACCAGGAACTCCAGCCCGGCATTGTGCATTGTGAATAAATAACCAGCTAGCCCTGCGCAGCTGAGGTGCGCAAAAACATTACTGTGGCATGTCCTAGTGAAAGGTTTTTCCTTCAAATTCCTCTTATACTATAGTTTCACAACAAGTCCTCATAACAAGCCTTTATTATCAAAATTAAAACTCCTAAACAAACTTATAGAACATTCATGGGAACTGGATACCGAGCTAAGCAGAATGAGACAAATTGGATCAACCTAGTAGGCCTACATTGATAAAATGCAAAATCTCTTTTGCGCACATCTTTATTGTGCTTTTATTTGAGTGTGATTTTCAGCCAATGAATTTGTTTGTGATTATCTATTGCAGATAATCGCTAGAAATCAAGATCCCTTTGACCCTTACAGTCTCATTTCAATATGCAAACGGCAAACCTCAGCGTTTTTTTGTTATAACATGTAAATAAATGGCAATTGTGCCCAACCAAGTTCCTACATGTATTCCTGTATCCTCTGTGTTATAACATACAGAAATGTGCGGAGTATGACGTCAATTTATTTTTTATTTTTTAGAATGTGGTTTATCTGAACGAGGCTTTAGATACCATTTGATTTGGGTGTGACATCTCCTAAGGCGCGTCTTCATCATCTCGAGATTGCCAAATAGCCCGCTATTTCTGATTTGGGAAAATAATCCTGAAGTTAAAAATCGCGTCTTCATCAGCTCGAGATTCGACCTCGAATCTTGAAACCCGACATTGAGAAATTAGCTCAAAATATTTTGCTCAGCGTTAGCGCATAGTGCAAGTCTTCAGTCTGGTGAAGACGCACCGGACAAATAGCTGGATATTTTGCAAACTATCCCAAGATATCCCGGGATGACAATCCCAACCAAATATCCCGCTAATTGCAACTTCGGGCCGATGAAGACGCAAATTAGCTTGATAGTTTGCAATCGGGATAGTTCAAATAGTGGGATATTTGGCAATCTCTAGCTAGTGAAGATAGGCCTCTAGACTCCTGCCTATTTATTTTGGGCTTGAGATTCAACGAGTTTAATTTGCACCAGATACTGTAATTGTGTATAGCTCACCTTCTCCACTTGTGCCTTGGTTTGGTTCATATCCTCGTTAGCTTTCTCAAAGTTGATTTTGGAGGTCATCCATGCTTCATGACTGTGTTTATAGGTACTCTTCGTCTGTAAACAACAAAGAAATAGGAGGTCAACATTAGTGATAATAATAATAATAATAAGTCTTGTTTACCCAGGGTAGCCCCATCAGTATTAATGCGGTTTTCCCGGGGCACCCTGCAATCATATATAATATAATCAAGTGTAAAAGCAAGAGATATATTCAATCTATGATATAAATAACCCCAGGAGGTCTTGCAGCTTAGAGAAGATTAAAGCAATATTAAGGATACAACTGTATACATTGGTAGATATATTACCCTTGCCTTGCCCTTAGCCTCCCCCTCTCCCCTGACATCCCCTCAAGCTTGGTAAGCACCAAAGGTTGTATGCACTGGCAAGACCACCCCTGAAAATACTTATACTGTATGTATACGAGAAACAGAGTGTGATGTTGTTGATCCGATTGAAAAACAAAATGCAGGAACATTAATATTGTTTTCAAATGTCAAGCATTAATACAATGGGTGTTTAGAATATAGAAAATGTCCTCAGAAAACTTCAAGGCAATAAATGTCACAAAACAAATCAATTGTAGGAATCATTCACATTATGACACATCTGGATATGTAGACATTGGAAAAAACTCTTGGTTCTAACTTTCATTTTACGTTTTAAGTTTATGCCAACAAAGCATAAAGGAAATTGAAGTTGATCTTGTTTTTTTCCTAAAACTTTCCTATAGTTGCCTGTAAGCAGAAAGTGATATTAAACGTTAAGTGAGATCAAAAGGCTGTCAGCAAGTGAAACCATGTTATTCATGACTGTTCTCACGCTAATTATTCATGAAAGGTTTCAAGAATAAGCCAAAGGCATTAATGATCCTGGCTGCAACCATTGATTACATCACTGATCATAAACAAGTTTCAGATCCTGCATTGCTGCACAGGCATGGTTACCGTAGGCTTAGAATACCACCGACAGTGTTAACCCTTTAGCTACTGCATTCTTTTATTCCATAGGCTCCATCTGATTACTGTAGGCAATGGCTTAAAAGGGAAAATGTTCACATTAACAACAGGAAAAAGAGATTATTTTCTCAGCTTCCATCGGTAGTCTGGTCTAGGAAAGAATTAATTTCCTTTCAGAATAGAATTAAAGCTAGTCATAGTGCCATGCTATCAATGATACATTACAGCTGTCTCTGAAGTTATGTACATGTAGGTACTCAATAGAAAGGAGTGTATTACATCGGTCTTCTTCAAAGGAACCCTGATGCATGTGACACAACTAAAATCAGTTAGTGCTGTACATAATAATAATAATAATAATAGTGGGTTCTTGTCAGTCAGATTTGACCCTCCTGGCGCTCCCGATTGTATGTGTATATCTTCATGTTCATTTCCACAGGGGTAATAACTGGAAGAACCTCAAATTTTTCCCGGCTACAGTCCAGGAGACCCACAGCATAGACTACATCAGCCAACTTCTGTCAACTTGTCTGTGGATTCACTAGACCTACAACCAGCGAGACGGACAGTCCAAAAGACCGAAAATTTTGAGCTCATTGATCTTCTAACAACTTTTTTAGCGTTTACTTGACCGACAGCCAACAAGAATGAAATTTGGCATTTTTCTATCTTTCCATAACTATCCTTGGTTTTGTCATGGACTGTCGGTCTTGTGCTCAAGTGGCTGTCTTGGAACTCTCAGGCTTGTAGGTCTTTCTCCCATTTTCCCTTACCCTGTTCCACAAGGGCAACAGCTGAGTAGGGAGGGACCTCCCTCGTTCCCTGTGTTTTCTTACCCCTTCCATCTTGCGGATGGACTTCTCTAGGTTGTTATCATCTTGCTTGAACTCCTGTAGATGTTTCTTGCGATCGCTCCTCAGCTCTGAGATGAGTGCTTGGACCTCCTTCAGGACATTGGTAACCAGGTACTCTCCGATCAGTTCATGCTGGTTGGCGATACTGTTCACCTCAGAGAGGATCTGTCTGAATGCGTGAAGAGCCGTGTACCTTCAGAATAGGGAGAATTAAAAGAACAAATTGAGCTTGCTCTATCTGAACTTGGGAGCACAAAACAAATAATACAAAACAATACAAAACAATACAAACAATACAAAACAATACAAAACATAACAAAACAACAACAACTACAAACAAAAAAACAAAACAAAACAAACAAAAACACATTAAACTTCTTCTGGAGGGAAATAGAATGAATCAACTGGCCTTATTTTTATGGTAATATTCCATATTTTGACAGAATCCTGAATGTATACATCATCATACATGTACATGTACAGTATGTATAGCTATAAATCTTGCTTTATATGCAACTCCTGGTGATTCGAGAAAAATGACATTCAGTTCAGAAAGGGGTAAAGGGGTAACACACGTTTCCCAAAACTCATTGACAACACTGTAATATGAATAGAAATTATGTAAGAATTCCACACCACTGTCTGCTTCTTCATATTACATCTCCGCTTTGACCGACTTTGTCAATATGAATTTCCTTTTGTAAATTAAAATGTATCTGAGCGGGGCAACTATTTCAAGTTGAATTATGTTAATTATGTATAGATCTTGATGAACATGACTTCCAAAACAACAACATCCTCAACATAGCATCTGATTTTATTCACTGCAAATTATTTGATTCGCTCAACCTTAAACCCTTACATGTATTCATGTCATCTCTTACATGCCTTGGTATACTTGAAGAGGGATGGGCTACACTTCATACATTTTTTCTCACGTTGCGGTTGTAACAAGATATCCCAACTATGTGATCATGATCGAATGACACCACTACCCGAAATAAACAAAAAAGAATCAGTACATGGTGTCTTTCTTTCAGTAGCCTCATTTACATTGCAGAAAACCCAGTTTGGAAAAACATAAATTTTCATTCACACTACTGAAAAAAATAACCATAAAAACCATTGGTGTTTGTTCATTCTGGATTTTGGTGAGTTGTGCACTTGCGGTGGGAATCTCAGGGGAGGATTTTTCAGATTTTTGTCAGAGTTTTCAAATAATGTTCAAATCAACCACAACTCTTAACCTTTATAACTTCCTTATAAATATTTCATCAGACTTTTTCCTCAAACTATCTTTAAAGGCATCGTTTAACATTGTTAAATCTGAGATGCACGGCCCTATGTGTCCAGTGTCTGTGATATGGTGTAATATTGAAGCCCTTAAAAAATGATCAAGAAGTGCCTCAAAAAAGTAATAATCTTTGAGTGACCGGTTTACCATACTCGTTTTCCCCAATAGACTGTAGTGTTATGAAAACCGTTTGGTGCACGGTTTTCAAAATTTGTAATTCCAATCATAAATATCTTGATAATCAGACAGGCGATCGGCTTGTAAAAGTCACGGGGTTTCTGACTGACCTAAAGGTTTATAATTATGATTGCAGCATGAGCTAAATCCAGGATTTTGTTTCAGAGTCTGAGAAAAAGTTACCGGATCCCTTTAAATGTTTTACTCTTATTATATCTGCTTTATCAAAATCTAACTTTAATTCAGGGTGGACTTTCCTTTGAAGACTAGGAGTGTATAATGATCCATAGTGATTTCTCTGCTCTGTGAAAAGGGTCATGTGACTAAAACCAAAACCAAGACCACACACTGAAGACTTACTTGTAATCTTCCTCTTCTTTCTTCTTTGGTAAGTAGTTCTTGTGTAGCTTCCTGAAAAGAAACAAAATGGAAGAATATACGAGAGTTAGAAAGTGGCATAGGAAGGGAAGTAGTTTTCAATTTAGTTTTTATCTAAAAGATCATACATGTACGTCGTCTGTTCGGAGCCAGAAGGACATTAGCTCTGTGTAAAATTATTTGAGGTAACGCTTTTCTGGCTCTAAACAAACAACATATCAATATTTACAAGTACATCATTAATCTGCTATTAAACAAGTTGTGAAGATCATATTGTCTGTTGAAAGCAAAGAGGGTGTCAACTATATTCTATACATAGTTAATGCCCTTCTCATGTTTTTGAACTTTAGATTCCTCTTCTTTATTCTTTGCTATGTAGTTCTTGTGTAGTTTCCTGCGAAGCAAAACATTTGAAGAATGGATTTGAAAATGTCAAAGGAAGGGAAGCAGTTTATGGATCTCACTTTTTTTAAAATCTAAAATTCATACTGTACATATTAATTTTAATATTACCAATCTGCTAATAAATGAATATTATACATGTATCGTCTATTGAATGGTGTTAGAAGTAATTTAACAGAATAAATATCTGACTTTCTGGCTCTCAGCTGTCAATATTACATATAATGATGTACATGTGTATGTGGATTTTAACTTTCCTGATGAGTTTCAAGGAAGCATTTTTACTCCCTTTTCTCACTGAATTTGTGCATCTTGAAATCCAAAGTTCACCCCCCTCTCTCTCTCTCTCTCTTTCTTTCTTCTTCTTTTTCTTCTTCTTCTCTCTCTCTCTCTCTCTCTCTCTGTTTATTAAACAAATGAAAGGTTACACAAATATTTCAGATCCTTTAGTTTTCCTTCATAAAACCTGTCATATTTTCACAGTGGGCTTCAAGTAAATGACTTTTTGAAAGTTGTCTTTATTCCAAAAATAATGCAGAGAATCACATGCTACATACATGTATATACTTCCTTATTATTACCATGAGCCTTGCCAATATGAGTTTGAGACATGGTGGCAGTCAACCAACCAACGCCTCCATATAGACATACAGTACATGCAAACCTACGTCAATGTTTTGTGACGACAATAATGACAAAATAACATTTCCTGAACGAAGGTAGAAAAGATCCTGCTTATTCTACATTTAGACCTACAATATGTATGTACTGTACATGTACATGCCTATAATCAAGCAAACTTAAACCATCTTCCTTCAACTATACTGTATGAAACTGTGTCATTGATTGTATTTAGGATTTGGGAAGGTTGTTCAGATCACAGCGTTACTTGACTTTTACAGAATATTTAATATTCTTTTTAAATATTACATGATTTCTGCAGCAAAACAGATTAGAAGCAATATCTCTTTAGAATTCTCTTTTAGTTTGGGTTCTCCAGTTATTTTGCAAATACTGTAGACCAAAATTGATGCCAGCAGCAAATATTCAGCTTAGTTTCCCATTTCTTGCAACAAACCAGGGCCCCTAACACCATGATGTACAATTAATTGATTGTTCAATCGATCAATCAAGCATAGGCCTTAAGGCTGTGCACAACAGTGTAATGAGGTACCCGAGTACACTCCTAGGCTCACAGGCGAATACTCGAATATTCGGACGCCATGTTTTTTTATAATTTTTTTGATTTTTTTTGAATTTTTTGATTTTTTGATTTTTTTGATTTTTTTGCCACTACCATACCATTCGGCAGTTTCCCAGGTCCCTCGCCAAAAACGCATGCAATTTTACTTCGAGTTGCAGTTGAAGGCGCCGATTTAATAAGAATAATAACAGTAAACAATGCTGTTTTAAAAACCAAAGATGGCAGAATAATCCATTTTCCTCTAAGTCCAAACAGAAATCTGGACATTTGGTCCCAGTTTCTGAAAGGTGAGTTTGACAGTGCTTGAGTTGGGAAACATTTTTACAGACAGTACCATGCCAGCGGTCGCTGCTCTCCCTGGCACGGGTAAGCATGGGCCTGGACATTTTTTTTTTGTTGTTGCGGCCGAATATTCGGGTACGAGAAATCGTACCCGAGTAGTTGTCAACCGTGCGGGTACTCGAGCATTCGACTACCCGTCGCAGCCTTAATAGGCCTACAATCTATTGTTAAGCTTTGTCTTAAAGGACCCGGGTCCCTTTTTACACGTACAATAACTAACGACCTTCTACATCTCACAAAACAGCCAGTTGGCAAAATTGCATGAATAGCTCTCTCTAGAGACGAACTTTCTCATGAACCCTCATCTAACAAGCTCCTGTGTAGCTGACACAGAAACCTATGATATCAAAATAACAATATTATGGATAATCATTATAAATATTGGTATCATATGACTCCAACTTATCAAGAGTCAAGTAGTTATCTTCATGAGAGTCATCTTACATTGTCTACAACAGTGGGGTGTTTCACAAAGACTAAGAACGACTTTAAGTTAGACTTAACTATGGCAAGCCATTTATGCCACTGGTTGCTCTCACCATTATGATCTTTAGATAATATATTTTCCTTAAATATTGAATTATCAAAAATTGTAAATTCTGCAGATTTGTGACCCTGATTTGTATGTCCCTTTTTCTCACTTGTACATGTATTTGCTTTACATAAGAACTATTCTTTTTTTAATAGCAATTATCTGATCTTAAACATTTACGTTCCCTGTAAACAGCTCCATTTCTATGTAATTTTGTGATATGATTTTTGTTCCAACTGGTATTTGCTACTCACTCACCAGTTTTGTCTTCTTTGGAATAATTTGATGTTTTTAAAATTGACACACATTCCTTGTTATTATTAACCTCAACAGATATCTGTCATTCACGGCCCACTATTACTCATTGGATGAGTGAATCTGAATTGGAGAAATCACATCATGGTTAGAAAAAGATGGATTTTGAACAATAGGGTTGTTTGAAACGAGACAGCCTTGGCAGATCTGTGCTGTGTATGATCATCTAGACTAGAGCTGGGATCATCATTACACTGAAAGCAATGAGTTGAAAAATGAGTGGGTTTCCATCATTTTTTTTGTGCTAAATTTGCAGTTGAAGAAATGTGACATATTATATAGGATGTGAGATATTTTTTTTTCTTTTAGAAGTAATGCTCATGCTATTACAATCTACCTATAAATAAGACAACAAACTTGCTTCTTTTGCAGTAAGAAACTTTCACAAATATCAACTCCTGTACTGTTAAATAGCACTCGCAAAATTCATGAAAGTGTCTGGTTTCACACTATATAATCCACTGTAAAAACAGATTCTTTGGAACAATTTAATAAAAAAATACTTACTTGAGTTGGCTTGCATATTCAATCTCAATTTTCTGCCTCTCCTTGACAAAATTGCCAAACCTGTCCACATAGTCTATCCCCCTCTCTGTGTGTTTCTCTAGATTACTTATCTGGTCCTATAAGATCAGAGACAAAAATAGGAAAAAAACAAGATGAATGTCTTGTCACAGAACCATACAATTAAGCCTCTATCTCACAAGGAATCATGATAAAAATAAAGGTAGATATTAAAGGTAAGATAAAGAGACCATACTAGTCGAGACTAATAATAATAATATTATTTAGCTTCTATATAGCCTTAGAAAGATTCATACTTTTTAGAAATAAAACGTTAAAAGAGTATTACAGAACTATTAAAATAGGGATAGAGCAAGAAAGGGGATTACAATTACATGTCCACATTACATAATAATAACACATCACAGATAATACGATATTAATATGGTGCTAAAACCTTTCACATGTCAAAGGTCACACACCTACACATTCAGGCGACATGAATATATATAAATATACTTCACATCACTTACATTTAGATCAATGGACACAATGTCAATAGTCGTCAATTGTATTAAAGATGATGAAACACTTCCTTCTCTCACATCCACCACACAAACACCCACACTTTCTATGAAAACCTTTGAATGTATCATCGCCAAAATTACCACAAATTTCACATTCTTCGGCATGTCTGAAATTGGGGTCATTCACACACAGCCAATACATTGATATGAAGAAGTAAAAATGAAAGTTAATTATTGTTAAAGGAGGCCAAGCTATACATGTACATGTATAAATTAAGTATTTGTTACTTAGCAAAAAATTACAATGCTGTGAGCAAAAAAAAAAATCATCTTCATTTATATAAAAACCTCTACAAAAGGTCTTTTAATTCTGACAACTACTACATGTACTTGTATACGCATCTACTACTTGTAGCATGACTATGTACATGTACATTGTACATTTTATATTTTAGTGCAATAGACATTTTTCTCCCAGATAATTACGTGTGCATAAAAGGCCTTCGTTACAGTTCAATTGTAACCCCTCAGGTACATCACAAATGATGACGAATTCGTCCTTGTTTTCACGAAGTGACGGTAGTGAGGAAAATCGTAACGCAAAGTGAATGCAATTTTTTTTCACTACCGTCACTTCGTGAAAACAGCGACGAATTGTATGCATTGAAATGTAAAGCCTCCAAGGTTGTAACACTTGTAGATCGCCCATACAAATATATGTCTCTAACACTTCCCCAATGAAACCACATAGATAAGTACATGTAGGCCTATAATGTATGCACTTCACATCTTCCTATCGCATGTGGGGGTGTAATTCAAGCTCAAAGCTAGCTCATAGCGGGCTCAAAGCGGGTCAGATAGGATCGATGAATGGACACACAACCTGTGGCTGTCAGTATACACCCCCTTGATGTCTTTACCAGTCAGTTCTCTCTTCAATTGCTTGAAGAAAGTCCTTCTACATGTACCGTACATGTTTAGACCACAAGATACAGGTACATGTACACTGAAGAAAAAAATAAGACTTCAAGCATTCTCAGAGTTCTAAACGTTTGGAATTTACATACTGTACATGTACTGTACAATGTACATGTACATGCTGGTTCTAAGATATCGAAAAATGTAATTATGATAATAATAATATAATAATGCATTGCTTTCGGAGCACATAATACACAAGGACCTTTATCCATGGATATACAATTGATTTGTTATAAGTATTAAACCAGAAAGAGAGAGAACAAAATTATTTGTATTAAGATGGAATTGATATTTGCCAAATTTGTAAAATGTGTAAAATTTGTAAAATTAAAGTGAACGTGCCTTTGTAAACCAGGAGAAGCATGCCCAAAATACATTACTTTATGTACTGTACTTAATTTTAATGTACATGTAGGAAGTATCTGCCCTACAAATGTACGTGTAGCCTACAATGTACTGTAGCATACAGCACAACCAAGCTCATGGACATGTAGCATAAGGGTTGTTTCTCTGGCTACAAGCTTTGAAGGTGATAGAAACTGTCATAAAACTGTCGCAACCAAACTATAAAATGACTGTAGCTATATCAGCCTGGGTGACGGCACTCATTCTTTGCCTACCTACAAGCATATCCACCTCACCTCGTACCAAACCAATATGAATAATGATTCAGGAATTTAGAGGTTAAATATTAACAATAGCTGTTTATACTGCAAGCAAAAACCTTCAGTTTTTCTCGGATTCCTGTGTTTTGTCAGAATAAATATATTTGTTTGTATTTGTAGATTTTGTCTGAAGCTGCTGTAAAGCAAGTACCTATAAACATTTAAGACATTAATTTAAAACTTTAATATTAATCAACATGTAAATCAACATCTACTCGTATTGTACATGTTGGCTAATACATGTAGTACATGATGCATAAACCTTAACATTACAATGTATGATTAGAGCATAACAGGTAGGCTTCATTCTCAAAGGAAATATCGACTGTTTAGAGCCAGAAGGGCACCTGTGTTATAGCATATTGACTTAATGCCCTCCTGGCTCCAAACAGATGATACATTTTGTCCATTTGTGTAAAAATGTGGAGGGTACAATGTTTTACAAACTGCTCCAATTTACTTCCTCCAACCTGTCAAGTTTCTTTCTGAAATGCTGCAGAAACATCAACTGCTGGCCAATAAATTGATCCTGGCAAATGTCTGCAATCTTGGGGGAAACTCCCCATTTCTTTGATAATCTTCTCGACTCAGACACAAACAATAGATACCATGTGACTAAGTTCAAAATTGAACTTTGGGCTATTTGATAATGTTTTCTGACATGTTTATGTATCCAATGTTCTGTGCCAGATGGGTGTTAATTGTGCATAATGAACGGACGATTCATTCTAAGCCTGCAAACAAAAAGGTGTATTCCCAATTGCTTCCAGAGGTGCCTTCAAAATAGGCCTGTTCTCATCAGCTCGAGATTGCCAAATATCCTGCTATTTCAACTACCCCGATCGCAAACTATCCAGTTAGTTTGCGTCGTCATCAGCCCAAAGTTGCAATTAGCGAGATATTTGGTCGGGATAATCATCCCAAGATATCTTTGGATAATTTGCAAAAAATCCCGCTATTTGTCCGGTGCATCTTCTTAAGCCCGAAGACTCGCACTACATGTATGCACGAACGCTGAGCAAAATATCGCGAGCTAATTTGTCAAGGTCGAGTTTTAAGTTTCGAGGTCGAATCTCGAGCTGATGAAGACGCGATTTGTAATTTCGGGATTTTTTCCCAAATCAGAAATAGCGGGCAATTTGGCAATCTCGAGCTGATGAAAACAGGCCTAATATAACCCCATTACCAGAAACTCAACTGTATCTTAAGGATGTGGGTTCAGTCTGGAAATAACAAAAGACGTCTTCCTGATGGGATTTCCTTCCTCACTGCAATGTGACTCAGCTGTAGAGCATTCCAGATTACACAGTCACGTCGTACATTACAGTGGAAAATCAATTTAGTATGAACAACCGTGTTGGATCGCACAGGTGTGATAAGCCATTCGCAATACACACTCAAGTACCTGTATACTAGGAATTGACAATAAATATGATTCATTCGATAACCATGTGTCTTGAGATAGTTTTGGTTAATTATTCTGAGAAAACATGACCACCTCACATTTCATATTCTGCAGAAGACAAGACATCTGACATGCCATGTGAAATCTGTGATCAAAAAACCATCCTAAAGACTTTCAAGATATCAACTCAAGGGACATTCCAATACCCTAAATTACAGACAGAAATCCAAGTTTGAATTTGTAAGCTCTCAAGATAGCTGTAAGAGCTACATGTACAAACCATTATCAATGGAAGTATCTATAGGCCTTAATTGCTTCTAGTAAACAACCAATGAAAATATGCAATATGTCACTGTTTTCTACACCTATGGGGATGTGTAAATATATGCTAACTGTTTTTTTCTGTTGATGTGATTTTAAAAAGTTTTCAAGAGTTTGTAACTTTGTATGTACATGTACATCGTTATTTTGCTGCCTCGAACAACCTATCTACAGCATGGTAAACAATTCAGTATCAATTAAAATCTGTTTCTCTTGAAATACCATCCTGTTTAATACCAGAACTCAAGATTAGCTTTAATGACTCACTAATGATTACTCACCAACGATTACATGATTAAATTTGTATGTACGCATCTACAATCTACAGATAAACTAGGATACCTACTGTAGAAAGAAACAACAAATCCATAAATCTACTCTGACTTTCGTATCTGTTGGGCTTAGAAGAAAGTGATAATTTACACTTTCTTCTTTTAGTTTCTATCAGCCATGTGAACTCTTGCGGCTTGTCTGTCATTTAGACGAGGAAGTTGCAGATTTTGTGGTGATGCTGCACGATGTTGGCAGGATATACGGGGTAGAGGAAATGATTGGCGGAGGGAGGGATGGATCAGAATCCCAAAGCTTGGATTTCTCTAGGATGATTTATTTGTCAGACTAGAGATTAAATGTGAACTTTCATGTTCCTGATTACATGTATCCTCCATGAAACATTTTCATATAAACGTAGGTCTACAAAATTTGTTAAACGGTAGCCTCACACTGCCAGGTAATCTTGGAGTAACTTGGATTGCCCTGGGCTTCAAATATTATGTGAGAAGACTAGTAGACATATTTGTATGCGGACAAAAGTGAACCAAAGTTACGCTGACTTTAAAGGTAGGCGTTACTACTGCATCTAGAAGGGATTAGACCGCACAGCGAGCCACCGAGGTCACTGTGACAGGTGGCTATCTCATTAACTCAGCTCTCATTTAACATAAGAAAAAGAGGATCATGGGGGACCAACAGGCACCGATTTGGGAAGTTTTCTATATAGAGGGAGCAAGTAGCTACAAGTAGGACAGTGTGCCTTTAACTTGCCTCAACCCTAACCCTGTGTAGGCCTTGCTATTAAATAGAAATTTCCCAAACTATTTTCAAAATATATATTCTCAAAACAATTAAGTTTTTCCTGGGGACTCGGGGTGGGGGTGGGGGAGGGGTGGTGGAGGGGGGATGTTATTGAAATAATACCTGTTGCTTGAAATCATGTTGGTTTTTGTCTAATCATATTTTATAATCTATTACAATGTGTGTGAATAGTTACACACATCAAAATGGCCTTGCTGAGATTCTTTTCAAATTTGGTCAAGTGAACTTTCCTTCTGTCAATGGCTTTACAGATCAAGTGACCTCATAGAGAAAATGCACAATACAAACTTAACTCACCGTGCATATACACATGTATACAAGACTATATTTAACAAGTCTGTGACTATGAAAATGCTGGTTCATAATGCATGGCCTCGCAATGACTCAAGTCAAGTTGACATGTATTATTCAGAGTATAACCCACCCTTGTGCCACAAACAAAGCTCAGAGGCATTGAGCTGTAGAGGCTTTCACAATGTACATGTAGGTTAAGGTATCTGGATTGTTATTCGATCTACAGAAAAAAAAAGGTTTATCCTCGTTTGCGGGCACAAACCCTTGTCCTACGTTGTGTGTAACAGTGTCTGAATTATAAGACTACAGTAGGCTATGTACTTTATAGGCTGTTCCTGATTGACACGGCCAGAAAAAGAAAGATTCAGGCTCTGTGGCAAAGGGTGTCAAATTAGAGTCTGTGCTAGCAGACTAGGCATATAACCAGGTTGCAAAATTGACACAAGTATGCTTACAAGTGGATCAATACATGCAGTTCAATATCAACTCTAGGCCTACATGCATGTATCAAATTATATTGGTATACAATTTCTGAGTAAGATTACAAACATATAAATAATCATACCCACGTTTATATTGTACATGTACAATTCTTGTCTACAGTACAGGGCTGTAGACACATTGTCTTCTTTGTATATATATATATTTTTTTTTTTTTTTAATGACACACATTCCTTGTTATTATTAATCCCGTCAGATATATCTGTCATTCACAGACTTATTGGCTGAGTGAATCTGAATTGCAAATTCTGTTAAATGAAAAAAAGCAGCACCGAAAAGGCTGGCACAAGTAGCCGTTTGTACAAGAAAGAGTGATAAACAGGAAACAGAAAGAGGTAAGGAAAAGGCAATTCAGAGTTTAAGCAGTCCAAGCCAAGTTCTGTCCATGTAGGCCTACTTCACTACTGCCATCATGCTTTTAGCATTAGTTGAATACAAACATGTATAGATCATGCAGGATGATCTGCTTCTTTTGTCATACGACAGGCAAATTTAAGAAAAAAAATACAAGGTTGGAAAGCCAATAGCTTGTGTTCCTTCATGCCTCCCAGGAACCTTGAAGCATGTTTTTTTTTAGAGGCATACAATTATTGCAATTTCACAGCACTGTAACAAATTAACTTTCTTGATGCAGTAGAAAGTGATAGCAGCCAAAGCTGTATATTAAAGGAAACCAAAACCTTCATACTAAGCTACTTTTATTGTAAAGTTTAAAAGATTTGAATAAAATCAGTGAAAATTTGAACAAAATCGAGCAAGAAATAAGAAAGTTAGAGCCTTTTGAAATGACTAGTCACTAGAGGGCGGTATTCAATTTGATGACATCATCTGTGAACAACTCTCCATGCCCTTTGTACATAAAATTTCACAATTTTTTTGTTTTCTTTGTATTTATTTGTGTTCTTGATCCGACTTCATAACATGTGAAGTAGAATATCATTTTGCATTCTATATCTTGCTTTCAGGGGAGTACATTATCTCAATCACAAGAAAGAAGGAAAAACATGAAATTTGATGTACAAAAGGCATGGAGAGTTGTTCACAGATGATGTCATCAAATTGTATACTGCCCTCTAGTGACTAGTCATTTCAAAAAGCTATTACTTCCTTATTCCTTGCCCGATTTTGTTCAAATTTTCACCGATATTTTTCAAATATCTTAAACTTTACAATAAAAGTAACTTAGTATTAAGGTTTTGGTTTCCTTTAAAGGCACTGACACATTCAAGGAATTTATTTCTCCCGGGAATCATTTCCTACATGTACACCTGGATCAAGAATGGCAAATGGAAGATTACTTCAGGTAGGGTACAATGGTTCAAGAGTGTCCACTAAGATCAGAAATGAATGAGCCAGACATAGACATGTATTCAAAAACTTAGGAACAGAGAGCTCTATCATTTAATGCAAATTACCAGAGCAATGCCTGTCTGCCTGCAGTATGGCTTTGAGTCCTGAATGAGAGACAAGACAAATGAACAAAGCTGTAGTTTACCATGCTGATCAGGTTTCGATATCAAGACTGTCCGTCCGGTCCAAAGACACTTTCTTAACGACGCCTGCACAGATCGATCTCAGTACTTCCCTACAAAGAACTGTTCTTGATAGAACTTGGATTTATTTCATGCACGTTCTATGAGTAGGTGTACAAGGACTCTGTTACTCACCCCTAGAAGGAGATTGATAGCCTGTCTGTAGCTAACCGTAGGTTCCATGGGATTCGGAGTGGACTTGATCTTCTCCCGGTGAATACTAGTACGACCCTTCTGTGGGGGCTTCTGAAAAGCGGACATCATTACAGGCTGCCAATGACAATTCGGTTGATTCCACGGTTTTGGTCTAAACTCACGCTCAGGCATTCAGATGGATCTGGTTTGCTCCTTAATCTAGGAACTCAGTTGATCAATAACTGGTCTAAAACAATGTCCTCAGCATGAAGGCCTACAACACTTGATATCGGTCCACACCTCTTCTTTATAGCACACAATGTTAATGGAATTTTCACTCACAAGAATGAATAGGACTGCCAGGAAAGGGTCAGGCTACAACTGTATAACGGCTCTGTCTGAAACCTAGAGAGGTACATGTAACATCTAATCCTCACATCTACAACATCTCCAGGTGAAGATATTGGTCAGGTGGATTCGAGCTCATCCTTAAAACCCTGGTATTTATACAAAGAGCACTCTTTCCTTGATATATGATTTAGATTGGAAGTACAAACTGGAATATCCCTTGAAGTTGCTGCACAGAATTGACTACCCCTTAGAAAGAAAGCTTCAGAACTGCTGTGACAGTATATCTCTTGCTGTCACGTATTCCTCAGTCTTCGAAATAATGGCTCTGAAGCCCACAAATGCAACTGAAGCCTTCTATCCTTGTCATGAACAGCAAGTTTAAAACAAGATGAACCAAATCTCCCACTCTTAATTCCCATCGGCTCCAGCGAAAAGACAATCAACGAACATGAATGTCTGCAGCTGCGAATCCTTTCGACCTTCTTCTCATTTTGGAAAACAAAAAACATATGAAAAATGGAATGAAGTCAACAGAACCCCGCTGTTTACTTGGCAAAAGGAAAATACAAGAGGGAGAGAAAAGGAACAAAATCCAGCCTTTGCCTCTCGAGTTTCTCTGATTGGATTAGGAAACATACAGTCATCGTCAGGATTAATTATTCTCTTTTTTTAGCTATATAGGGTGAGGAATCAAACTGTGGCAGCATAGCCCAGGGTGCGCCTCCCATCGTGGGCTGAGATCTGGGGGACCCTGATATCGCAGATGCTTCACTTTTCATAGATTGGATGATGTAATAGGCTGTCTTGTCATTACCGGCTTATGGGGTGCTGCCATTAAAAGATATCTGCCGGATTGCGATTAAAAGGAGACAGGCTTAAAATAACTTCTATGCTATTTCTTTTCTTATTCAACATGAATGTGTATCAATCCATACTAATCAAACATTGATGTCTGTAGCATCAATTTAATCCTTCAAGAAGTCTTTAAAAAGTGTTATTTTGTTGTTATTCTACTGGACATTTTCATATATAGTTGAAGGCCGTCGTAAGGCAGAAAGGCAGTAAGGAAGAATCGTAAGGCCTGTTTTCATCAGCTCAAGTTGGCCAAATAGCCCTTGTCCGGTCCGTCTACACCAGCCCAAGGACACGCACTATACGCGAACATTGAACAAATTTCTTGTGCTAATTTCTCGAGCTCAAGTTTCAAGCTGATCAAGAGGAGATTTGTAACTTCGGCCTAATTTCACCGATCACAAAATAGCGGGCTATTTGGCCAACTCGAGCAGATGAGACAGGCTATAGAACAGGAATGTTTCAGATCGTCACCAAATGATGCTATATTGAAATAACGCTTTTTAATGACAAATTTGGGCAATAAATGTGTTAATATTTGGGATATTACATCTGATCTCTGTTTAGAGTTTTTACAAAGGAATGAGAAACAAGAATGACATGGTACATGTACAACATGCATACATGTGTACTTCAGGAATTGCATTGCTGCATTTAAAAACCTTCTGCGGGTTACAAACAATTATCTAACTTACTGGATAAACAATGAGACATCATTTATTTGTTTTGCAACAGGATTTGGTTGCAGCTTATTTCATTATAATTCTGATGGCCCACAGCCAACACAAGTTTGCTCTTCCACATGACTGCTTGGAACATTTCATAAACAAAATTCTAGAAGAGAATATACGTGTATGTACATTTAAGTACATTGTATGCATCACATATGGGTCAATTACTGTAAGTTCTGGTAATTCAAATCAAACTGAATGAGACTTGATTAATATGTTCTTCCCCTGTAACATGAGTATTAAACAGTGATGTGTACAGTGTACATGTAGGTTTAATAACGAGGACATTCTATCCATGTTTTACATGAAATTTGGGCAATGAGAGACTGTAAATGTGACTTCGCAATCATTGTTCAATGGTCGAGGCAAGTAACGTACATGTAGATAGGCAGCAAGGTAAACTAGATATTCACTATCATTACAATCAAAATTCCTCTGTGACTCATCTTGTACGACTGTTTGCTTAACTTCAAAACCCATCCACAAAATTACCGTATTGCATTCACTTATTACTAGCAATTGTACACACTTCAAATAAATTGACATCACTGGTGACATGTTCCATTTTGACAGATTCAATTTAAAAAAAAAAATAACAGCAAGTGTTGTAAACAGTGCACATAACGACAGCATGGCGACACATCATCTACATGTATCATGGGAGTTTTTTAATTAATCACTTTTTATTTGCACTTTTGCAGTCCTGTTTAATATCTGATTATTGCATAAGAGGGGGGGGGGGGGGGGCTTTCAAAACTTTACCATGAAAAGTGAAAACACTATATAAAAAGTTTCAAACTTTGCTTACATTGGTTAAATGTAAATCCCCTCTTGAATACGCTATTCATGGTGGTTTTTAGTTGGTCCACACAGGGATTTCTGGATCATGCTAGGGCATTATCCTGGAATGATTTGGCAAAACTCTAAATGTTATGCAGACAGAAATCTTTGAGGGGGGGGGGGGGTAGGAATATCAAAACGGGAGTTCAATGAACACAACAGATCGGGTCTTCATGGACGTTCTTGCTCTTTCACAGCGGACCTTCATCCCTACTGCATACCAAACTATTTGAAGATATTCAACTGACAATCATGTACGAAGGATGATGTCAATCTATTTTTTTTTAGAAGATGAAAAGCAAATCAACATGTACAGTACTGTATAATGAAGAAGAATAATGAAGAAAAGTAAAATGGAACCATATTTCAGTATTAAGGGAAAGAGATCAATGATTAATAGCTTTACTGAAATATCAAGTTAATTCTACCTTGAAAAATATACAAA
This sequence comes from Strongylocentrotus droebachiensis, assembly GCA_035222895.1. Taxonomy (NCBI): domain Eukaryota; kingdom Metazoa; phylum Echinodermata; class Echinoidea; order Camarodonta; family Strongylocentrotidae; genus Strongylocentrotus; species Strongylocentrotus droebachiensis. Next base: position 489,536 of record JAVYIG010000024.1, read on the forward strand.
TTCCAATTCTCTCCCTTGTACAGTACATTATGTAGCTTTTAATTTGAAAATTGTGAATGGCATGAAAGTAGAAAGAGGCAAATATCACTTAAATTAGATCACTAAGCAAGCACTTTAAAGCACTTAAGAAAAGAGCATGTGAAGTGGCCTAATGCTGCTAGATCACATTCATACAGAGTATGTTAAACAGACATATAATATCAATTAAGATGAGTCAACATTCGTCTGGCGGGGGAAGAAGCTCCGGCACTCCGAGACACAGGAAAATATCAATTAATTGGCAAACTACAATGTGGTATTACAAATGCGACCGATTTAGGAGAAACTTGGCTAACTTTTGATTTGTACTTCCTCCTACAAGTACATCTGCGTCTAAATCTATCGACCTCAAGTGATTGACCTTTAATGCTGGAATGAAGATGGGGAATTAGTCAGCTCATCATTGTACTTCCTGAATGGGGCAAATGATATCAGTTTTTACTTTGTAACTGTAATAAACTGGGATGGGGTCTCTTATGTCCTATGTACATATGTACGGTGTGCATAATCTAAAATCTAGCTGCATTTTCAACTGCCACACTGAGTATGACGCATTCGCTTAAAAACTCTATGTAAATGAACTTTATGCTTTCTAGAGTCAACCACTAATTTCGTAAATTTGAATTTCTCTTATTACATATCACTGGATACCCCGTCATAAATGGCTCAACACTAACTGGCACCCAGGACCGCTTGGCCCCCAGAAGGACCCCAATTCAAACTCTGGACCCCAAGAATTTCAAAATCAATTCTAGGAGTCTTTTGTGCAGACAGACTTTATAAATTTCAAATTAGACCCCCTACTAAAAATTAGTGAGGATCCTCCTCTGATACCACTGAAAACTGACGTTAATAGTTGATAACCATCTGCATGTACATGTACATGTAGTTCATGGTCAGAACCCCCCCCCCCCCCCTCCCAAACATGATTTTTACTTTACATTTGTAGCTATCTAGAAGACTTAGGTTTGGCTCAAGCCACAATGTATTTGTGTAATGATTCTGCTCATGTTTGATATCATTCTTCCCTCTCAATAAATCAAAAGATAAGAGTATATTTGTGAATTGGAGAGGGAAAGCGGAAGGATGAAAGCCAGGCAAGTATTGTAGTTTGTAATCCGCTACCACATAAAGACAGGATGGCTAGAAAGCAATCAAAATATACCTCCAAGGTATCAATAGGCCTGTCCTCACTATCTCGAGATTGCCAACTATCCAGCTATTTGAACTATCCCGATCGCAAACTATCCAGCTAATTTGCATCTTTATCAGACCAAAGTAGCAATTAGCGGGATATTAGGTCGGGATTGTCATCCCAAGACATCTTGGGATAGTTTGTAAAATATCCACTATTTGGCAAAATATCCAGCTATTTGTCCGGTGCATCTTCACCAGACCGAAGACTCGCACTATGCGCTAATGCTGAGCAAAATATCTCGAGCTGATTTCTCAAGGTCGTGTTTCAAGTTTCGAGGTCGAATCTCGAGCAGATGAAGACGCAATTTGTAACTTCGGGATTATTTCCCTAATCAGAAATAGCGGGCTATTTGGCAATCTCGAGAATGAAAACGCGCCTACTATGACCTGGCCTCATTCAAGGCTTTTGGGGGTACTATTTAATGGAACTGATTTCTGTAAATAATACTGTGTATGTAAATGACGTCCTCACTCTGCCTTGGTGAGCATTTTCATGTATACTTAAAAACGCAAGCTAATACACAAGGTGAGCTTGGAACCAAGTCTAGTCTTCACTGCCCTTCAGAGAAACGAGTACCCTATTCAAGCATCCAATAATGTTGTAATATAGCAAAGTGCACCCAATCAATTCAAATTACAAGTGAACGTATGGACATACGAGGCGTGGTCGCAATATCCATTCATAGAATGTGCACATAGGAGGAGGTGCAAGACAGAGAAGAGATGTACCGAACGTGGGGAGGGAGAACGAGAGGAGAGAGGAGAGAACAGAGTCAGGAAAATAACAAGTTGAAGTGAGACAAGAGAGAGGGGAAAAAAGAAAGGGGGAGAAAGGGACGAGGAGCTAGAGATGGAAGGAATGAGTAGATATACATGTAGAGAGATCGAAGAGAGATGGAGAGGTGATAGAAGAGAATAAAAAGGAGAAAGAGCTGTCAGAGAGAAAACAACACATTTGTCATCACACTACACAACCACGCAAGACTGCAAATCAAGCCCTCGCGTGATATTTCGCACCATCGCAGCTGATAAAATGCCTTCTTGTGTTACCCCCGGAGCATATTGCATGACCCTGGTTACGGTGAATCCAAAGAATCCCATCGATGATGATCTCTGATTGCCTGGGAAATCTATTAGGACTTGGACAGGACTCGGAGGGCCCACGTTGGAAACATAACAGCGATAAATGAGGCGCAGCGGGTCTATAATGCCATCTATGAGGAATCAACAAAGGACGATCCCTAGATCTCTTAATTTAAAACGGTGCAATACAAATCAATTATCTTTATTGGATGCGAGAGGTGGAAAGATAGAGGTTTGGAGGGTACAAAGAAAGGGATGGCTGGAAAAGAACTCATCCTTTCACCATCGATAAAACCTCTAGAAATCATTGTAATTACATTATCTCACAAAGTCACCTAAATGTAGCTCTCGACTAAACAAGGAACAGTATTTCGTTCGTGGTACATGTTTTGTCTTCACAAGACAAAGACAGAATCAGATATTTATAGTCTCACTCTGAGTATATCCTTCATGTACACTGTACAATGTCAAATATCTGCCTAATTCCTTCCTTCGATGAGAATAGTATATTGTATATTAACCAGGTGACTTCGATTCCTGGGTACCATCTCCAAATGAAGGGGTAATCAAATTCTGGATTCATAATATTCCTCTTTCTCCATGAAAATAAAGAAGAGATTAAAAGGAATAAACCATTTGACCATGGCTTTCAGAGTGCAATCTCATTACATCTAATTATGTGGTCAATTTGGCCATCCCATTGTTTCCAATGACCCTTTGTTCCTGCTCCTAATCCCCCCTCCCCCCCCCCCCCCCCCCGTTTATTAACCCTCTTCCTCCTCCTCCTCATATAGCCCGAGTGCCCCAAGCTAGATGTCTAGATTGTATCTCATTACACCTCATCTGCTGATGATAAGCACTTTGTTCGGACGAGACAATTTCATTTAGGGTTACGTGGAGCGTAGAGATACAAGCTGGAGAAGACATGATAGAGATACCATCTTCAAGTCCAAGGCCTGTTTTCATTAGCCTCACATTCCATAATAGCCTGCTAATTCTGATCCAAAGAAATTAGCTAATTCATACTTCAGTCGCACCGCTAATGAGACTTGAAACCAACCTTGATTTAACTGATGATTGGACATTTGGTGTTATTTTATTTGTTTTTGTTTTTGTATGTGTGACTTTGGTATCAATGTGAAGGATATAAATAGAGGGCTATGTCACTGTATCACTAGGGATATCACACTTGAGCCTGAGCTTGACCCAAACTATTAAAGGCTTGTTCATGGCATACATGTAGCCTAACCATTTGGCCAAAACATTGGCAAAGACACACTAGGATATGGTCTTGTCTGTTCAGAGCCATAAGGCTCTGTGTTATTAAGTATATGAGTTAATGCCCTTCTGGCTTCAAACAGATGATTACAGGGAAAAAAATACTTTAACAATTTTGGGGGCTACTTTTCAAGCTTGCTTGCATGAAAATAACACTCTTTAATTTGTTTTGCATTGAACTCTATGCACATTTTGGGGGGCTCTTTTATTTCTTTCGGGGGCTAATTCGCCCCGAGCTCCTGAGTATTTTTTCCCCCTGAGATGATACATGTACATGTATGTTCTGTATCTCAGGCTATTTCTACATTTTCCTTCAAGAAGGGGGCTTCTCTTGACTCAGGCTGATGCCGAAGGGGAGAGTCAAACCGGACTCCTTTCCTCAAGAAACACTGACTGGTTGAACATCACAAGCTTGAACTACATGCAGTTCAGAATGCTAATGGATACGCACCTTTCGATGGTCGTCTTTTAGACGGACGCTTTCAGCACAGGAGGGGAGCACTTCTTTGGCAAATTAAAAGCATTTAAGTGAAGAACGAGTCTCCTCACAGCAGGTTTCACATGTATGGGATAGATTTGATTATTTCATTATTAATCCAATAAAAACTAGTTCACAAGTGTAATCAAATTGTACCGCAATCATGGGTGGTGCCAGGGCCTCTCCTACATGTACACAAGAACACTATTTATAATGTCTTTTCATGCAATTTGCAAGAAAAAAAAAACACTATTGAAGCAAACCATTCTAATTTCTTTACATTAAAAAAGGTGTTGTAAGACAATATTCTCTTTTTGAGATTATTCTACAATTGATGTTTGAATTATATGTACATTTAGTAATGTACATTGGAAAGTTAGAAACGCCTTATTTTTGTTGACATGTGAAGAATAAAGAAGTTGTTATGGCATCCTGCTTTTACAACTGTATGTGGTATGAAATTGTTCGTCATCATGCCATAAACTTATGTTCTTTATGGTGTTATTGTTTTGATTTGTTTAGTTTTATTTCATTTTTTCCCCAAAAGATTCAGGGTAATATACAGTATGTGTATCATAGGATTAAGTATGATGATTGTAAATGTCTAAGTACTAAGGCTCAAGACTACTATGTATCTTTTATGATTGATGGGTAACAACTAACGACAAACACATACTGATATTCAAGACTTGCCTCATCAAGACAGCATTCCTAAACTTGACAACTTGAAACATTTACATGTAGAGCACGAAAGTGCAACATGCACTTTGATGACAGGAAATGCTTCCCAGATTACACGCCCTCGTTAGAATAGATAGATACCAATACTGTTGGTATCCCATAGTAAAACCAGGATACTCCTTGCCCAACCAGTATTAGTACCAACCATTATTAGTACAAGACTTCCTTCCTACACATGATCTCTCATCTTAGGGCGTGTTCATGCTTCACTTTTTCTGGCCAGAATCAGGCATCTATTACGCGTTTAGTTTAAAACATGGTTGCGTCCATGCTTACTTTTGTAGAATCACCGAAAAACGGCGATCACGATCGCTAATCATAAACTCACAAAAAGATGCATTTACAATTTGTAAACGCGTTTAAATGGGGTCAACGCACTGACCTCTAGTGGGTCTACGTAGCATGCACAGTGAAGGTTTGCGAATCCAGCTGGAAGACCAATTAAGGCCACACAAGGAGAATTGCCTGGATGAGCCAGAGAAGTAAGCATGAACAGTACACCGTGGAATTCTACCTTCAAAATCAAGCATGAACGCGCCCAAAGTCTGCAGGCACAGACTCTGAAGGCCTGTCCTCATCGGCTCGAGTTTGCCAAATAACCTGCTATTTTCAGACCCGGGATATTATCCCAAAGCTCGAAAATGTGTCCTCACCAGACTGATAGGCTCAACACAAACTAGCTCGGACGGGCGCGAATCAGCCCGCTATTTCCCAAATAGCGGAAACAAGACCGCGATTTCTCAGGATATTTTCTTGACCAAATATCCCGCTAATTGCAACTGCGGGCTGATGAAAACCCAAATTAACTGGCTAATTTGCGATCGGGATAGTTAAAATAGTGGGTTATTTGGCAAACTCCAGCTAATGAAGACGGGCACTTAACCACAATAAGCCATTTTCGTAATGTAACCAAATGTGTATGCATATGCCTTTGTGAAGCGCCTCTCAATACCGTAGTCAGAATTCAAATTGAATACAACTGTACATTAACTATTGCTAGGTAGGACAAACATTATTGCTTGCCCTACCTTACCTAACAACACGTTAATATATGTGATTTACATTCTGGCATTGAAATACAATCATTTGTAACGGATGAATGAAATAATTTATATTGAGGCACTTTATTATAAATGTTGTTACTTAATTAAAATAGCCTTTTCCCAAAGCCTTGAGTATAGCCTCCATGTACATGTAGCTCTGTCATTCTCTGGCTGTGTCCAGAAAAAGGACACTCTATTCTCTGAAAGCACCATCACAATTCATTTCAGATGCTTTGAAATTGCAACCAGGCCATGGATTAATGTAGATGTACTTTATAAAACTCTACCAGTAAATCTACAAAATACCAGCATTATTATTGACTAGTGTACAGAGTACTTCATCTGTTTATTGGAAAAATTGCCTGTCAAAAAGACAGACAGTTGCATAATGTACATGTACAATGTATGTGCTGTAAGCTTGTCTTGAATGCCAGACACACAACTAAACACTTTGGATGCAACTATGTAACACTGTAGTACTACATACAGTTGTACATGTATCTATTTTGGGGGTAAAAAATGAGATATTCTAGGCCTAAATTGTGTATATTTTTGTTGTCAAGGAACTAACCACAAAATTGCTCCTGAGGGATATTGCTTTACTATCAAACTCTCTTTACTTGCAATTGAATTATAATCACTAATATTTATCACTTGTAACTAGTTAATTGTATTTGTTTTGTAATTTTGTAATGTACATACTACATGTACATATATTACAGGGTGAACTATATATACTGAAGCTTTCATTAAATACTGTATACCTAGTTGGTGTTTGGCTTCAAACTGGGAATTTCTTGTAGGCGTGTACATGTACATCATTAAAGATGAAGTTGAGTTCTGGTCACGCGATTGCATTGTGAAAGAAACGGTGTGGAACCGACCAGAAAAGGTTGATCATCTAGCATATAAGAATTTGTGTGTATTGCAAGGTTCTGAAATCATCAAAATGATAAGAAATTTGGCCAAGTCTTGGTTAAGTTACAAACACTGTACACAGAAAGATGTATATGGGACTACACGAACACGTGGCGTAAAAAGCCGGCCCCCCGATTTTTACGATGTTACATGCATATTTAGAATATGAAGGCATTTGAAGAGCCATGCTTTTCAGGGAACATGTCTTATCTGATGTTCTTCCACATTTGCATAATAAGAATGAGTAATGCTCACAAATAATTTTTCACCTCTTCCCAGAACTCAACCTTCTCTTTAAGTGTACATGTACATGTAAATGTAGGCATTTGGCCCCACAGGTACAGTACATGTACACTGTATAGCTCATGTAGGCTTACATTTTGGAAGTAAATGTATCACTCTCCTTGACTCGAGGCATTTTAACTGTGAAGGCAAGCATGTAAAACTGTACATTTACGCAACCAGCATCATGGATACTGTACTCTCTACATGTACATTTCACACTGCACACAATCAGCGTTACAACAATAGGCCTCTCTAGACAACTACAAGTACAATGTAGGGTTATAGGGTCTAGATCAGCCCAAACAAAAGCTTGTCAATGACCTTCATTATCAACAGTAATTCTGCATTCCTCTATTGTTGAGCTATTACAGCTTATGTTGTTGTTTCTTTGTGAGCAACTCATCTCTCTGCAAAAGTAAACAATGATGAAATCCCAGATCTATTGAACAGGGCTGCCTTGATTGTTTTATAGTGATTGCTAGTTCACATGCAATCTCTAATTTGGCACTTTACAACAATTTTAAAGACCTTAATAGATAGCCTAGATCTAGTAGTTTCTGGCTGTTCGGAGCATACATTTACATTTCATACTTATTTCCTCTTGTGTGAGCTTCAAGAGCTACTTGAGGACATCAATTGCCCAGGTGTCTGTGCAACCTGACCAGGTCTAAGGTTTGTCTATTCAAGAGATCAACCAAGCCACAACAAAAGAGAATAAGAGGGACTATTGGAGGTCTGTAAGAGGACCTCAGCAAACAAGACTTTTGTATTCAATCCATGGACCGCTACTGTTTGTAAACTTGATACTCAAACAAACTTGAGTTGATACAAAATGGACATGTGTATTGTGTACGTGTAAATGTATCTCTTTAGCTTTCCACATGCATCAAGTTACACTGTATGGTTGGCCTGACTGAATGTACATGTACATAAAGTCCTTTATGCAAGATTAAAACATAACTTTTCAAGGCCACAGATACCCAGGTAGTCCAACATGTACATCCACAATTCTTGTATTCATGGATCCTTTTGTATTCAATTATTACAGTTGAGGATATTATGACAATAAACGTGCAACAAACCAGAAGTGTAAAAACTAAAAGATTCAAGTATTACTGAACAGGTCCTTATATCATGGGCATCCTGTCAAGAAACTGTTTCAACTTCGCTAAAATCCCTCTAAAGAGTTTTACAAGTCCATGATTTAACAGGATTTCCGTGAAAGTATATTACTTACAGTATGATAGTGTCATTAAACACTGCTGTGGTGTGGGAGGGAATAATGCGATACTTTACATACATGTATATCAAAACACAAAGCAAGAAGTAAATAATGGTAAAAAATAGCAGAAAATATCTTGCCTTTCCATTCTTTGTCTGCAAAGACCAAAGTGAAATTTGAAGTCCTGATCCCAGCAGCCTTGCCTTTTCCCTCATGCTGAGTGAGAATCACTCAAACTATTTTAATTCACAATCCAAAGTGAAAACTTTCAAAAAGCAATTAACAGCCAGACTTGTAAGTATCTTCAAGAGAGTGAACTTCACAGACAGGATGGGGCTATTGGAGACTTGACAGAGAAGACGATAAAAAACTCTTCAAATGAACAGAAGATACATGAACATGAAGTGCATTTCTCTTTCAAGATCACTGAGTTAATCACTGAGTCAATACACATGTAAAAGAGAACAATGTCATCAATTTTGCAGATGGTTTATGTTTGCGATATATATCTTCCAAACTGCTCAAAACAGAAACTCAGATGTTGCAAAATTTGAAAATATCCAAACTGCAACAATCACTCAATAATCACAGAACTGATGTACACTGTATGCTATTAAAAAAAATGTGATAAGCATCGACAACAATCTTCACACAGATTCTACGAAACGGCACAAAGACCAATCCCAAGACCTTCAATTATTCTACAGAGTTCCTTTCGATAATTTCTTTGAGTCCTTGTGAACAATGCTATAGGAGCAGACATGTCATTTGACTTAATCCTCAAGGATCCCAATGACAACCATCACACAAATGTTGTACCTCGCGCAGAACACTTCAAGGAAGAAATATTTTCAAACAAAAAGATATCCAGGTAAACATTCCTAGTAAACATACAAAGACTGAAACCTTGGTCAAAATCCTTCTCTTACATCCAGCAGAGCTCAAACTCCTGACCAACTTTAGGCACTTCTTGCGCTCACTGAAAACTGCAGAATGCATCAAATTCAATGTCACTCTCAGACTTCTCGAGGGTATCAATTTGGCTAAATCAATATCTCATGATTCTAATTCATAACTTAAGTGATTTACTCTAAAAGATGTCAACTCCCATCATAGGACTACGGTGGTGATGACGTTCCTTGATGCCATGGTTACATCACGACAAGGGAAATTGGAAGCTCGTCGGTGATCTGGGGCGAAAAAGGGTCTTTATGGAGTCTGAGCAACTCTGATAACTCAGGTCCTCTTCCGATTTGAAGATTAGAACAAATTGTGCTTTCTCACTTTTTTCTGATTCCTAAACTTACAATCTCTAAGATCTCTATTTCCAAATTAAGGGCCAATTATATTTGGGATAGAATCCAAAGAAATATATTTTTTATTTTTTATAGTTTGAATATGCAAGGTGATGACGTCTTGTAAACATGCTTGCCTGAATGGAGGAAACTTTATCTCATAAAACTATCTTCATATCCCATCAACCTCATTAATCGCTGTCTAGTGTCTACTTTATTGTTGTTTTTACTTGTACATTAAGTTGCCTCTGTCTTAAATAAGAAAAGCGCATTGAAAACTGTGCATACATTGTACACTTCAACATGTGCGTACTTCATTTCTACTTTAGTAGCCAATATGAAATGAAAGCATGAACCCATTCTTTCAATAAGGTCTTCAGAGCAAATTTCAGACGATCTCATTACTTTGTAAATGCCCAGGGCATCATTTCACAAAATCATCAAAACTATATTTCACCAACATCCGATTGAAACACACGTAAAATTCAAACACGCATTTCAATTGGTTGCCGGTAAATTTGTACTCATAACCGTTTGTGAAATGCTACCCTGGTATTAAAAAAAATATCTGAGATTATCTCCAATACTGCAGCCTCATGACGATCCAGCAAGTCCGATTAGAACTTCTTATTTCATCTTTTGACGATTCTCACCAAACATCTGACAGATCTATCCTCACATCCTCAGGTCAATTTCTTGAGATCTCCGCAAGGTCGGCAAGGTCGTGTTGATGTTTGGCCTCAAAGTCAGGAACACCTTAATAGTCACCAGTCAGCTTTAATTTGACATGATTCATCAAAATATTAATCCACTCAAACTTCCAAGCATGTAAATGTACCCCAAGATTTCTGATCTGCCATATCGATATCCCCATGAGCAGATAATTCTTGTTAATATTATTTCTCCATCGGGGAGAGAGGTGCATGTTATCAAATTTCCTGAAGAATGTGAAGAATCATTTCCTTCAGTTTGCCATAAACTGTCATCTCTTAAATCTTACCATGCTGCTCATCTAAAATGTATGATTTTAAGATCCATAGAGCACTTTATGTTTATTTTTTAAATTTTGTTGTTGTTGTTGTTGGTACATATATATTTCGATTTTTGAGTATTATTAAACACGTCTTTCTCTTTCTTTGAAAAAAAAGGAAATGTTTTTGAGCTTTTATTACTCAGGAAAGCGCTGAATCTACTGATGATTCATTCATGTACAATGTAGCAACCACAAGAAAGTAAAAAAGAAGAAAAGAAATCATTACAATAAAAAAAAAGGTGGAACGGGATCACAACCATAATACAGAGACAGCAATAGTATGAGGCTGTTATTTTTTTTTTTGTATTGTGCAATTTTATTCACCCTACATGTAATACATATAAATGCAACATGTGCATGTATCATTGTTCTTCTTGTCTGTCTTTTTATGCCATCTTTAATCAAACTAGTTTATCACAAGTATGAGACAGCAGATAGTACTGTCTGTGAAGGGTCAGAAAGGCATTAGTTCGACATGTTTATGAGAGAATAAAAGGAAAATACCCTTCGATATTTCCACAGAATTTATGCGATTGGAGGAGTTTAATAATTTTGTGACAATTGATACGATTGTAAATTTTATATTGTAGAAGGTGGAAACAAAGAAGCTAAAAAGCTTGAAAATGTAGTAAATTTATTATTTCAAATATACCCTGTTATTTAGTATGATTTTTGATTATTTAGGGTGGATGAAGCCCCTGGGACTTCCAACAATATATTACTAGCTCACATCAACTTCGCTTCATTTATAATTCATTATCAGACAAATTGTATGTGATGCTAACGTAATCGAAACAGCATTCACCCGCCTGTGTCTATGTGTACGCTTGTAATATGGATGCTAATTCATCAACGTCGTACATGTACATGTATGTTCATGTTTTTCATCACGATTCATCGAGCTTAGAACGATGGATTCTCTGACTTTCACAGCGCACTCTCATTTTCATCACTTCACATGTTCATATTTCTCATCACAGGCCATTGAGCACACAGCGATATATTCTTAAGCATGCCTGGCATCGCATCTCCTGCGCTCATTTCGTCACCGAGACATGTTTATATTAGTAATGATGGGTCATTAAGCACACAACGATAGATTATTCAGTTTCTTTCGTGCAGCATTTTCTACTCTCAACTTTAATAGATGTGAAATGTTCATGTTTTTAATCATGGGAAACTGAGGCTGTTTGTAAAACTGTAAATTCTTACACTGGAGGTGCCTGTGAACTCCAGAACGCATCATCCGCTGTCAATTCATCAACGTTCAACACTGTACATGTATGTTCATGTTTGTAATCATGGCTCATTGAACACACAATGATAGATGCTTGGGTGTCCTTCGCACCGCATCTCCAACGTTTAACACCAACCCAAGCAGTCCAGCCAGACGGTGACAACATCTTTGTGTTGGGCATCTTCGTCACCGATGACTCATCAATGGAGCAACCCTCTCCCTCATCATCATCTTCTTCTTCCAGTCTGCCAGACACACTGGGGGATATTACAGGCTTATGGTAGCTAGCTAGAGGCTGGGTCTTTATGAGCTTTGCAGCATCACTTCATTGATTGCACGAATGACTCTCTCAGGGTTATGATGCAGACACAATGGTATCAGTCATTTCTGCAAATATGACACAAGGCTGGTATACATATGCGCGGGGGTAGTCTCAGCTACCAGGCAACACATGTAGAGTTCTCTATTTCTCGCAAACTCTTTTTTATCAATTTCACGTGGAGCTTTCTTCCATTTTTCAGGCAATCCCCCCCCCTCCCGCCCCCCCCCCTCCCCCCCCCCTCTCCCCTAAAAAATGAATGAAAAATCATGCTTATTATCAAAGAATATGTACACATGTACAAAGACAAATAAATCCATTTTGTAAGGACTGTACAATCATGTACAATGCACCCTCAAATTGTCCTGAAAAGATAAAGTATTTAATTTACTTGAATAGAACTTTGCAGAAAGTGCTATAAATAGAATCATGTAATACCGAAGGAAATCAAAGCCGAAATGAAATGTCTGCGCATGAGTAGAAAAACGTGGGTAGTTAGTAGTCACTAGTCAGATAAGAAGCACACACAAATCAAGTGAACAAAAGAAGCCTTGCTTCCAGACACTTGCCAAGAGAGATATTAAAGGTACCGTAAATCTCCGTGTATAAGGCGCACTTTTTTGGCGCCGAAAAAATTTGAAAATCGGGGGTGCGTCTTATACACAGATACAGAAAAAAAAAGTTTTTTTTTTTTTTTTTTTTTTTTTTTTCCCTTCCCGATTTCGATTTATGGCGCTATGCCTGGCAATGTCTCCCAGCTCAGTAATCAGTGTGTTGACTCACCACTCGGAAACTACAACAACACTCAAATTTGTCTGTCATCTTGGTTTGAAAGTAATCTTTCTAATAGATCTCAAAATGTAGTTTTTAATAATTCCTCAATTTTTTTTTCTATAACAAATGGTGTACCACAAGGTTCTATCCTAGGTACTCTATTGTCAGAAATTTAGAGGATTCTATTCATATCATGCATGACTATTGATGTTTGGCATAGAACACAGTGCTTCTGCTAGCTGATGTGATGAGGCTGGTGTGGGACACTTGGTATCATGAAGCCTTAAGAGTCTGGACCTGTTTTTAATTTACATTAATGATCTTACACACATTCTTCTACAACGACATTGTTACTATTATTTGGTGGGTTTTCGGCAACAAAACAATAACAACAACAAAAAACGATTTTTTTTTTTTTTTTTTTTTTTTTTTTTTTTTTTTTTTTGGCCCCCAAAATAGGGGTGCGCCTTATACACAGGTGCGCCTTATACACGGAGATTTACGGTAATACAAAGTTTTGGAATGAGGTCATGAATTTGGTTGAAATGAACATATATTGGAAGCATACGATCCTACAATATTCAGTTATTGTTGTCGTGGTCGAAATCGACTCTAGAGTTATGAAATTGTAAATAATAAACACTTTATGTTGAATAGCTCCCTCTCAAGGTCAAGATATAAATTAAGCTATAAAACAATGTTTTTTTACTAAAATCAACCGATTAGCTATTCTCGTTCGGAAACTATATACCACAACTACATACTCTGAGATTTTCATGGTCGCAGCTACCATTGTACGGCCGTAGGAGCTATTTTTAATTTTTCAACATTTACCGGGAGCACGGTAAATCTTTATATTCAATTTTTCTCGAAAGCAGAAGTGTTTTAGGGGCTAAAATATCTGGTGTTTTTAATACATCCACAGGGGCATCCAAATATATCAAAATTGTAAAGAATCACTATCCACCCATTTTTCAAAATTTCCAAAAACTTTGTAATACCTTTAAGAAGAATCATTCAAATTTTGGAGTCTGGAATCATATTCCAATCACTTCCAATTGCTTTCCTTCTCTGTAAGCCAGGCTACACTGAGAGTTAATACCTGTATTAGTAATGTTTTCCTCATCAGTAAAGAGTAGAAATTAGGCTTCATTCCACTCACTTGCATTTGTTTGTTCCCCGTAAGTCAGGCTACAATTAGAGTGTAGGCCTAATACGTAATGTTTTTCTAATCAGTACTACTAGCCATGTTACATAACAGTTTGTAATCCTACAGCGTTAATTAGGTCTACCGAGATACAGCCCGTCCAAAGTTCATTAATTCAGCTTGATTTGCACAGGCGTAAATCAGCAGGCCTCCAAAACAAATGGACTGATATTGATTTGCATATAAAGTATTGTACAGGTTGTGATTACAACCTGCTAATATGTACATGTAGATCAATTACAAGCAAGATGTACATTTACATGTACATGTACATGTACATGTACATGTACATGTAGTAGGTGAACAATGTACATGTACAATGTACATTGTGTAATTGCACAGAGCATTGTAGATTTACACATAATGGTACTACAATCCCAAACCAAGTAGTGGAAAGAAGGATATATATTTTGTTTCATTTAATCAAGAAGGGGTGACATGCTATTAGAGTGCTAAGTGATGTCTGCAATAAGATCTAATACCCCGGCCCCCCCACTCAGTGTTATTTAGGGTACGCGTATGCTTGTTCCCTCTTTTTAAAAGGACCCCCTATCTGAGGACTGCCAACATTTCCGAACCCCCCTTTCGAGGGCTTTTCGCGGGCTTTTCCTACCTTGTAGACCCCCTAAATCCGGAAAAATGCTCAATGTACCCCCTAAATTCAGAATAATTTCTCAGGAGTCCAAAGAGATGAGAGAAATAGGAAAAAACACCCCCTTTTTTTAAAGAAATCTCCGGGTGAAAAGTAAAATACACCCCTTTTTTTACATTTCTCGGGCCGGACTTTGTCGCACAAAAAGTACCCCTTTACCGGACATTTTGGTAACACGCATGCGGTCATTCCGTTCTTAGAGTGGGGGGGGGGGGGGCGGGCTAATTCCAATTCACTTTCAAACCCACAAAGTCTACTGCACTATTTAAAAAAAAAAGGGGGGGGGCTATGGACTTTGGCTTTAATCTGTCATGTTTCACAGTCATTTCAGGAAATTATTATTCATTCACTGGAACGGGCTAAGAACAATGCATTAATTTTATCTTTTAAATACTACAGGTTACAATGCAAATTAGCAGAAATAACTATTGTACATGTATGCACTGCACACAAACCTACTGTACTGTAGCTTACATTTATAATGAGGAAAATCATTTCAAAATATTTTTGTCTGCTCTATCCTCTAATCCTCCCCAGCAAGGCTTCTAATTTAATTTGCCCCCAATAACAAAACAAATCCTGTTTGGAGATAGACAACAAGCCAGAGAGTTATATTTGTAGCATGATGTCATCCAGAACCTGAGTCATGTCACGTACAAGCATGGTCAAATACATGAATATACCCTGCATTATCTTTAAAGAATGAATCAAATATGTGGTGAAAATCGAGCATCCCATTCCTGAATATCAAGATGTTTACAGGGGCAATTTCGCTATTAACATTTCATCGATTCATTTTTAATCAGAGCAAGAAGTTACCAGCTAACTTCTTGATCAGAGGTTCTAGAATACAGAATTCATTGTATTATTGATACCGGTAATTCTCTTTCAGTACTAATTACATGAGATTTATATAGCGCCATTATCCATTTTAATTAAATGCTCAAGGCGCTTCAAAATATTAGGAACACATAACATCATGACAAAGAATCGTGTACATTTACATGAGAAAGAAAATGCAAAAATGGTGAAAACCCAATTATGAGAAGAGCATGTACATGTACAGGTATGTATGTATGTACATGTATGTACATAAAATACAACTCAAACATTATACAAAGTTTATATGTAATGCTTTTCTGGCTCCAAACAGTACATGTCAAGCTGTCTATTCTTTACATTGGAAATCAAATTTATGCATCCCAGCATTGTGAACTATCTTCAGGATTGGAGGAAAGTTCTAGCTTCGTTCCCAAGCGTGTCCCCTTGCGAGGAAACATCAAGGAAACATCGAGGAAATGGGATTAGGGAATAGACTGCTGTTTCGGGATGTCCTGATATGGAATCTGAATCGATGAGGATACCTTTAGTTTGAAACAAACCCACCACAAAAAGTGCAGTGTTCTGACCCCTTTCGGACAAATAATCTGGCTGGATCTCAAACTACCGTAAATAACGTTGTATAAACCGCCCTCGTGTATTAACCGCACCCCTCTTTTTCGCCCTTAAAAAAAAAACAAAAAAAAACAAAAAAAAAAAAAAAAAAATTATTTTTGTTTTTCTTCTTTTTTCTTCTCCCCCTAAATAAGTGTTGTATCATCACAGATACTTTGAACTACCGTTTGAACGCTAGTTAAAACAGGACGGTTTTTGGTTAAACGGAAATTAATCACTTTTGCCAAAGTTTGATAGTAAGAATAGTGGTCGGGACTGGGCAGGCGCTGGGCCGACCAGCAGGGGGGATCTTCACCCACCATTCCTGGTGAAAAGCACTGCTTTCGTCAGGCACTAATTTCACATGAAAACGTAATGAAAAGTTGTACTTACATTCATATTCCTGTCCTTAATCGTGTTTTATTTGCAAGTGTACATGAATCTTGATTTCAATTTGTCATTAAATGATTATTTTGTCAATATTTGTCTGATGTTGTTGTGTAAAGTTAAGATTCATGGAAGCTGCCATATTGGATTTACAATTCAGGCTCTTTCATAACTGTTGTTATAAATGTTTATTTTTAAGAGGTTAAAAAAAAAATTCTTGTAATTTTCCAGAATAAATAAATTACAATACTATAATATATATTTATTTCATTATTTATTGTAAAATTTGGCCAAAATTGTTACACTTATGTATCATGTAACCAACACAGGTACGTACCCACACTCAAAAAACGAAACCCATCCATTTCCCACCACCAGACATATATTTAGAATCGACAGACATCCATCTTCACGTAAGTTAAAATCATCAATCAACCAGAAATATTACAATAATAATAGTTCAAAATATTAAATATTGCATATTTGTAAGTTTGTTACAAGTATTTACATACAAAATATCGCTAGAATTTTTTTTTTTTCTTCGTCACGTATTTCTTCATCTCACTACATGAATTATCACACGTGGGGCAATGCAAATTGTTTGTCCACCGCACGTATGTAATAACAATCCCAACACAATTATGATCGACTTGGCAGTGACAGAGCACAATTCTAGGCCCCAAATTTCATATTTTGCATCATCGGAATTACATGAAAATTTATCAGATTCAAGATTATAGTATAACATTCATATTAGAAATATTTTTTCTAATGTCAGAACTTCCGATGTATGATTTGAAAAGCATTAAAAACGAGTGTCATTTTCAGGACGATGCTATCTAACCAAGCCAAGTACTTTAGCCTCAGTGACACAATTTGCAGCATGAATTATGTCTGTAACGTGTATAAACCGCACCCCCGACTTTTGATGTTTACCGGCGGTGAAAAAAGTGCGGTTAATACAACGTTATTTACGGTAGATTAGACTTTACCAACAGTGCCTCCTGATGCATTGGACAGGCATTTTCACTATAAAAGTGACCCATTTTTTGTTATCCTCTACACTGCTTTGATGGGATGTCCAAACTTAAAGCCCATCACAAAGTACTTGCACATTATATTGACCCCATTCGGATGAACAAATTGGCTGGATCTAAAACTAGATTAGATCGATCCAACAAGGAAAGGAGGTTCACAGAGAATTATCAGGCCTGGCCAGAACTACAAACTACCGTTGAGGGATATCCTGAATCAACGAAGATACTTAAAGATGGAACGCACCGCAAAGTGTACATGTACTGTACATCGTATTGACCCGATTCACACAAATAATCTGGCTGGATCTTAGACCGACTGAGATCGATAATCTGATCTATAATACATTGTACATGTAGAGAGATTCAATGAGGTGGATGATCTAATCTTGATCCTAAAAACTTCTGTTAAAGGATACATGTCGTCCTTGTTTTCACGAAGTGACGGTAGTGAGGAAAATCGTCACACAAAGTGAATGCAATTTTTTTTCTCACTACCGTCACTTCGTGAAAACAGCGACGATGTGTATTATCCCAACTTCAGATAAAGCTTGAACCGGACATGGGGTGGTCTAACTCCCAGTATTAAACAGGTACATATTTAGGTTTGAAACATGTGTATCTAGAAAAAGCAGCCGTCAACATTCCGTAGGCCTCCATTGTAGATGAACATGTTGTCTGTGTTGTCTGTCAGAGCCACTATAGTGTTCATTAAATGGTAAACTATATGAGTCAATGCCATACTGGCTCCAGAGAGTATTTTTATTTTATTTTATTTGTTATCAACAACAAAAATTGGAGGGGGGGGGGGGGCAGAACCAACCATACAAGTGTATTAAACATGGAAGCTATTTTAAACAGCTTTATAGTGCATGAAGCCATTGTATTATTTCACTGTTTGTGTTAATGCTAAATGATCTTTACAAAATTTGACCTTGCTGTGCAATTTTTTATTTTTTATTTAACTTCCTCCTTGGATGTACAGTAATAAGTGGGCTTTTGAATATGATTATTATTTCCCCCTTTAAACGCTTGTGTTTAATAGTTCCTTTTACACAATTAATGAGGAACTCTTCCTTCCTTGTCTGTAAATAGCAGTAATGGTGTTCCTTTATTTGAAATAAGGCTGCTATTTGTGTACAAAGTAAATATTGTTTAGTCCATTAACTACTGACAAATGTACATTCAAATCACAGTGAATGAGCATACCGGTACTTGTTCATGTTCAAATTTATGTTTTCTCAAAATGCTTTGATTCACTCTCATTCAATAACTTTTTTTTAATCATGAGGGCATGCAGGTATATGTACATGTATGTGACACTTTTGCTTGCCTGAATATTTCAATGAAATGAAACATATTAAGGTTATGCTTGCCAACATGAGAAAATGCGATAACATGTACACGTTTGTTTGAATCGAATGCTAATATATCTGTAGACATGTACATGTACACGTACCTACAACACCACTGCTGTGTTCCGGTTTTGATTGAAAATGTGCATGTCAGCACATGGGTCGTAATGTATACATGTAAAGCCTACATGTATTCAGAAACATTATTATGAAAAAACTGTGCAATCACGTTTTAGTGTGTTTCTATTGATCAATCTATCGCTCACTGTTGACTGCCGAAGTCTGACGGCTAATGTCCCATATATCAGATTTTAAAAAATAAAACTCACTCAACCTTTCCAAGAGAAAAGCATGTTTGCATAGTCCTTTCTCAGAGGACGTTTTTAATTTTGACTATTCAATCATCTAGGAGTAATACATAATGGGTCATTTACTTTTGACAAATGAGTAGTTTATGAAGTTCATTACATTAAACTCTGACAAGAAACCCAAATAATAATGATTTAGCACTTCTTCATCCTCTATTACCAACCTCCTTTACTTTGGGTCAATACTAATATCCTTTAGATTGCAACCCTAACCGTATATATCTTTTATGATGATACATGTATATACAGAAAACCTGCAGCAATTGTTATCAAAGCAAATGTCAGGTCACCCATTTATAGGAGTACTTAAGTATGACATCAGACTGGCCAAGTTGTCAAGGTTGCTACTGTTGCTTGCTACAAACAATTTTGTGCAAAATTATGGTGTGGTGATAAACACGAGCCCCAAACACTGAATATGCCCTGCTCCAGGCCCTTGCTTGAACGATTTCGCGGTGAACCACATGAACAGGCTCTGCTGTTTAGAACCAATAACCTGGACAACGAGCGAATATGACTTTAGCACTTCGGTACTCTATACATGTAGGCCTACAGTAGATCCAGGCTTGAACTTGAGGTGTTATCACAGAGTTTTGTGTTAACTTCTTCATTGCGTTGAAAGGAATCGTCAGCCTGCGTAAAACACCCCATTCTCAATACAAAGGAGGACAGTGGGTCATGCTGCCAAAGTGCTACATGTAGATCTTACTTTGTCTTGTAATGAGAATGGGGTCCTCCTGGCAGTCAAAGGATTACACTGCATGCTATGAAAGTGTAACATAAAACCAAATATGACATACTGGAAGGAAGTGTTGAATGATTCTCTATGACAGTTCTGGGATACCTTAGCAGTAAAGTCGCAGATGCAACATCCATCAACGATGTACATGTAGGTCCCTGTGCTTGAAACTTGAAAATTCCTTCAGGTCTTATAGTTAAAGGTAAAGACCAGTTATGGTCATGCGATTGCATTGTGAAAGAAACGTTGTGGAATCGATCAGAAAAGGTTGATCATCTAGCATCTAGCATCTGCAAGGTTCTGGAATCATCAAAATGATAAGAAATTTGGCCCATTCTTTGTAAAGTTACAAACACTATACACAGAAAGATGCAGGGCGCGACAAACCCGCTTGCCCGACGTCCCGGGGCAACCAAATTGAGCCGTCGGGCAAGTAAATCAAATTATCACTTGCCCGATTCGGGCAAGTGATACTTTTACAGTAATTTCCTAGTGTCCAAGAACTCTACCATTCACCCGTCAACTTCTTACCCGTCGTCAAAATCCAGAAGCAAAAAAGCGATCGTTCCGATTTCGAAAAAACTTCACAGACAGCTAGCCAGCTCAGCTAGCTCAGCGCGCATGCAACAGTGACACTTCAAGCCATGAATGCCGCTCCGCCTCCACGCACGGCCGGCCGTGAGCTAGCTAGAGACAGCTAGCGCGATCGTACCAGCTGCGAGCTTATTCGCGCTCTCTCTAGCTCTCTCTAGCTCTGCAGGCCGCACCGACAGGCCTTTGCTATTCTCTGATTGCCGATTGGTTGAATCACGCCAAATATGACGTCATTATTCTAGGGAAATGAACACGTGCGAATCGGAATGGAATAAACAACAGGGATTTTCTAGTAAGTACAAAAAGTCAAATGTTTGATATTTATTCATAATGACTGTTAATGATTGTGAACATATTATTTAAAACTGGCTGCTCATATAAATCAGATGAATGTTTTTGT
The DNA here is from genome assembly GCA_035222895.1 of Strongylocentrotus droebachiensis. NCBI lineage: Eukaryota > Metazoa > Echinodermata > Echinoidea > Camarodonta > Strongylocentrotidae > Strongylocentrotus > Strongylocentrotus droebachiensis. Next base: position 510,648 of record JAVYIG010000024.1, read on the forward strand.
CTCGTTTTCAATTTATTATTAAAAACTTAAACCTGCTTGAACCATTCTACCTTGCCGAGATTCATGTGAATCTGATTATTTATGGAGAATCAATAAAATGCGTTTTTTAAACCTTCAACCATCCTTTGTTGACCATTTTCTTTGACATATTAGGTTATTATTCAGTACAGTTACACTGTACATGTATGTGCATTAATTTGCTATCTAAAACACTAACTTATCATTACGAGATAATAAATGCTTTAACCTCGAGTCCTTTTTCGCTTTAAAGTTTTGGGCAAGTGGAAATATTGTTTGGGCAAGTAAATTGAAAACCCACTTGCCCGACAGGGCAAGTGGTGAAAAAAATTCTTGTAGCACCCTGAGATGTATATGGGACTACCCTATATCTCTCACAGTCCATGAGAGAAACAAATTTACCAAATATATGAATTAGTAGGCGGTTTCCCGGCAATTTTTTTATCATCATGTATTAGTCAAAACATATTCTTTCACATGATTGGTAATGAGAGCTTCCATTTCATTTTTTGAAATTGGGGCATTTCCAATACTGGTCTTTACCTTTAAGCTGAAAGGATGCATTCTTTGAGCTTGCAAGAATCCTGTATAGTATAACTATTATTCAGGCTGTATCTACTGGCAAACTTTTTTGTTGATACTTTAAAGCTGTAAATCTACCTTCAACCAAATTTAGGGCTAGTACTTATCATTCAAAGCTTCATCCAATGCAGGGCTCAACATGTGCAAGTGCAAAAAATTGAAGTCCATTACCTGCAAACAAATGCAATGAATTCATATTTGAAAGCCTAACAATTTCTTTTGGAGGTCTACAAAGATATACATTATTTCATTGAATATTTGTTGTTGTTGTTGCCCAACTGCTCCAAACATGCATTCAGTCTATCATCATAAACAAACAGACGAGTATCCAACTTAACAATCTAGTACATGTTACGGCAATGGGGGCAGTCTGGAGTATGGAATGCTCGCTTCATCGTTCATAACATACTTGAGATTCCTGTTGAAAGAGAGTCTGTAAAATGTTTGACTGTATAACGGGTTTTCACTGTACTGCAGTAAGAACATCCATCAGGTCATCCTTTGGGACTAGAATAATAAACAATATTTTAAGTGAAATACAGCACTCTGTATACGACAAAAAACAGCTGGCGGCACACTCATAAAAAGATGAATACATTGTACAGTATCCTTATTTGGCCATTATAAAAATCAAAAAAATCTAACATACTGTACAGGGTTATGAATTTATGGGAATGCCTTGGGTGAATAGTACAAGCAAGGCCTGTCCTCATCAGACTGAAGTTGCAAAATAACCTGATATTTTCAGACTCGGGATATTTTCCCGAAGTTCAAAATTACGTTTTCACCAGACCGATACGCTCATCACAAACTAGCTTGGACGGGCTCAAATTACCCCGCTATTTCTTAAATAGCAGGCCCTTTCGAAAACAAGACCAAGATTTCTTGGGATATTTTCTCGACCAAACAGCCCACTTTGAACTGTGGGCTGATGAAGATGCAAACTAGCTGGCTAATTTATGAGATATAAACTGAGAGTGGTGCAGATTTCCTGTTTAATTTCCACTTTGCCAATACCATGAGTTACCATGGGTACATGTACATGTAAAAGGGGTATTACATGTACTTTTATATTCTTATAGTTAAAGGACCAGACTAAAGTAATAAGCTATACATACAAATCATTAAACTATTGTCTGTATCCAACCTTTTATTAAATAGACCTACATTTATTATTTACATCCAGTACATAAAAGGAGAACTGTTGTTAACTTCCTTTAGCACAAACGGAAAGGGAAGAGGAAATGATATAATAAAACAGATTTATGTACTTACAGAGTACTGGTACAAGAGTGTACAGTATGCTACACATGTACATGTGTATAAATGTATGTGTCTGTAGGCCAAACATAAATAATTAGCATGTTACTGCCTCTCCCAACTGCCTTTTCTTTTTGTTTATATTTTGCTATCGTTCCATGTTCCACAAATAGAGTTAAATTAATTAATGATAAAGAGAAGCCATAAAAGTTCATGATTCAATGGTTCCTGAATATACAGGAAAATATTCAGGCAATATCCATGAATAATTCTCCTCCAAGGAAGTAAAAGAAATTGCTGCGTGCAATAGTGCTGCCTTAGATATTGATCTCATGGTTCATCTGGGCCCCGTCTTATAAAGAGTTGATATCAATCACAACTACTGTACAATGTACATAAGAGATAGGAGATTGCTGACTTGCGATTGGTTGAAGGACTTGCGATTGATTTGGATAAATCGCAACTCTTTATGAGACGGGGCCCAGGACTGCACAATAAGGTTGGTACAGTATGAAGATTGACCAATGTTGTACCTTGACGATTGTGGAGAGCCTCCAGAAAATTATGAAATTGACACCAACCCGTCAGGCTGTCATGAATTTGTCAGCTGCTTGTATTAAACGCTGTAAGAGCTATATTATATTGTCAAGGCTGATAACCCGCAACAATGTGCATCTTCACTGCACATGAATAAACTCAAGCTTCCCTGAATTATATATGACAGGGATAATTTCACCTTTAGAACTAGTAGGCTACATCATGTACATGTACATGTACATAGTTTTTTTTTATGTAGGTTTTTCTCTCTTGGAAATTTCTGGGATAATGAGAACAGGCCACATGCACCAACAGACTTTGCACGTCTTTAGTGCTAATATAAACAGCATGGCAGATTTAGCACTCGTGAGCTACGTCTGGGGGAATGGCTTGGCATTTCTTGTTTTCATGAATGTCAAGTGATAATTAGTCATCACAAGGATGATGCAGGATGAAGTACAAAAGAAAGGGGGGAACTCTCAAACCTCTGAACACATGTCGCTGCTATTTTAAGAAGCCTTTGTCTACATGTAGTACAAGTTAAAGTTTAAGGAAAAGAGATCTCTGATAATACCTACATGTATATTCCAGTACAGCAAAGAGCCTGATTCTAAAACGAAACTAATCAACAATCAACATTTGCTTTCTTTTTTATATTTTGTGTTCCATGCCAGTACTCTTCATTTAAAAGAGCAGCATCAACTTCTCCTGCAAAGAGCTGTCGTGTACATATAATTCCAGTATTATGCACTATAAATTATAAAAGTATAATTTTAGGCTATCATTATTATTTGCATACGTACTGTACATGTACACACTAGAAAAAGTAACAAGCGTCTTGTATGGTAAGTAAACTCAGAATGCAACAGTACACCCCTGACCCCCAAGTCCATAATTTAACTCTTAATTAAATTGTATGAAGGCCTTCTTGCAACTACACGTACAAAATAATTTCCAGCAACCAACTTTTATGTCTATTATCCTAATCCAACTGGAATTTGTCGTCAGCTTTTTGTTTCTTCATGTGTGTTTACAAACTGTTCTTTTAATCTATTATTACTTGTGTTATAGTGAAGCCCTAAAAACATTGCGCTTCAAAATGATCAAGAAGTGCCTAAAAAAAAAGTAAAAACCTTTGAGTGACCGGTTTTTACCAAACTCGTTGCCTCCAATAGAATGAAACAAAATAGAACAAAATTTGATTTTGATTTCCAATCATAAATATCTTGATAATCAGACCTGTAGGCGATCAGCTTTTAAAAGTCATGGGGTTCCTGACTGACCTAAAGGTTTATAATTATCATTGCAGCATGAGCTAAATCAAGGATTTTTTTTAAGGATCTAAGACAAAGTTACCGGATCCCTTTAAAAAATGGGGTCCTGAAACATTGCTGCCCCCGTCTGATAGGGAAGTCACCCTTTAATAGATAAAATACATTAAACATGTACAGTATAGTTCTGTAATTGGCATTGAACTGGGCCTGGACATGCATGGAAAGCATCAGCTAAACAACAACAGGACACATCTAGAGGAAACTACTATAACAGACTGGCAGGAAGGCTAGGATGTGATAACAAGCTACTGTAGGTCGCTCATAAATTAACTGATTTTATGCGAAGCACACTACTGGATCAATACCAATCACTAAATCATGTAAAGAGTAATAAGGTGGGTGAGAGAGGGTTGGTGAGAGAGAAAGCAGGGGTGGGGGAGGGGGAGGAGGAAGAGAGATAGCAGAAAAGAGATGGAGAGAGGGATAGGGAGAGGGAGAGAGATAGAGATAGAGAGAGATAGAGAGAGAGACAGAGAGAGAGACAGAGAGAGAGAGAGAGAGAGTCAATTAGTGACCAAACTACACTGTACATGTACAGTATATGGAAAATCAATTAAGCTCCACCTACTGTACACATGTAACAGAAATAATGTACAAAATCATTTCCTTGTTTTATCACATCTATACATACGAGTACATACATGTACAGTGTATGTCCGCCTTTCTATATCACGTGTAATGTCGGTACATGTACATTTATATATCTGCAGCTTAATACAGGGACAGTTCACTGGAAGTCAATAAACATGGCAAACTGCAAAGTTCCATGACAATTGTTAATAAGATACGGATGAAAAAAAATCATCACGCCTCCTGACCCTCCCCCTAAATAAAAAATAAAAAAAATAAAAATAAAATAAAATAAATAAATATTTAAAGTTGATACTCTAAGCAAATAAATGTCCCTTTATTTTTGTTACCTACGGCAAGTATATGTTATTTTAAAGTTTTTCAATTACTTAGTATATCACAAAAAATTCTGTCTACTCGAAATCCTCAATTGAAATGTCTAAAATATCCGCCTCTCTTTGCATAGAAAATCAGTCACGACGCTGGTCTACTATTTATGACCTCACGTCCGGGAGAGAGTATATTCACGTACCCGGATGTTCCATAGCAAACATGTGCAGAGTGATACGATTTTCTGCATATTTTTGTTTCAAAGGCTGAAAAGTCTAATAAATCATAATTCTATGTACAATTCTTTACCTTCCCCTAGTACTTCATAGTATTAATATCAATTCCCCTTTTAAAAATTATGACATATACATGCCAACGATGTGCTATTAGTCGATATTTTCACCATGTAATTTTTGTTTTGGTGTTGAAATCGGCCCAGGCACGGAGTAAACAGTAGCTGTCTACCCATGCACAGTTCATTACCATACACTACAGCGATCTCCCGATGGTTTCTTCTTCCTTTTTCCCATGTCTTTCGCCTTCCTTGGCCCTGAACATCCTTCATCTACCAATTCTGACACCGGTTGTCAGGAGCAAGTCTTTGTTAGTTGTTTTTCTTAGCTGGCAACGTCGCTTTCATTCTCTTGCAATTGCCGATAAACATATAACTAGCGCACGTACGTTCCATCACAAGCAAGCAGCGCCTAGAGCAGCGGCTTGGTCTTACCTCCCGATTCTGCTCGCTCCACGAACGTTCATGCAAGAGCCGCATCACTCGCCAAAATATTATAGAGGAAGCGCGCTTGCATGATCTCGTTCAAGTTTGATATTTTACAACATAAAATGTTTAACTGGTACTGTATCCTTTTTTGAGGCAGTCACACACATCTATGATAAGTACTATCATAGTTCTAGACCTATTCGTTTTACAAAACTGCTCATGTACATCTGATGACAATATAATGCATCCGCCTATTCATAAGTGCACGATTTAACTTTAATTCCTAAGCAGTAAACTCGTCTTAAATCTCTACCAAATAGGTGAATATGAGGATATAAAAAGAAATCAGCGACTGGAAAATGTTGCTTTGTTATTCTTCATTCAAATGAAAACAGAAAATCCATCAAATATACTCCGTAACAACAACAAATCTAAGCTCTGACAGGATAGCATTTACGTAGGGATATCACTGCCATTCACTCTCACTGAGCCCATGACTCCCGTTCGTGACGTCACGGATAGAGGCCCGACTCTACGTGCACTTCCGGGTTTCAGACTTAGATATTTTGGTAGAGTTTACTCGAATAAATTCATTATTCTAAACTTGTTTTGTCGGGTGGACACCATTTGATGTTATTATGGAGGTTAAAAGCTTTCTATTTATGTAATTATCTCAGTATTTGGGATTGTCTTAGAGTATCAACTTTAAGAAAGAAATTTATAATAAAAACTAGCAAAATGCTGATGTGAGAATTGATGACAGCAAGCATAAAAAAATGAAAGATATCTACATGTATGCATGCCATGAACCGATGAACAGTGTACATGTAGATGTACATGTAGATACCGGTAAAGAGTTGAACTTGACCTGAAGTGGATTTGCAATATTGTACATGTAGCAATCTAGAGCAGATTACATTACCTATCAAGATATGTAGCGGAATGCAATCATTGCTTGATAAGTTCAAGCTGCTGCCTCATCAATCAAAAACAGCTCATAATCTGAGCTGCAGTCATCCTCAAATCACTGTTTATCTCTCACTCTCTCGCCAATCCTGGCGCAGGCAGAGATTTTTTTCCTTTCCCTTTGAACTTCAAGCAGTATCTCACTTATTCTTGCTCACTTTACCTTAGACGAGTTTTTTTATTCTTTAGCAGAAAATTTATCATCAGCTTGTAGTTTCTGAGTTTATACTCTCATTCCTCTGCAACTTAACACAATTACAGATGTTATTTTATTCTTCTTCCTCCTCCGCCTCCTCCACCTCTCCTGCTCCTCCTCCTTCCTTCCTATTTTCTTCTTTCATTTCCTCTTTTTCTTTTCCTCTTCTCCTTTTCTTTTCTTCTTCTCCTCCTCCTTCTTCTGATCACTCTGAAATATTTCACTGAACTACTCATCTAGGTCAATTTTTCATTCTTTTCTGTTTGATCAAAATGGTTGCCCAGTCCTGGACCTGATGATGACATTCATTGTAGACTAATTGACCTTTAAATATTTATCACACTTTTTAAAGGCACACTGCCATACTTGTAGCTACTTGCTCCCTCTATATACATGTAGAAAACTTCCCCAATCGGTGCCTGTTGGTCCCCCATGATCCTCTTTTTCTTATGTTAAATGAGAGCTGAGTTAATGAGATAGCCACCTGTCACAGTGACCTCGATTGCTCTCTGTGTGGTCTAATCCCTTCTGGCCCAGTAGTGGTGACGGTCTTTAAGGTCATGAATAATTTCAGGCAGAGCTCAGAGTTCACTTTCAGACTTCACTTTCAAAATTCAATTTTTTACTGAATTACAGCAATACTTATAGAATCTACTGGCACCTCATCAAAAGATCTAGACCTACATGTAGATCTAGACGAATTTGTTTCTGCAAACACAATCACATTTGTACAGATTTACTCATTTAGATAAAGATATTTAATCAGTTCAATGCTCCTGTGCATTTGTTGTAAGTTGTTCACAATATTGGGTAATGGAGTCATACTAAATGGTGTAAATGCAAGCACACATCACAACATTAAAAGGTGAGCCTCTGTTTTTCAGGCACAGGAACTAATCCAATCCGGATCATAATACCATTCAACTCATCACACGCAAAGTCTATCTCGTCCTCATTCATTTATTACATTAGCAGATTAGTCCAAACGCATAACACACACACTCACTGAACTTGTACACGAAAGATCGCGAAAGGGGCCAACGATCGGCACTACTAGTTTCCATGTTTTCTTCAAAATCACATTTTTACTTACCCACAGATCTGTCCCCCAGCTCATGATGGCTTAGTAGATTTTCAGTATTCCAACATAGAAGAAATTCCAAGGTTGTGAAAGCTGCTTTTCGATGGCAAAAAGGCAATTGCTGATCGCCGGACGGCAAGCTGTGTTGATGATGAACTCATTGATTCATAGGGGCGTGGTGCATTGTGGGCTAGACACGACTTTAGGGATGGCGCTCTACACACTGCTCTGAGTGTACATATCAGTGGCTCTACTTCGGAAAATAATTCTTATGCATTTTCTCCCATTTTCTAATGTAGGACTATGGCCTTAATTTGTTTGTTTAATTAATGGGCATAATAATGTATAAATTATTATTATAAATAATAATTGTGGATATAAGAGTTAAACCATTCTACTAGAGAGAAAACATGTTAGTCGCCAATTAATTTTATCTGTACAGTTAAATTTAATATAGGTGTGGGGGGGGGGGTTGGGTGTGGGGTGTGGGGGTGCGGGGTGCTGTAGTGATGAAGATGATGATGGGATGGGGTTTGATGTTAAATTGTCAGGGGTAAAAAGTCAGAGGGGATAATGCCAGAGATTTAAAAAAAATAGTGGTACCGCCTCTGAAATAAGGAATTGAAGGAAGGGCTATGGTAGTTTTCCCCCCTCGGAGCTGGCAGGTTTTCCAACCAAGAAAAACAATGTGAACAATTTGTACAAGGTTTAGAAAAAGATTTGTATATCAGTTATTTACTTTAGGTATACAAATTATACCATTCTTTGACAGTTTAAGACGAAGGATACGGATGATGATGCCAAACTGGCTTTCACACGTAATCTAACAGGGGCGGGGTATAGTGAAGCCGGAGTAACCATCTATAAAGCAGTAAATGATTGATAAGAATTGCCTAATCAGCTTTTTTGATATATATTTTCCCCTCGCCTGCAGCCGATGTATGTGTAAGCCTCGTTAATTATGTAAAATTCTAAATGTTGAAGTTCTAAAAGAATTATAAAAACGACGGAGAAGCTCAGCCAACAATAGGGTGCTCTGGAGAAGAAAAAATCCGACCCAAGAAACCTTCCGTTAGAGGTGTATAATTATATCACAATAATGAGCTGGGTGCTATAGGCTGTGGTTCGAACCCTTTGAGAGTCGATGAAACAAAATTATGCAGGGTCCGAAGAGAGTTTTTGAACAGGCGCAGTCTGTATATATAGGCTTGGTTCGATCTGAAAGAAGTTTTCGGGGTAGTGCCGGGGGAGGGGGGGGGGGGGGGCAAACCTGAGGAAAACCAATATTATCAAGAGAGCATAGGCCTAAAGCAACTAAACGGACTAAGATCAAACTTTGCATTAGTGCCGACACTTTTTGCGAAGGTGCGCTGCGACCGAACAAGAAAGTTTGCATTCTGTAGTTCTCAGTTTTGTCCACAAAATTCCTTTCTCCATCCTTTAAATGGGGCCGGCCGGGTGGCGGGGGGGGGGGGGGGGCGGGGGGGGGGTATTGAGCCTTTAAGTAGGCTGGCGATCCCCGGCAGAGTTCGGCCCCGCCTCCCTTTGAATCAGGCTATGAGCACTATTGTAATTTATATCAATAAAAAATTACTAGTTTTGTTGTTGTTCTTGTAGCTTTTCATTTTTTATGATAATAACAATCCATTTTTCAAAAACATTCGAATTTACAAAGTAATATGTCATGCGTTTAAAAGCAAAGAGAAAATTAGGGTACTACTGATCGAGTCCCTACTTCATTTTTTACAACAATTGAAATAAATATGTTTTCAGGGTGGACTTAAACTTATCTATTGTGTCAATGTTTCTAAGTAAGTCTGTGAGGCCGCTTCCATAACTTCCGGGGCAGCATCAAATGAACGTTCAACATAATATACGGTAATGTGTTTAATTGTTAAAAATAGGAGGAACAGAATTTTTTGTTTTTTGTTGTTGTACATGGTGGAAGATTTCTTACTGGTTTATAGGAGCTAATTCATAAGAAAATTCATAAGCAAATAACAATATTTTGAAGTCCTTTGTAGGTTGTATTTAAATTTGTGCTAAAACAATCAAGCCTAGCTGTGTCTGTTCATTGATCATACTTGGATGAATCACATATGCAGCGCTTTATACCATTGAGCGAGGAAGCGGAGCGACTGAGCAACTGTTTGCTAATTTCCGCAGCCCATGTCAAGTATAAACCAACCGATATTATCAATTATGGGGATTCATCTAAGTATTGAGTCATCATAAGTTACATATATACATGTAGGTACCATGCAGGCGCGGATCCAGGGGGGGGGGGGGCCGAGCGGGCCTTGGCCCCCCCCCCCCCGGCAAAAAAAAAAAAAAAAAAAAAAGAGAGAGAGAAGAAAAGAAAAGAAGGGAAAGGGAAAGAGGAGAGAAAGGGAAAGAAAGAAGAGGAAGAAGAAAAGAAAAGGGGAAAGAAGGAGATCGGGGGGGGGGGGGCGAAAGGGCCTTGCCTCCCAGGCTGTTGCCCCCCCCCCCCAATCAAAAAAATAATAGAGAAGGAAGGAAAGGGAAAGAAAAAAGGAAAATAGGAGATACTGGCGTACTGATAGAGGGGGGGGGGGGGCTTGGGGAAAATCAAATTCGAACGTGTTTTATTTCTAATTCCATAATTGTGGATTACAAATAATGCTGAAATTACATAATTTCCGAGATTTTTCCTCACTTTTTAGTAAATTATACTAATGCGTTTGTTGGAAAATGACAAATTCCTAAATTTACAGCCAGGCAAGAAATATGATTCTTGAGATTCCTACATGTCAAGGCCCGAGGAACGGCGGGAATCGGGAGCCTCGAGCCCCCCACACTTTAACAACGAATTGTCTTCTTTCTCTAATGATTTAATGAATCGTAAAAGCTTCCGCGCTTCGCGCGGGAGGGGGAAAACTGAATTCAGACGAGGATTAAGAGTCGAGAAATGTACCAACGAATCGTCTTGTTTCTGTAATGATTTAATGAATCGTAAAAGCTTCCGCGCTTCGCGCGGGAGGGGGAAAACTGAATTCAGACGAGGATTAAGAGTCGAGAAATGTAACAACGAATCGTCTTGTTTCTCTAATGATTTAATGAATCGTAAAAGCTTCCGCGCTTCGCGCGGGAGGGGGAAAACTGAATTCAGACGAGATTTAAGAGTCGAGAACGGTACAACGAATCGTCTTGTTTCTCTAATGATTTAAAGAAATGTAAAAGGGGGGGGGGGGGGCTGGGACTGAATTTAGACAAGAATTAAGAGTCGAGAACGGTACAACGAATCGTCTTCTTTCTCTAATAATTTAATGAAACGTCAAAGCTTCCGCGCTTCGCGCAGGAGGGGCCGGGGGGGCGGTGAAAATGAATTCAGACGAGGATTATTTTCGAGAACGGTACAACGAATAGTCTTCTTTCTCTAATGATTTAATGAATCGTAAAAGCTTCCGCGCTTCGCGCAGGAGGGGCCGGGGGGGGGGGGCGGTGTAAATGAATTCAGACGAGGATTATTTTCGAGAACGGTACAACGAATAGTCTTCTTTCTCTAATGATTTAATGAATCGTAAAAGCTTCCGCGCTTCGCGCGGGAGGGGGAAAACGGAATTCAGACGAGGATTAAGAGTCAAGAAATGTACAACGAATCGTCTTGTTTCTCTAATGATTTAATGAATCGTAAAAGCTTCCGCGCTTCGCGCGGGAGGGGGAAAACTGAATTCAGACGAGGATTAAGAGTCGAGAAATGTACAACAAATCGTCTTGTTTCTCTAATGATTTAATGAAACGTAAAAGCTTCCGCGCTTCGCGCGGGAGGGGGGGGACCTATATTCAGACGAGGATTAAGAGTCGAGAACTGTACAACGAACCGTCTATTTTCTCTATTTATTTAATGAAACGTAAAAGTTTCCGCGCTTCGCGCGGGGGGGGGGGGGGTGAACCTGAATTCAGACGAGGATTATTTTCGAGAACGGTACTATGAATCGTCTTCTTTCTCTAATAATTTAATGAAACGTCAAAGCTATCGCGTTTCGAGGAGGAGGGAGGGGGGAAACTCGCCCCTCCCTGCACCCACCACCCCCCGCATTACGTCACTGCTGGTCACCATTACGTTCCAATTTTTGGCTCGCATAATTTCAAATTTGGGCCCCCCCCCCTAAGAAATCCTGGATCCGCGCCTGGTACCATGTCTAAATTAGATCCTTTTACGAGGATTAATGATGAAGCATCCTTGTTATCACATAAACGATATCACACTAATAAATAAGTGGTAGACTCTATGTCGAACTGCGCAAGGATCTAGAGTAGGGCCTACCGGTATTTGTTATTCCTGAAATTGCACTTCTACTTTACTTCACTCCGAATTGATTGTAAACATAACACATGTTTATGGAGCAGCTGTGCAGTGTCTATCTCCCGCGTAACTACAACGCTAACCTTATTCAAAATATCCAATTACCGAACAAGTTACAACATATTTTACAAAGCTGTTCTGCTTATTAAATTTGTAAAATTTCTTCATTAGTCTATTTTTGCACGATGGAGCGCCCAGCTGTGGATCAAATGACGAAAGAATCGTTCTATAACGACGCCAAAGATTACTGGAAAGATATCCCCGCGACAGTAGACGGAATGCTGGGTGGATTCGGCCAAATCTCTGGCGAGGACATCAACGGCTCGCTGGAGTTTCTCAAACCATTCCTCACGGTATGTTTTTATACTTTTAAAATGACTGATTTTGTATTTGCTTGCCAAATCTTTCTTCCCGAATTTTTGCTAACGGCCTACCTTAAAAAGTAGATCAGTCATGTAGATTATTAAGTAGATTTCTAGTAGATAATAATGGATTAATGCTTTCCTGATAGTGATATCTGAATATTTTGATAGACTAGGCCTAGAGAGTAGAGGGTCTAGATGATAGATCAAGTATAGACCTAGTCATGATGACATGACTAGATTCTCTAGTCTAGGGTCTATTGTATTTGTAACTCGAACTCTACATGATTGTAGACCTAAGTCTCCTTGTAATTTTATTTGTTATAAGATTACATGGAGACTTCAGCTTATATTCAATATTGCCTGTACCTTGGTAACACTAACAGAAAATACAGTTGCGCTAGGACCCTGCATGCCTGTTTTGTTTCACTGCATGAAGATTAGATATTCTACTAGGGTCTAGTAGTATAGTAGACCTAGAGTCTAGTACACCGACAACAATGTGGCTTGTACTTAACAGAAGAAGAAGAATATATATAAAGTTAGCATTTAAATAAAAAAAAATACATACTTTGCATTAAAAGTTTAATAAAGATTTTGATATCAATGTCTGAATATTCATAAAAATAAGTTTTGAAACTAAAAAATATACTTTTCAAAGAAAAATGTACAATGCATAAATCTTGAATAGTTTTAAAATTTAGTCTTCAAGCTTATTAATTTTAGATGTACATATATATCTTCTTCCCATAGTGTGCCTGGGCGGAGCGGGTTGGGTCTAACCGAGCCCTTGACTGCGGCTGCGGCATCGGTCGCATCACCAAGCATCTCTTGCTACCACTCTTCCAGCATGTCGACATGGTGGAACAGACGCAGAAGTTTCTTGATGAGGCGAAGCAGTTCATAGGCGAGGAAGCCAATCGGGTAGAGCGGATGATATGCCGTGGACTCCAGGAGTTCACGCCTCAGCCAGAGCACTACGACGTGATCTGGTGCCAGTGGGTCCTGGGACATCTAACGGACGAACACATGGTGCATTTCCTGAAGAGAGCCAGAACGGGGCTCACGGAAACCGGAATGATTTGCGTGAAGGAGAACTGTGCTAAGAAAGGGGTAGTGTTCGATGACCAGGACAGCAGTGTGACTAGGTCTAATCCACAATTGAAAAAGATCTTTGCATTAGCAGGGCTGACCATTGTGAAGGAAACTGTTCAGAAACGATTTCCCCTAGGTTTGTTTACAGTGAGAATGTATGCCTTGAGATGATTGCAAGTTTTTACTGCAAGCTTTTTATACACCAAGTATATTTTTCCAAGAGTCATACCTGTAGTTATAGGAAAATGTGGCATTCTTTACATTGTGGATGTGTTCTCTCAATCGAAGAGTTGAGGGTTGAAAACCGAGCCCGGCACTAACATCCTTGGCAAGACAATAATCCATGTTTGCCACCCTCCAGCCATGTGTAAATAGGTTCCTTGCAATTGCTAGGGTAATGAAAATTGCAGGAAAAGGAAAAGCAGTATTAATGTTGATGACGCTTCCAACTTACCAGGGGTAATAAGCTACATGTAGGTGGTAGATACTTCATGTATCTGTCCATGGGCAGATAAAGGTCATTTGTACAAAATTGTAAAACCCACCAAAATGAATATTTGATACACGTTCTTAAGCATTTATGATCAATATTACTGTAGTGTATGCACCTTCAGTGTATTCTGTGATACACCGGTGGATGTATTCTTTTCAAGCAAGCAAACAAAGATATTCAAGAATCACTTTGAAGTGTGACGTCATCAAAAATCTATTATTTGAATTTCTCAGTTTTTTCTTCATTTTTCGAAAGAGCATCAAAAATAATTTCCAAATGTCGAGAACCAATTGAATGTTAAGTATTGGCTAAGATATCATATGACCATCTGAATAAATAGATGTCCTATAGGAACTCAGTGTTATACTGCTCTGGCTCCTAATGTTATGAACCAGAGCAATATAACACTGATGAGTTCCTATAGGAAATTGTGAAATGTCATGCATGCAATATGATACAAATCATATAACCTGGGTAAATGGCATGGGGAAATAAAGTTTTTGGGAATAATAAGGGAAATTAATTGGATGAAAATATATAAAGCAATTGATGAATAGTGAGGCAATGACGTCACAAACTGATAACCAAATTGGTAATTTATTTAGTGATTTTCTAAGTTTCATAGTTTTTCATACTCTAAAACTTTCTTATTAGTTAACTTCCTGATTTTACTCAATTTTGTTTTGCTCTGTTTCTCTTGATTTTTTGCATATATTTACAATGTAAAAGCAAATTATTTTCGGAGTGGACTCAGCCTTTAAGTCTCTACCTACATGTAGGTGTAGTAAATGCATGTAGTTACAAGATTGCTTGAAATGGCCACTCATCTAAAGCTAGGGTAACCATTTCCAAAGCGCTTTGGAAGGGCATAGAGACATTGTATAATGTGATATGCACTATACAAGAACATATTATGATTATCTAAACTATAAGTCTGATCGGGTCATGTTGATGAGCGTTTTGTAGTTGTTCGGCAATTAGGCCTAACAAAAAAAAAATAATATTGTATTGCCCTTTAGGTGCCAAAACATGGCTCGGTCGGTTGGAAATGTTTTTTTTTGGTAAATACTTTTTTTCTTCTATTTTTGTCCCTGTTTGGGCGAATATTTCTCAGTTTTGAATGCTTAAATACATATTTTTGTATTTATTAAACATTTTTTTCTAAAAAACGGTCTAAAAAACGGTTTAAATAAAAACAGCACTTTTAAAAAAAGCTGACCATAGATTTCAAGATTTTTGGGTCGGTTGCAAAGGGCTATACAAAATCTTTTTTGTTTACGCCTTAGGGAAGTGTAACTCCCAGTGCTGTTATTATTATGCTTGTGATATGATATTTTTCGGTATTGTACTTGTCAAGGATTCCGTAAAATGTGTGTCCCATTTTTAGAACAAAATACAGCCACTTGATGCGTCATATGTACATACATGTAGGTCTGTTTGTCGCGAATTGTTGTCTGTTTAATTCACGGAAGTAGAAGTATGACATACATGTACATAGAGTGCTTAATGATTTTTGTTGTCAGTTTAATGTATAATACCTCTATCAAATAAACTTCAACAGGCCAATTTTATATGTCAGGGATGCCAATTGACAGAGGGCTTGAAAATCACCTACAATGAGCTATTTTGTACACAAAAAAGCCTAAACTATGGTCTGAAAATAACTCCCCAGGTCTGAATTCAGGCTATTGCTTGAAAACTGGCATGCCTGATATATATACAGAAGTGTATTGTTAATTACCATTGATTAGAGATATGGGACCAGTCCTTAACATTAAAATCTTCAAATTTTTAGACCTTTAGTGAGTAGTGACTCTCTCTTCTCTCTTTTAAAAAAAATAATTGTGTCATACATTTGTACAATTTTCTGATAAAATATGTACTAATAACACCTTGTTGATAGCTACAACTTTAAAAACAATTGAATTTTTTAATCAGTACCTAGATATTAGTATGCTTTATTTTTATGTAAATTCTTTTGTCCACTCTCTCATCCCTCCATCTCCTCAGTTTAACCTTGGTAATGAGTACAACTGTATGAAAGCAGAACAAATAAGAGAAACAAAATGGTGAAAGTTTGAAATAGATTGACAAATAGTATGAGAGTTAGATGCTGCTTATTGCACCATGTGAGAGAGAGGGAGAGGATTGGGGAGTCCTGAAAAGGACTGTTGGCAATCTTTCTTTCTTTAATGTGTGTGTAGTCCTGAAAAAGACAATTAGGGACAATGTTGACTAGCCGTCGTCAGGAATGAGAGTATGAGCTTTATGAGTGTTTAAAATATGAGACCAATATACATGTTATCGTGTACAGCTTTAATATAACCATTGCTTATGAAAGCCACAGGCACTTACGCAGGGGGGGGGGGGGGGATGGCTAATATTCTGCAGAGCCATTTGTACACAGAGTACAGCCAACTTGGTTTCAGTTGGTAACAAAATGGCTTAAATTCCTTTGTCTTGTGCTTGCCCAACAAAACAGTATTCACCATATTGTGCCAAACTTTAATGAGGTTGGCCAAACTCTCCCAATCAATGACACTGAAATTCTGGAGAGAGTAGCGCCATCACGGGTCGAATAATTTGTAGAGTCCTCTGGATTTTAATCGTGTAAGCATTGAGCCCTAACATGATATGTCATCTCTGTCCAATGAAATTTCCATCGAATAAGAGAAAATTTCCCTGAATAAATGAAAGATGTGACTAATTTTTTATAGCTATTCCAAGGTAATTTGCAATGTTTGTCCCTCAATTAAAGTTGGAAAGCTATAAAAATGCTCTCACTGTTTTCTTGACAATTTCTTGGGTTTTGGGCATTTTCGTGTCGAAAATAAAACGTGATACGTACGTTGACATCTCCGCGAGAGGGCTGACACTATTTTCCAGAATATCAACTCTCCAGTTTCTAAATACATCTGCAGTTCGATTGCTTCGCAGGCTAGAGAGGGAGAGAGAAAGAGAAGGAAAAGAAAGAAGAGGAAAAAGAAAGTGGGTCCGAAAGGGCTTTGTCTCCCAGGCTGTTGCCCCCCCATCAAGAAAATAAGATACAGAGAAGGAAAAAAGAGGAAAAAGAAAAGAAGGGGGGGGGGGTATCAGTTGCATTTTCCCGCCAACAAGTTTTGATCGAGGGGCCAGCAGGCCCTTCGCTTCCCCCCCCCCCCCCCCCCGCCCCCGCCCCCGCCCCCGCCCCCCCCTAAAAAAACGGAG
Source organism: Strongylocentrotus droebachiensis (assembly GCA_035222895.1). NCBI lineage: Eukaryota > Metazoa > Echinodermata > Echinoidea > Camarodonta > Strongylocentrotidae > Strongylocentrotus > Strongylocentrotus droebachiensis. The sequence goes on from JAVYIG010000024.1 coordinate 527,727, forward strand.
AAGAGGGAAGGAACGAGGAGAGCTAAAAGGGATCAAAAAGAGGAAGAAGAAAAGAAAAGAAGTGGAGATCAGTTGCGATTAATCCCGCCAACAACGCATGGATCGGAGGGGGGAGCCGAAAGGCCCTTGCCCCCCCCCCCCCCAGCGAACCTACAAGAGAGAATAAGAAGGGAAGGGAAAGGGAAAGAGGAGAGAAAGGGAAAGAAAACAAAAGAGAAGGAAGAAAGATAGGGTTGATCAGTCGCGATTTCCCCCGCCAACAATTAGATCGGGGGGGGGGGGGGGAGGGGGGCTTGGAGCAGTTGTCCCAAAGTAAAATTCAAACATGGTTTATTCCTAATTCGACACTAGTCCAGAATCTGCCTGGTCTTTGATTCAAGCCGTCGAAGATGGTGTTATCAACAAACTCATAATTATGCTCATCAGCCCAGACGTCCCTAGTCCTAATTTAATGATCGCGCCATCATCAGCTTGTAGCAAGTAAGTTGGGGGCAGTAGCGTTGATGTGGTAGAGATTAAATAGGCCAGATTCTGGACTAATTCGATACCGGTGATTTACAAATTTACAAATAACCGTGATTAAATGCCTAAAGCCTTTGAGCTTCCGGGGGCTCTGGTAGCGACCTGCCAGTGTCACAAATAAGGTATCAAAATAATATGCTCATCTTACCGTATTTAAATGCTTGAAAGCCTTGAGCTTCTGGGGGCTCCGTCCCTCGACACCCCCCAAGGGGCCCTTGGATGCTTATCTGACCGTTATAAAATACTTCATGAATAAGGTATCAAAATATGCTCATCTAACCGTAATTAAATGCCAATACCTTTTGAGCTTCCGGGGGCTCCGCCCCTTGACCCCCGCAGTGGCTTTGCTGTTAGACCCCACGCCAATTTTCGCTACGCTCTACCTGATAGTAAATACTTTAGCCTCCCCCACCCACTTTGAAAAACGTTCAGCGGGGCCTGCATGTAAGAGTATGGTGATGCGGAATTTTCTGTCTCCCCCCTTCCATTGTTTTCTTTCTCATTACGCCACTGCTGGCCACCATTACGTTCCATTATTTGGCTCGGAGAATTTCAAATTTGCCCCCCCCCCCCCCCCCCCCCCCACGGACTCGTATACGGACTGTTGTAAAAACTGCTTTTTCAGTAAGCTGGCTTTATCCATATTTTGTAATCATCTTTGCGACTCTTCCCATAAATATGTAAGATCTTTAAAGGTTGAATGAAAGTAACCACAGATTAAATTTGTTATCACCATCATCATCATCGTCATCATCATCATCTCCGTCATCATCAACATTATCACCATCAGCCTCACAATCTTCATCATCATCATCATCATCATGACCATCATGTATTATCATCATCGGCCTCATCATCAACTGCATTTGGTTCTAGGACACTTACCCCCTGGACATCCACCCCGAATAACCACCCCCAGTCAATTATACCCCCTAGGACAACTACACATCCTAGGGCAACCACCCCCAAGTAAACTACCCCCTAAGAGAACTACCCCCGAGGACAACTACGCCCGGACAACTACCCCCAGACAACTACCCTCTACGACAACAATCATCTAGGAGAACAATCCTCTAGGAGAACAAACCCCCGGACAACTTTCCTAGGGGGCAGTTGTCCTAGGGGTAGTTGTCTGGGGGTAGATGTCCGGGGGGAGTTGTCCTTGGTGGTAGTTGTCCTAGGGGGTGGTTGCCCTAGGATGTATAGTTGTCCTAGGGGGTAGTGGACTTGGGTGGTTATCCGGGGGAGGATGTCCAGGGGGTAGGTGCATTTACCGCAAGAAAGAAAAATCGCAGTTTTAAAAAAAATGTCATTCCGGTGTTTCTTCGCCGGTAGAGCACGACGAAAAATCGAAATCGAAAAACCGACGGCTGGAGTGTGGTTTTTTTAAACCCCCGCCGAAGTTTCACCGATATTTTGCAGAGTATTATGTAAACTTCTGTGAGATACCGGTTTTTCGTCACGTCACTCTCCTCGCTTCTGCGCTAACGCTAGTATAGATTCTTTCCGTTTATAGATATATTTTTAATTCTTCAATCATCTCCTTCCTTACAACAACCCCACATCCATAACAACGTGGTGTCTCCACTCATAGCGCGATTCCCCGAAATAATCATCGAAAAGAACGACAACTTCTCGCCGTTCTTAATTGCGTGCTCCGGTTTATACCTAGGCCACATTTAAACCGGACGTCGGGCGATGTACCCGATCTCAGTTGACACCGTGCGATAGCTCAGAGAGGTCGAGGAGAAATCAGGCAAATGATTGATAGTTGATATAATTATGTTACTAAAAACTCATCAGGATTTGGTTTTGATCCTCTTTATAAGATGTATACTTTCACAGGGCACTTTCTTGAAAAAAAGGGGCATCTTCAAAGGGAAACCTAAAAGCGAACATTATGCCAATTTTAGACATTGGTACATTTGTGTTTTTTTCTACAGAAAGTTCCTTTTTGTGTTGGTGACCCTCACTTTGGAAAACACTCCGCCGCCCCTGGTGTTCCGTGTTCAGACCGCATTCAGACCATCATACGGTCCACACTGCAGACTATGATGATTAAGCAGTATCTTGGACCATGTAAAGAAAGAAACAAATATTGATATTACCCCTGATAATGTTATCGCAACCATGACAATGTAGGGGTATATTTACCGATGTCTAAACATGGTATATGTTTGCTGTGAGGTTTCCCATTGAAGGTTCCGCCTTTTCCCCCAAAGAAAGTCTCCTTTTGCATGAGTGGGTGACCCCCACTTTGGAAAACGCTCCGCCGCCCCTGGTATACCGTGCTATAGCCAGTCGCTCCCGCAGCATGGCAACTCTCAAACAATGCGGAGGTACGTGCCATTTCTCCTCTTTTGGACTTGTCATATCTAAGACTTTTCTTGTACTCCTCTTCTGCTCTCTTCGACTTCTCCTCTTTTCTCATTGACTTCTCCTCTCTAAATAGGTATGTGACATGAGATGGAAAAGGCGAAGCCTCTTATTATATCACGGACAAACAAGAAGCCGGGCACGGGCCGGAGGGTCGCCGGCGGTGGATCGGCAGGCGATAACCGCGCTGATCATCGTACTAACATCGTGGAACATCGGCCGATGAATGCATGCCGATTGCATGCTTGACGTCGAGTTTGGTTTTAAGTTGAACTTAAAACTTTTCGGGCGTGTTCCCGATCAGCAAATCGGCTGGGCCGCCCTCCGGTCCAGGCGCGGACTCAGGGGGAAAGGGGGGGGGGGGGGGAGGGGGGAGGGGCGGGCCTTGGCCCCCCTGGCAAAAAATAAATAAATTGCGACAAGAAATTAACCTTTATTTTTTGCTCAAGGGAGCGGGGGGGGGGGGCGGATGTTGAGTAAAAAAGAAAAAGTGCTTACTATGCCTACCCCCCCCCCCCCCCCCCCCCCCCCCCCCCCCACTGAGCGAAATATCAACCGGCGCGACTTTTTCACATTTTCGGGGTAAAAATTGAAGACAAAAGATAGTGCTCACTAAAAGGGTTTATCGTCATCATCATCACCATCATTGGAGAGAAATATATATATATATAGAGAGAGAGAGAGAGAGAGAGAGAGAGAGAGGGAGAGAGAGGGGAGAGAGAGAAAAAAAAACACACACATGCAGTGGCGTACGCAGGATTTTTTCAAGGGGGGGGGTGTAAGCGGACAATTTTTTTAATATTTTGTTTTGGAGTCCAAAAAAAATCACAACGACTCAGCCAGTGGGGGGGGGGGGGGCGGGGGGGGGGGGGGGGGTAAGAGGGTTTAGGGGGGTTCTAGGGGGGGTTTACACACATAAAAAAATACCAAAGGGGGGGTTCAACCCCCAACTCTCCCCCCCCCCCCCCCCCCCCGTGTACGCGCCTGCACACATGACAGGCTGGAAGGTCTGTATGCGCAGTTTCTACATTATCTTTTCATGTATTTTGTTTTCACTTTGCGCTCCTCAACTCGTACAAAAACACAGCACTTAATTAATCCATAGACAGAACCTTTTTGGTCACCGAAAAACTTCAACATTTTGCCTTACATTTTCTACCCCTCTCTCCCATACCTCCTGCACCCTTTAGTCCCCGGCACGGATTAGTACTTATCATGCCAAATAAATATTTGCACCATAAAATCACGGTAAACATTAATTCTACCTGCATTGTCAGTAGCTAGGACAAGAGTCTTACTTGACATTCTGACCAAAGGTTGCTTTTCTTTTTAGAAAAGAAACCCCAAATAAACAAAAAAATAAATCCCGAATTTGTTTTTGTCCGCCCACATTGGACCGGAATGACATAATGATGCCGTAATTAGTAACATCTCAATCTAAAGGGAAATTTCACGTATGACTATATGGTTCGCTAGCTGCAATTTTTGAGCGGCTAAAACTTACAGTTGTGTCCTGGCATTGCGGGATATCTTAGTGTATACAGTTGATGCTTTACAGTTTACTAACTAGTTTTTTGAATCTAACACTTCGTCGATCGAAACCAGTTTTGTTTCCAAAAAAGGATTTGAAGAGATACCATTTAGACCAATATTCATTACGGTAAGTTTGCACTTATTCATCCAGATATCTGTACAATATCAGCATCCTCTGCCAAGGTGGACGCAAATTTGCACCAAATTGCACCCCTATTTCTTGTTTGTAGCAAGTTGTTTAAAAGTCTTTAGACAAAGTAGTGACTTAAACATAATAATGAGAGAGTTGCAATTCTACCACGTTCACTGCTTATAAAGGCAGATAGCAGATTTGCATGATTTTTACCACATGATATAGGCCTATACATACAAATCATAAAACAGGTTTGTAATGTGAAAACAATACTTTTACATGATGGGCTGGCTGTACATGAAAAGGATTGTAGAGTTAATCAAAGAAGTAAAGTTGTATGTTTAGTGCTTTCCAGCGATAGCTTAGGATATCGGTTGATTTGATAAACATTTATACATTCATTGTTAGATCTTATTGATAATTGATATATAATTATAATATATTAATTCAGTTGTTAACAAAAAAGAAAGCTAAAACAGAAATATCGATCATACATCATTACTGTTTCTCATCTTTACATTTTATCAAATATAACATTTAAGGAGCAGAAAAATTGAGAAAAAGATATTTAACAAAAAAGTAAAAAAATTGACTTAAAAAGGCAGGCCAAAAGGTACTGTTAATCTTTAAATACACAGAAGTGATAATCCACAAATTACCAGCAGAGGCTTAAATGCCATGAGGACCTGGAAATTGCTGGGGTAAAAAATAATGGCAGGGCCCTCAGGTAGAACAGCATGGATTTATTTAGAGCACTTCGTTCTGGAGTGGAAATCTACGCTAAATTTAATGGTATCCACTCTTAAAAGAGTAATCTAAATCACTACTTTGGAATGAATTCAACTTAGATCACTTAAGGGCTCTACTCCAAAATGAAGTGATTTTTAATATCACACTTAAAAGAGTAGACTTCTACTCCTCTGCACTTAAAAAATAAGACGATTTTTATGAATTGTATGTATTAATTGTGACTAGTATCAGTCGAGTCAGAGTGTTTTTGTTTAAGGGTGTAGGTAGGCCATAACTTGTGAATGTTTGTTTAGTTTGCAAAAGTAATATATTGATGTATTGATACATGTAATAGCTTCATAATTATAAAAGTGAGTTGAACAAACATTGACATAATCATTGACATGTCAAACATTGACATAATGAGGTTTTTAAAGTTTTTAATCCAAGTTTTAAATCAATCAATCAATTGATATATTTATTTTGCGAACTGGACTTCAAGGATTTTGGACTGAGCATCGGGTTAAATTGTGGAGCAATTACGGTCATGAGTCACAAAGCAACCCGGATGTATAGAAACGGAATGATCATTTTAGAGAAAAAAAAAGATCTTCTAAGTTCTAGTACAAATTAAGGTTCATACTGACACATAAGTTGTATAGATATTCCCATACGCATATACATTCACACCCCCACACACAACCACACACACGCAACCACACACACACATACACGCGCACACCTCCACAACCTACAAATCAACTTACACATACAAAAAATGAAGAAAAAAAAGGAAAAAACCCGAAAGAGATCCTTTGGCTCTTCCTGACAGGAAATACGAACCTTCCGTTTTCACTAATAAACAGAAGCTTGATTGCTTTCATATTAGAAACCGATTAAAATGGGAATTTTTCTTTGCTATAGGCATATTGATTAAAAGACAATGACTGTGTGACCGCGAACAATAGTGGGGAGGTATATGAAAATATCAAGGGAAGAATTGAGAGAGATTTGAAGCAAACTATTAATAAACTAATTTCTTTTTATAAATGTAATGCTTCCTGGGAGAAATTTCAAATATTTAAACATATTTGTGGCTTACACCCAGCAAATAAAATCGATTGATCGATATGTATTGAAGAAAGAAAAAAAACCAGGAGAGCTTAGGTATTTGTTCTAATTCATCGTGACTGTGCCATATGGACCAGTGATGGCCTGGTGGTAGAGTTGATGCCCGGCAAGCAGTAGATGCAGGTTCAAGTCCCGCTGGTTCCACGATTTTTTCAGACTTGTTTTTTTCAATACAGATCGATCAATCTATCTTATTTACTGGGTGTAAGCCACAAATATGTTTAAATAACTAATTTCTTGTGTTTGAATAACACTCACGGTATTATGCATCTGCAATCTTAATACTGCACATAAGTGATAATCATTATTACTACTACTACAGAAGGAATAGTACGAGTAGTTAGTAATGAGTATTTACCCTTTTAAGAGTGGATGCCAATTTTTTAAAACTCGGTTTGCGACTCAAGAATGAAGTAACTTCATAATAATAATAATAATAATAATAATAATAATTATTATTATCTTTTAAAGTCCACTCCAAATTTTATTAAGTTAAATGGAAAATTGTTTTGCCCAATTGATCGTGAGCCCGGCAGCCACTGAGCAGCGCCAGATCGACGTTGCTCTATCCCTTATTGTTGAACGCCCTAGGGGTTTTAACGTCTTTTGGTATGACGCGGCCGGGGTTCGAACCCACGACCTCCCGGTTGTGAGGCGGACGCTCTACCGACTGAAACACACATACGACTAGCTCCTATTCGGAGAGTAGTTCTCTACTGTAAAGGAGAATATACTTAATACGATCTAAATTTCAAGGGATTTCAAGCTTTTTTGGAGAAGTAAATTCTAAATCGGCTTAGAATTGAAGTGACACCAGACCATTTTTACGAGTTTCTACGATTTGAAGCCGATTGGGCTTTACTTTTGACTAGAACAGGCTAAAATGCACTGCAATTCCAGTTATTAGTGTCCTTATCATCCATCATTCAGTATCTTATTCGGGGATATGATGTTTGTGTCGATTTCCATATCTAGTGTAATTGCCAATAGTGCAGGAGGATCGTGTAGTATGTGCTGGGCATGAATATTTTATTTAGAACCAATCTCAATTCAAAATCACGACATATCGGAACTATAGTTTAAAAAACACCAATGGCCCCATTGACGCTTTTACCACACATAAAAAAGAAATTTGTATATTTTATACATCGATAATGAAATATTTCTTTCGTATCGGTTCAATGATTTGATCATTTAGAAGGTTGTCACAAAAGCAAAGATTGACACCATCGCTAACGATGTGTCATTAGGGACTTTTAGATTTGCACGTTAACAGCTTTGACTGCAACGTGTCACGTCATGTTAAGGCACTGCGCATGCGTCACGTCGTCTCAGTCGGCGATCGAGAATGCGTCAACCTTGATTTTCCTAAATCTAGTACGGTACTAGTATATGCCGCGTGCGCATAAAATATACAGTTCCTCAGGTAGACAAAGGAACATCCCTTCCCTGCTATTATGTAAAAATGTGTAGAACAAGTGTCACATGCATATTCACCTGTTCTACACATTTTTACATAATAGCAGTGAAGGGATGTTCTACCACAGCAATAGGCCATTTTCGTAATGTAACCAAATTGAATGCATAGGTCTTTGAGAAGTGCCTCAATACAAACTATTTCATTCACATGATAAGAATAATAGTATTTCAATAGACAGAATCCTAACTGCACACATTAGTTGCTGCCACGTTGGACAAACATTATGGCTTGACCTACATAGCAACACTTAATATATGCAGTTGCATTCTGACTATTGAAATACTACTATTCCTATCAGGTGAATGAAATAATTTGTATTGAGGCACTTCACAAAGACCTATGCATAACATTTGGTTACATTAAGAAAATGGCCTATTGTTGAGGGTAGAATGAGGAACTGTATATTCTGTCCTCTTTCTTTGTCTGTCATGTAATTCATAGTGTTACTTCCTGCATGCATGTATATCGTCGAGTGCAATCTAAAAGATTTCTAATTGTAGTCAACATGGGCAGTTGAGTACGTTGACACGCATGATCAGTCGGCGTACGTCGTGTTCTCGTCTACTCAATCTAAAAGTCCCTATTTACTAACCTAGGACTGCGCCAATGACTTGTGCAGTCTTCAACGCTCCATTTTGATAGGGATATCGTATACTCATAGTAAATGCAAAATATCAATGTGAACATTGCGTCAAACTAGTGGACACGTGTATATGGGCTAAATGTCTCCGGCAGGGAAAACAATTACTTTAACAATTTCGGGGGCTACTGTTCAAGCTTGCTTGCATGAAAATAACACTCTTTAATTTTTTTGCATTGTACTCTAGGCAAATTTTTGGGGGCTCTTTTTATGACTTTCGGGGGCTCTTTTTGGCATTTCGGGGGCTAATTCGCCCCGAGCCCCCGTGTATTTTTTCACTGTTATGTTGATTAGCGCAGGTAATCATGGACTTCATGGTAATGTCGAAATCGAAATAACGCATCGTGTAAAGCGGGCATAACTCAACGTAACCCCCGAATCGTGCCGAACATAAATACATACTACATGTTGCTTGCTTCCCTTGTAGACTCTGCGTCAAGAACTGACGCTATGGCACAGATGAGAGATATATCCACGTCAATACTGGCGGCAGAAGGTAGTGAGGTGAAGACGGGCGTCCTTTCAATCCTTGAAAAACAAAAAGGCATCAAAATGTTAAAGGTAAGTCTGAGATGTATAGAGTACCGAAGTGTGACGTCATACTGGCCAATTAAGTTGTCAAGGTTGCTGGTTTCACGATTTATTTGCTAAACAATGGCGAGGTAATTTTGAATTTGTCCTGTTCTAGCCCGTTGCTTATGGGTTCACGGTGAACCTTAAGCACAGGCTCTGAAGTTTTTAACCAGTAACCTAGACGGCGAGCGAATATGTCGTTAGCACTTTGGTACTATGTTGCAGTGTTTTTCAAACCTTTTATAGTCATGGCACCCTTTTGAGAAGTAAACAATTTCATGTCACCTCTCAAAATCAGTCCACAAAATTCATTTTCATCACTCTGGTACACGTCTCTAAACTTCGCTCGATGCACGAATATAACAATATTTTGGAATCTCGTTGTCTATAATCATCAGGTTTTTAAATGTTCTGAGCGAGTGTAGCGACGGAGCGTGGTAAAATGCAATTTCGAGATTAAAAGATATATGATATAATCGAACACCTTGCTGCACGAATGTAATGATATCCGATAACTTCCTGTAATCTTTCTCGAGCGAGGACAAAATGACACTTAACTCTGTTTAAAATGTATTTTTCTTCATGAAAATACATAGCAGTTTCTAGTATTTTGTTCTCACGAGATTGACTTTTATTTCATTATGGAACAAACAATAGATGTTTAATTAAGATGTTTATCTCGTGGCACCCCTATAGATGTCCTGCGGCACCCCAGGGTTTCGGGGCACCCCGGTTGAAAAACGCTGCTCTATTGCACGACCCTCTTCTCACGATTTTGTGACACTATGCTCCGGCTATTGCTCACCGGGGTCTGTCAATAATTATACTAGACGTAATAAGTGATAGCACTTTAGGCATCCCACCAGAAGCAAATGTGCACATTATAAACTCAACTATATATATTTTTTTTACTGAAGTAGATAGCTTAATGAGTATTTCCTTCCTCTTTGCAGTCCACCGATTACCAACTGAACCCATTGTACTGGCGACTTGTGTCATATGCTGCCCAGACGTACCTTCTAGGATACACTAGGCAGCTTGGGGGAGCTAAGGCGACCAAGAAACTCTTGATAAAAGGATGCTCCATTGAAATGAATCTTCCAGAAAAAGTGGTCGTATCACCGCATAGCAACGAATCGTTTCTCTGTATCCAGTGCGGCGAGAAAATTATTTTCCTGAAGGCTGAAAACAAGTAAGGTTTTCAGATGTTCTTTTACCGAAAAGTTATGTTAAGTAATAGAGAAACATGAATTGAATATGTATAGGTGATAAAACTCTGGGAGTCCAGTTGTCGGCGTTGCTCGAATACTGATGTTCTAGGCCCAAGATACTTTTACTCAAGTTCAAAAATATTCGAGAGCCCCTTTTCTTCTTGTTGAATATATTTATTTTCAAAGTATTGTAAACTCATTAGTATTGTGATAATTACTACTAAGCCCGCAAAAAATTGCTAGGCTGGTTACCCCTTTTCACTTCATGCTTAACAAAGGTCTATGGTAGAGTTATCAAGGATATGATGAGATTCCATGTCAAATTTCACATTTTATACTTTGCTTTTCGTATTTAATGTGTCATACTTAGGAAGCAGTTCGTTCATTGTAACGAGGAATTCAAATTTTGATATCTTACTCACTTGAAGAACAGAGTTTAAGAACATATCGTCCTTGTTCACCTCATGCAAAATCTTTATTCAGACGTCAACGTAACAAGTGGGTAGACGCCATACGCAGTGCCATGAAAGAACCAATTTACTATCCGTCGACGGTTTCGACAACCAGTACAGATTCGTCTGATTCCTTCGACGTCCTCCGCGACCGTGATCAGCGACTACCGAGGAGTGTCCACAACACAGCAGACACCGCACCTCGCACAGGAGCCGACTGGAGGAGAGTCAACACAACTCCCGCTGGTCAATTCAAGATTACGCATCGAACCTCTTTATCATCTATTCCGTCAAGTGCCCATGCTTTGGAACAGCAAAAGCGAAAATCCCAAGAAATGGTGATTAATCGAACTTTTCTTCTTTTCTTTTTAAGAAGTAATAAACAATTTCGTAGATTATATTTCACTCATGTCAATAGTTTTTTTTTTGTCAATCACTTTTATGCATGTAAGTTATCAAGCGGAAATCGTACTAGAACATATCATGTGTTTTTTCTTTTGAATGAAAATTTTACTTCTTTGCCTACATTGCCACAGTTTCTTCTTCTTTAATGTCAAACATTAATCATAACAAGGGGATGACAACCGAGGAATCGATCTCGTTTCGCAGAATCATGGCAATCTTTCTTATGAATCCAGCAAACTTGCCTTCTCAGTTGGATAGTGGTCTTTTTCACAAAGAGAACAATTATCTGCTATGGCAAACTGACAATTGCTTTTCTTACAGCTTTTTCAGACTTAAAAATAAAGCACTCACCAAAATTTATCTTCCGTTTATGCAGGCTAGCGCCATGGCACTTCAGTCGCAACAGTCTGCCTTCCACTCACTCAACTCAGCTGACAGACTGCGAAGCTCGTCCCAGCGCGAACTGAATAATCGTGGAATTTACGACGACGGCGCTAAGTATAACGAGTTTGAAGGTTTCGAAGATCACGAAGTTTCACCCTTGAAATCTCTTTCCGTAGCTGCGAGGACGAGTGCCAGTCAGCCGAATTTGCGCGTCCAGGATTCCGTCCAGGGTAAGCTGTATTTCAAGAAATCCCATTACGGACCCTCCGGGTCCCATCGAGCTGAAGACAATCATTACGTTAATGAACCCGCGTATGAACCGATTAAAAGAGATGATGAGGAAGAATACTTTCCCCCACCCTCTCCCTCTGACATGCCTGATGATAACTTCTACATGCCCCTGCAGCATAACGATGATCAGTCCTCCGTGTCCCACGTGAACAATCTTGGTCTCGAGAGTGGAGTGATCTATGACGACACTGCTGCACCAGAACTGCCGAAGCGAGATTACCAGAGCCCAACGATTGTGGTTCAGGAAGGACTGGTGAAGAAAACATCTAGCAAGAAGACACGTGCACCCCAACCACCCGTAGCTCCCATAGATCAAATGGACTCTATTCAGCGGGAGAAGACAATTTGCCTGGAAACACAGTTCCAGAGGGACAATCAGCCGATAGGAGGGTATACATTAAAAGATGACAACAAGAAAGAAATGCGAGGGAAAATGAACAGTGAAGCTCCGAATTGCGAGTCTCTCCATGCATACATTCAGTGAGTATTCCCTCCATTAATCTTAATTGATTACTTAATTTGATTTAATTAATTCAGTTTCCTGGTTTAAATCAGTTGAAATGCCACCATTCCTCTGCTCATTCTTCTTCATCTTTATCCGTTTTCTGACAATCTGAAAATCTATATGACAACAATGTCATTGCCATTCGAAGTGGTTCATTTAGGTCCTTTAAACACAGTAGGCCAGGTTCAGTTGTGTAACGGAGTCAGCCAGTGGAGTACTGGGGCTCCAGGTATTGAGAGGGGCAATCAATGGCGGCATGGGGGAGGGTCGGACATATTAGGTATCAGAGTGAGGGAGGATACCTGAGGGGGGGGGGGTCATTGCCCGTCGAGACCTACACTCTCTCTCGCTTTCTCGAGCTCCTTACCAATTTGATAGGGGCACACAACCAATTCCCCCTGAGCCACGCCACTGTTATTCACATAAGGGTTCAAATAGGAAACTTACCCGTAAGCTAATTGCTTAAAAAAAATCCCTTTAATCGCAATTCACAAAATGAAAGTCCACGAAATGCGATTCTAACTGGTTGGCAAATCAAGCTGCGTGTAATTTGTTGGCTATAGATATAGTAAAATGATAAAATAGGTTACAATTCTTTATAAGCTGTACTTTTTATTGTTTATTTCTAAAAAAAACAGGAGATTTCGGAGAGAGCTGTTTCGAAAAGATGGTTTCACTGTCGAAGTAGACAAAACTGATCTGTCACCTAAAACCATGAAGTTGGTGTGTGTTGCTGACTGCATTTGGTGAGCAACTTTCACTAATACAATTTTTATACGTTAATATAATTGACAAAATGAATGTTTTAAATCTAAATTTTTGACAGTATCGATGAGTTTTGTATAATATCGTCTCATAAACAGAATTTTAAAAATTCGAATGAAAGTCGTAATGGAAAGTCACCTTAGCTCCCAAGATACATATTGATACTAGTGAAAATATATTTATCAAAGCACGCAATTTAGAAGAAAAAAACTAACGGCTTTAAACAGATGTGACATTTTGGTCAAATATCTAGGGTAATTAGGGGATGAGTTTGCTATGACGGGGTTTAGGGTTATGGTGATGTACAATGACTAGCCGAGGGCTAAAGTTAGGAATAACCCAGATCGTTCATTTAATGCGCATACTCATGGGAAGAATAAAGGTTATTTGTACCAAATTATTGTAAAACGAAGACTGGAAACATGCTCATGAAAATTAATCCTAATATATATATTCACAAGTAGTATTTTAATAAACAAGCACCTCCGCAATGATTTTTGCGTGGATTATTCTAAAATGCATTAAATGGGACTTCTCCATAATAAAACGATCTGAGAAAATTAAAGGTGATTTATACCATGTTATAACGTGACATGTGTCGAACATTCCAAATTCATTAACTTTATTTTGGTGTTATTTTTTTCTTCTTTAACCTAAAAAGCATCGCTGCACTCCCGGATGCCAAATTGCACTCCCTGTTGCACGTCGATGACGTCATAGTGAAAGTGAATCGACAAACGCTTCCCTCTGTAGACTTCTGCTACACACTCTTTAGAACAACAGACGAAAATAAGGTAAGGTCCGACTACATTCCTAAAAATCCCGACCTTTTCATCGATGACGTTCTGTGTCTCTATAATACAACAAACAAACAGCTCTTTCATATCACCAATTTCATTCAACATTGTGTCAAAACCATGTTTTCGTGCCGATCTTGATTTTAGGAAGGAAAAAAAAATGTCTTTGATAGTTTGTAATTTGATACTAAAGAGCGCCAGGTGTCACTATATTCCCATAAAAAAGTGTAATTTAAGTAACTAAATGATTATGTCAACATGAAATTAATATAACCATTCAATTTTCACCCGATCGCGAAGACTTTCGAAAAATCAACCCCGGGACGCGCAATGCCAATAGCCTTTACTGTGTATCCCAGAATAATTATGTACGGATTCCGTAAAATGTCATTGCCATATTCGCACATTGTAATAGGTGACTGACAAGCAGGGAGGAACCAGCCGGCGGCAGGGGAGGGGGCCAAGTGCATGTGTGTGTGTGTGTGTGGGGGGGGGGGAGAGCACTATTTTTTGTTTTGGCTCCCGAAAATTTGAAAAACCGCACCCCCCCCCCCTTGAGCGCCAGGGGGGGGGGGTGGGTGGGCATTTCCAAAAAAAGGTAAAATTAACGTGTTTTTACATGTTGTTTTTCCCCAAGGGAGGGGGGGGGGCGGCCCCCGGGCCCCCTGGATCCGCCACTGCTGAAAACGCTATAGAAACTGCATTTAATGTTGACTTTTGATAATCATTTACACTTTGCTTGTATTCTTCGCCGCTCTGCACAGTCGCGCTCCGTTGTCAAAGGTGCCATTTTGCACAATAAGGTACCAACTGACTAAAGTTCCATAAGTTCCATGAGAAACCACACAGATATAGATTAATCTTGCACTGGAAATAATTAATTAATATTGAAGCCTTGAGTACTTGATAAATACAGGGTTGCACAAGGAGATTATTTGAGCAGCATATAACAGAAATATGTAATACAATTACAAGAAACTAATATTTTCCTTCTTAAAATTCAATTTCGTAATACAGGTACAGCTCCATATCAAAAGGGTGATGCATGGCATCCTGTGTCACGTGATCTTGTCAGCCAATGGGGACGTCGATTCTCTGGGTCTCGAATTCGGGAACCAAAGTCAAGGCAATGAGGTACTTGTCTCTTCATTCGAATCATTTTAATGCCGTAAGAACGTAACTCGCATCCTAATATGAACTATTCACCCATAATCAATTCAATAGTGAAATAAATATATATACTGCGGGCTTTGATCATCAAACAATATACGATGTACTGTTGGAAAAAAAGTTACCCGACAATTCTTTTACGCAAGTATTCATTGAGCGAGTGGGATAAAATATGCATTTTGAAAAGTTATAACTTCTGAGGGGCGGGGATAAAATAAAGCTGGCTAATTGCTCTCGATATTTTAACAAATAGATGCATTTTTATCAAACTCTCCTTCAGGTTACAGCTATGCATAGTGAAGGACTCGTTGCCAAGAGTGGTAGCCCTTCTCGGCCACAGACGCATGGTGTCGTGAACGGTGGAATGCTGGTAAATTGGGGCTTAGTTGAGATAAACCAGTCACCAGTTTCTTTCGACAGCTCACCAGCAGACGTACGTTGTTAATGTTCTGAAATATTTTAATAATATATTTGATAACACAACAGTATCTTTCACTATTCACAGCCCATTAAAGATTGAATGTTATATATGGTATAGGTTGTGGCAAAAAATTGGATTAATGTAGTTTAGTCTCATGCTGTTCACTTACATTCATATAAAGGCCTATTAAGTCAACTATTTTGATGTACAGCAAACCATGATTTTCAATAAATGAAAGTGAATAATGGTGGAAACCTGAACAGAACTCTAGGTCAAGGGAGATGGGAGTTGGTTTGGTACAGTAAGTGATACTGTTCGCTCTCTGACTTATAAATGCAAATAACAACAACGGATTTATGCAAGTCTCCTACTTCAGCTTCTTCCTTTTCTTCGTTGTTTTTTTCTTCTTCTTCTTCATATTCATCTTATCTTCTTCTAATTTTTCTTCTTCTTTCTCTTCTTTCTTCTATATATATATATATATACCCATATATATATATATATATTCTTACTTTTTCTTCTCCTTCTTTGTATAATATTATCGTCATCATCATCATCATTACTATTGTTATCTTTATAATTATCATCATCACCAATATTTTGAATATCACTATCATAAATGTTTCTATTCAATTATAGGTACGGAATAAAATTCAGCGCGCAGGGATCGAGCTAGCTCTTGTTTTCATTCCGATGGACCTCATCGACGTCTTTAAGGAAGGACCGTGTGGAGAAAGCACTGATCAGGCATCTACAGGAGAAGGCACATGTTGAGCTATTTCCACGACGATTTGCAAGCCAGAAATTCATCCAATCCCCCTTTTATTGTCGAGTTACGAAAAACACAAATATAATGAAATTTATGAATAGTATGAATACAATTATTTTTTTAATGATATATGTATATACATGTATATTTCATTTAACGAGCTTAGCAATTTATACAATCACTGTTTATGGACACGTGGGCCTTTTATTACGGTAAATCTACTTCATTAATGGTAATGGTAAAGTTTCTTCAGTAGATTTTTTATTTCTATTTTATACCGTTGGGTTTAATAACTCTTTTGAAAATATAAGCAATCGATGAGAATCAAATTCTACATGTACTCTGAGTTTTATCAAGCTACACTTACTGTAATGTGCCATAATAAATATTTACATGTGAAATTATTAATGACGTTATTTGTATGCATATTATCGGAAATGTTTAGATTATTAATAGCAACACTTGAAAAAGCCCACCGTGTTTTGTTTGTGCAGGTGTATATAATAATTATGAACAGGTCTACTACCACTCACATTACTGATATTATTATCATAATTCCGAAAGTTTATTTGGGTTACTTAGCATCGTATCACAAGATGGTCGCAAGTACACGTTCACCAACAACCCATTGAAATGGGTGTATAATTAACTAACGCTTCAATGGGACATTATATGCAGACTTGTTCCTAGGACGGTTTCGTGAAACCATGCCCTGCTGTTTATATCAAGACCTAATTATGATTCCAATCGTGTCTATGACTCCAACAGTACTATTTACTTTATAGAAAGAGGATCGTTCTATATCATCATATGACTAGTATTAAGTCCTACATAAATTTGATTATAATCTGTTGTCATTTAATTTATTTGTTTCGTCATTCTCATCTGATTTGGTTCAATTCATTGGTTTCATATATTCAATTACATAATTATAAACATCCGTAAAGTTGAGTGAATACTATATTGCCCACAAGTTATAACAATCATTTATATTAACGGTTCAGTTCGGTTCAGTTCAGTTTATTCCACTCAAAATAAAAACATAAAAACGCATGGTCCTTAAATGTTCGTTACAAAGGCATATTGACAAGGCTATATACATGTGCAAATCTCCACAACAGAATGAACAACAAAATGGAAACTGTGCAAGTGGAAGGACAATACAAAGGTTACTCTTGTAAGCAAATATCAATAAAGCCAATGGCGTAATCGGCGAAAAAAATTGAGATGGGCTAAGCCATAATTTTCTTGAGCTCTACCAACGCAATACAAAATGTCAATTCGTCGAATCAGAGGGAAGGGAAGGCTATAGTCCTATCATCCCTTCCCCAAATAAGAAGAATTTGTAATTTGCGGTGTAAATGTTGTGCATTATATCAACATCCTCGGTAAATTAAGAATATTTGGGCATCTCGTTGTCCAGAATCATCCTGTTTCTGTTCTAAGCGAATGAAGCGACGAAGCGAGGAAAAAAAGGGTGCAATTTTGAGATTTAAAATATAAGATATAATCGAGCGCTTACTGCCCGAATGTAAGGATATTAGATCGCTACCTGAAATCATACTGTTTTTAAATGTTGCGATCGAGCAAAGAGAGCGAGGAAAAAATAAGACTTAACAGTCTTCAATATATTATTTCTTCATAAAAATACAAACGAATTTCTAGTATATTTTTAGTGTTTTCACGTTTACTTCATAATGGATCCAACAATTAATGTTAAATACATTTCTCTCATGATGGATTCAATTAGAAGCTCGAAAATATTCGAGAGCACTTTTTCTTTCTTCTTGTTGAATAAATTTATTTTTAAAGTATCACATTCAATATTATTTGCTTTTCGTAATGTGTCATACTCAGGTAGAGTTTCGATCATTGTAATAATGAATCAAAATATAGCTATATCTCCTTTCGCCTAATCAAATGCCGAATTATTTTGAATCCAACAAACTTGCCTGCCCAGTTGAAAAGAGGTTTTTCACAAGCAGAATTGCGTACCTGTGTTGGTGAGCTGACAACCGCTTTTCTTACAATTTTCTAGATAAAATTTCAATCAGGTCAATAGTCCTTGTTATAAATGTGCATTAAGATTAAAAGTAAGCGGACATCGTAGTGTAGACCATTACCCTTTGTTTCGTTTGTGTGATTTTTGTTTTGTTGTAAAGTTGTTGTTTATGTTATATGAACTTCTTTTACAAGTAGAAGTTTTTCCCCGTTTTGGTTACCGACAGTCGCGTTACTTACAGCTTCCTAAAGGTAGTATGTCCCATTTGCAGGCCATACAAATGAAAAGGTTAAAAAACAACGACATTTGAAAGATAATACCAACTTAGAACTTCCCTCAAAACGAAATAGCTTGAAAATATCTTTTTGTGGGAAAATGACGACCGTTAGTTGTCGAATCGAATTTAGCGATCGCGGTCGTTTAATCAAATAGTCTAATTTTCAGACCCTTGTACCGAATGGTCGTACGTTTTGTATCGCGAAGATTCATTTTGGCCATTATAAGTGTGGTGTTATTGATGTAGACAAATGCTTATGAAGCCAGCTCATTTTATATATGCTATTACCAACGAAAAAAAAAGAATTCAGTCAGGCACAATAGTGTCTGACAGTAAAGTCTTGAAAGTAAACCGGTTTCCTCGCATAATTTAAATTTCACAGATAGGACATACGTGAGATATTCATGATTCCTGCACAGTTCTACACAATTTGATGTTGGCTGCAAAAGGGATTTACTTTTAGACCTTCAAAATTGAAGAATTCACCAAAATGTATCTGTCGTTTTTACAGGGTAGCGCCATGGCATGTCAGTCCCAACACTCATCAACTCAGCTGACAGAAACTTACGACGATGGCGCTAAGTATAATGGGTTTGAAGGTTGCGAAGATAACGAAGATTCACCCTTGGAATCTCTTTCCTTATCGGCGAGAACTACTACCAGTCAGCCGAATTTTCTCGTCTAGGGTTCTGTCCCGGGTAGGCTTAGTCCAGAATCTGCACGGTCCTTTATAATTTCCCTTCACACTTGATTCAAGCCGTCGAAGGTGGCGTTATCAACAAACTCATAATTATGCTCACAAGCCCAGCCTGAGGTTTTCGCCGGGCGTCCTAATTTAATGATCACGCCATCATCGGCTGGTAGCAAGTAAGTAGGGAGAGGTAGTGTTGGTGTGGTTGAGATCAAAATTAAATAGGCCAGAATCTGGACTAGGGTAGGCTGTAGGAGAGAATGAGAATGAGAGAGGGAGAGGCAGAAAGAGAGAGAGAGAGACCCACACATACACACACACACACGCGCACACGCGCGCGCGCACGCACACACACCCATACACACAACCACACACACGCACACGTACACACACACACACACGCACACATGCACACACATGAACGGCTGAAAAGCCTGTACGCGCTGTTTCTACATTTCTGTTCATGAATTTATTTTTCCGTTTCGCTACCCATCTCGTGTATAAACACCCAACCCATAGATAGCACTTCTTCAGTCACCGAAAAACTTCCAAATGTTATCTTATTTTGTCCTTCCTCTCTCTCCCATATCCCATGCACCCCCTACTCCCTATCACGGATATGTAATGATTACGCCAGATATTTGCAAAACAATAACACAAATAACATTAATTATTCATGCATTGTCATTCGCTAGGATAAGAGTCATGCCTGAAAACCTGATCATGGGTTGATTAATCTATTCAGAGAAGAAACTACAAATAAACAACAACAAAAAACAATTCCGATATCGGTATTTGTCTGCCTGCATTGGACTGCAATGACATAGGATGCCGTAATTAGTAACATCTCAATCCAAAGGGAAATTTCACGTATGACTTGCTTTGCTAGCTGCCATTTCAGAACGTCTCAGAACAGCTTTGCCCTGGCATTGCGCGATCTCTTGGTGTATAAAGTTGGTGATTT
The DNA here is from genome assembly GCA_035222895.1 of Strongylocentrotus droebachiensis. Lineage (NCBI taxonomy): Eukaryota > Metazoa > Echinodermata > Echinoidea > Camarodonta > Strongylocentrotidae > Strongylocentrotus > Strongylocentrotus droebachiensis. The sequence goes on from JAVYIG010000024.1 coordinate 547,948, forward strand.
ACGAACTAGTTTGTCGAATCTAACACCTCGTCAATCGCAACCAGCCTTATTTCCCAAAAGTTTTGAAGAGGTACAATTCAGACTAATATTCACTACGGTAAGTTCGCACTTATTAATTAGGTGGGCTGTATCTAATACAGACCACCTTATAATTTTGTTAAAATTGCCTTTATTATTATTATTATTGTTATCAGGTGGGCTGTATAACGTACAGACCACCTTATAATTTCGTTAGAATTGCCTTTCTTTATTAAATATTTTTCTTATTTCTAACCACTTTTTTGTTGGCAAGATAACCTGAAAATGGCTCAATCAAATGCTTTGAAATTTAGCACATTTATATATAGGCATATGTACAAAGCACAGAAATTTTTCAACCTTGACCTTGACTGATGACGTCATCTAGGCGCCATTTTGGAAAATTTTACGAAAATCAACTCATGATCATATCTTCATAACCAAAAGGTATTTCTCATTCATATTTATCATGATCAAGGTCAATATCCGTCCGGTAAATTGCAGGTCAAATAACGCGCGCGTCAATGCGCGCGTAAAATTTTGAAATGCTCAAAATCGTCTCAAAATCATTTTGCATACGTTTTAGGCCATTCTAAGCATTTTATATAAAATCGCGCATGCGTGCGCGTTTTCGCGCGTAAAACTATTGCACAACATAGAATCGCCATTTTTTTTTCTTTCATAATATTCCACGTATTTTTACAAACAAATTGATAGCATGTTTATCTCTTTATGACTATTAATGACGGAATGATCGACCGTTAAACATAAATTTTTGTGCGCGCGAGCTCGTGTAATACATAGCATATATGGGCAAAAACATGCCTAAGCACAATCCATTGTAGCTCTTTAGTATGCAAGGTGACCCCAATTTTTTTTCATATTTTGATTATGTATGAATCGGAGATATGATTTCATGTCTCATTTGACCCTCAATTAACTCATGACGTCATCATAATGGCCTCCGAACTCAAAATTTCAATTTGCATATTATGACGTCAGCATATTTTTGGGAAATTGATTGTATCTTTGTAAAAAATTGATCAATTTTCTTCAAAATTTTGATATGTTCTAGCTGAGACAATTCTCTACAAATCTAGTCGCCACGATTTTTCATTTTGACAAAGGCATCATGGCGTATTTTTTGCGATTAAAGGAGGCATGTCAATTTTTCACATTTTGCGTGTATTCTCTATGGGACATGACTTTTTCTCAAAACTCTATTCTACATTCCCATCTTTCGCGAGCAGTATCTACGTCGTTTTAGCTTCGTTTGCGCTGAACTTCGAGTATGTTGTAGATGAGACAAAAAGCTATCTCAAATGTACCCTTTATTTTGTCTCAATTTTTTGTTGGATCAGCCCACCTATACTTGTTCCAAACAAGTATTACATATCTAGTTTATTTTTCTTATTTCGACCCACTTTTTTGTAGGCAAGATAACTTGAAAATGGTTTATTCATATACCTTGAAATTTGGCACACATATGTATAGGCATATGGAGAAAACACTGCTATGTTTTCAACCTTGACCTTGACTGATGACGTCATCTAGGCGCCATTTTGTGAAATTTTCCGAAAATCAACTCTTGATCATATCTTCATAACCCAAAGTGATTTTTCAATCATATTTATCATGATTAAGGTCAATTTCAGGTCAAAAAACGCGCACGTGCGCGTACGTCCGCGCGTCAGTACGCGCGCAAAATTGTAAAATGCTCAAAATCGTCTCAAATTTATTTTACATACGTTTCAGGCCATTTTAAGCATTTCATTAAAAAAATCCCGCACACGCTCATGCGCGCGCGTTTTCGCGCGTAACACCATCACATTACATAGAATCGCCATTTTTTTTTCTTTCATGATATTTTATATATTTGTTTGTACAATTTGATACCACGTTCATATCTCTATGACATTTAATAACAAGATGAGCGTCCATTCAAGATAAATATCCGTGCGCGCGAGCTTTTATAATACATAGCATATATGGGCAAAAACATGCCGATACAAAATCCATTATAGCTCTTGGAATGCACCGGGATCCTCAATCTTTTTTCATATTTAGATAGAGTATGAGTCGGAGATATGATTTCATGTCTCATTTGGCCATTAAGTGTATCGTGACATCATCACAATGGCCTTGGAACTCAAAATACGAATTTGCATATTATGACGTCAACATATTTATGTAAAATTGATTGTATCTCTGTAAATATTGATCAATTTTCTTAAAAATTTCGATATGTTGTAGCTAAAACAATTTTCTACAAGCTCAGTTAAACCATTTTTCATTTTGATGACGTCATTATAGTGAAAATCTCGATTAAAGGCCTCATGTCAAACATTTCATAATTGCATTATCCCTATAGAAGGTGAATTTCGTTTACGTCATGAAACTACATGATATTGTTTTTTAAGAATTTGTAAGCAATATCTCGCTTATTTTTGCTCTATTTTGTCTCAAATTAAAGTTGACCAGCCCACCTATACTTGTTCCAAACAAGTATTATATGTCTAGTTTAGATATATTATGTAGGAAGTTTTTTATTACATTTTTTAAATTCAAGATAAGTAGAATACATTTTTTGAGAACAGAACCACAATCAATCTTTAGACATATTAGTGCCATAAGCATGATAAACAGATAGTTATTTACCAGGCCTATTGCTTATGAAGGCAGATGGCAGGTTTGCGTGAGTTTTACCACATAATATAGGTCTATACAATCATGAAAATCATGAAACAGGTTTGTAATGTGAGTAATCTCACGTGATGGGATAGCTGTACATAGACAAGAACGGTAAGTAAAACAAAGAAGTGGAGTTGTATGACCAGAACTTTCCAGTGATAGCTTAGGATATTGGTTGATTTGATGAAGCTGTATACATTCTTTTGCAGATTTTGTTGATAATTTTTACAAAATTATGATATATCAATATAGGGTAGGTGCAGAGAATTGGAGACCCTTAAGCACATTTACATGATTTACACAAACGTGAAAAATGTTACACATACAGAAAGTTTTGTATTCTCTTCAGTAACTTCTTCTCTTTATTGTGGGCATTGTGGGCATGATGTAACTGATTAATAAGATAACAAAGATTAATGACGTCAGCACCAAAGGTCTCTCATTACCTACATGTGCAGGTAATAAGGGACAGTTACAAATCAAGACATTTTAAATACAATGTGAACGAAAATGGGATTGTTATGGTTAGTTCAAACACTTTTTGAAAGAGATATATGCAGCAAATGAACTTACTGTAATTTTGAAACGATTTTAAAACAATGTGGCCCCAAATATTTCTGTACATGGACAATTAACCAACCAGCATCGGATCATTGACTGTCCTCAGCATACTCGACATTCACAACAAACGACCCCTATCTCGCTCTCTCTCCCTCTTTCTCTCTCTTCAAACTTCTCTCCTTCTTTTTTCCTTTAACCTTCCCTTTTCTCTCTTCTAGCTTGTACTTGTATAATAATTATTGTTGTCTCGCCGAAATCTGACTCTCTTAAATTTCATTAATGTATTACATATAATTAGGAATAATATGTTTATTTAATTATGATCATTCCATTCCCTGCTCTCTCTCTCTATCTCTCTCTCTCTCTTCCTTTCTCTCTTTGTACCTCCCTTTTCTCCCATCCTCTCTCTCTCTCTCTACTCCATTCGTTTTATCACTCTCACTTTCATGAGCCATATACCTTCCCCTGCTCTTGTATATCTTCTGCTAGTACATCCTTTCACGTAATGTACATAAACGAACGCAATATAATTCTGCTGTATTGTAATTATGTTACAGATTTATTTACTATGTTTCGTAATTCTATTTGTACATGTATATAATTTACATCACTGTCCCTTTGTTTATGGACCCTTTCAGCATTGTGCTGCTGGTCGATCATTATATACCAATAAATGAATAATAATAATAATAATAATAACAAATCTTGGACCTGGTGTCCCCCATTGCCTGCACACATTTCTGATCAGACACCATTCATAATGTGTTGTGCAACACCCATTCACAACATACAAAGGCCACAATTTTCTGTGATGGTTGACACACTTCATAAACTTCATTTTAAAACTACTTTTTAAGAGCCACCCTTAAATATCGCATACACCACAACATTCAGTGAAAACAATTTTTTATATCAGAGCAAAATTTTACGATAAAAATTGGTTACCTTTGTCAATTTTGCCAGTTTTCTCGGAGAAAGAGCACATTGTAGTCTTCGAAATGAATTGGATATACGCAGTAGTGTTGTTAAAGGCCACAAATGGCGCTATAGCAATATTGGAGCCAACACGGACAGACAGTGATGGGTTCAGGCTTGGTGGTATCAAATTCCATGCGGTCTACAATTCTCTGCACCTACCCTACTTCATTTATTTAAAAAAAATGGAAGCTAGAACAGACATATCGATCATACACCCACAACAAAAAGTGAGTCACCCTTACTCAAATTGATGAGTCACTGGTTTGTCCGTACAGCGACACACTTGAAGGATCAGGTGAGTCACTATGACTCGATACAAATGAGTCTTAAAGACTCACTTGAAGTGAGTCTTAGATAAATAAGACTCATTTGTATCGAGTCATAGTGACTCACATGATCCTTCAAGTGTTTCGCTGTACGGACAAACCAGTGACTCATCAATTTGAGTAAGGGTGACTCACTTTTTGTTGTGGGTGCATCATGACATAGACCCCCCTACTACCTAGGCCTATCACACACATACCATACCATGCCAGAGTCACTGTCCACATTTGCAATGGAAAATATATCCTAAAATATCACATTTTAGCGATGTAATCGGTGGTCCCGCTACCCGAATCTGAAAAATCTACTTTGTACGCACTAAATTAAGCCTTAACTTGAGATTTATTTGTCACCCATACTGTCACGAAACAATCTTGAATTAATTCGTTTTACATCAAATAACAAGGATCTAGGAGTTTCGTTGTATAAAACAATGATGCAAGATCATGCATGTTTTCATTCGACACGGCTTCGTGCGATACAGTAGACACTATGAACATGACAGACAATGAAAGCGGACAAAATATACAGTTCCTCAGGTAGACAAAGGGACATCCCTTCACTGCTATTATGTAAAAATGTGTAGAACAGGTGTCACATGCATATTCACCTGTTCTACACATTTTTACATAATAGCAGTGAAGGGATGTTCCTTTGTTTTCCTGAGGAACTGTATATTTTGTCCGCTTTCATTGTCTGTCATGTTCATAGTGAGAATCTATAGTTAAGTTACACACAGCCTCATCAACTCGAGTGCGGATATCGTAAAATGAACGCATGCACCCGGCCCCCCCACTCAATGTTATTTAGGGTACGCATATGCTCGTACCCTATTTTTGAAAGCACCCCCTATCTGAGGACTGCCAACATTTCCGAACCCCCCTTTCGCGGGCTTTTCGCGGGCTTTTTCTGCTTTGGAGACCCCCCTAAATCAGGAAAAATGCTCAATGTACCCCCCTAAATTCGGAATAATTTCTCAGGAGTCCAAAGAGATGAGAGAAAAAAAGAAAAACATCCCCTTTTTAAAGAAATCTCCGGGTGAAAAGTCAAATACACCCCTTTTTTTACAATTCTCGGGCCGGACTTTGTCGCACGAAAAGTACCCCTTTACCGGACATTTTGGCAACACGCATGCGGTCATTCCGACCTCTGAGTGGGGAGGCCGGGCGCATGCATCATTTGTATAATAATCAGAAGATTCAGCCCACGAATCCAGTCATAAAAATCATCGTTTAAAACCATATGAATAATTATGCGTACCAATTTTTCACTAGCTGCAGTCAAAACTCTTCTGAATCCAAGATATAAGATGGCGACGTCGCGTCGTCGATCGGGAATTCAAATATGGCTCGAGAATGCGCATTTTGGATGACGTCACGAAAGCATGCGCGCGCATGCATACAGCCTCACTTTCAAGTTGACTCACTTTTTTCTTCTAAAATGCTCTTATGTCGATCTTGACTCATTTTTTACGACCATGTGAGTCAGTCGAAGCATTTTGCAAATGCGTCAGCTCATGATTGACACACTGGTGAAATATAAATGAGTCAATAGAGACTCATTGGTTGTTACTAATGAGTCAATTTACACCTGACTCACGAAAATTATGCTTAAATGTGTCAAATGACTCACTTTTTGTTGTGGGTGTACGTCATTTCTGTTTTTCATCTTTTAACTTAAAAGAAAAAATAATGACATTAAAAAGGCAGGCCCAAAGCTACTGGTAATCTTTAAATAAACAGGAGTGAAAATCCACAAATTTAGAAGTTCTCCATGGTCTTAAAGGCCACGAGCACCTGACAATTGCTTGGGTAAAATCATGTCAGGACCCTCAGGTAGAACAGCATGGATTTATTGCAGAGCACTTCGTTTTCGAGTTGAAATCCACGCTAAAATTAGTGGTATCCAATCTAAAAAGAGTAATCTAAACCATTAATTTGAAATGATTCCCACTTAGATTAAAGCTTGTCAAATAATCTTCGATGTTACAGTTACCGCTTAGAATGGTCTCTTTCCTTTAAAAATGAATTTGTTGTGTAGATTTTAAATTGTTAATTTGCAAAAATAATATATTGATTAATTGATACATGTACTTTTTTTTCTTTTTTTTCAAACCCAAGTTTGAAATCGATCAATCAATTGATTTTGTTTTGCTAACTGAACTTAAAGGCTTTCAGACTTAGCATCGGGTTCAATTGTGGAGTAATTACGGCATTGAGTCACAAAGCAACCCGAATGTATGGATACGGAATGATAATTTTGGAGAAAAAAATCTTCTAGTACAAATTACGGTTCATACTGACACATCAGTGGTATAGATATTCCCATACGCATATACTTTCACACCCTCACACACATACACATACATACTCAACACACATACGCACACACATCAACAACCTTACCATCAACTTGCACACACAAAAAAGAAAGAAAAAATAAGAAAAACACACCGAAACAGATCCTTTCGGTTCTTCCTGAGAGGAAATACGAACCTTCCGTTTTCACTAATGAGGAGATGCTTAATTGCTTTCATATCAGAAACCGATTCAAATGGCAATTTTTCTTAGTAATAGGCATATATAAAAAGAGAATGATTGTGTGAGCCCGAGGAATAGTGGGGAGGTATATGAAAAGATCAAGCAAAGTATTGAGAGAGATTTGAAGCAAATAATCAACAAACTATTTTCCTGTGTATTAATAAAACTTACCGTATTATGCATTTACACTCTTACTGCACATAAGTGATAATCACTTCAACTACCATAGAAGTCATGATTAGAATCACACAGTTTTGGACTTGAATCAACTCCAAATTAAAGAGGAATACACTCCAAAGTAGTAGTATGAGTAATGAGTATTACCCTTTTGGAGTGGGTGCCATTTTTTAAAACCCGGTTTGCGACTCCAAACGATGTAACTTCAAACGACTCCTCAAATGCTTTTCTACTCCACTCCTGTTTATTCGGAGAGTAGTTCTCTGTTCTGTATATTGTGAGTGTATTTCTTTACTGTAAAGGAATAGTCTAAGATCGAGGAGCTGAATAGTTATATACCTAGTAAAAATCTAAATTTCAAGGGATTTCAGGCTTCTTTGGAGAAAGAAATTCTACATCGGCTGAGAATTGAATTAACACCAGACCTTTTATACGATTATCTACGATTTGCAGCTGATTCCGCTTTAATTCTGATTAGAAGGCTAAAATTCACTGCGATTCCAGTTCTTAGTATTCTTATCATCCTTCAGAAACTAAATCGGGAAGATGATGATAGTGTCGATTTCCATATCTAATGTAATTGCCGTTATTGCAGGAGGATCGTGTAGTATGCGCTGGGCATAAGTATATTCCTGTCGTATTGGTACTATGATTAAAAAGTGTCGCTTTTACCATACATAAAAAAGACATTTCTACATTTTATACATCGATAATAAAATATTTATTTCGTAACGGTTCTATGATTTGATTACTGAGAAGATTGTCACATGAGCAAAGATAGAGACCATCACTAACGATGCGTCATTTGCTGAACTAGGACTGCGTCAATGACCCTCTAGCAGTTTTTAACTCGCCATTTAAGGGTGATATCTTTTACTAATAGTTAATGCAATATAAGAGCAATGTGGACATTGCGTCAAATTACTGGTGTATGGAGTAAATGCATCCATTATCTTGTTTTGTGCAGTTAATGACGTAATAAAAAAAAAACATCGTGTGTGGCGGGCTTAACTCTACGTAACCCCCGAATCGTGCCGAACATAAGTACATACTGCTTCCCTTGCAGACTCTGCGTCAAGTTCTGACGCTATGGCGCAGATGAGAGATATACCCACGTCAATACTGGCGACAGAAGGTACTAATGTGAAGATGGGTATCCTCTCAATCCTTGGAAAGAAAGGCATTAAGATGTTAAGGGTAAGTCTGAGATGTATTGAGTACCGAAGTGTGACGTCGTACTAGGCAGTTAAGTTGTCAAGGTTGCTGGTTCCAAACATATTTTTGCTAAACAACGGCGAGGTGATTTTGAATTTGCCCTGCTCGAGCCCATTGCTTGAATGGGTTCGTGGTGAACCTTATATTAAGCAGGCTCTTTAGTTTGGAACCAGTAACCTGGACGACGAGCGAATATGACGTTAGCACTTCGGTACTCTGTTGCAACGGTTTTTAACCTTTTTATATTCACGGCACCTTTTTGAGAAGTAAAAAGTTTCACGTCACCCTCCCAAATTCATTACGCCAAATTCATGTTTCATCATTCTGGTACACGTCCTGTGCCATGTACACACGTACGGAAACATTTCGTCTCAAAACATTGCGAGCGAGTGAAGTCAAGCGAGCAAACAACAATGGCTTTTGAGTAAGGTAAAAAAGTAAGCCAAATACATGAATACCGAACTTATATATTCAGTCACCTTGATGCAAGAATATAAGAATATTCGGCCATTTCGTTGTCCAGAATCGTTCTGTTTCTAAATGTTCTGAAGCAATGTATGAAATAATAGGGGATCTTGCTGCCCGAACGTACGGTTATTCGATTACTTCCTAAAATAATTCTGTCTCTAAATGTTATCGGGCAAAGCGAGCGAGGACAAAATGAGACTTAATTCTCTTTAAAATGTAATATCTTCATGAATGTACTAAGCAATTCCTAGTATTTTGTTTTCACAAGATTAAGTTTTATTTCATAATGGATCCATCAATAGATGTTCAATTAATTTCTCCCGCAAAACCCCTAGAGATGTCCTGGTTTTAAAACGCTGCTCTGTTGCAAAAGTTCCAAAAGCATTCTCACGGTTCTGTGACACAATGCTCCCGCCATTGCTCATCTAGGTCTGTCAATAATCATACTACACTTAAGTGATAGCTTTTAAAAGGCGCCTTGAGCATCCCCATCAGAGACAAATATGCACATTGTAAAATTCAACTATATATATATTTCGAGGAGGCGCAATAGCTCAGTCGGTAGAGCAGTGGTCTCGTTATCCGGTGACTAGGGTTCGAAACCAAGTCGATGCGTAGTGCCCTTTGGTAAGGCATTACTCCTCATTACCAGGTCCCTCGGAGAGGACCTTAAGCCGTCGGTCTCCTGGTTGCTTACTAACAAGCATTTATTGCTTTCTTAACTGCCAGGTAAAATAACTACCACTATCACTACTGAAGTAGATATCTAAATATGTATTTCTTTACTCTTTGCAGTCCAGTGAATACCATCTTAACCCCTTGTACTGGCGACTTGTGTCATATGCTGGCCAAACATACCTTTTGGGATACGCTAGGCAGCTTGGAGGAGCTAAGGCAACCAAGAAACTCTTGGTGAAAGGATGCTCCATTGAAATGAATCTTCCAGAGAAAGTGGTCGTATCACCGAATAGTAAAGAATCGTTCCTCTGTATCCAGTGCGGCGAGAAAATTACTTTTCTGAAGGCTGAAAACAAGTGAGGGTTTCAGATGTTCTATTTCTCGAAAATAGAGAAAATGAATGCAAATGTATAGGTGATAAAACTGAGGGAGTCCAATTTTCGGCATTGTAATAGGGAAAGAAAGAACAGACTGGGTGGAATACTCATGGTCTAGGCTCAAGATGTTTTTTACTCATAAGTTCAAAAATATTCGAAAGCCCCTTTTCTTTCTTCTTGTTGAATATATTTAATTTCAAAATATTATGAACTTTATTGACGATTACTACTAAGCCCCCAAACAAATTGTTTTGCGGGTTACCCCTTTCAACTTCATGTTGAACAAAGCATATAATATAATAATCATTTTATACTTTGGTTTTCGTAATTAATGTGTCATACTTAAGTCAAGTTTCGATCATTGTAACAAGGAATTCACATTTGGATATCTTACTTATACATATCCGGCTTGTTCACCTCATGCAAAATCTTTATTCAGACGTCAACGTAACAAAAAGTGGGTAGACGCCATACGCAGTGCCATAAATGAACCAATTTACTATCCGTCGGCGGTTTCGACGACCAGTACAGATTCGTCTGATTCCTGCGACGTCCTCCGCGACCGTGATCAACGACTACCGAGGAGTGTCCACAACACAGCAGACACCGCACCTCGCCCAGGAGCCGACTGGAGGAGAGTCAACACAGCTCCCCCTGGGCAATTCCAGATGACGAATCGAGCCTCTCTATTATCCATCCCTTCAAGTGCAAAAGCTTTGGCACATCAAAGGCCAAGATCCGAAGAAATTGTGATTAATCGAACTTTTCGGCTTTTCTTTTTAAATCATAATAAACAATTTTGAAGATTAAATTTCAATCATATCAATAGTCATTTTAATACAATCACGTAAGTTATCAAGCGGATATCGTATTAAAGCCTATTACCTTTCTTTCATTGCGATTGTTCTTTTTACTTCATTGCCTACATTGCGACAGTTTCTTCTTCTTTTATTTCAAACATTGATAATAACAAGGGGATGAGAAACCAGGAATCGATCTCATTTTGCCTTATAAAATGCGAAATTATTTTGAATCAAGGAAACTCGCGTGCACATTTGGATAGTGGCTTTTTCACAAGGAAAACAAATATTTGTTATGGTAAGCTGACAATTGCTTTTCTTACAGCTTCTTCAGACATTAAAAATAAGGAATTCATCAATTTTCTTTCTGTCGTTTCTACAGATTAGCGTCATGGCACTTCAGTCGCAACAGTCGGCCATCCACTCACTAAACTCAGTTGACAGAATGCGAAGTTCGTCCCAGCACGAACTGAATAATCCGGAAATTTACGACGACGGCGCCCGGTATAATGGGCTTGAAGGTGTCGAAGATTTCGAAGATTCACCCTTGACATCTCTTTCCTTATCGGCGAGCACGAGTGCCAGTCAGCCAAATTTACGCGTCCAGGATTCCGTCCGGGGTGAGCTGTATTCCAAGAAATCCCATTACAGACACCCCGGGTCTGAAACCAAAGGCTCCCATCAGGCTGAAGACAATCATTACGTTAATGAACCCGCGTATGAACCGATTAAAAGTGATGATGAGAAAGAATACTTCCCCCTACCCTCTCCCTCTGACATGCCTGATGATAACTTCTACATGCCCCTGCGGGATTGTGATGATCAGTCCTCTGTGTCCCGCGTGAACAATCTTGGTCTCGAGAGTGGAGGGATCTATGACGACACTGCTGCACCAGAACTGCCCAAGCGAGATTACCAGAACCCGACGATTGTGGTTCAGGAAGGACTGGTGAAGAAAACATCTACCAAGAAGACAAGTGCACCCCAACCACCCGAAGCTCCATTAGATCAAATGGACTCTATTCAGCGGGAAAAGACAGTTTGCCTGGAAACACAGTTCGAGAGGGATCATCAGACGATAGAAAGGTATAAATCAAATGATGACAACAAGAAAGAAATGCGAGGGAAAATGAACAGTGAAGCTCCGAATTGCGAGTCTCTCCATGCATACATTCAGTGAGTATTCCCTCCATCAATCTTAATTGATTACTTAATTTGATTTAATTAATTCAGTTTCCTGGTTTAAATCAGTTAAAATGCCATCATTCCTCTGCTCATTCTTCTTCCTCTTTATCCGTTTTCTGACATTCTGACAACAATGTCATTGCCATTCGAAGTGATTTATTTGGTCCTTTAAACACAGTAGGCCAGGTTCAGTTGTGTAACGGAGTCAGCCAGTGGAGTACTGAGGGTCCAGATATTGAGGGGGCAATCAAAGGCGGCATGGGGGAGGGTCGGAAATATTAGGTGTCAGAGTGAGGGAGAATACCTGAGGGGGGGGGGTCATATACTAACATTACCTCATTATCTGACGAGACCCACTCTCTCTCTCTCGCTTTCTCGAGCTTCTGTGGCTTGCCACACGCTAGGCTCGATAGGGGCACACAACCAATTCCCCCCTGAGCCACGCCACTGTTATTCACATAAGGGTTCAAGTAAGAGACTTACCCGTAACCTAATTGCTTAAAAAAAAAAATCCCTTTAATCGCAATTCACAAAATGAAAGTCCCCGAAATGCGATCCTAACTGGTTTGCAAATTTGTTGGCTATAGCTATGGTAAAATAATAAAATAGGTTACAATTATTTATTAGCTGTACTTTTTATTGTTTATTTCTGGAAAACAGGAGATTTCGGAGTGAGCAGTTTCGAAAAGATGGTTTCATTGTTGAGGTAAACAAAACTGATCTGTCACCTAAAACCTTGAAGTTGGTGTGTGTTGCTGACTGCATTTGGTGAGCAGCTCTCACTAATACAATTTCGATACGTTAATAGTGACATTTGACAAAATGAATGTTTTAAATTTTTTGTCAGTATCGATGATTTTTGTATAATATCGTCTCATAAACAGAATTAAAATAAATCGAATGAAAGACGTAATGGAAAGTCACTTTAGCTCCTAAGATACATATTGATACTAGTGAAAATATATTTATCTTGACGTTAAATCAAAGCACGCTATTTAGAAAAAAACAAAAACTAACGGCTTTAAACAGATTTCTAGGGTAATTAGGGGTTGAGTTTGCCATGACGGGGTTTAGGGCTATGGTGATGTAGAATGACTAGCCAAGGGCTGAAGTTAGGAATAACCCAGATCGTTCATACAATGCGCATGCTCATGGGGAAAATAAAGGTTATTTGTACCAAATTATTGTAAAACGAAGACTGGAAACATGCTCATGAAAATTAATCCTCATTCATCTATTCACAAGTATTTTAATGAAGAAAACAAGCTCTTCCGCAATGATATTGGCAAGGATTATTCTAAAATGCATTAGGTGGGACTTCTCAATAATAAAACGATCTGAGGATACTTAAGGGTGATTTGTAACGTGTAATTACGAAATGGACTTTTCGATAAATGTTGGAAAATTGGCCGGAGAAAAGCTCCGTGACATCTGTCGAACATTCCAAATTCATGACTTTCATTTTAGTGCTATTTTTTTCTTCTTTAACCTAAAAAGCATCGCTGCACTCCCGAATGCCAAATTGCACTCATTGTTGCACGTCGATGACGTCATAGTGAAAGTGAATCGACAAACGCTTCCCTCTATAGACTTCTGCTACACACTCTTTAGAACAACAGACGAAAATAAGGTAAGTTCCGACTACATTCCTAAAAATCCCGACCTTTTCATCGATGACGTTCTGTGTCTCTATAATACAACAAACAAACAGCTCTTTCATATCACCAATTTCATTCAACATTGTGTCAAAACCATGTTTTCGTGCCGATCTTTATTTTATTTTTAGGAAGGAAAAAAAATGTCTTTGATAGTTTGTAATTTGATACTAAAGAGCGCCAGGTGTCACCATATTTCCATAAAAAAGTGTAATTTAAGTAACTAAATGATTATGTCAACATTAAATCAATATAACCATTCAATTTTTCACCCGATCGCGAAGACTTTCGAAAAATCAACCCCGGGACGCGCAATGCCAATAGGCTATTTTGTGTATCCCAAAATGATTATGTACGGATTCCGTAAAATGTCATTGCCATATTCGCACATTGTAATAGGTGACTGACAACCAGGGGCGGATCCAGCCGGCGGCAGGGGAGGGGGCCCAGTGTGTGTGTGTGTGTGTGTGGGGGGGGGGGGGGGGGGGGGGGGGTAGGGGGGCGTAGTGAGCACTATTTTTTTTTGGCTCCGAAAATTTGAAAAACCGCACCCCCCCCCCCCCCCACCTTGAGCGGCAGGGGGCGGGGGTGGGCATTTCCCCTCCAAAAGGTAAAATTAACGTGTTTTTACATGTTGTTTTTCCCAAGGGGGGGGGGGGGGGGGCGGTCCCAGGGCCCCCTGGATCCGCCACTGCCTTTAATGTTGACGTTTGATAATCATTAACACTTCGCTTGCTTTCTTCGTCTCTCTGCATGGTCGCTCCGTTGCCAAAGGTGCAAAGGCACCAATTGATGAAAGGATTGCTTTGCAGAATCACCCATCTCCTTTCTTGATTAGCTCTATCAGAAACCATTTAACACTGATATAGATTAATCTTGCACTGGAAACAGTTAATTAATCTTGAAGCATTTGGTACATGATAAATACAGGGTGGCACGGGGAGATTATTTGAGCAGCATATACCAGAAACTAATATTTTCCTTCTTAAAATTCTATTTCGTAATACAGGTACAGCTCCATATCAAAAGGGTCATGCATGGAATCCTGTGTCACGTGATATTGTCAGCCAATGGGGACGTCGATTCTCTGGGTCTCGAATTCGGGAACCAAAGTCAAGGCAATGAGGTACTTGTCTCTTCATTCGAATCATTTTAATGCCGTAAGAACGTAACTCGCATCCTAATATGAACTATTCACCCATAATCAATTCAATAGTAAAATAAAATATATACTGCGGGCTTTGATCATCAAACAATATACGATGTACTGTTGGAAAAAAGTTACCCGACAATTCTTTTACGCAAGTATTCATTGAGCGAGTGGGATAAAATATGCATTTTGAAAAGTTATAACTTCTGAGGGGTGGGGATAAAATAAAGCTGGCTAATTGCTCTCGATATTTTAACAAATATATGCATTTTTATCAAACTCTCCTTCAGGTTACAGCTATGCATAGTGAAGGACTCGTTGCCAAGAGTGGTAGCCCTTCTCGACCACACACGCATGGTGTCGTGAACGGTGGAATGCTGGTAAATTGGGGCTTAGTTGAGATGAACCAGTCACCAGTTTCTTTCGACAGCTCACCAGCAGACGTAAGTTGTTGATGTTCTGAACTATTTTATTAATATATTCAATAACACAATAGTATCTTTCACAATTCACAGCCCATTAAAGATAATGTTATATATGGTATAGGTTGTGGCAACAAATTGGATTAATGTAGTTTAGTCACTTACATTCATATAAGGCTTATTAAGTCCACTATTTTTATGTACAGAAAACCATGATTTTTTGATGAATGAAAGTAACCAATTTGTAGAAATCTGAAAAACCTCTAGGTCAAGAGAGATGGGAGTTTGGTCCAGTAAGTGATACTGTTCGCTCTCTGTCTTTGTAATTGTAAATAACCACAACGAATTTATGCAAGTCTCCTTCTTCATCTTTTTCCTCTTCTTTTTTTTTTTTTCTTCTTCTTCATATTCATCTTATCTTCTTCTAATTTGTCTTCCTCTTTCTCTTCTTCTTTTTCTTCTTCTTTCTCTTCTTCTTTTTCTTCTTCATTTTCTACTTCTTCTTTGTATGATTATTATCATCATATCATCATTACTATTATTATATTTATGATCATCATCATCACCAATATCTTGAATATCACTATCAATTGCAGGTACGTGATCAAATTCAGCGAGCAGGGATCGAGCTAGCTCTTGTTTTCATTCCGATGGACCTCATCGACGTCTTTAAGGAAGGGCTGTGTGGAGGAAGCACTGATCAGACATCTACATGAGAAGGCACACGTTGAACTATTTCCACGACGATTTGCAAGCCAGAAATTCATCCAATCCCCCTTTTATTCTTGAGTTACGAAAAACACAAAATATAATGAAATTTACAAGAAGTATGAATACAATTCAGTTGTTAACGATATATGTATAATATATATTTTATATATTGAGCTTAGCAAATTATACAATCACTGTTTATGGACGTGTGGGCCTATTTTTAAGGTAAATCTACTTCATTACTGGTAATGTAAGATTTCTTCAGTAGATTCTTTATTTTTCTTTTATACCATTGGGTATAATAAATCTTTTTAAAATATGTGCAAACGATGAGAATCAAATTCTACATGTATTCCGGGCAGGCGCGTACGCAGGGGGGGGGGGGGGGGGTTTGGGGTTAAACCTCTCTCTCGAGTTTTTTTATGTGTATGTTTTTTGACAAAACCCCCCCCCCCTTTTTAAATTTTTTTTTTTTTTTTTTTTAATTAAAAAAAAAAAAAAATTATACCAATGGCTGACCTAAAAAAGGTGACCTTACCCCCCCTCCAACGGAACAAAATGTCAAATTTTCACATTTCGAGACCAAAAAAAAAAGAAAAAAGTGTCCGCTTGCCCCCCCCCCCCCCCGCTTATTCAGCGGCTGGCTGAGTCGTTGCGAAATTTTGGGCCCGATTGTAAACCCCCCCCCCCCCTTGAAAAAATCCTGCGTACGCCACTGACTCCGGGAGTTATCAAGATACACTTACTGTAATGTGCCATATAAAGTATTTACGTGTGAAATAATTAATGACGTTATTTGTATGCATATTATCCGAAATGTTCAGATTATTAATAGCAACACTTTGAATTATCCCACCGTGTTTTGTTTGTGCAGGTGTATATAATAATTATGAACAGTTCTATTACCACTCACATTACTGATATTATTATCATAATTCCGAATGTTTATTTGGGTTACTTAGCATCGTACCACAAGATGGTCGCAAGTACAAGTTCACCAACAACCCATTGAAATGGGTGTATAATTAACACACGCTTCAATGGGACATATGCAGACTTGTTCCTAGGACGGTTTCGTGAAACCATGCCCTGCTGTTTATATCAAGAGCTAGTTATGATTCATACCGTGTCTATGATTCCAACAGTACTATTTACTTTATAGAAAGAGGATCGTTCCATATCATAACATATTGACTAGTAATAAGTCCTACATAAATTTGATTATAATCTGTTGTCATTTAATTTATTTGTTTCGTCATTCTCATCTGATTTGGTTTAATTCATTGGTTTTATATATTCAATCACATAATTATAAACATCCGTAAAGTTGAGTGAATACTATATTGCCCACAAGTTATAACAATCATTTATATTAACGGTTCAGTTCGGTTCAGTTCAGTTTATTCCACTCAAAATAAAAACATAAAAACGCATGGTCCTTAAATGTTCGTTACAAAGGCATATTGACAAGGCTATATACATGTACAAATCTCCACAACAGAATGAACAACAAAATGGAAAGTGTGCAAGTGGAAGGACAATACAAAGGTTACTCTTGTAAGCAAATATCAATAAAGCCAATGGCGTAATCGGCAAAAAAATTGAGATGGGCTAAGCCATAATTTTCTTGAGCTCTACCAACGCAATACAAAATGTCAATTCGTCGAATTAGAGGGAAGGGAAGGCTATAGTCCTACCATCCCTTCCCCAAATAAGAAGAATTTGTAATTTGCGGTGTAAATGTTGTGCATTATATCAACATCCTCGGTAAATTAAGAATATTTGGGCATCTCGTTGTCCAGAATCATCCTGTTTCTGTTCTGAGCGAATGAAGCGACGAAGCGAGGAAAAAAAGGGTGCAATTTTGAGATTTAAAATATAAATATAATCGAGCGCTTACTGCCCGAATGTAAGGATATTAGATCACTACCTGAAATCATACTGTTTTTAAATGTTGCGATCGAGCAAAGAGAGCGAGGAAAAAATTAGACTTAATAGCCTTAAAAATATTATTTCTTTATAAAAATACAAACCAATTTCTAGTATATTTGTTCACGTTTACTTCATAATGGATCCAACAATAGATGTTAATTACATTTCTCTCATGATGGTTTTTATTTAAAAGCTCGAAAATATTCGAGAGCACTTTTTCTTTCTTCTTGTTGAATACATTTATTTTCAAAGTATCACATTCAATATCTTTGCTTTTCGTAATGTGTCATACTCAGGTATAGTTTCGATCATTGTAATAAGGACTCAAAATGTTACTCCTTTCGCTTAATCAAATGCCGAGTTATTTTGAATCAAACAAAATTGCCTGCCCAGTTGAATAGTGGTTCTTTCCACTAGCATATTTTTTTTAATCTGAATGTGTTAGTGAGCTGACAACCGCTTTTCCTACAATTTTCTAGATAAAATTGCAATCAGGTCAATAGTCCTTGTTATACATGTGCATTAAGATTAAACGTGAACGGAAATCATGGTATAGACCATTACCTTTTGTTTCGTTTGTGTGATTTTTTGTTTTGTTGTAAAGTTCTTGTTTATGCTATATGAACTTCATTGCCTTCATTGCTGCATTTCAATTTTCTCTTCTAGTAAAATGTCAAACATTAATAATAAAAAGGGAATCAGAATCGATAAAATCAATCTCATTTCGCCTTATCAAATGCGGCAGTATCTTTAATCAAACAAACTTACCAACCCAGTTAAATAGTGGTTCTTCTTTTACAAGGTTTGAAAAGGTTAAAAAACAACGACATTTGAAAGATAATACCAATTTAGAACTTCCCTCAAAACGAAATAGCTTGAATATATCTTTTTTGGGGAAAAAAACGACCTTGAGTTGTCGAATCGAATTTAGCGATCGCGGTTGTTTAATCACATAGTCTAATTTTCAGACCCTTGTACCGAATGGTCGTACGTTTTGTATCGCGAAGATTCACTAACCTTAATTTTGGCCATTATAAGTGTGGGGTTATTGATGTAGACAAATGCTTTTGTACCCTTTACAGCTCATTTTATATACACTGTTGGTCATAATGGTGGAATAATTATTTTTACCCCAATTTATTGAATGATTTTGACAATGATTGATTTCTTATAGATCTAGATAATAGTATACATTCTCAGATTTTATTGAATGACAATTGGGGAGTGTTTGTTTTGTGTGACTGCTAAAGCATGTGTGTGCTAATCAACTAGGGGACCTACGTCCTTAAGTCATTACTGACAGTAATGGGGGTAATGCCTCATAAAAGGGTACTAATATAGCACATCGATACGGTTTTTTATCCTGGGGGCTCTCAGTAACGAGGCCAAAAATCAAAGAAAATGCAATAAATTTTCAATAATTCATTGCATTTTGCCCCGACCCCGAAAAAAAAAAAAATCCTCTATGTGGGCATGCCTTGAACCATAATGTATGGCCCTACAGAGGAATTTTTCTTGTTGGGGATTGGGGGAAAATGCAATGAATCATTCATAATTTATTGTATTTTCTTTGTTTATTTTTGTGTGTGGGGGCGTCGACGTACCCTAGCGCCCGCTGCGTACAGTCATGATTCATCGGCTAAGCAATGGCTCCGTTACTGTGAGCCCCCATGCTCAAAACCGCGTCGATGTGCTTTATTAGTGCCCTTTTATGAGGCATTAAAGGCACACTGTCCTACTTGTAGCTACTTGCTCCCTCTATATAGAAAACTTCCCAAATCGGTGCCTGTTGGTCCCCCATGATCCTCTTTTTCTTATGTTAAATGAGAGCTGAGTTAATGAGATAGCCACCTGTCACAGTGACCTCGATGGCTCGCTGTGTGGTCTAATCCCTTCTAGCTGCAGTAGTAACGCCTACCTTTAATGACCTATTACTGTCAGTTATGACTTAATGACGTAGGTCCCCTAGTTGATTAGCATAGTAGCACACACATGCTTTAGCAGTCACGCAAAACAAACACTCCCCAATTGTCATTCAATAAAATCTGAGAATGTATACTGTTATCTAGATCTATTAGGAATAAATCATTGTCAAAATCATTCAATAAACTGGGGTAAAAATAAATATTCCACCATTATGACCAACAGTGTATGTTAGTACCAACGGAAAAAAGGAATCAGTCAGGCACAATAGTGTCTGACAGTAAAGTCTTGAAAGTAAACCGGTTTCCTCGCATAATTTAAATTTCACAGATAGGACATACGTGAGATATTCATGATTCCTGCACAGTTCTACATAATTTGATGTTGGCTGCAAAAGACCTTCAAAATTGAAGAATTCACCAAAATTTATCTGTCGTTTTTACAGGGTAGCGCCATGGCATGTCAGTCCCAATATTTGGCCATCCACTCATCAACTCAGCTGACAGAAAGCAAAGTTGGTCCCAGCATGTACTGAATAATCCAGGAACTTACGACGACGGCGCTAAGTATAATGGGTTTGAAGGTTGCGAAAATAACGAAGATTCACACTTGAAATCTCTTTCCTTATCGGCGAGAACGACGACCAGTCAGCCGAACTTCTCGTCTAGGGTCCTGTCCCGGGTAGGCTGTAGGAGAGAATGAGAATGAAAGAGAGAGAGAGAGAGAGAGAGAGACGGTGAAAGAAAGATATATATATATATATATATTTACATAAAGAAAGATAGATAAAGAGAAAGGAGGTAGAGGCAGAGAGAGAGAGAGAGAAACCCACACATACACACACACACACACGCGCGCGCACACATGAAGGGCTGAAAACCCTGTATGCGCTGTTTCTACATTTCTTTTCATGCATTTATTTTTCTGTTTCGCTACCCATCTCGTGTATAAACAACCAACCCATAGATTGCACTTCTTCGGTCACCGAAAAACTTCGTATCGTTAAATTTATTTTTGTTACCCACTCTCTCCCATGCCCGATGCACCTCCCTCTACTCCCCGGCACGGAATGGTAATTGTAACGCCAAATATTTGCACGATGAAATCACAGATAACATCAATTCTACATGCATTGCCATTAGCTTGAACAAAAGTCATGTTGATAGTGTGATTAAAGGTTGCCCTTTTTTATTAAGGAAAAAACAACCCCAAATTAATAAACAAACAAAAAAAATTCCCGATTTGTCATTTCTCCGCCTGCATTGGACCGTAATGACATAGGATGCCGTAAATAGTAACACTTCAAACCAAAGGGAAATTTCACATATGACTGTAGGGCTCGCTAGCTACCATTTCAGAAGTTCTCATATTACAGCTTTACCCTGGCATTGCGATGCGATCTCTTGGTGTATAAAGTCGATGGTTTATGAATCTAACATATCGTCGATCGAAACCACGTTTGTTTCCAGGAAGTTTTGAAGAGGTACAATTCAGGCCAATATTTATTACGGTAAGTTCGCACTTATTCATCCAGATATCTTTAGGAATTGGTTTAAATCATTTCATTATTCACGGAAAGTAGGATACATACGAAGTGCACATGGTATTACAAAATTCAACATGGTTTCAGAATGGAACCACGAAAAAACAATCTTTAGACAACTTAGTGACATAAACATGTCAATGGGAAAGTTGCAATTCTACCACGTTTACTGCTTATAAAGGCAGATGGCAGGTTTTCAAGTTTTGTACCACATAATATAGGCCTACAAATCAAAAACACGAAACGGGTTTGTAATATGTGACAGAAATAATCTTACGTGATGGAATGGCTGTACATGGAAAAGAACGGTGAGTAAAACTAAGAAGTGAAGTTGTATGTCCAGTACTTTCCAGTGATAGCTTGGAATATAGGTTGATTTGATAAACCAGGACACATTCATTTTTAGATTTGTTGATGATGTGAACATAATTATGATATATCAATGTAATTCATTTGTTAACAAAAATGAAGCTAAAACAGACACATCGATCATACGTCATTGCTATATCTCATATATACGCTTTATAAAATACAAGATTTGAAGAGCAAACCTAGTTTCCTTTTGTGGAAAGAAGAATTAAAAAAATAACGTAAACAGATGGACCAAATAAGGCAAGCCAAAAATATATAGAGAAAACTTTACATATCTAACCTTGTCAAAGTTTATCATCTCTGTATATATAATTCTTTCATTACAATCGTCATTTCCATTTATTATCATCATTATCAAATCATTATCCTTGTAGTTTACTTTGTTTTTTTTCAATAATTAGTCCATTCTACTTGATAAATTTGTTCATGTTTCATAGCAGTGGCGTAATGAGCAAAAACGTTTGGGGGGCTGACAAAAAAAAAATCCGAATCGCCCCACTCTAACATGCAGGCCCCGCTGAATTACGTTTCTCAAAGTGGGGTCTAGGGGCAAAGCCCCGGTGGGGTTCAAGGGGCGAAGCCCCCCGAAGCTCAAGGGGTATGGGCATCAGTGGCGGATCCAGGAATTTCTTAACGGGGGGGGGGGCACAAAATGGCATGGGGTGAAATATATGTAAAACGATGAAGCAACAGAACGAGGCTTTAACGGTGAGGGAGCGGAGCGACCAAGCAGGGGGTGGGTCTGGGAGGGGGTTGTGGCCCCCTCCCAGTGTAAGAAGCATTTGCAATTTTGGAACCAAATTAGACGC
Organism: Strongylocentrotus droebachiensis; assembly: GCA_035222895.1. Taxonomy (NCBI): domain Eukaryota; kingdom Metazoa; phylum Echinodermata; class Echinoidea; order Camarodonta; family Strongylocentrotidae; genus Strongylocentrotus; species Strongylocentrotus droebachiensis. Next base: position 570,477 of record JAVYIG010000024.1, read on the forward strand.
ATTTTTCAGGCATATATGACGTAAAATTGCTTTTTCCTACCCCTTCCAAGAGTAGGAATCTTTTGCAATTTGAGAACCACATTTGGCGCAATAATGTCCACCGACACTCATGGAAAAAAAAGAGGCCCTCTGATTAGTTAGAAGTTAGAGAAAAGTGATCTGTCACGTCGTGAGACGTTGTATAAATTATGCTTTGGTGCCGCACAATGCACAAAGACGGTGGTCCGGTACTTCACCAGTAGTACTTGCAAAAATGATCTCGAGTGTATAAACTGTGTCGTTATCAGGGGCCCGTCGCTAGATCTTTTTCAGTGGGGGGGGGGGGGGGGGGGGGGAGGGTGTAGAGGCCGCCGATTAACGACAAAACGAGCCACCAATATTATTACCGACAAATATAAAAATGCCAATGTCCAAATGTCTACAAATTTAAGCCTTTAAACCCGGGGCCAGGAACTAAGTTATTTTTCAGTTTTCCCCTCCCGCGCGAAGCGCGGAAGCTTTGACACTTCATTAAATTATTAGAGAAAGAAGACGATCCGTTGTACCGGTCCCGAGTCTTCATCCTTGTCTGAATTCAGTTCCCCCCCCTTCCGCGCTAAGCGCGGAAGCCGTTTGACGTTTCAATTCATTATTACTCTTAATCCTTGTCTGAATTCATTGTCGCTCGTCCCGCGCGAAGCGCTGAAGCTTTCACGTTTTATTAGATTATTAGAGAAAGAAGACGATTCGTTGTATCGTGTTCTTGTCTGAATTCAGTTTCCCCCCTCCCGCGCGAAGCGCGGATGCCTTGACACTTCATTAAACTATTAGAGAAAGAAGACGATCCGTTGTAATGTTCTCGATTCTTAATTCTTGTTTCGCCCCTCCCGCGCGAAGCGCGGAAGCTATGACGTTTCATTTAATTATCAGAGAAAAAAGACGATTCATTGTACCGGTCCCGACTCTTAATCCTTGTCTGAATTCAGCCCCCCCCCCTCCCGCGCTAAGCGCGGAAGTTTTGACGTTTCAATACATTATTACTCTTAATCCTTGTCTGAATTCATTTTCGCTCATCCCGCGCGAAACGCAGAAGCTTTCAAGTTTCATTAAATTATTAGAGAAAGAAGACGAATCGTTTTATTGTGTCTTCGTCTAAATTCAGTTCACCCTCCCACGCGAAAGCTTTGTCGTTTCATTTAATTATTACTCTTAATCCTTGTCTGAAATCATTTTCACGTTTCATTAATTATTGGAGAAAGATTAAGACGATTCGTTGTACCGTTCTCGACTCTTAATCCTAGTCTGAAATTAGTTTCCCCCCCCCCTCCCGCGCGAAGCGCGGAAGCTTTGCCGTTTCATTTAATTATTAGAGAAAGAAGACGATTCGTTGTACCGTTCTCTACTCTTAATCTTGTCTGAATTAAATTTCCCCCACTGGGCCCCTTAACGGTATATGTGCAGTGTTACATGATGTAAGCATGGAACGCTCGTTCGCAAATCTGTGCATGCTCAGCCCGAGTGGTGGGTAGCATGTTATCTCCCGACAGTGCTTTGCACAGTAGCTTCTGGAAAGGAATTAGTGTTACTGTTAGTGGCCACTATAAGGCCCTTATAGTGACCAAACAAATCATATGCTCTTCCTGGCTATTTGGGAAAGGGTCAGTTTGCAAGAAATAATGGAGAAACTATAGGTTTTTGTTGAAAATCATGTGATATCACGAACATTTATACATTACTTGTGAAAATAGGTCATGGTTCAATTTTATTTGGGGGGGCTGGCGCCCCCCTAGCCCCCCCACCAGTACGCCAGTGTTTCATAGCATATATTATGTACTGTCCTTCTTCCACAAATGTTTGATCAAAATGATAATTTGACAATGTATCTTCTCTTTTAAAAAAATATAATAATTGTTTCGTAGTATGTGCTTATTCAAGACTCATTGTCAGAAAGTAATTTTTAGCATTTAATGTTTGTTTGATTACAGACGATTATTTGTATTTATATGGAATGCAGAAGAAAATATATCAAATCAAATCTTTAAATGCACAGGAGTTAATTTCCACAATATAAGAAATCTCCAGAGGAAATGCGTTCAGAGTACATGGTTATTGCTCTTATTCTTATTTACGACATTTCTAGCGCCCTTTTAGAACCTCAATTTGCTATGAAAGTAATTTTAGACCCCAAAATGTGTGAATTTAGATTTAATACGATCACACAACTTCAGCTCCACTTTCAATAAAATACGGTGACCGTTAATTGAAAAATGAATTAATAATAACAATACACGGCTGGTTGTGCGTATCGTAACCAAATTTAATTATATATGTAAAAGGTTTGAACTAATAAAAGTGAGTTGAAATAGCATTGAAATGATTAGGCATGTCATTATGGTCAATTGCTTTGAATTAAACTAACCGTCTATGTTTACATTCCTCTCATTTTATTCAAAATAGGTTATCTACAAATTCTCATTTCATTGGCACATGTTCAAATAACACGATCCCAAAACCCTAATAAAAGAAATTACAATCTCACCTATAGCAAGTCCTATTGCCATGGGCATCTTATTTTGAAATTTGTAAAATTTACGTTGACAAAACACTGAAAAAATACAACTTTCATTCGGTTTGGTGCTTCTGTGTTTTGAAATCATGACGAAGTATATTATTTAAACATATTTGTGGCTTACACCCAGTAAATAAGATCGATTGATCGATCTGTATTGAAAAACAAGTCAGAAAAAATCTTGGAACCAGCGGGACCTTGAACCTGCACCTACTGCCTGCCGGGCAGCGACTCTACCACCAAGGCCATCACTGGTCCATGGCACAGTCACGATGAATTAGGAACAGATACCCAGGCTCTCCTGATTCATTCTGACGTATTAATATTCATTATGCATTAGTCCGCCATAGGACAATAACTTTTATAAATGTAATATGTTTAAATAATTGAAATTTCTCCCAGGAAGCATTACATTTATAAAAGAAGTATATTGTTTCTAAAAACTAAAATGTGACCATCATGACCAAAGTACAACTTCATTGATTCTGTTTCTCTCCTCCAATTAATCCCTATTAAACATTATGTTTATTAACTCATTTTCCTTTCAACAGTATTAATCAGTTAGTACTTGAACTTTGAAATAATGTATCAATTGGATGTTACAATCGTACCTATGTACATAATCGGACACTTGATATATTTGTATTCCTAACATTTGTTTCTTATGTTTTTGACTGTTACTATTCTACCCATGCATTGTTGCTTTCATTTTACAGGGCCCTTGGGGTAGCAGTTTGTTTACTGAAGAGGCAACCCTGCTTAGATACAATTGTGAATACATAAATAATCAAATAAGCATAACTTGAAATCACACCATGTTGCTTTTGGTTGGTTTGTGGTGCCAGCATGGTCACATATGTCTAGGTAACAATGCCATGCCAAGATGGGAGAGGGGGGATTCTGGAAATTATCTGGGATACGCCTACTAGACTTTGGCTGATCCATATTTTGTTATCAGTAGCGGATCCGGGGGAGGGGAAAGGGATGCGACACGGCACAAGGATTGTGCCCTGTTCAGACACCTAAATAGTTTATGTGATAACCACGATATTCAAACACTAACGCACAATATAGATCGCAAATACATTTCGAAAACAAAATCAACTTAGGGGTAAATTCAATACCCTACATATCATATGGATGTACCGACAGACTGGCCGGCTAAACATCTTTAATAACAGTTTTTTTTTCTTCTTTGAGCCGCAGGGGAGTTTTGAAAAATGACAAGCCGCATAACTAGCTAGATCCATCGCGGATTATATCTGACAAGTAATTCATTTCGGAAATTCGTCAGTCACGGGTTAAACAAATAATAATCAAAATGATAATGATGAAAATAGTTGGTTTTCGTATCGAGCACATGTCTGCTTCAAATTTATTTCTTCAGATAGTCATCCGAGGCACTTGTGGAAATTGCAATGTTTTCTATATTTCTTACCCCCATTTTAGCATAAAGAGCGGCGTGAGGCATGTGTACTTTTGTGGATTCTTGAAGATATAATCTGATTCTATCTATCTATCTATTTATCTCTGTATCATAGCCTGATAGTATGAATAATTTTGCAATATCTTAGAAATTCATCACCTGCGATCAAAGAGCTCCCAAGTAACTTAATGAGTTAACCAAGACTCAAATCTAGATAGATGGACAACATGGTCAGAAGATCAATTCCAATCGTTACTGAATGATATTTCAATATTGATACGGACTAGAGATAATCTGTTGACAACATCTCACTGTTATCAGTGTTATAATTTTTATTGTTATTTTTCTCCCCCATGACTGACGAATTTTCAAATTGAATTACTTGATAGAAACAATTCGCCATGAATCTAATTGGGTATGCGGCTTGTCATTTTTCAATACTCTGCTGCAGCTTAAAGAAAAAAAAATTGATTAACTGCTATTACCAAAGTTGTAGATGCTGCTACCTGGACATTATGAGACCATGAAAGCACCAAAAACGAACAAAATATCACATGGTATGGTTTCAAGTTATATTTATTTGATTATTTGTTTATTTACAATTTATTTCAGCAAGGGTTGCCTTTTCAGTTAACAAACTGCTATCCCTGACGACCCTACATAATACAAACAACAATGAATGTAGAATATTTACAATGTTGATAAGTACAGATTGCATACATATAAACAAAAAAACAAAAAAATATTAGGAATGAAAATACGATATGATCAAAACATCCAACTGATAAATTATCATATCTTCCGGGTACTGATTTATTACTGCCGTTGAAAGGGAAATGAGGTAATACATATATATGTTTAATAGAGATAGATTAAGGGAGAGAAATAGGCTCAATAAAGTTGTATTTTGGTCATGATGGTCACATTTTAGTTTTTAGCATTTCCTAAAAGAATGTACATGGAAGCACCAAACAATATACAAATTGTATTTTAAAGTGTTTTGTCAATTTCAAGTTCGCACGATTCAATATGTGATTTATTTTTTGATATAGGTTTGAGATCGTGTTGTTTGAATATGTGCCAATGAGATTAGAATCTGTAGGTAATCTATTTCGAATGAAATGAGAGGCATGTAAACATGGACTGTTAATATAATTCAAAGCAATTGACCATATTCACATGCCTGATTATTTCAACGTTATTTCAACTCACTTTTTCAATCATGAAGCTATATATTACATCTATCATTACATTAATTTTGCAAACTAAACAATTTAAAATCCGCATAATCATTTCATTTCAAAGGAAGGATACTTGATGAGAGTTAATAAAATTACACCGGTAACTGTAACATCGAGGATTATTTGGCGAATTATGACCTAATTAAAATTCAAAACATAAGTACTCTGACTTGACTGATACTATACATACAATTTATGAAAATGTAATTATACTATGTGTACTCCGTATGTATTCTACTAATATTTATACAACTTGTGCGTCAGTTTGAATGGTAATTTGGACTACTGTATAAGTTTCTTCTCTAACATTATCATTACGCATCCCTACATCCGGGTTGCTTTGTGACCAATGACTGTAGTCTACTCCACAATTTATCCCGATGCTCAGGCTGCAGTTTTTGAAGTTCATTTTGTCAAAATAAATTAAATTGTATAGAATGATTTAAAACACGGTAAAAAAAGAAAGGAAAAAAACAAAAATCAGCTTCTAGGCTGGTTTACAAACTTACGATTTAGTCCGAGATCTAATTATGTGTTTTAACCTGATTAACTACTGGTCACTTTCAAGCGTTACGGAATGACATTTTCTGAACATTTAGAAAAAAATATTATTTAGACATTTTTTATAAAATCTACAAATTAATGATATAACATATAAACTAATATGAGGAATATACTTATACAACAATTAAGTTTTCTATCAACCGTTCATCAAATAAATAAAACAACCGAAAATAACCTTTCTTTTATTCAATAAAATTCAGTACTTCACAAGTTTGATACAAGATACCGCTTGAGCAGCATACTCTGCAGTTGTGTGTGATGATTTAAACATTCATTTGCGAGCGAGGAAAAAAAATAAGAACCGTGGGTTGCATTGGGACCAACAATATCTGCAGTGTCACTACATTAAAGAAAACAAACTCCAGAATCACCTAACCTTCCTCAATCGTTGCCGTGACTCAAGCATCACCCCCAACCGGACTACATCTCAAGTCTTCAATCAGCACTCTACGAGCAAAACTGATCATACACAAGGCAGGACAAGCCCTTGTCAGAGAGTACATCGTCAATACACGCCATCAAATCCAAACCATGGAGCAAGACATCCCCACATCAGAAGTAAACCTCTTCCAACTACTGGAACCGGCTGATCTTCGGAAATGCCAGGCTTTCGACACCTCCACAGCTGGGAAAACTCTCCAGTCAACTCGACAGAAGCACATCGTCAAGTTCAACAAACTTCTAACTAACAGCCAGAAATCAACCAATCAGACTACACCAATTGGCACCAAGGACACCGTTATCAACCTCAGCAACCATCCACTCACAGAAACAGAACACAAAGTCCTACAATTAGGTCTCAACTTCGCCGAGTCACCCAAGAAGATCCCGTTCTCTGAAGTCATCCAACAAATAGAACTCAAACTGATATTCCTGAGCCGAACTGCAGCGGATAAAATCCGTTTCCAAGTCACCCAGGCCCTATCCACAGCTAAGCCACCACAACCCAACATAAGCACACCAGAACGAGCCGCTATCAAAGATCTACGCAGCAAAACGTCAATACACATTCTACAGGCAGACAAGGGCAACGCTACAGTACTTCTGAACAAAGGGGACTACAACAATACGATCGGTGCCCTCCTCGAGACTTCGACTTACAAACAAGAAGGATCGCACACTAGCAACGGAAAGGAAACTCAACCAGCGACTCCTCTCTCCGACAGAAGTCATATCCAAGCCACTATTCTTCAAGCTTCGTTCATCTTCAGCTACCTGCCCCATCCTGTTTGGCCAGCCGAAGATCGCCTTGCTATGACACAGCCAAACACCTGACCTCGATTCTCCAACCACTCGTATGGACAGTCGCAGCACCACATCAATAACTCTAAGTATTCCGTTGACATCCTCTCCAAGACCACCATACACGATACAGACTCCATGGTCAGTTTCGATGTTGAATCTCTCTTTACCAACGTTCCTGAAATACATGACCTCATGTACTTCTGCCTCAACTCAACTTCCTTCACATGGCGAGACAATTACTACCAGCAACTTCAGGGCGCAGCCATGGGATAGCCTCTTTCACCTGTTATAGCCAACATCTTCATGGAGCACTTCGAAACAAGGCACCCAGACTCTCTCACAACGCCATTCTCTCCGGCTCCGATACGTTGACGACACATGCGTCATCTGGCCGCATAGCAGATGTGACTTACACCACTTCCTCGCCCACATCAACCAGCATCACCCGAGCATCAAATTCACCATGGAGACCGAGCAAAACAACAGCATCCCTTTCCTAGACGTCCGCGTTACCAAATCGCCATCCGGCAAGCCCGCTCACCAAGTCAACAGGAAACCCATGCACGCACACCAATAGATATCTTCACTACAGATCCTCCCACCATCCAGCCGTACTACAACCAGTCTCCAACACCCTCATCCGCCTAGCCCATCAACTCAGCGATGCCGGCCATCTAGACCAGGAAATCCAGCACGTCACCACAGCTCTAACTACCATCAACAAATACCCAAGACATAAGATCAAGTCCAGGATTCCAGCCAGCAAGCCTCCAGCCAACACCAGTCCTGAAGAGAACCAACCCGCAGCTACACCACCGAAACAAACTGTTGTTCTACCCTATATCGGTCAAGCCTCTCACAAGATTCAACGCATCCTTCAAGCAGCAGACATCCAAGTTCGGCACAGTTCCTCCAACAAACTCCAATCGATACTCCACCTTCACAAAGACAAGCATCCAAACCACAAGAAAGCGGGAGTCTAAAAGATGCCTTGCGAATGTGGAAAAGTCTACATTGGCGAAACTGGGAGAAATCTGGAAACAAGACTCAAGGAGCACAAAACCAGCTTCAGACTCAGCGATTGGGATAAGCCCGCCATCGTCAAACACGCCCAACAACACGAACACATTGTCATCATTCTCATCTCCATAATAGGGACTTTTAGATTCGCACGAAGACAATAGATCTATGCTACGATCGACGTCCTTTTAATGCACTGCCTTGAATGGACGCCACACGTATCAGTCCACGCAAATCTAAAAGTCCCTATTGAAGCACCGGCACACACGCCGAATCCGAGAAGCCATCGAAGTTCACCGCCACAACACAGTGCCCCGAGACTAAGGATTATACATCAATTATACATCAGTACCCGGTCAAGCCTCCACCACCACCGCCTACACCTCCGCGCCAGGCAACCGTACATCCGCAAACCGCTCAAACCAGAAAATGCAATAAATTTTCAATAATTTATTGCATTTTACTCCGGTTACCAACATGAAAAAATCTTCTGTGTGCCCATGCCTTGAGCCATAATGCATGGCCGTCCGAAGGATTTTTTTATGTTGGGGACCGGGGTAAAATGCAATAAATTATTGAAAATTTATTGCATTTTCTGTTTTTTTTTTTAATTTATGGAAACTGCCCTCTACCTTAGCCCCCGCTGCGTATAGTCATGGTTCAGTGACATAGCAATGGCCTCGTAACTGTGAGGCCCCAGGATAAAAACCGTGTCGATGTGCTATATTAGTGCCCTTTTATGGGGCATTACTCCCCATTACTGTCATTTATGACTTAAGGGCGTAGGTCCCCTAGTTGATAAGCATAGTAGCATACACATGCTTTAGCAGTCACGCAAAACACACATTGGCAAATTGTTATTCAATAAAATCTGAGTATGTATACTATTATCTAGATCTATTATTTTAAAATTATATTTAAAATAATTCCATAAATTGGGGTAAACAAAAAATATTCCACCTTTATGAGCGACAGTGTACATGTACTTTAATTATATTCCCTGTACACTTTACTGTATGGATCAAATGTGTAAATGTCAGTGGCTTAACTGTTCGCAACGCCGCTATTTCTTTTTTCAATGTAGGTTTCCTTCACAAGCAAAGGGTTTTAAGAATGCTATATACGCAATACGCATGTAGGTATTACGTTCTACTTGGGTAGACCCCAAGAATGTCCATATTGTCGTAAATGGTTGCTCTCAAAAGGTGATTATAAATACATGCATAATTGGACTTGATATACAATCATGCACTCCTGATACTACCATGTATTTAACTTTCTTTCCCTCCCTGATCCTCTCTGTCCCTTCTCTTTCCATGATGTCTTTTCCATCTTTCTTTCTTCCTAACCTAATTTGTATGCATCGCTTCATTAGGTGGTCTCTCTTCGACAGATCACCTATTGATTTCGTCAGAATTTTCTTTCTTCTTTCTTTTTAATTTCCGCCACTTGTTTGTGTATAGGATAACTCAAGATCGGTTTTGTCAATTTCTTTTAATTTTGACACAGTCATAGGCCATTGTCATAAGACGTGACAGGAACATTTTCAAGTTCATCAGGTCTTCATGACGTCATCCAGGCGCCATTTTGTGAAATTTTCTGAAAATCAGCTTATGATCATATCTTCATAACGGAAAGTCAGTTTTAATTCATTTGTATCATGATCAAGGTCAATATCCGTCCAGTCAATTTCAGGTCAATAAACCCGCGCGTACGCGTACTTCCGTGCGTCAGCTAAATAAAGCTAAATAAAGTGTGTGTGTGTGTGGGGGGGGGGTCTACTAAAAAGCAAAGCTTGTATTCTGTTGGCCCCAATTATTTGTTGTTTATATAAATTAAGATATCTGAATAAACTAAAGGTATTTACAAAAACATATGATTATATGAGGTTTATCTTTAAGTGACGTATTTTATTTAACATAGCGTTCGGTATATACCATGGCATTATCATACATTTAAAGTAATACCATTGTAAATATAAATATCTTGAGGTATGGATTAAATAAACATCAAATAAATGGTGGATTTTCTACTCAAAGCACTCCTGTATATTGTGAGTGTATTTCTTTACTGTTAATGAATAGTCTAAGATCGAGGAACTGAATAGTCATATACTTAATAAAATCAGAATTTTAAGGGATTTCAAGCTTCTTTGGAGAAGGAAAAATTTAAATCCGCTCAGAATTGAAGAGACGTCAGACCGTTTGTGCAATTTGAAGCCGATTAGGCTTCAATTCTGACTAGAAGGCTAATAAAGAACAATGGACCCATTGTCGCTTTCACCTTACATTTAAAAAAAAAGTCAATAATGAAATATTTTGTTTGTATTAGTTCAATTATTTGATCATTTAGAAGGTTGTCACATAAGCAAAGATTGACACCATTGTTTACAATGCGTTATTTGCTGACCTAGGATTGCGTCAGTGACTTGCGCGGTCTTTAACGCGCCATTTAATAGTGATATCGTATACTCATCGTGAATGAAAAATTAGCAATGTGGACATTGCGTCAATTTACTGCTGTATGGACTAAATGCCTCCAGTATCTTGTTTTGAGCAGGTAATCTTGGTAATGACGCAATCAAAATGATGCCTCGTGTGAAGCGGGCATTACTAGGTAAACTATTCTTGGCTCACAAGAGGGTAATAAGAACAATCTGTAATGTCGACTTTCGTGCTCACAAAATCCTCTTTTTTATCATCACAGGATTTTAAAGGTAGAAGATATTTATTATATACAATTGGGTTCCTTAATGTATGATCTCAACTCAGGTTTACTGCCACTGGCATTAGCCAAGATTTTCAAGAAAAACAATCAAATTCAGCATTATGCCACAAGAGGTGCTTCTGCATTCCACTTACCCCATGCAAGGACACAGTTTACTCTCAACACTTTAGTTTGCACTGGACCAAGGTTTTGGAACTCTCTTGACTCAAGCATTAGCCATTCTGTCAGTATATCTATCTTCAAACGTAAACTGAAATTGTACTTATTGAATAATTACTTAGTTGATTCTTAATCTATATGCTGTCGTGATTTATATTTGAACCTAATCCATTCCTTAATTTACTACTGTATAGCAACTGCCGACTTATCTTTTCCTTTTTCTTTCCTTCCCTCGCCTGTAGCTAGCTTTCGGTTTACAGTGAAAGTATGTCCATTTTTTCTTTCTACCCCCTCTCGAGCTCTCTCTCTCGCCCCCTCTCTTCATTTCTATATCCCACGTTATTATCACTCGTATCGCCCCCTTTTGAACATAGTCTCTTCTCCCCACCTTTGTTCGTTACTCTGATAAACCATCTTTATAATCATATGGTTATATTTTATAGTTATCAGGTGGGCTGTATCTAATACAGACCACCTTATATTTTTGTTAAAATTGCCTTTATTATTATTTATTTATTTATCAGGTGGGCTGTATAACGTACAGACCACCTTATAATTTCGTTAGAATTGCCTTTATCATTTATTTATTTATTTATTTATTTATTTATTATATATTTTTCTTATTTCTAACCACTTTTTTGTTGGCAAGATAACTTGGAAATGGCTCAATCAAATGCCTTGAAATTTGGCACACATATGTATAGGCATATGTACAAAGCACAATCATCTAGGCGCCATTTTGTAAAATTTTACGAAAATCAACTCATGATCATATCTTCATAACCAAAAGGTATTTCTCATTCATATTTATCATGATCAAGGTCAATATCCGTCGGGTCAATTTCAGGTCAAATAACGCGCGCGTGCGCGTACGTCCGCGCGTCAATGCGTGCGCAAATTTTTGAAATGCTCAAAATCGTCTCCAAATAATTTTACATACGTTTTAGGTCATTCTAATTATTTTAATAAAATCGCGCACACGCGCATGCGCGCGCATTTTCGCGCGTTAAACTATTGCACAACATAGAATTGCCTTTTTTTTTTCTTTCATAATATTCCACATATATTACAAACAAATTGATACCACGTTTGTCTCTTTATGACTATTATTAACGGATTGATCGACCGTTTAACAAAAATTTCCGTGCGTGCGAGCTCTTGTAATACATAGCATATATGGGCAAAAACATGCCTATACAAAATTCATTGTAGCTCTTTAGGATGCAAGGTGACCCCAATTTTTTTCATATTTTAATAGAGTATGATTCGGAGATATTGTTTCATGTTTCATTTGACCCTCAATTAACTCATGACGTCATCATAATGGCCTCCGAACTCAAAATTCCAATTTGCATATTATGACGTCAGCATATTTATGGAAAATTGATTGTATCTCTGTAAATATTGATCGATTTTCTTCCAAATTTTGATATGTTCTAGCTGAGACAATTTTCTACAAATGCATTTCTATTATTCTTCATTTTGACAAAGGCATCATGGCGTATTTTTGCGATTAAAGGAGGCATGTCAATTTTTTACATTTTGCGTGTATTCTCTATAGGACATGACTTTTTCTCAAAACTCGATTCTACATTCCCGTCTTTCGCGAGCAATATCTACGTCGTTTTAGCTTCGTTTACGCTGAACTTCGAGTATGTTGTAGATGAGACAAAAAGCTATCTCAAATGTACACTTTATTTTGTCTCAATTTTTTGTTGGATCAGCCCACCTATACTTGTTCCAAACAAGTATTACAAATCTATTTTATTTTTCTTATTTCGACCCACTTTTTTGTTAGCAAGATAAGTTGAAAATGGCTCAAATGATTTGATATTTAGCACACATATGTATAGCCATATGGACAAAACAAAGTAAGGTTTTCAACCTTGACATTGACTGATGACGTCATCTAAGCGCCATTTTGTGAAATTTTCTGAAAATTTACTAATTATCATATTTTCATAACGGTAAGTCATTTCTCATTCATATTTTCCATGATCAAGGTCAATATCAGTCCAGTCAATTTCATGTCAAGAAAAATTGCGCATGCGCGCGCAAATTTTTCAAATGCTCAAAATCGTCTCAATTTTTTTTTGCATACGTTTTAGGTAATTTTAAGCGTTTTATAAAAAATCACGCACACGCGCATACGCGCGCGTTTTCGCGCGTAACACCATTACAAAACATAGAATCGCAATTTTTTTTCTTTCATGATATTTCTCATATTTTTTCGAACAATTTGATACCATGTTTATCTCTTTATGACCATTAATAACAAGATGAGCGTCCATTCAAGATAAATGTCAATGCGCGCGAGCTCTTTTAATACATAGCATATATGGGCAAAAACAGTCCTATACAAAATCCATTATAGCTCTGTAGAATGCAACTGGACACCAATATTTTGTTCATATTTTGATAGAATATGAGTCGGAGATATGATTTCATGTCTCATTTGGCCATTACAAATATCATGACGTCATCATAATGGCCTTGGAACTCAAAATACGAATTTGCATATTATGACGTCAGCATATTTATGGAAAATTGATTGTATCTCTGTAAATATTGATCGATTTTCTTCCAAATTTCGATATGTTGTAGCTAAGACAATTCTCTACAAGCTCAATTAACATTATTTTTCATTTTGATGACGTCATCATAGTGAATATTTTGATTAAAGGCCTCATGTCAGAAATTTCATAATTCGGGTGTTATGCCTATAGAAGGTGAAGTCATGAATCTACATGATATTGTTTTTTAAGAATTTCAAAGCAGTATCTCGCTTATTTTTGCTCTATTTTGTCTCAAATTTTAGTTGACCAGCCCACCTATACTTGTTCCAAACAAGTATTACATGTCTAGTTTGTTTTAGTACTTTAGCGCCTTTGATGAACATTCCTTGTATTAATCTAATATATAACCAGGTTTTTTGTTGTTTTTGTTGTCTAATGTTATTGTTTTGAGGGACCTGACCTCTTCAAACTTAGCTTTAATTAGGTCTCCTCGTCTTTTCTTCTTTTCTCTCACTTAAATGCATTATATGAACTAGTGTTCTCTCTATATACTCTACATGTTTATACATTTGTTAAATTGTATTACATTCATGTTGGAAGAAAGACAAATAAATTTGAAATTGAACTTGAACTAACTCAACGTAACCCCCGAATCGTGCCGAACATAAATACCTACGATATTTTGCTTTCCTTGCAGACTCTGCCTCAAGATCTGACGCTATGGCGCAAAAGATTGATATATCCACGTCAGTACTGGTAACAGAAGGTACTAATGTGAAGGAGGGTGCCCTTTCAATCCTTGAAAAGAAAGGCAGTAAGATGTTTAACGTAAGTCTGAGATGTATAGAGTACCGAAGTGTGACGTCATACTGGCCAATTAAGTTGTCAAAGTTGCTGGTTCGAAACATTTTTTCTGCTAACCAATGGCTTGGTGATCACACCTGCTCCAACACGTTGCTTAAATGGGTTCCGATGAACCTCTTGTGCAGGCTCTGACATTTTTTGGAACCATTAAAATGGACGACGAGCGAATATGACGTTAGCACTCCGGTACTCCAGATCACCCTTAATTAGGTACACAGACGGCTCCAAAGGGAAATGGTGTTCACCACAATTCTATTGCGGATTCAGAAGTTTAATATAATGCTAAAAACGATGCCATTGACTGACTTTTGAAAAAGTGATGCCCAAAGTGCGAACATTTTATGTTTTAGGGGCCCACCAGTGAATATGGTATAGTTTAAGTCCCACAGAAGACCACAGGGGCTCTTAAGTTGCTAACCTGCTATTACCTTAAGTTACCAACCTGCAAATCTAGACGGTGAAAATGACTGCTTTAACCTATTTTCCGGGGTATTGGAATAACAGTCAATTATACTACACCTAAAATCAATGACATATACACGACTCTTGTATGAAAATAACGAAATCTTTCATCAGTAACGCTGAAAATGGAAAGTCATATAAGTGATAGTACTTTGTAGGCGCCTTGAGCATCAAGCCAGCGGCAAATGTGACATTATAAATTCAACTATATATATTTACTTATTGTAGATAGTAAAACATCTATTTCCTTCCTCTTTGTAGTCTATCGATTACCAACTGACCCACTTGCACTGGCGACTTGTGGCATATGCTGATCGAACGTACCTTCTAGGTTACCCTAAGACTCTTGGAGGAGCTAAGGCAACCAAGAAACTCATGGTAAAAAAATGCTCCATTGAAAATATGAATCTTCCAGCGAAAGTGCTCGAATCACCGGAAGGCACCGAAACGTTCCTCTCTATCCGGTGCGGCGAAAAGATTATTGTTCTGAAGGCTGAAAGCAAGTAAGGTTTTCAATGATCTTTTTCTCGAAAAGTCATGTTAAGCAATAGAGGAAAACGAACTGTATATGCATATGTACAGTTGATAACACTCTGGAAGTCTAGTTGTCAACATTATAATAGGGGAAGAAAGATCAGATTGGGTGGAAAACCAGGCTTTAGGCTAATGATGGGTTTTATTTACAATAAAAAAAAAAATCGAGAGCCCTTTTTCTTTCTCCGTGTTGAATACATTTATTTTTCACAGTATTATGAACTAAAGCCCTCCCAAAAATTTGCCTTCCGGGTTTCCCCTTTCCCGCTCAATGTTTAACAAAGAAAGATCAATTGTTTAATAATCTTGGTTATGATGAGATTCGGAGTTAAATTTCACATCCAATATTTTGCTTTTCGTAATGTGTCATATTTAGGTAGAGTTTCGATCATTGTAATTAGGAATTCAAATTTTGATATCTTACTGTCTTGAAGAACAGAGTTTAAAACATATCCGGCTTGTTCACCTCTTGCAAACTTTTATCTAGACTTAATCGTGACACGTGGGTAGCCGCCATACGCAGTACCATTAAAGAACCAATTAACTCTACGTCGACGATTTCCACTCCCGATGGTCAGATGGCGTATCGAGCCTCTCGCAGATCCAAAGAAATGGTTATTATTCGAACTTTTCTAATTTTCTTTTTAAATTATGACAAACAATTTTCTAGACAAATTTTCAATCATTTCAAAAGTCCTTATAATACATGTATATTATCAAGATTAGCGGAAATTGTACTGTAGCCTATTACCTTTTGTTTTTGGTTGTTTTGTTTGTTTATACTATTTGTACTTCATTGTCTACATTGCCACAGTTTCTTAGCTCTTCTAAGTTCTAGTCAAATGTCAAACATCAATAATAACAAGGAGACGAGATACGAGGAATCAATCTCATTTCCCTTAATCAAATGCAAAATTATTTGGAATCAAACAAACTCGTCTGCCCGGTTGGATATTGGTTGTTTTTTCACAATGAGCAAAAGTAAATGTTTGAGTAAGCTGACAATTGCGTTTCTTGAAGCTTCTTCAGACCGATAAAGTAAGGAATTCACCAAAACTTATCTGATCGTTTCCGCAGGAGTCGGAAGAATCGGCCTTCCACTCACTCAACTCAGCTGACATATTGCCTAGTTCGTCCCGGCATGAACTGAATAATCCTGGAATGCACATTAAAAAATTCAAACCACCCTTGGATTACAATGACGTAACGGCGTTCAATGAACCCATGTATGATGACGTTGATGATGAAACCCTCTACATGAACATACTGGATAGCGATGATCAGTCCACTGTGTCCCGCGTGAACAATCTTGGTCTCGATAGTGAAGGGAATGCCAACCCCCCAGATTACGGCACTGCTAAACCAAAACTGCCCAATCGAAACAACCAGAACCC
Organism: Strongylocentrotus droebachiensis; assembly: GCA_035222895.1. NCBI lineage: Eukaryota > Metazoa > Echinodermata > Echinoidea > Camarodonta > Strongylocentrotidae > Strongylocentrotus > Strongylocentrotus droebachiensis. Next base: position 587,177 of record JAVYIG010000024.1, read on the forward strand.
GTCGATTGTGGTTCAGGAAGGACTGGTAAAGAAAACATCTAGCAAGAAGACACACACGCCCCAACAGCCCGAAGCTCCCATCGATCAAATGGACTCTATTCAGCGGGAGAAGACAGTTTGCTTGGAAACACAGTTCCAGAGGGACCATCAGCCGATAGAAAGCGACAATTCCGATGATGACAATGAGAAAGAAATACGCGGGAAAATCAACAGAGCAGCCCCGAATTGCGAGTCTATTCATGCCTACATCCAGTGAGTATTCCCTACATCATTCAGGGTTGAATGATTACTTAAAGTGTCTGTTAAAAAAATCAAATCACAAACATGGCAAAAAACTTATCACTATAAACTGGTAAGCTTACAGCTGGCCATCGTACAAGTTTTAGATCAACTACATATCGGGTGATTTATAAAAATAAAAATACAACCACCTCCATAGCAGCTGGGATATACGAGAGATTCGCCAGAAAAATAACGATGTTTTAATGCCGTCACAATATGACCCAATCCTACCCAAGCAGACGACATCCCATGAACAATAATCGCAATGCTATTATTTCTCAAATTATAATGAGTTTAGTGTATATAAATGTGGTAAAATTTTACACCATTCAAAAAGGGATATGAAATCGACTCTGATAACTAATTATTTTGTTTGTAAATACACAGGATAGGGGTTAATGAAAAATCAAAGAAACCACACTTTCAAATTAAAAAAAGCCCCGGAATGATAGAATGGACCGCATTTGTTCCCTCTTGAAACGCCGAACATACCGCGGTGTATGCAGCTGAAAATACAATGGCGTCTTATTTTGTTTACAAGCGACGGACTCCTATAGAGTGAGGAATAATGGTGGAGGGGGTCATACTAATATGAACTCATTTTTCGTTGAATCCCCACCCACCCCCTTCTCTGTCTAAATACACACACACACACACACACACATATATACACTCTTTCTCTCTCTTTCTCGATCTTCTTACCCCTCTGTATATACGCAGCTGTAACCCACATAAGGTGTCAAGTAAGACACTTATCCATAACTTGCTTACTTGAACTTGGCCCATTTGCTTAAAAAGTTGCGTTTAATCGCAACTCATAAAATTGGTTGGCAAATCAAGTTGCGTTTGATTTGTTGATTTGCTTTTGAACGCATTTTTTGTTGCAATATGTCTTACATTTCATGTCTTTTTGTATTTGTTCTTAGTCATAACAATCATACAGTTGTATGGAATCTGCTGTAAGATTTGGTTGAGGCAAGATGATTATTATACAATGTCAGTTTTATAAAAACATACCGGTTCTTATTCCGGGAGACAATTGTGGTAAATAAGTCAAAGCCGAAATTACATGTTATTTTATTAATTTAGATGATGAAATAGATTACAAATTTCTGTAAGCTGTACTTTTTATTGTTTATTTCTGGAATACAGGAGATTTCGGAGTGAGTTGTTTCGAAAAGATGGTGTCATTGTCGAAGTAGACAAAACTGATCTTTCACCTGAAACCATGAAGTTGGTGTGTGTTGCTGACTGCATTTGGTAAGCAGCTTTCACTAATATAATTTTGATACGCTAATAGTGACGTTTGATAAAATGGGTGTTTTCACTATCGATTTTTGTCATTTTTTAATAATTCTGAATATTATCACCCCACAAACAAATTTAAAAAATCGAATGATAGTCGGTGGTGCAATGAAAAGTCACCTTTGCTCCCATAGATACATATTGATACTAGTGATTATATTAATCTTGACGTTAAATCAAAGCACGCAATCCTTTTTTTTTTTTTTATACCTAACGGCTTAAACAGATGTGGCGATTTCATCAAATTTCTGGGGTAATTAGGGGTTGAGTTTGCCATTACTTGGTTTAGGGTATGGTGATGGACATCGTCTAGCCGAAGGCTGAAGTTAGAAATAAGCCAGATCGTACATACATGGCATGTGCATGGGAAGGATAAAGGTAATTTGTACCAAATTATTGTAAAACCCACAGAGACGAACAGTGGAAACCTGCTCATGAAAATGAATCCTTATTCATCTATTCACAAGTAGCATTCTAATAAGAGAACAAAAGCACCTCCGCAATGGTTTAGGCAAGGATTATTCTAAAATGCATTTAGTTGGAATTCTCGAGGTTAAACGATTTGTGGATATTTAGGGGTCATTTATACTGTGTGCTAACTACGAAACTGGTCTATTCGATAAGTGTTAGAAAGTTTAAAAAGCTTCCGTGACATGTGTCGAACATTCCTAATTCATTACTTTTATTTTGTTGCTATTTTTTGGTCTTTAACCTAAAAAGCATCGCTACACTCCCGAATGCCAAATTACACTCCTTGTTGCACGTCGATGACGTCATAGTGAAAGTGAATCGACAAACACTTCCCTCTGCAGACTTCTGCTACACACTCTTCAGAACAACAGACGAAAATAAGGTAAGGTCCGACTATATTCCTAAAAATCCTGACCTTCTCATCGATGGCGTTCTGTGTCTCTATAATATATAACAAACAAACAAACAGCTCTTTCATGTCATCAATTTCATTCAAAATTGTGTCGAAACCCTGCTTTCTTGCCGATCTTGATTTTAGGAAAAAAAATGTCTGTAACAGTTTGTAATTTGATACTCAAGAGTGCTAGGGTCACCATATTTCCACCAAAAAGTGTAATTGAAGAAACTACATGATTATGTCAACATGAAATCATAATAATTTTCCATTTTTCACCCGATCGCAAAGACTTTCGAAAAAAATCAACAACGTGACGCGCAATGCCAAAAGCCTATATTGTGTATCCTACAATGATTATGTACGGATTCCGTAAAATGTAACTGCCATGTTCGCACATAGGTGACTGACAAAGCTTTTGAAATTGCCCTATGTGGACTTTTGAATTTCATTATCACTTCGCTTGCTTTCTTCGTCTCTCTGCATGGTCGCTCCGTTGCCAAAGGTACAAAGGCACCAATTGATGGAAGGATTGCCTTGCAGAATCACCCATCTCCTTTCTTGATTATAGCTCTATCAGAAACCATTTAACACTGATATAGATTAATCCTGCACTGGAAACAGTTAATTAATCTTGAAGCCTTTGGTACATGATAAATACAGGGTGGCACAGGAGATTATTTGAGCAGCATATAACAGAAATATGTAATACAATTACCAGAAACTAATACTTTCCTTCTTAAAATTCAATTTCGTAATACAGGTACAGCTCCGTATCAAAAGGGTGATGCATGGCATCCTGTGTCACGTGATCTTGTCAGCCAATGGGGACGTCGATTCTCTGGGTCTCGAATTCGGGAACCAAAGTCAAGGCAATGAGGTACTTGTCTCTTTATTCGAATCATTTTAATGCCGTAAGATCGTAACTCGCATCCTAATATGAATTTTTTTACCCATAATCAATTCAATAGTAAATATATGTATATACTACGGGCTTCGATCATCAAACAATAAACGATCTACTGTTGGAAAAAAAAGTTACTCGACAAGCCTTGTTCAAAATTTAGCAAGCGGGATAACATATGCATTTTTGCCAAGTATAATTTCTGAGGGGATGGGATTAAATAAAGCTGGCTAATTGCTCTCGATATTTTAACAAATAGATGCATTTTTATCAAACTCTCCTTCAGGTCACATCTATGCATAGCCAAGGACTCGTTGCGAAGAGTGGTAGCCCTTCTCGACCACAGACGCATGGTGTCGTAAATGGTGGAATGCTGGTAAATTGGGGCTTAGTTGAGATAAACCAGTCACCAGTTTCTTTCGACAGCTCACCAGCAGACGTACGTTATTGATGTTCTGAAATATTTTATCAGTATACTCAATAACATAATAGTATCTTTAAAAAATCAAAGCCAATTAAAGATTATTTTATCTGAGGTATAGGTTGTGGCTAACCTGGGATGAAAATATTTTAGTCACATATTGTTTTATAGGGCCTATTATGTCCACTATTTTGATGTTCAAACCATGATTTCCAATGAATGAAGTGACTACCAGTTGAAATCTGAAAAGACCTCTAGATAAAGGGAGTTGTGAGTTGGTTTGCTACTGTAAGTAATACTGTCAGCTCTCTGTCTTTGAAAAGGAAAGAAACCAACGGATTTATGCAAGACTTCTCGTTTTTTTCTTTTTCTTTTTCTTCATATCATCTTATCTTCTTCTTTCTTTTTTTCTTCTGAATTTTTTCTTTCTTTTCTTCTACTTATTCTTCTTCTTTTACCTTTTCTATTGATTTCTTCTTTTTTCTCTTCTTTTTCTTTTTCTTCATTTTCTTCTTCTTCTTCTTGTTTCTTCTATATATGTATATTTACCTTTTCTTCTCCTTTTCTTCTTCTTCTTTGTATAATTATTATCGTCATCATCATCATTACTATTATTATCTTTATTATTATCATCATCACCACCAATATCTTGAATATCACTATCACAAATGTTTTTATTTAATTGTAGGTACGGAATCAAATTCAGCGCTCAGGGTGTGAGCTAGTTCTTGTTTTCATTCCAATGGACCTCATCAACTTCTTTAAGGAAGGACCATGTGGAGAAAGCACCGAGCTTACATCTACATGAGAAGGCACATGTTGAGCTACTTCCACGACGATTTGCAAGCCAGAAATTCATCCAATCCCCCTTTTATTCTTGAGTTACGAAAAACACAAATATAATGAAATTTACAAGAAGTATGAATACAATTAAGTTTTTAATGATATATATATGTATACTTCATTTGATGAGCTTAGCAAATTATACAATCACTGTTTATGGACGTGTGGGCATATTATTACGGTAAATCTACTTCATTAATGGTAATGGTAAAGTTTCTTCAGTAGATTTTTTATTTCTATTTTATACCATGGGTTTAATAACTCTTTTGAAAATATAAGCAATCGATGAGAATCAAATTCTACATGTACTCTGAGTGTTATGAAGATACACTTACTGTAATGTGTCATATGAAGTATTAAATGTGAAATTATAATGACGTTATTTGTATGCATATTATCCGAAATGTTTAGATTATTAATGGCAACACTTTGAATTATCCCATCGTGTTTTGTTTGTGCAGGTGTATATAATAGTCAGGTGGCTTAGTGATATTATCGTTACTTGCCGGATAAAAGCACCATTTTTGGTACAGGGCTCCCTTAGGACCTACTAAACAATATTAGGATAGGAGCCCCTGGCAAAAATTTCAATTTAAGGGTGTGGGGGCGGGGGCGTTTTTTGGAGCCCCCAAATAATTATATAACATCGATTTGTTATTGTACAAATGCCATTTTTGGTACAGGGCATCCTTAGGACCTACTGAATGATTTTAGGGTAAGAGCCCCCGGCAGGAATATCATATTAGGGTGTAAGGGCGGGGGTGTCGCTTCGTAGCCCCCAAATAATTTAGAAGGTAATATAACATTTATTTGTTGTTGTACCTTCTAAATTATTTGGGGGCTACGAGGCCACGCCCCCGCCCCACACCCTTATATGATATTTTTGCTGGGGGCTCCCATCCTAATATCGTTCAGTAGGTCCTAGGGAAGCCCTGTACCAAAAATGGCATTTGTACATCTACAAATCAATGTTATAAAATTATTTGGGGGCTCCAAAAAACGCCCCCGCCCCCACACCCTTAAATTGAAATTTTTGCCGAGGGCTCCTATCCTAATATCGTTAAGTAAGTCCTAAGGGAGCCCTCTACCAAAAATGGTGCTTTTATCCGGCAAGTAACGATAATCGACAAATTTGACGCTAAGCCACCTGACTATAATAATTATGAGTTCTATTACCACTCACATTACTGATATTATTATCATAATTCCTAATGTTTATTTGGGTTATTTGGGTAGCATCGTATCACAAGATGGTCGCAAGTAATCGTTCGCCAACTACCCATTGAAACGGGTGTATAATTACCTCACATTTCAATGGGATGATGGCAGACCTGTTCTAGGGCGGTGTCGTGAAACCATGCCCTGCTGTTTATAATTTATATCAAGACCTAATTATGATTCCAATCATGTCTATGACTCCAACAGTACTATTTACTTTATAAAATCGTTCTATATCATCATATGACTAGTATTAAGTCCTACATAAATTTGATTATAATTTGTTGTCATTTAATTTATTTCTTTCGTCATTCTAATCTGATTTGGTTTAATTCATTGGTATCATATAACATAATTATAAGCATCCGTAGAGTTGAGTGAATACTATATTGCCCACAAGTTGTAACAATCATTTATATTAACGGTTCAGATGGGTTCAGTTCAGTTGATTCCACTCAAAAGAAAAACATAAAAATACACGATCCTCAAATGTTCGTTACAAAGGCATATTGACGAGGCTATATACATGTACAAATCTCAACAACAGAATGTACAACAAAATGGAAAGTGTGCAAGTGGAAGGGCTATAAAAAGGCTACTCTTGTAAGTAAAGATCAATAAAGCCAATGGCGTAATGAGCTGCAAAAAATTGAGATGGGCTAAGCCAGAATTTTCTGAAGCTCCACCAACGCAATACAAAATGTCAATTCGTTGATTCAGAGGGAGGGGGGGGGGCTATAGTCTTACCTTTCCCTCCCCTAATAACAAGACTTTGTAATTTGCGGTGTAACATTTTTGCATTACAACAATATCCTCGGTTAATTATGTATCTTACATTGCAAGGTCGCTTAGCGACTACGCTAGAAAATTACACGTTTTGTAGTTTGGAAGTTGCATTTCAGAGCACTTTTTATCACAAGTGCGAGCAAACTATTAACCTCTATTCTCTCATCTCTTATAGGGACGGTAGCGTTCAAACATTTTTGCGACTCTCCGATATGAAAGAGGCATCCCACTTAAATAATTGATCCACGAATTTCGTATATAGTAAATATCCTATTGCCCTATTCAACTCAATTAACTGTAATATAGCGTTTTTCAACCTTTTTTTGGTCACGGCACCCTTTTGAAAAGTTTCGCGTCACCCTCCCAAATTCCTACACAAAATTTATTCGTCATCATTCTCGTACACGTAATGTGCCCTGTACACACGTACGGACAAAACAACAATGACATTTTAGCATGGTTAAAATGTTATCTTTGTAAACAAAACACACTAGATAAGATAATATATTATGTATGCGGGCACATAGCTCGTCAATATATGAATACCAAAGTCATATATTCAGTAATCTGGATGCACGAATTTAGGAATATTCGGGCATCTCTTTGTCCAGAATCATCCTGTTTCTGTTTTGAGCGAATGAAGCGACGAAGCGAGGAAAAAATTAGACTTAACAGTCTTCAATATATTATTTCTTCATAAAAAAAATCCAAACCTATTTCTAGTATTTTTTTTTCACGTTTACTTCATAATGGATCCAACAATAGATGTTAAACACATTTCTCTCATGATGTTTTTTTATTTAACGGCTCGAAAATATTCGAGAGCACTTTTTCTTTCTTCTTGTTGAATACATTTATTTTCAAAGTATTATATTGAATACTTTTGCTTTTCGTAATGTGTCATACTCAGGTAGAGTTTCGATCGTTGTAATAAGGAATCAAAATGTTGCTATCTCCTTTCGCCTAATTAAATACCGAATTATTTTGAATCAAACAAACTTGCCTGTCCAGTTGAAAAGAGGTTTTTCACAAGCAGAATTGTTTACCTGTGTTGGTGAGCTGACAACCGCTTTTCTTACAATTTTCTAGATAAAATTTCAATCAGGTCAATAGTCTTTGTTATACATGTGCATTGAGATTTAAAAGTAAGCGGAAATCGTAGTGTAGACCATTACCTTTTGTTTCGTTTGTGTGATTTCTGTTTTGTTGTAAAGTTGTTGTTTATGTTATATGAACCTCATTGCCTACATTGCTGCATTTTACTTTGTTCTTCTAGTAAAATGTCAAACATTAATAATAAAAAGGGAACCAGAATCGAGAAATCAATCTCATTTCAAATGCGGCATTATCTCTAATCGAACAAACTTGGCAACCCAGTTGAATAGTGGTTCTTTTTTCACAAGCAGAAGTTTTTTCCCTGTTTTGGTTACCGACAACTGCTTTACTTACAGCTTATTAAAGGTAGTATGTCCCATTTGCAGGCCAAACAAAATGAAAAGCTTAAAAAACAACGACATTTGAAAGATAATAAAACCTCAAAACGAAAAAGCTTGAAAATGTCTTTTTGTGGGGGAAAAACGACCGTTAGTTTGTCGAATCGAATTTAGCGATCGCGGTCGTTCTATCAAATCCTTATACCGAATGGTCGTACGTTTTGTATCGCGAGGATTCAATAACCTTAATTTTGGCCATTATAAGTGTTGAGTTGCTGATGTAGACAAATGCTTATTTACCCTTTACAGCTCATTTTATATATGTTATTACCACGATAAAAGAACCCAATAGTGTCTGACAGCGAAATCTTGAAAGTAAACTGGTTCCCTCGCATAATTTGAACACTAGGACACTGCTGTTTAAATTTCACAGATAGGACATACGTGAGATATTCATGATTCACCAAAGAATTCACCAAAATGTATCCGTCGTTTCTACAGACTAGCGCCATGGCACGTCAGTCCCAACATTCGGCCATTCACTCATCAACTCAGCTGACAGAATGCAAATTTGGTCCAAGCACGTTCTAAATAATCCAGGAGTTTACGACGACCGCGCCAGTACAATGGATTTGAAATTTTCGAAGATAACGAAGATTCACCCTTGAAATCTCTTTCCTTATCGGCGAGCACGACTACCAGTCAGCCGAATTTTCTCGTCTGGGTTTCTGTCTTGGGTAGGCTGTAGGAGAGAATGAGAATGCGAGAGGGAGAGGCAGAGAGAGAGAGAGAGAGAGAGGGACCCACACATACACACACACACACACACACATGCACACACACCTGAAGGGCTGAAAAGCCTGTATGCGCTGTTTCTACATTTCTGTTCATGCATTTATTTTTACGTTTCGCTACCCATCTCGTGTCTAAACACCCAACCCATAGATAGCACTTCTTCGGTCACCGAAAAGCTTCCACATGTTATCTTATTTTACCTTCTCTTCTCTCCCATACCCCATGCACCCCTACTTCCTATCACGGATATGTAATGGTTACGCCAGATATTTGCAAAACAATGAGATCACATAAATTCTTCATGTATTGCCCTTAGCTAGGCCGGATAAGAGTCATGCCTGAAGGCTGATCACGGATCGCGTAATCTATTAAGAAAAGAGACTCCAAACAAAACAACAACAAAAAACAATTCCGATATTGGTATGTGTATGCCTGCATTAGACCGCAGTGACTAGACTTCAACTCTTGTACAAGATCATGAACGGAGAAGTGGGAATCAAGGCTGACACATTCAAACCAACAACAGAGGGGGAAGAACAACTACAGGGAACAGCAAAATAATCCAGAGGGACTTTTCGATTTACACGACGCGAACGTGGACTGCAACGTGTGACATCCATTTAAGGCACTGCCAGTGCCTTAAAAGGACGTCACACGTGACTGCCAGTGCCTTAAAGTAGATATTTATTGATTTTAAAAACTAACCTAATTTCATTATTGCAAAGTTGAAACTTTGATTCGACAAGGTTATCAAAATTCAATGCTTGGAAACATTGGAAGTAATGATTATTATAAATTATAAAACGCTAAAATACAGCCCCGGCATAGCACCTGAAGAGCTCTCCGAATGTTGCTGAGATGTGTGAGATCACAGTATGGACACGATGTGCACAAGCAGACGATGTCCCATGACATCTCACACATTTTCAGTGCCTGTATTTTCATCTTCTCTTGAGTTCTTTCTCTTACTTCACTACCGTCAGGCTTAATGTATAATCTATTGCCTCACTCTAAACCCCGCGCATGGTTTTATTTTGATGAAAAATGCAGCGATACAAAAATAAAGGAATCTGTCGCTTGTAAACAAAATAAGACGCCATTGAATATGTAGCTTTGTCCGAAGACCTGGACTACATAGTAAGGTAAATCGTCATGAAAGGCAGTATCTCATTCGAACGCACACGAATAAATCAAGCGTCAGCACACCAGTTTAAACTTCAATATCGTAAAGTCTTTATTCTGTCGTCAAAACCGTAATCGTAGACATGTTCATAAACGGTGACGTAAACGAGAACGTAGTTGTGTGTGTAAACGCGAGCGTATAGTTGTGAGCATCGTCGTACATGTTTGTGTGGTTCACTGTAATGAATAAACAAATCAGATTACAAATTAAGTATGAAGGATCAATTATAAAGGTTATCTAAATAATAACAATTCATCTGAATCATGAACTAAAGTCGATCGTATACATTAACACGACTAAATCTAATTACTACTCTAAATCATATGAATAATACAGATGTGAGTTGTTGCTGCGTAACATAATAAACAAATGGATAAATAATTTATATGATTATCCTCCCATAACATTTATAGCTAAATTCTACTCTAAATACTGATTTATATGTCTATAAACAGTGTTAACTGTATAACTACTTTTATCATAGTGCACGCATATTTATGTATTTTCTGTTCAACCAATCATGCATATCATAATTTTGTGCATGTATAATTAACTCACAAACTTTACTGAGTTTTCCTAAAGATTAAACATAAGTTTCTCTATCTTATTATTCTGCAATGGATTAACAGTATAATACATTCTACACATTCAGTATAAAGCAATGCATGTGTATATCATACATTTATCCCCAGGAATATAATTAACCCAAAGCATTCAACTACATTACACATAAAGACAATCTGGGTCTTATCGAGAGTGAGGCATAGAGAACACTGCTCTAACAGTGTATCTCTGTTCCGTTACCATGGTTATTATCACTGGTCAAATTCCTTTCCCCTGACCAGGGCCAAGAGTATACATGTTCGCCCTACTATATCTGCACATTCACATCATGCTGGTATACATAGGGTATATAATACTCCCCGTGTGTGTGATGTGTATCCACCCCCCCCCCCCCCCCCCCACCGGACTATGCACAATGGCTTGAGTACAGAAAGTATATGTGGGAGAACTTTCTCTCTCTCTCTCTCTCTCTCTCTCAATATTATACCACACTTATGAATCTTTTGGGCTATTAAATCCACATTATTATGACACCATTACTGACCAATATTACTTAGGTCATACACATTGCTTTACATAATATCATGGCATTAAATATAGCGATAATATCCCACAATCAGAACACTTCTCAAGAAGAATATATATGTTCGTACAGTATATGAACATCTCACTTTCACTATGTTCTGAATATCCTTTTTAACTTATAATTCCTATAACTAGATTAATTACAACGTTTAACTGTTACAAATCGTAGTATAAAGTTATATACTACATACAAATGAGAATAATGTTCGACATACCAATTGTTGATACTCTGCAAGTCAAACTTTCACAATCTGTCTAGCAATAACAAAAATGGTCTTTCTCCTTTGAACTTTGGTAACGATGTGACCACCTCGTAAGCTGTGCACATCCTCTACCCCTCTCCTAATTGCCACCTCGGCACATTCCTTTAGAGCTAGAGGAACCTTATCCACCAGGGGGATTGGGGGTGCCACTGCTATCTAAACTGGTGGTACATATATTCCATAATACAACACTTGAGTTAGTCTGCGACGCTACAGAATATTCAGCTGCACCATCGCGGTATGTTCGGCGTTTCAAGAGGGAACAAATGCCGTCCTCAATATCATTCCTGGGGTTTTTCAATTTGAAAGTCTGGTTTCCTTGATTGTTAATTAACCCTATACTGTGTATTTACAAGCAAAAGATTTTAGTTATCGGAATCGGGTCATATCCCCTTTTCAATGGTTTGACATGCCATTACATTTATATACACTACTGAATTCATTATAATTTGACAAATAATAGCTTCGCAATTATGTTCATTCTCTATGGGATGTCGTCTGCGTGGGCAGTAGTGTTCCATATAGTGACGTCATTAAAACATCGTAATTTTTCCGGCGAATCTCTCGTATATCCCAGCTGCTATGGAGGTGGTTGTATTTGTATTGTTTATAAAATCACCCGATATGTAGTTGACCTAAAACGTGTACGATGGCCATCTGTTAGCTTACCAGTTTCTAGTGATATATGAGTTGACATATTTGTGATTTTCTATGAATTTCACCTTAAAGAGGAAGTCACACGTTCACGTCCACGCAAATCGCAAAGTCCCTATTTTTCCACAGGACATCAGCAGATTAATGGAACCTACTCAAGGAGGAAACAGTTATGTCTACCTCCAGTGCAGTCTTCAAGCAGAAACTTTAAATGTGAAACACCTCTCCTGCCATAGCACATCACGACCATACTAATCAAAACGTTGGTGAAGTACAGTTAACCCTAAGTATAGGGACTTTTAGATTTGCACGTTTGAAGCTTTGACTGCAACGTGTGACGTCATTTTAAGGCACTGCGCATGCGTCACGTCGTCTCAGTCGGCGATCGAGAGGGTGTCAACCTTGATTTTCCTAAATCTAGTACAATACTAGTATATGCCGCGTGCGCATAAAATACACAGTTCCTCAGGTAGACAAAGGAACATCCCTTCCCTGCTATTATGTACAAATGTGTAGAACAGGTGTCACATCCATATTCACCTGTTCTACACATTTTTGCATAATAGCAGTGAAGGGATGTTCTACCACAGCAATAGGCCATTTTCGTAATGTAACCAAATTTAATGCATAGGTCTTTGTGAAGTGCCTCAATAGTATTTCAATAGACAGGATCCTAACTGCATTTTGTTGCCAGGTTGGACAAACATTATACCTACCTAGCAACACTTAATATATGCAGTTGCATTCAGACTATTGAAATACTATTATTCCTATCAGGTGAATGAAATAATTTGTATTGTATTTGTACGAAAATGGCCTATTGTTGAGGGTAGAATGTGGAACTGTATATTTTGTCCTCTTTCTTTGTCTGCCATGTTCATAGTGTTACTTCCTGCATGCATGTATATCGTCGAGTGCAATCTAAAAGATTTCTAATTGTAGTCAACATAGGCAGTTGAGTACGTTGACACGCATGATCAGTCGGCGTTCGTCGTGTTCTCGTCCACTCATTAGGGACTTTTAGAATGCAAACTGCATGTATCAAGTGCTGCTATAGGTAGGTCAATCCAAATGTTTGTCCAACCTGGCAACAACTAATGTATGCAGTTTGGATTATGTCTATTGAAATACTATTGTTCTTAATACCAGGTGAATGAAAGGGTTTGTATTAAGGCACTTCACAAAGACGTATGCATTAAATTTGGTTACATTACGAAAATGGCCTATTGCTTTGGTAGAACATCCCTGCTATTATGTCAAAATGTGTAGAACAGGTGAATATGCATGTGACACCTGTTCTACACATTTTTACATAATAGCAGGGAAGGGATGTTCCTTTGTATACGTGAGGAACTGTATATTTTATGCGCACGCGGCATATACTAGTACCGTACTAGATTTAGGAAAATCAAGGTTGACGCATTCTCGATCGCCGACTGAGACGACGTGACGCATGCGCAGAGCCTTAAAATGACGTCACACGTTGCAGTCAAAGCTGTCGACGTGCAAATCTAAAAGTCCCTATTCTAAAAGTCCCTTATACCGATGCAACCGAAACAGAAACAGACATGGGACGCCATCATCTAATTAGTAACATCTCAATCCAAAATAGAAATTTCACGTATGAGTGTATGGTTTTGCTAGCTGCCATTTCAGAACGTCTCAGAACAGCTTTGCCCTCGCATTGCGCGATCTCTTGTTGCATAAAGTTGGTGGTTTAAGAACCAGTTTGTTGAAGTTAACACCTCGTCAATCGAAACCAGGCTTATTTCCAAAAAGTTTTGAAGAGGTACAATTCAGACCAATATTCACTACGGTAAGTTCGCACTTATTCATTTTATGTAGGAAGTTGTTTCTTACATTTTTTTATTCAATAAAAGTAGGATACCTATATATACGGAGTACACATAATATGAATAAATTAAACATAGTTTGAGAATAGAACCACAAACAATCTTTAGACATATTAGTGCCATAAGCATGATAAACAGATAGTTGTAATTTACCAGGCCTATTGCTTATGAAGGCAGATTGCAGGTTTGCGTGAGTTTTACCACATAATATAGGTCTATACAATCATGAAAATCATGAAATAGGTTTGTAATGTGACAGGAGTAATCTCACGTAATGGGATAGCTGTACATAGACAAGAACGGTAAGTAAAACAAAGAAGTGGAGTTGTATGACCAGTACTTTCCAGTGATAGCTTAGGATATTGGTTGATTTGATAAAGCTGTATACATTCTTTTGCAGATTTTGTTGCTAATTTACACAAAATTATGATATATCAATATAGGCTAGGTGCAGGGAATTGGAGACCCTTAAGCACATTAACATAATTTATATAAACATGAAAAATGTTACACATACAGAAAGTTTTGTATTCTCTTCAGTAACTTCTTCTCTTTATTTGGTAACAAAATTGTGGGCATGATGTAACTGATTAATAAGATAACAAAGATTAATGACGTCAGCACCAAAGGTCTCTCATTACCTACATGTGCAGGTAATAAGGGACAGTTACAAATCAAGACATTTTAAATACAATTTGAACGAAAATAGGATTGTTATGGTTAGTTCAAACACTTTTTGAAAGAGATATATGCAACAAATGAACTTACTGTAATTTTGAAACGATTTTAAAACAATGTGGCCCAAAATATTTCTGTACATGGACAATTAACCAACCAGCATCGGATCATTGACTGTCCTCAGCATATACTCGACATTCACAACAAACGACCCCCATCTCTCTCTCTCTCCCTCTTTCTCTCTCTTCAAATTTCTCTCCTTCATTTTTTCTTTTAACCTTCCCTTTTCTCTCTTCTAGCATGTACTTGTATAATGATTATTGTTGTCTCGCCGAAATCTGACTCTCTTAATTTTCATTAATGTATTACATGTAATTAGGAATAATATGTTTATTTAACTATGATCATTCCATTCCCTGTTTTTTCTCTCTCTCTCTTCCTTTCTCTCTTTGTAACTCCCCTTTTCTCCCATCCTCTCTCTCTCTCTACTCCATTCGCTTTATCACTCTCATTTTCATGAGCCATATACCTTACCCTGCTCTTGTATATCTTCTGCTAGTACATCTTCTCACGTAATGTACATAAACGAACGCAATATAACTCTGCTGTATTGTCATTATGTTACAGATGTATTTACTATGTTTCGTAATACTATTGTACATGTATATAATTTACATCACTGTACCTTTGTAAATTGACCCTTTCAGCCTTGTGCTGCTGGTCGATTATTATATATCAATAAATGAATAATAATAATAATGATAATAATAAATCTTGGACCTGGTGTCCCCCATTGCCTGCACATATTTCTGATCAGACGCCATTCATAATATGTTGTGCAACACCCATTCACAACATACAATGGCCATAAGTTTTCTGTGATGGTTGGCACACTTCATAAACTTCATTTTAAAACTACTTTTTAAGAGCCATCCCTAAATATCTGCATACACCACAACATTCAGTGAAAATTGTGTTTTTATATCAGAGCAAAATTTTACGATAAAAATTGGTTACCTTTGCCAGTTTTCTCGGAAAAAGAGCACATTGTAGTCTTCGAAATGAATTGGATATATGCAGTAGTGTTGTTAAAGGCCACAAATGGTGCTATAGCAATATTGGAGCCAACACGGACAGACAGTGATGGGTTCAAGCTTGGTGGTCTCCAATTCCCTGCGGTCTCCAATTCTCTGCACCTACCCTACTTCATTCATTTAAAAAAAAAAGGAAGCTAGAACAGACATATCGATCATACGTCATTTCTGTTTTTCATCTTTTAACTTCAAATAAAAAATAATGGCTTTAAAAAGACAGGCCAAAAGCTACTGTTAATCTTTAAATAAACAGGAGTGAAAATCCACAAATTTAAAAGTTTCTCCAGGGTCTTAAACGCCATGAGCACCTGACAATTGCTTGGGTAAAATCATTTCAGGGCCCTCAGGTAGAACAGCATGGATTTATTGGAGAGCACTTCGTTTTCGAGTTGAAATCCACGCTAAAATTAGTGGTATCCAATCTAAAAATAGTAATCTAAACCATTAATTTGAAATGATTCCCACTTAGATTAAAACTTGTCAAATAATCTTCGATGTTACAGTTACCGCTTAGAATGGTCTCTTTCCTTTAAAAATGAATTTGTTATGTGTATTTTAAATTGTTAATTTGCAAAAGTAATATATTGATTAATTGACACATGTACTTTTTTTTTTTCTTCTCAAACCCAAGTTTGAAATCGATCAATCAATTGATATATTTTTTTGCTGACTGAACTTAAAGGATTTCAGACTTAGCATCGGGGTCGATTGTGGAGTAATTACGGCATTGAGTCACAAAGCAACCCGGATGTATGGATACGGAATTATAATTTTGGAGAAAAAAAAATCTTCTAGTACAAATTACAGTTCATACTGACGCATCAGTGGTATAGATATTCCCATACGCATATACTTTCACACCCTCACACACATACACCTACATACCCACATACACATACGCACACATCAACAACCTTACCATCAACTTGCACATATACAAAAAAAAGAAAGAAGAAAGAAGAAAAACGCACCGAAACAGATCCTTTTGGTTCTTTCTGACAGGAAATACGAACCTTCCGTTTTCACTAATGAGGAGATGCTTAATTGCTTTCATATCAGAAACCGATTCAAATGACAATTTTTTTCTTAGTAATAGACATATTTTAAAAAGAGAATGATTGTGTGAGCCCGAGGAATAGTGGGGAGGTATATGAAAAGATCAAGCAAAGAATTGAGAGAGAGAGATTTGAAGCAAATACTAAACAAACTATTTTCCTGTGTATTAATAATGTGAATTATGCATTTACACTCTTACTGCACATAAATGACAATCACTTCAACTACCATAGAAGTCATGATTAGAATCACACAGTTTCGAACTTGAATCAACTCCAAATTAAAGTGGAATACACTACCCTTTTGAGAAAGGGTGCCATTTTTTAAAACTCGTTTTGCGACTCCAAACGATGTAACTTCAAACGACTCCTCAAATGGTTTTCAACTCCACTCCTGTATATTTGGAGAGTAGTTCTCAACTGTAAAGGAATAGTCTAAGATTGAGGAGCTGAATATAGTTATATAATTAGTAAAAATCTAAATTTCAAGGGATTTCAGGCTTCTTTGGAGAAAGAAATTCTACATCGGCTGAGAATTGAATTAACATCACACCATCTATAAGATTATCTACGATTTGCAGCTGATTCAGCTTTAATTATGACAAGAAGGCTAAAATTCACTGCGATTCCAGTTCTTAGAATTCTTGTCATCGTTCAGAAACTAAATCGGGAAGATGATGTTAGTGTCGATTTCCATATATAATGGAATTGCCGTTATTGCAGGAGGATCGTGTAGTATGCGCTGGGCATATATATTCCTGTCGTATTGGTACTATGATTAAAAAGTGTCGCTTTTACCATACATAAAAAAAGACATTTCTACATTTTATACATCGATAATGAAATATTTATTTCGTAACGGTTCTATGATTTGATTACGGAGAAGTTTGTCATATGAGCAAATATTGACACCATCGCTTACGATGCGTCA
This sequence comes from Strongylocentrotus droebachiensis, assembly GCA_035222895.1. Lineage (NCBI taxonomy): Eukaryota > Metazoa > Echinodermata > Echinoidea > Camarodonta > Strongylocentrotidae > Strongylocentrotus > Strongylocentrotus droebachiensis. The sequence goes on from JAVYIG010000024.1 coordinate 604,889, forward strand.
TTTGCTGACCTAGGACTGCGTCAATGACTTGTGCAGTTTTTAACTCGCCATTTAAGGGTGATATCGTATAATCATAGTTAATGCAAAATAAGAGCAATGTGGACTTTGTGTCAAATTACTGGTGTATGGAGTAAATGCATCCATTATTTTGTTTTGCGCAGGTAATGATGTAATCGAAAAACGCATTGTGTGATGCGGGCTTAACTGAACGTAACCCCCGAATCGTGCCGAACATAAAACTACATGTTGTCTCCCTTGCAGACTCTGCGGCAAGACCTGACGCTATGGCACAGATGAGAGATATACCCACGTCAGTACTGGCAGCAGAAGGTACCGAGGTGCAGGCGGGTGTCCTTTCAATCCTTGAAAAGAAAGGCAATAAGATGTTAAAGGTAAGTCTGAGATGTACTGAGGATCGAAGTGTGACGTCATACTGGTCAATTAAGTTGGCAAGGTTGCTGGTTCTAAACATATTTTGCTAAACATTGGCGTGGTGATCACACCAGCGCCAAACACTAAATTTGCCATGCTCCAGGCCCTTGCTCGAATGGATTCGCGGTGAATCTAATGCGCAGGATCTTACCTTGTTTGGAACCAGTAACCTTCGGTACTATATTGTACAACCCACTTCTCACGGTTCTGTGACACAATGCTCCGGCTATTGCTCTCCGGAGTCTGTCATTAACCAAATTATCATAGGGGAAAAGTCACTAATATGGGATTGGTTTCAACAGAAGCAGAACAAACGTAATAACAACTAGATCTCGGAATATCTGAGCAAAAATCCGATATAAAAATAAAGAAGTTATGAATTTTTGAATTGTTAATCGATTAACACAAATTAGTAAACATGTGACGTATCTTGATAGGTCCTTTCCAATAATAATGCACTTTATCATGAATTCTAAATTTCCCTTTTCTCTAAATATAATATTAAATCATGAATCCCCCCTGGAATCAATGCATATAATACTTTACACGACTCCTGTATGAAAATAACTTCATCAGCAACTCTGAAAATTGAAATTTATGAAAAATAAATTCACACAATAATAGGCGCCTTGAGCATTCTACCAGAGCCAAATGAGCACATTATAAATTCAACTATATATTCACTGCAGAAGTAGATAGCTAAATATATGTATTTCTTTCCTTTTTGCAGTCCACCGAATACCATCTGAGCCCCTTGTACTGGCGTCTTGTGTCATATGCTGGCCAAACGTACCTGCTGGGATACTCTAGGCAACTTGTAGGAGCTAAGGCGACTAAGAAACTCTTGGTCGAAGGATGCTCCATTGAAATGAATCTTCCAAAGAAAGTGGACGCATCACAGCATAGCAACGAAACGTTCCTTTGTATCCAGTGCGGCGAGAAAATAACCTTTCTGAAGGCTGAAACCAAGTGAGGTTTTCAGATGTTCTTTTTCTTTAAAAATTATGTTTAGCATTAGAGGAAAATGAACTGTTATACAGTATAAACAATGCGTCCCAGAAAAAACGAAACCGAGAATTATCGATGTTTTATCATAACTCAATCGCAATTATAATTAATAAATGACACATATTTCTAAAGCTTAGATCCTCCTCTTTCATTTAATGCAACTCATATGATGCATATTTCACGCATGAGTGATTTAAAACAATTTGAAGAGATGAAACCAAAAAGTCATTTGGCGGGCGGTATCTGAATTTCAAAGGGAAAATCACATTTCTAGAACGTTCAATTTCTGCCCTTTCACATGACACCTCAGTCAGGAAAAATGAGCCAGGAATAACAAAGTTCTGTTTGTTTAAAGTGATGTTTGCATTTCCATAATTTGATTAAGGCACTGGTTTTTTTAACTTGTACCAAATGTGTCCACAAATGGGTCCAAAATGAAATTATGTTTACTCACTTCAAACTTGTATTTTTAGGATCAGGACTAATCATATTTTTGAGAAATGCAAATTCTGGACCTTAATCTATCTCCTTATTTATTCACCAGATATGAATACTTTGAGTTTTTACAATTTTATTGTGAACTATAGCATATCTAATAACTGTGATATAAAACCCATTTGCTATTAACTACACCTTTAAATATGTTGGGTCTTTAAGAATATGTTTCAGAGATTATTCATGCAAATTGTTGAGTTTCTATCTTGAAAAATACAGATTCTGTATCCCTTGAAAGTGAAAAATAGCCCTAAATTAGGGTTTTGACAATAACAAGTTTTTATTTCAATAGGTAAAATGCTTTTTTCTTAGGTCAAACTTATTTTATTATAACAACTGATGATATAAGGTAAATACATGCAAAAATATTGGGAACCAGTGCATTGCCTAATAATTTTCATATGGCACACCACTGATGTTTCGGACGTTACACACTGTTAACATTATAACTTTATTCAAGTTAATTGCTTTTCTTTAGGTATTATTGACCTCAGTTACATTAATTGTTTGCAGAAAAATACTTCTGTAACATTTATGGAAAAAATTGTGCAGTTTTAATTAGTTTAGCACATACATGTATACCAAGTTTGTCTTCATCGACCACTCAATTTATGTAAGGTATATTATTCATTTCAAGAACGTGTACCGGTAGTTAAAAATGCTTATGTGATCTAACAGAGTGAAATATGAAGCTAATAGCAATTGTAGTCATCAAAACTCCTTAGAAAATTCACTTAGAAACATACTCTTTATTGCATGTTATGAACAACAGTGTGAAATGTATTCTATGGTTTGTTTCGGATGTTACACGATGTTAACATTTCAATGAGATCATCAATTTCTACAAACTCTACAATATAGATGTTTAATCAGCTTGCTAATGTTCTTTGCCTTCAACTATATAGTGTGTCATTCAATAATATCACTAACACATACATGTATGTAAGCACTGAAACATTGACAAATCTTTTAAAAAATAAAACTATAAAAAAGTACCCCCAGTCATGTAAGTACGGTAATAAGAAATAAGTGAATCCTAATATATGTACATCTCGAGAATGAGACATATTTGATGTATTTTAAAATTGTGTATGTTTTAGGTTATAATACTACTGTAGTAACAATCATCCTTTACCACTATTTGTATTAGGAGGCTGTTTCAAACGACAATATGTTTTAATGCTCTTAAATAAGTATTTATTTATTTATTTATTTAATTGATGACCGATTGATGAATGGATGGATTGATCGATTGGTCGGTTGGTTGGTTGATAGATCTTAACTCTTGCTGTGCCTATATTACAGGTGACAAACAATATACAGTGTAGGTTAAACATGTACCGTATTTGCCGGCGATAAGGCCGCAGCGCCGCACCCCCAACTCTGACATTTTGTAGAGGGAAAACAAAAACGGACAGCCCATTTATATTTCACACTAGTGTAGGGTTGCGGTTCTAACAGATAATTCCTAGCACTCTTAACACAGAGGCAGCCCAGCAGACATGTTGTAGGATTGATATATTGACTACTAGCTAACTGACCAGGTTTTAATGTGTAGAAGCATTACAGCATTCTATGTAGCATTCCATATACATTCCATGCAAAGTAGAATAAATCAATAAATATTCATATAGTCCCATACAAGTATAAATCAACATCACAAAGTATTCTTGAATATTCAAACATAAACAAAGGGTATATATTGAATATTCATAGTATATGTAAATTATACTATATAAGCTTGACTGCATCAGGTGAACATTGAAACCAATGAGAGAGAGAGAGATAGACAGATGAAAGGATGGTGGATGAAAAGGGTGAATGTGAATGAGGGATGACCTATTAATATGAAAGGGATGAATCATGGATATGAAGGGGAGTTTCAGAAGTTCAAAATAAATCCCTACACTAGCTTATACATTTTGTATGTATACATAGATTTGAGGAAGATACTGCATGTATATGATTTGGATCATTAAATAAGGTATTACTGGTAATGCCCTTTTCTTTTATACATGTATGTACTTTCTACACAGATTAGTTACGTGTACTGAGTGCCCTTTTTAAAAGGTATTTTCAAATGAAAATCCATATTTCCCATACATTTTTAGAAAAACATTTTAATTTGCTTGATATTATCAACTTTATATACCTGTATCATTACCCGTGTCATGTACATGTACACTGGGTATTGCTTAAGTGGGTGATTTTGAGCTTTTGTAACCTACCAAATAGTTTAGATTGACCATACAATCTTTGGTTATATGACATAATTTGGAACAACCTCTCTAAAAATGAAAACGTGATGATTTGCAAACACACAGCAATGTAAATAGTAAGAGGAGAGGTTGAAAAATTGAAATGTGCTATTCTCACATCTATCTTTGCCCCTCATTTGAACCAGTTAAATTATGAAAATGTCTGTTAACAGTTTAATGTAACATCCGAAACGTGCTAACAGCATAACAGAAAGTGCTGTTAAAATGGCTGAATAATTTTTATGAGTCACTTTTATTGAGATTTTTTCTGATAAATTACAATTAAGAATATACTAAAGCAGCCAGGAATGCCTCGCACCACAAAGTGTGGCTTCAATATTTATGTTTTATAAGTCAATTTTGCAGAAAATTTAGATATTTTACGGAAAATTTGATTGTTTGCATCATATTTCTTCATATTTGTATATTTAGATCTAAATGAAATTATCAATATAGTGTTTTTAACAGGAGTGTGCATTGTGAAATCGTAACTTGCACATAATTATGATCGAAAATTAGTTGAAATTTGCAAACTATGTGTTAACAATCAAATAGTGTAACGTCCGAAACACCCTTCTTGAGTTTACACAAAATTATTGGATTTGAAAGACCTGATTTGTGTTTTGACTTGTGTTAAGACTTATAATAACTTATTTCATAATGATTTATTCACTCCAGATACCCTCTAATATGGATTATCATCACATTTTTGATATTTTTTGTTTCGGACGTTACATTTGTTTCGGACGTTACAACTGTTAACGGAAAATTGGTTTTAACTATAAAATAGTATTGTAATGATGTATTGCAAATTTCTTTTTTTTGGTGGGTAGCCGCCATGAAATGTTTAAAAAATGTTACGAAAGATAAGTCCTGCAGTTCATTTATTTTCTGCTACTTCAAATTGAAGGTTGTTTCGGACGTTACAAAATTGTTTACGGAAAATGAGACAACTTTTTCAAATTTTGAATATATTTATAATATAAGCGCTACTACAATTAAATTATATTTTCTTTTAATTTAATGACTTGGAGTAACTAATAAGCTTATTCAAACCATAAACAATCTCATTAAATGATTGTTCTAGTGGGTTAAATGAGGGCCTACATTGTTTACGGAAAATGTAACGTCCGAAACACCATTTTCAATTGCACTGTTCTATCAAAATACAGGAGTTAATTCAGATTACTGTTAACTTTCTTTAAGATCCACCCATGCTCATTAATCATCAATAGAAAAAAAAACATATTGCTTGTGGGTATATATTTTTTTCGGCTCCAACAAAAAAGGTATGTCAATTTTGTTACAAAATTCCGTAAACAATTGGCTGTTCAGGGATACCTCATGCACATAAAGCAACGCTGAATTTTTTTCGTTAAGCTATGGGAGGTTAACCTAGGTCCATTCTACAAGAAAAAGTTGTAACTGATTTCTAATTCTTTATCTTTGTAAAGTTTCAGGCTGTCAAAGGGTCATTAAGCTATTTGGTCATAGTTAAAAAAACCAGTGCCTTAAACGAGTTCATTTTCTCTGGCTGCCTGCCGTAGCAACAAACAGAGGTGATAAAAGACTTATCTCCGTTTTGTTGACGATCAACCATGCACAAAGAAGACGAAAGACTTGGCTGATCGTCAACGAAACGGAGTTAAGTCTTTTGTCAACTCTGTTTGTTGCTACGGCAGGCAGCCAGTGAAAACGAACTCGTTTAATCAAATTATAGAAATATGCAAGCATTACTTTAAACAAACAGAACTTTAATATTCCTGGTTTATTTTTCCTGCTTGAGGTGTCATGTGAAAGGGCAGAAATTGAACTTTCTAGAAATGTGATTTTCCCTTTAAAATTCAGAAACCGCCCGTCAAATGAAATTGAATTGAGTTGAATTGAATCAAGGTTTATTAAAAAATGTGTCGCAGCCCAATGGCTGAATTGATCATGTGTACAAATAAAACACTCATTGCATATTTTCAAACATAAAATACAGTTACAATTAATTTGTCAATATTGAAATACATGTATATATAGTTACTATGATAAGATTGCTTGGGCAGCAAAAATAAGAAAACAGAATATAACATGAAGTCAGGAAAACGGAGAGGAGAAACATGAAGAAAAAAGTATAAGAGTAAGTTGTAGAAAATGACTTTTTGGTTTTCTCTCTTTAAATTGTTTTTAATCACTTATGCGTGAAATATGCATAATTTTATTTGCATCAAATGAAAGCAGAGGATCTAAGCTTTACAAAAATGTGTCATTTATTCATTATAGTCGCGATGATAGAACTACGATAATTCTCGGTTTCGTTTTTTCTGGGACGCACTGTATACATATATGTATAGGTGATAAAACTGTGGGAGTCCAATTGTCGGCATTGTCATAGGGAAAGAAAGACTAGATTGGGTGGAATACTGATGCTTAAAGCTCAAGACGGTTTTTACTTAAAGTTCCAAAATATTTGAGAGCCTTATTTCTACTTGTTGAATATATTTCAAAGTATTGTGAACTTTATTGATAATTGCTACTAAGGCCCACCAATTTGCTTTGCGGGTTTTCCCTTTCACGCTTCATGTTAAACAAAGGTTTAGGGACCCCTCTGTAAACCAGCATTGTTATGCTAACAACGCTGAGTAGGGCCATCCCTCCATCATTCTTTCTTTTTTTTTATAAATGTGTCTTTATGATTGTAAATATATATATATGTTGATGCATTTTTAAATGACGGAAAATAAATACAATACAATACAAAGGTCCATGGTAGAATCATCTTGGATATGATGAGATACAGTGTCAAATTCACATTTGATACTTTGCTTTTCGTAATTAATGTGTCATACTTAGGTAGAGTGTCGATCATTGTAACGAGGATTTCAGATTTTGATATCTTACTGACTTGAAAAACAGAGTTTAAGAGCATATCCGGCTCGTTCAACTCATGTAAATCTTTCTTCAGACGTCTGCGAAACAAATGGATAGACGCCATACGCAGTGCCACAAAAGAACCGATTTACTATCCGTCGACGGTTTCGACGACGAGTTTAGATTCGTCTGAATACTTCGACGTCCCCCGCGACCGTAATCAACGACTACTGAGGAGTGTCCACAAAACAGCAGACACCACACCTCACCCAGAAGCCAACCTGAGAAGAGTCAAAACAACTCCCGCTAGTCAATTCCAGACGAATCGAGCCTCTACATTATCCATCCCTTCAAATGCCCAAGCTTTGGGACATCGAAGGCAAAGATCCCAAGAAATGGTGATTAATCGAAGTTTTCTGATTTTCTGTTTCAATAATGATAAACAATTGCGTAGATTAAATTTCAATCATGTCAATAGTCATTTTAATACAAGTAAATTATCGGAAATCGTACTAGAGCCTTTTACGTTTTTTTCTTTCAATGTTCTTTTTACTTCATTGCCTATATACATTGCCACAGTTTTTCTTCTTCTACGTCAAACATTAATTATAACAAGGGGACAAGAAACGAGGCATCGATCTAATTTCGCCTAATCAAATGCAAAATTGTTTTGGAACAAACAAACTCGCCTTGAAAAACAATAATTGTTATGGGACCTTCAAATAAAGAATTCACCAAAATGTATATCTGTCGTTTCTGCAGCCTAGCGTCATGGCACTTCAGTCGCAACAGTCGGCCATCCACTCACTCAACTCAGTTGACAGAATGCGAAGTTCGTCCCAGCACGAACTGAATAACCTTGGAATTTACGACGACAGCGCTAAGTATCATGGGTTTGAAGGAAACGAAGTTTCACACTTGGAATCTCTTTCCTTATCGGCGAGCACAAGTACCAGTCAGCCGAATTTGTGCCTCCAGCAGGATCCCGTCCGTGGTGAGCTGTATACCATGAAATCCCATTACAGACACCCCGGGTCTGAAATCAAAGGCTCCCATCAGGCTGAAGACTCTTATCACGTCAATGAACCCGCGTATGAACAGATTGAAAGTGATGATGAAGGAGAACACCCAATACTTCCCCTCCACTCTCCCCTTGACATGCCTGAGGACCTATTCTACATGCCCCTGTCGGACTACGATGATCAGTCCTCTGTGTCCAACGTGAACAATCTTGGTCTCGAGCGTGGAGGGTATTCCAACACCTCTCTCTATGACGAAACTGCTGCACCAGAACTGCCCAAGCGAGATCACCCGACGATTGTGGTTCAACAGCCCGAAGCTCCCATATATCAAATGGACTCTATTGAGAGGGAGAAAACAGTTTGCTTGGAAACACAGTTTCAGAGGGACCATCCGCCGATAGAAAGGGATATATCAGATGATGACAACAAGAAAGAAATGCCAGGAAAAATGATCAGTGAAGCCCCGAATGGCGAGTCTCTCCATGCCTACATTCAGTGAGTATTCCCTTTATCAATCCGAGTTGAATGATTACGTAATTTTAATAAAAAGATCCCGGTTTAAATCGGTTGAAATGCCACCATTCTTCTGCTCATTCTTTTCTCTCTTCATCCGTTTCATAACAGTCTGACCATCTTCCATGACAAAAATGTCATGAAGTGACATTGCCATTCAACGTGGTTCATGAAAAGTCCTTTACACAAAGTAGGCCAGGTTTAGTTGTGTAACTTAGGGCGTGTTTATGCTCAACTTTTTCTGGCCAGAATCAGGCATCTGTTACGCGTTTAGTTTAAAACACGGTTGCGTCCTTTCTTACTTTTGTAGAATCACCGATAAACGGCGATCACGATCGCCGATCGTAAACTCACAACAAGATGCGTTTACAATTTGTAAACGCGTTTAAATGGGTTCAACGCAATGACCTCTAGTGGGTCTACGTAGCATGCACAGTGCAGGTTTGCGAATCCAGCTGCAAGGCCAATTAAGGCCAATTAAGGCCACCCATTGAGAATTGCCTGGAGGAGTCAGAGAAGTGAGCATAAACAGCACACCGTGGAACTGCGATTACGATGAGCGTTTACGATGTGCGTTTCAAATCGCTCATTCTGCCTTCAAAATTGTGCTTAAACGCACCCCTGAGTCAGCCAATGGAGTACTCAGGGTCCAGGTATTGGGGGCAATCAAAGGCGGCATGGGGAGGGTCGGAAATATTAGGTATCAGAGTGAGGGAGGATGCCTAAGGGGGGGGGGGGAGGGGTCATATACAAAGATTACCTCATTTTCCGTCGAGTCCCTCCCCTTTTCTCTCTCTATCTTTCTTTCTCGAGCTCCTTACCAACGCGATAGGCTGCACATATCCAATTCCCCCTGGGCCACGCCATTGTAATTTACATAAGGGTTCATGTAAGAGACTTACCCGTAACTTAATTGCTTTGAACAATTTCCGTTTAATCACAGCTCACAAGATGAAAATCCCCGAAATGCGACCATGATTGGTTGGCAAATCAAGTTGCGTTTAATATGTTGGCTTACGCTAGGGAAATAATTTCCAAAGCTCTTTGGAAGCGCATTGGGACATTTTATTATAATGTGTTTTTTGCGCTATACAAGAACGGTTTATTATTGCTTTTTGCTTTCCTTTTGCATTTGGTCTTACAAGTCATGTTGGTTTGTATTTGTTCTTAGTCATAAAGATCATAACATTTTATGGGACGTGATTTAAAATCTGGTCGAGGCAAGATGATAAATTATACAATACCGGTTCTTATTCCGGTAGTTGTTCGTGGTAAAAAAGTTTAATCCGAAATTATATGATGTTATTTCATTATTTTAGATGATAAAATAGGTTACAAATTTCTATAATTTGTACTTTTTATTGTTTTTATCTGGAATACAGGAGATTTCGGAGTGAGCAGTTTCGAAAAGATGGTTTCATTGTTGAGGTAGACAAAACTGATCTGTCACCTAAAACCGTGAAGTTGATGCGTGTTGCTGACTGCATTTGGTAAGCACTTTTCACATATTCAATTTTGTTACATTAATAGTGATGTTTGACAAAATGAGTGTTTTAACAGATTTTTGTTTAATATCGTATTACAAAGAAAATTAAAAAGAATGGAATGATAGTCGGTGGCGCAATTAATAGACATTAAATCAAAGCACGCAATCGTTTATACATGTATTTAATCAAATGTAACGGCTTGAAACAGACGTGGCAATTTCTTCTAATTATAGGGTCTGAGGTACAAATTCTAGCCGAGGGCTGCAGTTAGGAATAAGCCATATCGTACATACATGCGCATGGGAAGAATAAAGGTTATTTGTACCAAATCATTGTAGTACCCTCCGAGACGAATAGTGGAAACCTGCTCATGGAAATTAATCCGTATTCATCTATTCACAAGTAGTATTCTAATAAGAGAACACAAGCACCTCCGCAATGGTTTAGGCAAGGATTATTCTAAAATGCATTTAGTTGGAATTCTCCAGGTTAAACGATTTGTGGATATTTAGGGGTCATTTGTGCTGTGTGCTAACTACGAAACTGGTCTATTCGATAAGTGTTAGAAAGTTAAAAAAAAAGCTTTCGTGACATGTGTCGAACATCCCTAATTCATTACTTTTATTTTGTTGCTATTTTTTGGTCTTTAACCTAAATAGCATCACTGCACTCCCGAATGCTAAATTGCACTCCTTGTTGCACGTCGATGACGTCATAGTGAAAGTGAATCGACAAACGCTTCCCTCTATAGACTTCTGCTACAAACTCTTCAGAACAACAGACGAAAATAAGGTAAGGTCCGACTACTTTCCTAAAAATCTTGACCTTCTCATCGATGACGTTCTGTGTCTTTGTAAAATAACAAACTAACAAATAAATAAACGGAAGCTCTGTGTTTAGGACAGCTCTCTCATATTATCAACGTTCATGCAACATTGTGTTAAAACCCTGCTTTGGTGCCAATCTTGATGTTAGGAAGGAAACAAAAAATGTGTGATAGTGTGTAATTTGATACTCACTGGCGCCAAGTGTCAACATATTCCCACAAAAAGTACAATTTAAGTAACCACATGATTATGTCAACATTAAATCATTATTTTTATTTTTTTAAAACTCGATCGCAAAGAGTTTCTAAAATTTAATTCGGGGACGCACAATGCCAATAGCCTATATTGTGTATCCCAAAATGATTATGTACGAATTCGCTTGCTTTCCACGCCTGTCTGGACGGTCGCTCCTTTGCCAAAGGTGCAATTTTGCACAATAGGGCACCAATTGACGAAAGGATTGCTTTGAGCAACGAACACAATTGCCCTGCAAAAATACAAATTTCCTGTCTTGATAAGCTCAATGACATCACTTTTGACAAAGGTATAGATTAATCTTGCACTGGAAACTGTTATTTAATCTTAAAATATTTGGTACAAGATGGTACAAGGTGGTTACATGTTGATTATTCGCGTGGCATATAACATAAAAATATGCAATACAATGATCAGAAACTGATAAAAGTTTAAAAATTAAATTTCGTACTACAGGTACAGCTCCATGTCAAAAGGGTGATGCATGGAGTCCTGTGTCACGTATCCTTGCCAGTCAATGGGGACGTCGATTCTCTGGGTCTCGAATTCGGGAACCAAAGTCAAGGCAATGAGGTACTTGTCTCTTCATTCGAACCATGTTAATGCCATAAGCTTGTAACTTGCATCCTTACATGAATTCTTTACTCATAATAAATTCAATAGTGAAATAAAATATGTACTCCGTCTATGTTCATCGAACAATTTAGGGCCTACTGTTGGACCAAAGTTACCATAAAAATTCTTTTGGAAGTTTCCATTGGGCGAGCGGGATAAATATGCATGTTTGCCAAGATTAATTTCTGAGGGGAGGGGATGATTTAGAAATAAAGATGTCTAATCAATCTCGATATTTTGACAAATAGATGCATTTTTATCATAAAAAACTCCCATTCAGGTTACAGCGATGCATAGTAAAGGACTCGTTGCGAAGAGTGGTAGCCCTTCTCGGCCACAGGCGTATGGTGTTGTGTACAGTGGAATGCTCGTAAATTGGGGCTTAGTTGAGATAAACCAGTCACCAGTTTCTTTCGACAGCTCACCAGCAGACGTACGTTGTTGATGTTCTGAAATATTTTATCAATATATTCAATAACACAATAGTGTCTGTCACAAATCAAAGCCAATTAAAGATTATTTATATGTGGTATAGGTTGTGGCTAAATAGGGGGCGCATGGGGGACGCACGGCAAGCGTATTGGAAATTTGCGATTTTGGCCAGTGCGTTGTCGTTCGCTAGGTGTGCGTCATCATTCGTTACTCGTTCGTCGAGCGCGCTGGACCAACGCTGGACCAACGCTATGCATTCGTCGTCATTCGCTGTGTGCGTCGAAATTTTTTGAGCATGCTCAAAAGTGTGTGCGGAGCTCGACGCATGAATGAACACGCCAAAAGGACGCCAGACATGCGCAGAGCGCGCTAGACCAACGCCAGACATACGCGGAGCACACGCCCTGTATACGCGCAGCGCGCTAGCAACACGCTTTGCATTTGATGTCAGCTCGCTAGCTTCTCCCAAATTCTGACAAAAGTCGGGCTCACGACTTTTTCCGATTTTCAATGCGCCGGCCGTGCGTCGTCTATGTGTGACCGGGCCATAAGCTGGTATGAAAAAAGGCTTAGTCTCATATTGTTTTATCATCATCCAATATCTCGAATATCACTAACATGAATATTTCTTTTTAATTGTAGGTACGAAATCAAATTCAGCGCTCAGGGTGTGAGCTAGCCCTTGTTTTCATTCCAATGGACCTCATCAACGTTTTTAAGGAAAAACTGTGTGGAGAAAGCACTGATCAGATATCTGGAGGAGAAAGCACATGTTAAGCGACATTCACGACGATTTGCAAGCCAGAAACCCAGAAATTCACCCAATCCCCCTCTATTTTTTAGTTTCGAAAAACACAAATAACATCAAATTTACAAAGAGTACGAATAAGTTCGGTTCTTAACTACATTATATGTTTATATATTTGATTAAATGAACTTAGTATATCATATCATCACTACTTATGGACGTGTGGGCCTATTATTACGGTAAATCTTACCTCATAAAATGATATGTAACGTTTCTTCAGTAGATTTGTTTTTCTCTTATATATTTGGGGTCCATAACTATTTTGAGAATATATACGATCGAAGAGGATCAACTTCTTCAGTTTAATAAAGTTGTACTCTGCGAGCTGTAAAGATGCAATTACTGTACGTGCCATGTCAAGAATTCACATGTGGAAATTATTAATGATGTCATGTGTTAAGATTATAAAACGACAGCATTATGCATTATCCCGCCGTGTTTCTTTTGGTGCAGCTGGGTATACAAATTATAAACAGTTTTGATATCGCTAATATTACTATTATTATTATTATTATCATTATTGGGTGCATCATAATTCCGAATGATTTATGGTTACTGGTCATCGTTTTACAAGATTGGCGCAACTATACGTTCACCAACAACACATTTGTAACGGTTGTATAATAAACACACGCTTGGATGGGATGTTGGCGAACTTGTTCTTAGGACGGTTTTGTGAAACCACGCCCTGGTGTTTATATCGAGACCTAGTTCTGACTCCAACGTTGACTATGACTCCACACAGGGGCGTACGCAGGGGGGGGGGGTGTTTTGGGGGTTCTAACCCCCCCCCCTTGGAATTTTTATGTATGTAAACCCCCCTAAAAAAACCTAAAACCCCCCCCCCTTTGGCTTTTTTTTTTTTTTTTTTTTTTATTATTAAAAAAAAAAAAAAAATTATACCCACGGCTAACCTAAATAAGGTGACCTTACCCCCCCCCCAACGAAAAAAATGTCAAATTTTGAAATTTCGAGACCAAAAAAAAAGAAAAAAGTGTCCGCTTACCCCCCCCCCCCCCCCCCCCCCCCCCCCCCCCCCCCCCCACTGAGCGACTTTTCGGCTGGCTGAGTCGTTGCGATTTTTTTTGGACCTCCCCCCCAAAAAAAAAAAGTGTCCGCTTACCCCCCCCCCCCCACTGAGCGACTTTTCGGCCGGCGCGATTTTCAAATTTTCGGGAGCAAAATATTTTAAAACCCCCCCCCCCCCCTTGAAAAAATCCTGCGTACGCCCCTGACTCCACAAGTACTATTTACTATATAGCAAAAGGACCGTTCTTTATCATCTTGTGAGTAATTTAAAGTCCTACATACATTTTATTACAATTTGCTTTCGTTTCTTTCATTTGTTTCCTCATTCTTATTTGATTTGATCTAATTTGTTGGTTTCAACATTCAATTAAATAATAATTAACATCCGTAAAGTTGAATGAAAACTGAATAGCTCCAAAACTAATATAAATCATTTACATTACACAGTTCAGCTGGGTTCAGTTCAGTTTATTCCTTTCAAATATGGGCAAGTTAATATACATAAATAATAACAAATACAAATAACATCAAATTTACAAGGAGTATGAATAGTTTCGGACGTTAACTATATATATGTATATATATTTGATTTAATGAATTTAGTATATCATACCATTTCGTTTATGGACGTGTGGGCCTATTTTAACGGTCAATATACTTCAGATAAAGGTATATTACGTTTCTTCAGTAGATTCATTATATTTCTGATTCCAATTTTGGTTCAATAACTATTTTGTAAATATATACAATCGATGAGAATCAAATTATACATGTCCTCTGAGAGCTATTAAGATACAATTACTGTTTTGTGCCATATAAAGTATTTACATGTAGAAATTATCAATGACGTCATGTGTATGCATATTATCCAAAATGTTAAGATTATTAATGGTAACACTTTGTACTATCCCGCTGTAAAATGTTCGTGCAGCTATGTATACAAATCATGAACAGTTCTAATATTACTGAAATTATTATTATTTTTATCATAATTGGGTGCATCATAATTCAGCATTTATTTTGGTTACCTTGTATCGTATCACAAGATTGTCGCAACTGCAAGTTCACCAGCAACACATTTAACCGGTTGTATAATTAAAACACGCTTCAATGGGGTTGGCAAATTTGTTGTTATGAAAGTTTTGTGAAACCATGCCCTGGTCTTTATATCGAGACCTAGTTATGACTACGACGGTTACTACGACTCCAAAAGTGCTATTCAATGTTTTTTGAATCATTTTTCCCCTCAGTCTGATTTGATTTGATATTATTTGTTGGATTCATCATTCAATTATATAATTATTAACATCCGTAAAGTTGAATGAATACTACATTGGCAAACAAATTATAAATATCATAAATATTACACAGTTCAGTTGGGTTCAGTTAAGTTTATTCCGTTCAAAAGCAAACACAACAAAAACATGGTAAATATGTTCGTTACATACGCATATTGGCAAGGTTATATTCATAAATAACAATAAATACAAAAAACATCAAATTTGTATGAGCAAAGACAAGTAAAACACATATAACATCAAATTTACAAGGAGTATGAATAACTTCGGACGTTGACTATATATATGTATATATATTTGATTTATTGAATTTAGTATATGATACCATCTCGTTTAAGGACGTGTGGGCCTATTATTACAGTAAAAATACTTCATATAATGGTATGTGACGTTTCTTTAGTAGATTCTTTATTTTTCTGATTCCAAATTAGGTTCAATAACTATTTTGTAAATATATGCAATCGATGAGAATCAAAATATAATTGTACTCCTAGAGCTATTAAGTGTGCCATATAAAGTATTTACATGTAGAAATTATCAATGACGTCATGTGTTTGCATATTATCTGAAATGTTTAGATTATTATGACTTCGTTACGTAGGCAAATTGGCAAGGCTATATACAGACGCGTACGCAGGGGGGAGGGGGGTTTCGGGGTTAACCCCCCTCCTTGAGTTTTTTTTATCTGGATGTTTTGTGTATGTTTTTTTATTAAAACCTCCCCTTTTGATTTTTTTTTTCTAATAAAAAAAAAAAAAATTATGCCAATGACTGACCTAAAAAAGGTGACCTTACCCCCCCCCCCCAACGGAACAAAATGTCAACTTTTCAAATTTCGAGACCCCTCCCCCCCCAAAAAAGTCCTCTTACCCCCCCCCCCCCCCCCCCCCCCCCCCCCCCCCCCCCCCACTGAGCGACTTTTCGGCCGGCGCGATTTTCAAATTTTCGGGAGCAAAATAATAAAGCTGAGTCGTTGCGAAATTTTGGGCCCGCTTTTAAACCCCCCCCCCCCTTGAAAAAATCCTGCGTACGCCACTGGCTATATACATGTATATATCTTAACAACATAATGTACAACGAAATGGAAAGTGGAAGCACCTTACGAAAAGGCTACAATTGTAAACACAGACCAATAAAGCAAAAATAACATAAACCTTACAAGGAGTATGAATACTGTCGGTTGTTGCCTATATCGTGACCAGGCTGTAGTATGGACCAGTGATGGTCGAGTCGCTGCCCGGTAAGCAGTAGATAGCAGGTCAAATCCCGCTGGCTCCAAGACTTATTCTGACTTGTTTTCAATTACATATCGATCAATTGATCTTTATTTACTTGGCTTAACTACAAATACGTTTAAACAATTACTGATATTGTTGTTGTTACTATCATCATCATTGTATTACATTATCGTATAAATGGGACTGAATTATGAGAGGAAGGTATATTGGAGCGGAAATCCTTATAAAATAAGCCCTTTAGGTCTTTCAAAAGACGTACTCTTTAAGACGTACGATATTTCTTAAAGTCCCTCTCCAAGTTCGGCAAGCAAAATAATTGATGGCAACATTTCACTTAAATTGTATTTAATGTGAAAGAGGATGTCATTTCAGACAGACTTCTGCAAAGATCCCCCCCCCCCAAAAAAAAAAAAAAATGAGCGTGAAGATAAGTATTGATAAAAGAATACATAATCTGGGTTTTTGTTTGTACGCAGAAAACCTACCTTTGTATTATTTCATGAGGGGAGGTGGGGAGGGGGGGGGGGGGGTCCCCGAGACAATCGTCGAAAAGAACGAGAGGCAAGGACTGTCTCCGGTTCAGCGTTGAGGGTGTGTTATTTTCTCAGGTGATTTGGTGTGCGACACAGAAACATTCCAAGCTGTGGACTACGAACGCTAGTCCACTACCTGGATTGTTTCGCGTGCACCCAATCAGCTGAGAAAATAACACACCCTCACCGCTTAAACCGAAGACAGTCCTTGTCTCTCTTTCTTTCGACAGGTGTATTTTCGGGGGTCGCGCGATCTGTGTGGGACGCGTATAAAAGGCTTGTCACACCTAACCGATTTTTTCGGGGACCGGCACTTTAATACGGCACTACGGCAGCACAACGGTATCACATCGCTAAGAACGGTAGTACATCGTCCGGACATCGATAGTACATTTGCGATACAAGGGAGGTGCCTCGGTATAACATCAGCGGCGCATCGGTAACACTAAGATAACTGAAAATTGGTATTCTGTAGCACATCAGCTCTTAGTACATCAGTAAGACAACGATAGAACAACGGGAGAACAACGGTATTACAACGGGAACGCCGGTACTACATCGGTATTGCTGTGCCCCATTTAAAGTGCTTTCTCGACGGTACTCAAACGATTCTCTCACCTTGTTAAGTGTGTGCTCCGGTTTATTACTACTTTACTAGGTCACATTTGACCTGGACGTCGGGCGATGGACCCAATCTTTGGGCATCGTGCGATGTGTAGAGGTCGGGCAGAAATCTGACATGAATGGGCGCCGCCCGATGCATATAGGGGGCCCATTGGGTAACCCCAGGAAAGGCAGCGGGCAATCGGCAGACATGCGGTCAAATTTCGGAGTAAACATCGGATGCTGTAAGGCCGACAACCTTCCGATGTTCAGCCGATTACTTCGTGGTGATCGGCGGGACGCCGGCCGATATGTTCACATCGGGCGGACATCAGGAGTCGGCAAGGCACCGGGCACGGCCCGCTGGGTCGCCGGCGGGGGATCGGCAGGCGACAACCCTCTGAACATCGTACCAACATCGGTGGAAAATCGGCCGATGAGTGCCCAATACACTCAGACGAGTAATAATTGCTCGACGTCGACGTCGGTTTTGAGTTGAACTTAAAAGTTTCCGGGCGTGTTCCCGATCAGCAAAATATCCGGGCGACCCTCCGGTCATCCTTGGGCCACCGGCCGAAAAGGGCCAAAAACACGCCCTGAACTAATTTTGAAATCGTTGCCGTTTAAAGGCATTACGCATGCACGGCATGCACAGCACCGACGAGTCGCGCATGCACACTACTCACCCCCAAAACCCGGTATGAGCAAACTTCAAAGGTTTTCTTGGTTTATTCTCCAGTAGTGTAAATTTAACGTAGTCCCCCCAAAATGGTATTTTGGATGTGTAAATGAGCATATTAAAATCATCTTCACCACCACCACAATCGATATCATCACAATCATCATCATCATCACCAGTAACACCATCATCATCATGCGTCATCATGCATCATCATCATCATCGCCATCATCATTTTCATCATCATCATCATCTCCATCACACCATCATTATCATCTTCAGAATCATCATCACCGTCATATCATTATCATCACCACCATTATCACCATTATGTCAGGGGGTTGGGTACTAGCGTATTTGAAAAAGAACTTATAATTTCAAACGAAAAAAAAACTAAAATGTTGCAAGGTAAATAATCAAGCCTCATGAATCCGGTAGGATTTGGGCCAGTTAACAGGTCTAGTAGGGCATAAATATATATGGAGACAGAGTTAAATGAAAGAGTAAAATACATAGATAGGTAGTGAGAGGGGAGGAGGGAGTGTGAGAGTGAGTGAGAGGGAATGAGAGTAAGAGAAACAGAGAGAGAGAGAGAGAGAGAGAGAGAGGGTGAAAGAAAGAATAAGATACTTAGATAGATAGATAGATAGAGGGGAGGAGGGAGAGTGAGAGTGAAAGAGAGAGAGATTGGGGGGGGGAGAGGGGAGAATGGGGAGAAATATATATTTATAGAGAGAGAGAGAGAGAGAGAGAGAACGAAACACACACATGACAGGGTGAATAGTCTGTATGCGCTGTTTCTTCATGTCTTTTCATTTGTTTTCCTTTTCGCTCCTCAACTCGTGTAATAAAAACAAACACTTAACCCATAGACAAAAAAAAAATGTTGTCTTACGTTTGCTACCTGTCTCACTCATATGCCATGCACCCCCTCCCTTCTCTCCGGCGCGGATTTGTAATTGTTATGCCAAATAAGTATTTGCATACTAACATTCATTCTACATGCATTGCCATTATCTAGGACAAGATTTGTGTTTGACAGTCTGATCAAAGGTTGCTCTTCCTATTTAGAAACCTCAAATAAACGAAAAAAATATTCCCGAATTTGTATTTGTCCGCCCACATTGGGCCGCAATGACATAGGATGCCGTAAATAGTAACATCTCTATCTAAAGGGAAATTCACGTATGACTATATGATTCTCTAGCTGCCATTTTGAACGCCTATTTTGTCCTGGCATTGTGCGATCTCGTGGTGTTTAAAGTTTGTGGCAAACGAACTAGTTTGTTGAACCTAACACCTCGTCGATCGAAACCACGTTTGTTTCCAAAAAAGTTTTGAAGAGGTTCAATTCAGACCAATTTTCATTACGGTAAGTTCGCACTTAGTCCTCTAGAATATCTGTAACAAGTTGTTTATATCATTTCCATATTCAGAAGAAGTAGGATGCATACGAAGTACGATAGTATAAATAAATTGAACATGGTTTCAAAATACAACATCAAAACAATCTTTAGACAAAATAGTGTCATAAACATGATAATGAAAGAGTTGCAATTGCATGATTTTGACCACAAAATTCTAGGCTTATACATGAAACAGGTTTGTAATGTAACAGAAATAATCTTACGTGATGGGTTGGCAGTACATGGAGAAGAATGGTAAGTAAAACAAAGAAGTGAAGTTGGATAAATTGCAGGGATAGCTTGGGATATCGGTTGATTTGATCAAATTGTATACATTTATTTTGAGATTTTGTTGATAATGTTTACATCATTATAATATATGAATATAATTAAATCGTTTTAAAAAAGATGAAGCTAAAACAAAAAACATCGATCATACGTCATTGTTATGCCTAATACTTACACATCCTCAAATATAAGATGCAAGTAGCGTACCTAGTTTCGTTGAAGAAAAAAAAACTATCAAATATATAAAGTTAACAGATAGACCTAAAAATGCAGGCCAAAAGTTACTGTTACTCGTCAAATGTACAGGAGTGAAAATTCACAATTTGAGAATTCTCTCCAAAGAGGCTTGAATGCCAAGATTACCCGTTAATTGCTTGGGTAAAAATAATAATTGCAGGGCCCTCAGGTAGAACAGCATTGATTTATTGGAGAGCACTCCGTTTTGGAGTGGACATCCACGCTAAAAGTAGTGGTATCCAATCTAAAAAAGAGTATTCTAAACCACTACTCGGTTTGGAATGAATTCCACTTAGATTTCGAATGGATTCAACTCCAAAATGAAGCGATCTCTTATATCACACTTCAGAGAGTGTATTTCTACTCCTCTGCACTTAGAAAGTAAGAGATTTTTCATAAATTGTTTGTATAGTATTAGTCGAGTCAGAGTGCTTTTAATTTAGGGTGTAATTAGGCCATAATTTGCCAAATAATCTTCAATGTTACAGTTAATACTGTAATTTTATTAAGCCTTAATTTTATCAAGTCACTTTCCTTTACAAATGAAATAATTATGCGGATCTTAAATTGATTCGTATGAAAAGTGATGTAATAGCTTCACGATTATAAAAGTGAATAGAAATAACATTGCAATAATCAGGCATGTGATTATGGTAAATTGCTTTGAATTTTATTAACAGTCTATGTTTTACATGCCTCTAATTTTATTCGAAATAGGATACCTACAAGTTCTAATCTCATTGGCACATATTCAAACAACACGATCTCAAACCTTTATAAAAACAAAAATAACCTCTGACAATTCCTATTGCCATGGGAATCACATATTGATATGTACGAACTTGACATTGACAAAACACTTCAAATTTCCATTGTTATATTGTTAGGTGCTTCAATGTGTTGTATGTATATGTAGAAGAAGGTATAGTCTTGTTCAGAAAATGCTAAAAACTAACAATGTTTTAATTACATCATATGTTTATAATCTGGCACTTTACATACTTGTATTCCCAAATATTTGTTTCTTATATTTTTTATGTATGCAATCTGTACTTTTCAATACTTTAAATATTCTACATGCTATGTTTAAAAAAAAATATTATTGTGTATAGGGTCCTCAGGGAAAGCAGTTTGTGAACTGAAAGGCAACCCTCTGCTTAAATATAATGTTAAATAAACAAATTATCAAATTAATATAATTTGAAATTGTACCATGTGATATTTGTTAGTTTGTGGTGCCTTCACGGTAACATATATCCAGGTAGCAGCATCTCTAACTTTGGTAATAGCAGTTGATTAATTAAATTTCTTTGAGCTGCATCGGAGTATTGAAAATGACTAGCCGCATAACCAATTAGATTCATTGCGGATATATCAAGTCATTACATTTTTTTTTTTTTTTTTTTTTTGTAAAATGAATTTATTGATAAATACATGCTTTTGAACAAATCAAACAATCATACACAATCAATTGAAATAACATCGTGGCTTCTTAACATAGTTCAAATAAAACATGTTTCGTTTTCTTCAATAACAGTGTTTTCAAAAATGCATAGCTTTTTTGTATTACAGTTCTTTTCGATCTTTAATCGGTTGTGGATTAGTCTTTTGAAAATACAAAGAATAGAGACTTCATGAAACATGAGCTTGCGATTTTCTGCTTGCATAAATGTTAAATAAACTGCGTATTTTGCATATATGATAAGAAAATTTAAACTTTTAAATATTTTGTTTTTCAAGTTATAACCTTCAATTAAAACGAACTTGTCAAAAGAAAAATTTACATTGTAAAGTTTTCGAATTATGTCTCCAAATTTTAACCAAAACAATCTTGTGTGCTTGCATTTTACAAATAAATGGAGATTGTCGTGTAACTGATCATCATATAAACATAAGGGATTGTTACACAATTTCCATTTGAACAAATTATACCTATTTGGTAATAAGTTGTGTAATAACTTAAAATTGAATTCTGATATTTTGTTTTCTTTCATAGCTTGTAAATTAAATGACCATATGACTTTCCAGTCGATTTGTTCTGTACTATTTAAAATTTCTTCCCATTTCTCTTCGATTGGAGGTCTAACAATTGAATGAATGGACAACGTAGAGTAAAAAAAACTTCGATTTTCGTTTAGTGTTAACATTCATTAAAACATTTTTCATGACACCTTCATTTTCTTCTCGTGTCGCATCATATACATGTACCTGTCTTAACATATTCTGTTTCCAAACTTTGGGAATTGCATTTACTATGATATAATATTCTTGAAACAAAGAAGCATGTTTTTTCTCAAATCTTTCTTCAATTTCTCTCAATGACATAAATCTAGAGTTTTTTACGACATCATTAATTTTCAAAAGGCCTATATCGAACCATTTTTTAATAAATAATACATTTTTGTTATGATCTCTTATATTTGAGTTAAACCATATGTTTTCACTTCTAACATTAGTACATTGTAAATCGATTGGCGTCTTACATTCTACTATCTCTTTAAAGTGGGAACCAAGTATATACCATATTCTTGTAATATTGGGGCATTTTTATATTCTTTAAACAAAACTTCATATCATCTTTTGTACATTTACTATTTAACACATATTGTAAATTGCCCACTTTTTTAAAGAAACCATCAATTATCTTTTTCCACTTTGAGTTTTCGTGGGAGAAGTAGTGCAATATCCACTTTAATATAAAACTTTGTAACAGAGCATTTAAATCAACCATTTTTTAATCCTCCATACTCATAACTCATACAAACCACTTTTCTTTTTATTTTGTGTTTTTTTCCATTCCACAAAAATGTATACAGTAAAGAATCAATGAGTTTCATTACATTTTCCGGCATGGAAATCATTTGAGCATTGTATATAATTTGAGAAACAAGAAATGATTTGATTATAGTTATTTTACCAGAAAAAGTTAAGCGCCTCGCTTTCCATAGACGTACTATATTTTCAATCTTTGATATTTTGGGTTTCCAATTAAGATTTATTAGGTTTTGTTCATTTTTCCCAAAATGAACCCCTAATATTTTAACATCAGAATAGGTCCATGGAATGCTATAAATGTTTTCACCAATGGTGTCTCCATTAATGTTAACTATGGAACTCTTTGATTTATTCAGCTCTAAACCAGAAAATAAACCGAAATGTTCTATCTGTTTTATAGCTTTCTTTAAAGATTTTGTGTCTTTAACAAAAATTGTTGCGTCATCTGCAAATTGCAGTATCTTTATTTCGACTGAATCAAAAAGGGTAATTCCTGTGATGTCTAGATCGTTTCTTATTTTAATAGCTAGTACCTCGACAGCGAGTATGAAAAGCAGGGCCGAGAGAGGGCACCCTTGGCGTACGCCTCTTGTTATGTTAATTTGCTCTGTTAACCAACCGTTTACATTGACACTGCTTTTAACATTTGTGTACAGAGTATTGACCCATCTGCAAAAATCATTTTTAAATCCAAATTTCCGTAAACATTCAAAGAGAAAATCCCAACTTAGACAATCAAATGCTTTTCTAAAATCTGTTAAAAATGCAAGTCCTTTGTCTGAGTGGTTTTGGACATAATAAAATATATCTTCAATTAATCTGATATTTTCAGCTAAACTTCTACCCTTGATGTACCCTACTTGATCATTGGAAATTAATGTGGGAATTACCTTCTGGAGTCTTTTAGTTAGGACTGATGCCGCAATCTTATAATCATAATTAAGAAGTGAGATTGGTCTAAAATTTTCTAAATTAGTTTGATCACCTTTTTTGTGTAATAGCTTAATTATGGCTTGTCTTTGCGTGTTAGAAAGTTCATTATTTTCAAATCCTTCGTTTAGTGAGTTTACAAGCAAACATTTAATTTCTGTCCAAAAAAATTGATAAAACTCAATATTCAGGCCATCACTTCCAGGCGCTTTGTTTTTGGCAAACTCAGAAATAGCTTGCTGGCATTCTTTTTCTGTTAATTGGCCTTCGCATAATTCTGCCAATTCATCGGTCAATTTAGGATTGTGTAAATCAAATAAATATCCTTCTAAATCATGTTGTCTTTCTTTTTGACGATATAAGTTTGAATAAAATTGATGAACACATTTTCTTATATTTTGTTGCTCACTAAAAATTTTGCCTTTGTCGTTGCGTAGTTGCAAAATTGTACTTTTCTCAAAATTTCTTTTTTCCAATGACATAAAATATTTAGAGTTTTTCTCTCCTTCTTCAAACCATTTGACTCTCGACCTGATTATTGAGCCTTTACATTTCTGTTTGTATATTTGTTCTAGTTCTTCGGAAGTCTTTTCATATTCATTTATCGTTTCCTGCATTTTCTCACCGTTAAGTGTCCACATTTTTTCATTGATCTTTTGTAATTTCTCTTCTAAAAACGTAGAATCGCTTTCTTTTGTTTTCTTACTTTTGGTATATTTGATAGAGTATTCTCTGACTCTAATTTTACATAGTTCCCATGCGTACTGCCAAGACATGCAAGAGTTATTCTTTTCTTGTACTGCCTCCTCTATAATTGTTCTAACTTCTTCACAATAATCACTTTTTGTTAACAAACTAGTATTAAATTTCCAAAATCCGGGTCCATGTTTGGTGTCGTTAAATCTGATTGTTATGGTAACTGCATTATGATCACCAGTAACAACTGGCCTAATATCAGTATTGATAATATAATTTTTCAAAGGTTTACTAATCAAAACAAAATCAATTCGTGATGCAACCTGTAGACCCTTGTTGCGCCATGTATATTGTTTTTTTATCAAAATGCACTTTTCTCCAGATATCAATTAACAAAAACCTCTTTAATATTAGTTTTAAAAAACTTGGAGTTTTGTATTTGCTTTTAACGTTAAAGGTATCTATGTTCGGATTCAGCACACAGTTGAAATCTCCGCCTATAATCAAATGTGTTTGTAGGTCTTGTAAATCGAACTTTTTATTCAATTTATTATAAACACTTTTAAAGAAAATCTCTCTTTTCTTATGGACATTAGGAGCATATATACTAACAATTATATGTTTAATTGAATGTATTAGACATTCTAAGATGAGGAATCTCCCGTTTTGGTCGTTATATTCAGAAAAGTATTTAATTTCACTTTGTCTTTTTATTAAGATTGCTACACCTCGTGCGTTGTTTGTGCCATGATTAAAGATGGCTGTACCTTTCCATTCATTTCGTATTATGTGCTCTATGTCTTTAGACGAATGTGTTTCTTGTATGAGGACAATCTCGGCATTTTGATTTTCAAACCATCTAAAACACATTTGTCTTTTCAGTTTGTTACGTAACCCATTGCAATTTTGGGTAATTACTAATACTGACGACATTTTAAATTTAAGTTTATCTTTTTAATAACACTATACACATTTATCTCGTATTCGTACCATTCATGCACATATATATTTACTATCTTGTTAATTTTATTTTCTTCATAACTATCTGCTTTCGGTGAACATAATTCTGATTGTTTTACCAAATCATCATTTGCTCGGGCTTTTCGTGTTTTTCCTTCTCCGTTTCTTACTTGTTTGTTTGTCATGGTTAAATGAGAGTTCCGGGAATTCGGGTGTTGCTTCAGAAAGTTCATCTTCAGCCGGATCTTCAGTTTCATCATATTCTTTGTTTTCATCGGATTCAGAGGTGGCAGACTTTCTTAGGAAACGTGTGATTCGCGTTTGTGCATCACGAGGGTTTGGTTCGCTGCTACTCCGCGATCGAAACTCAGACAGAATCTGGCTTAGCTCGGTACTTTCTTTTGCTTGCTGCTTGGGACCTCCTGATTTCTTTTCGCGAGTCTCTCCTTTGTTCGCAGTCTTGGATCGGGTCTGTCGGGCAGATGACGTCATGTTACTTGCTCGTTCATTCGTAGTTGTTGGATGTGCTCGGCTTTCATCCGCAGCGTTCGTTGTCTGGGTTACGGCTTTGTCATCGGTTGCATCAGCTGGTTGCATGTTTTCATAAGCCGGTGTTTTCGGCTTCGAAGAACGTTGTTGTTTATCGGTGACACTGACAGTAGGGCATACATTCTGCATATGGCCGACATTTTTGCAGAGCCGACATACCATCTCGTTGTTACATTTAGAGCGATGGTGCCCGGCTTGGAGACAGTGTGAACATGTTACATTTGCCTCGGTGGTGGGCTGGCCGTAATGGAAAACTCTGGCTCTGAAACTATGGAAACGCATAAATCTCGGGAGGGGTTGGGTGGGTGGGTCTATATACAGTACACGGTCTCCGGTTAGGCATTGGGTTAATTTGCCATCAACGCGTAGTTTAGGGTATATGACATGGCCATTGATTTTGCAATTTTTGGCCTCCAATTCATCTAAGATGATACTTTCGTGCACTGAAAGGGGAATGTCTTTTATCAAGACACGTAAAGCGTTCTCACTTTCGTGCGGGAGGTAGGGGTTTTTGTCATATACTCTCACTGTTGTATCTCTTATTTGTATCCCATCTGTGATCAGTTTTATTCTGTTTTGGCGTTCCTCTATGTATAGTCGCCAAAGCCCACCTATTTTCTGTATTCCATGTATGTCTTTAGTATTTACTGACTTGTTCACGGACTTGTACATTTCTTCTAATTCAACTCGGTTATCGCCGGGAATGTTATTATGCATCACAAAGACTGGCTTACCATGACCTTGGCCTTGCGGCGCCTCGGGTGGCGCCGACACGGTGGCATAGCTAGATGCGTGCATGGTGTTCAGTTGTAGTTGCTGTATGAATCCAAAATGATAGAATCCTCTCTTTGTGCACAAGAATATTAACAAATCTTTGGAACAAGTACAGTCGTGTTTGTGTTGCAAAATCCAGTATAGCTCAAATTCAAAATATCAGATCTTTTTAAGGTTGAAAATTTGAAAAGTTAGTCAAAATTTGGGAGCTCGAAAATAGTCGCGTGCAACTGTTCTCGTGCGCCCTCTATCGCAAAAATTCATTAGTCATTACATTCGAAAATTCGTCAGTCACGGGAAAAAAAAGAAGAGGCAATTGATAACAATGAAAGCAGTGGGTTTTTGTATAGCGTTCAAGTCTTTCAGACTTGATACTCTTGGCGCTTCACAAATAGTCAGTATAAAAATATCGTTGCGAGTTCTCGTATACAATTTGACCGGCTTCGAATTTATTTCTTCAAACAGTCATCCGAGGCACTTGTGAAATATGCAATGTTTTCTATATTTCTCACCCCCATTTCAGCATATAGAGTGGCGATAGGCACGTGCACTTGTTTGGTTCTGTTAAATATAATCTGAATCGATCTAACTATCTATCTTTCTATAAACGTCTGATTGTCTGAATAGCCTTTCAATATCTGCGATATTATCAACTGCGATCAAAGAACTCCCAAAGTACTTGATGATGGAGGTAACCAAGACTCAAATCTAGATAGATGGACAACATGGTCAGTAGATCAATTTTTAATCAGGCGCGTACGCATCGGGGGGGGGGGGGGGGGGGTAAGAGCCCCGTCAATTTTTGTATGTGTGTGATTTTTGATGAACCCCCCCCCCCTCATTTACAAAAATAACAATAACACAAAAACATGTGCTCTTACCCCCCCCCCCCCCCGCTTATTCAGCGGCTAGCTGAAACGTTGCGAAATTTTCGGCCCGATTTAAAAATGTTAACCCCCCCCCCCTTGAACAAATCCTGCGTACCCCCACTGATTTCAATCTTTACCGAATGATATTTCCAGATAATCTTTTCAATTCAAAGAGAATGATATATTCATTTTAAATAGAATATCTAGAAATTAACCATTTATTACATTTATGATGTATTGAATTTTATTGAATGATATAGAGGGTTGTTATTGGTTATCATATTATTTCATGTTATATCATTAATTTATAGATTTGTATTAAAATGTCTAAATAATATTTTTCGTCAAAATTACAATTTTCAGAAAATGTCATTCCATAACGTTTGAAAGTAACCAGTAGTCAGTTAGTCAAGTTGAAACAGACACAGGGGTTGAAGTCGATCGAAATCGTTAATTTGTAAACCACCCTAGTGGCCGAAGACTTTTGTTTCCCTTTCTTTTTACCGTGTTTTAAATCAATCTATAGAATTGTATTTATTTTGCTCAACTCGACTTCAAAAACTGCAGCCTGAGCATTAGGGTAAATTGTGGAGTAGACTATGGTCATGAGTCACAAAGCAACCCGGATGTATAAATATGGAACGATGATTTTAGAGAAAAAACTCCTACAGTAGTTCAAAGTACGGTTCAAATTGACGCACAAGTTGTACAGGTATAGATATTTCTACACGCATATTAAAAATCCCTCTGTACAGCCGTGCATTATGGTTCAAGGCATGGCCACACAGAGGATTTTTTTTTTCTGTTGGGGACCGGGGGAAAATGCAATGAATTATTGAAAAATGATTGTATTTTTTTTTAATTGTTGGGGCTGCCCCTTCCCTAGCCCCCACCGCGTAAAGTCATGATTCAGTGGCAAAGCAATGGCCTCGTAACTATGAGGCCCCAGGGTCACAACTGCGTCAAACAGCTATTATATAATATAAGTGCCCTTTTGTGAGGCATTAATCCTCATTACTGTCAGTTATGACTTAAGGACTTATACCCCCTTCACATACACGGATTTTTCTTACGAGTCCTTACGGATCGCACAAATTCACGGATCTTTCACGGATCCTTACGATTTGGCCACTTTTACGACCGGTTTAAGAGTTATTACGATGTATTTACGGCAACAGTCCACGAGTTGTCACGGATAACTACGAGCAACTAACGTGTTAGTAACGACCTGTTTGCGTGTTGTTACGAGTAAGTTACGAGTATTTACTAGTCCTTACGATTTTTAGCCAAAAAATAACAACTGAAAATGAAGTGTTCGAATTTGCAGTTTTTATACACTGTAAAAAATATCTGTATTTTTACAGGAAAATAAAATACAGATGTAACGTTTTAACTAAATACAGCAATTCGGATGTATTTTTTACATATATCCCGTAAAAGTACTTCATTTTTATTTTGAGACTGATTTACATCAGAAATTTGTAATTTTAAGGCAAAATACAGGTACTAATACAGTTTGCCTGTAATTTTACAGATCTATCTCGTAAAAATACTTCATTTTTATTGCGAAACTGACTTACATCAGAAATTTGTAATATTAAGGCAAAATAGAGTACTAATACAGTTTGCCTGTAATTTTACAGATCTATCCCGTAAAAATACTTCATTTTTATTGTGAGACTTACTTACATCAGAAATTTGTAATTTTAAGGCAAAATAGGGTTACTAATACAGTTTGCCTGTAATTTTAAGGCAAAATAGAGTTATTAATACAGTTTGCCTGTAATTTTACAGATGAAATTGTTCACCTAAATGTATTTTTACAGATGTCTGTATTCGTACAACGATTTCTTAAATTGAATGGATATGGTGCAGTTTTACTTCGATGTGATTTAATTTGAATGCAGTTACTAGATTCTTTAACAAAATTCTGTTTTTATAATGTCGTTTTGATTGGACAGCATTTTACATTTCATGAAAATTATTTCACATATACTGTAGCATATTTACAGATTCCGTTTTCCAACTTTAAAATCCCAGACATAATTTCGAATAATTAGGCGTTACGAAGTAGAATAATTAAATTAAACGAGATTTAAAAGAAATTTAATATTGAAGTTTAATTTATATTCTACGAAGTATAAGCCTAATATGAGGAATCATGTCCCTCCCTGATTGAATGTTCTGTCAGTGTGACTATTAATACAATTGATTTTGTTGTCTTTTTCCCGCCCTTCTTTGCATGATTGAATGAGCCTTTTGTCTTTGAATACTGATGCACGTGGCTTTGAGTGGGCTTCTTAAACATGATGTGGAGGATGCTCATTTGCATATGAATGAAGTCCCAGAGACTTTGAATGCGTACTATATTTCTACATTCATGCTGTAAAATTACATGGTGGTGTAAAAAAATAAAACAAAATTGGGTCAAATACAAATACACAAAAAGGTACTTCCACACCAAAGGGAGGCGAGTTGGCTCAGTCGGTAAAGCGTCCGTCTGTCGAACCAAAGATCCCGGGTTCGACTCCCACCCAAGCGGATGACTGAAACCTGCGTTGTGTGTTAACGTGCCCATTCCCTTGTTCATAGACGCAGGTTATGTCAAGTGGAAAACACTCCGTCCCTCGGATAGGACGTTAAATGGAGGCCCCGTGTAGAGAAGAGTCACTACTTTTGCACGTTAAGAACCCACTGCAATATTCGTATAAGAGTAGGGGGAAACCCCGGTGTAGTGGTCCACCTGCACACCCCCAGTATAGTACGATAATACTATGTAAAGAGGTATGTACTCAAAAGGAAGAAGGGAAAGCTGTAAACCAAATTAACAAACATTTGTATTTATACAACGTTTTTGTACTATATTTTTACATTCATTCTGTAAAATTACATGGTGGTGTAAACAAAATTGCTTTAAATACAAATACACAAAAAGGTACTTCCACACCAAAGCTGTAAACCAAATTAACAAACATATGTATTTATACAACATTTTTGTATTATGTTTTTACATTCATTCTGGTGTAATTTTAATCAATATACAATTTGTAAAAGAAAATACATGAAATGTTTGTAGGAGAAAATAACAACCAATCTGTATTTTTACAACATTATTTATGGCGACTCTGCTGACAGCAGATTTGCTGTAAAATTACAGAGATTTTTTTTACAGTGTACCTTTCCCCTAATCGTAAACAGTTCGTAAGCATACGTAAAGTATACGTTTCTATTCGTAAAGTACTCGTAACTACACGTAAAATGCTCGTAATAACCCGTATCAATCCGTAAAGCCATCGTAAAATGACCCGAATAAAATCGTAAACAACACGCAAGCACACGTAACCATCCGTAAACTGCTCGCAATAATCCGTACATAATCTGGAAACAAATCGTAAACTAACCGCAACGAATCGTTACACAAAATCTGTTACGAGTCATTTACGGATTCTTGCGAGCAGTTTACGGGTGGTTACGTGTTGTTGCGAGCGGTTTACGGATGGTTACGGATTGTTACGAGCTATTTACGAGCTCTTTACGGACAAATCAATCCGTGGACACTCGTAATAAGGTTTTTGACATGTCAAAAAAATTGCCTCTCCTTTCACGGATCCTGACGAGTGTCTACGAGTTGTTGCGAGTTGTGACGAGTTATTTACGGATACCAGCGAGTTATTTACGGAAGCTTGCGATTGACTACGAGTTGGCGGTCCGTAAGGACTCGTAAGAAAAATCCGTGTATGTGAAGGGGGTATTAGGTCCCCTAGTAGATAAGCATAGTACCAAGCACAGGATTTAGCAGTCACGCAAAACAAACACTCGCCAAGTAATATTCAATAAAATCTGAGAATGTTTAGTGTTATTTAGATCTATTAGCAATAAATCATCGTCAAAATCATTCCATAAATTTGGGTTAAAAAATTATTCCACCTTTATGACCAACAGTGTAATTACCTCAACGTGAACTGAATTAAGTAGATGAAGAAATGTTGTCCATTATCCTTGTCAATCCTTTACGACAATAATCTGGATTTGATATTTTCTTCAACCGTATATACTTGGCTTATAGTGAAATGTAGGATGCGCCATTATCACGTGAAATGCAACACTATGCAATGATAACAATACTCTGTCTCTGTTGCGCTTGATGAATTGGCATGCCCTTTTGATTAGTCGCTATTATTGTCCCTATACTCTTCCTTCACAAAATAAGCAGAAATAGTATGATAAATTATACCTCATCACATGATTTAGCCAGGGTATACCCACATCATCATTGTACTGCTCTTTCTGCGGACCCTGAAACTGTCATCAGTGGCGGGTCCAGGGGGGGGGGGGGGCGGGCCCCCTCCACTTGCCCCCAAAACAGGTAAATTTAACCTTTTTTTATAGATAAAAACGAAGACAACCCCCCTCCCTGGAGCAAGGAATGGGGGGGGGGGGGTAGGTGTTGATTCGGCGCTAAATATGTTCTCACGGATTTTGTAGAAGAACAAAAAATGTACTCCTTACCCACCCCGCTTATTCGCTGGCTGGCTGATCCGCCCCTGACTGTCATTACCACATCTTGCCACGTATACCTGGGACGAGAGGTAATAATATGTTGTAAAACACCTTGCCCAAGAATGTAAGCAGTATCACTGATAAGGAACGAACCTTTTGTATGACAGTCAAAAGTCCTCACCAATAAACCACAGTGCTATTTAATATTATTTGGATATTCAGAAGCTGATAAATAAGTATTCGACTTTAACAAAAATCTAATACTGTGAGTCTTTATAATGAAGGGGATTTAAAAAACAAAAAGTTTTGTTAGGATGATTTAAAAAAGAAAGAGAGAGAGAGGGGTGAAAATCCTCACGATTAACGATCATGTATATTTACGGTTTCCCGTCCATTTTTAACACTTTGTCAATGAAATTCAGACTTTTCAAAATTCAGTTTCGTCCTGAAATCTTGCACATCCCGTATTCAATTTCGTCTTTGGTCTTTGGTCATTCCCCTGTCAGGATCACATGAATGTTTTATTCATTCTATATTTCCAACGTTTTCTAAATGTTTCCAAAACAATTCCATTTTTTGTCGATCACAGTTTTATCTAGCTTAATATCACAAAAGCAATCTTAGCAATGACTTTTGCAGAATTTTAGCAACAAGTATTGCTGCCCTTTTATACTCCCATCATCCCATGACACGGAATATCAATTTCCTCTTCAGGGACTCATTACAATTCATTTTACAGATGATTCCGCTCGGCGGATTCCACTATTCGCAGGAATTAGCAGAGAGAGAGATAGCAGCGAACATTCTCACGAATAATAATAATAGTAATAATAATAATAATAATCTTTTAAAGTCCAC
The DNA here is from genome assembly GCA_035222895.1 of Strongylocentrotus droebachiensis. Lineage (NCBI taxonomy): Eukaryota > Metazoa > Echinodermata > Echinoidea > Camarodonta > Strongylocentrotidae > Strongylocentrotus > Strongylocentrotus droebachiensis. The sequence goes on from JAVYIG010000024.1 coordinate 638,119, forward strand.
TGCAAATTTCATTAAAATAAACCGAAAATGGAAATTCTTTTTGCCCAATTGATCGTGAGCCCGGCAGCCACTGCCAGAATTTAACGTTTGATATGTCATGACAATAAACAATACGCCATAAATCATTGCCTTCAAGTATACCCTTTATTTCAATTTGAGATGATTTAAACTTTAAAGCATTTTTTTTTTTTTTTTTTACATCTTTCCAAGTTTAGAAGTTTAGCAACAATCGTTCACCGTTGCTGCTCTTGCTCTTTCAAAAATAATGCTCAAAATGGACATTTTGAGCATTATTTTTGGCAAAAAAAAATCGCGTATGCGCGCATTCGCGTGCCTTTCCGTTTTTCATGGCCGTACGCAACATAGAATCGCTATTTTTTTTATTTCATGATATTTCCCATATTTTGTCGAACAATTTGATACCATGTTTATCTCTTTATGACCATTATAAACGGAATGAGCTTCCGTTCAAGATAAATGATTTCAAATGATTTTATCTCTCATGCAAAACATAATACAAGAATAATTATATCACAACAAATATGCAATTAAACGACAAATATAATGGAAAAAGCACGAGAAAAGAGGAACTAACTTGAAGCAGAGCTTGTTGAATGTCCGTGCGCGCAAGCTATTGTAGTACATAGCATATATGGGCAAAACTATGCCTGTACAAAATCCATTATAGCTCGTTAGGATGCAGGGAGACCCCTTACTTTTTCATATTTGGATAGAGAATGAGTCGGAAATATGATTAATGATTGTCTCATTTGGACATTAAGTACACCGTGACGTCGTAAAAATGGCCCATTTCGTTCACATCATGAATCTACATGACATTGTTCTTTGAGCAGTATCTCGTTGATTTTGCTCTATTTTCTCCTAAATTTTGATATGTTATAACTGGGACTATAGACTATCAGAAACATGACATATTTTTGTTCAATCAGATCTTGTCTTAATATTCAATTGAAAGTTGAAATTGCGACTATATGCCAAGGCTGTTTGTCAGCTTTGCATGTAAAGTCTATGAGAAATATTTTGGCATATTAATGATCAAGGCTACACAGATGAAATTTGACATATGGATAGACCATAATGGGAGCATTTTATAAGATAATGTAAAATCGTGAAAATGCGTTCTTCATTAAATTAAACATTAGCATAAGTATCACCTAATCCGTCTAAGTGACGAATTAAAGTCTAGGTCCTATTTATTATTATGATTATTATTTTATTTGGCAAATCAGGTGACATGAATACAACAATCTAACAAGAATTGAGACAATATACTGCCATGAGAGGCTCTGGTTAAATCTATATGGGCCCAAGGTGACTGCAATAGTGCTATTTTGCTGAGGCGCGCAGCACCGAAGCAAAGTAGCACTATTGCCGTCACCGAGGGGCCAAATAGTTTTAATTTAATCCAGAGACTCGAATAAAGACAGTATATATTTATTTTATATACTTCATTTATATATTCATTGTTCAGTGATTGGTTAAAAGATTTTGCTGTAGGAATCTAAATTCCAAGTTGGATTCAAGTTTCAACAAACAGTTTCATAACTTCAACATATATACAACCCCTACTCCTTCACAAGATCACACATACATGCGCGCGCGCACACACTACTTGCGTATAACATGTCTGCGCGTAGGGTCAAATCACGCGGCCGACATTGCCCAGCCGGTGTGGTACGAATCTACTAGATCGACTCGTTCGCAGATACGTTCGAAAGCCGCCGTTCTTATCCGACATTGGCCGAACGTTTCTGCTTATATAATCGCGTATATTTGTATTACTTGTGTCGAATAAACATGGTAAAAATAAATTTTAGCTTTATCTTGATACTTTTGTATTTATTGTTGGAATAAAAACCAATATTATTTTTTTTCTTTTTTTTTTCTTTTTTGCTGCGTTACATGCATGCAGGCTCATGGTTTCTTTTTTTAATTTGTTATGGATGATCAGTTAATCACAAGTATTTCCTTACACCACACTGACTGGCTTCACAGTTTCTACATCGAAAGCACATGAGAATAAAGATAACCACTCCATGCAGGCCAGTTACATGGGCAATGAGAAAATTATCTGAAATTTCAGAGAATGAGGCCTTTCTGAGACTGAAGTATTCTAATTTTTTAAAAAAAAGGGAAAGAAAAAAAAGTGTAACTTACAGATGGGACACCCATCACAGATTCAAAGGGCATGCTTACAAGGGAAATGCATAAAAGGTACAAGGGCCACTTTGTCAAAGTATAAGGTGCACGTAGCAACTGTGACAATTGATATTAAAATGGCACTTGGAATAAGTAAGGAAAGGGTGCGCACTACAGCGGCGGATCCAGGATTTGAAAATAGGGGCCGGGCGCAGCCCGAAAATTTGAAAAACGGGGGGGGGGGGCAGGCGATAGTTTTCTGATATTAGGCCTACATGTACGTGAAAATGTACGTGAAATTAGTGGTTTCCAAACAAGGGGGCGCAACACATCTGCCACTGTATGTAGCGGAATGGGGGGGGGGGGGGGGTATAGACACACTATGCTATGGCTCTGTTTAACACTAACTTTTGTCGGCTAGTACCAAGGGTTGAAAATTCAACAAAATATGTCGGGTTTTTCTTTTCTTTTTTTTTTTGTTTATTCTGCCGGACACGTCTTTTACTTGAGGAATTTTCTTTCTCTTCTTTTCCTCTTCTTTTTTTTTATTGGTCCTTCTTAATTATCAGCTCGACCACTCATTTCTTTTTGTGTTGACCCCGCCACCCCCCCCCCCCACCCCACCCCGCATCTCTTTCATTTAAACTACATGTACATCATGCATGCAGCCCACATGCATAATTAGATTCTGTGATGAAGCCCGGTAATAGCTGGTTGACGTAACACGATATCATATAAAGCAGCATTCAAACCAAATTAGAAAGCCTGATTAGAAAACACCCCGACATCTGCTTTTACAGGCAAACTAAGCCTATGGCAACAACTGTCCTTTTTGCTAGACCACCCAGTCCCCGTCGCTTCGCGACGGCGCTGTCTATAGTTACTGTTTGTGGTCAATCATTGGCCGCAATTATCAACATATTTGAACAACGGGAATCTGCATTTCTATACAAAGTTCTCAAATCGGCAATCGTTGGTGTAGCTAATTTGGAGAAGTTTGATTGGTTGCAAAGGCCGACCAGAATAGTTCATTTTGCTTTAGGGGTGAACCATGGCGTGTATTCAATAATACGTGAGCACGCACGCTCTCCGATGAGATTCGGAACGGATCGGCGGCTAAATATCCCGCCGATTGGTTCCACGGAATGAATCGCCTGGCCGGAACCGACCGCCTGTGACTAGCGGAACGAATCTACGAATCCGGAACAAATCGGCGGGTACATATCCAGGCGATCGGTTCCGGAGGAACCGATCGCCTGCACGGAACAAATCGCCTATGACACCGGCCGTAATTAGTCTTTTTAGTTGAGGTACTATTTACGGCTTGGAAAAATAGAGCGTTTTTTTATTTTTTATCATGTGACACACTTTCAACCAATCACTAAACAAGAATATATGAATGACGTATGAAACAAATATACTGTCTTTATTCGAGTCTCTGGATTAAATTAAAACTATTTGGTCCCTCGGTGACGGATAATATGCTACTATTTTTATTTAACCTAATGGCAGATAAATGATCATCAGTACTGGGTTTAAAATTGAATTTGAACCCTGGGCCATACACACACACACACACTCTCTCTCTCTCTCTCTCTTTTCGTCCTTGCCTTCATTTCCCCTCTATTCATCCTTCTTACTACGAAGTATGTAATGTGCACGTGTATAGCGCGGTCTGTCTTCTTCTTCGTAGTAGTAGTAATAATAGTAGTAGTAGTAGTAGTAAATGAGACATAGTGAATGAAAAATGAGTAATGAGGACCGGGATGAGGACATTGTGTCAACATTCTGGTGTTAGACTAATTGGCTCCAGAATCTTGATTAGCGCAGGTAATCATGGTAATGACGCACCCAAAATAACGCATCGAGTGAAAAGGGCATAACGCAGCGTAACAACTGAATCGTACCGAATATAAATCCATACCACAATATGCTTCCTTTGCAGACATTGCGGCAAGATCTGAGGCTATGGCGCAGATGAAAGATATATCCGATTCAGTACTGGCGACAGTAGGTACTGAGATGAAGGCGGGTCTCCTTTCAATCCTTGAAAAGAAAGGCATTAAGATGTTAAAGGTAAGTACAGGCGCGGATCCAGGGGGGGGGGGGCGAGCGGGCCTTGCCCCCCCCCCCCCCGCAAAAAAAAGGAGAGAAAGAGAGAGAAAAAAGGAAAGGAGGAGATAAAGGGAAGGAAAAAAGAGGAAGAAGAAAAGAAAAGAAGGGGGATATCAGTTTCAATTATCCCGCCAACAAGTTGTGGATCGGAGGGGGGGTCCAAAAGAAGGAAAAGAGGGGAAAGGGAAAGAGGAGAGAAAGGGGAAAAAAGAAGAGGAAGAAGAAAAGAAAAGATGGAAGAAGGAGATCGGGGGGGGGGCAAAAGGACTTGCCTCCCAGGCTGTTGCCTCCCCCCCCCCCCCCCCCCCCAATAAAAAAATAGAAGAGAAGGAAGGAAATGGTAAGAAAAAAGGAAGAGAGGAGATAAAGGGAAGGAAAAAAGAGGAAGTAGAAAAGAAAAGAAGGGGATATCAGTTGCAATTATCCCTCCAATAAGTTGTGGATCGGGGGGGGGGGGGGGGGTGCAAAAGAAGGAAAATAGGGAAAAGGGAAGGAAAAAAGAGGAAGAAGAAAAGAAATGAAGGGGGATATCAGTTGCGGTTAATCCCGCCAACTAGTTGTGGATCGGGGGGCGTGCAAAAAAAGGAACAGAGGAGAAATGGAAAGAGGAGAGAAAGGGAGAAAAAAAAGAAGAGGAAGAAGAAAATAAAAGAGGGAAAAAGGAGATCGGGGGGGGGGGGGGGGCAAAAGAACTTGCCTCCCAGGCTGTTCCATCCCCCCAATCAAAAAAGAAAAAAAAGGAAGGAAAGGGTAAGAACAAAGGAAAAGAGGAGATAAAAGGAAGGAAAAAAGAGGAAGAAGAAAAGAAAAGAAGGGGATATCAGTTGCAATTATCCCGCCAACAAGTTGTGGATCGGGGGGGGGGGGTGCAAAAGAAGGAATAGAGGGGAAAGGGAAAGAGGTGAGAAAGGGAAAAAAAGAAGAGGAAGAAGAAAAGAAAAGAGGGAAGAAGGAGATCGGGGGGAGGGGGCCAAAGGACTTGCCTCCCAGGCTGTTGCCCCCCCCCCCCCAATCAAAAAATAAAAGAGAAGGAAGGAAAGGGTAAGAAAAAAGGAAAAGAGGAGATAAAGGGGAGGAAAAAAGAGGAAGAAGAAACGAAAAGAAGGGGATATCAGTTGCAATTTTCCCGCCAACAAGTTGTGGATCGGGGTGGTGCAAAAGAAGGACAAGAGGGGAAAGGGAAAGAGGAGAGAAAGGGAAAAAAGAAGAGGAAGAAGAAAAGAAAAGAGGGAAGAAGGAGATCGGGGGGGGGGGGGGCAAAAGGGCTTGCCTCCCAGGCTGTTGCCTCCCCCCCCCCCATCAAAAAATAAAAGAGAAGGAAGGAAAGGGTAAGAAAAAAGGGGAAGAAGAAAAGAAAAGGGAGAAAAGAAGGGGAGATCAGTTGCGGTTAATCCCGCCAACAATGTGTGGAGCGGGGTGGGGGCCAAAATGACCTTACCCCCTCCCCCAGCAAACCTAAAGAGAGAGAATGAAGGGAAGGGAAGGGGAAGAGGAGAGAAAGGAAAACAAAAAGATAATGAAGAAAGGTAAGGAATATCAGTTGCGATTTTCCCGCCAACAAGGTGTAGATCGGGGGGGGGGGGGGCACTGGCGTACTAATAGGGGAGGGGGGGGGGCTTTGGGGAATAAAATTCAAACGTGGTTTATTTCTAATTCCATAACGGTGGTTTACAAATAATGCTGAAATGACATAATTTTCCGAGATTTTTCCTCACTTTTAAGTAAATTATACTTTTGTATGCGTTTGTTGTAAAATGACAAATTCCTAAATTTACAGCCAGGCAAGAAAATGTTTCTTGAGATGCCTACATGTCAGGGCCCGCGGAACGGCGTGAATCGGGATCCTCGAGCCCCCCCCCCCCTCACTTTTTTTGTAAAAAAAAAGGGGCTCTGCTCCCTGGACCAGTGTTACAAAATAATAAGGTATCAACAAATGCTCATCTGACCGTAATGCCCCCTGGACCCAACCAAGAGCCCTAAGGCGGGCCCCTTGATACTCATCTCACCGTAATTGAGTGCCTAAAACCCTTGAGCTAAGTGAGGGGGTAGTGAGCACTATTTTTTTTTGGGGGGGGGGACGCACGTGCCCCTTGTGTCCCCCTGGATCCTCCACTGGAAATTTGTGATGCTTTGAAGTAACCATTTCTTTTTAAATTGTGAATAGAACATTAAAGAACGGTCTGTCGTTGCTTTTCATGTGAGGTCACACAAAGAGAGAAATGGAAGGTAACAAGTAAACAAGATGACAAATGATATTTAAGGGAGGTATGATGTGCAATTATGCTTGTGTATGGGGATGTGTCTCAACGCTCCAAAATCTAAAGTCATGAGGATATCATGTGCTAAGAATCCAGGTATTCCCGAGTACAGCATTAATAGCATTCTTCTTGAGGTAGGCATTGAGACCAAATATTTAGGTGTCATGATAAATAACCGCTTATCTTGGGATAGTCACGTCAACTATATTGTCTAACGAGCCAACCCGCTCCTTGGGCTGCTTTCTAGTGTTTCATCTGGTCTCTCTTCCGACGCTACACTTTGTCTGTACAAAGCTCTTATTCTACCCGGTTTGGACCCCGTATACGAAAAATTGTATCGGTAAGATTGAAGCTATTCAACGTAGAGCGACCCGAATTATCCTTAAACAAAGAAGAATGGAAATGTCATTCAAGGAAAGGTTGCGACGCCTCCGCTGATCATCTCTTAAATCTCGTCGGAAGTACACTTTGATCACATTCATTATCAAATGTTTGTTCATTTATGTATCCTGCGATAGTGTAAACAGTACCATTAATGTAAACCCAAGGTTTAGTACCGACCTGAAATTCAAACATTTGTTCGCTCGAACTGAAAGACTTCGTTCGTCAGCCATTAACTCATTTCCCAGATTGTGGGACACTCTTCCTCGTCATATTCGTAATGATGTACTATTGACTCAAATTGGCCCATGGTGCTCCCACTTGAAGTTGTTGAACTCTTGCTTGTAAATCTGTATATATGATCCCGTATTTATTCATGTTGTATTAGACATTATATTTATTAATAATAATAATAATGATTGTAACAGTTATATGATATAACGGTAGCAATAATAATGGTTGTAATAATAATAATAATAATAATGATATTAATAATAATAATGATAGTGAGGATGATGTTAATAATAATGACGAATATGCTCATACATATTTGTAACAGCGTGATCTTTTAATGCTGTTTATGCTTTCTTATTGCTGGTTATTTAATTGTTGCTGTTTATAATCATTTGTAGAATATAAATAATTATTTATGTATATTCAGATATGTTCCTGCTTTAATGAAGGTGACAGTCAATTTATCGTATTCTAATTAACTGCATATTAATATTGAGCGACTTCGTAAAATGTTTTTGTTTGTTGTTGTTGTAATATTTGTATCTTTTCCTCGTCTCTACTTTTTTTTAGAAATTTAAATTACTATCAATATTATTCATTGACTTCACAAAATAATCGCCTGAGATGTATACCGTTAAATTCCTGTTCCAATTCTCATTATATAATATGAAACAATAATTATATGTACTTGAAATCATACACAGTCCATTTTTAACCATTCCAAACCATTCCAAAATTGTATTAGTAGGATGACCTGAATTGTAATATTTTCATAAACATGATATAGGGCTTACCTTCATCTGCACATATTATGATCATGCAATAGCTTTAAGACGGGTTGTTGTTGAAATATTGTTCTCAATGAAAATTAATTTTTGTTGATGTTTTGATATAAATATTGATATCAATGTTATAAAATATAATAATCATAATATCATGATAATAACAGTAGTAATAATAATATTAATAATGATAATGATAATGCTTTATTGTTATTTTTTACAACTTGTTGATGGTGTTAATGATTAACAGGAACAGAAACAAATTGTAATGCAATGTTTATTGATTTTTCCTTCTTTTCTTCTTTTTTTTTCCCCATTTTTGTTATCCCTTTTTCTCCATTTTCCTTCCTCCTCATCTTTATTTTCTTTTTAAAACTTTATTTCAATTAATATCAGGTGCATCTGGTCGGGTGTGGCGAGAAAGGTCTGCGAATCACAGTTATTTGGTTAACTTTTTCCATACCCGGGCAGCTCGACCGGATGCACCTGCTACACACAGAGAAATAAAAGGTGTTGTTGGGGAGTAAAACGAAATTGGAAAAATAGGGCGCCCTCTATTACACCTTTTAGGAAGTAAAACACGGAAATACGCAAGGGTGTATATTTGAGGGATGTAATTTTACACCCTATTTAAGTCAGACGAGCTCGGTTTAGTCAGTACATATGCGCGTGCGCTACAGTAATGGCGCATCGTGTCGATATAGCTACTGCCAAATGAAGGAAAATTAGCATAATTTACATATTTTAGTCATGTTAGGGGAATTATCATGTTTCATTTGGGCATATTATTTGTATGAAAGTTATCCGATCAAGAATAAGGGGTTGTACCGAAGGTTATATTTGATAATTTAATGAAATTAGCAGAAGTGTTGTTTTACTAACTAGTACATAATTACGAAGCATGGATGATTGATTGCTCGAGGGATGATCAATTGGTTGATGCTATGCATAAGAAGGGCGTAGATTTACTCCCCACAGGGTGTGGAATCGATCATAAAGGTGTTAATTAAGCACCATTGCGTGCAAATTTCACTCCTTAAAGGGTGTACAATCATAACCTTGGGGTGCAAATTTACACCTTCTTATTAAAAAGAAATTGTACTCCCTACATTGGGGAGTAAATTTACTCCCTGAGGGGTGTCACTTATGCGACAAGCAGTTACTCCCTATAGGGAGTCAATTTACACCTATTTTTCTCTGTGTGTATTGCAATATTTATATATGCTTTCAATTGATTTTTAAAAATCTCAATTCATGTTTGTTATATTGTTGTATTTAAGTGACTTGCTTTGCCAAATAAAATAATCATGAATAATAATAATAACAAAACTAGCCACCAATTACCAACAAATATATTAATTCCAATGTCCCAATGTCTACAAATTCAACCCTATAAACCCGGGGCCAAGAGCTAAGTTATTTTCCAGTTTTTCCCCTCCCGCGCGAAGCGCGGAAGCTTGGACACTTCATTTAATTATTAGAGAAAGAAGACGATCCGTTGTATCGTTCTCGACTCTTATGACTTTCTTGGACAAAGAACGGACTGTAAATGGGGCGATGGTGTAGGTTTCCATATACAAAATACAATTAAATTTTAAAGAAGGACTGATTTAGATGTTTTTAATGAACCTTTTGAAATGTTGTTCATCGAAATATATAGTAAATATAAACGAATTATACTCGCTATTGGTTACAGACCGCCCAAGCAAGTTGTCTCTGATTTGTTGGATATTTTAGAGGCACCACACTCTAAAAAAAAACTGCTCAATTTGAGTCAAAATGTTACTCTTTTGAGTAGTCAAAAGGGAACCACCCGACTTTTGAGTAAACTTTACTCAGCATGTGTTGAGTAACAAATCTACTCATCTGTTGAGTAAAAATATTACTCAATAAAAGACTAAATCTCTACTCAGTTTGAATGAGTCAACCTTTACTCAATATTTACTCCTTTGTTGAGCGGTTCCCTTTTTTACTCAGTACTGGGTAGAAACGTAATCAACTCATGTCGAGTAAGAAACTGCTCATGAGTTGAGCCAAATTTTACTCAATTAACGAGTACATGTTTTGACTCAAATTGTTTGAGCAATTTTTTGGTCAAATATTGAGTATGATGTTATCTGGGTAACGCTTAGTTGCTCAATCAATATTGAGTAAAAACATGTACTAAGTTAAGTACATGTTTTTACTCAATACTGACTAAAACAAAGGTGGATTGAACTAGGTGTTTTAACTTTTTGACTAAGGGTTTAACTAAAACCCTTTTTTTTTTTTAACAGCTGTTAAGTAACCATTATTTGTCAATAGAGAATATAAACCATAATGTTGCCTGATTTCTAAATTTAGCATTGATTTGAAGTTCTTCACTCACACACTATGCAAATAAAATAAAGTCAACGACATTTTAAATTCAGTAACATAATTTGTGGACTTTAATTTCCCAAATCAGTTTGAATCACAGTGAAAACTCAGAGTTCTCTCATCAAAGAAAGACTCTCATTATTAGTCCATCTGTACTAGGGTCCATGGTTTAATAAGATCCTTGGTACGAACTCCATAGATGAGACGATCAAAGAAGTCCCACATGACAGCTGCCTGGGCAGGATAATCCAGCTGTAGTACTTGAAACATCTTGTAGCAGTAGTCAACTGCTGCTGTCAATGAAGAGCATGAATAGGCGCTTCTCTCGAGGACTACATAACACTGTCCTGGCTTCATCGGTGCTCCTCAAAGCACCAACAAAACACTAAGTGGGCTTCTTTCTCTGAAGGAGGCCAGAAAAAAAGTCCAAGCCAGTTCCTTCCTAGATGTCGGTTGGAGCTCTTCCAAGCTCGATCCATGAGCTCAGAATTTCTTTCCAATGTGTCACAATCATCTATCTCAGTTCTTTCGCATCTTTCTGCATGCGCACATGCATGCACGAGACATGCACATGGCGGACAATGAAAGAGGACAAAATATACAGTTCCTTAGGTAGACAAAGGAACATACAGCTGCAATTATTTAAAAATGTGTAGAACAGGTGTCACATGCATATTGACAGCTAGTTGCACTTTCAATCGATCCAACTTTCACTCGCACCCGAGGTAAATTCGGGTAAGAGATCAATGTTGAGTTATTTATCACCTGCCGCCGCGTAATACCCAACCGTAGTTTACTCAAAATTGACACAAACGAAGTTCTTACTCAATGTTGAGTCATTGATTTACTCTTTATCAAAGGTAACAAATTACTCGGATGACGAGTACCACTAAAATTGACTACTTACCCCCAGCTTGAGTACTGAATTGCTCATTTTGTTACTCAGCTTGTTTTACTCGGCACAATTTACTCGCTGACATTAAGAGTGCACTGATACAAATTACAAATGAAAACAAAGAGTGTCTGTTAATTGGTGATTACAATATTGATTTAATATGTGCTACAGTTTCAACAAATACCAACAAATGTATAGACTTACTAATGACTTACTCGTTCACACCCTTCATCTTAAAACCAACTCGATTTTCAAGGACATCGGCCACTCTCATCGACAATATTTTTACAAATTGACCTGAAAATAATTTGAATTCAGGTATTATGGTTACCGATGTCGGTGATCACCTATCTATCTTTTCATGTATCAATTTTGCGGATGATTTTAACGAATATACAACTGTTAAAAAAACGTGTCATCTATGATAATAACATTGCCAAATTTTGTGAAATGCTAATATAAATAAATTGGGATATAATACAGATGTCGACAGTCAATTTGATTGTTTTATGTGTATCTTGAATGACAACTGTAATAAAAAATTTCAGTTTGTAAATACCCAACGTAAGAATCTATTTCCTAGCCTTGGTTAACCTCCGAACTTAAAAAACTGTGCAAAAAGAAGAATATAATGTATCGGAAATATATCAAAAATCCAAGCATAAACCGGAAATCAGTATATATTTCAATAAGAAATAATGTCACCTGTGCAATACGTAAATGCAAAAGGAACTACTACTGTAACAAATTTGGGGATGTTTGAAATAATACTAAAGCAACTTGGAAAATCATAAATGAATTACTTTCTTCAGTTCGCGGAAAGGTACAAATCGATATTATTGAAAATCATGGAATATGTATTTATGACGGTCAAAAAATAGTCAATACATTCAATGTATATTTTAGTAGTGTTGAATCTGATATTGTAAGTACTTCACCTGATACTTCTGCACATTTCTCAAATTTTCTACCTGGTCAAGATAATTCTCAAACTATGTTCATTAATCCGATTAAACCTTTTGAAATTCTAGAAATTGTTCATAATTTGGATAGCAATAAAAGTCCCGGATACGATGATATAAACACACGTGTTATAAAAAAGGCGATTGTTTTTTTTGGCACAGCCTTTATGTAATATTTTTAATATGTCTATTCTAGCAGGTTTATTTCCCAGTAGTATGAAAATCGCTTAAGTTATACCAGTTTTTAAGAAAGGGAAGAAAGAACTTTTGGCGAATTATCGACCAATATCAGTACACCAAAATATTCGAAAAGTTAATGTACAGTCGTTTGGTAAATTTCTTGCATAACCATATGTTATATTCCAAGCAATTCGGATTTAGAAAAGGTTTTTCATCATATATGGCTTTACTTGAACTCACAAATAAAATCTCTGAAGATTTGGAAACTAAGAAGTGTATTAAAGGTTTGTTTCTTGGATTTGTCGAAAGAATTCGATTGTGTTGATCATCAAATTTTAATTCAAAAAATTAAACACAATGGTGTTCGTGGTACAGCTTTAAATTGGTTCGAGAGTTACTTACATGACAGAGTGCAATATGTTTATATTAATAATAAATCCTCCGTTATCAAGTATATTAACATCGGTGTTCCACAAGGGTCTGTGTTAGGGCATTTACTTTTTATTCTATACATAAATGATATACAGTTTGTGAGCAAAATTTTACATGCAATTATTTACGCCGATGATAATGTTGATTTTTTATGTAACACTCTGAGTCTGAGCACTGAGCTCAAAAAGTTTTCTGGTTGGTTTGCATCTAACAAATTGAAAATGAATCTTACCAAAACATGTTGAATGCTTTTTCAACCCAAGAATAAAAATATAAAAATAACTGATATAAATGTATTCATTGGCAATTGCCAAATCCCTTTGGTACATTTAACTAATTTCTTAGGGGTTGCTTTGGATGATAGATTAAGTTGAAAAAATCATATTACTGAGACAGCATGTAAAATATCAAAAGTCATCGGGGCGTTAAATTGTTAAAGAAGGTTTTACCTCACCATATTCTTATTGCTATTTATCGGTCTATGATTGTACCTCATGTGACATACTGTAACATTATTTGGGGTAGTTGTGCGTCAACCCATCTTAATATAATTATAATTTTACAAAAAAGAGCAATACGAATTATTACCGGTTCAGCACGCTTAGCACACACGGATCCTCTATTTGTTAAAGCTAAACAGTTGAAAGTACAAGACATACACAAGTTGCAATTAGCCAGTTTTATGTTTTCGTACTTGCACGGTCTGCTGCCAATGTTTTTTAATGATTGTTTTCCCGTAAATTGTTCTTTTGTACCATACTCTACTAGACAGACCAATCACATTCGAATTCCAAAATATAAGTATGAATTTTCCCGTACCACAATCAAATTCAGTTGTCCTAAATTGTGGAATAGCCTTGGGTCGGATATAAAGAACCGTCATTCCTTATCTAGTTTTAAAGAATATACACTATCGCTCATACAGTTGGAATATGCTTGTTTTACCCCAGTTTATGGAATTATTTGAAAAATAATTTATTCCTAATAGATCTAGATATACATTCTCAGATTTTATTGAATAATAATTTGACAATGTGTGTTTTGCGTGACTGCTAAAGCATGTGTATGCTCCTATGCTTATCAACTAGGGGACCTACGCCCTTAAGTCATACATGACAGTAATGGGGATTAATGCCCCACAAAAGGGCACTTATATAGCATATAGACACGGTTTTGATTCTGGGGCCTCACAGTTACGAGGCCATTGCTTTGTCACTGAACCATGACTGTACGCAGCGGGGACTAGGGTATGGGGCAGTTTCCATAAATTAAAAAAACACAAAGAAAATGCAATAAATTTTCAATAATATATTGCATTTTACCCCGATCCCAAACATAAAAAAATCCTCTGTATGCCCATGCCTTGAGCCATAATGCATGGCCGTCCAGAGGAATTGTTTATGTTGGGGACCGGGGTAAAATGCAATAAATGATTGAAAATTTATTGCATTTTATTTCTTTTATTTTTTTATTTATAGAACCTGTCCCCTACCCTAGCCCCCGCTGTTTGCCCCCCCCCCACATTTTGATACTTCTGTTCTGTTGTGTTATTTGTTTGAATTGACTTTGTATTGTAAATGTTTGTTATCGGGATTTTTATCAGAATGTGAAAATAAAATAAATTGAAATTGAATTGAATTGAATTGAATTAAACTCTTAAATCTTTTTTCCCCCTCCCGCGCGAAGCGCAGACGTTTCATTTAACTATTAGAGAAAGAAGACGATTCATTGTACCGTTCTCGACTCTTAATCCGTGTCTGAATTCATTTTCGCCCATCCCGCGCAAAGCGCGGAAGCTTTCACATTTCATTAAATCATATAATAGACGATTCGTTGTATCGTGCCCTTGGCTGAATTCAGTTTCCTCCCCCCCCCCCCCCTCTCCCACGCGAAGCGCGGAAGCTTTGCCGTTCCATTAAACTATTACGGAAAGAAGACGATTCGTTGTATCGTGTCTATGTCTGAATTCAGTCCCCCCCCCCCTCCCGCGTGAAGCGCGGAAGCTTTGACATTTCATGAAATTATTACTCTTTTAAATCCTTGTCTGAATTCATTTTCGCCCATCCCACGCGAAGCGCGGAAGCGATTCGTTGTACCGTTCTCTACTCTTAATCCTTGGCTGAATTCAGAATCCCCGCTGGGCGCCTTAAAGCTAAACTTTAGTACTGGTAATGCGATTGCATTGTGAAAGAAAAGGTGTGGAAAGGATCAGAAACAGTTGATCATGTAGCATGTAAGTATTGGTGTGCACTGCAAGGTTCTGGAGTCATCAAAATCATAATAAATTTGACCGAGTCTTGGTAAAGTAACAAGCACATACACAGAAAGCTATGTATGGGACAACACGCATGTTGTCGGGGTTGGTACTACCTTGATTCCTTGTCTTTCTATGCTCATTACTCAGCCAGTATACATTTTCTTCCAAAATTGTTTGGCACATGTCATTTATTTGTAATCTTGAACATTCAGTGTAAGTTTCGTTTGATTCTGTGAGAAATAATTTTCTTTTGGAGGTTAGCTTTAACGGTACACGTGCAATGTTACATGATGTACGTATGGAATGTTCGTTCGCAAATCTGTGCATGCACAGCCAGCCCGATGTGGGCGGCATGTTATCTCCCGGCAGTGCTTGTCGCAGTAGCTTCTGGAAAGGAATTTTCTACCAGTGTTACTGTTAGTGGCCACTAAGGCCCATTTGTGACTATAAAAAAAACATAGGCTATTCCTGGCTTTCTAGGAATGTGTCAGTTTGCAACAGAAATGGAGAAACGCGCACTTTGTTGAAAAGATCATGTTATCACGATCATTTATAAATCACTTGTGTGGAATTGAAAATAAGTCATGGTTTTATTTTATTGGGGGGGGGGGGGGCTAGCGCCCCTCAAGCCCCCCCCCCCGCCCCACCAGTACGCCAGTGTTCATATACATGTAGATATAATTTAGGGGTGGCTGTGTGTGAAAAATAGACGGAGTATGGTATGACAGTTGATTAGGAAACATCTTTTGCTGATCGTATGATTGAAAACTACTATCGTTCTCGCTTCATGGAGCTGGTTACAAAATATTCCAATAAATATCTCCCCTATTATGGTTGCTAGGAAGGAAAAGTCCCTAGTAACCAATTATTAACGTTTCTTTGTTTTCTGCCGTTATTAGTTATTGCTCAAATTTGAAACGTGGGAACATGTCATTTTTGTAAATGAAACACACCAGAAATGATATGATATTATATATGCGGGCGCCTCGCCGCCCAATACATAAATAACACTAAATGAATATCAAAGTCATATATTCAGTCACCTCGATGCACAAATATAAAAATATTCGGGCATCTCGTTGTCCAGTATTATCCTGTTCCTAAATGTTCTGAGCGAGTGAAGCTACGAAGCGTGGTAAGAATGCAATTTCGAGATTAACAAATATAAGATATGATCGGGCACCTTGCCCCCTAATAATATCGAAGGATATTTGATCACTTCCTGAAATCATACTGTTTTTAAATCGAGCGAAGAGAACGAGGAAAAAGTGATACCTATTTCTCTTTAATATGTTATTTCTTCATAAATATACATAGCAATCTCTAGTGTTTTGTTTTCACGAGATCGACGTTTATTTCATAATAGATGTTTAGTAAATTTCTCTCCTGTCACACCAAGATCTGTTGAACATTTGAGCAAAAATCCGATAGAAAAATAAGGAAGTTGTACATTTTCGAAATTTTAATAGATCAACACAGACTAGTAGCCCTATGAAGTATCTTGATAGGTCCTCTCCATCAACATTGCTCTTTATTAAAAATTGTTAATTTTCCCTTTCTCTAAAGATTATAATAAATCATAAATGCCCCTTGGAATCAATGCACATAATACTTTACACGACTCTTGTATAAAAATAACACAGCCCGTCATCAGCAACTCTGTTAATTGAATTCATAAAATAAATTCACACACGTGATACCACTCTGTAGGCGCCTTGAGCATCCTAACAGAGTTACTGAAGTAGATGCATTTCCTTCCTCTTTGCAGTCCAGCGAGTACAAATTGAACCCCTTGTACTGGCGACTTGTGTCGTGTTCTGACCAAACGTACCTTCTAGGATACTCTCATCAGCTTGGAGGAGCTAAGGCAATCAAGAAACTCTTGATAAAAGGATGCTCCATTGAAATGAATCTTCCAGGGAAAGTGGTCGTAACACAGCATAGCAACGAAATGTATCTCTGTATCCAGTGCGACGAGAAAATTACCTTTTTGAAGGCTGAAAGCAAGTGAGGTTTTCAGATGTTCTATTTCTCAAAAAGTTATGTTGAGCAATATGAAGAAAATGAACTGTATATGTACATGTATAGGTTATACACCTCTGGAGTCCAGTTGGCGGCATTGTATTGGGGAAAGAAAGACCAGTTACGGAGAAATGCTCATGCTTTAGCCTCATGAGGGTTTTTATGTTCATGTTCAAGCAACTCGAGAGCCCTTTTTGTAATTTCTTTAGTTGAAAAAACATCTATTATCAAAGTATTCTGAACTTTATTGATAATAACTACTAAGCCCCAAAACAATTTCCTTTCCGGGTTTCCCTTTTTCCCGCTTCATGTTTAACAGAGGTCCATGGTAGAATAGTTATAGAAATGATGGGATTTCGTAGTGTGTCTTACTTAGGTAAAGTTTCGATCATTGTAATAAAGAAATTCGTTATTTTACTGAAATGAAGAACAAAAATTTAGAAAGTATCTAGCTTGTTAACCTCATGATATTCTTTATTTAGACGTCAACGCAACAAATGGGTAGAAGCCATACGCAATGCCATGAAAGAACCAATTTACCATTCGTCGATGGTTTCGATGACAAGTACAGATTCGTCTGATTCCTTCGATGTCCCCCGAGGCCGAGATCAACGACAACCAAGCAGTGTCCACAGCACAGTGGACACTGAACCTCGCCCTGGAGCCGACTGGAAAAGAACCAACACAACTCCCGCTGGTCAATTCGAGATGACGAATCGAACTTCTTTATTATCCATCGCTTCAAGTGCCAATGCTTTGGCAATACAAAATCGAAGATCCCAAGAAATGGTGATGAATTGAACTTTTCTGATTCTCTTTTTAAAATAATGATAAAGAATTTCCTAGATAAATTGTCAATCATGTCAATAGGCCTTGAAATATTAAAATGTACATAATGAAAGAAGCAAGTAGGAATCGTATTGTAGGCTTAAATGTTTTTGTTTGTTTGCTTTTTATTTTTTATTTTGTATTGTACTTCATTGTCCACATTGTCAAGTTTTTTCTCTCTCTTCTATGGGCTATGGGAAACATAATTAATAAAAGAAGAACGAGAAACGAGGAATCGATCAATCTCCTTTCGCTGAATAGTGGTTCTTGTTTAACATGCAGCATTTCAATCTGTTTTGGAAAGCTGACAATTGCTTTTCTTAAAGCTTCTTCAAACCTTCAAAACAAAGAATTCACCAGCATGTATATGTCGTTTCTGCAGGCTAGCGCTAAAGTACTTCAGTCGCAACAGTCGGGTATACTCTCACTCAACTCAGCTGACAGAATGCGAAGTTTGTCCCACGGCAAACTGAATGAACCGGCAATTTACGCCGAAGACGCTAAGTATAGTGGGTTAGAAGGAATCGATGACTACGAACATGTTGAAGTTCCACCCTCGAAACGTCTTTCCTCATCGACGAGTAAGAGTACTAGTCAGCCAAATTTGCGTGTCCAGGATCCCGTCCCTAGTAAGCTGTATACCCAGAAATCCCGTTACAGACGATCCGGGACTGAAACCAAAGCCTTCAATCAGGCTGAAAGCCCTTGTGACGTCGAAGAATCCAGTTATGAAGAGATTGATGATGATAAAGAAGAATACCCAATACATCCCCCTCCCTCTCCCCCTGGCATGCCTGCTAAAAACGTCTATATGACAGATAACGATGATCAGTCCTCTGTGTCCCGTGTGAACAATCTTGGTCTCGAGAGTGGAGGGAATGTCAACGAAGATATATATGAAGTCGAAGACACTATTGCACAGTTTGCACCAGAACTGCCCAAGCGAGATTACCAGAACCTGACGATTGTGGTTCAGGAAGGACTGGTGAAGAAAACATCTAGCAAGAAGACACGTACGCCCCAATCGCCCAAAGTTCCCATAGATCAAATAGACTCTATTGAGAGGGAGAAGACAGTTTGCTTGGAAACACAGTTTCAGAGGGATCTTGAGCCGATGAGGGATGAAGCAAATGATGACAACGAGAAAGAACTGCCAGTGAAAACGAACAGTTTAGCCCAAAATGGCGAGTCTCTCCTTGCCTATATTCAGTGAGTATTCCCTCCATCAATCTGGGTTGAATGATTACGTAATTTGACTAGATCCCGGTTTAAATCAGTTGAAATGCCACCATTATTTTGTTCATTCCACGGGCGGATCTAACTTTTTGCTAGGGGGGGGGGTGGTGTTCGACCCAGTGGCGGATCCAGGATTTTCCAAGAGAGGTGGCCCGAAATTTGTAAATCGCGCCGACCAATATTCCGCTCAGGGGAGGGGGGAGGCACTAATTTTTTCTTCAGTTTGCAAATCATGTCGGTTTGAAGTTTTGTTCTTTAATAGTCACAAAGATTATACAAGTTTAAGGGACGATTTAGTTGAACCAAGATAATCAAATACACAATGTCAGTTTTAAACATTCAGGTTCTTAGTCCGGGAGAGGTTTGTGGTAAATAAGTCAAACCCGAAATTACAGGACATTGTTTCATCATTTTAGGTAATACAAAGATCTCTAAGTTGTACTTTTTATCGTATAATTCTGGAATACAGGAGATTTCGGAGTGAGCTATTTAAAGAAGATGGTTTCATTGTCGAAGTAGACAAAATTGATCTATCACCTGAATCCATAAAGCTGGTGTGTGTTCATGACTGCATCTGGTGAGCAGATTTTACTAATATATTATTGATACATTAACAGCGACATTTGACAAAATGAATGTTGTAACTCTGAATCGTTGTCATTTTTAATGATTTTTGTATAATGTCTAACAAACAAAAATTAAAAAAAAATCGAATGATGGTCATTGGCATAATGAAAAGTCACCTTTGCTTCTGTAGATAGATTGTGATATTGGTGATTATATCGATCTTGACATTAAAGTAAAGCCTGCCTATGTTTTTGTTTAAACAACTTCAACAATTGTTAAAAGATGTAGCCAGTTCATCGAATTTGTAGGGTAACTAGTGGTTGAGGTACAACGTCAAGCCGAGGGCTGAAGTTAGGAAGAAGCGAGATCGTATGTACATGCGCATGGGAATAATAAAGGTAATTTGTACAAAGTTATTTTAAAATCAAACAAGACGAATGCCGGAAACGTGCACATGAAAGTTAATCATTATTAATTTATTCACAAATATTCTTCTCATTAGGAAAAACAATCACCTCCATGCAATGAATTTGGAAAGGATTATTCAAAAAATGCACTATATGGGACTTCTCCGTGTTAAAACGATCTGTGGATATTTGGGGTGATTTTTATCGTGTGCTAACTATGAACTGGTCTATTCGGTTAGTGTTAAAAAATTCATTATTTATATTTTGCTTTAAAAAAAAAATCTTTAACCTAAATAGCATCGCTGCACTCCCGAATGCCAAATTGCACTCCTTGTTGCACGTCGATGACGTCATAGTGAAAGTGAATCAACAAACGCTTCCCTCTATAGACTTCTGCTACACACTCTTTAGAACAACAGACGAAAATAAGGTAAGGTCCGAGTACATTCCTAAAAAATCCCGACCTTCTCATCGATGACGTTCCGTGACTCTATAAAACAAAAAACAGACAAAAAATAAACAAAAGCCCTTTGTTTAGGACAGCTTTTTCGTATTATTAACCTTCATTCAATATTGTGTCAAAATCCTGCGTTGGTGCAATTCTTGAACTTGAAGTTAGGAAGAAAAAACACATCTGTGATAGTTTGTAGTTTGATCAAAATTCATTATTTGTATTTTGCTTTAAAAAAAAATGTTTGATCTAAATAGCATCGCTGCACTCCCGAATGCTAAACTGCACTCCTTGTTGCACATCGATGATATCATAGTGAAAGTAAATCGACAAACGCTTCCCTCTATAGATTTATGCTACACACTCTTTAGAACAACAGACGAAAATAAGGTAAGGTCGTAGTATTTTCTTAAGAAATCCCGACCTTCTCATTGATGACTTTCTGTGTCTCTGTAGTGGTACGCTGATTTGGGCAACACATTGACCTAAAGGGGACACTAGAGCCATAGAAGAGCCGGGTTGGGTTGATTAATTGTACGGTTATTAGTTTGACTTGATATACATCTAAAACTTAAATAGCATTAATTATGTTTCAAATAGCATGCCGGGAACGGCAAACAGCCCCTGGTCTTGAATTCCTGTATTAGATTAAAGTGTTCATTTCGATAAGCACGTTGAAAATGAATTCCTGCATTAAGATGTACAGGTGTTCATTTCCGATAAACACGTGAGACAATAAGAAGAGAAGGACTCCTCCCATTTTTGTCGGTGACTAGTTCAAGTCACTCTCATCTATTATGCTTTGTCATTGGTTATAATTAATTAAATGTATAACTCCTCTCTTAATTGGTCAGATGACCTGAGGGTAATTTTGTATATCCCATATTGTAATTGGTTGTCTTCGTAAGGGTCCTCCTGGTTGGCTAGTAATATCATGTGATATCTAAGCCTCTTCGGGTGCCGGAGTATTTAAATGCCATGTTTAGGATGTGCTGCTAGTTTTACTGAGTATAGGGCCGCCAAGCCTCTGAGAGCTTATTTGAAATGTTCTAAAATAACTAATCTTCGTTTGTAACTACTGGAGCTTCGGCTGACTATTATAATTAATAAAGTGGACTTCAACTGTATATCTGAGCTTCTCTCGTTTTCATTTTGATTCTAAACTTGTCGTCACCGACCCATTAACGGGCTCATTACATCTCTATAAAACAATAAACAAACAAATTAATAAATAAAAGCACTTTGTTTAGGACAGCTCTTTATTTATTTCATTCAACATTGTATCAAAACCTGTTTTCTTGCAAATCTTGCAGAACGTCTGTGATGGTTTTTATTTTGATACTCATGGGCGCCAAGTGTCAAAATATCCCCCCATAAAAGAGTAATTTAAGTAATTTTATGTTCACGTCAATATGGAATCATTATCTTTATTAATTTTTTAACCTGATCGCAAAGACTTTCGAGAAAAAAAATTCCAGGACGCGCAATGCCAATAGCCTATATTGTGTTTCCCATAGTGATTATGTACGGATTCTGTTAAATGTAATTGCCATGTTCGCATATTCTTGTATTGTAATAGATAACTGACAACGCTATTTGTTAATGCCTTAATTATCTTGACTATTGAATTTCATTAACACTTTGGTTGCTTTCTTCGCCTCTCTGCACGGTTGCTCCCTTGTCATTGGTGCAATTTTGCACAATAGGCACCAATGGACGAAAGGATTGCTTTTTGTAACTAAGACTATTACTTTACAAAATTACTTAATATTGCACTGGAAACAGTTAAGTAATCTCGAAGCCTTAGGTACATTACAAATACAAAGTGGCACAGGGAGATTATTTGCGTTGCATATGACAGAAATATGTTATTTGTGTTGCATAAAACAGAAATATGTAATTGAATTACCAGAAACTAATATTTTTTCGTCTTAAAATTCAATTTCGTAATACAGGTACAGCTCTATATCAAAAGGGTGATGCATGGCATCATGTGTCACGTGATCATGTCAGCCAATGGGGACGTCGATTCTCTGGGTCTCGAATTCGGGAACAAAATTCAAGGCAATGAGGTACTTGTCTCTTCAACTTGAGATATTTTAAATCGCATCCTAACATGACTTCTTTGTGCATAATAAATTCATTAATGAACTTAAAACGGCTTAATAAAACAATATAGGGCCTATTGTATAGACCGACCAATTGTAAGTTACCCGACTATTACATTTCTTCGAAAGTTTCTATTAAGTGAGCGGGATAAAATATGCATGTTTGTCGGGAACAATTTCTGAGGGGAGGGGATGAAATGAATCTGGCTCATTGCTTTCGATGTTTTACCACATAGATAATAATTACAACCCCCCCCCCCCCCCGCCCTTCAGGTTACAGCTATGCAGAGTGAAGGACTCGTTGCGAAGAGTGGTAGCCCTTATCGGCCACGGGCCCCCGGTGTCATCAAGGTTGGAACGCTGGTAAATTGGGGCTTAGTTGAGATAAACCGAGTACCCGTCTCTTTCGACAGCTCACCAGCAGACGTACGTTTTTTATATTCTGAATTATTTTCTTCTTATATTCAATTACACAATAGTTTCTTTCACACACAATTCACAGCTTAAAGATAATTGTATCTATGGTATAGATTGTGGCTAAAAATTGTATGAATATAGTTTAGTCACAAAGTGTTTCACTTATTTGATATAAAGCCTATTAAGTTCAATATTTCGATGTACAAACCATATTTTCCAATGAATGAAAGTGACTGCCAGTGGAAATCTGAAAATAACTCTAGATAAGGGATTATTACACCTATTGTCTTTCTTCATCTTTTTCTTCTTCTTTTTCCTTCTATATATATTTTTTTTCTTCAGTTTCTTTTTCTTCTTCATTTTCTTCCTCTTTTTCTTCTTCCTTTCTTTTTTTCTTCTTTATTTTCTTCTCCTTTTCTACTTTTTCTTTTTTTGTATTATTATTATCATCATATTCATCAGCTTCATATCATCATAATTATCATCATCATATCATCATTACTATTGTTATCTTTTTTATCATCAACATCACCAATATCTTGAATATTA
The DNA here is from genome assembly GCA_035222895.1 of Strongylocentrotus droebachiensis. NCBI lineage: Eukaryota > Metazoa > Echinodermata > Echinoidea > Camarodonta > Strongylocentrotidae > Strongylocentrotus > Strongylocentrotus droebachiensis. The sequence continues at coordinate 661,718 of JAVYIG010000024.1, forward strand.
CTATCATAACTGTTTCTATTCAATTGTAGGTACGGAATCAAATTCAGCAGGCAGGGATCGAGCTAGCTCTTGTTTTCATTCCGATGGACCTCATAAACGTCTTTAAGGAAGGGTTGTGTGGAGAACGCACTGATCAGACATCTACATGAGAAGGCACATGTTGAGCTATTTACACGACGATTTACAAGCCATAAACCGAGTATAGCGTCTCAATTGTGAATTTACGGGGGCAAGGGGCATCTTACTTCCCCGATATAATTAACTATTAATGCTGGCTACGCCCAAGTCCCTGAAATGATTGTAAAAAAAATAGACAAACGTTGGTGGTTTTCAGTATCTCACATGATGTGTTTTTTTATTTAAACCTCAATATATATTGAATTATTCCTTCACTTACCAAGTTCTGTCATTTGTAATTTATTTAAGTATGTGAAAAATTTTGTCTTGATTTATTTTTATCGAGAATGTGACAAAATAAAACTTATTTCTGAAAGTATTCAACAAAGTATTTCAATCAATCCACCTTTTATCATTGAGTTACAAAAAACACAAATGAGATCAAATTTACAAGGGGTATAACTGATTTCAGTTGCTAACAATATGTATATACATTTGATTAAATGAACTTAGTATATCATACCCTACTACGTATGGACGTGTGGGCCTACTATTATGGTTAAGCTATTTCATAAAATGGTATGTAACCTTTTTTCCAGTACATTGTTATTTTTTTTTCTTTTATCATTTGGGTTCAATAACTATATGAGAATCAAATTCTAAATGTACTTCGTGAGCTTTTAAGAAACACTTGGTGATATATTTTATATAAAGTTATTATTAACATATAGACATCAATTGACGTCATGTATTTGCATATTACCCGAAATGTTTAGATTATTAATGGCAACACTTTATCTTATCCTGCCGTGTTTTGTTTGTGTAGCTGGGTAAAATAAGTATGAATAGTTCTAACATCACTAACATTACTATTTTCATAATAATGGGTGCATCATAATTCCGAGTGCTTTTTTTGTTACTTGGCATCGTTTCACAAGATTGTCGCAAGTACACGTTCACTAACAACCCATTGAAAGGAGTGTATAATTAACACACGTTTCAATGGAATGCTGGCGAACTAGTTCTTCTCGTGTTTACTTCTATCTTGTAATAACAGGGACTTCCTCGACAGAACCTTACGGTTTTATTTACAGTTTCCCCAATTCATGTTATTGATTTACTTTGTATAATTCTGGTATATTTGTAGACATGTTTCCATTTTTGTGTGTTCTCTGTTTCCTATATTGTATATAATCTGTATTTCATACTTTCATTAAAAAAAAATTGTTAAGGATTTGAATTAAAAAAAACTTGAAACTATATCGAGACCAAAATATGACTCCAACCGTTGCTATTACTTCAACAGTACTATTTACTATATAGAAAAAGAGACCGTTCTATATCATCATAATTATGACTAATATAAAGTCCTACATACGTTTAATTACAATTTGATGTCTTTTGGTTTCAACATTAGATTACATAATGATTAATATCCGTAAAGTTGAATGAACACTAAATTGCCCCCAAAATGATAACAATGATTTACATAACACAGTTCAGTTGGGTTCAGTCAGGGTCCAGTTCAGTTTATTCGACTCAAAAGCAAACCTAAAAATACATGATAAATATGTTCCTTACAAAGGCATATTGACAAGGCTAAATACAAGTACAAATCTTAACAACAAAATGGAAAGCAAGTCGAAGGACTTTTAAAAACGGCTAAAATTGTAAGCAAAGACCAATAAAACACAAATAACATCAAATCAAGGAGCCTTAAGAATTTCAGTTGTTAACTATATACATGTATATATATATTTGATTAAATGAACTTAGTATATCAAACCATCACTATTATATGGACGTGTGGGCCTATCATTACGGTAAATCGACTTTATATAATGGTATGTAATGTTTCTTCAGTAGATTCTTTATTTTTTCTCTTTTACAGTTGGGTTCAATAACTATTTTGAAAATATATACAATCGATGATGATTAACCTGTACGTGTTCTCCGTGAGCCATTGATACAATTACTGTAATGTGCCATATAAACTTAGTATTTACATGTAGAAATTCTTAATGACGTTGTAATGTGTTTGCATATTTACTGAAATGTTTAGATTATATTATCCCGTCGTGTTTTGTTAGTGCAACTGGGTATAATAATTATGAACAGTTTTAATATCACTAACATTACTAATATCATTATCATATTTCGGAGCATCAGAATTCCTAATTTTGTTTTTGTTACTTGGAATCGTTTCACAAGATTGTCGCAAGTACAAGTTCACCAACAACACATTGAAACGGTAGTATAATTAATACACGTTTCAATGGGATGTTGGCGAACTAGTTCTTATGACGGTTTCGTGAAACCGTACCCTATTGTTTATATCGAGAACTAATTATAACTCCAACTGTTACTATGACTCCAACATCCCAATAAACAAAATCACGTGAAAATCACGTCAATATCAAGTTATCGACTTGGGGAGAGTTACGTTCTTTAAAGACCTGACATTTACGTAAATGTGTTAATACGTTTATTGCACTAGGTCACTTAAAACACACGTACACTAAATCACGCAATTGTCACTGAAATATCACCATTATAATAACGTGATTATCCCTACCTTGGAGACTATGGTTTGTAAACCTAATACTCCCGTGTTTGTTTGGCTATGGAATTACATCTTCATAAAACGAAATTATCGCGTCACAAAAACACGTGAAGCGTTAGTGATAGTTTTAGTTAAAATATCTGCGTGAAATTCACGTGAATATAACGAGGCTGACTTGAGATGAATCATGTTCTTCATTCACGTGAAATTTACGTTGAAGAGGAAATATGTTACTGTAACCCGCGTTCAACCCAATAATTACGCAAATGTTACACAATAAATGAACCAAAATAATGACGGTCTCATCCCGTTTCTGAACATCGTGTTTGGATCTTCCATAATTACGTCCAGGCGCGTCCAGTTTGGGATTAGAGGGGGTTGGGGGGGGGTGCAAACATCCCAGAAGAGAAAGCTAGTTGCCACTGGTTCAGTTGATGAACCAGTTAATGCCAACTGGTTACGCTGGAAATTGAAATGGGCTAAATGATCCAGTTGATCCAGGCCAGTTAGAATTCCACTGGTCTAGCTGAGCCATTAGAACCATTTGGTAAAACTTCCAACCAGTTGAACGGCAACAGCACTTCAATAATGGTACGTCTGTATTTCCAATGTAAAGGCATTGGTAATAAGTAGACTTACATAATTTAATTAATCGAATTTTTTTCATATACTTGTATTTTATTGAAAGTATTTTAGTTCATGGTTAATGTTTCCCTTATTCATGTTTAATGAAATGAAATTTATACGAAGTAGCGAAATGTCCTAATAATTGGTAATTTATATTTGTAGTATTTTCGAAATGAATTGCATATAACTAAATCATCAGTAATTAAGAAATATGCTGTAAATTCAGATAAATTGTTTTAAAAAAAAACAGATCTGCACGCACTATATTCAATATGCAAATTAATTTGTGTCAGCTGGTTCAACTGGAACTATGCCAATAGTCAGTCATCAACTGGTGCAAATGGGAATATGCACACAGACCAGTTATCAACTGGTGAAAATAGAAATATGCCAACAGTCACGGGATTATCACCACAGAACTTAAATGGTAACTGTAAAACCATCAAGACACCTAAGAATAACCCATCTTTCACACCTGGAAATCACGGAATGCCCAGCTTATATTAATAATCCGTTTGAGTCACGAGATCATCACCGCGGAACTGCTGGCAACTTTGACTACCATTTAAATAGGTGTTTTAAGACACCTAATAATTACTAACTTTTCAAACCTAAAAATCACGGATGCTCAGCTTAGATTAATAATCCGTTTGAGTCACGAGATCATCACCGCGGAACTGCTGGCAACTTTGACTACCATTTAAAAAGGTGTTTTAAGACACCTAATATTTACTAATTTGTCACACCTAAATATCACGGATTCACAGCTTAGATTAGTAATCAGTTTTAGCCACGTGATCATCACCAAGAAAGTTATGGTAACTTTGAAACCATTTAAAAAGGTGTTTTAAGACACCTAATAATTACTAATTTTTCACACTTAAAAATCACGGATGCCCAGCTAGATTAATAATCCGTTTGAGTCACGAGATCACCACCGCGGAACTTATGGCAACTTTGACTACCATTTAAAAAGGTGTTTTAAGACACCTAATAATTACTAATTTTTCACACCTAAATATCACGGATTCACAACTTAGATATGTAATCAGTTTTAGCCACGTGATCATCACCAAGAAAGTTATGGTATCTTTAAAACCATTTATAAAGGTGTTTTAAGACACCTAATAATTACTAATTTTTCACACCTAAATATCACGGATTCACAGCTTAGATTAGTAATCAGTTTTAGCCACGTGATCATAACCAAGAAAGTTATGGTAACTTTGAAACCATTTAAAGAGGTGTGTAAGACACCTCAGAATTACTAATTTAATATAACCAGAGATTCACGGACAGAACAATAAGACGATTAGCCGGTGTAAGTAACGTGATTATTACCATCAACCTTGGATAACCTGTGAAACCAATCGATAAAGGTGCTTAAAAGACCAAATAATTACTTATCTAGCACCACCATCGGTTAACGGACAAAAAACTCGTTGCTTGGTCAAGTGGTTATTTGGTCATAAACACGTGATTTACAGAGGTAAGTGGAATCACGTTACTCCAGTCGCGTGATAAATTGGTGGTTTTTAGGTTAGATGAAAACGTGAACAGGAGTACCCTTTTTGTTTAAATGAAGGCACGTGTCGATAACGATTACATCTAGTTCAAAAGGCACCATAGTATAAAATCACTTAAAATACACTCCCAAAAGAGGCTACTTTTTAGTGTTCTGTTTATTGGGATTACTCCTTAATTTATAGAAAAGGGGCGGATCTGTAAGATCACATGACTCATATAAAGTCCTACAAACAAGAAATTACAATTTGACGTCATTTGATTTATTTGTTCCCTTAGTCTGATTCAATTACATAATTATTAATATTCGTTAAAAAGTTAAAATGATAATGTATTGCCATAAAATAATAAAAATCAGTTACATTATACAGTTCAGTTCGGTTAAGTTCAGTTAATTCTATTCAAAAGCAAACATTAAACAAAAAGTAAATATGTTCGTTTCATAGGCATATTAATAATAATAATATTATTATTTAGCTTTTATATAGCGCTTAATACAAATGTCTCTATAAGCGCTTTACAATGACGCTCAAAAACTGTTTGACCAACAATGACAACTGGGCAAACTCCACTTGGTAAATGAAAATTGGGCATAGGTTGGGTTAATCTTTCCCAACATTTTGCTGCCTGCATTTTCCCAGCATGTCTCGAAAGATTAATGCATACATAATGGACGGCCAGCACTGGGTAAATTAAAATTGGGCGTAAATAAACATACAACTGGCGAAAACTTCCCCAACCCTTTACTGTATGCATTTACACATCGTGAAAAAACGGGTAAATACAAATTGGCATCTTTAAACCTACAACTGGGTGAATTTTGCCAAATGTGTTGGCCTATTTTTTGCATTTACCCAAAATGAGTTTCCTGGATAACCGGCACTTGTTAAATGAAAATTGGGCGTATTCAATCAAACAACATTAGGTAAAACGTTCTCAACTTTGAATAGTAATAAAGGATAAGTCCACTCGAAACATAACTTACTTTCAATAAAAGCAGAAAAATCAGACAAACCAATCAAAAAAGTTTGAGCAAAATCGGATAACTAATAGGAAAGTTATGAATTTTTTGGAAAAGTATGTAAAACTATGGAACAGTGAGAATCACAACACAAATTGCCAAGATGGTTATCAATTTGTGACGTCATGTCCTCACTATTTATCAATTGCTCTATATGGTTTAATCCGATTATTTCATTTTTTATTCCCCAAAACTTGATTTTCCCATGCCTTATATGATTTGTATCATATTGCGTGCATGACATTTCACAAAATCTTTTATGAACTATGAAGAATTTATACTATTTTCTAAATATTGTATACTCATAATTATTGATTTTTATATAAATATTTTTCCATGATTTAACTGAAAAAAATTACTATAGTATTAATGACTGCTTTGAGAGAAATAGTTGTTTTTATACGCTCAAGGGAAGGTTACAATTGTGCTATCTATTGCCCGAGGCGTGCCGAGGGCAATAGCACAATTGTAACCTTCCCGAGAGCGTATAAAAAACAACCATTTCTCGAATATCAAAGCAGTCATTAATACTTTTATATACCGAAGAGTCAACTTACCAATCAACTGGTAGAACAGGTACTCAGGTAGAACTCAGAACTCCGTAGAAAATAACTCAACAGTAGAACCGTAGAAAATAACTCAACCGTAGAACCGTAGAAAATAAACCGTAGAACCGTAGAAAATAACTCAACCGTAGAACCGTAGAAAATAACTCAACCGTAGAACCGTAGAAAATAACTCAACCGTAGAAAATAACTCTATTTGTTAAAAATGTTTACCGTACAATTGTGAAAATTATATGTGGGGGCTTGAACCTGCTGACTAGTAGAAACATGGGCATGGCTACTTGTGGTGATGTTGCATGTGCGTGGGAAGTTCTCTGGGTTACAATTTCCGATCAAAATTCACATTTCACTCACTTCTGACACCATGTGGAATAACTTCAAAATTATTCATCCCTAAAATATCAAATGGTAAGACCGAAATGCCTATACATAAGAATCCAGGAGACCCGTCAGTGTGGCATAATTGCTCACTATGCATATTTAAACTACTTTTAAAAACAAATGCAACACAAAGGGAATAACTCATTCCCAAATCTATGCGATACAAAATAAATCACCACTGACTGAGCCTTGTCTAATGCACTATTGTAAGAAAGAAAACCTACAAAATTTACCTTCGTGTCAAGTACAAAATAGCTGCACCACATTTTTGGTCCATAAACATGGTGTCAGAAGTGAGTGAAATGTGATTTTAGATCGGAAATTGTGCCGATATCTACAGCTTGGTGTGATGCGCTACTGAGTACTGCGCCGATTCCTATGTGTGGGACCGGACTGTGATTGTAAACGGCGGAGAGTCTGCAGCTGTGATAAGTATAAAGTCATACCGATTGTCGTATTGAACTATGAATCAATCAAGTCTCTCATTTGATCATCATCAAGAAGCTGAAATCTTGGGAGCGTTTCTAATTCAGCCATTTTGGCCTAGTACAGACGGTCGTCTGCGCTGCTGGCAGCTACTAGGGAGTCGGGCTAACTCGCCCCACTGGACATCTCGCCCCAGCGAGATATCCCGACATGATTTTTAGATCGAGAGATACCAGTAGTCTGCTAATTAACGGCCAGGACGAAAGAATGTGTACAAATATCAGCCATATCGTCTAAAATGTACAATGAGCACAAACAGATACACATTGGTATCTCTCGATCGATGAATCGTGTCGGGACACTTCGACCCAGTCTTTGATGCTGGGACGAGATGTCCCGTGGGGCGAGTTAGCCCGGATTCAAATTGGTAAAATATAGCGACCAATTATTCGCACACGTACGGTATCCTCGATCGCTCAAACCATTTTTTAACATGTAAACCTATGGGGTAACCATGGAGACTGACCTATTTTCCCAATAACCATGGTTATGGGGAAAATAGGTCTGTTTTTTTACAGGAACAGTTAAAGTTTATGAATGCAATTTCGACCAATCAGATTGCAGAATTACTTAAGTGAGGTATATAACCTATATTAGTGCATCCACACGAAAACATATTACTATTAATCTAACATGGATGTTGGTGTGAAGAAATAAGATTCATAAGGAGAAAATAGGAAATTTATATCATCAATAATTAGTGGACAGTGAGGACATGACGTCACAGACTCATGAATGAGTTGCCAATTTGTCTAGTGATTTTCAAATTTGTAAATGTCATTAAAAATTCATAACTTTCTTATCAGTTATCCGATTTTGCTCAGACTTTTTTTGATCGGTTAGTCTGATGTTTCTGCTTCTATTGAAAAAGAGTTATTTTTTGCGTGGACTTAGGCTTTAAGGATAAACCAAACCCTCTTTATGTTTATGAGAAACCAATTGAAACGGTCATCACTATACGAAAACAAAATATATTTGTCTCTGCTGCGAGATGTTGAACATCGAACAATAGGGACTTTTAGATTTGCGTGATCTGATACGTGTGACGTCCATTCGAGGCAGTGCATTAAAAGGACGTCGACCGTAGCAATCCACATTGTCTTCGTGCGAATCTAAAAGTCCCTAGTATCTGAATTCCTTAGACGGTCGGCAGCGTCCCCAGTTGATGGTGAATACCACCAGCATTGTCGCCAAGTTTGGTTTTTCTGCAATGCGTTATGTGGCATAGGGTATGAAGCAGCAACTATAAGACCTATAGGGCATTTTTGGCAACATACTACTCACATCTCTGATTTTCTTTTTGTGAAAGAGCGCCATCTACTGTTCGTATTCGAAAATTTGATATTCAGGTGATAACGGTATGGTAGGGATAGGTATCACTGACCTCTACCATCATTCATTGCATTTCTCCCAGTCCCCAACAGGACAAGTTCCTCTGGAAGGTCATGCATTATGGGTTAAGGCATGCCCACTTATAAGATTTTTTATGTAGGGGGTCGGGGCAAAATGCAATGAATTATTGCAAATTTATTGCATTAAAAAAAAAAAAAATTGTGGAGGCGTCGACGTACCCTAACGCCCGCTGCGTACAGTCATGATTCATTGGCTAAGCAATGGCCTCGTTACTGTGAGCCCCCACGATTAAAACCGTGTCGATGTGCTATATTAATTAGTGCCCTTTAATGAGGCATTAATCCCAATTACTGTCAGTTATGACTTAAGGACGTAGGTCCACTTGTTGATTAGCATAGTAGCACACACATGCTTTAGCAGTCACGCAAAACAAACTCTCCCCAATTGTCATTCAACAAAATCAGAGAATGTATACTATTATCTAGATATATTAGGAATAAATCATTGTCAAAACCATTCAATAAATTGGGGTTAAAATAATTATTCCACCATTATGACCAACAGTGCAAGTAACGAGGTTAAAACAATATGCTCAAAGTGACAATTTTCAGGCTTTTGACTGACTGAAGGCGATCTTAGCCCACTATTTCAGGCTTTTCATGCTTGTTTACATGTATTGTTATGGAGATCCAAACTTTGGGTCCTCCTTTAATGCTAAAGAGGAGAACCATACTGCTTTTTTCAGGAGGCTGGCTTTATCCATATATTTAAATCATCTTCACGACTCTTTCCATTAATATAAACCCTTTGGAGGTTAATGTGCGTAATGAGAGCATAATCCCATTTTCATTTCTCTATTTGGTGATTAACGAAATAATCTGTAGGGATTAGATTAATCTATAAGAACAACTTCGTCATCATCATCATCACCATCATCAATAGCATGCATCATCATCATCGATATCATGCACCATCAGTGGCGGATCCACTCCCCTGGAGAAAAACAGGTAAAAACACGTTAATTTTATCTTTATTTGTAGAAATGGGCCCCTCAAAGGGGGGGGGGGTGCGATTTTAAAAATTTCGAGGACAAAAACAAAAATTAGTGCTCCTTACCCCCCGCTTATTCTTCGGCTGGCTGTTTCGCCGCTAAATATTTTCTCACGAATTGGGCCCCCTCCCCTACCCCCGGCTGGATCCGCCCCTGTTCACCATTACCATCATCATCAACACCGTGATTATGTATCATCATAGTCATCCCCATCATCATCATTACCAATATCATCTCCATTATCATCATCATCATCATCATTCTTATGTTTTCTTATAGGGTGCTAGCATATTCGAAAAGGTACTAATTTCCACCCAAGAAAATATCCATATCGTTTTAAAAGCCTTATGAATTATTTACATTTTAATCAATATTTCGATTCTGCCGCGTATATGCTAGCTCGCAGGTCTAGTAAGTGATAAAAAGGAGAGAGAGAGAGAGGAGGGAGAGAGAGAGAGGAGGGAGAGAGAGAGAGAGGGGGTGGGAGGGAGAGAAAGAGAGAGAGAGAGAGAGAGAGAGCTATGGGGGATTGGAGAGATAATGACATAAATGTATATACGGAGAGAGAGAGAGAGAGAGAGAGAAACTCACACACATGGCGGGCTGAAAAGCATGTATGCGCTGTTTCTCCATTTCCTTTAATGCGTTTAGGGGTTTCTTTTCGGTCCTCAACTCGTACACAACACTATCCCATAGACATTACTTCTTTGGCCATCGAAAACAATGTTTACCTTTTTTCCTTCCCCTCTCTCTTATACCCGATTCACACCCTCCCCCCACCCACAGTCCCCTTGGCGGATTTGTAATTGTTACGCCAAATATCTGCACAATAAAATCACATACAACATCAATTCTACAGGGTGAGTCAGAAAGAATGTCCCACTTTTTAAAAGTTGTATTGTTTGAAGTATGAATATTTAATTAGGGGTTTAATGATATGTCTTGATAGAGTTATCTTCCCAGTAAAGTTAGGTACCATTTTCATTTGAATCCCTTCACGCATGACTGAACATCAGACAATCTTTACAAGACTGCCAGATTTCACTTGCGCCAACTTACTGGGTGAGGAATAAAACAGTGCATTGAACAAAGACAGGCAGACAGACACATACACACACGCACACACACACACACACACACACAAACATACACACACACATGCACACGCACGCACACACACATACTTGCACACACACGCACACGCACATAGGCACACACTCACACACAAATACCGCAAACGTCGGTTTATAAAAAACACAAACAATTTGGGTATTTTTTGAGGTAGTTTATTTTTGGTAGTGAATGTGTACTAAAGGTAAAAATCAATGCTTAAAGTCACTGAGTAGTCAGCTCTCATGGGGAATTCCACACCGTTCGGGTGTTTACCCAATAACAGGTGTTGTCAATCACCAGGGTTAGCCTTGAGCTTTATGACCATTAGACCTTATGTAATGCTTTGCTTTTCCTTCGCCCGAAGAATCTTCGAGCATGCTCCGAGCATGCTCGAGAGACTAGGGGATAATTCTTGACGGGCCAACGGGTTTGCTGTGTGCAGATTTGTACTCCCATTAATGGTATTTCCACCAAATCTGGGGTCAGCGAATTATGGCCTTCTGCACATGAAAACTGACTACCCACTCCCTTTAATCAGAAAAGAAAAAAGAAAAAAAATCTGAGACATTTGTAACCGTGTGTGTTGTCTGTGTTTGTGTGTGTGTGTGTGTGTGTGTGCGTGCATGTGTGTCTGTCTGCCTGTCTTTGTTCAATGCACTGTTTTATTCATCACCCAGTAAGTTGGCGCAAGTGAAATCTGGCAGTCTTGTAAAGATTGTCTGATATTCAGTCATGCGTGAGCGGATTCAAATGAAAATGGTACCTAAATGTACTGGGAGGATAACTCTATCAAGACATATCATTAAATCCCTAATTAAATATTCATACTTCAAACAATACAACTTTTAAAAAGTGGGACATTCTTTCTGACTCACCCTGTACATGCATTGTCAATAGCTAGGATAAGCGTCATGCATGACAGTCTGATCAAAGGTTGCTCTTTTAGTTGAGAAAAGAAACCCAACATCCAAAATAAAAAAATAATTCCCGAATTCTTATTGTGTCCTCCTGCATTGGACCGCAATGACATAGGATGCCATAAATAGTAACATCCAAAGGGATATTTCACATATGTCTCTAGCTTCTATTTTGGACGTCTACAATTTACAGTTGTGTCCTGGCATTGCGGGATCTCGTGGTGTTTAAAGTTTGTGGCTAACGAACAAGTTTGTTGAATCTAACATCTCATCGATCGAAACCAGGTTTGTTCCAAAAGAAGTTTTGAAGAGGAACAATTCAGACCAATATACATTACGGTAAGTTCGCACGTATTCATCCAGATATCTGTAGCAAGTTGTTTATATCATTTCCTTATTCAAGAAAAGTAGGACACATACGGAGTACTTGCATACATTGTATGTATAGTATCAGTCGAGCCAGAATGCTTATTGTTTAGGGTGTAATTACGTCATCATTCACCAAATAGTCCTCGATGTTACAGTTACCGCTGTTATTTAATAATAATGATAATAATACGAAAAATTTATATAGCGCTTGTGACATAAAAGTTTTAAAGCGCTGTACACAAACCAAGATTAGTTCAAGAAAATCAACATTACTAGTTACTAATTAAGCCTTAATTTAAGTAAGTCACCTTCTATTACAAATGAAATAATAATGCAGATCTTAAATTGTTTAGTATGCAAAAGTGATGTCATGATCCAAGTAACAGCTTCACGGTAATAAAAGTGAGTTGAAATAACATTGAAATCATGTTATTATGGTCAATCGCTTTGAATTATATTAACCGGCCATGTTTACATGCCTCTCATTTTATTCGAAATATGTTACCTACAAATTCTAATTTTATTGGCACATATTCAACAACACGATCTCAAAACCTTCATAACAATACAACCTATGACACTTATTATGGCAATGAGCATCACATATTGAAATGTGCGAACTTGATATTGACAAAACACTTTAAAATACCAAATTTATATTGTTTCGTGGTTCTATATTTTAAAAATCACATACATAGAAGAAAATATATTCTTTTAGGAAATGCTAAAAACTACAATGTGACAATCATGACCAAAATACAACTTTATTGAGCATCTTTCTCTCCCTCAATCTATCTCTATCAAACGTTCTATGCATTACCTCATTTTCCTTTCAAACGTACCATTAATTACTTGGACGATTTAATAATTTGTCAATTGGATGTTTTTATCATATCTTATTTTTTAAATAATAAACCTCTTTGCGTATTTGTTTATATATGTATGCAATCTGTCATTACCAAGACTGTAAATATTATATATGAATTGTTGTTTTCATTGTGTATAGGGTTTAGGGGATAGCAGTTTGTTAACTGAAAAGGCATCTCATTGCTTAAATATAATTGTAAATAAACAAATAATCAAATGAATATAACTATACAATGTGACTTTTTGTTCAAGTTCAAGTTCAAGTTCACTTTATTCAATACTTTCATTAAAAATATACAAAGGAAAACAAACATATAAAAGGTGAAATATAATACATGTATCAATAAATAACATGAGAATAACACAAGTGGAGAAGACATGAGGAACAAGGGGAAAACATTCTAAAACATGTACATTAATGAAAGTATTTGGAGACTAGACAGGAAGGCCGGGCCTTATGTAAAATGTTGTCTCCAGTAATTGGTTAAAAAAACAAAGTACATTATTTAAATGTTTTATTTGTTATAAAAGGAAGAAAAAAGGAAATAATTTGCATTCACACGTACACTCTCTCCCATACACACGAACACACACACACACACCAACACACACTGGTTTGTGGTACCTTCATGTTAACATATGTCAAGGTAGCAGCATCTCCAACATTGGTAATAGCAGTGAGTTTATTCTTTTCTTTGAGCTGCAGGGGAGTATTGAAAAATGACAAGCCGCATACCCAACTAGATTCATGGCGGATTGTTTCGATCAAATAATTCTGTTAAAAAATTCGTCAGTCACGGGAAAAAATAATAATAGAAATGATAACAATGTATAGCGCTCATGTCTTTCAGACTTGATACTCGGCGTGTCTTTCAGAGTTGATACGCGGCGTGAGGCATTTGTACTTATATGGGTTCTGTAAAATATAATCTGTATGTCTCTGTATCATAGTTTGATAGTCTGAATAACTTTGCAATATCTGAGAAATTCATCAACTGCGAGCAAAGAGCTCCGAAGTAACTTCTTAATGGAGTTAACCAAGTCTCAAATCTAGATAGATAGACAACATGGTCAGTAGATCAATGCCAATAGTTACTGAATGATATTTCCAGATATTTATTTTGGGGTCAGAATATCTGTAGTCAATAGAATAGTTTCCAAGCCATTTATTTCAATCCAATAAGGGAGTTTACAGATAGCGATAGCAAATGGTACAAATGACCCCAAATATCCACAGATCTTTTACACATGGAGAAGTTCCACTTTGAACATTTTAGAATAATAACTGCCAAAGTCCTAGATGTGCTTCATGAATACTTTTTGTTTGCCCTCTTAAACAAATTAATTCCACCTGCGTATCTTAGAATGTACTGTTGGTGCATAAATGAATAATGAATACATAACTTTCATGAGCGCATATCCTGTATTCATCTCTGGTGGGTTTTACCTTCTTGGTACACATGACCTTTATCTGCCCATGCGCAGATTGTATCTATGAACTGGCCTATACCATTCTCTTCCTTGCATCAACAACAACAGACCAACCAACTATACAAAAAAAAAGGCTCAAGAAAAAGATACCCTGTCGTTTGGAAGTACATGGCATTCATGCTAAAACTCTTGCAAAAATACTACGAAATAAGATGTACGGATGGATGCCAAGCGCATTTCTTACTAGAAATGTCATTTCGGCATAAACTTAGAGAGATGTTAAAAATATTGATTTCTAATTTTTTTGACAGAATATGAATTATCTGACAAAGAAATTCCAAATTATAAAGTTTTCATTATGAGTTTTAAGTGATAAACCTGTTTAATTGAATGTTGGATATTACACACATCATTATATTTGGCGCAATGAATCATAAAAGTGTGTTTCACTCAGTACACAGTGTTATAAAAACATTTTGTTTACACACCATAAATCTGTCCATTGAAACACATTTTCTTGATTAAACATACAATGAGGAACTTTAAGTTGGGTGTTAGTGTTAGCGTTTAGAGCAGTCAAGAGCTCTTAAATCGAGCTACAAATTTGCTGATGAAGTTAAGAGCCCGATACCGATATCAATAACGACAGCTTAACGCCACACAGACTTGGTTTCACGACGATGACTTAAAAATATTACATCAAACTAAAAATATTGTATCATTAAAAGCACAGAATAAATTTACACTTATTTCTTTGGTCTTATAAACTAACTCATTTTACACAAAATAATGTATGAATCACATAGTAAAGGACCTGTTTCACATATTTGTATGTGATCGTCAAATAATGAATTAGCGTCGTTCGTGTCTTAACTGTTGTGCGGGTACAACACAACACTAACAGCAAACTGGAAATCAACATTTGCTTAATCCCTAGGGGCTAGTGTTGGTGAATAGGACATTTGTACGTAAAATATTAACACCAGCCACAAAGCTCGGTTCCGCAGACGACAATTTTGCAAAATCGATAACACTAGCTACCGGAAGTTGACGATATTCAGAGGTCAAGCCCTTGACACCAGCTTACTCCATTTCGGTGTTTAGGGCTGGTGTTAGTGTTTATTAAACACTAACACCCACCCAACTTGAAATCACTCACTATACACTTGATAACCAAATTAAGTATGCCCCTTGTAGATTTGATGTTTATTGTGTTTTTAATAACTTAACAATGAAATGTAGGATGGTTGAATTAGGGCTCAATTTTTCACATACTTAGAAATTCCAAAACTTGGTAATGGTATGAATATAAAAAGAAATGATCAGATAATGTGATGTAAACGTAATTTTGTTATCCCGAATGATAGACGTGTGTTTACAGGATGCGCATTTTGAGTGGAGAACACTGTACATGTACCGTATTTGGCAATTCGAACGTATTAGCAGTAAAAGTTCATGGACCAAAAACTGGAAAGCCATACACCACCTGATACACAATCTGAAATTAGTTTGTTTCTGTTAGTTAGGACCATTCCCCATCAGAATGTGCTTGTTGGCCCTCAAGTTTGCGGTGGATGCGACCACTAGGGCTATAACCATGTTAACAGATCAAGAACAATCGAAATTTGAGAGAATGTCATGAATTTTATGTCATATATATAGTTAAAACACTGCAAGTATGTCAATATATGGGGTTTTTTTTTATTGACAACAAAAGACAACAAAAATGCCCTGAAACTGGTTTAGAAAAAATGTTAAATAAAAGTTTGCATGATTTTAAATAATGAGGACTTTCTGTATTCTAGGACCCTCAGGTAAGATAATCTGTCTGGCATGCCACAAGTAGGTGATGGAAGTGAGTGCTGGGCCGTTTATAATGAAAGTGAACCAAGAAATATTGGAATTTTGAGGAAATACTATGATTTTTATCATGAAACAAATAGTATATTTGTAAAGCGCTTAGAGACATTTGTATTAAGCGCTTTATAAAAGCTAAATATTATTATCATTATTATTATTATTAAATAATAAACAACTTATAACTTCAGCTGTCGCTTGATTGTAAGGACGTCGCCTGGAAACGGAATGTTAAAGAAGTTTTGATCTTTTATCTTAAGCCATTTGGGGTCACGATAATGTAAAAACTATTTTATCAATACTGAAAAACGTATTATAAGAAATTATATATTTGGAAAAATATTACTTGAACTGACTGATTTATCAACACAAATAGTTGTCTCCGTATCAAAGAATTTCCGACTATTTCTCTGATTCAAATCCAAATCCAGAAAATGATATTCAGGTAGTAGTCATGATTGATAGAGCAGTTGCTATGAATGCACTTCATTATTGTAGTATTGCTTGGATGTGTTACCAACTTCCGATGCTTTGCTTATGTCTGATTGTTTGGTATTTAGGGGAAAACAATTGTTTGCCATTGCTGCTCTTTAATCCAACCCAGGTTTACTGTCAATCTATCTAAGTATCTTTTCCCGGTTCGGAGGTTGATTGCAACATCTCTGCATTTCAATCTTCTGCCATTCTGGTGCACTCTTGCAGTTTTAGTCCACTTCAGTTCTTGACATTCTCTTACCAGTTGATTCTGGGTCTCCCTCTCGGTCTATTTCCTTCCACTCTTCCCTCTAACACATTCTACATGACCAAAGTATTGGACTTTGCTCTCCTTAACTAATCCTGCCATGCGGAATATCTCTTTGTTGGTTTTCATTCATTCCAGGATATTTTCATCATTCTTCTGTATATCCACATTTCAAAAAAGTTGTTATTCCATTTTCCATGGCCTTGCTTATTGTCCATGTGTCTGCTCTATACAATAGGACAGACCATACATAACAGTTTATTAGTCTTAACCTAAGCGCAAATGTCACGTTTAAAAAATCTGTGAATAAGTCTTACATTGCCAGAAATGTATTCCGAGCTATTCTTCTTTTTATTTCTGCTTCGCATCTGGTTTACTGTCAACCATGTTATTATTAGGGATCACTTTGTTTTAGAATTGATTCCACTTCATTTTAATTAAAGTGGAATCCACACAAAGTAGAAAGTAGTAGATGAGATATACTGTTGAGAGAGTGAACTCCTATAGTTTAAACGTGGTTTTCACGTTAACAAATGTGATCTTTGATATGAAAACAAGATAATACAAGAAAGATGATCTGTTGATTTGTTCATAACGGGGAAATTGTCCTTTTGGTTGCCACAATGGAACAATAATCAATAAAAACTTGATATAATTACCTCAACGTGAACTTAATTAGGAAGATGAATAAATTTTGATCGTTATCCTTATCAATTCTTTAGGAAAAGAAAGTAGATTTGATATTTTCTGTAATCGTATTCACTTGCATTATAGTGAAACAAATGAAAAACACAATGTATTATTATTCTTACTTATTCATCGTCTCTACAATACTATTTGAATAAACAAAATTTGTTTAATGATAGGCGTCCTTGGAGAAGTTTCGACTATTGTTATGAAATTTCTGACTTGCACTCAGTAGATCCCGTTGGTTCCAAGTTATTTCCTGACTTTTTTCAGAATCGCAACTAATCTACTGGGTGCAAGCAAACAAATTCTTTCCAAAAATAAACAACATTGGGGTACCATTTCATGTAGCGTCACATGTTAATCACATGGCAGATACATTCATTAGTATCAGATTTCATAATTTAAAAAGAAATACTGAATTTGAACCCAGGACCATTCTATCTCTCTCTCTCTCTCTCTCTCTATCTCGCAATACAAATAGGGAAATGCATGTGCCCCTCTGAGCTACGTCACTGAGTTTATTTTTTGTTTTAAATTCCAGACAAATTGGAAACATGGATGATGAAATAAATACTTATTTTAGCTACTGTTTCCCAGGTTCGGAATTCGGTGATCTCTTGAGGATCATCATTTACCATATTGATGATGTAAATAAGAATGAATGTATATAACTCATGTACATAGTGAGGATGAAATATATAGCCTCATCATTGTGAACACTGTTCCCTTCTAAAGAACTTTACAATCCTATTACTACACCAGGATTTGACTTGCTTCGAATTATCGGGTCATCGCGTCGGGTCGTATGGTCGCGTTACTTGACCTTTTTGAGAAAAAGTGACTCTTTATCCACGAAATGTCGGTCTAAATTCGCAAACATAACCACTCTCACCTATAAATGGTCTGGTCAAATTTACCCGACACTTTGAGAAAGCCATACGGTGAATCTACGAAAGGTCGCGTCCTTAACGTGTGTATCTTCCCAAGATCTTCAGCTTTCTTTTCATGACGGGTCGTGTAACGCGACCATCCGACCGGACGCGATGACTCAGTGAATCGAAGTTAGCTCTGACAGGATTTAGCGTTTTGATAATTTATTAAACGTCTTGACTATAGACAAAAAGACATAAATCATTGTCTTCAGGTATACCCTAATTTGCACCTTTTCCGAGTTTTGCTTCGAAATTAGGTACTGGAAGATTTTCATGGAGAAAAAAAAGTTGCATACAGGATCACTTGTTGATCATAGTTTCATTTAGCTTTTAATAGGTATCATTGTAATTTTAGGGGAAAACCATTTTAGCAAACAACGATTGTTGTTGAATTTTGGCAACAATCGTTCACCATTGCTGCTCAAACTCTATCAGGAATAATAATAATTTGTCTTACAGTTGACTCCACTTGGTTGATGCCAGTGTTCGGATGATTAAGCAGAGAGGGATAGAAATGAATATTCTCACAGTTAACGATTATATATCATTATTCCTATTTGTTCAACGTCTCTCCAATGCTTTTTGAATGTTTTATGACAATAAACGACTCTGTGGTAATATTTTTCATTGAACGTCACACGGCATCGAAAAGCAGATAAATGACCATCAGTACTCTCTCCCTTTCTTTCTCTCTCTTTCTCTCTCTCTCTCTTTCTCTCTCTCTCTCTCTCTCTCTCTCTTTCTCTCTTCGTCCTTGCCTTCATATTCCCTTTTTATACGTACTTCTTACCACTAAGTATGTAATGTGGACGTGTATACCGAAGACATAGAGAAGACAAAAATTCACCGATACTGCTAAAATGATTTGTCTTCTTCGAAGTAGTAGAAATAGTAGTAATAGTATTAGTAGTAGTAGTAGTAGTAGTAGTAGTAGTAGTAGTAGCATTATTATCATAGTTATCATTATTATGAATATTGATATCAATATCAAAGTGATGATGATGATTATTATTATTAATATATTATCAATATCAGCAGCAGCAGTAGCGTAATCGCCAATGATAGTAGTATATGTATTAGCAAAAAATGTATTAGAAGTAGCGGTATCATCTTGATCGTAAATTACACCCCCAATTATATTAATTTTTAACGTTATGTTTTCTCTTCCTCACGTGCAATTCCTCTGTTTCTGTATGTCTGTCTGCCTTTCCACGGAGTTAGCATTGTTACAATTATTTGATAGAGTGTCAAATGCCTTAGCTGATCATAAGCATGTAATTGCAGTATTCATGGATCTGAGCAAGGCATTTGACACTCTAGACCATACATTACTTATACGTAAATTGGAATACTATGGATTGAGGGGTGTTGCTATACAATGGTTTAAACATTATTTAACAAATAGAAAACAATATGTATGTTATGATTCAAATGAATCAGAATTAGTATCTATAAAGTGTGGAGTGCCACAAGGGTTAATCCTCGGCCCTTTGTTATTTTTTATATATGTAAAAGATATTTATAATTCATCAAATGCACTACAGTATATTTTATTCGCTGATGACACCAATGCATTTTGTTCCAATTCAGATTTTCAGATCCTTTTAAGAAATATTAACGCTGAATTACCAAAGTTATCAAAATGGTTTAGTAGTGATAAGCTGTCTCTTAATTTATAAAAAACAAACTATATATATACTTTCAGAACAGAAAAAATAACGATATTCCTGTCATTGAAATTACTTTGGATGGTGAAATATTGGAAAAAAGGGATAGCACAAAATTCTTTGGTGTTTTGATCAATGAAAATCTGAGATGGAATAATCATGTGCAATATATTTCTAATACTATTTCACGTAATATTGGTATTCTCTGTAAATTGAAATATTATGTCCCTTCAAATATCTTGTTTATGTTATAATTCATAAATACTGCCTTATATTTCATATTGTAACATTATATGGGCAAATTCGAAAAGCAACGTTGACGCCATTTTACTGTTACAAAAGAAAGCCATGCGTATATGTACTGATTCTTCCTATCGCGACCACACCAATCCCTTGTTTTCAAAAACTTAAAACTCTAAAAGCTGATGATATAAATATTCTACAAATAGCACTTCTCATGTTTCGCTTACAAAATGGTCTACTACCTTCATACTATTGTATTATTTTAAGAAGGCGGTTAAAGCTATGTTATTATCTAGGTATTGATCCTGTCGTGTGTAATTCTACTGTATTCATGTTCGTGTGTACATTGACTGTATATTCAACAATGATGTGTAATCGTCCATGAGCTAGCATCGTTTATCCATTCATGAATGAACCTGCATTCAATCAGCAGATGTATGAGATGTATTGTATTATTACCAACGCTCCTTCTCTCCCCTTTCCTTTTCTTCTCGGCAAGTCACTCTTTTTTTATCTTTTTTTTTATTGTTGTATCTAAGTTGAGGGCTGCGGGCACCTCAAGCTACTTTGCTTATTTCTGTAGCCCTCCTGCATCTAATGTATGTTAATGATGCATTCAATATATTTGTTTAATTTCGTTTATTATCTGTATAAAATGATATACTTAAAATATTGTATTAAACCATATTATGTTCATGAATAAAAGATTTTATATATCCCCGAATAGTGGCGAACATAAATACGTACTACATGTTGCTTTCCTTGCAGACTGCGTCAAGATCTGACGCTATGGCGCATAATATGAAGGATATACCCGCGTCAATACTGGCGACAGAAGGAACTAATGTTAAGACGGGTGTCCTTTCCATCCTTGAAAAGAAAGGCGTAAAGATTTTAAAGGTAAGTCTGAGATGTATAGAATACCGAAGTGTGACGTCATACTAGCCATTTAAGTTGTCAAGGTTGCTGGTTCCAAACTTTTTCCGGCTAAACAATGTAAAGGTGATTTGGATTTTGCCCTGCTCCGGGCTCCAGTCCGTTGCTTGAATGGGTTTGAGGTGAATCTCAAGCGCAGGCTCTTTAGTTAGAAACCAGAAACCTGGACGACGAGCGAGTATGACGTTAGGACTTCGGTACTCTGTTGCAGTGTTTTTCAACCTTTTGATAGTCACGGCACCCTTTTGACAAGAAATAAGTTTCGCGTCACCCTTCCAGATTCACTGTAATGTCAAAGGTAAAAATATCAAAACAAAAGCATGTTACAGGTTGAATGTTGGTAATGGTTGTATTTTAGGCATATCGAAAAAGAATAACGAAGGATTCACTACAGTCTATATTTCAGCGCTCTTTTTTGTTTCTTCTTCTTCTATCTTTAACTTTTATCTTCCTTTCGGACCTAAATTGTAACTTTATGCCCGATTATTGCCCAGGGGACACTTGAGGAAGGGGAGGGGGGCTATTCCCTCCCCGACCTGTACACCAAGGCTATGAATCACAGAGTATATAATTCTTCCCACATTTGGTCATAGTTTTTGAAGAAATATATGAACCTTTGAACGTCTCACGGACCGAATCGGGCCAACCCGGGAACTAGCAAAATATGTACTTCCTTCTTCTATGCAGTCAACCGATTACCAACTGAACCCCTTGTACTGGCGACTTGTGTCATATGCTGGCCAGACGTACCTGCTAGGATACACTAGGCAGCTTGCAGGAGCTAAGGCAACCAAGAAACTCTTGGTGAAAGGATGCTCCATTGACATGAATCTTCCAGAGAAAGTGGTCGTATCACCGCATAGCAACGAATCGTTCCTTTGTATCCAGTGCGGCACGAAAATTATTTTTCTGAAGGCTGAAAACAAGTGAGGTTTCAGATGATCTATTTCTCGAAAAGTTATGTTAAGCAGTAGAAGGAAATGAACTGTATTATGTATAGGTGATACAACTTTTGAAAATACATTCATTATCAAAGTAATATGTACCTAATCCATAAATGCTACAAAGCCCCAAAACAATTTTCTTTGCGGGGTTCACCCTTTCCCGATTTTTGTTTAACAAAGGCTCATGGTAGAAAAATCATGGATATGATGAGATTCAGAGTCAAATTTCACATTTGATACTTTGATTTTCGTAATTAATTTGTCATAATTAGGTTAAGTTTCGATCATTGTAACGAGGAATTCAAATTTTGATATCTTACTGACTTAAAGAACAGAATTTAAGAACATATCCGGCTTATTCACCTCTTGCAAATCTTTATTCAGACGTCAACGAAATAAGTGGGTGGACGCCATACAGAGTGCCATAAAAGAACCAATTTACTATCCGTCGACGGTTTCGACGACCAGTACAGATTCGTCTGATTCCCTGGACGTCCTTCGCAACCGTGATCAGCGACTACCGAGAAGTGTCCACAACACAGCAGACACCGCACCACGCCCAGGAGCCGACTGGAGGAGAGTCAACACAAGTCCTGCTGGTCAATTCCAAACGACGAATCGAGCCTCTCTATTATCCATTCCTTCAAGTGCCCACGCTTTGGCACAGCAAAGGCGAAGATCCGCAGAAATGGTGATTAATCGAACCTTTCTGATTTTCTTCTTAAATAATAATTAACTATTGCGTAGATTAAATTTTAATCATGTCAATGGTTATTTTAATACATGTAAGCTATCAAGCGGGAATCGTACTAGAGCCTATGATGTTTTTTTCTTTCTAATGTTCTTTTTACTTTATTTCCTACATTTCCACCGTTTCTTCTTCTTCTTCTTCTTCTATGTCAAGCTTTAATAATAAAAGGGGGACGAGAAACGAGGAATCGATCAATTTCATTTCACCCAGTCAAATGCAAAATCATATCAAATCTGAAGAAAAAAATTGCCTGCCCAGCTGAATAGTGGTTCTTTTTTAACAAGCAGAATTACAATCTGTTTGGTAAGCTGACAACTGCTTTTCTTACAGCTTCTTCAGACCTTCAAAATAAAGAATTAACCAAAACATATCTGTCATTTCTGCAGGCTAGCTCCATGGCACTTCAGTCGCAACAGTCGGCCATCCACTCACTCAACTCAGCTGACAGAATGCGAAGTTTGTCCCTGCGCGAACTGAATAAACCGGCAATTTACGACGACGACGCTAAGTATACCGGGTGTGAAGTAACCTGGGAATCCGGTTATGAAGAGATTTATAATGATGAAGAAGAAGACCCAATAATTCCCCCTCCCTCTTCCCTTGATATGCCTGATGACCATTTCTACATGTCCCTGCTGGATAATGATGATCAGTCCTCTATGTCCCGCGTGAACAATCTTGGTCTCGAGAGTGGAGGGAATGCCAACGTACATCACTATGAAGACACTATTGCATCAGAACTGCCCAAGCGAGATTACCGTAGCCCGACGAGTGTGGTCAAGGAAGGACTGGTGAAGAAAACATCTAGCAAGAAGACACGAGCACCCCAACCGCCCGAAACTCCCATAGATCGAATGGACTCTATACAGCGGGAGAAGACAGTTTGCTTGGAGACACAGTTCCAGATGGACAATCAGCCGATAGGAAGGTATAAATCAAATGATGACAACAAGAAAGAAATGCCAGGGAAAATTAACAGCAAAGCCCAGAATGGCGAGTCTCTCCTTGCCTATATCCAGTGAGTATTCGCTCCATCAATCTGGGTTGGATGATTACGTAATTTGACTAGATCCCGGTTTAAATCAGTTGAAATGCCACCATTATTCTGTTAATTCTTTTCTTTAATGATTATTCCTCTTCATCCGCTTCATGGCAGTCTGACCATTATCTGTGACAACAAGTTCATTAATTTACATTGCCATTCGATGTGGTTCATTTAACAAAGGTCCTTTAAACAAAGTAGGCCAGGTTCAGTTGTGTAATGGAGTCAGCCAGTGGAGTACCGAGGGTCCAGGTACTGAGGGGGCAATAAAAGGAGGCATTGGGGAGGGGGGGGGTCACATAATAATATTACCTCATTTTCTGTCAAGTCCCCCTTCTCTCTCACATACACTACATATTATACACACACGCTCGTGTCCTCTCTCTCTCTTTCTCCCTCTCTCTCTCTCTGGAGCTCATAAACCAATTCGATAGGGGACATATATCCACTCCTTCATGTAGATGCGCCACTGTAATCCACATAAGGGTTCAAGTTCAATACGGCCCGTTTCTTCATTGCTTTGAAAAAAGGTGCGTTTAATCGAAACCCACAAATGAAAGTCCCTAAATTTCAATCCTGATTGGTTTTTCTTGCAAAAGGTCTTACAAGTGATGTCGGTTTGTATTTTTGTTCTTAGTCACAAAGATTATAAAATGTTATGGGACGATTTAGTTGAACCAAGGTGATCAAATACACAATGTCAGCTTTACGCATTAAGGTTCTTTTTTCCGGGAGTTGTTTGTGGTAAATAAGTAAAACCCGAAATTACAGGATATTGTTTCATCAGTTTAGGTAATACAAAGGTCTCTATTAAAGTTGTACTTTTTATCGTATATTTCTGGAATACGGGAGATTTTGGGATGAGCAGTTTCAAGAAGATGGTTTTATTGTCGAAGTAGACAAAATTGATCTATCACCTGAATCCATGAAGTTGGTGTGTGTTCACGACTGCATCTGGTAAGCAGATTTCACTAATGTCATATCGATACATTAACAGCGACATTTTACACAATGAGTGTTTTAAATCTAAATCGTTGTAATTTTTAATGATTTTTGTATGATATCGTCTAACGAAAAAAAAAATCGAAAGATGGTCATTGGCATAATGAAAAGTCATCTTCGCTCCTATAGATAAATTGTGATATTGGTGATTACATTCATCTTGACATTAAAGTAAATTCTGCCTATGATTTTTTTAAACAACTTCAAAATTTTAAAAAGATGTAGCCAGTTCGTCGAATTTGTAGGGTAACTAGTGGTTGAGGTACAATGTCTAGCCGAGGGCTAAAGTTAGGAATAACCCCAATTGTACATACGTGTGCATTGGAAGAATAAAGGTCACTTGTCAACAAAAATGAATAACCAACCGAGATGAATACTGGAAAAGTGCACGTGAAAGTTGATCATTATTCATTCATTCACAAGTATTCTTCTCATTAGGAAAAACAAACACCTCCATGCAATGAATTTGGCAAGGATTATTCTAAAATGCACTAAATGGGACTTCTCCGTGTCAACACGATCTGTGGATATTTTGGGTGATATTTACCGTGTGCTAACTACGAACTGGTCTATTCGGTTAGTGTTAAAAAAATCATTGTTTATATTTTGCTTTAATTTTCTTTTTTAAACCTAAATAGCATCGCTGCACTCTCGAATGCCAAATTACACTCCTTGTTGCACGTCGATGACGTCATAGTGAAAGTAAATCGACAAACGCTTCCCTCTATAGACTTCTGCTACAACCTCTTTAGAACAACAGACGAAAATAAGGTAAGGTCGTAGTACATTCTGAAGAAATCCCGACCTTCTCATTGATGAATTTCTGTGTCTCTATAAAACAACAAACTAACAAATGAATAAACAAAAGCTCTTTGTTTAGGACAGGTCTTTCATACAATTAACTTTCATTCAACAATGTGTCAATACCCTGCTTTGGTGCAATTCTTGATGTTGGGAAAGAAAACAACGTCTGTGATGGTTTGTAGTTTGATACTCACCGGCGCCAATTGTCAACATGTCCCCCAAAGGGTAATTTAAGAAACTTACTGATTTTGTGAACATGGAATCATTATAATTTATGCTAATTTTTAACACGATCGCAAAAACTTTCGAAAATTCAACTCCGGGATGCGTATTGCCAATGTCAATAGCCTACATTGTGTATCCCACAGTGATTATGTAAAAATTCCGTAAAATGTCATTGCCATGTTTGTACCTTGCAATAGGCAACTGACAAGGCTATTAAAACTGCCCTATGTTGACTTTCGAATTTATTAACAGTTTGGTTGCTCTCTTCGCCTCTCTGCACGGTCGCTCCTTTGCCATAGCCTAGGTGTACTTTTGCACAATAAGGCACCAATTGACGAAAGGGTTGCTTTGTGCCACGGGCGCAGGATGTCATGGACGCTGGAAAGCTGTTAAATTGGGGGCTTAGTTGAGATAAACCTAGTCTATTTCTGGACCATTTTATTGAGAACCGGACCGGTTCTCTGGATCGCGCCGTCACTAAGGATCGCGCTTATAGTCGGCTTATAGTCGGCGAATAAAAAAAAATCAATAAAAGGGTCCAGAACTAGACTAAGATAAACCGAGCACCAGTCTATTTTGACAGCTCACCAGCAGATGTACGTTTAAATATTCTGAATTATTTTCTTCATTATATTTAATAACTCGCAATTCACAATTGTCACAATTCACAGCCCATTAAAGATTATTTTATCTGTGATATAGGTTGTAGCTAAAAATGGGATGAAAATCATTTTGTTTAATATATAGGGCCTATTATGTCAACTATTTTGATGTTCAAACCATGATTTCCAACGAATGAAAGTTACTACCAGTGGAAATCTTATACACATTGGTCAGTTATTTCTGTTGTTTGAAACAATAATGTGTCTATTCTATGCATGTAATTTAACTTTGTCTTACTCGTTGGTTTGTCTAATTCCTCCTTGAGCATCCGTGCAAACCCAAACTAATTGTCCGCATTATGTCTAATTAGATCATATTCTTTCACAGCACTCTAATATGATAACTTCTATGATGTAATTGATCTTCCCCGTCAGGAATTTTCTTCACCGATGAATGCTGAAAATGATCTACCTATCATCGAAACATCAGTGAAGTTTGAGAGGTACTAGTCACTTTCCGTTTCTTTTATATGAGCAAACTCTATTTTTCGTAGAACGAGATGTATTTGGGTTTCGCGCCTTCTTCCTAGTAATACAAGTTCTTTAATTATATTTATGTTCCTACGTATAAATTTTATTGTTTGAACAGATGTAAAAAAGGTTGTCAAATTGAATGAAAAGAAATAAATGTTCTTTTGAATTGAATTTGAATTGAATTTGAATTGAATTGAATTTAGTGCCTATATTACGCTCCACAATTACTTGCATCATTAATAACATCAGTTTTCTTCATGTTTATTGATATTTAGAAGTATTTTGTATCTTCTTCATGATGTACACAAAAAGGATTAGGCCTATGTATGTTTACGTATGACATCACCTATTGTCAGAATTAAAGCACTTTCGGATTTATTACCTGCCTAGACTTAATCCGTAAGAAGCTAGAGAACAGTGAAACAAGACCTGATGCGCTATCCAGGGTACTGTCGAATACGATATTTTAAATCTAGGTATTTTACCTTGGCCATGTGTGGGCGTTCTGCGATGTACATGTAGGCTACGTCTATTTGTAAACAGTCATACATACATTTATATATTACAGAGATTTTTTTTTTGTCAATGGGCAAGAAATATCATCATCTGAGTAGACCTTACTAGGGACCCAATATTATCGGCTTATTTTGGTCTCTCTTTACATCAGCAAACTCTAATTCTACAATTAAATTCAACAGCTTCCCTACACGCCCACCAGCTGTCGCTCACCAAAAGCTGCAAGACCGAAACCCTGTCTCTGCCCAAGGAACCTCCAAAAACCCAGCTTGGAAAATCGGGGTAAGAGAAAAGTATTGCTTCCATTTTTCATTTTTAAATAGCTTGCTGCTGAAGTTATGAAATGGATAACAGTACACGCTTATTATAAAAATGGATTATAGCTCTGCATCTGTGCAAAACAAAACTTATATGATTACTTTTTTGAAAGAACCCTACAAGAATATTAGGTTATATTTGTGAATAAAGAGTCGATCATGAACTGTTATCAGCAGTTTTAAAAATGAGTGAAACGACATGAGTAACCGCTACGAATTGTAGAGGAAGGCATTCATTATTATCAATTCAGGTTCTTACTGCCTCGTTATAATATGTGTTAATCGTTTTCGGGGCGATTATAAATTTATATCACTTATTCATTTTCATATATTTTATTGAGAAATATCATTTATTTCCTTGTGGAACATTGAACAGTATCATTGAATGGTGTCCTCCCCCCAATATTTATTGTTCACATCGGATCCTTGCTGAATGAGATATTCCTTGACTTTGTCAAATTTAAACGACATTCGTTCACATTTCTACCGTTTTGATTTAGACCAAACGTCGAACATCGGTTTACCGGTGTCCTATCCTGGCCCTCGTACAAACTTTCCTGCAGATGATTATCGCTTTGGTCATCATTCTTGGTGGAAATCCAGTTATCGTAGCAGGCAGCGATATCACCGAACGGGTAACGCTACAAGGAGGTAAACCTGGTATGGTCCAATTCCAATTCCCATTGCCGCCTTATAATATATCCCAGGGAGTTCTATATTTCACACTTCGGTTTGAATCAAAAGCTCTTCCATTCTGCATTAACGGAAGAGCTGATATCAAGGGGTTTAAAAGCCCCTCCCAGTTACCAAGATTTACCACCTCAGTCACAGATTTAGACACCTCTCCTTGTGTGAATCTGATGATAGATAACGTTGATACTCTAGATGAGGATGGATACGTATTAACGGCAGTCTGGCATAGTTCTGAGAACGTTTGGTATGATTCTGTGAAGAAGGAAATAGATGTACATATCCCCCCCGGACCTGCAAAATGCTTCATCACTTTTAGTGAAAATAGTGATTATCACTATGAAGTACACTGTCGAGCCACCACTGTAAGTGGTACAACCACACTATCATGTTACCAGAATGATCGGAGGATTGACGTCAGGGGAGATATAACAGATAATGGGCTTATTACCAGGGGTATATTCTTGCTCCCCGATAACACTCATTTCTCTTGTTGTGTACATGATGTAACCTTGTACGTGAGTGAAACAATGTGCAATGACTTCGAGTGGCCACCTATCAAAGAAACTACAAGACAGATTATCAATACTGTACCTACATCGGGTACCACTCCCACACCCCAAGTGGTGTCTCATACAGAATCAGGGGCTTGTAGGCAATTCACGCTTCCTTCTCTGTGGCACTTCACGTACCTGTTCATATACCTCGCCTTTGTTACAACGTACTAAACACAAAATCTTCACACGTGATATCACTTTCTTGTTTCACAAAATAGTATAAAGCAACAGAATTAATTCACACATATTTTCCATAAATACGCTGTACATATCAATCATATTAAAATTAATTAATTTTTAACATATAATGTACCAAACACTTACTGTTACACATTCGTTGCGAAATGGAAAGATTTGAGAGAAAATATCAAATTGGCCTCTTTTCAAATCATTGTTATTATGTATGATTTAAGTATGGAGTTTGGTAGTCTGTAGTTTGCTATATTTCAGTTATTGAGGGAAGATATTCAATATCGATGACATTCTCATTTTAGTGTGTTGATTTAGCATACACCATTTAAATAATTTAAAATGAAGATGTCACAATATTCATCAGAAATTTGCTATCGCCAAGCCATCTCTGACCCAAATTTGGAACGAAATTGAACCATGGTGATTACAGGATCAACATAGGAACAATGTACATTACTTTAAAGTGGTTATTTTACCTGACTGCTAAGAAAGCATGAATGCTTGTTAGTAAGCAACCAGACGGCCGACGCCTGTAGGTCCTCTCCGAGGGACCTGGTAATGAGGATTAATGCCTTACCAAAGGCCACTAGCGCATCGACTTGGTTTCGAACCCGGGTCACCGGATTACGAGACCACTGCTCTACCGACTGAGCTATCGCACCTCCTCAATGAAAAATTTAATTTGGAGTGTGATTTCTTTCCAGATTTTATTTTCACAATTATTAACTTTAAGTCGAGCCTTGTATAAGGATAAACAGTATGATATAGTTATAGTGACTGCACATACAATTTTCAAAATTATGTATTTTCTTAATGACGTCGAAGAGTAGAAGAAATCGGGTATAAGAAGTATATATTCCATTATATTGTAAATATACTCCGTTTAAATATAGAAAGTCAAACACATTATTCATAGAACGCCTTGTCAAAAGCAGTACATCTGATTTTGGATAATGAACATAACAATTATTAAACAGGAACGCATTTTTTTAATTGTCGGAGTCATAGTATATTTCATAGTGAAACATTCATATGTAAGTGAAGTTGTGCTCACACGTTACTTTTTACTATACGACTGAATAGTTTATTATTTTGCAAACACATGATGTTGTTTTTTATAGCGCATATTATGGTTTATAATAATTCTTCCTTAAGTTTACGCTTCTTTTATTTCCTATATTTATATTATTCATATTACTTTTAATTTGTTCAACATCGCTTTGGAAAAACATGTTCAACAAAAATTGTTTTGCTTGATCAATTATTGTTTAAATATATTTTACATGTATGTCTATACTTCCCAATGTAGTTTACATTGATATACATGTACTGCTTGAATTTATATCAATGCGTGTATTATGTTATGTAAGGCCATTCCCAACACAAGCACCCACGTTAACGAAATTGTACTTCATTGCATTAAGTAGTGCATGTCACATGTTTGTTTCATAATCTTAATTTTAAGAAGTTGTAAAATGGAAAGAGGAACACTATAATCACATAAAAATAGCAACTTTCTATATATTATGTTTGTAAGTCGATACAAATATATATATGTGATTTTAAAAACATGCTTTGCAGAACTATTATACAAATTCCGTCAAAGGCAGATTGGGTCCTCTTTCTGTTACACTTACCTTGTCACCTTAAGGCCTAGAGCTGACCCAATTATGTTCCTCAGTTATGTTATTCTCCTGACTGTATTACATGTATATATTTCTCTTCATTTGGTTATCTAGCATACGATAACCAGCCCGGGGGTGTACTCACCTGTCTTGTTAACCATGTACTATATACGGCCTTAGCATACATAATGTTGCCAAACCTTTGATCCTGCTATCATCTATTGAATATTTGTAGTGTCTTGTATACTGGAATTTAAGTGCACCAATTTCAAATGTATATGTAAGCCGAAGTATAAATGTCACAGTTTTATAATAAAACTCATTGTTGCCTTACAAAAATATATGTTTGGCAGTAACTTAACAGATATAGCTCACTTCAATGGATTTATTTTTAGGTAAAGAAATACCTATGAAATGCGTTTTTGTGTAAATAAGTGTCATTATTGCATTATATCGTATCGTCTTTCCTTTTTAAAAAGGATAACCTCTTTTGTATTTGAGGGTAGAGTAAATGCTTAGATTGTGCACATTTTCAAGTTAGCTTTGACATTCATACCGACGTACTTGCTCATATTGTCCATTTCTTGCAGTTTTTTAAAACTATATTTAAAGTACAATGTTTTTATAAAATTCATTTATGGATAACACATCTTGGAATTTTTATCAAAGCAACAAAGAGTCAAATTTTGCTATTTGAGAATAGTGGAACAAACTTTTAGAGATCTGTTTTTGCGCTTTATATATTAATGCTCGTAAAAAAGGGATGTAGAAAATACACGAAAAGTCCAACCATGAAGAGGAGAGACATACTAACGATAAGAATGAAATGATTAACACAATTATGTATGTACATATCATAATTAATGGCTTTACAATAAATGTAACATATGGCATACGTAATTAATAGTAATTAGTGGTAGTTGCCAATGCTCTATATTATTCGTGTATACATGTATATCGATTATGAATTATTTATGATTTGTAATAACATCGTTTTATATACCATATTTTTCCTAATTTTGGAGCTTATCTTCTTAGAAGATATTTCCTATCTAGTTTATTGTAGAGTATTATGAGCATATTGTACACGTATCTATGAAAATATTAAAATAGTAAAGTGCTTTGCAAAAAAGGTACTGTACGATAACAGAACCTCTGTGTGTGTTTTGAATAGTGAATTATGAAACTTTGAAATCGTACCAACAAATTTATGAATGTTATATATGTATATCACCCAGTAGTTTACTCAATATCATACTCATGATAATAAAAGATGTTACATGTACATATAAAAGAAATGAATTCCTAATGTATTTGATAATTTTGCAAGTGAGAGAAATTTGAAATTTATCTTCATTTGTAATAACTTTATCACTATACCATATACCGTTTAAATTTACTTCGTGTTTCAGTGTTCTTCTATTTAAATATGAATAGTTATTTTTTTAAACACTGAATAGATAACACAGATGTATTAACTGTACATATACAAAAAACACCAAAAACCCATTAGCTGGTTAGTATCTACGAACCATGCTATCTCTAATGAATTTCGATAATTTTGTGCACTTAGTTTTTAAACGGTTGACAAAAACATTCTTTCTCGCATTTCTCTGAAATAAATAACTTTTTCGAACTATGGCAATGACATAGTTAGGTACCCATCGAGGAAGTCTTACATTATTTGACAGTGTTGTGTTTTATCGTAGTAGAAGAAAATCAATATTAAAAAGGGTATACATATCATAATGTATGTACACAAATGAAAAAAGAATGGACAAGTGAAACAGATAACAAATCGCCGTATACATGTAGGTATATGCAATAAAGTCTCTTTATAGCATCTTCGTAGGGGTTTAATGGCCTCACTTTGCATCATGAGGAAATGGTAATAGTTATAGAGAACATTTTTACTTTATTGTTAAAAATCATACGATATGAAACGTTGACGGACTATTAAAGGTAAACAGTGGTGTTCGATAATGCTGTGTTTTATTCGTTAAGATATTGTTTATGAATTATCTACATGAACTAATAATGATTTACAATGATACGTTGCCCATTTTCTGGATACTTTGCAGCTTATCTTCTAAACATAAATTTGATATCTAATATTATGAGTATAGTATGCACTTTGTATGCAAAGTTATTTACATAACTTATAACTCATAGTGAAGTAATTTGTAAAGATGGTCCTCCTTCATAACCGAAGATCTCTGCGGATTTTTGTTATTAAATTACTAAAGTTTGAAGGCGAGGCAAAACAAATTATTAATGTTGTATATGTATATCACTATATATTTTATTCCATATTATAATCATGATGATTATGAAGACCAACCTCTCTTGTATTCCGAGGTAGAATAAATTCTTAGATCGTGCACACTCGAAGTTATCTTTGACATTTATACCGACGTTCATATTACGAAAGTATGTTGATCACGAATCTCTAATTTTGCTGTTTAATAATAATATAAAGAGTTTGTAAAGATCCGTATATTTAGCTCTATATACTTATGCCCGTAAACTAATGATGTCGAAAATACACTAAAAATCCTGCTATGAAGAGGAGAGACACACTAAAAACAATAATTGAATAATTAACACGTATTGCTAATCATACGATATGTAATTTCGAAGGATTATTAACAATAATCAATGGCAGTCGCTAATGACGTTTATTATTCGTTGATACATGTATATCGTTAATGAATTATATATGATTTGTATTGACATCGTTTCCAATATTTTGCCTACATTTGAGCTATCTTCTAAATTTAAATTTGATTTATAGCGTATTGTGGCGTATATTATGCATATTGTACAGTTATCTATGAAAATCATAGAAATTATTTGCAAAGATTGTCAACAACAGCAGAACCTCTCTGCGTATTTTGAATAGTGAATTACGAAAGGTAAAAGTCTTAGCAACAAAATGATTAATGCTGTATATGTATATCAGTAGTTCACAACAAAATATAATCAAGATAATAAAAAGGCCAACCTCTTTGTATTCTGTAGTAGAGTATATACTTAGATTGTGCAAATTTTTCTTTTTCCGTTATCTTTGACATTCATACAGACATACTTGCTCATATTACGAAAGTATGTTGATCGCTAAGGGTCTTATCTTGCTATTTCAGAATGAAAGAGAACTTTTAGAGATCCGTTCATTTCGCTCTATATATTCATGCCCGTAAAATAATTATGTAGAAATTACACCAAAATACCGGCCATAAAGAGGAGAGATGTACTAAAAACAATAATTAACCCAATTATGTATGTACATATCCTGACTTATGGCTATACAATATATGTAACCTATATACAATTTACAGATATACAATGAATGTAACAATGGTACATGTATGTACAAAAGAAGTTCATTCCTAACGTTGTTGATAGTTAGTGAGTGTGAAAATTTGAAAATCATCTTCGTTTTTATTTTATCCCTATAACATATATCCTATAAGTTTGCTTAGTGTTTCAGTATCCTTCTATTCAAATATGAATCGTTAATTTGTGTAAAACATTATATCGATAAAATAGATGTATTAACCAGTATACTTATAATAACAAAGCGGGATATGATAACAAACGTATCAATTATGATAGTATGCAAGATGGACCGCAAAATATGGATTCCATGAAATGTGAACCTTTTTTGTATTTTAATCTGTTTTGTAACCACAGTTTTGTTATTGCATAATGAATGCGGTAGATACAAAAATGAATGATCAAATTTGCTTGTTTTGCTAATAAATACAATAATGGAAATATTTAGTTCTCAGATTTTCTTTTAATCATGCTTCATATTGAATAGGACTTTCAACCGTAATGAAAAGTACTTTTCTAAACATGAAAGAGTGATGAATTCTGGTTTTAAAAAAAGAATATTTATGTCAGTTACTCCTATTAGGAAATATAAACATTGTATATCATCGTCACAAATCCTTACGAAAATAGGTTTGAAATGCCCTAGAAGTTTAAAAAGTTGGATTGAATTTCATTTGTGTAGGCCCCTACACCTTCACATGTGTGCGACGGCTGGTTTTACTGTGATATTCAAGCAAGCTTTGATCTTTCAGTCATCATAATGTATTAATTATTTAAATTCGGTACCGCACAATTTACAATTCTCATTTGTTTAATAATGAAGTTTCCAAACTATTATCTTCTATTATCTTCTGCAAAAGTGAAATTTTGGCATCGTGGGCTGTCGCTCTCGTTGGCCGTCTGTCCTGTGATTTGTCGGTATCATAGTAATATCGGTCTCAAGGTCTATGGGCGTATTGTGGACAGGGAATTGGGAGGAAAGAAGGGGGGATGAAAAAAGGGTCTGTCGGTCCCATGGTTTATCCGTCTCCTGGTCAGTCGGTATACTAGGTAACCAAATATATATGTAGCCATAAATACGGAGAGAGAAATCGGAGGAGAGAGATAGGAAAAGAGAGGGACAAAGATTGAGGATATAATACACTCTATTTTAAATTCATCAAGCCTCGTCAAAGAGCATTGTTTTTTAATGGGAGATTTTAATTTAAATCTGTTTTACTATAATGAAAATCTCCATTGTCAAGATTTTCTAGATAAGTTGATTTAAAATTCTTTCCTTCCATGCATTACCAAGCCAACAAGAGTTGCAGATGCATCATCAACACTGATTGATAACATTTTTGTAAACATGTCTTGTTGTAGTGACCAAGGTATTATTATAGACAGTTGCGGCTCCAGGGGGGGGGGGGGGGGGGGGTCGGGGAACAAAAACATATACAAACACGTCACACTGAGCGAATTATCGGCCGGCGCGATTTTCAGATTTTCGGGAGCAAAAAAAAATTTAAAAAAAAAAAAAATAGTGGTCACTAGTGTCAAATTTAAAAGAACATAATATTTAAATGACACAATTATCTTTGTTTGATCCAAATCGGTTCAGAGACGGCTGAAATTGCTAATACTTGTGTACAACCACAAATATTAGTTATTTTGAAAAATTTGAAAAAACCTTTGAAAAAAACCGAAATAACGCCTTGTAAATGCCGATGTTGACTTTTTGGTTGGCATTTTAGTGTTGCTTATATTACCCATAATTATTCGGCTCATGTATTGTTATTTTTAATTAAATAATTAATTAACGGTCACCGTGTTTTGGGGAAAGTAGAGCTGAATTGGTATGATCGTATTGGCTAAATTTCACACATTTTGGGTTCTAAAATTACCCTCATAGCAATTTTAGGTTCTAAAAGGGCACTATAAATGTCATAAATAAGAATAAGATCAATAACCATGCACTTTGAAGGCATTTGCGGTCTGAAAACAGAACCCAACTATCCCTTTAACTGGTCCGAAATACTTGATACTAATGATGTGGACTGTGCAAACGATAAGTTCATTGATACAATATGTCTCTGTTTAATACTCATCTTCCAATAAAACCACCGTCAAAATC
This sequence comes from Strongylocentrotus droebachiensis, assembly GCA_035222895.1. Lineage (NCBI taxonomy): Eukaryota > Metazoa > Echinodermata > Echinoidea > Camarodonta > Strongylocentrotidae > Strongylocentrotus > Strongylocentrotus droebachiensis. Next base: position 698,421 of record JAVYIG010000024.1, read on the forward strand.
GAACTATACAAAAGTCTCCAGGTCTCTTTGGAATAGAATATTTTAAGAAGTATCAGATGGAAAGATAATCTGTTTTACAAGTACAAATCCTGTCGCACGGATGCAGCTAATTTCAAGTACACCTCCTATCGTAATGTCTTGACATCTGTGCTACGTAAAGGCCCGGTCACACAGGGAGGACGCATGGGGAACGCACGGCCAGCGCATTGGAAATTTGCAATTTGGGCCAGTGCGTTGTCGTTCGCTAGGCGTGCGTCATCATTCGTTACTCATTCGTCGAGCGCGCTGGACCAACGCTGGACCAGCGCTATGCATGCGTCGTCATTCGCTGTGTGCGTCGGGATTTTTTGAGCATGCTCAAAAACGTGCGCCGAGCTCGACGCATGAATGTACACGCCAAAGGCACGTCAGACATGCGTGGAGCGCGCTAGACCAGCGCCAGACATGCGCGGAGCACACGCCCTGTATACGCACAGCGCGCTAGCTACACGCTGAGCATTTTGTGTCAGCTCGGTAGCTTTTCCAAAATTATGACAAAAGTTAGGCACACGGCCTTTTCCGATTTCCAATGCGCTGGCCGTGCGTCGTAGAACGCGGTGCATGCGTGGACCATTCGTCCAGCGCGCTAGCAACACGCTGTGCATTCGTGGAAGTTGTTATCATGTGCGCTCTGTGTGCGCCCTATGTGCGCCCTGTATGCGTCCAGCGCGCTAGCAACACGCTATACATTTGGTGTCAGCTAGCTGTATCTTCGACAAAAGTTGGGCGCACGACAACGCACTGGCCAAAATTGCAAATTTTCCATGCGCTGGCCGTGCGTTCCCCATGCGTCCTTCCTGTGTGACCGGGCCTTTAGGCTGAAAAATATTATTTGTCCCTAGTTTTCTTTTCACAAAAAATATATAAATTCTACTTGAAAAATAATTAACGATGTGCTTGGGAAAGTTCATTAAAAAGTAATATATCTCGATACAATTATTTGCAATGGTAATGTCGTAAAAGACTCCCTAGGTATTGTTGAAGCGTTTAACTCATATTTTGCAAATATTGGTCCGAATCTCGCTGACAGCATTCCAACGCCCACTCAACCTTTCTCTACGTTTTTAAAGAATCGTAATTCTCGATCTATATTCATTCTTCCTACTCATGAAACAGAAGTAATTGATATTGTGTCGAATATGGATCCAAAAAAAGAGCCCAGGATATTACGGTATTTCAAATATTCTTCTTTAAAAAGTCGTTCACGAAATAGTTTCCCCTTTAACTCATATTTTTAATTTATCATTGCTTAACGGTATCGTCCCTAGTAAAATGAAAGTTGCAAAGGTTATCCCAATTTTTCAAAAAAGGAAAAGAAGAGGAGTTCGGAAATTATCGACCGATATCTTTGTTGACAACTTTTCCTAAATGACTTGAACAAATTGTATATACCCGTACCATTAAGTTCCTTATTGGAGGCAATATATTTTGACAGATCACCAGTTCGGCTTTCGCCAAAAACACTCGACCATACACGCTATTTTATTAGTGGTGGTGGTGGTTATTTTACCTGACAGCTAAGAAAGCAATAAATTCTTGTAAATGCTTTTAATGGTAAGCAACCAGAAGACCGACGAATTAAGGTCCTGTTCGAGGGACTTGGTAATGAGGATTAATGCCTTAAGCTATGGTCACTGTCAGATTTAAATACTGTAAATTACTATGGTCCGACGATAAATTAGGTTCTGATGAAATGAGTATGTATCACAAAAAAATCAAGCAACTTCAAAATATAGTGAACATATAGTTTATTGAAGAGCCATCGGCTCAATATAAATGTACACGCAAATAAATGACAAAATAAACTGATTTGGAATCAATATGAAATTAGAGTATATCCTATCACTATATACATATCGTCTTATCTGTACACGATTATATCATAATATATCACTCAAAACTTCCCGGTTCCAACATTCAATATTTCCCAAGGAAAATAAATATTACCTGATGACCAAGTCATCCTTCGAGGTATAACATACAATCAATAATCCACCGACTCTAGCCCGGTCTTTGTATACAAAGTAAACTGTTGGGTGAGAGAGTCCCGATTTAGAGTTCGTAAATACCACCTCTTCCTGTTTCTGAGTAGGTGAAACGAAATACTCCGGTGTACGAAGTAACCCGATGCTGTGGTCCATGACCTGCTAAGCCGTGGCCAACCTGACCGGTGTACGACCGTAAAACCCAAAACTTCAGTGGTATAATAAAAAATAATGTTATATTTCATTAATAATTGAATATTGTGAAAGTCTAGCATTTTACGATAATGATGAAATCATTGGAACCTGTTTATTTGGGCGTGCATCCGCGACTTCAGATGCTTATGGCCCGGTCCCACTGGCCAATGGACACACAACGTATGTACAAAAGACGCAGCGGACGAGCGAAATTTCGGGGGTGGCTCCATCCGTTTTCATCCGCTCCAGAAAAGGACAAAATTTGCGAAAATTTGCGAAAACAGAACGGAAAATAACGGACGTGGGTAGTATGTAGCGGGGATGTTAAACGGATGTTCCTCGGAAGCCTAGCGGATGAAAGCGGGTGGAAGTGGATGACAGCTTTGAATACTTTATATACGAGATGCATACGCTTACATCCTTTCTATTTCCGTGCTACTAACGATGTATAGACGTTCCATGTACCTTATCTATCCTCCCTCTTTCCGTCTTCAGCTGCAGCGGATGTGAGTTGCGAGGATGCCCAGAGGATGCAGAGAGGATACAGCGGACGTCTAACGGATGATAACGGACATAGAACGTTTGTTACTCGTATTTGTCGCGGATTTACATCGTAAACGGCGGAAGTTCATCCGTTTTAAAAGTTTTGTGCAGCTCAAAACTTTTTGCGCGGATGAAATCACAGTGGACGGATGCTCGATGGATAGAGCGTATAAAACACGTATGCAATGAGTAAACAACGGATGCATAGCGTTTTCCAACGGATGGCAAGATTTGTTTACGTTTTACATCCTCTTTGCATCCGTAAGTGCAGTGGGACCGGGCCTTAAGGTACAACACAATGTACGAGGAATTGGAAAGTTCAAATGTAGAAGGACCTTTTAAAAAAGGGCTACTCTTGCGAACAAAGACCCCAAAACACAAAAAACATCAAATTTACGCGGAGTATGAATAATTTTAGTTGTGAACTATATATATATATATATATATATATATATATATATGGGTATATATATACATATATATATATATAGGCGTGAAGAAAAAGGTCTAGGAACGTGAGACGTAGCTGTACTTTACAAGTCTATTACGAGCTTTCGGCTTGTGAGGCCTTCCCCAGGTTCTGAAGTGCAGACACATACAAAAACAAATACATTGTATGAACGAATATACATCGCACTTTTGTATGTATATATATATATATATATATATATATATATATTTATTAAAAGAACTTAATATATGATACCATCTCTACTTATTGACGTGTGGGCATATTATTACGGTAAATCTACTTCAAAATAATAATGGTAAAGGAAGTTTCTTCATTCTTTATTCTTCTCTTTTACATCTGGGTTAAATAACGATTTTGAAAATAGAAACACTCAATGAGTATCAAATTATACATGTACTCAGCGAACTATCTAGATACAATTTCTTTAATGTGCCATATAAAGTACTTACATATATAAATTTTTAATGTCGTCATGTATTTGCATATTATCCGAATATTTAGATTATTATAGGAACACTTCGTATTGTTACACCATGTTTTGTTCGTGTAGCATTTCATTTGATTCATGTATTGGTCTCAACATTCACAAATATAATTAGTAGCATCCGTTAAGTTGAATGATTACTAAATTGCCAAAAAATGATAAAAATAATTTACATAACACAGTTCAGCTGTGTTTTGTTTAGTTTATTCCTTTCAAAAGGAAAAATTACATGGTGAATATGTTCGTTACATAGGCATATTATATATATATATATATATATCTATATATATTTGAAGTATCTTGTTTATAGACGTGTGGGCCTATTATTACGGTAAATATACTTCATATAATGGTATGTGACGTTACTTCAGTAGATTCTTAAATTGTCTGATTCCAATTTGGGTTCAATAACTTTTTTGTAAATATATACAATCGGTGAGAATCAAATTATACATGTACTCCGAGAGCTATTAAGATACAAATACTGTATTTACATGTAGAAATTATCAATGACGTCATGTGTTTGCATATTATCCGAAATGTTTAAATTATTAATGGTTACACTTTGTACTATCCCGCTGTAAAATATGAAACGTTTCTTCAGAAGATTTGTTTTCTTTCTCTTTTATATTTGGGTTTGATAACTATTTTGAAAATATATACAATCGATGATGAAATAATTGTACATGTACTCCGCGAGCTATTAAGATACAATTACAGTAATGTACTTTATAAAGTTAGTATTTACATGTAATATTATTACGGTAAATGTACTTCATATAATGGTATGTGACGTTTCTTCAGTAGATTCTTCAATTTTCTGATTCCAATTTCGGTTCAATAACTATTTTGTAAATATATACAATCGGTGAGAATCAAATTATACATGTACTCCGAGAGCTATTAAGATACAAATACTGTATTTACATGTAGAAATTATCAATGACGTCATGTGTTTGCATATTATCCGAAATGTTTAGATTATTAATGGTAACACTTTGTACTATCCCGCTGTAAAATATGAAACGTTTCTTCAGAAGATTTGTTTTCTTTCTCTTTTATATTTGGGTTCGATAATTATTTTGAAAATATATACAATCGATGATGATATAAATTGTACATGTACTCCGCGAGCTATTAAGATACAATTACAGTAGTGTACTTTATAAAGTTAGTATTTACATGTAAACAAAATATTAATGTCGTCATGTATTTGCATATTATCCGGAATGTTTAGATTATTATAGGAACACTTTGTATTATTACACCATGTTTTGTTCGTGCAGCAGGGTATAATATTTATGAACAGTTTTAATAATAATAATAATATTCAGCTTTTATATAGCGCGAATCACAATTAAGTCTCTAAGCGCTTCCAAACTTGGATATTATTACCCCGGCTTTAGCTGTGCTGCCATTATAGCGCTCTAGCATTTCAAGGAATAAATTCCTACCAGGTACCCATTTACTTCACCTGGGTGGAGTGTGGCAAATGTAGATCAATGTCCTGCCAAAATTCCTAATTTTGTTTTGGTTACTTGGCATCGTTTCACAAGATTGTCGCAAGTACAAGTTCACCAACAACACATTGAAACGGGTGTATAATTAATACACGTTTCAATGGGATGTTGGCGAACTTGTTCTAATGACAGTTTCGTGAAACCACACCCTGTTGTTTATATCGAGATCTAATTATAACTCCAACTGTTACTATGACTCCAACATTACTTTTTACTAGATAGAAAAAGGACCGTTCCGTAAGATCATATGACTAATATAAAGTCCTACAAACACAAAATTACAATCTTACGTCATTTGATTTATTTGTTCCCTTAGTCTGATTCTATTACATAATTATTAACACCCGTGAAGTTGAATGAATACTGCAAATCAGTTTATTACACCGTTTAGTTCGGTTAAGTTCAGTTTATTATATTCAAAAGCAAACATAAAAAAATATGGTAAATATGTTAGTTACAAGGCTACACTCTTCGAAATGTTGGGCAATCTCCACTTGGTAAATGAAAATTGGCCAAACGTTGGGTAAATCTTTCCCAAGTTTTTACTGCATACATTTACCCAGCGTGTGTTGAAAGATTAATGCATGCATTTTTGGCGGCCAGCAATGGGTAAGTTAACAGTGGGCGTAAATAAACCTACAACTGGCGAAAACTTCCCCAACCCTTAACTGTATGCATGAAAAATTTAAATCCTACAAACTGGGTAAACACCAACGGGTAAATAAAAATTGGCATCTCTAAACCTACAACAGGGTAAACTTTTCCAAATCTGTTGGCCTACTTTTCGCATTTACCCAACATTTAAAAATTGAGTTTCCTGGGTAACCGGCACTGGGTAAATGATAATTGGGCGTATTTAATCAAACAAAATTGTGTAAAACGTTCCAAACTTTTGACAGTATTAAGCATAAACCCAACAAGCGTCAAACACCGTGCCTTAACACCTATACTGGATAACCGACACTGAGCATTACATAGCCTAAATGAAGTATTGTGTTACTCCTTCAATGCCAGGCGCGTACGCAGGAGGGGGGGGGGGGGTTAAACCCTCCCCCTTTTGGTATTTTTTATGTGTGTATTTTGGAGGAAACCCTCAAAGAGCACGTTTGCGTTTGATATTGAACACCAGCAGCATTGTCGCCAAGTGTGGTTTTTCTGCAATGCGTCATATATGGCATAGGGAAAGAAGGTGCAAATAAGACCTACAGTTTGTGACCTGAGGGCATTTCGGGCAACTCACATCTCCAATTTTCCTTTTGTGAAAGAGCGCCATCTACTGTTCGTATTCGAAAGTTTGATATTCAGGTGCTAACAGCATCTTAGGGGTAATTTAACTAAGGAGAGGACGTAGCACGCAGGGGCGTCGCCAAAGGGGGTGTGGGGGGTGCGACACCCCCCACTTGTCAGGATATTGTCGGTAAAATTGCGCTGCCGTCGGGAAAAAAAGAGAAAAGGGGGAGGGGAAAAAAGAGAGGGAAAGGGAAAGAAAAAAAAAGAAAAGGAGAGGAAAAGAAAGAAAGGAAAAAAAGGAAAGAAAGGAAAAGAAAGGAAAGAAAAGAGAAGAAAGAAAAAGAAAAAGAGGGAGGAGAGGAAAGAAAGGAAAAGAAAGAAAAGAAGAAAGAAAAGAAAAAAAAGAGAAAAAGGGAAAGAAAAGAAACGGGGAGTGAAAGAGAGGAGAGAGGGGGAGGTAAGAGCCTGAGAGAGGAGGAATGGGAGTAAAAGAGAGAAGTGGGTTGTTGGGTGGAGTCGTCTCGTCGAGGGAGCAAGAAAGACACGGGTAAATATGTTGCTGTGTCGGTATTCTTGCTCGATCCTCGTGTACGATATCAATGCAGTCGGTGAGATTTATATTGTCGGTCGACCGACAAGTTTTTTTCCGCTACGAACTGTGACTTTTTATACGCTGTAACGACTTACAGAGTGACTACAACTACAATATTTGTATTTTCTCGAAGTTTCACTTTCCTATAATATCAGCTAAAGAAATCAGAATATTAAAATTTTGGGGGAAACTAAATTCAAACAAGGTTTAAGAGTCAACAACGGTACGACGATTCGTCTTCTTTTTTCTATATTGTGATGAAACGCCAAAAAATTCGCGCTTCGCGCGGGGGGGAAACTTCATTTTAGACGAGTCGAGAACGGTACAACGAATCGTTTTCTTTCTCTAGTAATTTAAGGAAACTTCAAAGCTTCCGCGCTTCGCGCGAGAGGGGAAACTGGGCTTATTAAGAGTCGAAAACGGTACAACGAATCCTCTTCTTTCTCTAATAATTAAAGGAAACGTCAGAGCTTCCGCGCTTTGCGCGAGAGAGGGAAACTGAATTCAGATAAATAGGGCTTAATAAGAGTCGAAAAAGGTACGTCGAATCGTCTTCCTTTCTCTATATTGTGATGAAACGCCAAAAATTCCGCGCTTCGCGCGAAGAGGAAACCTAGACGAGTCGAGAACGATACAACGAATCGTCTTCTCTCTCTAATAATTTAATGAAACGTCAAAGCTTTCGCGCTAAAGGGGGAAACGGAATTCAGAAAATGAGGGCTAATTAAGAGTCGAAAACGGTACAACGAATCCTCTTCTTTGTCTAATAATTTAATGAAACGTCAAAGCTTCCGCGCTTCGCGCGAGAGGGGAAACTGAATTAAGATGAATAGGGCTTAATAAGAGGCGAAAACGGTACAACAATTCCTCTTCTTTCTCTAACAATGTAAGGAAAGGGCTTATTAAGAGTCGAAAACGGTACAACGAATCCTCTTCTTTCTCTAATAATTGAAGGAAACGTCAGAGCTTCCGCGCATCGCGCGAGAGTGGGAAACTGAATTCAGAATATGAGGGCTAATTAAGAGTCGAAAACGGTACAACGAATCCTCTTCTTTCTCTAATACTTTAATGAAACGTCAAAGCTTCCGCGCTTCGCGCGAGAGGGGAAACTGAATTAAGATGAATAGGGCTTAATAAGAGTCGAAAACGGTACAACAATTCCTCTTCTTTCTCTAACAATGTAAGGAAAGGGCTTATTAAGAGTCGAAAACGGTACAACGAATCCTCTTCTTTCTCTAATAATTTAAGGAAACGTCAGAGCTTCCGCGCTTCGCGCGAGAGAGGGAAACTGAATTCAGAATATGAGGGCTAATTAAGAGTCGAAAACGGTACAACGAATCCTCTTCTTTCTCTAATAATTTAATGAAACGTCGAAGCTTCCGCGCTTCGCGCGAGAGGGGAAACTGAATTCAGACAAACAGGGCTAAATAAGAGTCGAAAACGGTAAAACGAATCCTCTTCTTTCTCTAATACTTTAATGAAACGTCCAAGCTTCCGCGCTTCGCGCGAGAGGGGAAACTGAATTAAGATGAATAGGGCTTAATAAGAGGCGAAAACGGTACAACAATTCCTCTTCTTTCTCTAACAATGTAAGGAAAGGGCTTATTAAGAGTCGAAAACGGTACAACGAATCCTCTTCTTTCTCTAATAATTGAAGGAAACGTCAGAGCTTCCGCGCATCGCGCGAGAGTGGGAAGCTGAATTCAGAATATGAGGGCTAATTAAGAGTCGAAAACGGTACAACGAATCCTCTTCTTTCTCTAATACTTTAATGAAACGTCAAAGCTTCCGCGCTTCGCGCGAGAGGGGAAACTGAATTAAGATGAATAGGGCTTAATAAGGGTCGAAAACGGTACAACAATTCCTCTTCTTTCTCTAACAATGTAAGGAAAGGGCTTATTAAGAGTCGAAAACGGTACAACGAATCCTCTTCTTTCTCTAATAATTTAAGGAAACGTCAGAGCTTCCGCGCTTCGCGCGAGAGAGGGAAACTGAATTCAGAATATGAGGGCTAATTAAGAGTCGAAAACGGTACAACGAATCCTCTTCTTTCTCTAATAATTTAATGAAACGTCGAAGCTTCCGCGCTTCGCGCGAGAGGGGAAACTGAATTCAGACAAACAGGGCTAATTAAGAGTCGAAAACGGTACAACGAATCCTCTTCTTTCTCTAATACTTTAATGAAACGTCAAAGCTTCCGCGCTTCGCGCGAGAGGGGAAACTGAATTAAGATGAATAGGGCTTAATAAGAGTCGAAAACGGTACAACAATTCCTCTTCTTTCTCTAACAATGTAAGGAAAGGGCTTATTAAGAGTCGAAAACGGTACAACGAATCCTCTTCTTTCTCTAATAATTTAAGGAAACGTCAGAGCTTCCGCGCTTCGCGCGAGAGAGGGAAACTGAATTCAGAATATGAGGGCTAATTAAGAGTCGAAAACGGTACAACGAATCCTCTTCTTTCTCTAATAATTTAATGAAACGTCGAAGCTTCCGCGCTTCGCGCGAGAGGGGAAACTGAATTCAGATGAATAGGGCTTAATAAGAGTCGAAAACGGTACAACAATTCCACTTCTTTCTCTAACAATGTAAGGAAAGGGCTTATTAAGAGTCAAAAACGGTACAACGAATCCTCTTCTTTCTCTAATAATTTAAGGAAACGTCAGAGCTTTCGCGCTTCGCGCGAGAGGGGAAACTGAATTCAGACAAACAGGGCTTATTAAGAGTCGAAAACGGTACAACGAATCCTCTTCTTTCTCTAATAATTAAAGGAAACGTCAGAGCTTCCGCGCTTCGCGCGAGAGAGGGAAACTGAATTCAGATAAATAGGGCTTAATAAGAGTCGAAAAAGGTACGTCGAATCGTCTTCCTTTCTCTATATTGTGATGAAACGCCAAAAATTCCGCGCTTCGCGCGAAGGGGAAAACCTAGACGAGTCGAGAACGATACAACGAATCGTCTTCTTTCTCTAATAATTTAATGAAACGTCAAAGCTTTCGCGCTAAAGCGGGAAACGGAATTCAGAAAATGAGGGCTAATTAAGAGTCGAAAACGGTACAACGAATCCTCTTCTTTCTCTAATAATTTAATGAAACGTCAAAGCTTCCGCGCTTCGCGCGAGAGGGAAAACTGAATTAAGATGAATAGGGCTTAATAAGAGGCGAAAACGGTACAACAATTCCTCTTCTTTCTCTAATAATGTAAGGAAAGGGCTTATTAAGAGTCGAAAACGGTACAACGAATCCTCTTCTTTCTCTAATAATTGAAGGAAACGTCAGAGCTTCCGCGCATCGCGCGAGAGTGGGAAACTGAATTCAGAATATGAGGGCTAATTAAGAGTCGAAAACGGTACAACGAATCCTCTTCTTTCTCTAATACTTTAATGAAACGTCAAAGCTTCCGCGCTTCGCGCGAGAGGGGAAACTGAATTAAGATGAATAGGGCTTAATAAGAGTCGAAAACGGTACAACAATTCCTCTTCTTTCTCTAACAATGTAAGGAAAGGGCTTATTAAGAGTCGAAAACGGTACAACGAATCCTCTTCTTTCTCTAATAATTTAAGGAAACGTCAGAGCTTCCGCGCTTCGCGCGAGAGAGGGAAACTGAATTCAGAATATGAGGGCTAATTAAGAGTCGAAAACGGTACAACGAATCCTCTTCTTTCTCTAATAATTTAATGAAACGTCGAAGCTTCCGCGCTTCGCGCGAGAGGGGAAACTGAATTCAGACAAACAGGGCTAATTAAGAGTCGAAAAAGGTACAACGAATCCTCTTCTTTCTCTAATACTTTAATGAAACGTCAAAGCTTCCGCGCTTCGCGCGAGAGGGGAAACTGAATTAAGATGAATAGGGCTTAATAAGAGTCGAAAACGGTACAACAATTCCTCTTCTTTCTCTAACAATGTAAGGAAAGGGCTTATTAAGAGTCGAAAACGGTACAACGAATCCTCTTCTTTCTCTAATAATTTAAGGAAACGTCAGAGCTTCCGCGCTTCGCGCGAGAGAGGGAAACTGAATTCAGAATATGAGGGCTAATTAAGAGTCGAAAACGGTACAACGAATCCTCTTCTTTCTCTAATAATTTAATGAAACGTCGAAGCTTCCGCGCTTCGCGCGAGAGGGGAAACTGAATTCAGATGAATAGGGCTTAATAAGAGTCGAAAACGGTACAACAATTCCTCTTCTTTCTCTAACAATGTAAGGAAAGGGCTTATTAAGAGTCGAAAACGGTACAACGAATCCTCTTCTTTCTCTAATAATTTAAGGAAACGTCAGAGCTTCCGCGCTTCGCGCGAGAGAGGGAAACTGAATTCAGAATATGAGGGCTAATTAAGAGTCGAAAACGGTACAACGAATCCTCTTCTTTCTCTAATAATTTAATGAAACGTCGAAGCTTCCGCGCTTCGCGCGAGAGGGGAAACTGAATTCAGACAAACAGGGCTAATTAAGAGTCGAAAAAGGTACAACGAATCCTCTTCTTTCTCTAACAATGTAAGGAAAGGGCTTATTAAGAGTCGAAAACGGTACAACGAATCCTCTTCTTTCTCTAATAATTTAAGGAAACGTCAGAGCTTCCGCGCTTCGCGCGAGAGAGGGAAACTGAATTCAGAATATGAGGGCTAATTAAGAGTCGAAAACGGTACAACGAATCCTCTTCTTTCTCTAATAATTTAATGAAACGTCGAAGCTTCCGCGCTTCGCGCGAGAGGGGAAACTGAATTCAGATGAATAGGGCTTAATAAGAGTCGAAAACGGTACAACAATTCCACTTCTTTCTCTAACAATGTAAGGAAAGGGCTTATTAAGAGTCAAAAACGGTACAACGAATCCTCTTCTTTCTCTAATAATTTAAGGAAACGTCAGAGCTTCCGCGCTTCGCGCGAGAGAGGGAAACTGAATTCAGATAAATAGGGCTTAATAAGAGTCGAAAAAGGTACGTCGAATCGTCTTCCTTTCTCTATATTGTGATGAAACCCCAAAAATTCCGCGCTTCGCGCGAAGGGGAAAACCTAGACGAGTCGAGAACGATACAACGAATCGTCTTCTTTCTCTAATAATTTAATGAAACGTCAAAGCTTTCGCGCTAAAGCGGGAAACGGAATTCAGAAAATGAGGGCTAATTAAGAGTCGAAAACGGTACAACGAATCCTCTTCTTTCTCTAATAATTTAATGAAACGTCAAAGCTTCCGCGCTTCGCGCGAGAGGGGAAACTGAATTAAGATGAATAGGGCTTAATAAGAGGCTAAAACGGTACAACAATTCCTCTTCTTTCTCTAATAATGTAAGGAAAGGGCTTATTAAGAGTCGAAAACGGTACAACGAATCCTCTTCTTTCTCTAATAATTGAAGGAAACGTCAGAGCTTCCGCGCATCGCGCGAGAGTGGGAAACTGAATTCAGAATATGAGGGCTAATTAAGAGTCGAAAACGGTACAACGAATCCTCTTCTTTCTCTAATACTTTAATGAAACGTCAAAGCTTCCGCGCTTCGCGCGAGAGGGGAAACTGAATTAAGATGAATAGGGCTTAATAAGAGTCGAAAACGGTACAACAATTCCTCTTCTTTCTCTAACAATGTAAGGAAAGGGCTTATTAAGAGTCGAAAACGGTACAACGAATCCTCTTCTTTCTCTAATAATTTAAGGAAACGTCAGAGCTTCCGCGCTTCGCGCGAGAGAGGGAAACTGAATTCAGAATATGAGGGCTAATTAAGAGTCGAAAACGGTACAACGAATCCTCTTCTTTCTCTAATAATTTAATGAAACGTCGAAGCTTCCGCGCTTCGCGCGAGAGGGGAAACTGAATTAAGATGAATAGGGCTTAATAAGAGTCGAAAACGGTACAACAATTCCTCTTCTTTCTCTAACAATGTAAGGAAAGGGCTTATTAAGAGTCGAAAACGGTACAACGAATCCTCTTCTTTCTCTAATAATTTAAGGAAACGTCAGAGCTTCCGCGCTTTGCGCGAGAGAGGGAAACTGAATTCAGAATATGAGGGCTAATTAAGAGTCGAAAACGGTACAACGAATCCTCTTCTTTCTCTAATAATTTAAGGAAACGTCAGAGCTTCCGCGCTTCGCGCGAGAGAGGATAACTGAATTCAGAATATGAGGGCTAATTAAGAGTCGAAAACGGTACAACGAATCGTCTTCTTTCTCTAATAATTTAATGAAACGTCGAAGCTTCCGCGCTTCGTGCGAGAGGGGAAACTGAATTAAGATGAATAGGGCTTAATAAGAGTCGAAAACGGTACAACAATTCCTCTTCTTTCTCTAACAATGTAAGGAAAGGGCTTATTAAGAGTCGAAAACGGTACAACGAATCCTCTTCTTTCTCTAATAATTTAAGGAAACGTCAGAGCTTCCGCGCTTCGCGCGAGAGAGGGAAACTGAATTCAGAATATGAGGGCTAATTAAGAGTCGAAAACGGTACAACGAATCCTCTTCTTTCTCTAATAATTTAATGAAACGTCGAAGCTTCCGCGCTTCGCGCGAGAGGGGAAACTGAATTCAGATGAATAGGGCTTAATAAGAGTCGAAAAAGGTACGTCGAATCGTCTTCCTTTCTCTATATTGTGATGAAACGCCAAAAATTCCGCGCTTCGCGCGAAGGGGAAAACCTAGACGAGTCGAGAACGATACAACGAATCGTCTTCTTTCTCTAATAATTTAATGAAACGTCAAAGCTTTCGCGCTAAAGGGGGAAACGGAATTCAGAAAATGAGGGCTAATTAAGAGTCGAAAACGGTACAACGAATCCTCTTCTTTCTCTAATAATTTAATGAAACGTCAAAGCTTCCGCGCTTCGCGCGAGAGGGGAAACTGAATTAAGATGAATAGGGCTTAATAAGAGTCGAAAACGGTACAACAATTCCTCTTCTTTCTGTAACAATGTAAGGAAAGGGCTTATTAAGAGTCGAAAACGGTACAACGAATCCTCTTCTTTCTCTAATAATTTAAGGAAACGTCAGAGCTTCCGCGCTTCGCGCGAGAGAGGGAAACTGGATTCAGAATATGAGGGCTAATTAAGAGACGAAAACGGTACAACGAATCCTCTTCTTTCTCTAATACTTTAATGAAACGTCAAAGCTTCCGCGCTTCGCGAGGGGGAAACTGAATTCAAAATATGAGGGCTAATTAAGAGTCGAAAACGGTACAACGAATCTGAATTAAGATGAATAGGGCTTAATAAGAGTCGAAAATGGTACAACAATTCCTCTTCTTTCTCTAACAATGTAAGGAAACGTCAAAGCTTCCGCGCTTCGCGCGAAGGGGGAAACTGAATTTAGATAAATAGGGCCTAATAAGAGTCGAAAACGGTACGACGAATCGTCTTCCTTTCTCTCTACTGTGATGAAACGCCAAAAATTCCGCGCTTCGCGCAGAGGGAAAACTTCATATAGACGAGTCGAGAACGGTACAACGAATCGTCTTCTTTCTCTAATAATTTAAGGAAACGTCAAAGCTTCCGCGCTTCGCGCGAGAGGGGGAAACTGAATTCAGACAAATAGGGCTTATTAAAAGTCGAGAACGATACAACGAATCGTCTTCTTTCTCTAATAATTTAATGAAACGTCAAAGCTTCCGCGCTTCGCGCGAGAGGGGAAACTGAATTAAGATGAATAGGGCTTAATAAGAGGCTAAAACGGTACAACAATTCCTCTTCTTTCTCTAATAATGTAAGGAAAGGGCTTATTAAGAGTCGAAAACGGTACAACGAATCCTCTTCTTTCTCTAATAATTGAAGGAAACGTCAGAGCTTCCGCGCATCGCGCGAGAGTGGGAAACTGAATTCAGAATATGAGGGCTAATTAAGAGTCGAAAACGGTACAACGAATCCTCTTCTTTCTCTAATACTTTAATGAAACGTCAAAGCTTCCGCGCTTCGCGCGAGAGGGGAAACTGAATTAAGATGAATAGGGCTTAATAAGAGTCGAAAACGGTACAACAATTCCTCTTCTTTCTCTAACAATGTAAGGAAAGGGCTTATTAAG
Source organism: Strongylocentrotus droebachiensis (assembly GCA_035222895.1). Lineage (NCBI taxonomy): Eukaryota > Metazoa > Echinodermata > Echinoidea > Camarodonta > Strongylocentrotidae > Strongylocentrotus > Strongylocentrotus droebachiensis. The sequence continues at coordinate 713,472 of JAVYIG010000024.1, forward strand.
AGTCGAAAACGGTACAACGAATCCTCTTCTTTCTCTAATAATTTAAGGAAACGTCAGAGCTTCCGCGCTTCGCGCGAGAGAGGGAAACTGAATTCAGAATATGAGGGCTAATTAAGAGTCGAAAACGGTACAACGAATCCTCTTCTTTCTCTAATAATTTAATGAAACGTCGAAGCTTCCGCGCTTCGCGCGAGAGGGGAAACTGAATTAAGATGAATAGGGCTTAATAAGAGTCGAAAACGGTACAACAATTCCTCTTCTTTCTCTAACAATGTAAGGAAAGGGCTTATTAAGAGTCGAAAACGGTACAACGAATCCTCTTCTTTCTCTAATAATTTAAGGAAACGTCAGAGCTTCCGCGCTTTGCGCGAGAGAGGGAAACTGAATTCAGAATATGAGGGCTAATTAAGAGTCGAAAACGGTACAACGAATCCTCTTCTTTCTCTAATAATTTAAGGAAACGTCAGAGCTTCCGCGCTTCGCGCGAGAGAGGATAACTGAATTCAGAATATGAGGGCTAATTAAGAGTCGAAAACGGTACAACGAATCCTCTTCTTTCTCTAATAATTTAATGAAACGTCGAAGCTTCCGCGCTTCGTGCGAGAGGGGAAACTGAATTAAGATGAATAGGGCTTAATAAGAGTCGAAAACGGTACAACAATTCCACTTCTTTCTCTAACAATGTAAGGAAAGGGCTTATTAAGAGTCAAAAACGGTACAACGAATCCTCTTCTTTCTCTAATAATTTAAGGAAACGTCAGAGCTTTCGCGCTTCGCGCGAGAGGGGAAACTGAATTCAGACAAACAGGGCTTATTAAGAGTCGAAAACGGTACAACGAATCCTCTTCTTTCTCTAATAATTAAAGGAAACGTCAGAGCTTCCGCGCTTCGCGCGAGAGAGGGAAACTGAATTCAGATAAATAGGGCTTAATAAGAGTCGAAAAAGGTACGTCGAATCGTCTTCCTTTCTCTATATTGTGATGAAACGCCAAAAATTCCGCGCTTCGCGCGAAGGGGAAAACCTAGACGAGTCGAGAACGGTACAACAATTCCTCTTCTTTCTGTAACAATGTAAGGAAAGGGCTTATTAAGAGTCGAAAACGGTACAACGAATCCTCTTCTTTCTCTAATAATTTAAGGAAACGTCAGAGCTTCCGCGCTTCGCGCGAGAGAGGGAAACTGGATTCAGAATATGAGGGCTAATTAAGAGACGAAAACGGTACAACGAATCCTCTTCTTTCTCTAATACTTTAATGAAACGTCAAAGCTTCCGCGCTTCGCGAGGGGGAAACTGAATTCAAAATATGAGGGCTAATTAAGAGTCGAAAACGGTACAACGAATCTGAATTAAGATGAATAGGGCTTAATAAGAGTCGAAAATGGTACAACAATTCCTCTTCTTTCTCTAACAATGTAAGGAAACGTCAAAGCTTCCGCGCTTCGCGCGAAGGGGGAAACTGAATTTAGATAAATAGGGCCTAATAAGAGTCGAAAACGGTACGACGAATCGTCTTCCTTTCTCTCTACTGTGATGAAACGCCAAAAATTCCGCGCTTCGCGCAGAGGGAAAACTTCATATAGACGAGTCGAGAACGGTACAACGAATCGTCTTCTTTCTCTAATAATTTAAGGAAACGTCAAAGCTTCCGCGCTTCGCGCGAGAGGGGGAAACTGAATTCAGACAAATAGGGCTTATTAAAAGTCGAGAACGATACAACGAATCGTCTTCTTTCTCTAATAATTTAATGAAACGTCAAAGCTTCCGCGCTTCGCGCGAGAGGGGAAACTGAATTAAGATGAATAGGGCTTAATAAGAGGCTAAAACGGTACAACAATTCCTCTTCTTTCTCTAATAATGTAAGGAAAGGGCTTATTAAGAGTCGAAAACGGTACAACGAATCCTCTTCTTTCTCTAATAATTGAAGGAAACGTCAGAGCTTCCGCGCATCGCGCGAGAGTGGGAAACTGAATTCAGAATATGAGGGCTAATTAAGAGTCGAAAACGGTACAACGAATCCTCTTCTTTCTCTAATACTTTAATGAAACGTCAAAGCTTCCGCGCTTCGCGCGAGAGGGGAAACTGAATTAAGATGAATAGGGCTTAATAAGAGTCGAAAACGGTACAACAATTCCTCTTCTTTCTCTAACAATGTAAGGAAAGGGCTTATTAAGAGTCGAAAACGGTACAACGAATCCTCTTCTTTCTCTAATAATTTAAGGAAACGTCAGAGCTTCCGCGCTTCGCGCGAGAGAGGGAAACTGAATTCAGAATATGAGGGCTAATTAAGAGTCGAAAACGGTACAACGAATCCTCTTCTTTCTCTAATAATTTAATGAAACGTCGAAGCTTCCGCGCTTCGCGCGAGAGGGGAAACTGAATTAAGATGAATAGGGCTTAATAAGAGTCGAAAACGGTACAACAATTCCTCTTCTTTCTCTAACAATGTAAGGAAAGGGCTTATTAAGAGTCGAAAACGGTACAACGAATCCTCTTCTTTCTCTAATAATTTAAGGAAACGTCAGAGCTTCCGCGCTTTGCGCGAGAGAGGGAAACTGAATTCAGAATATGAGGGCTAATTAAGAGTCGAAAACGGTACAACGAATCCTCTTCTTTCTCTAATAATTTAAGGAAACGTCAGAGCTTCCGCGCTTCGCGCGAGAGAGGATAACTGAATTCAGAATATGAGGGCTAATTAAGAGTCGAAAACGGTACAACGAATCCTCTTCTTTCTCTAATAATTTAATGAAACGTCGAAGCTTCCGCGCTTCGTGCGAGAGGGGAAACTGAATTAAGATGAATAGGGCTTAATAAGAGTCGAAAACGGTACAACAATTCCACTTCTTTCTCTAACAATGTAAGGAAAGGGCTTATTAAGAGTCAAAAACGGTACAACGAATCCTCTTCTTTCTCTAATAATTTAAGGAAACGTCAGAGCTTTCGCGCTTCGCGCGAGAGGGGAAACTGAATTCAGACAAACAGGGCTTATTAAGAGTCGAAAACGGTACAACGAATCCTCTTCTTTCTCTAATAATTTAATGAAACGTCGAAGCTTCCGCGCTTCGCGCGAGAGGGGAAACTGAATTCAGACAAACAGGGCTAAATAAGAGTCGAAAACGGTAAAACGAATCCTCTTCTTTCTCTAATACTTTAATGAAACGTCCAAGCTTCCGCGCTTCGCGCGAGAGGGGAAACTGAATTAAGATGAATAGGGCTTAATAAGAGGCGAAAACGGTACAACAATTCCTCTTCTTTCTCTAACAATGTAAGGAAAGGGCTTATTAAGAGTCGAAAACGGTACAACGAATCCTCTTCTTTCTCTAATAATTGAAGGAAACGTCAGAGCTTCCGCGCATCGCGCGAGAGTGGGAAGCTGAATTCAGAATATGAGGGCTAATTAAGAGTCGAAAACGGTACAACGAATCCTCTTCTTTCTCTAATACTTTAATGAAACGTCAAAGCTTCCGCGCTTCGCGCGAGAGGGGAAACTGAATTAAGATGAATAGGGCTTAATAAGGGTCGAAAACGGTACAACAATTCCTCTTCTTTCTCTAACAATGTAAGGAAAGGGCTTATTAAGAGTCGAAAACGGTACAACGAATCCTCTTCTTTCTCTAATAATTTAAGGAAACGTCAGAGCTTCCGCGCTTCGCGCGAGAGAGGGAAACTGAATTCAGAATATGAGGGCTAATTAAGAGTCGAAAACGGTACAACGAATCCTCTTCTTTCTCTAATAATTTAATGAAACGTCGAAGCTTCCGCGCTTCGCGCGAGAGGGGAAACTGAATTCAGACAAACAGGGCTAATTAAGAGTCGAAAACGGTACAACGAATCCTCTTCTTTCTCTAATACTTTAATGAAACGTCAAAGCTTCCGCGCTTCGCGCGAGAGGGGAAACTGAATTAAGATGAATAGGGCTTAATAAGAGTCGAAAACGGTACAACAATTCCTCTTCTTTCTCTAACAATGTAAGGAAAGGGCTTATTAAGAGTCGAAAACGGTACAACGAATCCTCTTCTTTCTCTAATAATTTAAGGAAACGTCAGAGCTTCCGCGCTTCGCGCGAGAGAGGGAAACTGAATTCAGAATATGAGGGCTAATTAAGAGTCGAAAACGGTACAACGAATCCTCTTCTTTCTCTAATAATTTAATGAAACGTCGAAGCTTCCGCGCTTCGCGCGAGAGGGGAAACTGAATTCAGATGAATAGGGCTTAATAAGAGTCGAAAACGGTACAACAATTCCACTTCTTTCTCTAACAATGTAAGGAAAGGGCTTATTAAGAGTCAAAAACGGTACAACGAATCCTCTTCTTTCTCTAATAATTTAAGGAAACGTCAGAGCTTTCGCGCTTCGCGCGAGAGGGGAAACTGAATTCAGACAAACAGGGCTTATTAAGAGTCGAAAACGGTACAACGAATCCTCTTCTTTCTCTAATAATTAAAGGAAACGTCAGAGCTTCCGCGCTTCGCGCGAGAGAGGGAAACTGAATTCAGATAAATAGGGCTTAATAAGAGTCGAAAAAGGTACGTCGAATCGTCTTCCTTTCTCTATATTGTGATGAAACGCCAAAAATTCCGCGCTTCGCGCGAAGGGGAAAACCTAGACGAGTCGAGAACGATACAACGAATCGTCTTCTTTCTCTAATAATTTAATGAAACGTCAAAGCTTTCGCGCTAAAGCGGGAAACGGAATTCAGAAAATGAGGGCTAATTAAGAGTCGAAAACGGTACAACGAATCCTCTTCTTTCTCTAATAATTTAATGAAACGTCAAAGCTTCCGCGCTTCGCGCGAGAGGGAAAACTGAATTAAGATGAATAGGGCTTAATAAGAGGCGAAAACGGTACAACAATTCCTCTTCTTTCTCTAATAATGTAAGGAAAGGGCTTATTAAGAGTCGAAAACGGTACAACGAATCCTCTTCTTTCTCTAATAATTGAAGGAAACGTCAGAGCTTCCGCGCATCGCGCGAGAGTGGGAAACTGAATTCAGAATATGAGGGCTAATTAAGAGTCGAAAACGGTACAACGAATCCTCTTCTTTCTCTAATACTTTAATGAAACGTCAAAGCTTCCGCGCTTCGCGCGAGAGGGGAAACTGAATTAAGATGAATAGGGCTTAATAAGAGTCGAAAACGGTACAACAATTCCTCTTCTTTCTCTAACAATGTAAGGAAAGGGCTTATTAAGAGTCGAAAACGGTACAACGAATCCTCTTCTTTCTCTAATAATTTAAGGAAACGTCAGAGCTTCCGCGCTTCGCGCGAGAGAGGGAAACTGAATTCAGAATATGAGGGCTAATTAAGAGTCGAAAACGGTACAACGAATCCTCTTCTTTCTCTAATAATTTAATGAAACGTCGAAGCTTCCGCGCTTCGCGCGAGAGGGGAAACTGAATTCAGACAAACAGGGCTAATTAAGAGTCGAAAAAGGTACAACGAATCCTCTTCTTTCTCTAATACTTTAATGAAACGTCAAAGCTTCCGCGCTTCGCGCGAGAGGGGAAACTGAATTAAGATGAATAGGGCTTAATAAGAGTCGAAAACGGTACAACAATTCCTCTTCTTTCTCTAACAATGTAAGGAAAGGGCTTATTAAGAGTCGAAAACGGTACAACGAATCCTCTTCTTTCTCTAATAATTTAAGGAAACGTCAGAGCTTCCGCGCTTCGCGCGAGAGAGGGAAACTGAATTCAGAATATGAGGGCTAATTAAGAGTCGAAAACGGTACAACGAATCCTCTTCTTTCTCTAATAATTTAATGAAACGTCGAAGCTTCCGCGCTTCGCGCGAGAGGGGAAACTGAATTCAGATGAATAGGGCTTAATAAGAGTCGAAAACGGTACAACAATTCCTCTTCTTTCTCTAACAATGTAAGGAAAGGGCTTATTAAGAGTCGAAAACGGTACAACGAATCCTCTTCTTTCTCTAATAATTTAAGGAAACGTCAGAGCTTCCGCGCTTCGCGCGAGAGAGGGAAACTGAATTCAGAATATGAGGGCTAATTAAGAGTCGAAAACGGTACAACGAATCCTCTTCTTTCTCTAATAATTTAATGAAACGTCGAAGCTTCCGCGCTTCGCGCGAGAGGGGAAACTGAATTCAGACAAACAGGGCTAATTAAGAGTCGAAAAAGGTACAACGAATCCTCTTCTTTCTCTAACAATGTAAGGAAAGGGCTTATTAAGAGTCGAAAACGGTACAACGAATCCTCTTCTTTCTCTAATAATTTAAGGAAACGTCAGAGCTTCCGCGCTTCGCGCGAGAGAGGGAAACTGAATTCAGAATATGAGGGCTAATTAAGAGTCGAAAACGGTACAACGAATCCTCTTCTTTCTCTAATAATTTAATGAAACGTCGAAGCTTCCGCGCTTCGCGCGAGAGGGGAAACTGAATTCAGATGAATAGGGCTTAATAAGAGTCGAAAACGGTACAACAATTCCACTTCTTTCTCTAACAATGTAAGGAAAGGGCTTATTAAGAGTCAAAAACGGTACAACGAATCCTCTTCTTTCTCTAATAATTTAAGGAAACGTCAGAGCTTCCGCGCTTCGCGCGAGAGAGGGAAACTGAATTCAGATAAATAGGGCTTAATAAGAGTCGAAAAAGGTACGTCGAATCGTCTTCCTTTCTCTATATTGTGATGAAACCCCAAAAATTCCGCGCTTCGCGCGAAGGGGAAAACCTAGACGAGTCGAGAACGATACAACGAATCGTCTTCTTTCTCTAATAATTTAATGAAACGTCAAAGCTTTCGCGCTAAAGCGGGAAACGGAATTCAGAAAATGAGGGCTAATTAAGAGTCGAAAACGGTACAACGAATCCTCTTCTTTCTCTAATAATTTAATGAAACGTCAAAGCTTCCGCGCTTCGCGCGAGAGGGGAAACTGAATTAAGATGAATAGGGCTTAATAAGAGGCTAAAACGGTACAACAATTCCTCTTCTTTCTCTAATAATGTAAGGAAAGGGCTTATTAAGAGTCGAAAACGGTACAACGAATCCTCTTCTTTCTCTAATAATTGAAGGAAACGTCAGAGCTTCCGCGCATCGCGCGAGAGTGGGAAACTGAATTCAGAATATGAGGGCTAATTAAGAGTCGAAAACGGTACAACGAATCCTCTTCTTTCTCTAATACTTTAATGAAACGTCAAAGCTTCCGCGCTTCGCGCGAGAGGGGAAACTGAATTAAGATGAATAGGGCTTAATAAGAGTCGAAAACGGTACAACAATTCCTCTTCTTTCTCTAACAATGTAAGGAAAGGGCTTATTAAGAGTCGAAAACGGTACAACGAATCCTCTTCTTTCTCTAATAATTTAAGGAAACGTCAGAGCTTCCGCGCTTCGCGCGAGAGAGGGAAACTGAATTCAGAATATGAGGGCTAATTAAGAGTCGAAAACGGTACAACGAATCCTCTTCTTTCTCTAATAATTTAATGAAACGTCGAAGCTTCCGCGCTTCGCGCGAGAGGGGAAACTGAATTAAGATGAATAGGGCTTAATAAGAGTCGAAAACGGTACAACAATTCCTCTTCTTTCTCTAACAATGTAAGGAAAGGGCTTATTAAGAGTCGAAAACGGTACAACGAATCCTCTTCTTTCTCTAATAATTTAAGGAAACGTCAGAGCTTCCGCGCTTTGCGCGAGAGAGGGAAACTGAATTCAGAATATGAGGGCTAATTAAGAGTCGAAAACGGTACAACGAATCCTCTTCTTTCTCTAATAATTTAAGGAAACGTCAGAGCTTCCGCGCTTCGCGCGAGAGAGGATAACTGAATTCAGAATATGAGGGCTAATTAAGAGTCGAAAACGGTACAACGAATCCTCTTCTTTCTCTAATAATTTAATGAAACGTCGAAGCTTCCGCGCTTCGTGCGAGAGGGGAAACTGAATTAAGATGAATAGGGCTTAATAAGAGTCGAAAACGGTACAACAATTCCTCTTCTTTCTCTAACAATGTAAGGAAAGGGCTTATTAAGAGTCGAAAACGGTACAACGAATCCTCTTCTTTCTCTAATAATTTAAGGAAACGTCAGAGCTTCCGCGCTTCGCGCGAGAGAGGGAAACTGAATTCAGAATATGAGGGCTAATTAAGAGTCGAAAACGGTACAACGAATCCTCTTCTTTCTCTAATAATTTAATGAAACGTCGAAGCTTCCGCGCTTCGCGCGAGAGGGGGAAACTGAATTCAGATGAATAGGGCTTAATAAGAGTCGAAAAAGGTACGTCGAATCGTCTTCCTTTCTCTATATTGTGATGAAACGCCAAAAATTCCGCGCTTCGCGCGAAGGGGAAAACCTAGACGAGTCGAGAACGATACAACGAATCGTCTTCTTTCTCTAATAATTTAATGAAACGTCAAAGCTTTCGCGCTAAAGGGGGAAACGGAATTCAGAAAATGAGGGCTAATTAAGAGTCGAAAACGGTACAACGAATCCTCTTCTTTCTCTAATAATTTAATGAAACGTCAAAGCTTCCGCGCTTCGCGCGAGAGGGGAAACTGAATTAAGATGAATAGGGCTTAATAAGAGTCGAAAACGGTACAACAATTCCTCTTCTTTCTGTAACAATGTAAGGAAAGGGCTTATTAAGAGTCGAAAACGGTACAACGAATCCTCTTCTTTCTCTAATAATTTAAGGAAACGTCAGAGCTTCCGCGCTTCGCGCGAGAGAGGGAAACTGGATTCAGAATATGAGGGCTAATTAAGAGACGAAAACGGTACAACGAATCCTCTTCTTTCTCTAATACTTTAATGAAACGTCAAAGCTTCCGCGCTTCGCGAGGGGGAAACTGAATTCAAAATATGAGGGCTAATTAAGAGTCGAAAACGGTACAACGAATCTGAATTAAGATGAATAGGGCTTAATAAGAGTCGAAAATGGTACAACAATTCCTCTTCTTTCTCTAACAATGTAAGGAAACGTCAAAGCTTCCGCGCTTCGCGCGAAGGGGGAAACTGAATTTAGATAAATAGGGCCTAATAAGAGTCGAAAACGGTACGACGAATCGTCTTCCTTTCTCTCTACTGTGATGAAACGCCAAAAATTCCGCGCTTCGCGCAGAGGGAAAACTTCATATAGACGAGTCGAGAACGGTACAACGAATCGTCTTCTTTCTCTAATAATTTAAGGAAACGTCAAAGCTTCCGCGCTTCGCGCGAGAGGGGGAAACTGAATTCAGACAAATAGGGCTTATTAAAAGTCGAGAACGATACAACGAATCGTCTTCTTTCTCTAATAATTTAATGAAACGTCAAAGCTTCCGCGCTTCGCGCGAGAGGGGAAACTGAATTAAGATGAATAGGGCTTAATAAGAGGCTAAAACGGTACAACAATTCCTCTTCTTTCTCTAATAATGTAAGGAAAGGGCTTATTAAGAGTCGAAAACGGTACAACGAATCCTCTTCTTTCTCTAATAATTGAAGGAAACGTCAGAGCTTCCGCGCATCGCGCGAGAGTGGGAAACTGAATTCAGAATATGAGGGCTAATTAAGAGTCGAAAACGGTACAACGAATCCTCTTCTTTCTCTAATACTTTAATGAAACGTCAAAGCTTCCGCGCTTCGCGCGAGAGGGGAAACTGAATTAAGATGAATAGGGCTTAATAAGAGTCGAAAACGGTACAACAATTCCTCTTCTTTCTCTAACAATGTAAGGAAAGGGCTTATTAAGAGTCGAAAACGGTACAACGAATCCTCTTCTTTCTCTAATAATTTAAGGAAACGTCAGAGCTTCCGCGCTTCGCGCGAGAGAGGGAAACTGAATTCAGAATATGAGGGCTAATTAAGAGTCGAAAACGGTACAACGAATCCTCTTCTTTCTCTAATAATTTAATGAAACGTCGAAGCTTCCGCGCTTCGCGCGAGAGGGGAAACTGAATTAAGATGAATAGGGCTTAATAAGAGTCGAAAACGGTACAACAATTCCTCTTCTTTCTCTAACAATGTAAGGAAAGGGCTTATTAAGAGTCGAAAACGGTACAACGAATCCTCTTCTTTCTCTAATAATTTAAGGAAACGTCAGAGCTTCCGCGCTTTGCGCGAGAGAGGGAAACTGAATTCAGAATATGAGGGCTAATTAAGAGTCGAAAACGGTACAACGAATCCTCTTCTTTCTCTAATAATTTAAGGAAACGTCAGAGCTTCCGCGCTTCGCGCGAGAGAGGATAACTGAATTCAGAATATGAGGGCTAATTAAGAGTCGAAAACGGTACAACGAATCCTCTTCTTTCTCTAATAATTTAATGAAACGTCGAAGCTTCCGCGCTTCGTGCGAGAGGGGAAACTGAATTAAGATGAATAGGGCTTAATAAGAGTCGAAAACGGTACAACAATTCCACTTCTTTCTCTAACAATGTAAGGAAAGGGCTTATTAAGAGTCAAAAACGGTACAACGAATCCTCTTCTTTCTCTAATAATTTAAGGAAACGTCAGAGCTTTCGCGCTTCGCGCGAGAGGGGAAACTGAATTCAGACAAACAGGGCTTATTAAGAGTCGAAAACGGTACAACGAATCCTCTTCTTTCTCTAATAATTAAAGGAAACGTCAGAGCTTCCGCGCTTCGCGCGAGAGAGGGAAACTGAATTCAGATAAATAGGGCTTAATAAGAGTCGAAAAAGGTACGTCGAATCGTCTTCCTTTCTCTATATTGTGATGAAACGCCAAAAATTCCGCGCTTCGCGCGAAGGGGAAAACCTAGACGAGTCGAGAACGGTACAACAATTCCTCTTCTTTCTGTAACAATGTAAGGAAAGGGCTTATTAAGAGTCGAAAACGGTACAACGAATCCTCTTCTTTCTCTAATAATTTAAGGAAACGTCAGAGCTTCCGCGCTTCGCGCGAGAGAGGGAAACTGGATTCAGAATATGAGGGCTAATTAAGAGACGAAAACGGTACAACGAATCCTCTTCTTTCTCTAATACTTTAATGAAACGTCAAAGCTTCCGCGCTTCGCGAGGGGGAAACTGAATTCAAAATATGAGGGCTAATTAAGAGTCGAAAACGGTACAACGAATCTGAATTAAGATGAATAGGGCTTAATAAGAGTCGAAAATGGTACAACAATTCCTCTTCTTTCTCTAACAATGTAAGGAAACGTCAAAGCTTCCGCGCTTCGCGCGAAGGGGGAAACTGAATTTAGATAAATAGGGCCTAATAAGAGTCGAAAACGGTACGACGAATCGTCTTCCTTTCTCTCTACTGTGATGAAACGCCAAAAATTCCGCGCTTCGCGCAGAGGGAAAACTTCATATAGACGAGTCGAGAACGGTACAACGAATCGTCTTCTTTCTCTAATAATTTAAGGAAACGTCAAAGCTTCCGCGCTTCGCGCGAGAGGGGGAAACTGAATTCAGACAAATAGGGCTTATTAAAAGTCGAGAACGATACAACGAATCGTCTTCTTTCTCTAATAATTTAATGAAACGTCAAAGCTTCCGCGCTTCGCGCGAGAGGGGAAACTGAATTAAGATGAATAGGGCTTAATAAGAGGCTAAAACGGTACAACAATTCCTCTTCTTTCTCTAATAATGTAAGGAAAGGGCTTATTAAGAGTCGAAAACGGTACAACGAATCCTCTTCTTTCTCTAATAATTGAAGGAAACGTCAGAGCTTCCGCGCATCGCGCGAGAGTGGGAAACTGAATTCAGAATATGAGGGCTAATTAAGAGTCGAAAACGGTACAACGAATCCTCTTCTTTCTCTAATACTTTAATGAAACGTCAAAGCTTCCGCGCTTCGCGCGAGAGGGGAAACTGAATTAAGATGAATAGGGCTTAATAAGAGTCGAAAACGGTACAACAATTCCTCTTCTTTCTCTAACAATGTAAGGAAAGGGCTTATTAAGAGTCGAAAACGGTACAACGAATCCTCTTCTTTCTCTAATAATTTAAGGAAACGTCAGAGCTTCCGCGCTTCGCGCGAGAGAGGGAAACTGAATTCAGAATATGAGGGCTAATTAAGAGTCGAAAACGGTACAACGAATCCTCTTCTTTCTCTAATAATTTAATGAAACGTCGAAGCTTCCGCGCTTCGCGCGAGAGGGGAAACTGAATTAAGATGAATAGGGCTTAATAAGAGTCGAAAACGGTACAACAATTCCTCTTCTTTCTCTAACAATGTAAGGAAAGGGCTTATTAAGAGTCGAAAACGGTACAACGAATCCTCTTCTTTCTCTAATAATTTAAGGAAACGTCAGAGCTTCCGCGCTTTGCGCGAGAGAGGGAAACTGAATTCAGAATATGAGGGCTAATTAAGAGTCGAAAACGGTACAACGAATCCTCTTCTTTCTCTAATAATTTAAGGAAACGTCAGAGCTTCCGCGCTTCGCGCGAGAGAGGATAACTGAATTCAGAATATGAGGGCTAATTAAGAGTCGAAAACGGTACAACGAATCCTCTTCTTTCTCTAATAATTTAATGAAACGTCGAAGCTTCCGCGCTTCGTGCGAGAGGGGAAACTGAATTAAGATGAATAGGGCTTAATAAGAGTCGAAAACGGTACAACAATTCCACTTCTTTCTCTAACAATGTAAGGAAAGGGCTTATTAAGAGTCAAAAACGGTACAACGAATCCTCTTCTTTCTCTAATAATTTAAGGAAACGTCAGAGCTTTCGCGCTTCGCGCGAGAGGGGAAACTGAATTCAGACAAACAGGGCTTATTAAGAGTCGAAAACGGTACAACGAATCCTCTTCTTTCTCTAATAATTAAAGGAAACGTCAGAGCTTCCGCGCTTCGCGCGAGAGAGGGAAACTGAATTCAGATAAATAGGGCTTAATAAGAGTCGAAAAAGGTACGTCGAATCGTCTTCCTTTCTCTATATTGTGATGAAACGCCAAAAATTCCGCGCTTCGCGCGAAGGGGAAAACCTAGACGAGTCGAGAACGATACAACGAATCGTCTTCTTTCTCTAATAATTTAATGAAACGTCAAAGCTTTCGCGCTAAAGGGGGAAACGGAATTCAGAAAATGAGGGCTAATTAAGAGTCGAAAACGGTACAACGAATCCTCTTCTTTCTCTAATAATTTAATGAAACGTCAAAGCTTCCGCGCTTCGCGCGAGAGGGGAAACTGAATTAAGATGAATAGGGCTTAATAAGAGTCGAAAACGGTACAACAATTCCTCTTCTTTCTGTAACAATGTAAGGAAAGGGCTTATTAAGAGTCGAAAACGGTACAACGAATCCTCTTCTTTCTCTAATAATTTAAGGAAACGTCAGAGCTTCCGCGCTTCGCGCGAGAGAGGGAAACTGGATTCAGAATATGAGGGCTAATTAAGAGACGAAAACGGTACAACGAATCCTCTTCTTTCTCTAATACTTTAATGAAACGTCAAAGCTTCCGCGCTTCGCGAGGGGGAAACTGAATTCAAAATATGAGGGCTAATTAAGAGTCGAAAACGGTACAACGAATCTGAATTAAGATGAATAGGGCTTAATAAGAGTCGAAAATGGTACAACAATTCCTCTTCTTTCTCTAACAATGTAAGGAAACGTCAAAGCTTCCGCGCTTCGCGCGAAGGGGGAAACTGAATTTAGATAAATAGGGCCTAATAAGAGTCGAAAACGGTACGACGAATCGTCTTCCTTTCTCTCTACTGTGATGAAACGCCAAAAATTCCGCGCTTCGCGCAGAGGGAAAACTTCATATAGACGAGTCGAGAACGGTACAACGAATCGTCTTCTTTCTCTAATAATTTAAGGAAACGTCAAAGCTTCCGCGCTTCGCGCGAGAGGGGGAAACTGAATTCAGACAAATAGGGCTTATTAAAAGTCGAGAACGATACAACGAATCGTCTTCTTTCTCTAATAATTTAAGGAAACGTCAAAGCTTTCGCGCTAGAGGGGGAAACTGAATTCAGAAAATGAGGGCTAATTAAGAGTCGAAAACGGTACAACGAATCCTCTTCTTTCTCTAATACTTTAATGAAACGTCAAAGCTTCCGCGCTTCGCGCGAGAGGGGGAAACTGAATTCAGAAAATGAGGGCTAATTAATAGTCGAAAACGGTACAACGAATCCTCTTCTTTCTCTAATACTTTAATGAAACGTCAAAGCTTTCGCGCTTCGCGCGAGAGGGGGAAACTGAATTCAGATGAATAGTGCTTAATAAGAGTCGAAAACGGTACACTTCCGCGCTTCGCACGAGAGGGGGAAACTGAATTCAGATAAATAGGGCCTAATAAGAATCGAAAACGGTACGACGAATCGTCTTCCTTTCTCTATATTGTGATGAAACGCCAAAAATTCCGCGCTTTGCCCGGATGGAAAACTTAATTTAGACGAGTCGAGTACGGTACAACGAATCGTCTTCTTTCTCTAATAATTTAAGGAAACGTCAAAGCTTGCGCGCTTCGCGCTAAATGGGGAAACTGAATTCAGACAATTACGGCTTATCAAGAGTCGAAAACGGTTCAACGAATCGTTTCCTTTCTCTAATAATTCAAACAAAACTTCCGCGCTTTGCGTGGGAGGGGAAGCTTCATTTAGACAAGGATTAAGGGTCGAGCACGGTTCAACGAATCGTCTACTTTCTCTAGTAATTAAATTAAACGTCAAAACTTCCGCGCTTCGTGCGGAGGGGGAAAACTGAATTCAGATAAGGATTAAGAGTCGAGAACAGTACACCGAATCGTCATAATTGAATGAAACGTCAAAGCTTCCGCGCTTCGCGCGGGGGGGTGGGGAGAGAAACTGCATTCAGACAAGGATTAAGAGTCGAGCACGATTCAACGAATCGTCTACTTTCTCTAATAACTTGATTAAACGCCAAAACTTCCGCGCTTTGCGCGGGAGGGGGTGAAACTGAATTCAGACAATAATGAAACGTCAAAGCTTTCGCGCTTCGCGCGGGAGGAGGGGAAAACTTCATTCAGACAAGGATTAACAGTCGAGAACGGTACAATAAATCGTCTTCTTTTCCTAATAATTTAAGGAAACGTCTAAGCTTCTAAGCTTTAAGGAAACGTCTAAGCTTCCGCGCTTCGCGCGGAAGACCTATCACCCACACCCCCTAATGAGCGCGCTTCGCTTGCTCACTACCGCCCCTCCCTAAAATAAGATCCTAGCTCCGCGCCTGCATAAATAGCTATGAATGCTGACTAAGTTGACGAAATAATTCGTATATTTGTGTCGTCGTGGAAAATGACCATTTGCGCATACGCAAGTACTACAGATAGTCTATAGGAAAAACAATTTAGCCTTCGGCCCCGGGTTTATAGGGTTAAATGTGTAGATATTGGACATTTAATTTTGTCGGTAATTGGTGGCTAGTTTTGTCGGTAATCGTTGGCCTCTACACCCCCCCCCCCCCCCCCCCCACTGAAAAAGGTCTAGCGACGCCCCTGGTAGTACATAGTACGTGCTTTAATAGCACAGGGTGTCACATCTGCATGCACGTAATAGTGCTTAGCAGTCAAGTGATTAAATCAAGATGTAGGTTATATATTTGCTCCTATCGGATCACGAAGCGAGTATAACAAGTGTAGGGGAAGTTCAACTGTTATATTTGAAAGTTAAACGAGAGAGTCCAAACAATTCTTATTTTTCTCCCATACATTAACAATAATATCTACAAAAATGTCGATCTTTTTTTAAGCATTTCCTTAGCCCTTCAAAGATTACGTTTAATTTAATTCGTCAAAATTTAGATAAAACTTCTCGTTCAAGAATTATGACATCACTTCTTCAATATAAGAAGATGAAGCATGTGCGCTGCTTCGTATCAAAGGGAAAACTTGCGCGCATTTGCTTCCCCTGTGTTCCGCACACTTACTAAAACTCGGGAAATGCGAACAAAGATGTGTAATTTTTTGTAATAAACCCTTCATATCTTTGTAATGCGTTGGTGATTCTCAATGGGGTGAACTGACTCTGAAAGTTTATTTCATTGCCTTTCGAATGTTATCTCTTTCATTTGATTCATTTAAAAATCCAGTGTTTTTTTTTCGTTAAAATATGTCAATGTTAGGACCTTCGTTTATGGGAAACAGTAACAAATCTCCTGATTTCCCATACACCTCGTACTTTGTTCAGAAAATGTGCGAGATTAAAAGTTCATACGGTTGAACTGTTGGGTTAACGGATTTCAACAGTTTATAAAATTGTTATCTTTTGATGTCAAACTCATTTTGGGGGGTTCAAAAGTCTAGTGAAAAAAATTTACCAAAGTTTACCCCTCAAATCAGAAAGCTGGTTAAAATCTCTCTTCAATGAAGTCATTCTAGTCACGTGATTCACGACTGTGCCGCACAGTTTGAATTCATGTAAGATCTACTCTCCGAGATAAAAATGGGGAAATCGTTTTTTTATCATGTTTTGTTCAACACATCTTGGAGTACACTGGCAATTTATAATCAATATACTCATCGACAGGACTATTTCAGCAGCATTACTATGTGATTGGAGCTGTATCGAGAGGATTTTCAAGTACATCACATCTTCGCTTTGTTGCAAGGCTGTATGGAGATCCTGATTTGGGCCGTACCATTACGTCAATAGGTGAGTTGTGAAGCCAAGGCGAATGGCTACGTACTTACGTACACATACACTGGATTCGATATGCAGTCGGGTGCATCTTTTGTCGTTTGTAATTATTGCATAGCATCATTGAATGATGTATCGATCATGTAGGGAAGAACTCTGTAGTTTATGAATATTAAAAAGGTCATTGTACTCTGCATTTCAGTAATATTTCAGTTAAAGAGAAAAGGAATCATAACTCTAGCCACTCTTATCTCAATGGCAATGTATGAATGATGTATTTTTTATTGGGACACCCCTCACCACGCGAAATGGAAGAGGCCAAACCATTGCACCATTGATGTTCACTAGTGCGTGACCGATCTGCACACAAAATGTGGAGCTGACTTTATGCTCGTTTCGCCCTATTAAAAACGTGTCATTATGCACATTTACATAACAAAATGAACTCTGAAATGAGTGTCACCAGTGGTACATTTTCAGTTTAGTGTAACGATATTGTTCCTCCAAGCAGCTCACATGGTATGATATGTCACCATTTTTTATTTTAAAAAACTGGTATCATCTAATTAAAAAAAAATTAGATTAAATGTACTAATCTTTGAAGCGCATAGGAAATACTTTAAAACACCTGTGATATGTGTGATGATATTATTGTTGATATATAAACAACATATATAATTCGCCGGGACTTCCTTTTTATCCAATGACGTCATGTACCAAAATAGTAGTACAACCGCATGGTCTCCGCCCACTTCTTTTATCTACACAAAAGGCTTTCTTCGCATTGGCTGCACCCATTTCTGTAATTTACACAAAATAGTTTATTGGGTTCAAATGAATACCTCAAACGGTAATGTACAGCTCTGCAGTGACCAGAGTGACCATTTTCAGGCTTTTGACTGACTTAAAGGTACTATGTCATTTTTGCGGCCAACATCAAATTCTGTAGAACTTTGCAGGAATTATGCATATGTCGTGTATGTCCTATCTTTGAAATGTAAACGTTAGCAGTGTCCTAATATTCAACCAGCATATTTGAAAAGGTACTAATTTCCAACCAAGAACATATTCATATTGTTGCTGAAAGCCTCACGAATTATTGAAATTTTCACCATTATTTCGATTCTGCCGCATGTATACTAGCTCGCAGGTATAGTAGGTGATACAATGGAGAGCGAGAGAGAGAGAGAGAAAGAAATGGGGGTATTGAAGAGAAAGATATATATGTATATACAGAAAGAGAGAGAGACACACACACACACACACATACATGGCGGGCTGAAAAGCGTGTTCGCGATGTGTCTACATTTCCTTTTCATGCTTTTTTTCTTTCTTTCCCGTATATAAACACTTACCAGCACTTCTTTGGCCATCGAAAACATTCACAATGTTTTCCTATTTTGTCTACCCTTCTCTCCCATACCTCATTCACCCCCGCCCCGCCCATTCCCCATGACGGATTCGCAATTGTTACGCCAAAAATCTGCAAAGTAGAATCAAAGATTACTTCAATTCTACATGCATTGCTTTTAGCTGGGACAAGACTCATGCTTGACAGTCCGATCAAAGGTTGCTCTTTCTGTGAGTAAATAAACCCCAAATCAAAAGCAAAAAAAGTCCTGAAATCATATTTGTTCGCCTGCATTGGACCGCAAAGACATAATCATGATATCGTATTAGTAACATCTCCATAAAAAGGGAATTTTCACCTATGACTGTATGGTTCTCTAGCTGCCATTTTGAGTGTCTAAAATGTTCAGCTTTACCTAAAGTCTGTGTTTTACGATCTAGTTTCTGGAGTCTAACACCTCGTCGATCGAAACCAGGTTTGTTTCCAAAAGGATTTGAAGAGGTACAATTCAGACTAATATTCATTACGGTAAGTTCGCACTTATTCATCCAGATATCTGTACAATAGCAGCACCTTCTGCCAAATACGCGTAGGTTGATGCAAATCTTCACCCAAATTGCACCCTTATTTCCTTAGTGTGTAGCAAGATGTTAATATCATTATTTTCTTTATTCAAGAAAAATAGGATACATATGGAGTACACAGAGTATGCATAAATGGTTTGAGAATAGAACCAAACAAAATAATCTTTAGACAAAGTAGTGACATAAACATGATAAATAGATAGTTGCAATTTAAGCACGTCACTGCTTACAAAGACAGGTGGCAGGTTTGCAAGGTTTTTTTTTCATATAATAAAAACCTATTCATGAGAATCATGAAACAGGTTTGTAATGTGACATATATAATCTTACGTAATGGGATGGTTGTATATGGAAAAGATTGTGGAGATAAACAAGGAAGTAAAGTTTTATGTCAAGTACTTTCCAGTATTAGCTTAGGATATCGGTTGATTTGATAAACCTGTATACATTTAATTTGAGATTTTGATGATAATGTTTACAAAATTATGAAATATCTCTATAATTCATTTATTTAAGACAAACTGAAGCTAAAACAAACGTATCGAAGATACGTCATTAATGTTTCTCATCTTTACACTTTATCAAGTATAACACATTAAGGAGTAAAAAAATTGAGAAAAAATATTTGAAAATATAGTAAAAATGTTGACTTAAAAAGGAAGACCGAAAGATAATGTTAATCTTGAAATAACCATGAATGAAAATCCACACATCACCAGAGGCTGTAATGCCATGACTACCCGGTAATTTCTGGGGTAGAAATAATTGCAGGGCCCTCTCTTAGGACAACATGGATTTATTGGACAGTACTTCGTTGGGGAGTGGAAATCCACTCAATAATTAGTGGTATCCAATCCAAAAAGAGTAATCTAATTGAATCACAGATTTGGAATGGAGTCAACTCCAAAATGAAGCGATGTCTAATATCACACTTAAAAGAGTAGATTTCTACTCCTCTGCACTTAAGAAGTTAGACAATTTCCATAAATTGTATGTATTGATTGTGACTAGTATCAGTCGATTCAGGGTGCTTATGTTTTGGGGAGTAGAGTGGGCTTTATAAGATGATGACGTAGATCCTAATCAAATGATTGGTTGAGAGCGTACACGTGACCAGGCATTGATTTTGCCGCGTAATTTGGGTAATGACCGGTCATTAACCAACGGTAATGACCGGTCATTAACACATTTGTTGTTGCTAGACGTCTAGACGTTCATTGTTCAAGTTGGAGTTTCAATTTCAAGTTTTTCTATGACCTGTTGCATTAACAAGTTTATGATGGATGATCCTGTTGATATAAAAGGTAAGACTAAAAAAGTAAGATCAAAACATTAAAACAAAAATATAAATAGGTCTAGAGGTCTAAATCTAATATTCTAGACTCTAGATCTAGAGGTTAGAACTGAGAATTAGATCTAGACTAGATCTAGATCATACTCTTAGATGTAGACTGATTAATGTCGGACTTTGAGTTAGAGATGAGGGTGATTGATCAAATAGCAAGGATCCACGTCATAATTTTATAAAACAAATAATACACATAATTTTGTTCGGGCATTAGTAAAATTACCTACACTCGGTTCCTTTGAAAAAGTCTAACACGCCCTCGGCTATCGCCTCGGGCGTGTTAGACTTTTCCAAAGGCACCTTGTGTGGGTAATTCTTACTAATGCCCTCACTGCTATGTATTATTTGTATAATAATTCGTCAACTTAGTACCCTCGATGTCACACTTACTGCTGTAATCTTATCAAGCCTTAATTTTATCAAGACTCTTTCCTTTAAAAAAATAAAATGACTATGCAGATCTTAAATGGTTTAGTTTGCAAAAGTAATGTAATGATCCATGTAATAGCTTCATGATTTAAAAAGTGAGTTGCAATAACATTAAAATATTCAGGCATATCATTATGGTCAATTGCTTTGAATTCGATTAACCGTCTATGTTTACATGCCTCTCATTTTATTCGAAAAAGCTTACCGACATATTGTAATCTCATTGGCACATATCAAAGGAACACGATCTAAAAACTTTTATAAAAAACACAACCTATGGCAATTTCTATTGCTATGGGCATCACATACATTTAAATGTGCGAGCTTGACATTGCCAGAACACTGAAAAATACTATTTGTTTATATTATTTGGTGCTTCTATATTTTGATATCATATTTTTAGAAGAATGACTCTTTCAGGAAATGCTAAAAACTAACATGTGATCATCATGACCAAAATACAACTTTATTCAGCCTGTTTCTCTCCATCAATCTTTTCCTATCAAACATTCTATGCACTACCTCCTCTTCCCTTTAACGACAGTAATCGATTAGTATTTTGACGATTTAATAATTTATCGTTTGGATGTTTTTATCATACCGTATGTTTATAATCAGGCACTTTATATTTGTATATTCCTGACATTTTTTCTTATGTTTTTCATGTATGCAATCTGTATATATCAATACTGAAAATATTCTACATGCATTGTTGTTTTTATTGTGCAGGGTCCTCAGGGATAGCAGTTTGATAACTGAAGAGGCAATCCTTTGCTTAAATGAAATTGTAAATAAATAAATAATAAAATATTATAACTTTTAATCATAACATGTGATATTCTGTTGGTTTGTGCTGCTTTCATGGTCACATATTCCCAGCTATCAGCATCTCCAACATAGGAAGTAGCAGTTAATTTATTATTTTCTTTGAGCTGCAGGGGAGTATTGCAAAATGACAAGCCGCATACACAATTAGATCATGGTGGTTTATTTCTATCCAGTCAATTAAATCGAAAATTCGTCAGTCACTGGGAAAAAACGTTACCAATGATAATAGTAAATTTGTATACAGTGTGAGTCCAAAAAAAGTTTACACCTAGAAAATTGCTAACTATTTTATGAAGCATCTATATGAACAGTACATTATTATATATCTTATGAAAGAGTTTTTTTTGTATCCCGAATCATTTAGTATCATTTTTTGTATTATGTGTTTATGCTTGGATGAAAAGGAGGCATTGTTTGAAGTTTGAAGTTTGAAGTTTATTTATTCCACATTTTACATAGGAAAACAGTTTATATTCTTTTTTTCTTTTTTTTTATACAGTCGTATGTTATTATAAGAATAGATTTCACACAAGAAAAAAAAAGAAAAAAAAAATATTAAACAAAATTAGAGAATTCAGATCAAATATAATGTACGGAAAATAAGTACGAAATTTCGAAATATGTATATATAACAGGCTGGGTAGAACAATGTAAAATGTGGGGAGCCTAAATAAAAAGCATAGCTTGTATGTGAATAGGCTCCCATACTGTTTGCGATAGTGCAAAGATCGACTTGCGCCAAAGTTGCTTATGTGATGTTTGAATAAAACAATTGGGATTTGGGTATTAATTCGGTCATTGCAGGTCCAAATAACATCCTTAACAAAATTAATCATGCCACACATACCAAATATTGAATATCAAATATCAACGAACATTAAGTGTGTGTGTGTAAGTGTGTGTTTGTGTGTGTGTGTGATTTCACTTCTGCAAAAAGCATATGCAATGCATCTCATTTGATACATTCAATTAATTCTCTCACTTTAATCCCAACATATCACATACTGTAGGCATCACTTTGGCGCAAGTCGATTTTGCACTCTCGCAAACAATGCCTCCTGTTCATCCAGGCGTGAACACATACCACACAAAAATGATACCAAATGATTTGGGATAAAACGCTCTTTCATATTAAAGATGTTTAATAATTTATTGTTCATACTGTTGATTTTTAAAATAATTAGCAATTTTCTAGGTGTTAACTTTTTTTTGACTCACACGGGATAGCGCTCATGTCTG
This sequence comes from Strongylocentrotus droebachiensis, assembly GCA_035222895.1. Lineage (NCBI taxonomy): Eukaryota > Metazoa > Echinodermata > Echinoidea > Camarodonta > Strongylocentrotidae > Strongylocentrotus > Strongylocentrotus droebachiensis. Next base: position 735,725 of record JAVYIG010000024.1, read on the forward strand.
TTAGACTTGACACTCCTGGCACTTCATAAATGTTTTGCGATTTCTTGTATGCAATATAACTGTCTCCGAATTTTTTTATTCAGATAGTCATCCAAGGCACTTGTAAAAATTGCAATGTTTTCTATATTTATTACCCCTATTTCTGCATAAAGAGCGGCGTGAGGCATGTGCACTTATGTGGGTTGCAGGCACGTAGCCAGAGTTCGATGTTTGGGGGGCACCTCCATGTAATCGATCGAGGTAAAAAAAAGAGGGGTCAAAACAAGTTCAACCGATCGTGCCCCCCCCCCCCCCCCGTGGTTACGTGCCTGGTGGGTTGTGAAGGTTATAATCTCAATCTTTCTATCTATCTATCTATCTCTGTATCATACTCTGATAGTCTGAATAACTTTGCAATATCTTAGAAATTCATATAGTGTATACATTTTTTTTTGTTTACTTAAAGGGATAGTTGAGATCTGTTGCAGAGGGCGCTTCACAAAATAATTTTTGTGTGAAATAATGAAAAACTGAGTGATAAATTTGAAAGAACATAATATTTAAATAACAAAATCATCTTTGTTTGATCAAAATCGGTTCAGAGTCGGCTAAAATATAACGATTTCTAATACTTGTGTACCACCATAAATATTAGATATGTTGACAAATTTGAAAAAACCGTTTGAAAAAACGACATAACGCCTTTTACGTCGTATTTCAGCCAATGCCGATGTTGGCTTTTTTGTTGGCATTTTCGTGTTGCTTATATTACCCACAATTAGCCGGCTCATGTATTGTTATTTTTAATTGAATAATTAATTAACAGTCACCGTGTTTTTTTTTAAAGTGGAGCTGAATTGGTATGATCGTATTGGCTAAATTTCACACATTTTGGGGTCTAAAATTACCTTCATAGCAATTTTAGGTTCTAAAAGGGCACTATATCACCACCCCCCCCCCCCCCTTGAGCAAAGAAAAGAAGAAAAAGAAGCTTTTTGAACTCTTTTTTTGGCCGGATCCGCCACTGACAAAATCATTGATGGTTGTTGGCTTGTTTGTTGGCATTTTCTGCTCGTTTTAATCAACCCTACGAGTCTTGATTAGCGCAAGTAATAACGCAATCGAAAAAACGCATCGTGTGAAGTAGACATAACTCTACGTGACCCCCGAATCATACCGAACATAAATACCTACGACATGTTGCTTTCCTTGCAGACTCTGCCTCAAGATCTGACGCTATGGCGCACAAGGAAGATATACCCACGTCAATACTGGAAACAGAAGGTAATAATGTGAAGACGGGTGCCCTTGCAATCTTTGAAAAGAAGAAAGGCACTAAGAAGATTAAGGTTAGTCTAGAATTTATAGAGTACCGAAGTGTGACGTCATACAATGAAGTTGTCAAAGTTCTTTGTTCCAAACATTTTTTCTGCTAAACAATGGCGTGGATCACTTCAGCACCTAACACTGAATTTGCCCTGCTCCAGCACGTTGCTAAAATGGGTTTGCGGTAATCCCCTTGCTCAGGCTCTTACATTTTTGGAACCATTATAATGGACGACGAGCGAATATAACGTTAGCACTTCGGTACTCTATATCACAACCCCCTTAATTAGGTACACTGACGGCTCCAACAGGAAAATGGTTTTCACCAAAATGTTATTGCCGATTCCGGAGTAAAATTTAATGCTACAAACGATGCCACCGACTGACTTAAAACAAAATTGGTGCCCAATGTGCGAACATTTTATGTTTTAGGGGCCCACCAGTGTTTTTGTGCGTTTCAGAACAAAGATTTTGGCCGAAAACCCAATATGAACAATATAATAAAAATACGGTATAGGTTAAGACCCACAGAAGACCACAGGGTCTCTAAAGTTGCTAAATAGCACGAAAATCCCTGCAAATCTAGAAAGTGAAAATAACTGCTTTAAACTATTTACCAACTGAAGGTAAAAGCAAAACAGTTAACAGCGAAGTACCGCGCTCGCCAGGCCGTGTTGAGAGCAAGACGGAAACTGAAAAATTCTGGACTCTCAATAGCGGAAGATCTTACTTTTGCTAACTACAAGATACTGAGAGCAGCCAAAGAAGACGGACGAATGTTCGTAGCTCTACCAGCAAGTAATGTAAAAACTGCTAAGCAGCTTATCACGTCCTTCAAAGATCTGAACAAAATTGTTGAAATGTTATAACGCTGATTTGATGAACATCTCTAACATCTAACGATGTTGACTAGTGATATATTTCTTACGTAATCATGGAAGGTGTATTGATTCAACGAACAACAAACTCATATTTTAATTTTAATAATATTTGTTACGTATAACTTTAAATTTGTTAAAAACATAACTATATTAAGACCTATTACGGGTATCGAATAATTCACTCATGGTTTAGAGTTTCCATGCGTTTGTTGTGAGAAATCAGTAAACGTAATCAACGTGGAATACTATGCCCGAAATTTACAAATTTAAATCATGCTGAATGTGCAAAAATATAAAAACAATCTAATGACTCTCTAGATGTACAGTTCGTTAATTACCAATGTCCTAAATGTATTTTTGAGCAATTGCCTTTTTATAAGTCAGATATTCCATATGATTACCTACAAAGAATAATACAGAAAACTTTCATCGGTTGGGGATAAGGATAAAATGTGGTTTTGGGGGCTTCTACCAACTTTGAATTTTGGTGCGCAAGCTTTCGTCCATTCCTTTGGACTTTCTCAAGTTAAGTGATCAGCCACACGTTTTCTTAGTTGGACCAGTGGCGTACGCAGGATTTTTTCAAGGGGGGGGGGGGGGGGTTTAAAATCGGGCCCAAAATTTCGCAACGACTCAGCTTTATTATTTTGCTCCCTAAATTTGAAAATCGTGCCGGTCGCTCAGTGGGGGGGGGGGGGGGGGGGGGGGGTAAGCGGACACTTTTTTTTTTTTTTTTGGAGTCCAAAAAGAATCGCAACGACTCAGCCATCCGCTGAATAAGCGGGGGGTGGGGGGGGGGGGGGGGGGGCTAGAGGACACTTTTTTTTTTTTTTTGGTCTCGAAATTTAATAATATAGACATTATGTTCGGTTGGGGGGGGGGTAAGGTCACCTTTTTTAGGTCAGCCATTGGCATAATTTTTTCTTTTTTTTTTTATTAAAAAAAAAAAAAAAAAAGGGGGGGGGGGGGGTTTCACATAAAACATACACAAAAAATACACACAAAAAAAACTCGAGGTGGGGGGGGGGGGTTTCACCCCAAAACCACCCCCCTGCGTACGCGCCTGAGTTGGACTGTCTGGTGTCCTGCGATTACTGGACCAAAAATAGGTGACAGACAGTACCCAGAGTCCCTGTTTAGTGTTGGCTTAATCCTCTTAATTAATATTGACTCTTTTACCTTTCTTGACCAGTAGTTGCTTTCAAAGTCTTTAATGAGGGCATCCTCCCATCCAATATTATGTCCTGTGTTGAGAGTGTGTTTGGCTAACGCTGAATGGGATGAGTTGTTCAATCTAAGGGCTCTTTTGTGTTCTTTTAATCGCTCATTAAGAGTTCTGCCAGTTCCCCAGCATGCAAATTGTTACAATCTGTGCAATCAACCGGAATACCTGCACAGATTGTAATAATTTGTATGTTGAGGAAACTGACAGAACTCTTAATGAGTGATTAAAAGAACACAAAAGATCCCTCAGGTTGAACAACCCATCTCATTCAGCGTTAGCTGTACATGCGCAACAAATTGAAGGCTGGTAAAAGCTTCAAAAACTACATTCTACAAAGAATAATTTGGATAAAACATGTTGTGACTTACATGCATCTAATTCTAAATCTGTTAATTTTCCGTCTCAAAAGGGTCTAAAATTAAGCCACTTGAATGTTAGGAGCTTGAATAACAAAAAAGATCATGTCGAACTTTTTCTTAGAATGTATCCATATGATATTTTGTCAATATCCGGGACATGGTTGAATGAATTTACTTGCTCAAGTTCAATGAATATACCCAACTACAATTTTGAAATAATATATAAATAGAGCCTCTAATGGCGGAGGAGTTAGTCGGTTGTTATATTGTAAAGGGTTTACAATATATTAGACGCTCTGACTTGGAGAGTGACCCTCATGTGGATTGAACTGGAACAAAGTAATCATACATCCTATTTAATTGCTATATGTTACAGAAAGCCTGAAGGAAACGTGTAAGCTTCAAATAACATAATAGTTATGGGTGATTTCAATTGCACCATGCTAACTGAAAGCAACCTTTCAGACAAAGTTAAAGAATTATGTGATTTGTATGATATGTCTCAGCTGATACAATGTCCTACTCGTATACCCCATTTAGCAGTACTTTAATCGACCTTCTTTTGGTTTCAAACTGTTTAGATTCATTGACACCAGGTGTTCATTTAATCGGTCTTAGTGACCATTCACTTGTGTAAGTTATACTAAAACCTTTACATATCAAATCTGTTCCTTATATAAGTTCATTCAGGTAAATTTGAAATTTTAATAAAGATTTTTTTTTCGAGATTTACGGAATACTGATTGGAATAATTTAAACAATCATAGTATCGATGAGTTCTGGGGAAGCTTAAAGATTATTTGTATCGCGTATGTGATAAATATGTGCCAATAGTATCAGTAAGAAGAGAACCAAAAGGAGCAGCTTTGATAAACGAAGAACATCTTGAAATTTCAGAGAGCGTGGTTTTAAGAAAAGAAAAATTGATGTTACGAAAAATATCAGTTTTGGGAATGAATTTAAAAAGTATAGAAACATAGCTAACAATCTTAATCAAAAATTAAAAAGGAATACTATAATGACACTTTGGATAAATCAAGTATATGAACAAACCTTGGAAAGTCTTAAAAGAGTTGATTCCAGGAAACAAATGCAGTATTGTTTTGACACTCTATTAGACGAACAAATTAATAAAAATCAAGAAGACTTGGCAAATGCATTCAATAACACATTTCATGATGTATATAAAATGGTTCCTCCCGTTGATGACGTGGATCTGAATAGCATGAATATATTTAAAGAAGAATCATCAGTTTTTTGTTTCAAAGAAATTGAAATAGATCATGTTAACAAAAATAGTTAAGTTGGAAAATCATCTGGTATTGATTGTTTAAATCCAAGTTTACTTCAGATATCTGCTAACATTATTGCTAAACCATTATTTAATCTGTTTAATATGTAACTCAGCCAAAGTCAAATACCAAAGGAATTCAAAACTGCTAAAATAATACATCTACACAAAGGTAAATGTAAAACAGACCTAAACAATTATAGACCAATATCAATTCTCCCAATTATTTCGAAGATTTTAGAAAAACTTGGACATATATATATATATATAATGTATATGGTGGCATTTGTTTAGATTTACGAAAAAGCGTTTGTTCTCATATCGCATTCATTTATTATTAAAAAATTGAAATATTATGGCATTTTATCAAATGACTTATTGTAAGTAAATAGCAGTTTTCCCCAGACAAGTCAGGTGTCCCACAAGGGTCAACTTCGGGGCCTTATTTTTTAACTTATATATTAATGATTTATGTAATGTTACAGTATCAAAGGATTTCGAAATTTCACTATATGCAGATGTCACTACTATATTCCGTAAAAGTAAGGGAGTTAATGACTTAGAAAGTAAGCTTCAGACATCAATGTGATCTACATTGTCGCTCATATAGTTGGAATATTTTTTTTTTTACCCCAAATTATGGAATTATTTTGACAATCATGTATTCCTAATAGATCTAGATAATAGTATACATTCTCAGATTTTATTGAATAATAATTTGTCAGTGTTTGTTTTGCGTGACTGCTAAAGCATGTGTATGCTACAATGCTTATCAAAACTAGGAGACCGACGCCCTTAAGTTATAAATGACAATAATGAGGATTAATGCCCCACAAAGGGCACTAAAATGGCACATCGACACGGTTTTGATCCTGGGGCCTCACAGTTACGAGGCCATTGCTTTGCTACTGAACCATGACTGTACGCAACGGGGGCTACGGTAGGGGGCAGTTCCCACAAATAAAAAAATTAAAATAAAAATGCAATAACTTATCAATAATTCATTGAATTTCCCCCCGGTCCCCAACAGAAAAAAAATCTTCTGTGTGCCCATGCCTTGAGTCATAATGTATGGCCGTACAGATGAAATTGTGTGCGTGGCCGCTTACTAACGATACGTCGTATATTAAACGAAACGTCGTAAAACGGAACGCAGGTCTGGGCATCGTTTCAAACTAGAACTCGATAAAGAATCACGAAATGTGTTGTGTGTGGACGTAACTAGTATAACTATCGAACTAGAACGGTATACCTGGGCGGGGCTTAACGTGACCGCGCGGAGATCTGACCTCTTGTTTCCGCTTCCGTTTCATGACCGCAGTAGCAAACTGCGCACCTATACGACGTTTTAATTGCTGTAGAGTTTCGGGGTAAGTTTTGTGTGTGACTGTCCCCGTGTCCACACACAACAAATTCATCGTATAACTCTCCCGAAACGGTATAGTTCTACCGTTTCGGGATAGTTATACCATATTGCTCCGGTTGTCTCAGTTTCGCTCGCTGGACCAATTGCCCGCACAAACGTAGCTAGTTCGACGTCGTACCAAACTAGAATGTTCCACTATGTTGCAAGGCCGTTGGGTATGATGTGTGAACTGTGTGAACCGTGTGAACCGAGTGTGTGGAAATGGTGTGTTGGGGAGGGGAAGTGAGAGTGTTCGTGTGTTGTAATTGTATGTGTGTCAACAAGTGAGATTGCTTTGCTAAATATAAAATACAAGAACCTTTTCCATATCTTTAATCTATCATTGATGTCTGATAATTAAACAGTTAGTAAAATAAACCTACCAAACTCAAAATACAATGAAATACTTGACTGAAAATCTCCCATAAGTTTTTTGTTTCTGTTTCTTTTTTCATATCTAGATGTTGTTTTTCCCAAAAAAAATCCAGTATTCATTTGTTTTTGTGCTAGATTTTGTTTTTGTTTTTAAGATAATGTATAAATGAGCTATAGGCCCTGGTATTGTTGTTGTCATAATAATTGTGTTATGTATCCTTTTTTAAATAAAACTTATTATACTATTACGTAGTTCTGTGTTAAATTTGTGTTGTTTTGTATTAAATGTGATGTTATTTCATGTACCTGTGTAATGTAGGGCTCCATTGGAAAGCAGGCTATTACATTTATTTCATGGCTTGAATGGAACCACCCTACTGAAATAAAACTTATTAAATAAAATAAATTATACTACACCTGAAATCAATGACATATAGGCTACACGACCCCTGTATGAAAATAACGTAATCCTTCATCAGTAACTCTGAAAATGGAAAGTTACACCAAGTGATTGTACTTTGAAGGCGCATTGTGCATCCTACCAGAGGCAAATGTGCACATTATAAATCCAAATATATATTTACTGAAGTAGATAGCTAAAATGTATTTTTTTCTTCTTTGCAGTCCATCCACTTGCACTGGCGACTTGTGTCATATGCTAATCGAACGTACCTTTTAGGATACCCTACGACTATTGTAGGGGAGAAGGTAGCCAAGAAATTCTTGGTAAAAGAATGCCCCATTGAAATGAACCTTCCAGAGAAAGTGGTCGTACCAGAGGGGAGCAGCGAAACGTTCTTCTCTATCCGGAGCGGAGAAAAAAATATTTATCTGATTGCTGAAAGCAAGTGAGGATTTTAGATGAACTTTTTCCTTAAAACATCAAGTTAAGCAATAGAAGAAACGAAGTGTATATGTATATTTATAGGTGATACAACTCTTGGTGTCTAGTTGCCTTGGTGGAATACTCATGCTTTAGGCTCATGATTGGTTTTATTTATATACAAGCTTAGAAAAAAGATCGAGAGCCCTTTTTCTTTCTCCTTGTTGAATACATTAATGGTGAACTTTATTGATAATTGCTTCTAAGCCTCAAAACAATTTGCTTTGCGGTTTCCCCTTTCCTGCTTCATGTTTCAAAGAAAGGTCAATTGTTTAATAATCATGGTTATGATGAGATTCTGTGTCAAATTTCACATTTAAATTTTGCTTTTCGTAATGTGACATACTTAGGTAGAGTTTCGCTCATTATAATGAGGAATTAAAATGTTGTATCTTACTGACTTAAAGTTTAACAGAGTTTAAGAACATATCCGGTTTGTTCATCTCATGCAAATCTTTATCTAGACATCATCGTGACACGTGGGTAAACGCCATACGCGGTGTCATAAAAGGACGAATGGTTTCGACGACCAGTACAGATTCGACTGATTCCTTCGACGTCCAACGCGACTGTGATCAACGACTACCGAGAAGTGTCCACAACACGGCAGACACCGCACCTCGCCCAGGAGCCGACTGGAGGAGTGTCCACAACACGGCAGACACTGCACCTCGCCCAGGAGCCGACTGGAGGAGAGTCAACACAGCTCCCCCTATTCAATCCCAGATGACGAATCGAGCCTCTCTATCATCCATCCCTTCAAGTGCCGAAGCTTTGGCACTTCAAAGGCAACAATCCACACACACGGTGATTGATCAAACTTTTCTGATTTTCTTGTTTTAATAATAATAAACCATTTCGTAGATTAACTTTCAATCATGTCAATAATCATTTTAATACAAGTAAGTTATCTAGCGGAAATCGTACTAAAGCCTATTACTTTCTTTTTTCTTTTAAATGTTCTTTTTACTTCATTGCCTACATTACTACACTTCATTCTGCTTCTTTTATGTCAAACATTGATAGCACCAAAGGGAACGAGAAACGAGGAATCGATATCATTTATTTTGCCTATATAATCAAATGCAAAATTACTTTAAATCAAACAAACTCGCCTGCCCAGTTGGATAGTGGTTCTCTTTTCACAAGGAGAACAAAAAACTCTTCTGGTAAGCACAGCGGCGTACGCGTATTTTAATGTATGTAAACCCCCCCTAAAAAAACCTAAACCTAAATAATAATAAACCATTTCGTAGATTAACTTTCAATCATGTCAATAATCATTTTAATACAAGTAAGTTATCTAGCGGAAATCGTACTAAAGCCTATTACTTTCTTTTTTCTTTTAAATGTTCTTTTTACTTCATTGCCTACATTACTACACTTCATTCTGCTTCTTTTATGTCAAACATTGATAGCACCAAAGGGAACGAGAAACGAGGAATCGATATCATTTATTTTGCCTATATAATCAAATGCAAAATTACTTTAAATCAAACAAACTCGCCTGCCCAGTTGGATAGTGGTTCTCTTTTCACAAGGAGAACAAAAAACTCTTCTGGTAAGCACAGCGGCGTACGCGTATTTTAATGTATGTAAACCCCCCCTAAAAAAACCTAAACCCCCCCCCCCCCCCCCCCCCTTGGCTTTTTTTTTTTTTTTTTTTTTATTATAAAAAAAAAAAAAAAAAAAAAAAAAAAAAAAAAATTATACCCACGGCTAACCTAAATAAGGTGACCTTACCCCCCCCCCAACGCCAAAAAATGTCAAATTTTGAAATTTTGAGACCCAAAAAAAAAAAAAAAGTGTCCGCTTACCCCCCCCCCCCCCCCCCCCCCCCCCCCCCCCCCCCCCCCCACTGAGCGACTTTTCGGCCGGCTGAGTCGTTGCGATTTTTGTTTGACCTCCAAAAAAAAAAAAAAAGTGTCTCCGCTTACCCCCCCCCCTCCCCCCCCCCCCCCCCCCCCACTGAGCGACTTTTCGGCCGGCGCGATTTTCAAATTTTCGGGAGCAAAATATTTTAAAACCCCCCCCCCCCTTGAAAAAATCCTGCGTACGCCCCTGGGTAAGCAGACAATTGCTTTTCTTACAACTTCTTCAGACATTCAAAATAAAAAAGTCACCAAAATTCTTCTGTCGTTTTTGCAGGCTAGCGTCATGGCACCACTTCAGTCGCAACAGTCGGCCATCCACCCACTCTACTCAGCTGACAGAATACGAAATTCGTCCCAGCACGAACTGAATATTTCGGAAATATACGAGGAGGGCGCTCAGTATAATGGGCTTGAAAACTCTTGCTATGTACCTGGGTATCAACCGTTGAAAAGTGATGAACAAAAAGTCATACTTCCCAAACCCTCTCCCCTCTACATGGCCCTGCAGGATTGCGATGATCGGTCCTCTGTGTCACGCGTGAACAACCTTAGTATCGACAGTGAAAATATATATGAAGACACTGTTGCACCATTACTACCCAAGCGAGATTACCAGAACCCGACGAGTGTTGTTCAGGAAGGACTGGTGAAGAAAACATCTATTAAGAAGACACGTGCACCCCAACCACCCGAAGCTCCCATGGATCGAATGGACCATCAGCCGATAGGAAGGGATAAATCAGATGATGACAACGAGAAAGAAACGCGAGGGGAAATTAACAGTGAAGCCCCGAATGGCGAGTCTATCCACGCCTACATTCAGTAAGTATTCCCTACATCATTCTGGGTTCAATGATTACTGAATTGACTAAAAAAAGATTCAGGTTTAAATCAGTTAAAATGCCACCATTCTTCTGTTCATTCTTTTCATTAAGGATTCTTCCTTTTCATTCTTTTCATGACAGTCTGACCATCTTTCTTTACAAAAATGTCATTAAGTGGCATTGCCATTCGACGTGGTTAATGAAAAGTCCTTAAAAGGGCCCCTAGCTCTAATCAAAACGGCCTTAAAATTTTAGGAAAAAAGGACATGAAGAATAATTCTTGACGGAGATTCTGAATATGACATAGATTTGTCTTAGAAATCATCAATAATTCTGGAATCTAGCTCTAACAAGGGAAACGCTCTCGGCAGTCTCGCCTGCATAACGCAATTCAATATGATGAAAAATTGAGGTTGGAACATTATTCATAGGCAGGGTGGCCCATTAGCAGGCCCTCAAAAATGAAATCCTCTAAATATAATCACATTTTGAAGTGAATATCGACTAAGAATCATCAGAAGAATTAGATACTATTAATGTACCACGATCGATAACTTGATGAAATATGAACAAATTAATATTTTTTTTTAATTAATTCTCATATTAAGTTGTGAAAACATAATCCAAGTCTACTGACCTTTGACCTTGTGACCTGGAATTTGTGTCATATGATTTGTGATACTTGATAACCCTTGGGTACAAGTTTCATGGAATTTGAACAATCAATTTTGAAAATATGCTAAAAATCAAAATCTTGATGTTGATGCCACAACAAAGTCTAAGTTTGTTTACCTAAATAACCTTTGACCTTAACTTAGTGACCTGAAATACTACTCACATGATTGGGGATACTTGATAACCCTATAGTCCAAGTTTCATTGACTAAGAACTTATACTTTCAAAATTATATCCAAAATTCAAAAACCTAACCTTAGGTTAAGTTTTCGATAAAGATGCCACAACATAGTCCAAGTCTGTTGACCTGAAATGACCTTTGACCTTGACTTTGTGACCTGAAATTCTACTCACATGATTTAGGATACTTGATAACCCTATAGTCCAAGTTTCATTGACTAAGAACTTATACTTTCAAAATTATATCTAAAATTCCAAAACTTAACCTTAGGTTAAGTTTTTGATGTTGACGCCGTCGCCGTCGCCGCCGTCACCGGAAAAGCGGCGCCTATGTCTCGCTTTTTTGCTACGGTGAAAAGGAGGGTGATTTAGGTATTAACATTTCAAAAATGCAAACTATGATACCGATTTTTTTTTTTTTTTAAGAGACATTCATCCGAAAAATATTATGCACTTGATAGTCCCAGAACGTTTCTGGCCATTTCGTCATTCCTATTTATGAATTTACAATGAGATTGTAAGATCCTTAGTTGTAGGACAAATACAAGGACATTCCTGCAATGACGTCACATGCGTCATCAAGCCACGTGACCATATTAACCTTGTTTTCGAGGGGTGGAGTTTAGCAAGCGTGAGATCTGTGAAAAATGGAAGGTTATTATCAATTTTTGGTCAATAAAAAGATTTTCTACAAAATATTAGGATGGAATATTAATAAGTAGAGGTGTTTTCATGTTTTGAAAGGCTAAGTTAGTTGGGTTAGAGGGGCTCTTTAAAGAAAGTAGGCCAGGTTCAGTTAAGTAACGGAGTCAGCCAGTGGAGTACTGAGTAGTGAGGGTCCAGGTATTGAGGGGGGAAATCAAATATGGCATGAGGGAGGGTCTAAAATATAAGGTATTAGAATGAGGGAGGATGCGAGAAGGGGGGGGGGTCATATACAAATATTACCTCATTTTTTCCCCGAGTATACCCCACCCCCCCCCCTGCTCTCTGTCTTCCCCTCTCTCTTTCTCGAGCTTCTTACCAATTCGATAGGTGGCACATATTCAATTTCCTCTGAGCTGCGCCACTGTAGTCTAAATTAGGGTTCATGTTAGGGACGTATCCGTAACTTAATTGCTTAACAAAATGTCCGTTTAATCGCAACTCACAAGATAAAAGTCCCCAAAATGCGATTTGATTGGTCGACAAATCAAATTCGGAATAGATTACAAATTACTATAAGTTGTACTTTTAATTATTGATTTGTGGAATACAGGAGATTTCGGAGTGAGCTGTTTCAAAAAGATGGATTCATTGTTGAGGTAGACAAAACAGATCTGTCACCTGAAACCATAACGTTGACGTGTGTTGCTGACTGCATTTGGTGAGCAGCTTTCACTAATATAATTTTGATACGCTAATAGTGATGTTTCAAAAAATGAGTGTTTTAACTCTACGTTTTTGTCATTTTTAATGATTTTTTCATATTATTTTCTTACAAACAAATCTAAAAAATCGAATGATAGCCGGTGGCACAATGAATAGTCACCGTTTGCTCCCATAGATACATGTTTATACTGGCGATAATATTCATCTTGACGTTAAAACAAAGAACGCAATTGTTTGTTCATATATAAACAAAAAAATTATAATGCTTAAAACAGACGTGGCAATTTCGTCAGATTTCTAGGGTAAATAGGGGTTGAGTTTGTCTTGCCGAGGGCTGAAGTTAGGAATAAGCCAGATCGTACATAATGCGCATGGGAAGAATAAAGGTCATTTCACTTTTTGTACCAAATTATCGTAAAACCCACGGAGACGAATAGTTGCAACGTGCTCATGAAAATCAATCCTCATTTATCTATTCGCAAGTAGTATTTTGACTAATGGAAAGGGAAAAAACAAGCACCTCAGCAATGATTTTGCAAGAATTTTTCTAAAAATACACTTAGTTGGACTTTTCCATGTTAGAACGATCTGTGGATGTTCAGATACATGTGTCAAACATTAAAAAAAAATTGCTCTTTTTGTTGTCTTTGACCTAAATAGCATCGCTGCACTCCCGAGTGCCAAATTGCACTCTTTGTTGCACGTCGATGACGTCATAGTGAAAGTGAATCAACAAACGCTTTCCTCTATAGACTTCTGCTACAACCTCTTTAGAACAACAGACGAAAATAAGGTAAGTTCCGACTACATTCCTAAAAATCCCGACCTTCTCATCGATGACTTTCTGTGTCTCTATAATACAACAAACAAACAAATAAATAAACAAAAGCTGTTTGTTTAGGACAGCTATTTCATTAATGTAAGCTTATATTCAACAATTTGTCAAAACCTAGTCCGAAAGCTTCAGTCTCTGATATCGACGGTTGTTCCGCTGAGATTACATCTGGCTCCTCTGACCGCCTCTATACATGGACTGAAGTACGTCGTATGGGGTAATGTGTCGAAGGAATAGGTCGGTTCGGCCGGACCGAGATGATTGAGATATGCTACGATTTTTGTTTTCATTGTTTAGGTCTTCATAATTATATTCACTTTGGCTGCAATATTACACTCCATCTTATTGTGAAAAAATAATTAAAATGGAAATATTATGTATGATGGCATACAATAGCTTGCACATTTAGATCCTAAATTAATGTTTAATTCGAGAAAGATTTGGAGTCAACATGATTTGTTGTCGGCAATCTTGATTCGAGTAATGCGTGATCATTTTTTTTCTCGAACTTCCAATAGCTACGTACGAGTCAGCCCGGCTGACCCAGTGATATTTAAATATTCATAAACCCAATATCAAAGAATGATCTGATTGGCCATCGGTTTTGTTACGGTACGTTGACCCGGAAATATATCGGCCGAGGCATGTCATTGGTTGCGTTTATCTAGCAAATTTTTGGCTAGAATCAGGTTTCTCAAACGTCTTTCAGGCAAATTTAGAAGTAGATAAACGCAAAGCCTTTTTTAAAGGGCTTTAGATATGGGCATATCTAAAGACGCAAAAAGGTGCGTTTTGTATGTGACATACGATTTCTGAGAGGACGATAAACGCAAAGCTGTTTTGAACGTCACATGCAAATAGGAACAACCAGGTGTTGTGTACAAGCATGTGTGTGAAGTTAACCTCCGAGAAACTGTCTGCTTCCCGGGTCAAAACAGCTGGGCAGACACAAGGCCTTTATTTGAATCGTGAAGAGTCGATAAACGCGACACCCCGCAAATCACGATCGTATAGTGGGGTATGATAGTGGGGTTCAATAGTGGGGTACGATATGTACATATCTAGTGGCAAGCCTAGATAAACGCGCTCAGTCGATTACAGTTCTAATACAATCATGAATCACTGGTTCTGAGATAAGAATTGGATGAGCCCCGTACATTTCGCCATTGGAATTACGAAATTACAATTTGATAAATTTTATATAAGAAAGATATATATAAACTTTCTTAAGTCTGATTTATGAATCGGACAATTTGTTTAGATCTAAATAAAGAAAAGCGAGGGAGAAAGTTTTTGTACCAGATGTGGTACAAAATCTGTAGCATTCTCCCCCCCCCCCTCCCCCCCCCCCCCCCCCCCATTTTGCAAGCCCGGTACTGTCATTGTATGGGGAAGGTTGAAAAATGTAAGTTTTATTTAAGAATTACCCATAACAGACGGCTATTTCTGTCTAGTAAAAGCCCTGCCTTGGTACAAATCTTGATGTTAGAAAGGCAAAAAACTGTTTGACGAAATTGACGAAAGAACTGCTTTGTTCAAATAACAGTATTGCTTTGCAAAATTACCCATCTCCTGTCTCGATTAGCTCCATCAGAAACCTTTTAATACTGAATTCAGATTAATTTTGCACTGGAAAATGTTCCTGAATCCTGAAGCCTTTGGTATTTATGATACATTCAGGGTGGCACAGGAAGATTATTTGCGTGGCATATAACAGAAATATGTAATGCAATTATCAGAAACTAATATTTTCCTGCTTAAAATTCATTTTCGTACTACAGGTACTGCTCCATGTCAAAAGGGTGATGCATGGCACCCTGTGTCACGTGATCTTGCCAGCCAATGGGGACGTCGATTCTCTGGGTCTCGAATTCGGGAACCAAAGTCAAGGCAATATGGTACTTAATTGTGTCTTCATTCGAATAATTTTGATGCCGTTAGCTCGTAACTTGCATCATATTATCATGAATTCTTAACCGATAATCAATTTAATAGTGACATAAAGTGTGTACTACTGGCTTCGATCATCAAACAATACAGGGCCTACTGCTGGACCAAAGTTACCAGACAAGTTTTTTGTCAAAAGTTTCCATTAAGCCGGCGGGATAAAGTATGCGTATTTGCCAAGTATAGGATTTTCCGGCCAAATTCGCGAGTTTGTCATTAAAATTAATTTGTCTTGCGTTAAAATTCGACGGTTTTAGTGCTGTCAGGTATATACTGGGTTTATATTCATTTTTCTAGTTTTCAAATCTATGAAATTTTCGTTAGAATCTATGTATGTTTCATTCAAATTAATGAATAATGTGCTTCTTTCGCTATTTGGTCGTTCGATTTGGCGCAACATGGTTTCTGACATAGCGAAGGTGTACTTCTAGCAATCGAATATTCAAATTAGCACTTTGTGCACTTAAATTTAAGGTCAATATACATTTCTCGTTTATTACACACTTTTTATAGCTCCTTCTTTTTTTTCATGTGTATTTCATCATATTTTATTTTCTTGCATTTATACACTTATCTGATATTCATCATCTTTTAAGTTTTATTGTTAAGAAGAAAAAACGACTTGCATCTACGGACTTGATGGTCTCACCGTCTATGTTTGTAAATTTTCATGTAAGGAATTTGTTTGTCTTGTGTTTCATAATAATAATAATAATAGTATTAACTTATAGAGCGCACACACCGTCCAGGGACGCTAAGGGCGCTAGCTCAGCAACAGTTCTTTTTGATACAAGCAAAGTAAACAATTTTGCAATATTTATATAACCCATTTCAATCCTCATAAATTTATCATAATTTCATTATGGAGGAAGTGTACAATATTTTGACTGGAGTAGGTATTTTTGTATCCCCACCTTTCCGGGGTATATGAACATGTCCGGGGAGAAATGCCATATCCCTTGATTTCACCCCTTCTTTAACTTATGTCTGACTACACGCATATGTATTGTCCTTAAAATTAATAAATGGAATAACAGAAAGAAAAAAAAAACAATGGCAAATCATGCATTTAATTGCATTATTTTAAAACTGCAAACGTATGTTTCATTTCTTCCCCCTACCAAACCTAACTTGAATAAACATAATTCGAATACGAATGACAGGTGTTAATTTGAATGATAAAAATGACGCCTCGACAAGTGACGATTAATTTGAATGCTAGTTGAGCAGTTTCTAAATTAAATGACAGATCTATGAAACCCTTCGAACAAAGTCCTAAATTAAATAAAAAACGGGAAAATTGAATGATAATTGGCATGGCAAAGCCGATCTGCGCTAACTTAAGGCCCGGTCCCACTGCACTTACGGATGCAAAGAGGAGGTAAAACGTAAACAAAATCTTGCCATCCGTTGGAAAACCGGTGGAAAACGCTATGCATCCGTTGTGTACTCATTGCATTCGTGTCTCATACGCTCTATCCATCGAGCATCCGTCCACTGTGATTTCATCCGCGCAAAAAGTTTTGAGCTGCACAAAACTTTTAGAACGGATGAACATCCGCCGTGTACGATGTAAATCCGCGACAAATACGAGCAACAAACGTTCTATGTCCGTTATCATCCGTTTAACGTCCGCTGTATCCTCTCTGCATCCTCTGGGCATCCTCGCAACTCACATCCGCTGCAGCTAAAAACAGAAAGAGGGAGGAAAGATAAGGTACATAGAACGTCTATACATCGTTAGTAGCACGGAAGTAGAAAGGATGTAAGCGTATGCATCTCGTATATAAAGTATTCAAAGCTATCATCCACTTTCATCCGCTTTCATCCGCTAGGCTTCCGATGAACATCCGTTTAACATCCCCGCTACATACTACCCACGTCCGTTATTTTCCGTTCTGTTTTCGCAAATTTTGTCCATTTCTGGAGCGGATGAAAACGGATGGAGCCACCCGCAAAATTTTGCTCGTCCGTTGTGTCCTTTATGCATACGTTTTGTGTCCATCGGCCAGTGGGACCGGGCCATAAAATGCAAAGTAAATGAATTTGAATGACAAACTCGCGAATTTCGCCGGGAAATCCTATAATTTCTGAGTGGAGGGGATGAAATAAAGCTAGCTCATTGCTCTCGATATTTGTTCAAATAGATGCATTTTTATCATCAACACTCCCATTCAGGTTACAACTATGCGCAGTGACGGACTCGTTGCGAAGAGTGGTAGCCCTTGTCGGCCACAGGCGCAAGGTGTCGGTGGAATGCCGGTAAATTGGGGCTTAGTTGAGATAAACCAGTCACCAGTACCTTTCAACAGCTCGCCAGCAGACGTACGTTATTGATATTCTGAATTTTCTTCATATATTTAATAACTCAATCGTATCTGTCACAATTATTGACAGCCCATTAGAGATTATTTTATCTATGGTATAGGTTGAGGCTAAAAATGGGATGAAAATAGTTTAGTCTCATGTTGTTATTATGAGGGTCTATATTATATCCACTATTTTGATGTTCAAACTATGATTTCCAACGAATGAACATGACTACCAGTAGAAATATTAAAAGAACTCTAGATAAACGGAGATGTGAGTTGGTTTGGTACTATAAGTAATACTGTCACCTCTCTGTCTTTTTTTAATGTAAATAATCATAACGGATTTATGCAAGTCTTCTTCCTCAGCTTCTTCTTCTCCTTTTTCTTCTTCCTCTTCTTCATAATAATCTTCTCTTCTCCCTTTTTTCTTCTATATTTATATATTTATATTCTTTTTCTTTTCCTTTTTCTTCTCCTTTTCTTCTTCTTTGTAATATTATTATCAACATCATCATAATTCCTATTATTATCTTTATTATTATCATCACCAATATCTTGAATATCACTATCATAAATGTTTTTATTCAATTATAGGTACGGAATCAAATTCAGCGCGCAGGGTGTGAGCTAGCTCTTGTTTTCATTCCAATGGACATCATCAACAGCTTTAAGGAAATACCATGTGAAGAAAGCGCTGAACAGAGATCTGAAGGAGAAGGCAGATGCTAAGCTACCTTCACGACGATTTGCAAGCAAAAAAAAACAGAAATATATTCAATCCACCTTTTATTCTTGAGTTACGAAAAACAGAAATAACATTAGATTTACGAGAAGTATGAATAATTCAGATGTTAACTATGTTTATGTCTATACATTTTATTTAATTAACTTAGCCAAGGCACGAAAATACATGTAAATACTCTATATGGTACATTATGTAGAATTTTATCCTCATCGATTGTATATCTTTTCAGAATAGTAATTGAACCCAAATGTAAAAGAGAAAATAAAGAATCTACTGAAGAAACGTTACATACCAATTTATGAAGTAGCTTTACCGTAATAATAGCTCCACACCATCACTACTTATGTAACGCTTCTTCAGTAATTTTTTTATTTTTCTCTTTTACATTTGGGTTCAATAACTATTTTGAAAAGATATACAATTGATGAGGATCAAATTCTACATAATGTACCATATAAAGTATTTACATGTATCATTGTGCCTTGGCCTCCCAATAAACAAAATCACGTGAAAATCACGTCAATATCAAGGTATCGACTTGAGGAGAGTTACGTTCTTCAAACACCGGACATTTACGTAAATGTGTTAATACGTTTATTGCACTAGGTCACTTAAAACACACGTACACTAAATCACGCAATTGTCACTGCAATATCACCATTATAATGACGTGATTATCCCTACCTTGGAGACCATGGTTTGGAAACCTAATACTCCCGTGTTTTTTGGGTTATGAAATTACATCTTCATAAACGAAATTATCGCGTCACAGAAACACGTTAAGCGTTAGTGATAGTTTTAGTCAAAATATCTGCGTGAAATTCACGTGAATATTACGTCGAAGAGGAAATATATTACTGTAACCCGCGTTCAACCCAATAATTACGCAAATGTTACACAATAAATAAACCCAAATAATGACGTTCTCATCCCGTTTCTGAACATCGTGTTTTGGATCTTCCATAATTACGTCCAGGCGCGCCGGAAGCAGTTTGGGATTAGAGGGGGGTGGGGGGGGGGGGGTGGTTGCAAACATCCCAGAGGAGAAAGCTAGTTGCAACTGGTCCAGTTGATGAACCAGTTAATGCCAACTGGTAACCCCGGAAATTGAAATGGGCTAAATGATCCAGTTGATCCAGACTAGTTAGAATTCAACTGGTCTAGCTGAGCCATTAGAACCATTTGGTAAAACTTCCAACCAGTTGAACGGCAACAACACTTCAATACTGGTACGTCTGTATTTCCAATGTAAAGGCATTGGTAATAAGTAGACTTACATAATTTAATTTAATCGAATTTTTTTCATATACTTGTATTTTATTGAAATTATTTTAGTTCTAGTTAATGTTTTCCTTATTCATGTTTAATTAAATGTAATTTATACGAAGTAACGAAATGTCCTAATAACTGGTAATTTATATTTGTAGTATTTTCGAAATGAATTGCATATAACTAAATCATCAGTAATTAAGAAATATGCTGTAAATTCAGATAAACTGTTTAAAAAACATAGATCTGCACGCACCCCATATTCAATATGCAAATTAATTTGTGTCAGCTGGTTCAACTGTACTGGAAACATGCAAAAAGTCAGCCAGCAGTCATCAACTTCAAAGGGGTCTTATTCATCAGCCTTTTGCAAGAACTAATATCACTCTGACCTCCTTCCATATCTCTTGCATCAAAGAATGGAACAGTTTGCCTGATGATATAAAAAATAGAACAACTCTTTCTAGGTTTAGAAGGTTATCTAAAACGTACCTACTTGTGAAACCATCAAGACATCCAAGAATAACTCATTTTTCACACCTGGAAATCACGGAATACCCAGCTTAGATTAATAATCCGTTTGAGTCACGAAATCATCACCGCGGAACTGCTGGCAATTTTGAACGCCATTTACATAGGTGTTTTAAGACACCTAATAATTACTAATTTTTCACACCTAAATATCACGAATTCACAGCTTAGATTAGTAATCAGTTTTAGCTACGTGATCATAACCAAGAAAGTTATGGTAACTCTGAAACCATTTAAAGAGTTGTGTAAGACACCTCAGAATTACTAATTTAATATAACCAGAGATTCACGGACAGAACAATAAGACGATTAGCCGGTGTAAGTAACGTGATTATTACCATCAACCTTGGATAACCTGTGAAACCAATCGATTAAGGTGCTTACAAGACCAAATAATTACTTATTTATCACCACCATCAATTAACGGACAAAAAACTCGTTGCTTGGTCAAGTGGTTATTTGGTCATAAACACGTGATTTACAGAGGTAAGTGGAATCACGTTACTCCAGTCGCGTGATAAATTGGTGGTTTTTAGGTTAGATGAAAACGTGAACAGGAGTACCTTTTTTGTTTAAATGAAAGCACGTGTTGGTAACGTTTAAATTTAGTTCAAAAGGCACCATACTTTAAAATCACTTAAAATACACTCCCAAAAGAGGTTACTTTTTAGTGTTTTGTTTATTGGGCTGGAATGGATACGAACTGGCTGATCTTAGTTCAGTGCACATAAAAAAAAATCGTCCAGTTTGGGGTCAGTGGGGGTCGGGACGCACTCCAAAATTTAATTTTTGTTTGGATATGAATGTGAGTAGGCGAAATGAGAAATGTATGTACTGAGCTGTAGCTGGAATTATGGGGGTGTGAAGAGGAATGATCAGATAGTGAGGAAGAGGTTATGCTCACGAAGCAACATGTAGCTGCATGTTTGATCATGTGGTCTTTAAGTATGGAACTCGTGCAGATCGTGTGGTTTGGTGGAGTGTGTCCAGGCTTCGGTGGCCCTTGACAGGACGAATTTGGTCTTGGCAGCTAGGGGGACTCTCCATTTTAAAAGACAGTATTCTAGTTTTTTCTCTCTGTGGCTACGTATTGCGCATTATAATGATTTAGATATATATTGTATTTCTCGTCACTTTTTAATTTTTATTTTGTATATATATATTTTTGTTTACCAATCATTAGGCCTATTGATGAACTGTATTTTAATATTGGCTTTGATTTAATAAAACATGAAGAAAAAAGTATTTACATGTAGAAATTATTAATAACGTAATGTGTTTGCATATTTTCCGAAATGTTTAGATTATTAATGGCAACACTTTGTATCATCCCGTCGTGTTTTGTTTGTGCAGCTGTTTATACTAATTATGAACAGTTTTTATATAACTAGCATTTCTATTATTATTATTATTATCATAATTGGGTGCATCATAATTTTTTATTTTTTTTTGTACTTGGCATCGTTTTACAAGATTGGCGCAAGCAGGCGCGCCGGAAGCAGTTTGGGATGGGGGGGGGGGCAAACATTCCAGGGGGCTCACCTTCCAGGGACAGTGACGTAACGAGAAAACAAAATGTTCGGAAGGGGGCAGACGAAAAATCTGCATCACCACCAGTCTTACACGTTACATGCAGGTCCCACGGAACCTTTTTCAAAGTGGAGTATTAACGATCAGGTAGAGCGTAAATTGGCGTGGGGTTCAGGGCATGAGCCTCGGCAGGGGGTCAAGGGGCTGAACCCCCGGAAGCTCTGGGGTTTTAGGTATTTAATTACGGTTAGATGAGCATCCAGGGGCCCTCTTTAAGGCCCTTGGTGGGGTCCAGGGGGCAGAGCCCCCGGAAGCTCAGGGTTTGTTGGTATTTAATTATGTTCAGATGAGCATCCAGGGGGCCAGCCTTAGGGCCCTTGGTGGGGTTCCAGGGGGCATAACCCCCGGAAGCTCGGGGTTTTGAGGTATTCAATTACGGTCAGATAAGCATCCAGGAGGCAGAGCCCCCGGAAGCTCTGGGGTTTTAGGCATTTAATTACGGTCAGATGAACATTTTTTATACCTTATTTGTGACATTGGCAGGTCACTTATTTTTTCTCTCCGTCTTTCTTTCTTTTTCTCTTTAACATACTTTTTCAAAAAGTGAGGGGGGGGGGGGGGCTCGAGCCCAGCCACTTTGCAGACCATGACATAAAGGCTTCTAAATAAGCGTATTTTTCGCTCGACTGTAATTTGGGAATTCCTTATTTTCTATCAAACGCATAAAAAGGTATGACTTACAAAAAAATGGAGAAAAAATACCGGAACATCATGTCATAAGAGCAACATTTGTAAATCACTGGTATCGAATAAGAAATACACCCCCCCCCCCTCCCCCCCCCCCCCCCCCCCCATCAGTACGCCAGCGTTCAGGGGCTCATGTCTTCTCACCCCTAATAACAACAAAAAACAAACACGCTTTCCCATTCTCGCACAATATGTCCATGATATGCGCATAACGCTATTATAAAGACCTCCATTAATAAATACCGTATAGGTGGCATGCGCAATGTTTATAAAATTTAAATCCTGTAAAATTCCCTTTTCTTTGAATAGAATTGTATATTCGATTTAATTCAGGTTTTATTATTGTTATGTGTTTTGGGGTTTAAAAAATACAAACCATGTTTACTCCTTTACTGCTTTTTTATTTTTTGGGGGAGGGGGGGGGGGCGTTTTTTTTTTTTTTGGGGGGGAGGGGCAAAACGCATTTCCCCCCTCCCACTTTTTTGTTTGGGGGGCAACTGCCCCCCCCCCCCACTTCCGGTGCCTATGGGCGCAAGTATACAGATTCACCAACAACAAATTGAAATGGGTGTATAATGATTTAGTAACACACGTTTCGATGATTTTGGGGGATTTGTCTAAAGACGGTTTCGTGAAACCATGCCATCAGGGTAAATAAAACACCAAGCTGGTGTTTATATCGAGACCTCATAATGACTCCAACCGTTACTATGACTCCAACAGTACTATTTTCTATATAGAAAAGCATCGTTCTATATCATCATATGACTAATATAAAGTCTTATATACATAAGTTTAACTACGATTTGATGTGATTTTATTATTTGTTTCCACATTCTGATTTGATTTGATTTGATTTATTGGTTTCAGCATTCAATGATATAATTATTAACATCAGTAAAGTTGAAAGAATACTACATTGGCAACCAAATGATAAATTTATCATTTACATTACACAGTTCAGTTGCGTTCAGTTAAGTTTATTCCACTCAAAAGCAAACATAAAAATATATATTTGTTACATCGGCATATTGACAAGGCTATATACAAGTACATATCTTAACAACAGAATGTACAACGAAATGGAAAGCTTCCAAGTGGAAGGACCTTTAAAAAGGCTACACTTGTAAGCAAAGACTATAATAAAACACAAATAACATCAAATTTACGAAGAGTATGAATAATTGTTGTTTACTATATATATGTATATATATTTGATTTAATGATTTTACTATATATGCTCACGAGCATGTCATTGGTGTATTTATGGGTCTTAGCAAAGCATGTGACACACTTGACTATTCAATTCTTCTTTCTAAGTTAGAGCATTATGGAATAAGGGGTAGCTTTACAATGGCTTGCGAGTTATTTATCTACGAGAAGACAATACACTTATAATATCTCTGTTAACTCTGACATTCTGTATCTTAAATGTGGTGTTCCGCAGGGATCCATCCTGGGCCCATTATTATTTCTTATTTATATCAATGATATTTGTAATGTATCTAAAACTTTAAATTATACTTTATTTGCAGATGATACGAGTGTTTTCTTGTCTCATCGTGAAATCAACACTCTTGAACACGGAAACAAAATTCTGAACTGCCAAAGTTGACTTTATGGTTTAGAAGTAATCTGCTCTCTCTCAATCTGCTTAAAACAAATTATATTCATTTTAGAGGTAGAAATGTAATGACAACCTTGCTCTTAATATTAAACTAGATGATATTCCTTTAGAGAGAAAGACATGTACAAAGTTCCTTGGTGTATATCAATGAAAAACTTGACTGGAGCGACCATGTAAAACACATCTCCACCAATATTGGCGTACTGTATATATGTTTTGTTTCTGATAGAATATTAGTTATGTTATATAATACTCTAATTTTACCAAACATCTCTTATTGTAATATTTTGTGGGCAACATCCAAGTGTGTGAATAATACTATTCTTCTGCTGCAAAAAGAAAGCTGTACGCATATGCACCCGAGCTGGTTATCGTGATCATGCTACCCCACTAATTGTTAAACTGAAATGCTTAAAGGTTGGTGATATTAACTTCCTCCAAATTGCCATATTTATGTTCCGTTTCAATATCAAATTATTATCTACGTCATTATCTTCAATGTTCCAACCTAATAACATGGTTCATTCGTATTCAACAAGGCAGTCATCGAATTTACATGTGGTCAATCCTCACACTACATTAGCCCAGAAATCAATCAGACATAGAGGGTCAGATGTATGGAATTCTTTACCTAATGATATTCGAAATATAAAATCAACAAACTCCTTTAAAAGAGCACTCAAATGTATTATCATTCACGAGATATTACTTACATTATATAATCTATATATCAGTTCTAATTATGTTCAAAATAATTTTTGTTTTACTAGGCTTAACAAAATACTTTTTTGCCTTTTTTTTCTTTCCTTTGTAATAGTGTAAATAGTTCACTACAAAACGTTAGGAATTTTATTTGTCATATATTATATATGTGATAGGTGTTGTAACGATTCAAGCTCTATTTGCTTATGTTTCATCACCTTTGTGTGTTCATTCTTCAAACTGTATATTAGTTGCAACTTGTCTTTGATAAAACATTGTTATATTCTTTTTCACGTGATGTCAATTCAAATGGATTGTAAAATTGAAATGATTTGTTATATTATATTCATTTTTGATGTGATGTTCACTTCAATGAATTGTGAAATTGTGAACATGTATAAATAAATAAACAAATAAAATATCATCTCTAATTATGAACATGTGGGCCTAATATTACAGTAAATCTTCTTCATAATATGGTATGTATTTCAGTAGATTCTTTACTTTTCTCTTATACAATTGGTTTCAATAACTATTTTGAGAATAATTTTATGCACTGAGGAACAAATTATACATGTACTCCTCGAGCTATTACAATACACTTCACTGTAATGTGCCATAAAAAGTTAGAATGTACATGTATAAATTATCAATGACGTCATGTGTTTGCATATTATACGATATGTTTAGACTATTAATGGCAACACGTTGTATCATCCCGCCGTGTTTTGTTTGTGCAGCCATGCCCTGGTGTTTACATGTATATTTTGATAACAGGGACTGCATGCCGACAGACTCTTACGGTTTTGTTTGCAGTTTCCCCGATTCATTTCTTTTGATCACCTTTGTATAATGTTTCCATTTTGTGTGTGTTCTCTGTTTTGTATATTGTATATAATCTGTATTTTATACTTTCATAAAATGTGTTTTTTATGGATTGGAATTGAAATAAAACTTGAAACTATATCGACCAAATTATGACTCCAACCATTGCTATGACTCCAGTTTTATTTACTACATATAATAGGACCGTTCTATATCATCATAATTATGGCTTATATCAAGTCCTACTAACATACATTTGATGTCGATTGATTATTCGTTTCCTCATTTTGCTTTGATTTTATTTAATTTCATTGGTTTCAACATTAGATTACATAATGGTTAAGATCCATAAAGTTTAATGAACTAAATTGCCTCAAAACTGATAAAAATCATTTAAATTACACGGTTCAGTTGGGTTCAGTTCAGTTTATTCCATTCAAAGTTAAACATAAAAACACATCGTACATAAATATGCTTGTTACATAGGCATATTGACAAGGCAAGATATAACTAGCATGTTCAAATCTTAACAACACAATGCACAAGGAATTGGAAAGAGTTTACAAGTGGAAGGACCTTAAAAAAGGCTAATGTTGCAAGCAAAGGCCACTAAAACACACATAAAATCAAATTTACCAGAAGTATGATTAAATCAGTTGTTAACTATACAGTGCGTCCCAGAAAAAACGAAACCGAGAAGTGTCGATGTTTTATCATAACTTAATCACAACCATAATTAATGAATGATACATATTTGGAAAGCTTAGAGTCTCCTCTTTCAGTTGATGCTACTCACGTGATGCATATTTCACGCATGATTGATTAAAAGCAATTTGAAGGAAGGAAACCAAAAATACATTTGGCGGGCGGTATCTGAATTTCAAAGAAAAATTCATATTTCTAGAAAGTTCATTTTCTGCTCTTTCATATGATACCTCAATCAATAAAAATGAGCCAGGAATAACAAAGTTCTGTTTGTTTAAAGTAGCCCTTACAGTTTCATAATTTTAACAAACGATTTCGTTTTCATTGGGTGCCTGCCGTAGCAAAAAGCAGATTTGACAAAAGACTTAACTCCGTTTCGTTGACAATCAGCCGTAGACGAGAGTCTTCATGCATGGCTGATTGTCAACGAAACGGAGTTAAGTCTTTTGTTAATTTCGTTTATTGATACGGCAGGCAGCCAGTGAAAACGAATTCGTTTGATACAATTATGGAAATGCAAGCACTACTTTAATCAAACAGAACTTTGTCATTCCTCGCTCATTTTTCCTGATTGAGGTGTCATATGAAAGGGCAGAAACTCAACTTTTTAGAAATGTGAATTTTTCTTCGAAATTCAGATACCGCCAGCCAAATGTATTTTTGGTTTCCTTCCTTCAAATTGCTTTTAATCACTCATGCGTGAAATATGCATCATGTGAGTAGCATCAACTGAAAGAGGAGACTCTAAGCTTTCCGAATATGTATCATTCATTAATTATAGTTGTGATTAAGTTATGATAGAACATCGATACTTCTCGGTTTCGTTTTTTCTGGGACGCACTGTATATAAAACGACTAAGCTAGAAAAAGTCATGTTCTTATCGTTAAGAACTTTGCATTACAGAGCACTTTTATCACAATACTTAGTGTGAGCATACTGTCCAATCCTTTTCTCTCTTCTATAGGGATGGCTAGCGTTCAAACATTTTTGCGACTCTCCGATATCGGGACACCTCCCTTTTGAACATTTTCCCCCATGAAATAGGTTTCCCACTCGAATAACCGATCCCCGAATTTCGTATACTTATACTTTAACTAAACACGTATTGTAATATTAGTAATATTAGATTTTAAAGTTAAACTAAAACAGGCTGGAGCGTATAGCGACCAAGCTAACACTTCAGAGCAGAATTAAAGTGTGCTCTAGCTTTAAATATCAATTTCCTGTACATTATTTTTGTTTTGTTATCATGTTTTGAGAGTCCCAAGGATTGCTAACCTATGGCAGGAAAATATTAAACATGTCTTTCCCTCAGTGTTGAAAATAATTTCATGATACTTATTGCATGATATTAAGCCTATATGGTAAAGGGGGTCGGTTGTCTTAAAGTGACACGTTAACATTGTTGAAGGTGGATGAAAAAACTGCTTAATTTGTGTATGAAATGTTATTTATTATAAACCTTTTACTGTACTTACCCTCTAACTTGAAACAAATCCTGAAAAAAAATCTCAAACAAAAAAATATTTATGGTTTTCTTTGAAGGCGTCAATGTGCCGACACCCGCAACAATAAATTCTCCCAACCATTTTTGAATTTTCCCATCCGTATTTCCATAAAAATAAGACATAAGACAGTCTTTTAAAAATCTGTCAACACCATAACATGATTGTCTAAAATGGTATACAGAACCAATTCA
This sequence comes from Strongylocentrotus droebachiensis, assembly GCA_035222895.1. Taxonomy (NCBI): domain Eukaryota; kingdom Metazoa; phylum Echinodermata; class Echinoidea; order Camarodonta; family Strongylocentrotidae; genus Strongylocentrotus; species Strongylocentrotus droebachiensis. The sequence goes on from JAVYIG010000024.1 coordinate 763,848, forward strand.
TTACTTTGTGACGATTTACATTCACCTAAAATGTAATAACATTTTGATAATAATAGTTGAGAGAATTAAGAAATCGATCAGATCAGTTTTCCACAATTTTTATCATTAATAATGGTCCATTTTCACTGAAACTTTCAGAATATCTTTAATTGTACAGCTAGCATTGAAGTCGCTACCTTAGCACCATTTTAATGTGAGAGAAGGTCCATTGGAGGGTTAATACAAAGAATTCTTCTTCTAGTCTTACTTTATTAGAGCAAAAGGACCTAACAGTACGGAACTAGAGCCGTGCATATTATGATAAGCTTTTAAGGTTATAACATTTTTTTTGATGGCTTAGAAATGTGATTTTATGGTATATACACTTAATGGAACCAACTGAATCATAATAAAATAAAGTGGGAAGTATTTCTTTTCTTTTTTCTTTCTTGATGTTCTTCTTTCATTTTCTCTCTCCTTTAATTTTGTTCTTACTCATTTTTGAGGGTTGAACTTTTTAAACTTAAATGCAATGTTCTGTTATACATAAATCGTATACATGGATATATATTTTTTTTTACATGCGTGATACAAGAATAAATACAGGTAATAAATATCATGATAATACAAGATAATGTCAGCAAGTATAGAATAGGGGGAAACTACCAAATAAAAACAGAGAATGGATATCATAAAAATTACATTAATGTTAATCAAAGAGCAATACAACCTTCGTGATAAGTTTCTTTCTATTATGAAAGTAGACAAATAAGAGCAACAAAATGGCAAAAGTCTGAAATTACTTATACAATGTATTTAAACGTTTAGAAGATGTGAGCCACTGAGCTGGGCCTTCTAGTATATAATACGTTGTAGGTTTGCTAAAGTTTTAAGGCTAATAAAAGGTGAACATTTCCATCTCTATCCATAGCATAAGTCTCTTTGGGCAATTAAATGAATGAATGATTGAATATTGAATTAATACATAACTGAACTAGATGAATGGATGAATTTAACGTGTATAGCAGTTTAATAAATGGGGGAGTAGAGCAGGCACCGTAGCCAGAGTTTGATGTTGGGGGGGGGGGGGGCACATACTGTAATCGATCGAGGTTAATGACAAAAAAAAAGGGGTCCAAAAAAGTTCAACCGATCTTGGATTTTTTTTTTTGGGGGGGGGGGCACGTGCCAGATCAGAAAGTGTAGCTTATTAGCATGATGAAAGCCGATCTTGAATTGCGAGAGCTTATGAATTATAGGTCTATTTGTTATACCCCCCTTTTCCCTATTGTATTCTTAGGTAGTCACAAATATCTATTCATCATGTTTTATCCGGCTCAGAGGGGACCCTAATAATTACAAGCTCTGCTTCTACCAGGGTCTCCTCGTCTTTCTTTTAGTTAACTTTGTTTTTATCATTGCCATAATTTGTTATTTTGCATTGTAAATGTGTTATGATCCAATGTTATACTCTGTATGTCATTTGAAAGAAAGACGAATAAAATCTTATCTTATCTTATTTATTTTCGTGAAATTAACTGCGTGCATGGCGCGCGAGCGGAATTAGGACAGATCATAGCGAAAATGGGCAAGGAAAATCCCTCACGCAGAAGGTGCACTACGGACAATAAGTTACGATTTCAGGCGTAAGAATGGTGTGGTTGGATTTTTGAGAATTTCTGCTACAAGTTGATATACTTTAGCGCCTGTATAATTCATTTTTAGAGAAGTTATCTAAGAAAAAACTGCCTAGCGAGCGGAAACCGGGCATGCAGGGTACGGTACCGTTTTTTGGTACGGTACGTACGCGTAGTATAGTCTGAGCAGGGAGGTGGAATTCCACCTCCCTGGTCTGAGTAGTACGGGCGGGGGGAACGTGCGTGCAGCCATCGATGCTGATCGGATCACGAAAATCGTCTGCATCTTGCTGGTCGAGAAAATAAAAATTGCAGAATTGTAGCAAAGGCCCACAATGATCTACCCATCTGCGAGTTAAGTTTTACCTCCGAGTGTTCAAAAGGAGACTATCAGTATACCGGTACCTATTCAGTTTATACATTTTGATGAGTAGACTAAATGTAACAACAGTGCAGTGCAGTGAGGCTGTAACTTGTGGCTCAGAGCTCAGGCCAGGCTGAGCGAGCACCACGCTTGGCCTAGGCCGCCAGGGGCGGGGCCGGGGCCGCGAAATCTAGGTATCTTGTTGGGGTGGTATTCTTAAAATTGTAACTTAGTCTAATTAGCTATGTTAATGTTGATGTCAATGGATATTCTAGAAATTGCATTAGGTCTAGTGGTCTACCAGTCATCTATGTGGAAAGGGTTATAGGGTCTAGATCTATGTGTATGGGGAAGGTTGACAAATGTCAGTTTTATTTAAAATTTCCTCATATTCATAAATTTATTACCAGCTGTCACGTCAGTAGGGTGTCTGATCGCGCACTCAGTTTTGTGTGCTAAAATCCTCCCCATAGACACTGATAGAGATTGCACACATCCCTATGTAGTCCATGTGCATTGCGGGCTCATGCAAACTTGGTCAATGATTTTATTACCAAAATGAGATTCAAACCAATATCTCGTGATCCTGAAGGTGATAGATCTACTCAATAAGTGAGGTGTCATATGAAAGAGCAGGTTTTTCTCCACATTCCGCAAAGGGGCTCACCCCCAAAATTCTAAAAATATCTTGCTTAAAACAGCTATTTAAACATTGTTTCCATGGTAACTCAGAGATTTACCAATTTCATGAAGTGAGCCCCCGAGGGATAAGTTGGGCAAGCTGTAAGGAATATATCCATGCGTTTATTTTTTCTCTAGTCCCAAGGGATCACGAGGCCTTTCAGTTTGAAAATACCCTTACTCCACGTTTTGCATATCGTGCTGTACAACTTTTGAGCAAAAATTATAACTTGGCGTGAACCACTTTTTTGTCCATTCTGACCAAAATGCTATGAATATTGCAGAGTTTTTGAGGGGCTGTATCTTTTGATAGAAACATTGGTGATCGTCTTGAAATTTGAAATGTATTATTCTGATTACATTTTTTATTCAAATATCCAACAAAAATGGTGAAAAACAATCCCAAATTGAAAATTGAAAAATCGTTCAGACACCCTACTGTCAGTCTCAGTTATTTCTCAAGAGTCGTCATGCATGCATTCAACCAGTGCAGCGCAGAAAAGCACGCTAGCCACCCATCAGAAAATTCCAAATGGTCCGCAGTGTGGTAATTCATTCAATGAGATTTATTGTTTTGATATCAGTGCACCTTTTTAGTATCTTACACTGAATTTTGATGTCAAAATTTGATCTTGGACAAGTCAATGAAAATCATCGCAAACTCTCGTATTAAAGAGATCAGTATTTTTTGTCATTTAAATCACATGGTAGCTCATTATTACCAGGAAGACATGGAAGGTTAGCAAATTGCTATCACTCTGTCTCTGGACGGACTTTTCACATTTTTGTTATTGTTACTAGTCTATTATTTTAGTTTTTTGTACCATCATCATCTCATTATTATCAGTAAAAAAGGAAAATTGCTTAATACAGTACAGTTGTAGACCATATTTTCTTTTGGTATGAATGTATTTTTGTTTCATGTGCTCATGTGTATAGTATCAATCCACATTGATTGGTCCTGGAAATCCATTTCCTTCTGTTCTGTGATAGGTGGTGTGTACTAAATGAGAAAAGATGATGCTCCAAACTTTCCAAGTGAACTATGAACCCTGCCATGAGAATGAAGTGGTCTGTATCACCGGCAGTGTTCCATCCCTGGGTTCTTGGTCTCCTCTTGCTTTACAACCCATGACCAAAGATATCTCAGGATCAAGGTATATGTATACTCTACAGTGTACAAAAATACTTCTCTTTATAAATGTAATGCTTCCTGGGAGAAATTTCAATAGTTAAATACTTCTCTGTTCGCGAGAGCTTTTTATAGGATTTTCTTACTTTACTTTAATCCAGCGATGCTATAGGACTTTGCCTGTTAATGGATCGTAGATATCTTCTTCAATGGTTATACATTATCCTTGTCATTTCAAATTAAATAATTAAATTTGGTTTGGTAAAAGTGTGATTTTCTGACAGTGATATTTACCTTAAGTATTTTATCATTGGGCAGGTCCAAGCTATTTGCTTTGTGACGTACGGGACATTCAGAGACTTTAAACAAGAAATAACAATGGATGACATTATTTATATGGCTATCTTTTGGTATGAGTCTGGCTATTGTGGGCTACATTGTAGTTCATTTGTGGAAAGTTTTAGTTCTGACCAATTCATAAATTAATTTTTAATGTAATTAATGTGCTGCGTGACGTACGGGACCAGAGAATTTCTGACTTTTTCAAAAATAAGTTCATCATAAAAGTTCTCTGAATTTATTAAGTTATGAGATTTATGGTAATGATATCTTAATTCATTATGGAATCAAGCATTAATCACAACTATTACCATATTTTTCTGACCTTTCGTTGTTATGTAATATACCAAAACATAAATGTGTGTATGTGACGTACGGGACATGTGACGTACGGGACAACTTTTCCCTATGGGAAAATGCATTGAAATGAAAAAATTTCGTCAAAATTGGTTAAATGTGAACAATTTTAACTTAAATCAGTGAAAATTAAAGTGTTTTAGAACCCAATTAGATCATCTGACCATCACTTAATGTCCTCTGTGTTAATTTATGGGGTAAATCAATACAAATATTACTTTAACAAAGAAAACAAATTGAATTAATATATTCATACACACTATATTACCATTTTTATTCCATTTACCCATCTATCATGCGCAGTCATGCTTCTTTTCTCATTTCTTTTATCCATTCCATTCAACATTGCAAAATGTTTTTAAATAATAATTAATGAAGAAGATGAATTTGAACTTGTAAACTTTTATTTAACTTGTTTGAAACACAGGGGCACACTCGGCACATCATATTTTGTCAAAGAACATTTCTTATGCTCTAAGTGTTTGTGAACAAAGATACATTAAAAATATGAAGTCTTTTCTTCATAGCTTGTTTGAATTACTTGGTAGTAATATCATAGAATTTTGAAGGAATTCAAAGATAATGCTGAACATATTGTCTTTTTAAATCCTTTTATCACAGATTAGAACATGTATATGTTGCTGTCATATATTCAAGAATTTAGATGTACATTAATGTAGCCTACATGTACGTTTGTGAAAGATGGATACAAAAAAATAAATCTTGAATGTATTTTGTATTGATTAAAGACATCTTATTAACACCACCAGATATAAGAAATTAAAACCTTAAAGGTTTGTGAGACCTTTTCCACAATTCAAAAGATTAATGCATGGGTGTAAAAGTGATAAAAATCTTAAGTGGGTGAGAGTGTGAAATACTCAAAAAGGCTATCCTTCCTTAAAAGTTCCCAAGCTGGCTCCATAACATGTACAGTGTATGCTGTAATCCTTTACCATCATAATATGACATTTAAATAGAATATCAAAAAAACCTCACATGGAGAGCTTGATAGCATACATGTACATGTGCTAAGATTCTTACCTGCAGCATCTATGAGTTGTAAAAACCAGCTTCTGGTGCATCTACTACCATATAATTTCATTAGACTCATTCCAGGAACTAGTACACTATTATGATTTACATATTTAGCATCCTGCCAATGTTGGGGACATATCAACTGGCAAAATACCAAAGTTGATAATACCAGGGGTCTGGCTTGAAGACTAATTACATCGAATTCAGTACAAACAAGTAAATTCCTAGAAGGCACCCAGTTGAAATGTTCATATATCCCTGTATACAACAAGTTTCCTAACACAGTATATATTCTCCTTTTGGTCATTTCACATCTTGCATTGGTTTTATATGGGGTTGTCCCGTACGTCACATTTCTTAATTTGATTATGTAATCAACACAGAATTTTTGTAATTTTTGTTAAACCTATTTTTTGTTAGGTATTCATCTAAATTAGAACTTCCTAGAATATCTTTAAAAAAAAAAATTATTTTCATAATTAAAATTAAACAAATTGTGATCAAATTGTGACGTACGGGACATCACATTTTGGAACCTACCTCATTTGCATAATTGATTAATTTTGAAAGTTTTTATATTTTTTTCCTATTTTCTAGCATGATGGTCTACAATTTCTGAGATATTTAATTTTAAACAAATAATTCAAACGAGATACAAAAATAAAAATGTAATGTCCCGTACGTCACGCTAATTAATACAAATCGAAGTTCGTGACCTTGGCACTCGTCGTATTTTGATAATTTTTTTTTTTTTTATCAGATTCATAAAATTCATAGTTTCAGCTTTAAAATGAGGTATAGTTTGTTAAATATATATAAAGATGAAATTTGACCCCCAGAGGGGACAATAGCTTGGACCTGCCCCATTATATTACCAGAGCTTTTTTCACTTGACCAGATCTATTTTAGAGTTTTTGAGAGCTAAATCGCTCACTGCTCCTGTCAGTCCTGTGTATTTTTTTGGGTGCTGATACTGTACATGAATTAGTATTGGTCTGATTATTTGATAAATCAAATCAAATCATTGAAATAAGAGCAGCATGCAGTTTGGGTTTATCATCTTATAGTAACTATGTTATGCCATAGCCCCTTCAGGAAGGTCGGCTTCTCTCTAACACGGTCACTCTCGCTGCTCTTATTCCACCATACCAATTCCACCATTCCAAAATTCATGCAGGGGGGTGTTTCACAAAGATTCTAAGTTGGACTTAAATATTATGGAGACCGGAGAGCCATTTGTAGCCTCATAATGAAATATATTTAAGAGCAAAAATTCAAGTATTTAAGACTTTTCATAAATTCCACATCAAGAATATGAAATCTCCCATGATATTAGAAAATATGAATGATTTGAATCAACATTTTATGCCTTTTAAAATAACTTTTACAAAATATTTTCAAGGATGCTAATGGCTTTCCATAATTGTTAAGTCCAGCTTAGAGATAAGTTCAACCTAGGATCTTTGTGAAACACCCCCCTGGACATCTACCAACTTCTTTACCTTCTATAATCCAATCATATTTAGAAAGAAACAAAAAATTGGAAAACTACAAGAAAAAGTAGGTGACTAAGAAAAAATGATTTCTTATCATCTGCATTATCTCTTATTCTTCCTTTATAGCACCAGATGGACATGCGATATAGAAGCAGTGGAAGGGTCAGTCATTCAGTACCGTTATGCCGTCTGCAACTTCATGTGCTCGTCAACTCCTCAAATTCTCCAATGGGAAACAAATCTCTCTCCGCGAAGGATCAGTGTGTCTGGTAATTATTCATTCGTCATTGAAGATGATAGACGTATAATGTGCTCCAAGCCCCTAGAGTAATTTTTATGTTGTTGATTTTTAGAAACCTAAGCAAAAGTGGATCCTTTTCTGCCATTTATTATTCTTTGTGAGGTATGAAATATTTGTTTTTTACATGCACAGTAAAAAAAATCATATATAAAGAATAGGAATCTTAATTATGTGTGTGTGGGGGGGGGGGGGGGCTGTGGGGTGTTCTTTCATCACTGCTCAACTTTCCCCAATTACAAACAGAAATCCATGAGTCATTTACATGTGAAGTCAGTGAGAATGACTAAGGTGACAAGAAAGTCGTCTTCAAAAGAAGTTGGCTTTGTGAGCAGTGTGGATGAGCAAGTATTTCAAAATTATTAAAGTTATTATACAATCTTTCAATTTCTTTCTTGATGATGCTTGAGAAAGTAAGGGGAAAGCTTACCCGTCCATCAGATTTATTTGAATACATGTAGAAGCAGAAAGTGAATAAGGTTTTCATTTGATAAAATATTGATAACGACAATATGTATTCAATTTTATTCAAAGTTGTGATAGATCCATTGTATTGAAGCCATTCTATATTCACCTTGGATGCAGACAAAATATCAAAAGATGTTATTCTAGATTGGAGTCGAAAGGTTTAGGATATTTTTAAAATATTTTTTAATGGGAATAATTAAATATAGCCTTTATCTTTTTAAACATTCCAGTAAAGAAAATATTATTATATTAGAGAAATGTAAAGTCATGAATTTTGTGCAAATGAACATACAGACAGCTACTCACATCTACGAAATCTTTTTCTTCCAATTGCAGGTGAGACCTGCTGCACAGGATTGGACACCTTTGGAAAGTATGGTAAGAAGATACCTATTCTAAAGAATGTAGAGGAGTTGTGGTCGAACGGATATGTCACCGGACTGTCGATCACAACATCCGTGGTTCAAGTCCCGCCGCGGCACTAATGTCCTTTGGCAAGACATTGATCTACATTTTCCACACTCAACCCAAGTGATGTAAATGGGTACCTGGTAGGAATTAGTTCCTTGAAATGCTACAGCGCCGTATGGCAGCCGTGCTAAAGCCAGGTTAATAATCGGGAGCGCCAGGATTGTCACGTATGACAGACATGAGCGCTCTGCAAGAACCCACTATTATTATTATTATGAAAAGTCCTTGCTAGCTACAGGTATCTTTGGGGAGATCAATTATTTTACACTGTATAATAATCATTTCACATTAATCGAATAATCTATTTTTGTATTAATTTTGTATTTATTTTTTTTATTTTTTTAAATTTATTCATTCATTTATTTGTCTATTTATTTTTTGTTTGTTTATGTATCTATTTATTTATTTGTATGAATTTTTATTGTAAGTTTAAAAATGCTTTTCACAAGGGTCCGGTAGGCTGGCTTATATGAAATGCATATCCAACAATGACATGTTTTATGATTCAAATTACTGGAAAATTAATAGCTTAGGACTAATTATATACCAAACGATTATTGTAAGACAAATTATGATTAATCCATCAAAATCCATCAGGCAAAATAACTCTCTTTGAAAAAACAAAAAGCAAAAATACAAAAGGTTGATTGTTTAAGTAGTGGTTTTCAACTTCTATTTCTAACATCTACGCAATACATGTTCTTTCTACAGGAGAATGCAGTGTGCAGAGAGGCCCATTAGTAGCCACCAGAGAAATCCATTTGATGTTTGAGAAAGCAAACCTCGCAAGTCTGACATCCAGTTTGAATTCAAGCCAGTGTCGTCTTGGTATAAAGGCCTTAGATGTCACAGACTCTACTTGTGCCGTTCCTGTCCTTGTTCATGTGAGTATCACTGCATAGCTGCCAATTATTCCTAATTGAAGTAAAGCCTTGTTTGGAAGTAAAGCAGTATGTAAAACATGGCTGTTAAGAAGGAACTGTAGTAAAGTGAAATACGCTTCATATTTCTGTATGTTATAACATAGAGCTCAGTGAATACCTCAGTACGACCTTTGTTGCACTCAATTGCCATTCACTTACAAGAATTTTTTTTAAACTGCCATTGTTTACCGCTTCATATCTAAATGAGCCAAATAATTCAGATTTTAGGCCTTTTTACTATTGTTAAGAACGCTAGAGACCTCTCTTCTTTGGAAACCCTGTAAAAATCATTCAAAATATACTGCATTCACCGCTAGTTCAGAGCTGTGACCATACTTTGGACCCGTGACTCCGACATGGAGATACCCTACTATAACATAGCAAAAAATAAACTAAATCCTCAGCAATTGTTCAAATAACGGTCATGATTTAAAATTTGTTATCTTTCTTACCTATTTTGTGTCTATTTTCTTATCTTTTTTTTTGGAGTGTTTTTCCTAAAAACAAAGACATTATAATATACACTTTCTCACAGGTTTCACTGCAAACCGCTGCACAATTCAAGTGCATACTGACTTATCTTCTATCTCAGATCTTTATTACGGTCAATAACTTCCAGACGCAGGCACCCACCGTCGGCATGCACTTGTCTTGAGAGATTCCCTTTTTTTTAATTTTTTTTTTACTGTCACTGGAAGGTTGGCAGGTTTGATATTTTAAATTTACTTTCTCATTTTCATTGCATTTGTTGAGACCTAGATTGAACATGTTTACATAGTAAATTGGTTTTATAGACAGGTTTGATTAGTCTTTCCTTCTTCTATACCAATACAGAATCTGAGTGAGATTGATATCTCCCCTAGACCACAGTCTGATCATGGAGAGATGTTAAAAACAAGCTCAGATGTTCTTCTTTTCTCTACCCGAGGTCTACCCACAAACCATGAAGTGGTGAGTGATTAGTTACTTGGTAACATTGTTCAGATGAGAGATAATGGTGCCAAGGTAGTGACTTCAATGCAAGATGTACAATTAAAGATAAAATGAAAGTTTGATGAAAACATACCATTATTAATGATAACAATTTGTAAAAAAACTGATTGATTCCTAAATAAATTCTCCCAACTATATTATTATAATTTGATTAAGTTTTAGGTGAATGTAAAATGGATACAAAGCAAGGAGTTGGCTCTATATAATATTCCAAACATTTACAGGTGTTGAAAGATTTTAAATGTCTGTTTTATGTTATGTTTTCATAGAAAAATGGTTGGGGAAATTCAACAATTACACAAGAATGTGCATAGGTTGTGTGCGGGCAAGCCTGAATCCGATGACCAGGTTAATCAAATATCTGTAAAGCGCTTAGAGACATCGTATTAAGCGCTGTATAAAAGCGGAATATCATTATTATTATTATGCTTACTCCTCTTCATTCATATCCCAACAGAAATTCATCATTGAGCTGATGCAAGAAGGTGGAAGGTTGCCTACCAACAAGGGAAGTCCCAAACGGTTAAAGGGAGACATCACCATTTTGGCAGAAGGTGTAATCATGAGCAACACTCTTATCAACAGTGTTGGCAAAGCCCCTCTTTATTTCTTTGATGATGCTGGTCTCTCACTTGGACATGTGGAGGGTAGGTCAAAGGTCACGTTTAGTCTTGCTATAAAGTCCTCAAAAACATTTCTTTGATTATAGCTTATAGATAGCAAGATACTAGCAATACTATACTAATGTGAAATTTATTCCTCCTCAAGTGAAGTATCCAACAAATAGGATGTACAAAACAATTTAGATACTTGGCCAAGGGCATAAATTGTAACAACGGCAACCTGCACTTCTCATGTGTAAAACATGTGAGGACTGTGAATACACTACAATCTACACACAAGTTATCTCCTGGGGTAGCGCTGACATTGGTGTGCCGGGAGCTGTTGGGGATCGAGGGTCCTAGCGTAGGGAGTGTAGAGCTATTATCTAGAGTACCTTGCAGATATGTATACTAAAATTAACCCGAAAATCATGGATGGAATGCCAATGATTTCACACATACATGTATGTATGTATGTGTTTATACAGCAACATGGGACTATAATTCCCCTAACTTCCTTTTTGCTATGCAAACTCTACATGAGCTTCAAGAATTCTAAAGTTTGTGTTGCATGTAAAATATTACCAGTATGTATAATATGCACATGCCATCATTTTGGAATGTCCTCTACATGAACCTCTCACTCTCCCTCTCCCTCTCTCTCTCTCTCTCTCTCTCTCTCTCTCTCTCTCTATCTATCTCTCCCTCCCTCTCCCTCTCCTCAGTTATATCTCCCCCCCCCCCCTTTTTGTTTAAATCTCTTCCTCCTTATCTCCTCGATATTAACGTTTGTATTGATGCAATGTGTACTTATTTGTATTATTCTTTTCTTTTTTATACTCAATTTATTTTGTACATTCTATGCTTATGATATTGTTGTTCACATGGCTTTGCATATTACTTCTGGTTGCCAACCAACCCTTTCAGTCTGTGCTGCTGGCCGGTTTTGGTACACCAATGAAATATGAAGAAGAAAAAAAAACATCACCAGAACTTTAGATAATTTTCAACTCAAGAACAAAATATATCCCCACCTTCTTTTTTTACCCCAGTTTCCTATGCAGTGATAGAACCGATAAAGAATCTAGAAGCACACAGTCTGGAAGTTTCCTATGCTACACACTGGAAGAGAAGGAACAAGGCACTCAACGTTGGACACAGAGGAATGGGAAGATCACTCAAAGACCACTCTCTTATCACTGAGTATGTATCGCTGAACCTGACTGGATGAATTACAATATTGTACAGTTGATGATCATAATGATGATGATCCACAGCACTTGTATAGAGTGGTGAAGTGTGACGTCATCAAAAATGTATTTTTTAGAATTTCTCAGTTTTTTCTTCATATTCCGAAAGAGCATAACATTAGGAACCAGAGCACTATAACACTGAGTTCCCAAAGGACAGCTAATACTTAACATTTTCAATTGGTTTTCGACATTTGGACATTAATTTTGATGCTCTTTCGGAAAATGGAGTTAAAATTGAGAAATTCTTAAAATAGATTGTTATGATGTCACAGCTTCGGTACTCTATAGCACTATTTATCTGTTTCAAACATTCAAAGGCGCCCTCACATTGATATTGATATTAATATTTGCTTTTAACATTCATATATCTGCCCAAATTAAGAACATCAGTAATAAGTGTATCAAAATAATTAATATTTACATCTTTAAATACCTAAAACAAGTTCATTGACACGTTGGTCATCATTTTACAGTTTTAAAAAAAGTAATTTTTTAGCTGCTACATACATTTACATGTGTAAAAATAGATGTACCCCTGACTCATTTTGCTTTTCTTTGTAACATTTGAATTCATTTTTTGTTTTCAGTCCTAATGCAGATAAACTGGTGTCCATTCCTGAAAACACCATCTATTCTTTCAAGGAAGCTGCTACCCATGTGAGTAAACACCCCAAAGGCTTGATCTCATTATATACTGCGGTAAAACATGGCAGTGTATCGCGGGATGTTTTAAGCTTATTTTAGTATAGTGCACTGCATGTTTTTATATTATACAGCTCATAGATATTCAAGTGAGTTTGAGTAAAACCATTGTTGTACGCTGCTAATTTGTTCATCCCCACTTGCCTTTCATCTAGTACTGATTCTTTACACACATAAAACTACCACCGTTTAACGTGGCATATGTGAACGAACCTTTAAAGTGTATAAATCATTAAAGTTTTATTTAGTCTTATTTGTAGTAGTTCTACTGTATATTGTAATACTTTTGTTCAAAATATGAGGTTCAAATATTAATTCTGAAAAGAGCTGTTACCAGGTTCAATACAATGTCAGTTAACATAAAGCGAATAGTGAGTAGAATACCTAACGTACCCGGACGCACTCGCATTAAATAGATCCTGCACAGAACCAAGTCTGACTTGAGTTCTGTATGCGTTATTTGTTATTCTTTGTCATCTTCATACTCTTATCTGTTATCTCATAGAATGCAGGGCAAAGTTTGTTGAAGTTGAGTTTATACTTTCTAGCTGTTCAGTGTGCACAAATTATTTTCTAGGTGATTGGTATAAGTATATCGAATGCTACGAGAGGCTTCGCTGTATATATATATAGGCTCAAGGGGACGTTACATCCTGCTATGAGCCTGAGGCGGGCGCCATGCCAAGGGGCCATAGCAGGATGTTACAACGTCCCCGAGAGCCAGTACAGAAACAGCTATGCTTCAAATATTAAAGCAGTCCTTTTATCTTTTATATACCGAATTCACAAAAAAATCTACAAAAAATTCTTACCTTTACCTTTGCTTGAGAGATGGTCCCAATTTGTGCATTTCAACATAATCACTCTAAAAGTGATGGAGGTGCTTTAACAATAGCTTTTGTTCCCTTTTAAAAATAATACTTTCACCTGTGTATTATGGGCTACACTGTTGGTGCATAAATAAATAGTGATGATCAAAACTAATAATGAGCTTGTACATTAATCCAGATTATATTCCACATACTAGAATCTTGCTTTACGATTGGTCAAAAGTAAATCATGTGATGAAAGATAGTTCGCCCATCATTGATGGGAGAAGAAAAGTTGGTTGCACTGTGCAACGCACTTTCACTGAAGATAGAGGTACTATCTACACAGTGCAACGCACTTTAATTGAATACGTTGCGTATTGCTCTCCTCTTTAAAGGTACTATGTCCCTTTTGCAGCCAACCTCAAATTCTGTAGAACTTTGCAGGAATTATGAATATGTCATGTATGTCCTATCTGTGAAATGTAAACGTTAGCAGTGTCCTCATATTCAAATTATGCAAGGAAACCCGTTTACTTGCTAGACTTCACTGTCGGACACTATTGAGTGACTGACTGGCTTTTTTTCTTCTTTGGTAATAACATACATGAAAAGAGTTGTAAAGGGTACATGAGCATTTGTCTACATCAATAACCCACTTCTTGTGATGGCCAAGATTAAACTGATTAAATCTTTGCGCAGCATAAAACGTATGACCATTCGGTACAATTGTCTGAAAATCTAGACTATTACTTTTGGGCTCTATAGCCCTAAAGTCGATTTGACAACTAATAGTCGTTATTTTCCCACTTGAAGACATTTTCAAGCCCCACCTTTTTTAGGGAAGTTCTAAATTAGTATTATCTTTCAAATGCAGTTGGAATTTAACTTTTTCATTTTTTTGGCCTGCAAATGGGACATAGTACCTTTAAGCGCTTTTAGTGTTAGTACGCAAACTTTGGTCACGCGCACATTATATAGTCATACTGCACCGGTCCCCATGCACTGTACGTATCGCACACCGTTTGCTAGCTGTTAATTGATGACTTGTTGCTCTAAAATGACGGAAGAAGTGAAATGTTTCTGATGTAGAATATAAAGCAAATAATCACCTTTTGGTTTCAGGCGATGGCAAACTGTCATTTCCTCGGCGATCTGAATGTATACGCTATTTTTCCTCAGCTTCACTTCGGAAAGATAGCTACATCCAGATCGCCTCGGAATTGATAGTTTGTCCCATCACCTTCACCAACGGTAGTTATTTGCTTAATATCGTCTTAGTAGGTTTTACAATTGTACAAAATGCTAATGCTAATCTGCTAATGCCAATATTACATCCACAAACTGGATCATGGATATATTTGTAATTATTTGCAAATTAAATTGTAAAAAAATTGTTGACATTATGTTTTTGTTATTCACTTATTTAAAAGGAAAAAAGGGGGGTAAATTTCACACAACCCAACATACATCAATATATTTTGCTTTAACTCTTTCTGTAGGGTGCTGACTTTGTTGAGTTTGATGTCCACGTCACCAAAGATGGTTTTCCAGTCCTGTTCCATGATTTCCAGTTCTCATTGTGCATGCAAGAGGTAAGCCTTGCATTTCAACTCATAATTACCCCTTGTGTTGGTTCTTTTCTTGTTGATTTGGTCTTTTGGTAATATTAGTTTGAATTGATGTGAAATGCAAGAATGGTGCGCCATAGACTGCTCGATCGATCCCCATAAATGTTTGTATCTATTAACTGGATGCAATCATTCATCTATAAAGATCTTTTTCCTCTCTATATAATTTTAATATAAAGTACCTATACATTTTCATAGAAATTTCATTTTTATTAATTCCAAATATTTCACTGACTAAAATTTGAATAAACTTACCAGTATGTATTTGGAATTTCAACATTTGCATTTGAAAAGTTTTGCTTTCATGAGGAAGAACTACATTACATTTATCATAATTTATGGTTAATGCTTTCCATCCTTCGTTAGCTTGACGGGAATGTGAATGTGAATGCTAGGTCTTGCGGAAGTATGTAGGGTCCATGAGATGGTCAGCTCTAGCTGAAGGCGTGTTTTCCTGCTCCTACCCTTTTTTACATGTACCGGTACATTTTGTAATGAAACCATGTATCAAGTACATTTATTTGACTTGTCTACATGTTCATGTAAAAGTATCAGTATATTTCATCATACAGTACATTGTTAACAAGTATTCACCAGCATTGTGTGAGGGATTATAAAGCACAATAACAGTTTTAAGGCTGCCATCCCTTTAGTTAAATTTCATGTTGTACATGAACTTGATCTTTCTGCACGCATGCCTGATGTTGGCCGTTTTCTTTTGTAGTGTGAATGATAAATGGGGGAATTAAATTGTCATTCTTTCTTCATTTCTTTGTCTGCTATATAGCCTGGGAGTTCAACGAATACACACATTGCCAAGCTTGCCATCAAGGATATGACTCTTGAGCAACTAGCCGTCATCAGAGTAAGATCAATTCCTACTTTTAAAGAGAAGGTTGAGTTCTGGGAAAAGTGAAAAATAATTTGTGAGCATTATCATTGTATTATGCAAGTGTGGAAGGACATCCGATAAAAAATGTTCCCTGTAAAGCATGGCTCTTCAAATATTCTAAATATGGCACGTTACATCATAAAAATGAGGACAGATTTTTATGCCACATGTTTGTGTAGTCCCATATACATCTTTCTGTGTACAGTGCTTGTAACTTTACCAATACTGGGCCAAATTTCATATCATTTTGATGATTCTAGAACCTTGCAGTACACACCAATACTTATATGCTAGATGATCAACCTTTTCTGATCGATTCCACAACGTTTTTTTCACAATGCAATTGCCTGACCAGAACTCATCTTTATCTTTAAAGGCAGGCTTTTCTACTGATACTGCTTCAGCATGACTTATATGGCCATCTGCTGCTCACAATGTCCCGATGTGTTGACAGCCCTGCCCCACAATGCATCACCAAATGCATGGTGCATGCATGATGATGCTTGGGTAAATGAACCAAAAATTGTTCATTGTATGCCTTCACTGAGAGATGGCACAAATACAGCAGTGGTAGCAATGTAGGTAAAATACCCTGCCTTTAAGAAAAAAAATAAACATGAATGTCCCATTCCCCCTCTGTATACACACAAATTAAGTTCAAATTAATTTAATTTGTCTCCATGTTTTCACAATACCATTGACTAATTTAGACTTCTATGTTTTTATAAAAAGCACAAATTATGAAGAAAAAAATATCTCTTTAAATTCATTATCAGTGTTCAGTCTTGATTACTTGATATGATATGTATAAATTGTAAAGTTGTATTTTCTATCTTCTTTCCTGAACAGAAACTAGCTCCTGTTGGGAAAGGGACGACAGGTTAGTATTAGGGTGATTTTTTTAGAGTCATCAGTCATATGTATATTTTCATTTAAAGCGCTTAGAGACCTTGGTGGTAAGCGCTTTATAAGCAACGTTTTTATTATTTAATATTATTATATTTTCATATGAAAAAATGTGCTGATGGATTGTTTTAATGGGACAATTTTGTAGAGAAAAATAAATGTTGTAGCTAGACATGAACATTTTTTCATGAGTAAAACTAATAAGATTGTAAAACCATCTGATTGGAGATATGTCTTCTTCTTCTTCTTCTTCTTGTCTTCATCTTCTCCCTTTCTTTTCTTTTTCTTTTTCTTCTTCTTCTTCTTCTTCTCCTTCTTTTTCTCTATCTTCTTTTTCTGCAGATAAAGGGGCTTATCTTTTCTTCTTCTTCAACTTCTCCCTTTTCTTTTTTTATTCTTCTTGTGTCTTTTTTTCTTTCTTCTTCTTAATCTTCTTCTTCTTCTTCTTCTTAATTCTTCTTCGTCTTCTTTTTTTTCTTTTTCTGCAGATAAATGGCCAAATGTCATAAATATCACTTCTCCCCAGAATTCTTCACACCTGAACAAAACAAATATTAAATGAGACATTCTTTCCCCCAGTATCCCTTGATTTTCACCATGTAATGTGTTGTTATTTAGAAATTCTATTCAAGAAAGAAACAAAAGACTGTATAAGCTGGCGGTTATTTACCCAGTACTCAAACCAAATCTGTATGGTTGTATTTTACATACAGACTTTTTGTGTGAAACAACGACAGCAGTTGAAGAAGATGCTCTAGCCTTTGGCGAACTGCAAACGGTAAGGAAATCAATTTATCTAATGATTTTTTTCTTTTCTTTCTTCCTTTTTATTTGTTTTTGGATCATAAATATATCTATCAGATTGGAAGCATTCACTTTATTTCAAATAAACTGTTATCACTTCATTTTTAGAAAAGGGATACTATTTTTCATGTACCTATTCTGCAAAATAACCGATGAGAACTATTGTACCTTTCTCTCTGGGCAACCTTTTAGTTTCTCCTGGACGTCCTAAGTTTATCATCTGAAAATAAAAAATCTCTTGACAGGACCATTGTTGTATGGTAGTGATACCGGAAAGAACAATTGGTCATATCCATAATTTTTCATTTTTTAATGAAATAAATAGATAACAGACTTGGGCAATACAGGACTAAAGATAGCGCACGGCAAAAGCGCAGCGGCTTGTTTCAGTGATGAGTATGATGAGTATGATGCAGTTCATATTTTTGTTAAACAAAGAGAGCTCTGTGAAAAGGGGGAGTCATTTGTTGCATGCAGTTGCCATTCAGTTACACGTTTTTAAAAAAATCATGGAGTTTTTTGCAGCGGTTTACTGTTCCAAATCTGAACAAGGCTTTACTGTTCATTTTTCTCTGTGCTAAATGTATCTGGTGGGGCATGAGGTCTAATTTCAGATGGGATACAAACTTGAGAGAATGCAGGGAGATGTAATCTTACTTACATTCATTGGGGAAAATAATGGTGATTCCTCTGATTGATCTGTTTTTCTTCAGGGGAGATAGTCTGATGAGGGTGATGGTGGTGGTGGTGGTGGTGGTGGTGATGGTGGTGGTGGTGGTGATGGTTATGATGGTGATGGTGATGATGGTAAGAGTGGTGGTGATGATGGTGATGGTGATGATGGTAAGAGTGGTGGTGGCGGTGAGGATGGCAAGAGTGGTGCAGATGGTGATAGTGATGGTGATGGTGGTGGTGATGGTGATGATGGTGGTGGTGGTGATGGTGGTGGTGATGATGGTGATGGTTATGATGGTGATGGTGATGATGGTAAGAGTGGTGGTGATGATGGTGATGGTTATGATGGTGATGGTGATGATGGTAAGAGTGGTGGTGGCGGTGAGGATGGCAAGAGTGGTGCAGATGGTGATAGTGATGATGGAAAGGGTGATGGTGGTGATGGTGTTGGTTATGGTGATAATGATGATGGTGGTGGTGATGGTGATGATGGTGTTGATAATGCTTGATAACAACATTTGTACATGCTTGTTCTCCTCACAGGCCTTGCAGACTGTTCCAGTACATTGTGGTTTCGACATCGAAATCAAATACCCAATGATCTGTGAGGTATGTATATTTCCAATGTATGATAGCAATGATATCATTATCATACAGTAATAATGATATAATGTTGAATGGCCTTGAGTGGGTAAACATGGGTATATCCCACAAGCTGATAAGCCTATTTCATGAGTCAGCATGACAAGTCAAATATTCTCAAAGCAAGTGTGATATACCCTTGTATCCCACAAAAGAAAAGCCATACAATATCATTATTGTTAATTTTATGAAACCTTGAAAGTCATTAAAAAATTGGTATCAACTTGCACATAACACGCCCGGAAAGAATTAAAAAAAACTATTTTGTCCTTACCCAAGTATTTTACAAGAGCTGCATGTGTACATCCAATATCAAAGCCTGTGCTTATTTAAAAGCATATTCACCTTTTTAGGTGTTTCAGCACCCCCAAACCATGAGACATAGAAATATACTGCATGGTCATCTGGTACCTTTTGCTCAAAGCACAAGATATGCTATTTTTGGGGTCACTCAGTTGTGATCACCTACCCCTTTATACTCTTATGGATTTTTAAATAACTAATTCATCAATGCTACTCTTAGAATGATCATGCCCCACACTGAGATGATCATCAATTGTTTTTGAAGTCTTGAACATTTCCATTTGTTCACTTACAGAAGTCTGGCCCTGAGTATGATGGAACCCCTATGGACATGAACCAATCCCTGGATGCGATCCTTAGAGTGGTCCTCAAGTATGGTGGACAGAGAAGGATATTCTTCTCAGCCTTCAACCCTGACGTCTGCGCCATGTAAGCACTATATCATTCTCAATACCTTTGCTTACGGTTAAGTAACAAGGTGGCCCACAAACAAAAATTCAATCGAGGAGTTTGAAGTGATGTAAGTAAACCAGAAAGTCCCTTGTAGCAGGGCTCCAGGACTTGCTTTAAGGGACTTAGTAACAGATGAGAGATAATGGTGCCAAGGTAGTGACATCAATGCTAGATGTACAATTAAAGATAATCTGAAAGTTTGAGTGAAAACAGACCATTATTAATGATAACAATTGGGAAAAAATGATCTGATTGATTCCTCAATACTCCCAACTATATTAATACAATTTATTTACATTTTAGGTGAATGTAAATCATCACAAAGCAATGAATGGGCTCTATATATTCAACACATTTAAGTGTTGAAAGATTTTTAAAAGCCTGTCTTATGTCTTATTTTCATAGAAAATTAAAAATGGTTGGGAGAATTTACTGTTAGAGAGTGTCGCACAGTGACGCCTTCAAAGAAAACCATAAATATTTTTGTAATTTGAGAATTTTTTTCAGGATCTTTTGTATGTTATTACAGTTGAAGGAATATAATAAGTAACATTTCATACAAAATTACCCAGTTTTTTCATCAACCTTCGACAATGTTACCGAGTCACTTTAATGGCTCTAATGTTCTTTGATGCATTCTGGTCCAAAATAAATTCCCTCGCTAGATGCAAACTATACAAAAATATTATGATATCTAAAGGGGAAAAAAGTTGTTTGTTTCTTTTTCCTTTCAAATTGGACATTTCAATTTGGCATTGCTAGTATCTATTGTGAATCTCTTGGTACAGGATTCGTCTGAAGCAGTGCAAGTATCCAGTCATGATGTGTAACTTTGGTCGAACCTCCCTGTATGAGTCCTACAATGACCCCAGAAGTGTGTGTGTTAAGAACAGTATCCTCACATCTCGTGCTTATCAGATCTTGGTAAGTTTGTGATGATATTCAAACCCTCCCTGCACAATTGCTTGCTCTTCCTAGCCCGTGAACTTTAAAGAGAAGGTTGAGTTCTGGGAAGAGGTGAAAAATAAACTGTGAGCGTTATCATTGTATTATGCAAGTGTGGAAGAACATCAGATAAAAAATCTTCCCTGAAAAGCATGGCTCTTCAAATGCCTTAATATTCTGAATATGGCATGTAACAGCATACAAATTGGGACGGATTTCTATGCCACATGTCTGTGTAGTCCCATATACATATTTATGTGAACAGTGCTTGTAACTTTTCCAAGACTGGGCCAAATTTCTTATCATTTTGATGATTACAGAACCTTGCAGTACACACCAATACTTATATGCTAGATGATCAATCTTTTCTGATCGATTCCACACTGTTTCTTTCACAATGCAAATCGCATGACCAGAACTCAACTTTATCTTTAAAGCAATCTCTGTAATATAGATGTATGTAAAGCTCCCTCTTCAAGTCCTACACCACAGGGACTGTGTGGCCATTGTGAGGACTATATCAAGGATCCAAGCTTGGTGAAGTCATGCCACAGCAATGGTCTGACCTTGATGTGCTGGGGAGAAGGAACGGTAGATCCAAGTATTAATTAAGTTAGTCTCCTTAAAGATGACGTCTGTCCATTATAACAACGATTGAATGTCTTCCCCATAGGGACTGTGTGGCCATTGTGAGGACTATATCAAGGATCCTAGCTTGGTGAAGTCATGCCACAGCAATGGTCTGACCTTGATGTGTTGGGGTGAAGGAACAGTAGATCCAAGCATCAGGCAGAAGCTTTCAGATGTTGGTGTCGATGGCGTCATTCATGACAGGTATAATTCATATCGATCTAGATTTAGCTCATGCTGCAATGATAATTATAAAGCTTTAGGTCAGTCAGGAACCACATGACTTTTACAAGCCGATAACGAGTATGGTAAAACCGGTCACTCAAAGTTTTTGTCTCGCCTGCGTAGCAAAAAGCGAGACATAGGCGCCGCTTTTCCGGTGACGGCGGCGGCGACGGCGGCGGCGGCGACGGCGGCGGCGGCGACGGCGACGGCGTCAACATCAAAAACTTAACCTAAGGTTAAGTTTTTGAATTTTTGATATAATTTTTAAAGTATAAGTTCTTAGTCAATGAAACTTGGACTATAGGGTAATCAAGTATCCCCAATCATGTGAGTAGAATTTCAGATCACAAAGTCAAGGTCAAAGGTCATTTCAGGTCAACAGACTTGGACTATGTTGTAGCATCATCATCGAAAACTTAACCTAAGGTTAAGTTTTTGAATTTTTGATATAATTTTGAAAGTATAAGTTCTTAGTCAATGAAACTTGGACTATAGGGTTATCAAGTCTCCCCAATCATGTGAGTAGAATTTCAGGTCACTAAGTTAAGGTCAAAGGTCATTTAAGGTCAACAAACTTAGACTTTGTGGCATCAACATCAAGATTTTCAAAATGCTTCTTCTTCGTTATTTTTCAACCGATTTTGATTCTGATTGTTTCATATGGTAGGGCTAGGAGGGGGATTTAAAATTTCTACACAGAATCGTGAAATTCATTATCTATGCTAATTTATGCAAATTTATTCGAAATCACAAAAAAGGCTTCTTCTCCTTCATTTCTCGACCGATTTTGATTTGGTTTGCTTTATATCGTAGAGCTAAGTTTGGTACACTAAACCTCTACACAGAATTTTGAAATTGTTCTCCATTAATTAATTATGGTAATTTATGCAAATTTATTCCAAAAATAACAAAAATTGCTTCTTTTCCCTCATTTCTTGACCGATTTTGATTTGGTTTGCCTTATCTGGTAGAGCTAAATTTGGAACACTAAACTTCTACACAGAATTGTGAGATTTTGCTCCATGATTATTTATGGTACTTTATGCAAATGAAATGAAATTATGTCCCTTCCAGGGCATCAAATTTTTATTTTTTGACCAGTTCAAAAGTGTACCACATAAAATTTACGATATTTGTTGTTGCGAGATGCGGATGAGAGCTACGTCATTGACGTTCTGGTTTATTGAATTGCGTTATGCAGGCGAGACCGCCGAGAGCGTTTCCCTTGTTTACTTTTTTGAGGCACTTCTTGGTCATTTTGAAGCGCGATCTTTTTAGGGCTTCAATATTATACCATATTACAGACACGGATTTAACATTGTTAAATGATGCCTTTAAAGGTATTGATGATAATGATAATCATAATTTGTGTGAGTTATTCTGCAGTGTACAACTATCTGCATGACATAACTTGTGCTCCAGTATCTTTTCTCTGGTTTTCACACGGCTGCTATTATGGCACTCTTGCATTCAAAGTGTGAGTGACAATGCATAATCTTTCCTCCTTTGCAGAATGGCCAGCTTTGCGCTCGGAACAAAGAACACCTTTGAATATCTGGAAGAACTCAAGAGTGGACGAACATAGCCTCTATCCTGGTCACCACGCAACTTGTCCCTTTCCTTTTTGTTTAGACTATGCAAGACTTATCCAGGGGGTTGTTTCTCAAAGATTCTAAGTCAAACTTAACTCTAAGTTGAACTTAAATATTATGGAGAGCTATTTGTAGCCTTATTTTGAAATATATTCAAAAGCAAAATTCAAGTATTTTAGACTTTTCATAAATTCCACATCAAGAACATGAAACCTCCCATGATAATAGAAAATATGAATGATTTGAATCAACATTTTATGCCTTTTAAAATAACTTTTACAAAATATTTCCAAGGATGCTAATTTTTAAGTCCAACTTAGAGACAAGTTCAACTTGTTCAACTTCAACAAGGATCTTTGTGAAACACCCCCCAGATCTTTGTATGTGTTAGAACTTTTAAATGGATCAAACTACACAAGCAGCTTGTATGGAAAGCACTATCAGGAAAAGTCTCGTGATTTCAGTCTATGCAAGACTTACAATAGGATAACTGGTATCTCAGACTTCTTGGAAGGATTCAAACCAGATAAGCATCATTCAGGGACAGTGCATTGCTTGACTCATCTCATAGTTGTTTTTAAAGCAACACTAGTACTAGGAAGACGTATCAAGCACGTATCACCCATGAGCAGTGTGTTTCTAGGCCCATACTTACATTTCAGACTATGCAAAACTAGAGGGAAGTCACTTGACATGACAGCTGGCTCAGTGTGAGCTTCCTCTAAACCGTTTACATGGTTTTCCTTCGATACAATGTTCAGATGAGAGCGGGACCGTGAATCATTATAGAGTGTTTGTTCAAAACGATGCTCAAATATATGTTTCATTATAAGACACTCAAAATAGAAAAGTAATAAAACTCTGTTAGATGTACGGGTTTGATGAAGCTATGCAATGAATTTTAATAGTCGGAACAAGGGTTCAGTTACAAGAGATAGGTCTTGTCTGAAAATGAAAGATATATATTGTCTAATTTACATTGTTATTTTGATTGCGGCTTGATAGACATACATGTACATGTACTCACATTTTATGTACCAATTACCAAGTATACATTGCTCCCTATGTCATGGAGTTCATGTCCCTATGCTATACTCAAAATATGTTTATCACTTTGGATGGTTCTGTAAATAGATATTTGAAGTTGAAATACACACTGTATAATAGACTTTTTAAAGCACTCATACACCCTCTCACGGAATAAGGCACGCCATGAACTAAAGTCTGACTTTGTTTCCAGACGCAGCATTATTACTCTTTAATTTCTTCATACCCCATTAGTCCATAGAATGCTGATTAAAGTTTTTGAGGTTGATTTTTGTACATTCTTTCTGTACGGGTAGGTGATTAATACACTATGAATGTACAAACATGGAATTAATTGAAACACTAGATATGCATACGGTTATGTACTTACTATAGGGCTCATGGAAAGCCTCTCACTTGAACTCTCACCCTGCTTTTGTTTTATAGCCAAACTGATGACTGCCCAAGGCATGTACATTTATACATGTAGATCACAAACATGTTGGGCATACAGGGTCATTGTGGAAAACGATTTTGTAACTGACAGTGACAGGAGAGTGTGAACCCTGTATTAATACTTTTTAAGTGAATCTAGTATTGTCTGCCATTCTTAAATATTATACCCACTACAAACAAATAGCGCATCAATTGAGAGTACTTACAGATACAATGTGATATCAATAGCCCTATTTACAATTCACTGCCAGTACTGCAATTAGTGAAGTTATTTCCAAGGATATATTTTTATGCGATGTTTAACATCTTCTATTGTATCGATACAATGAAATATGAGTTTTAATTTGTATATGTGTCATGTATCTTTAGTTTGATTGTATGTTTAAATACTATTCTGTTTGCAATAATCCTTTTCATATTTATAATTTTCTTGGTAAAAATTCTACCAAACATTTAGAACTGTTGTTGTTGGTTTTATTCTAGGTGTTCAGTCAAATTTGACTATTTATGCCTATTACCTGGTACTTGGTTGGTTAATCCCTTTGGCAGCTCACTCAGGAAGCTATACTCGTAATTCAGTCAGTCAAGGAACTTGGACCGTGGCTACATTAAACATTTTTTCAATAACATGCAAAATTGTTTAAATGCATTGCTTATATATTTGCACCAGTGTAAATATTTTAACAAGCTCAAAATGTACACATATTGAACAAATAATTAAATAACTGTATATATATATGTAATGATTGTATAAATTCAAGTTGACATAAATTGGAGTTGATTGAATGAAACAATCAGAGTTCCTAAAATAAATTGCCAATTGATGTGATGTGCCTCAATGATTTCTGAATGATGATAGATGGTATAGGATACTAGTAGATGGTTTAGAGATAACGAAGAAGAAAGAGAGCTGAAGGAAGGATGGAAACATGTTGAGTGTCATAAAAGGATTAAACTCAATATTAATACTAAGAAAACGGAGAGAGAGAGAGCTATGCTCCCTTTCTCTCTCTCTCTCTCTCTCTCTCTCTTGTTTCTTAGTGTTGCAAGAGTTAATAGTCCTTTTACACACGCACACAGATACATGTATATATATAAATATATACAAGATGTTATCGTTTTTCAATGGTTCTTTATAGTAGAATATATGGCTCGGAGATAAAGAAAGAGGAGGCATGTTGAGTATAAAATTATGTAAGGACTATAAACTCGTGAAATCAATACTCTCTCTCTCTCTCGAGAGAGAGAGAGAGAGAGAGAGAGAGAAAGAGGGGAGGAAGAACGGAGAAAGATGAGAAAAAAGGGTGGAAAAAGATGTGAATGGACAATTAACTATTAGAGATAGAGAAAGGTGCAGGAGGGGGGGGGGGGGTAGATTGTCAGGTGGGCCGGGCCCCCACCCCTGGGGGAACAAAAACATGTTAAAACATGTTAATTTTACCTTCTTTTTTTTTTTAGATGGCCCCCCTCCCCTTGGCGCTCAAGGGGGGGGGGGGGGGTGCGATTTTTCCAATTTTTAAGGACAAAAACAAAAAATTAGTGCACACTACCCCCCCCCCCCCCCATACAAAACTACTTTAATGACAGATTTACGTTAAAGAGTTGGGATCAGCGCTACGTCAGGAAGGGCGCGATTGCATTCCCTCGATCTCCCCCATGAATTGCCAAAAATGCCTCAAATATTTGAACATCCTTGTTTGTTTGTCTGTTTATCGACATTTGGACATAACACCAAAGCTTTTGAGAGATGGGATAACTCATTTTTGACGTTGTTGTACTAGCTGTTCCTTGTCAGAAATTATCTCTTTTTTGTGAGGACGAATACCCCTTAAAAACACTCCGGCGCCGGCTCTCATATGTATGCATGATAGTAACACGTTCCTTCGACGTGACGGAATGCAAGTTATACAAATTAGTAGAAACCAGAAATATCCTGGGCCCCTGCTGTCAGCATCAACTGTCTTTTATTTTTTATTAACTAAGGGTAAACTCAGCACTGACGTCCGGCAGTGACGAGAGTTGCGGGCGGAAAAAAAAACTCCTATAAAGTATTATACTACCACCAGAAAGCTTAGAGAACGCTGTTCCCTTTCCTGTCTAAATGGAGGTTTGTCAACTTTAACATAAAATATAAATAGATATATGTAAAAGAAGAATTAAAAGGGTACTTCAATGAATTTGTGCACTGAATCTTATTTAGAGGATTTATTGATTTATTGACTTAATACTTGAGTTTAAAGGGAAATCCAACCTTCAAAAGTTCATATGTATAAAAGCAGAAAGCAGAAATACCAGAAACAGAATGGCAAAGTTTTTAAAAATCGGAGAAAGTTATGAATATTTGAAATATAAGATCACTAAATCTAGCACGGTTGAATATTCCTATAATGGGAAATAGTTACAACCTACGAACTCCCCATATCTACCCCTCCCCCCCCCCCCCCCTCCGCTTCTGTAAACATTTGCTTGAGATTCAGTGTTTTGCTTCTAGGGAGTTTTGCTTGTGTCTTGCTAGTAAAAAGAAATGTGCTTACATTTGTCATTTTAATTCTTATTGTAGCTTTAAATTGATATCTTATTTAATGAAAAGAAAACTGTCTCTTTCCATCAACAAACTGATCTCACTATAAGAAAACGTAAACTTTAAACATTTTCTATTCATTTTCAGTTTCTTTTTCTTTCTGCAAAGCGTGGTTATACACGTTTCTCTTTAGGTTATTGTCATTGATTTGTACTTTTGTTGACCACAAATTTTGATTCACGTGAATGATGACAAAATCACTTTTATACTTTTTTTGTCTAAGTAAATTTATTATTTTCAAGTGAAAATCGTTTTCCGTTTCCTCTTTTTTAAAGTACCATTTTCCTCTTTTACCTTTTTATTCACACTTCCCCCTTTTATCTTTAATTTTTGTCGATTTTGATAAATTAGCGAATCTTGATATATTAAACAGAACAAACACGTCTCCTTAACCTACTATACATTTAAAACTATGATAAAGAACAAAACCACTGTATGGAAGTGCTCGGGTTCACGGGATTGGAAATCCATTCTTTTAAGAGTCATATTGGGGATAAATTCGTTTTGGAATGTTAAATCCACACTAAAACTATTGGAATCCACTTTTACACAAAATATTGAAAGCTATACTAAAAGGTACAATTCAAACAACATCTTTAGAGTAAATTGTCACTTTAATTCTGAATGGATTCAACTCCAAAGGAAGGCCAAGCCCAACGCACACTACACGACCTTCCTGCCATCGAGTTTCGAAGAAATGGCAATTATATAGGATTTCCCGGCCAAATTCGCGAGTTTGTCATTCAAATTAATTTGTCTTGCGTTCAAATTCGACGGTTTTAGTGCAGTCAGGTATATCTCGGGTTTATATTCCCTTTTCTAGTTTTCAAATTTATGGAATTTTCGTTAGAATCTACGTATGTTTCATTCAAATTAATGAACAATGTGCTTCTTTCGCTATTTGGTCATTCGATTTGGCGCAACACGATTTTCTGACAACGCGACGGTGTACTTCTAGCATTCTAATTCATTTGTAGCATCCAAATTAGCACTTTGTGCACTTAAATTATTGATGGTCAATATACATTTCTCATTTATTACACACTTTTTATAGCTCATTCTTTTTCTTTCAAGATTGTTTTCTCATGTGTATTTCATCATATTTCATTTTCTTGCATTTATACACTTATACTTAACTGCATTATTTAAAAACTGTAAAAGTTTGTTGCAATTCTTCCCCCTAACATTCCTAACTTGAATAAAAACTATTACGAATACGAATGACAGGTGTCAATTTGAATGATACAAATTACGCTTCCGACAAGTGAATATTAATTTGAATGCTAGTTGAGCAGTTTCTAAATTGAATGACAGATCTATGAAACCCTTCGACCAAAATCCTAAATAAAATACAAAAACTGGAAAATTGAATGATAATTGGCATGGCAAAGCCGATCTGCGCTAACTTAAATGCAAAGTAAATGAATTCGAATGACAAACTCGCGAATTTGGCCGGGAAATCCTATATTAGATATGGAAATCTAAACGGACACTATTTTCCCGATTTAGTGTCTAAACTATGATAAGAATACTCTTTCCTTCTCTTTCTCTTTCTTTACTATACCTCTCGGTCTTTTATCCTCTCTTTCTCTTTTTCTCACTTTCCTTCCCTCTCTCCTCCTCATCTCTCTCTCTCTGTCTCTCTCTCTTTCCCTTTTTTAACTTCTTTTCTCTACATCTTTCCCTTCTCTCTTCCTTACTTTCATATTTTATTTGAGTACATATTCCCAATTTCCTTCTTGTTCGTATGTTCGCTTTTATTTTACATTTGGTACAAAATTAATAGTTTTCATATAGCGCTTAATACAAATGTCGTTAAGCGCTTTACAAATATACTATTACCCCGGTCAATGGATTCAGTGCTTACCCGCACACACTGTGTGCACAATCTCCACTCCCTGAGGACATATACGTGTACAAATAATAGGCATACTGTTCAATGCATATCCATGTGCAATTCAGTATATGTGAAACTGCGATGTATGATTCAAAAATTCAATAAATACCGTACCATACCATAACAACTGGAATTTTAGTGCATTTAAAACTCCTATTAAGAATAATAGCCTAATCGGGTTCAAATCTTAAACAATATCGCACTATTGCTCTGACGTCACTGCGATTTGGGACGGAATTAGCTTGTCCTTCTCCAAGAAAGTCGGATCATAATAGTGTGCCTCGTTGTTATGACTTCCGAAAGCGGGGATTACCTCAGTCCGTTTTCTCGTGATATAATGCGATATTTGCGCGAATATGAAAGCTGTTTTGTCATTGTCATACAAGTAGCGAACCAACTTGATTGGCCAATTTGGGACTGCTGATATAACCATTTTTTATTCATGAGCTGGCTATTGTTTGCGATTGCATAATATGATATTATGAACCACAAATTAATGTAGGTGATGCAATAAGGAAAATAGCTGAGCGTTTGTCGACCTAAATCTTCCTTTGCCTTGTCCCATGGCCGGAAATGTGACCTATTGTTTTCACTTTGAATAGGATATGATCATTCTTATTTGTTACGAGCAGGCAATATATTCTTTACTTTATCATTATTTGCTAAGGTTGGTTGTTTCAACCGAAGTATGCAATCATCATGGTCATGATATTAAATGAATGAAGTTTACTACTACGCCATTGTTTATTTTAACTTTTCGTAAAAAATATACTATAGGATATTTATGGACAGGCTTTGGCGTAGCTACGAGGGGCACAGGGGGCATTTGTCCCTCCCATTCCTCCTCTCAGTTAAATCAAGCAATATAACATATTTTGTCTTATTCTCAAACTGAAATGTACTCTGTAAACTTATTTGATTACGTTTTATCAGTATTTCGTTACTTGTATAATTCATGCGTTCTATTATATATTGTTATACTGTATGCTGTATAATAATGTCATTTTAATATGTGGATATTTGAGTAGAAAAATAAATCAAATCAAATCAAATGCATCAATGGTTTAAATGTTATTCAACAATATTCTTCGAGAAGATCTTAATTAAATGCTTTTCTAAAGCTGTTTTTGTGACGAACATTTTTAAACTCGATTACACAAATTTTACCTGAAAATAAGAATCAAATCAAATGAAGTCTCAGCTGTTGCTAGGTATACCATCTGTATATTCCTCAGGACAATGTTGTCGGATGAAGCTGTTGTTTGTTTGTTGATTTTGCTTGTTTTTAATCCTTATGTACCCGCTGTCTATTTTAGAATTGTAGTAGTCTGTTATTTTTATGATGTAATCGCAGACACATGCACAGCCCAATTGATTTAACTTTCTCTTTATATAAGTGAACATGGCTTCCTATTCTTAATTCTCTTCTATTTTTTTCTTCCATTTATTATTCTTTCTTTCCTATATCAACGTTCTGTTACACAATATGTAATTTGTATAATACTATCTATAATTTTCTCTCAGTAACTGTGTTAACTTATTATGGGCGTTCTCAACTCAAGCTGTGCTTTTCGGGTTTTCGCCTCCTTCCGTATCTGAGTTATTTACTGTATACTCTATGTTGAAATCATTGTTACATATATAATTTATATATACATTGTGTTTCATATTGTACTGTTGAGAAGGAAATAAATGTTAATAAATACAAATACAAATACAAAGTCTAAGTGACTATATTAGTATTTGTTTTTGAAGACACGCGACATGATAAGCTATTATGTATATACGAAACTACTTCATCGCTAGTAGACTGACATTATCTTTTGGGCGAGAGAAAGCCTCAGAATTAACTCGTAATGAACTCGTTTTACAATTATAATCCATTTCAAACACTACCAGCACTCCTAATTATATACCGTATCCGATCAGTGAAGGTATTTATACAGAGGAAGAAAGGATGTCAATCATAATGCTGGTATACTTCAGTAAATTATTCATTCTGTCATAACACCCACTGATGATGACCTTAATCTCCCCCTCCTTTCTCTCTCTCTCTCTCTCTCTCTCTGTCTCTCTCTCGTTCTTTCTTATCCTCCCTCCCTGTATTTCTTTCCCCTCTTTACATTTCATATACAGTCAAACCTGCTTTATTGACCACCTGTCTACAAAGACCAATTTTTGTTGTTTCCCTTGAAAATAGTTTCTCATTGAGACATGTACCAACGGAACCTGTACATAAAGACCATCTGCATAAAAAGACCATTTTTCTTGTCTCCCTTGGGTGGTCGTTATAGACAGGTTTTACCGTATGAGTAATTTGTTTTAATCAAAATAGAAAGTCCACTTTCTTTTGATTGCTGAGCGTATATATTGGCAAGAATGACACGCTATGAGTATGACTTGATCGTAGCTTTTCCCTTTATTTGCCGAGATTTCGATCTAAATGATCGTCGTCGAAATGTTTTATTAACAAAAATGCATTAATAAAATATTTACGTCAGTTCTTTACTTAAATTAGATACACATTTCCACACAATTATATAATGAGATATTGAAGATACATATTATGTACCGGTCACAATTAAAAGTAATAATATCTTCTCATCATACTAAAGTTATATTCAAATCGAATCTGTGCAAAATATACATCCAAATAATTTGTGAAATATGTTGATGTATCTATTGTTGATATAGCTAATGGTGATGAATAATACGCATGTACACTGTTACCATTAACCTGAGACTTTTACGTTTTTACTTTTTGTCATGAACTGATTGTGACAATAGGATATATTCTTGATAGATAAAGTTTATATCTTCTCAGAACTTTATTGATCAATTTCTTTCATTTTTAAATTAATCAATAAAGTTATGTAAAGATATCAACTTTATCCATCATATCACATTCTCATAATCACTTATTGAATAGAAGTCGAGCTAAATATTCAAACTGTAAACGCAACAGTGTATATACTTATTTGTTGTATTACGGTATCTTCATATATAGAATAATGTTTACAAGATTATATCCCTCCCTTCTCCTCTCTTCTCTGCGCGTTCGTCAACCTAAATCTTCCTTTGCCTTGTCCCATGGCCGGAAATGTGATCTATCGTTTTCACTATGAATAGGATATGATCGTTCTCAGTTTTTACGAGCCGGCAATATCGTCTTTACTTCATCATTATTTGCTAAGGTTAGTTGTTTCAACCGTAGTATGCAAATAATCATGGTCATGATATTAAATGAATGAAGTTTACTATTACGCCATTGTGCGTTTTAACCTTTAGTGAGAAATATACAATGGGATGTGTGGAAATACTTTGGCGTAGCTACGAGGGGCACAGGGGGCATGTGTCCCTACGTCTAATGGCAAGAACAGACAATAGAGTGGGAGAGAGACAGGCTGAGTATGTGTGTGTGCGCGTGTGTGTGTGTGTGTGTGAGAGAGAGAGAGAGAGAGAGAGAGAAAAGGGAGGGGGCGAGGGAAACAACGAGAAACGATGAGAGAGAGAAAAAAGAGAAAGAAAATTACAAAATTATTTAGGCCATCCAAGGAAACCGAAGAAAAATAACCTCTGTAGACTGTTGGCCTTTTGGACAGGTCATATAACTCACAATTGTTTCTAGAGGGAGATAAGATACATGGCCACTATAGGCAGGTGGCCATTATAGAGAGCTGGCCAATGATCAATCATTAAGAGTAATCATTGAATCATAAAGAAGTATTCTCGGTTTACGCCAAAGTTAACACAATATTCTGTTGTTATCAAATATAAACATGAAATAATGATATACCTGAAATAAAAATACACAATGTGAATCAAAACTTTGTACACATTCTTATATTCTTCGAGAAGATCTTAATTAAATGTTTTTCGAAAGCTTTTTCTCGCTTAACATTTTCTAATTCGATTACACAAATTTTACGTGAAAATAAGAATCAAATAAATTCAAGTCAAAGTGACTTTGTAAGTATATGTTTTGAAGACACGGGACACGATAAGCTGTATATACGAAACTGTTTTAATCGCTATAGACTGACATTATCTGTTTAGCGACAGAGAGCTTCAGAATTAACTCGTAATGAACTCATTTTATAATTATAACCCAATTTAGCTACAACCAGCACTTCTAATTAGATACTATTTGCGATCAGTGCGAGCAAGCAACTATGTCATAATTTTGTATACGCTGGTATACCTCAGTAAATTATTCATTCTGTCATAACACCCATTGATGATGACCCTAACCTCCCCCTCCTTGTTCTCCCTCTCTCCCTCTTTCTCTTTCTCTCTCTCTCTCTTTCTTCTCCTCTCTCCCTGTCTTTCTTTCCCCCTCTTTACATTTTTATATATACAGTGCGTCTCTCTCTCTCTCTCTCTCTCTGTCTCTCTCTCTCTCTGTCTGTCTCTCTCTCTGTCTGTCTGTCTCTCTCTCTCTCTCTCTCTCTGTCTCTCTCTCTCTGTCTCTCTCTCTCTCTCTCTCTCTCTCTCTCTATATATATATATATATATCTCACTCCTTACCCCACTTTCTCCTCTCTAATCATTTCTTTAAACCTACACATAAGCTTTTGTGCTTTTTTTACGCCGGTGTCGAAGGGGAAAATCTCCGACCGTGTCAAATCTCAGGATAAAAACATGATTACAAACGACATTTTGAGTGGCATAAACATTGTGGCAACAAATTATCGATACATTTTTTCTTTCACTGTGTCTTCCCTTCTTTACTATATTCGGGAAATACATCCCAAAATAATAATTAAAAAGTAGTCTGAATATGTACATCTTGATCTTTGTGCATCCGGAGACCCTCGTGTTTGAATTGACACCAGCTTCTCACTGTGTTGGATATGCCACTGATTATTATGATGATACTTATGATTCCATTTTTCTTCTCCTATTAACTAACTCACTGTGGCACTACATTAATTCAATTAAAATAATTCAGTACCTAATGGTAAGATTGAGTGGCTGTTCGGAAGCTAGATGATACCCTTACATTCTATTTTAAAAAAGGTATATCCGATTACCACGCAATCGTGCAGCGGTGCAGGCAAGTCTCATAGCACGCTTATTCGGATTGTACCTGCATCATTTAATTATCATAATGAAGGTATCGACAGGAGATGGTCGGAGGGGGCGGGGGGGGGGGGGAGGGGGCATAATGACACATCGTATCAAAATGCTTAGTCGGAAAATCATAAAACGTAGGCAAATTTGAACCTATGAAACTTATAGGCATATCGATTTCTCTAAATCCTGTCTGCAATTTGAAAGGTTGCAGATGTGTTTTTACCGATATCGACAATTTAAGTCCAATGGTAATATGATGATGGAGATGATAATGTTCATCACTAATTCTCTATAATTTGTTAAAAAACATCAAAAAATGATATACATGATTTTTGGGGAAGAAAATCAAGTTTAAGGTTTTGCAACTATTATGGCGATTATGGTGTTGACTAGATAATGGAGATGATAATGTTCATCACTAATTCTCTATAATTTGTGATGAGGATTGTTAGTTAGGACGGTGGTGACGATGATGATGATGATGGTGATAATGACTGTGGTGATTTTGTAGCGGAGGTGATGATGATGGGGATGAAGATCATTACGCGTTAAGATGATGCTGATGCTGCTGCTGATGATGACAATGTTGGCTATGATAATGTTAATCACTAGTTCTCTAGAATGTGTATGCAAAACCCAAAATGACATAGAAGTGTTTTGTGTAGAAAATCAAGTTTAAGTTTATTTTATTGAATCTCTTTCCTTTACGTTGATTAATGGTGAATCTCATATTTTTTCTTTCGAAATAAACGTGATAAGAAATGAAAAGTAAAAGTATTGCGGTATAAAAGAATAAAAATCTTCTTGGCTAATTTATGAGTAGATATACCACATTATGGTTCTTACGGAGAAATATCGCTTGGTATTTCCCATTCTTATATCATAGCGTGATTAAATCAGCCATTTGCATATCGCTAAAGAACCAATCAGCAATGACAATCCTCGCAAGTCATGAATATTCAGCAGCTGAAGCCAAAATATCGAATGGTTTCTCGACCTCAAATTGTCCGCAGAATGAGTTGATTTTTTTTCCTTTCAAGAAAGGGGGCTTCTTCCATTAATTTTCTACATGTTCGGCACACGAAGAAAATTTGAAAGATTTAAGAAATTAAGTTAGGGGTCTTGATTCCCCTACCCCCCCCCCCCTTATATCGCTATTAATTACAAGCAAAACAAATGTGAAACAATAAACGAAAATTCCCCAACACAGATCTTCGACCTATGGAACTCGTCACTTCCGCCCTTTTGATACCCAAGTAGTAATGATCACGTGTATAGCGAGGCGGGGCTAATGAATATTCATAAGATGATGCTGGTTGGGAATTTAGAACTACCCTCATCTTTGGAAAGCCCAAGACTTGGATTCTGGTATAAATAGGAGTGAATTGGAGAGGGGGTGTTGTCTTATTCCTTTCACCACTGCGACAAGAAGGCATCAAGGGGTCCAGGACCAAGTCCCTTCTAAGCAGTCGTCTCAACCGTTCCTGTTTTCTAATCAGTGCTTGTTACAAGGGATTTAGAAACACATAACGCTGTGAGAGAGTTGCAGAAAGAAACATAGGTAAGTCTCCTTCAACATTGCATTGCATTTACCAATTCAATTTATTCTTTGACAATTGTTAAAAGTATAATTAAAGTTCACTACGTAAGACAATTTCCCATTAATTCAAATTGTCGTTTTCTTTTGAACATTATAACATCTCTCTTTTATAAAACAGAGACAAATACAGAAAGCAATGTGAGTTGTATTCCTAGCTGTGAATATTTTATCAAACGAATAAAATATGTTTATGTAACATTTAGAACTGTCGTTTATTTTAGGCCTACATGATGACCGTGTTTTGCTCTATATTAGGTCTTATTAAGAAATATAAATAACTTAATACTAAAGCAGGCAATTGAATATAGTTATTGTTCTTCATTGTTCTTTTTTTTCTCAGTGTCACACACTGTCAAAGAAATATTTAACTTTGAATGAGATTGAATATCCTTTTATAAATAAATATACTTTGGTAAATTCAATATTCCACCTATAAACAGGAAAAAGAAGATAAAATAATCCGATGTCAACAACTTCACAAAGAAAATTTGATATAAAAAAGATTGTAAAAATGGAGCACATTACTTTGTAGTATTGTCAAATGTAATGATCTTGTCATTTAATATCAAGTTGAAGCTGTGACAGGTAATGCTTTTGATTTCAAGTATGCATATTTTATTAGACAACTCTATGTCTGTTTATTTCGCCGAATTTCAAAAATATTCGTTTATTTGCTCATTGGAGAATATTCCGAACCATTCAGCTGAGTGCTCGTGATGAAAATATTATATTTGTTGTTGGTGATCATTGTTAAACTTTGTAATTGTAAACTTCTTCTACTTTTAAAAAGCAAATCAAATCATCTAATTTTATGATAGTGCTAAGTGAAATATTCTTTGCCTACTTTGTAAAATTGCATCGACTAGCTAAATTCCAGGCATAGCTATATTTTATGCTGTAAATTAATGTAACAAATTAAATTCGTATCATCATCATCATTTTTGTTGAATTACGTGTTCATATAAACTCAAAGTTGTTAGTTTCATTCCTCCCACCCCACACAAATACGAAAGTTAACTTATCTTAATCCTCAAATCACCATTTTGGGACCGGTGTGAGGGATGCTACATAAATGAATTTAGAATATACAAACAACTTTACTAACTGTATTTTACCCATCATCTAAGTTCAAGATAATCACTGGTAAAACAATATCAAATATAATTGCCCTTTAGCACTAGATTTTTTATCATAGTAATCGTTTAAGTGTGTCATGTACATTCGCTGTTTGTTTTTAAAAGATTTGCAGTGAACTGTGATTGTTTAAAATGGTTTGATAGAGATATATGAAATAGTTATATATATAATAGTACTCTTCATATTCGTATATATGGACAAATTGATTATTTAAACTATCTATAATTTACTACATTTTAATTAGGCCTATTCTGATGTAATTCTGTCAGAATCTATTACAGCCGAGATCGACTATTGTCCCCAAAGCCCTTCACTTTTCCCGTCATAAAATTACAACATTAACGATAATGTTCAAACTACGTGCAAATTTGCAAGTTATTCTACCTTGTGACTACTAATACCATTATTGTAATCGATCCGGTAAGCTTTAAAGACCGTCACCACTACTGGGCCAGAAGGGATTAGACCACACAGAGAGCCATCGAGGTCACTGTGACAGGTGGCTATCTCATTAACTCAGCTCTCATTTAACATAAGAAAAAGAGGATCATGGGGGACCAACAGGCACCGATTGGGGAAGTTTTCTATATAGAGGGAGCAAGTAGCTACAAGTAATCGTCGCTGTTTTCACGAAGTGGCGGTAGTGAAAAAAAATTGCATTCACTTTGCGTTACGATTTTCCTCACTACCGTCACTTCGTGAAAACAAGGACGGACTATGGCAGTGTGCCTTTAAGACCGTCTTGAATAATGCTAAAATATCAGGGAACAACTCTTTGTCTAAATCATGCTATTTCTTTGTAATAAGCACAAGTTATTGTTTAAATGTAATGCTTACCGTTTACTCCGCTTTTCATATATAGGCGTGAATACAATGGTCTAGGAACGTGAGACGTAGCTGTACTTTTATAAATATATATATCATTACTATATCAGATATTCACTGTCATGCAACTTTCTTATTCGAAGTGTTTGTGAATCCTTTTTTCTTCTTTAATATAGTCAAGTATACGTTTCACAAATAGAAAAACAAATTGTCATTGTTAACGTGCACCGTGTAATGAATGCACCAAAAGTTTGATATCCTGCAATAAGACCTATATTGTTTCGACGAAATATAATACATGTAGTAGTTCTCCGTGTTAACCTTGCCCTCTGTAACACAATCGACTATAAATTCTATATTCGGGGAATGGCAACGCAATAGAAGTAGAACAAGAAATGGAAGCGGTTTCATATCTTTAATCATTTTAACCACACTTCATAATAATTGTCTGAAAAAGAAAAGGCTGTTTAGCTAAACAGCTTCAGCGTACAGAGGAACTTACTTACAGGTAGGATGCCTATGATGAACATGTACCCTAATTGTAAATGTTATTCTCTGAATGTAAGAGGGCTCAGAGAAATGTGACGTTAAAGGTCGGTCCCCAGACGTAACTAATCATACCTGATTCATACGCGTCTGCAAAGCTGGGGATTGCCTCGACAGAACCTTTATTTGGTTCTTTTGCAATTTCCATTTCATGTTCATTATCTATTTCTTTGAATTCTTACTCTTGTCTTTACTTCTCTTTTTAATTGTGTGTTTAAAGTTCAAGATATACTGTGTATCCTACATGTAAATATGTTGTCAATGTACAATGTTTTTCAATGTACTTTTTTAAAATGGACTTGAATAAAATAAAATTGAATTGAATTGAATTGGTAAAAACCCAGTTACACAAAGCGCCAAACGAGAGAGAATTTTTTTCTCGGACCAAGGAAAAGAGAGATTTTATATTTCTACAAGTAACAGAAGAAAATGAAATGAAATAGATTTTTTTTGTTTAAAGTATTCAGTCTTATTCTGAAGAAAAAGGAGCAAAGCAAATCTTTTGGGATAAAATAACTATGTAGTGTGGTAATATTGTCCTATAATGTAATTGTGATATATTTTAGTCCTATACATTGTGAAATTTAAAAAAATGAATTATGTTGTATTTATGTTCGTTTATCAAATGATAAAAAAACTTTGTTATAATTATGTTGCAGTTTTGTGTAAGCTATGACTTTTGAAAGTCCTTTGTTTCTATGTTATGTCTGAAGAAAAAAATCGGAGTTTTGAGATATAAAATCAGTGAATTAAAAAAAAAAAAAAAAAAAAGGACTTCCGATAAACTTTAAACAGGAAACATTTTATATCAATAGTGGGTATGGTAATTCTCGAAGGGAACCCGAAGGGAATACCCCCAAACAATGTTCAGCTAGCTAACTTCAAATCGAAACCAATTAATAATACTCAGTTGATCCCGTGATGTCCTGGCAAAAACCATTGTTGCATCACGCAATGGCGGACCCGGAATTTTAAGAAATAAAATAAAAAGAGAGCACAATATTCCTCAAATTTGCCGATAAAGAAAAAGGCAAACAATATTTTCTAGATTTTCAAGTCCATTCTGTAAATAAATCGGACTCCCCCTTTAAAAAAAAAAAAAAAAAAAAGGTCACCACCTTAAAAAGGGGTAAGGGTGGTGGTGGGGGGGGGGGGGAGTGGTACGTGTTGGAACATGTGCATTGAAGGTGTATTACTTAGGTTCCAAAGGGGGCGGGGGTACGGGCCAGATGAACCTCCCCCCCCCCCCCCCCCCCCCAACCTGACAGTAGATATAGAGGGCTCTCGATTGTTTTGTTGAACATTCATATCGCGTCACCTCAAAGTCATCTATATTTATTATTACAGTTTCCGGTGATATTTATAATCATTAAGAGTGTATAAGCCTGGTAATACGCTATCCACAGTAATTTCGGTCATGAAAGTGTTTAGGAATATATGTTTTTTTTAATCTTCGGTTTGAGGAACCCTTTGATAATATTTATTGCTCTTGTCTAATAACCCATCAACAAAATATATCAAAGTGGTCCTTTCTTTTCCGAAAATAAGATATTAGGGAAAATGCACCCTCCAAATTATATAGTAGTGCAGTTCTTGGTTAGCCTTTCCGTAGACCATTGATGTTTGTTACGGCTTTCAAATACTTTGCCCCGCCCCGCCCCTATCTACCTTTGTCTCTTTCTTCTATTTTCTCTCTCTCGCTGCCTCCTCTTTGCCTCTGTGGCCTCTTTTCCTTCCCTCTCACTCTCTCTCTCTCTCTCTGTCTCTCTCTCTCCCTCTCTCTCTCTCTCTCTCTCTCTGTGCGTCCTCTCTGCCTCTGTTGCCTTTCTTCCCTTTATAGTTCTCTCTCTCTCTCTCTCTGTGCCATGTCCAAAGTCTTAAAAGTGGGTCCTTTTTTGCCTTGTGTGTGAACGTGGTTAGTGGTTAGCAGAAACTGAGAACTGTCTGTCTGAACAAGGTCTTTATTAAATTCTACCCGCATCTCTTTCTAACATTGAGAGTGATAGGAAGGGAAGTGGTTAACAAATGCTTTCCACAATTTAACTTTCATGTCCGGCAATAAAATACGAATAATTCCTTTCTATATCTTCAGTTAATTTGATTGGCCTATCAAATTCGATAGAATGTGATGGTATTCTTATAATTGTTGCGGGTAGTACCACACATTGTTATTCATTCCAATGGCTGAGTGACATTCTGAGGTAGGTTATGACGCAAGGATCACGTGATTAAATCAACTCCTAACACCATCGCAAAGATATTCGAGAAATCAACCTAAGGCGATATCGATAGCCTTGTGCGTCCTCGTTTAAAATGAAAAATTATTTTGAATGACATAATTGCTTTAGCCAAACTTCACAGGGTATTGCAATCGCCCTTTGACCCCTTTAGTTGATGTTTTGAAAGGGTTTGTGATTGTGTTTCCTATGTTCTTTTGCGCACGAGGTGTTTAATATAGGATTTCCCGGTCAAATTCGCGAGTTTGTCATTCAAATTCATTTGTCTTGCGTTCAAATTCGACGGTTTTAGTGCTGTCGGGTATATCTCGGGTTTATATTCCTTTTTCTAGATTTCAAATCTATGAAGATTTCGTTAGAATCTATGTATGTTTCATTCCAATTAATGAACATAGTGCTTCTTTCGCTATTTGGTCATTCGATTTAGCGAAACACGATTGTCTGACATCGCGACGGTGTACTTCTAGCATTCTAATTCATTTGTAGCATTCAAATTAGCACTTTGTGCACTAAAATTAAGGGTCAATATACATTTCTCGTTTATTAAACACTTTTTATAGCTCATTCTTTTTCTTTCAAGATCGTTTTTTCATGTGTATTTCATCCTACTT
Source organism: Strongylocentrotus droebachiensis (assembly GCA_035222895.1). Classification (NCBI taxonomy): domain Eukaryota; kingdom Metazoa; phylum Echinodermata; class Echinoidea; order Camarodonta; family Strongylocentrotidae; genus Strongylocentrotus; species Strongylocentrotus droebachiensis. The sequence continues at coordinate 805,080 of JAVYIG010000024.1, forward strand.
TATTTTTTTGCATTTATACCTCTTTATATACTTTTAGATTTATCAGATATTCATCAGCCTTTAAGTTTAATTGTTTAAAAAAAGACTAACATCTACGGACTGGATGGTCTCAATATTTGTGTAAATTTTCATGTAAGGAAGTTGTCTGTCTTGTGTTTCATCATAAATTTATCACAATTTCATTATGGAGGAAGGGTACAATATTGTGACTGGGGTAGGTGTTTTTGTATCCCCACTTTTCCGGGGTATATGAACATGTCCGTTCAGAGATGCCATATCCCTTGATTTCGCCCCTTCTTTACCTAATGTCTGACTACAAACATATGCTTTGTCCTAAAATTAATAAATTGAATAACAGAAAAGACCCCAATGGCAAATCATGTATTTAATTGCATTTTTTAAAGCTGTAAACGTGTGTTGCATTTCTTCCTCCTAACATTCCTAACTTGAATAAGTATAATTCGAATACGAATGACAGGTGTTAATTTGAATGATAAAAATGACGCCTCGACAAGTGACGATTAATTTGAATGCTAGTTGAGCAGTTTCTAAATTGAATGACAGATCTATGAAATCCTTCGACCAAAATCCTAAATTAAATACAAAATCGGGAAAATTGAATGATAATTGGCATGGCAAAGCTGATCTGCGCTAACTTAAATGCAAAGTAAATGAATTCGAATGACAAACTCGCGAATTTGGCCGGGAAATCCTATAATTGTAACTGTAAATGTGACTGACATTGAATAGACAATTCGCGGGAAATAATAATCATGTAATTCCGCTTTTATATAGCGCTTAATTATCTTCGATGTCTCTAAGCGCTTTCAGATATACTATTTCCCCGGTCATCTCCACTCCGTGGGGGAAATGTTATCCTATAACCTTTCACTGCCATTATCTTCCTTGTCGACTTTTCTTTTCCTGTAACTGCTTCTATTAATTACATCGTTTTGCAATTGTGGCGACTGAAATGAAAGTTATACTAAGGAATTGCCCGGCAAAGTTCAAAGTTGAGCAAATTCGATGCTGTCTTTTGTTCATTTTCATTTTTGATATCATAAAATCTTTGTTGCCTTTAACGTCGTGCCCTTTCGATTTGATTAATCTTCTTTCCAGATCAACCATCTTTTAAAAAGAAATCAACATGGGAAGCAACAAAACCAGCTGGGGGTATTTCCCCGTCGCCGTGGTAGGCATTGGTAAGCATGACGTCATACTTGTTATTCTTCCAAATGTCATTTACCCCAGAGCCATCTATACACAGAGTTTGGCCAACTTGTGTTCACTTGGTCACAACATGGCGTATATTCTTTGTTTTTGCTCACCCAACAAAGCAGTATTCGCCATATTGTGCCAAACCGGGTTGGCCAAACGTTCCTAATCAATGTCTTTGATTTACACGACGGTCTAACTATCGTGGTTTAATATAACGTAGTGAAAATGTGATTTGCAAAAGATTAATTGAAAATTACGACATCCATATATCACAACAGAAGGTTAAAAGGGGTAAAACCCACGGGGGAACTTATAAGGGGGAGGAGGTGGGAACACGTTCGATTTAATAGATTCTCCAGGAGGATCTTCAAACAATTTAATTAATTAGAAATGAAGAATATATAGCGAGCCTTAAAGACAACTACCCCTTTCACCCTTCTTCCATTTTTTTCGAAAAAAATATATTATTACAGATATGTGAAAGAATTGTGTGACAAGTAAAATGATTTGTATAGATAACATCACGATATGTGTTCAATACTTCCACTTTTATTGACTTGTTCTTTCAGATGTAAAAATATAGTTACAAAATAATTACAAATATCCAAGTTTCTAATTATTTGTTTAAAACAAATATTTTCCTGTTTTTAATATTCAAATAAAGTATGCAGTGACTAAATTATTGTTTGAGGCTATACTAAATTTATAATAAAGTGCTTTTCACATGACTAATTCACATAAGCATAGACCAACAACGAAGCCACAGTGTAAAGTGATACGATTTTGATTTACCCCAGGAACTCGCCATGCTTGTGGAGCAAACACTACCGATGACTTCTGGAAGGTTCTCAAGGAAGGTAAAGAGTGCATCCTGGACATTCCTCCAGAAAGATGGGCCATCGATAACTTCCATGACGAGGACCAGACAAGACAAGGAAAGATGGTGACAAAGCGATGCGGACTCATCGACGATCTGGAAGGCTTCGACAACCTGTTCTTCAAGATCTCACCCAGAGAAGCGGCATCGTTGGACCCTCAACAGCGCCATCTCCTGGAGGTCAACTATGAGGCATTCGAGGACGCAGGGATCAACCCTGATAACCTAGGTGAATCCTGTGGTGTCTTTGTCGGTATTGGTATGATGGATCACGCCATCCAGCTAGTCGATACGTCCACTACCGATGCGTACACCCTGACCGGTATTGCACACAGTGTGTCGGCTAATCGTATCTCGTATGCGTTCAACCTCAAAGGCCCTTCTTTTGCAGTCGACACAGCTTGTGCCAGCGGACTGACGGCTATCCATCTGGCCTGTACCAGTCTCTGGAACAGAGAGTGCAAGGTTGCATTGATGTCAGCTTGCAATGGTATCCAACTCCCAGACATCACAGTCGGGTTCAGCGCCCTTGGTGTTCTCTCACCAGATGGCCGTTGTAGTCCCTTCTCGAGTACCGCCAATGGCTACGTCCGCAGTGAAGGATGGGGCGCCATTATCCTCAAACCCCTCAGTCAGGCTCTTGCTGACAATGACCACATCTATACTGTCATTCGCGGTAGCGCAATCGCAGCCAATGGGTTAGCAAACAGTTTGACCATGCCATCTCCTCCTGCTCAGGAGTACGTCATGAAGGAAGCCTATGAGAAGTTCGGTGTGTCCATGTCCGATGTGCACTATGTCGAAGCTCACGGCACCGGAACCATGGTTGGTGATCCTCTGGAAGCAGAAGCCATCTCCAGGGCATTCAACCGCACCCGTGACAACCCTCTCAAGATTGGATCCGTAAAGAGCAACTTTGGACATACCGAGGTTGCTGCCGGAGTGACATCTGCCATCAAAGTCGCCTTGATGATGGAGAACCGTGCCATTCCACCAACCATCAATTTCGTCTCTCCAAACCCCCACATCGACCCTGAAGAGATGAAGCTGGACATCGTAACCAACTTTCAGCCCTTCCCGACCGAAGACAAGCACATCATCGGCCTCAACTCCTTCGGTTTTGCTGGAGCCCTGGCTCATTGTATCTTCGAGGAAGCACCAAAGAGACCTAAGAAGGAGCTGACGCCAGAACAGGAGTGCGGGTGGAAGTTTGGTGACTCCGACAAGGAAGGACATCCTATCATCATTCCTCTATCCGCCAAGTCTCCAGAGGCATTGACAGCTGTTGCCAAACAGTGGCAGAACCTTGACATAGACCAGGACGCAATGAGTGCAGTCTCATGGATGTCCACACGGCGTCGTGTTCATGAGAACAGACTCACTGTCATCTCAAGCTCTGGCAAGCAGTTCAAGGCTCAGATGAAAGACTTTGTTGAAACAGGTGAGACAGACATTAAAAAAACACATTTCTAACTTAGCTGTCATTCTTTCTAAATATATATATATATATATATCCATATATCTTTCTTTTCAATCGATCATTGTTTCCTTAATTGATATAAAAACAAATTCATCTTTGAATTGACTAAATACTTGGGATGGTAATTAAAGTCTTCATGTGAGCACAATATTTGTTTATAACTATATCTCACTTTCTCTCATTCATTTATCTTTCTCTCTCTCTTTCTCTCCTACTCTCACTTTACCAACTTTCTCTACTCTCCCTCAACCGATTCCTATTCAACATTCTCCTACTTATTACGTCTTTTTCCTTTCAACGACAGTAATCAGTACTTGGAAATTGTAATAAGTCATCAATTGGATGGATGTTTGACCATACTATATTTTTATAATTAGTTACACTAGAAGATGCAACCCGCTTATATTATACTGAAAATAAATAAACAAATAAATGAAAAAAAAATAGTATATGTTTCCTTAAATGCCGTTAGTCTGAAGCCTTTCTAACAAAGAAGTAATTAATATGCTGAATTAAATTTAGTAAAAACGGTTGAAAGGGTTAAAGATCGAGATTTTTGGCGGTGGGGTCTTTTGAAGCGGAAAGCGACGATATCATGTGATGCGCGCTTTCCAGGAACGGATTCTTATTATTATTATTATTATTATTATTATTATTATTATTATCATTATTCCCATCGTTATTATCATCATCATCATTCTTATCAACATCATTGCTAAACTCATCCTATAACTTGACCCGCAGGTGGCGCCGAGAACGCAACCTCAGGCACTGTATACAGCGGTGAGCCCAAGATCTGCATGATCTTCCCTGGACAGGGGCAGCAGTACGGCAACATGGGAAGAGAACTCTACAAGACGGAACCAGTCTTCAAGAACACCGTGGACGAGTGTGATGCCATCTTCAAGAGGATCAGTGGCTGGTCCGTCCTCGAAGAAAAATGTAAGTCAGGCGATTAGATACGCGATTAGTCATGCGATTAGATGCGCGATTAGATACATTGCTAGACCATTTTCGATACAAGGGGAGGGGAGCTAGAGGTCGGATATAATTTCCGAACAATTCTGTAATTTACCCATCTGAGAGTCGTATCACGAAACCATCATAAGTACAAATTAACTGACATAGTTTTGTAAAAGAGTGTTAATTGCGATACTTGCATATGCATGGGGTGTCGGTGAACTTGTACTTAAAACGGGTGCTTAAAATGCAGCCCAAGTTAGCAGTGTAGTTGATAAGTTAGCAAATATATATATTTTTAATGAACCGTTGCAAAAAAAGCGATAGAACTCAAAATGTATGGATTTGTTTTTATAGGATGGGAACACTCCACTAAGAAGATTTTAGGTTCAATATAAATTTGACTGACTTCCTAATAGAGAACCAGATGATGATAAAGCTTAAATTTTGTCTCAATTGTTAGTTCTAATATATTATGTAAAGCTCCCTGAATGGTTGTAGAGAACGTTTCATAACTATTTTGGAAATTCAGCTTTCATAGCAAATTCTTTCACCCCCACCCGAACTTTCTCAACCGCTTATTATTTCTGTTGAGGGGGGGGGGGGGGGTTAAATGGAATATATATTTTAAATATTCAGAGATTAAATTTTAACCACCTCGGCGAGTAATAAATATACATCATGAGGCTATTAAGTTGTGCAAGTATATTATTTATTTTAGTCTTTTCTTTCATATCAAATATTTTTCTCTCAAATTTCAGCTCTGTTTGTCGAGCGCCCACATTCGGCAGACTACAAGCCCGACACCTTTGTCAATGATCTGGAAGTCTCTCAGCCAGCCATCCTTTTCATGCAACTCGGTCTCTTTAACCTCTGGAGCCACTGGGGTGTCAAGCCGGCTTGCGTGGTTGGACACAGTCTTGGTGAGGTATCGGCTGCATATGCCTGTGGAGGAATGACCCTTGAAGAAGCTGTGGAGACCATCTACATCAGGAGCGTTGAACAGGGAAAGCTGAAGGGAACTGGAAGCATGGCGGCGCTGAGGATGACCCTTGAGGAAGCCAGAGAACTCTGTAGCAAGCACGAGCGCCTCTATGTTGCAGCTATCAACGCACCTGGATCAACGGCCATCGCAGGGAACACTCAAGCCATTGAACAGATTGCTGCAGATAACCCAACGATCGCCAAGCAGCTGCGTGTCCAGTGTGCTTTCCATACACCAGACATGGACCCAACTGAGAAGACCTTCAAGGAGAAGATGGAGAAAGTGGTCAAGACTCCAGCCGGTGTGCGAAACATCCCCTTCTACTCCACCCTCACCGGGGCTCGCTACGAAGGAGACTTCAAGACGGCCTATTGGTGGGACAACATCCGTAATGCTGTTGAGTTCCAGTCTGCTGTTGAAAACGTCCTGCGTGATTTCGAGTGTGATATGTTCCTGGAATGCGCTGCCGCTGCCACTCTGCTATCATCCGTCAATCAAATTGTAAAGGGTTCTGGAGTGAAGATCCAACTTACAACCATCGCATCTGGACAAAGAAACCAAGACGATCGCATGTGTGCTCTTCGAGGCCTTGCTAACATGCACAACAACGGCGTGTCACTGAACTGGAAAAACATCACCAAGGACTCTGCTGCCTACACTAAACTTCCACTCTACCCGTGGCAACACAAGCCTTTCATGCTAGAGCCAGAGTACCGACGTAAGCGCCGTCTAGGCCTTGATGATCGTACCTACAAAGGTCAGAATGGGCAGCTCAGTCTTGAAACATTCCCCTTCCATAGTGACCGTACTGCAAAGGACAAGCTGGTTTTCCCAGAGTCTGGATATGTCGAGTACATGATGGAAGCTACCAGCGGCGAAAATGAGTTGCCTGTTGTGAACAAAGTGACCTTCACACAGTCTCTAGAGTGGCCGGAGGAGAAGACAGTCACAGGTACCAAGAAGGCTACTCTCAACCTCGACTTGGTGAGAGATGGAAACAAGGTAGAAATCAGCTACAAAGGGGACGTATGTAGCAGCGCAGAGGTAGAGGAGGGTGTTGCCCAAGACAACACCATCCCTGTGAATGATATCATTCAAAGATGTTCCAAGAAGACTACAGCGGAAGACTTCTATAGCTACATGCAGGAGATGGGTCTTGAGTACGGTGCCAAGTTCCAAGAGGTCAAGGAGGTGTGTCTTGGGGATGGAGAAAGTGTTGGTTATCTCAAGCCAGCACAAGATAACAAGCAGAGAATCCAAACAACCCACCTAGATGCCTGCTTCCAGCTTCTTACTTACACTCTCGGGGCCCGATCAAGCCTGTATCAACCAGCTATGATTGAAAGCATTCGGATGAATGTTCCATCACTACCTGCCGGAGAGCCTCTTTTGGCATACACTAGCATCATTGACTGTGACAGCTGGGCACTTAGGGGAAATGTCACGATCACTTTGACGAACGGAAAGGTGCTTGCTGAAATCCAGGGATGTACATGTAAGAATACAAGTGGTATACAGACGGACATCGACATCGACAAGTGCCTTTACAAGAGAGATTTCCAGTCAGTCAAAGCACATCTTCCACCAATCAAAGAGGTCGCCAAGGTGTTTGACGAGGAAAATCTGAGGAAGCGCTTTCCAGAACTCATGGAATCAGTCACAAGGGCAGAACAAGTGTTTTCAGACATGGGAGCAATCTGTCTTGCCTACATCAAGCGTGGCTTGGATCAAGTACCGGTCAAAGAACGTTCTGACTACTTAGACCCGCGGTACTATCGACGACTTGAGAAGCTGAAAAAAGACACGTCAATTCGTCAGATCAAGTATGAAGACATCCCAAAGGTCAAAGAGGAGATGCTTAAAGTGGCACCAGAACTAAAGCAGGAGTTGAGTATGGCACAGTGCCTTGGTGAGCATCTTCCAACCACACTGCGAAATCCACAGTCAGCAATGACACTCCTGTTCAAGCCTGAGTGCATGGCATCCTACTTCTTAGATTCACTGACCACCACATTCTACTACAAAGCTGGAGCAGAGATGGTTCGACAGGCAGTTCTCAAGGCTCTTGAGACAAAAGCCACTGTCAGGTTGCTAGAGGTTGGAGCTCGCATGGGAGGTCTTACCCATCACATCCTAGAACATCTTGAGGATCTATGTCTAGAAGGACGAGTTGAGTACGTATTCACCGACCTCAGCGTTGCTTTCTTCCCACATGCCCGAGACCACTTGGTCGACTACCCCTTCGTCAAGTACCAGCAACTAGACATCGAAACCGACATCGAGAGTCAAGGCTTTGTGCCAGGTTCAGTCGACATCCTGATCTGCTTGGATACACTCCATTCCACTGGCCATCTCCAAGAAGCCCTCTACTTCATGCGTGAACTCATCTGTGAAGATGGATGGATGATCCTGTACGAAGCAACAACTGTCAAGTTCATCGCAGAGGTGATTTTTGGTGCCCTTCGTCTATGCTGGGTCTTTGAAGATGACAGACCCGAATGTTGCTGGCTGGAGCAAAATGAATGGAAAGAGGCGTTGGAGAAGAATGGGTTTGATGATGTTGTGGCTCTATCGTCTCCGAAGGAGCTTTTCCACAGTGTACTTATCGGCCGCAAGGCAGGAGGCGACGATGCTTGCAAAAATCCCAAATCCACACCAATCACCACACGTAAGCAATGGCTTGTGGTGTCACATCCCGAAAATGCAAAGTTTGCCGACCTTGTCAAGTCATCACTCTCGGGAACAGTGACATCTCTTTCATACGATGAGATCACGAAGGCTGATCTTGGCAAGCTGAAGGAAGACGGTTCAGTCATTGAGGCTCTCTTCATCTGGAATGTTGATCACGACAACGGGTTCAAGGTACTCCTGAACTTCCTGCAACAGATCGGTGTGAATGTAGAGAATGTCTGCAAGCTGTGGATGGTGACATTTGCTGCGACATCAGGACCCAGACCTATCAACGCAGCAGGTGCTGGTCTTGTTCATGCTGCTGCAAATGCCTGTCAGATCCCATTCGTTACAGTAGATATCCCAGAAGAAGTGACAAATGGAGACAAGGTATGGGCTTCCAGACTCGTGAACACAATGCTAGGTAACAAGTTATCCGACATGGAGTTGGTTGTAAAGGATGGAATCGTTCTTACCCCAAGACTCACGAGGATGCAGCTTCCTGAGGTGAAGGTTAGCGAGACCCCTTACTGGCAACTCACACAGGCTGTTGATCCCTTCAAGACAGAGACATCAGTGGAGGATCTGGGCATTGCATATCAAGATGGGTTGGAGGTGGCCCCTGGAACAGTCCTTGTTAAGGTCTCAGCAGCAGGTATCAACAAGAGAGATGTCGATCTCGCAAGAGGTACTACAGTGCAGGAAGAAGATGCCAGTTCATTCGGCATGGAGTTCTGTGGTGTTGTGGAGAAAGTTGGAGAAGGAGTAACCACCGTCAAGCCCAAAGATGAAGTCCTTGGATTTGGGACACACTGCTTGGCATCATACACACTAGCTCATGCAGATCTTGTTGTCAAGAAACCAAAGAACTTGACCCCATCACAGGCTGCCACTACCAGCATCGCCTTTGCAACTGCATACTACAGCTTAGTAGAAAGAGCTAACATAACAAATGGAGAATCTCTTCTCATACAGGTGACAGACCCAGGTTTAAGAGATGCAGCAGTACAGATAGCAAACCACGCAGGAGCTAAGGTAATCTGCTCCGTAGATGATCCAACTAAAGCAACATCACTGAAGATGATGGGTGCAATGATTGTACCTACATCCTCATCCTCTTCATTTGTTAATGATGTTAACAATGTAACCAATGGAGCAGGCGTGGATGTTGTCCTGAACTCTCTTCAGGGCAAGCAGATGGAGAAGAGTTTGGAACTTCTAGCTGCTGGTGGACGATTCTGTTCCATCACTGACTCCAACGCTATCAACTTCAAGCTACAGATGCGGTTGCTGCAGAAGAACAGGTCTTTGATCTCCTGTAACATTGAGAGCATGAATCAACACCAGAAACCGCTACTTCAGAGGATCCTGCGGAAGGTAACGGATCTCATGCATAAAGGTAAACTGAAGCCACTGGATGTTACTTCTCGACCCATCACAGACTACCCAACTCTGTTTGCAGATGAAAGCATCATCAACGCTGGCAAGGTTGCCATCGACATCCCATCAGCATTCAAACCTAACAAGGTCATCTCAACTACGCAACTCTTCAAGAAGAATACAACATACGTCGTCACAGCTGCTGAGGCTGGTCTATCCCAAATCTTTGCTCGCTGGCTCTACAACAATGGCGCCAGGCACATAGCCATGTGCTACCTGACGGAAAGCGGGAAATCCAAGGCAAGCAGAACAGTTAACTACCTCACCAGAAAGGGTGCTGAAGTCTTTGAGTACTGTCACCAGCTTGACGTACGGGGCCCAGACGGTGGGATTGCAAAGATCTTCGGCGATCTCAAGAAAAGGAATGCTCCAGCTATCCGTGGCATCTTCTGTCTCGGTGGCTACCGACTTCCTGGCAAGGAGACTATGTCTGATGTCACCTACGACAGTCTCCAGGCAATGATCTCTGCCAAGGTTCGTCCTGCAAAGTTGTCCCACATCATGTCAGAAAAGATGGGACTCGAGCTGGACTACTTCTTCACCCTATCTAGCGACGACGTTGCCTGGGGCAACCCCTCCGCTGTTGCTAGCGTGACTGGAGACTCCTACCTTGAGAACTTTGCTCTGAAGCGGCGATTGGAAGGCAAGCCTGCTCTCAACCTGCAGGTCGGAGCTCTTCGTGGAATCGACGCCTATGAGTTCGGAGGGCAGACAACTCTACCGGTGAAGGATGGAGAAACTAGCCTACATGTGGAAGAGTTCCTGATGGTTCTCGGAAAACTCCTCTCATCTCCCGACACTCCGCCATGTGTCTGCATTACAAACCAGGTACGTTAATTAAATTGTTAAATCATCATAAAACATACAATGACAGGCTTTGGTGTTTATACATTTAAAGAATAATATTAATGACAAAACAGAATTGGTAACCATTTTGTGAAGAAATTCATCATTCCACACTTTTACACGCTAATTTCATAATATTGTGGTTCATAAAATACATTGCTCAGGACAACTAATCAATAAAATATTAAATAAAACGTTTATTTGATGTCAAAAAGTATTAAAAACGACAATTTTTCTACATTCGACACTATCTTTATACATAAAGTATTATTAGTATTTCATACAATCGAGACAAAAATGCTTGACATAGATCCGAGTCGTACTGAATCTAATGATGTTGAGTCAATTTATGTTTTAAAAAAATCTTCTCTTACTATATTTGTGACTAGGACTGGGAATCTGTACTGAAGTTCTCCCATGACCACACCTTGAAGTTCCGTCATCTTGCAGGTGGAGAGCAGGTGGCCATCTCGGAGTGCAAACTCAGTCTGGAAGACCTACAGAAACAGGTACAGCTCTTCCCCCATCCATTGTCTTTCAATTATACCGTGTTTGACTTCATTTTGTGAAAAGAGACACATATAATAGTAATGACAATAGTCATAATAACAGAGGATGCTCAAGGCACATACAAAGTACTACTATTAACAGTGGCGGATACAGGGGGCACCCCTGGGGAATAACATATAAAACACGTTAATGTTACCTTTATTTGGAGACGGGCCCCCTCCCCTGGTGCTCAAGGGGTGGGGGGGGGTGCGATTTTTAAATTTCCAGGGGAAAAACTAGTGCCCCCCCCCCCCCGCTTATTCACCGGCTGGCTGAGTCAACGCTAAATATTTCCAGAAAAAAATTGGGCCCCCCCCCAAAAAAAAAAAAAAAAGTGCCGCTTCCTCATATGCATTTCACTTTAATGAATACAAAACTATAGGACTGCAAATCTCAGTGATACCAGAAATGTGCACTTCTGAAGGAAATGGAATAAGCAAACCAAAAAATATGATTTAGACTTCAGCTCTAAGAACATTAGATTGAATGATCATTATTTACGTGTGCTACTAAAAGTATGTATTTTGTTTGAAATTAAATAGCTTCTCTCTCTCTCTTTCTGACTCTTTCTGTGTTTGAGACTATCTCTCTTTCTCCCTGTCTCTAGCATTTGTCTTTCTTTCTTTCTCTTTCCATAGCATCCCCCTTTCTCTGTCTCCTGCTTTCTTCTAAGGCAATATACTCTTCGTAATATTCATTTAATTGCTTTCATGTTGCAGTCATCTTACCATCTTGCTTATTTTTATTGCAAACTCACTATAGGTGAAGAACAAGCTTGGTGACCTGCTGTGTGTCAACCCCGACACCATTGATCTCCGTCAACCCATGATCAACTACGGTGTCGACTCCCTCATGGCCGTCGAGATGGTGACATGGGCAGCCCGTGAGCTCAGCGTGGTCATCTCCCAACTCGACATCCTGGGCGGGATCACTACTGGAGTCCTCTTGGAGAAAGCTATCGACAACAGCGTCTGTATCTGAGACTACGGACCTAACGATTCGGGTCATTGGCAAGGCCAAGACCCGGTTTCACAAAACCATTTATCAGTAACAAATTATTGTTATGAGCTACAGAAATCAGTATATTTGATTGGCTATCAGGAAAGTTGTTTTAGAGTTTTGGCACTTGGTATTGATAACAAGTTTTTATGATACAGGTCCCGATACTGAAGACCTAAACCATACCAATTTACCAACAAAAAAATGATCAATGCATGTCTCATTCTCCGAAAACACATACATCGGAACCAACTATTGACATTAGCCTGATCATTTTAATAGCATCTCTGTAAATGGGCTGTTTTATACATTATTTCTTGTTATGTTTGTCAACCCTCTGACCAGTTTCCGGATTTTTAAGAGCATCATTTGATTATGACGAATAGGTGAATAATGAATAGAATAGTACATTATTGATGCAATAGTACATAATTTATTAATGAAGTATGAATAAGATTTCAATACAGAAGTATGCTCTAAAAAGTCGCATTCACAACTAGACCTCAAGGGAGGTGAATTATTTTGTTGGAGAGACAAATATTTGCTGTCAAGACGTAATCGCTTTCTAAAGATACAGAAAACAGTATCAGTGCATTGCTTGGGAAGACATATACATATTCCATATAGACACCAAAGTTTTGATTGATAAATATTGATAAAGCCTGAATAAACCAGTGTAATAAAAGGCTAGTACATGTATGTAGTAATTTTGTTTATGATCACAACTGTTAAAAATTCGAAAAAGAAATTCTTGTCTATATATACATAAACATTAAGAATATTGTCTAAGTAATGTCAAAAGTACAGTAGAAGATGAGAACTAGGAATGTAAAATGATCTTTGTAAACGGGAAATTCCTCACACTAATAGAGCAATGGATCTATATTAAACCATAAAAGAGGACAATATTGTGACAGTATTTATTTTCAGTATTTTATCATTGAAAATAGATACATTTTATATGTTAGCTTAATGAGAGTTGTGCAAATTTGAAATTTGCATTTGAATTGAATTGAAACGTTCGGTACTTTTTTCCTCCAGAATGATCAATATTATTCCACAAAGAATCTTAATATGAACTTGGGTAGAACATAGTGGTTTGGATTCACAGACGATTCTTAAAAATCAGACTCTTCAGTATACTTCATCATATTTGGATTTTGTTCAAAATGAAAAAAGGAAATATATGATACATGAATGTAATTTAATACACCTCTATAAAGCACATCTAAAAAATATCAATTAATAGATGGAATGTAAATTTTGTTGTCTTTTTTTGTTGTTGCATTGGCTGAATAATGTATGCAGATATTTGGCAGACATTTTTGTTTTGGCTTCATTTTGTCTGATTCATTTGCCTTAGAAATATAGGATATTTTTCTTTGAAAGGCAACAGAACTGACTTGGTGGTTTATTTGTTTTGTTAGATAATCAATATAGGATTTCCCGGCCAAATTCGCGAGTTTGTCATTCAAATTAATTTGTCTTGCGTTCAAATTCGACGGTTTTAGTGCAGTCAGGTATATTTCGGGTTTATATTCCCTTTTCTAGTTTTCAAATCTATGGAATTTTCGTTAGAATCTACGTATGTTTCATTCAAATTAATGAACAATGTGCTTCTTTCGCTATTTGGTCATTCGATTTGGCGCAACACGATTTTCTGACAACGCGACGGTGTACTTGTAGCATTCTAATTCATTTGTAGCATTCAAATTAGCACTTTGTGCACTTAAATTGATGGTCAATATACATTTCTCGTTTATTAAACACTTTTTATGGCTCATTCTTTTTCTTTCAAGATTATTTTCTCATGTGTATCTCATCATATTTCATTTTCTTGCATTTATACACTTATACTTATTAGATTTATCTGATATTCATCAGCATTTAAGTTTGATTGTTAAGAAGACAAAAAACGACTTGCATCTACGGACCTGATGGTCTCAGTAAATATGTAAATGTTCATGTAAGGAAGTTGTTTGTCTTATGTTTCATCATAAATTTATCATAATTTCATTATGGAAGAGGGGTACAATATTGTGACTGGGGTAGGGACTAGAGTCAACAATTTGAACACGATTCATTATTTAGCCATGTCTTTAGCCATTGATCTGCTGGCGGGCAAGTAAACTATGAAACTCTTTAAGAAAAACAGAGGGGTGTGCTGGGTATAAGAGACGATGTGAATTACTTTTGTAAAATTCCGAGTCTGTAGTAAAAAGGGGCGATTGAGGGTACCCCCACCTTACCCGGGTATATGAACATGTCCGTGCAGAAATGCCACATCCCTCGATTTCGCCCCTTCTTTACTTTATGTCTGACTACACCCAACTGCATTATCCTGAAAATAAATAAATGGAATGACAGCTTAGACCCCAAAAGGCAAATCATGCAATCTAACTGCATTATTTAAAAACTGTAAAAGTTTGTTGCAATTCTTCCCCCTAACATTCCTAACTTGAATAAACATATTACGAATACGAATGACAGGTGTTAATTTGAATGATAAAAATTACGCTTCGACAAGTGAATATTAATTTGAATGCTAGTTGAGCAGTTTCTAAATTGAATGACAGATCTATGAAACCCTTCGACCAAAATCCTAAATTAAATACAAAAACTGGAAAATTGAATGATAATTGGCATGGCAAAGCCGATCTGCGCTAACTTAAATGCAAAGTAAATGAATTCGAATGACAAACACGCGAATTTTGCCGGGAAATCCTATATTATCATATATGTGTAGTGTAGAAAGTGGTTGGCATCGTTTTACTTTCTAAGACACTTTAAAATTCTATGGGTATTTTGGCAATAATGTATAATAGTGATATTTATGGTAAATGGATATATTTTAAATTTATTTTGGGTCGAAGTAAATATTTATTGTTTTAAATGTCATCTGTGCAATTCTGGTATATGTTGGTCATTAAAAGTATATTCAAGGTAATTGCAATCTTTGTTATCTACATTTATTGGATGGAAAATTGTTTGAATCACTATGAACCAGTTTCATATTAAAAGTTAATTAAAGAGAGAGGGGGAAGGGGAGAGAGAGAGAGAGAGAGAGAGAAAGAGAGAGAGAGAGAGAAAGAGAGAGGACAGAGAGGAGAAGAGATGAGATGAAGGGAAAGAAACAAAGGGAAGAGACTAGATGGAAATAGAATAAGATGAAAGTCAGAGTTTCTGAAGCATGTTCTTAATTCCGATGTTATCATACTGAACACAAACAGTAAAGCAGGAACAATTGCCACGTGACCAGACAGGTTTGACTGTAATACTTAAAGCCCCACTGTCCTACTTGTAGCTACTTGCTCCCTCTATATAGAAAACTTCCCCAATCTGTGCCTGTTGGTCCCCCATGATCCTCTATTTCTTTTTTATTTGAGAGCTGAGTTGATGAGATAGCCACCTGTCAGTGACCTCGCTGTGTGGTCAAATCCCTCCTAGCCACACTAGTGTTGATAAGCTTTAATTCACTCAAATTTACACTCTCGCTCAATATTTAAATTTGGCTCTCACAAACTAGAAAGTACGCCCTCATTCTTTATAATCTAAACTCAAAAGATTTTTTTTTTTAAATAAATTAAAAATCAAATAAATCAACAAAAAAATAATTAAAACAAAAAGAAGAATCAAAATCAAAATTGGTTAATTTCATTATCCTTGTGCATCACATTTTAAAATCTTACCATAGCACATTACATCATCTGAACATGATTTCATAGGCAGAAGAAAGGGTGTTCAATTCTTACAACCTTTGTGATTGTGTTTTCCTACATGTTTATTACTCAAAACTCACTCACAGACAATAGATACTGGACTCACACTCACAATATCAGATTCTTCTCATTAAAACTTTGCACATATTTTAAGCTTAAAAATATGATTGTAATCTATTCAAATTTGAATAGAATCTAGTACGCCAAACACATGCAGCAATCTATTGAAAATGAAGAGGTTGTTTCATATTTAAACATAAATCTTTGACAATTTTAATCTTCAATATTTATTGGCGACTTGTATTCTATTCAAATTGATGAGTTTAGGGCTAAAAAAATTTGAATAGCTGTTCTTTTCACACCAAAAATTAACATGAATCGACTGTCGCAAAAGTGCAATCTTCGAAGTAGTTGCACTCATATTTAATTTTAGCCTCTCGCACCTTATTTCAGAAATCACCTATTCACTGTCAATACTTCAGACTCACACGTACTCACTCTATAATACGCAAGACACAAAAAATAGCAACTACTAATTATCCTTTTTTTTCTTGGGCTTGTTTATTATATGAAGACAGTATTCCAAATTCAACATGTTTTAAAAAAAGTGATCATTCCACTATTCAGCTCCCTAGGAGTGTGTCCTTACCATTTCTCTTGTGTTAGATCAAAAATATAAATAGATATCTATTCCAAAACAATAATGTCTTGCATATAGTTCCAAGGCATGATAAACTTTGGAAGAGAATGATCACAATGACTGTTCATTACAGGTTGATAGTGGAACTACCCATTGCTCTCACAGCTCTCTTTTCAGTCAGGGACTGTGTCAATCCCAAGCATTACAGGGTGCCATTTCCAGAGAATTTACAAATTTGAAAGTGGAATATCAGGGATAGTTTAATAAAATATCTACAAATGAATGATATAATATATAAACTAATGTGAGGTCCTTTCACAACAGTTGACTTTCCTGTCAACCATTAATCATATTCATAAAATATTGAGTTTTAAATAGCTTTGTTACAAGAAGACCCAAAATCACCTTCTATTGTCATTCTGTAACAAACCCATATCAAATTCAGTATTTCGTCAATCTAATCAATAATTAATAGGCAACCTTGTGTTTTGAAAGTACTTCAAATTAGTTCATATAATTCATTTGTAGAGTTTTATTAAAATGTCTATAATATTCTTCATAAAAAATGGACAAATTCTCTTGAAATGTCATTCTGCAATGCTTGAAATTGACGCAGGTCTTAGGGCGCAAGAGGGGCTGAGCACCACACGCACGTTTTGCATGCAGGAAAGTTGCAGCAATGGGTACATCCCTCATTTCTCTTCTAATGATTTTTAACAAAAAAATTTGAGCATAAAATAGTTCACATCTCACACCTAGAAAGACAAGAATACTGATATTTTCTGAAGTACACTTGTCAAATATATACTGCATATTTTTTTGTCAACCTCCTAAAAACTTGTGAAAATAGCACCATGTTTTTTTTGCAATGCATAACTGGTTTACAAAAGACAGTTCAAGATATTAATATGTAGGCTATATACGTACACAGAATCCTTGTTAAAAATCCTCTTACAAATATGCAATTACATACAAGAATAAATACATGATTTATCATACTTTAAATAGAAAAGCTTATCTTTTATTTCTAGAAAAGCATATGTGCTAATGCTAACTACCTAATACAACACAAAGTGGAGTTTAATAATCAATGTCAAGATCAAAACACATGATTTAAGGCTATTCAATGACACATGGCATTATCTCCCAATATCTACGTATGTACATATATACCATTGTAAAAACAGAGAAATAATCATGAAGAATTCATGATTCATAGCAAAATGTGACACTAAGTGAGTACTCTCATCCAGAAGTGAAAATAAACCTTTCAAACGATTACAAAAGGTTGTGACAGGGATATAATAGTCTATCTAAAAGTTCCAACAGTAAAGCTACAATATAGGGGGTTCTAACACTGCTCTACAACTGCAATCAAGGTTTCTACCTCTCACAAGCGGCAGTACTGGCAATCCTAACCAATCAGAGCTCTCGATCCAAAAATATATATATACAGAGAATATTTAAATAGTTGTTTTTACTGTATTTCAATCCCTGACAACCAAGTTTGGTATTCGTTAAAAGAAAACCAGTCCAGTGTGGCCAGTAAATTTGTTAATATTCACTGGTATTTTTCTTAAGTGATCAATGACGTAACATGCATCTATGAATGTCAATTTTGGACAGAGAATTAATGATAGCAAGAGGGTTTTCTCTACCATGATACCATAATTAGAAAACATAATTAAGAAAGATTTTCTAAATCTACTAACAAATAATGCATGGCAGTGTACCTGGTTCTGTACTGGGCAGTGTAAGAAGCCATTTAACTGTAAGATTGACTCATAGAGAATCGTACCAAATTGAGGGCAAATGTTTATTCTGTGAGCCATTACTGAACTGAGGTCTATTGCAATGTCTTGAGCAATGTTAGAATTTGGGATTATGATTAATACCATGAGCAGAGTCTATATTATATTGAAGACTTAACCATGTTATATAGATACACGATATTTTGAGTGGTGCTTGATCATTTCTTACAGACAAAGCAATGTCTTTGTACCCTCTACCATGCCTGTAAAGGGATAATACACCATTCAACATGTGGAGCGTCTAACAATTATGCAAATATGCTTGAGAGGTTCTTAAGAATGCATTGCTAACTCATCTATCATACTCCATACCAATAATAAATGAACAGCTAAATATGTACAGAATAGATGCTAACAAATCTCGAACAGAATAATAAAAAGAAATAGAAAAAAGACACAGCAATTGGTAAACATAACTTAAAACACATAAATGATTTTATTGTTTAAAAAGTTTTTTTTTAATTTGTTTTTAGAAAGAGTTGCAAGTATATATACAAAACATGAGCTTAGGTGTTAATGCATATTGTTTGCATGGTGCAGCATTGTAAGCATGTTGCCAAGTTGAGGAGTGGTAGCAAACATGTGGAAACATAGGTCATAAATAATGGAAGGCTTTAAAAAAAATGCATGACAAAATATACACATGTATTTAATGTTCCCTTTAAAACTTGCTGACACATTTGCTATTGCATCCCTAGACATAAATTACTGATGGAATTTATGTTTTGAGAAGCTCTAGATCAAATAATGATTACAATTTAACATAATTTTGAGTGAATCCACAGAACAGGCTGTAAAATGCATGATGCCTAATAAATTTGGAAGCCTAATGATTTGTAATTATCTTTAAAGCTTAAGCTCAAGGTCTGGTTTGCTAAGACTAGAGAGTTGATAATGAAGAGAGCGATGGCCTCTTGATCTTAAGTCATAGTCTGGCTTCAACTTAACCAATGCCCACTTACTTTAAATTGATTCTTTTGTTTAAAAAAAAATACAGTTGACACTGCTGAATTTGGACTTTGTTAAATGGGACAACCATTTCACTGAATTAGTAGAACACAGACCGTAGTGTTTTAGGGGGCATGTGCTATTCCAATGACAATGTATATCACAGTTCCCAGAACTATCCTACTTAAGCAGAGTCAACTGTACAATTACCCTGGACAAGCATCCCATAAATGAAACATTTCTAAGATCGAGAGAAGCATGCAAGGTGTTCTTAAGGTTCTAGGATGCTTTCGTTAGGGCAGAACTCGGGCAAGGCATCCCGGATTTCTTCCACATTGGCCACCTGTAGCATGCAACAAAAACAAAAGAAAGCAAAGCGCAAAGGAAATTGGTAAGTGAAGGAAGCAAACAAAACATTCAAAGACATTTGAAAAGCAAGTGAACATGACCGCAAAGACTTTCAAGAAATCAATCTAGGGGTTCTTCCAATAGCCCCAAGCGCCATCAACTTGTGTAAGTATTGAAATATGTCAACACTACATGGCATATCACATAATCCCTATATGATTTCAACGAGGTATACGATAGGGTTTTTATAGAATCGCCCTACATATGATTTCTCGAAAGTCATTGCAATCATGCTGTTAATAAAGCAAAAAGCAGAGAAGCCAAATGCATGACCAAAGGTGGTTTTGGGGTGTGAAATCTCACAGTCAATTTTTCAGAGACTTGTCAGCATATCCCTATAGAACTAAGTGTTCTATGCATTCTTTCAGATTAAAGATTAAAGTGTAAAGAATAGAAGTAGAATATATCATCTGTTTGGAGCCGGACGGGCATTAACTCATCTATCCTAACACAGACCTTATGCCCTTCTGGCTCTCAACAGACTATACTATCCAATGAACGGATCGACTAGATTTACCCATAATTAATAGTCTTTTCCAATGCAGAATTCTTTTTTTTTTCAGTGTGATTAACATAAAAGCTCAGGCATACTGTTTACTGATCAACATGAGTTTTTGCATACATAAAGCACAAAATAAGATTGCTCTGTTGATGTGGAGATATTGTGAAAAATACCACAAGAAGCTAACATATCTAAAAATTTTAGCACTGAAATTATTTTTCAGAGAGAAGCAATAAAAATGGAAGACTGATGAGCATGCAGATTATTTCAAATTCTAGTCCTACAGAACCCCAATGAGAACAGATCAATTTCAATGTGAAGATAAAAGCAGTTGCGGGATAAGAGCTAGAGTGGGGAGGAAACAAATAAGGAAATGACACTCGTTTGCAAATATAAAGCACCCTTGAAAAGAACACACACAGAACATTCAAAGAAAATGACTTTGAAGCAATGGCATTCATCAAGGAAAAACTTGGCTGGCTAACTGCAAAGCAATAGAGGGTAAGCAGCTGTTCTAAATGAGAAGCAAACAAACACACAAACAACTAAACAAGCAGTCTACCTAGACAAATTTAAAAAGAAGGGTTTAAGAAGAATGCTGGCTGCATGCATGAAGGTTTCATCTTGTTGGCTCTAATAGGAACAGACATTGGAAAGAGTACTGTAAATCAACCAATCACAGCAGAGGTCAGAGTTCAATATGTTAAAGGTCAAAGTTCATCATCCCCTCTATAATGATGTTTTTAAATTAGGATACATAGGGATGACAGATCTTAGTCAATGCCATAGCAATTGTCTTCACCACCGTGCAAAGGAAAAAAAGTCAGTTTAAGCAAAGTTGGAAGCCATGCTTCTTATCCTCCTTACAAGTCTCTCCATTTACTTTGGATGCCATTTGATATTTCCTATGTGAAACCAGATGATTATTTATGCAAAAACACCTACAGATGTTTATATATAAAAATGAAACAGCAGTAATAACCTGCATTATAATACCATGCAGTATATACTCAGACCTCTTTAACAAATTCAAATTTCAAAAAGTATAATAGCACAATTCATACAGTTTTCTGGATGTACAAGAACATTTACAAAACAAACAACAGAGGAAACATATTTTTGAGTTTCTGGGACTGAGAGGTCGGGTCTATTTCTCTCTAGGTTGAATCCTAGTAGATACATATGCGTTTTGGAGCACAACATAGCCAGTAAGAACTACAAATCATAAATAAGAAGTATAAACATGCCATCACGCAAACATTTAGGCACCAGAGGTATTATAGAAAGCTGAACTTGATAGAATTAAAATGTACAATGTAAATCGCAAACTATCTAGTCCAGACTGACCCACGTCCCCTAGGAGGGGACCAGGACTGTACGCACTGAATGGGGTAGACTCTGCGTTTCATGCCTCAAATACACCCGTTTACCGATGTACTCAAATTTAGATTTTTTGTTTACTAAAAGCACTGAAATGCTACCTAATTCACCTGTTTTAAATGGTAGAATCTGTATGGATGGAAGCCATCATTCAGGAATTACCTGTAGCTATGTCAGGCAAGCCTTTAAAAAAATTCAAGCCCTGAACAGCAACTCCTGATCGAGAATTATGCATTAACTCTGAATACATTGAACACATCGGTAAAACCGTCTTTCGTCTCTAAGAATGGATCGGGTGAACCAATTCTGTTCTACAATTTAAAAACACTCAAAGCAGACCTAAAACATTCAGTGCACTTAGTTAGCCCTTTAGAAGAACGGAAAGGTTAGTTTTAGTGGTAAAGATGATTTTGAAAGGGAGGGAGGGGTGTGTGTGGGTAGGGGGGTGGATCAGGGGTCTGCGGGCGCTTCCTCAAGCCGAACAATGTTGGGACAGAAATTAGGCAAGGAATCTCGGACAGTTTCCAGCGATGCGACCTGTTAGAGAGAGAGAGAGAGTGAGAGAGAAAGAGAGAACATGGACGATGAATAACAAATGAGTACAATGATGAAGAGTGCATTATAACAACATAAATATTGTGATATCACACGATAATTAAAGATACTTATAAGTTGAGGGTGCAATAAATATGTAATAATGAGAGAGACAGAATAGATAATAAAAGTGCTTTAAAACCAAAAATCATGGTTCAAAATTTGTTTGAAATATTGTTTTCATGTAGCAATTAATATCCGATTATATCATTTTATAAGGCTATGTTTTATGTTTTCATTTAAGCATATAGGACCCCTCTTTTAAATTTTTTTATGATTTATTATACAACTGTTTTAAGATCAATGCTTAAGATTAGGCTAGCACTACACTGCTTGATTAAAATCCACCACCAAATTAATACTTCAAACTTGATTTTCACCAAATCTTTCAAATATTAATCAGTATGCACGATTATATTTTATTCTACTTCATGTATGCAAGACATGACTTGTACTATGCCATATTCCAGCACTGATATTACATCTACAAATACATTTGAAACTTCCAGAAACTTTGGAAGTGACCGTTAGTTTAAACTTAAGCCTAGTTCAGATACAGAGCGGCAAAATTGTGGCGTTTTTTAAAGACGTAAAGTGTAACACACTTCACATTTCTGTGACCAGGACCTTTGCTGCATGTAGTTGACATTCATTTACATGTACACGTAAAAAAAAATGTGACTACTTTATTGCGTTGTATCTGAACGAACCTTAAGTTTAAACTTTGTAACCTAGTATGGTTCGATCATGTTCTATCCAGACAAGGTCAACTACATCTGGACAAGTATGAGATGACTAAGTATAATCTACACATAATGAATGAAGTGAAAGGTCAATTACACCAAAATGAATGATATCTATCAGTGCTAAGCTGGAGCACACTTATGTATGATCTATGTAGAGGATTAACACTGCTCATTTCTGTTCTAGATGGCATACAATGGAAGGAAACTATAATGATCATTTGCAGATTGAAAAAAGTACTGCATGTCCCAAATCAAAGACCAGCTATTTCCTAAGTTTCTTTTTTTTTCCGGCCCTGGTTTATGGATTAATAATTTTCGGGCTTTGATGCGATATCAATCAAATATCGAATGGAGAGTAAGAAACTCATGCAAAACAATTGGCAATTAAAATATGACTGAGAAAAAGTAAGATACGAGTAATTGAAAACTCTGGGTTTTTGTTATGTGCGTTGGTTACAAAGGTCTAGAATCGCCCCCCCCCCCCCTCGAAAAAAAAGGAATGATGTTAAAAGAAAAAGTTTTCTTTAAAACACCTTTTTTCATAAATATCTATTTTCCAAAAACTTGAAACATTCTGTTATGAATATCTGCAATGCTAGATCACTTATATTTTCAATTGGAAATGTTTTAGTGCCACTTCAGCTCTCTCTATCTCTCTCTCTCTCTCTCTCTCTCTCTCTCCTGTACTCTCTTTCAATGTAATGTCTAAACATCATAATTTATCAATTTCAGATTGTTAAACATTACTGTATGTTCCTAATCAGGGATCAACCGCAGCTCATTGCAATCACCCAATGACTCTAAGTATTAATGCTAATGTAACAACAAAGATTATTTTATCAAGGAAAAATGTGAAGAAAATTGACTACCTAGAGAATGATCAGTTGTGGCATCACACTACATTACAATTCAAATTCATGACTTGCGTGCCCTGTTTCATAAAACTTGCTATCAATGACAAGTTACTATAACTGTAATAAGCTATTCAAACCCTTGCATTTGATTGGCTGAGAGCAAATTTGTTACAGAAATTTGGCACTTGTTCTTGATAAGGAGTTCTATGAAACCGGGCCTGATCGTAAAAGAACATGCACATTCATGTACTTCATGTAAATAACTGTCAAACACTTTACTGTACACATCTAAATTTACGGTACATGAAGGACGGGTTGGAATGGGTCAATGTCACATCAATTGGAAAAGATGTATTGTTATTCTAGTTACCATGCCAACAAACAAGCTTACTGGTGATCTTGTGGAAATGATACATACATTTACATCGTGCAATACAGTGCATATGGGTCATACCGATGCTTTATACACACATACAAAGTATGTACATGAAGACATACATCGTAGATTTCACACAAATACAGGGTCACTCAAAAAAAGGGGGAGTATACAACATTTAATGACATTGCCTTGGAGGGGTCCAATGAATGGGAGATAGACAAAAAGACAATCATCATTATATCTCTATATGACCTTGGGGTGTTTCACAAAGATCTTAAGTTGAACTTATCTCTAAGTCTGACTTAACAATTATGGCAAGCCATTAGCATCTTTGAAAATATTTGTGTAAAAGGTATATTAAAAGGCAGAAAATGTAAATTCAAATCATTCATATTTTCTATTATCAAGGAGATTTCATGTTCTTGAAGTGGAGTTTATAAAAAGTCTAAATTAATTGATTTTTTGGTTTTGAATATATTTTATCCTAAGGCTACAAATGGCTCTCCATAATTGTGAAGTCCAACTTAGAGTTAAGTTTGACTTAGGATCTTTGTGAAACACCTCCCTGGATTATGACGCGCAAGTTGGGTAAGGAGATGAAAACACTAAGATGGGCTGACTGTACTGAACTTGCATCACCACGCTATGAAACGTTCGCTACTTGAAATGAAATGAAGCTTTGTTAGAATCAAATGAAACTGGAGGAAGCAGCTACATGTACATGTAGCCTAGACCTGTAAAAAAACAATGATGGCTTTGAAGCTAGAGAGGAACAAGAAATTTCACCTTTGTATGATATGACATGGGATGCAGGCCACTTACATCTAATTTCCGGTATGCAAATGTACAACATGAAATGTACGATGTCAACAACCTTTTTTACAATGAAGCTATAATTATGTTGCAAGGTTCTACACTGCTTTGATATCCTAAACCTACATCTAAATGTATCTAGGTGACTATCAAGCTTGGAGGCTAGGAATGCTCCTGCTATTAGCTCTTTTTCTCTCCCTGATATAAGCCAATGTAGCAATTTTCTTTTCTATTAGACTCCTTTTCTCTCCCCCAGCACTGCTACAGTACAACTGCTAAATTCTCATAAATGCAGACTTTACATAAACTTGTATCTACATGTACATCAATACAGCTTCTGCTCTCCCTCTGCTTTTCTACAAAGCTTATTCTTTCTAATATTGCTACAATATTCCATTGTCTCCCTTAATTCTTCTAGAAGACTCCTACAACGTAGGCTCGATGTGAACACCTAGAATGCTCACTGTATCATCCCAAACTGTTTGTCAGCTGTAGCTCTTCATGTGAATAATTTAATCAACGTATTTTGATCAGATTGTGTAAATAGATTACTGTGCATAGTGTACATGTATATATGTTTGAGTAATAATTGTTTGGGAATATATTTCATAAGAAACAAAATAATTCAATGTTAGAGCAAACCTAAGTACTTCTTTGTGATTCAATGTTCATTCTTAATGGTCGATTTATTATCATGAATTATGGTGTACTGAACGGGAAACCCTTGAATAGCTTTTGCCATTTGTTGGATCTATTTACTAAATGTATAGTTATTTTCATGCTGAAATACAATGTATCTGAAAATGTTGATATCAAATGAAATGAATGAATGAAATACACTGCTACAAAGCATCTGTAACTACATTGACATCCCGTCGCTCATTTTCTCTGCCTACATTTTCATGCACCTTGCTACAAAGCTCCTATTCTTCCCCTTCTTCTTTTTCTTCATCTACAAGCTTCAAATCTTCAATCTACTTTTGCTAAAGAGCTCACATTGCTGAGGTTCTGTTTTATGTGTTTGGGGGGATATCCCCCCTGGATCCTGGCCTTACAGCCGGCGTCTCAATGCCCAGCTCACGAGGGCAAAAATTTGGTAGAGCATCTCTTATTCGTTCCAAACTGAGCACCTGAACATGCAAGATGAAATAAACAATATCAACATATCAACCAAATAAAGAATACTTGTATTTACCTAATACTATCTTGGTAGCTTAAGGAAACAATAAAGCTTAATAAAATCAAGGCTTTTCAATAAAAGAATGGGTCTTGCTAACCAACATTGCGGCAGCTAGAATCCAAGATACATGCAGGTGATGGGGATTTGTTTTTTGTTATCCTTGTTGATTGGATAGATGCTGTCTTTTGCTGAAAAGCCATGGTTTTATATGTCATTGAATTTCTATACTTATACACTGTATACTGTTGACTTTCATTCCTCGTTGAAGCAATTGGTGACCACAAGCACTATCATCTTTTGTAAACGCTGCTTTGTATACATATACACAGACAAACAGTACAGACACATGTATACATGGTTTGTTGAGGACCAAAAGGGAGCTTACTCATATCCTTGCATATTGAGTTAAAGCTGGGATTATACTCCTTTAGAACATTATTTTCTTTTTAGTAACTGGGTACACATACATACATGTATTTAGTTTGGGGGCAACAGTACGCGTTGTAGCTGAACAGAACTTAACCCTATTTAGCCCGGGGGGGGGCTTGAGAAGCCCCCCCCTCGACATTTTTCGCGATAATTTTTTAACGCAAGAAAATCTTGCACTGAAATTTTGTGACTTTTTTCTTTCAAGTCTTGCGCAACTTTTGAAAGAAATTTTTCGAAAATCGGACCTACCATTACAAAGTCACGTGTCCTTTTGTCTTCGCATGTCAGCCCGAAAATCGCTCATTTTTGTAATTTGTGTACAAAACATATGGAAATCTCATTTTTCAAATAAAGAGGTAAAACATTGGTTATTTGGTCTTGTTTAGATTTTAGGTGTTTATTTTGGGGTCAAAATAGTTGAATTATAGTTGGAAATGAAATAAAACAACAAAAACAATAAAATACATAAGTAAAAAAAACAAAGAAATACATAAGAAATTATCAAAACAATAGATAACATAAGGAATAATCCTGGTTTTTCAAATTTTTGTGTTGTATTATTATTCCAAATGGTCTAACAAATATATGTAGTGAGAAAGAATGCTTAAATATGAATAATGTCTGATTTATGGGCAAAAATGTGAATTTAATGACCTTATTTGCATAAATTACCATAAATATGCAAATGAGTGAATTTTTCAAAAAAATTGAAATTACCATAGTATTCTATACACTTCACTTGACATGTATGCAAATTTTCGCGGCGATCGGGCGTTTCACGGCCGAGATCATAGGGGGGGGCCTGAGAAGCCCCCCCCCCCGGGCTATGCAGTTTCAAAATAGCCCGGGCTAAATAGGGTTAAGACTGGGGAGGATGGGGGTTGATGCAATACAAGATTAAAAATCACAGCACTTTATCTGAAACTAGGCAGTGGGAGTATTAAGGAAAGTAAGAGTAAAAGCCTACTTATTAATGGATATTCATGTGGAACACCTCATGAATAAATGGGGAGAGAGGGAGGGAGTGTACTAAAAGTAAGATCTAAATATAACAGCACTATAGAGTATCAAAGTGTTGACATTACATAATGCTAAAGCTGCCATAAGATGATGGATACTCGCAATCAGGCTTTTTCCAACCGGAATCTCTTAATCATTGTTCCATACTGAGTGAATAAAGCTTTGCTGCAACCCACGGGAGGGCTAGAGGGGACCAAATCGACCCTTCTGGTTGAAATGTGCAATGATATCTTTATCACCCTTGTACCTTGGTAAAATTGACGGGGAAAACCTGCCCATGGTATTTTTGTTGTTGTTCTGAAGTAAATGTACCTAAGCCTAGGACATGTAGCACCAAGGATGGCATGCACTGGCAAACAACTTAAATAAGTATGTCATCATGTATGCCGTGGTAATTTTTATCGCAGCCAGCCTTTTTGGGGTAATATTTTACTTTGATACTCTACATCTGTAAGGGGAAAGAGGAGTACCGGTAAGGGTAAAAGCCTAATTTCAGATGAATGCTAGTTCTGAAGCCACCTCAAGGGGTTCAAGAAGCACGCTGGAATATTGACATGAAGTTGGCACATGTGCATGTACGGTGATCAGTGATTGGTTCCTGTTCTAATAGGGTGAAGGTCACTTTGTCATGCTGGAGAGGTCAAGGGTCAAACCTGCAACTCATAGAATCATACCATATTGAGGGAGTGCTTGGTGCCAGATCATGTGTGTGGGGGGGAGTGGGTTGGAACCAGTTTAGACTGGTTCCAACTTAGTGGGAAAGGGGCAGAAATCGGGCAGTTTAGAGGCGATGAGCGAGAGACTTGTAACCTGTAGATAACCATGTATGGAAGATAGAATGTTAGCCAAACACAATTTTAGCAACATCTCCACCAGTCGCATGTCGCCTTTCTATGTATGTGTGCTATATGAGAAATGTCAGATCGGGTAACAGTAAATAAAATGAGTGTCGACATTCTATAACATCAATAGCTGTAAAAACAAAAATGATTTCACAATCTCAAGATCAATACAAATGAAAACAAAACTGATGCTTGAACATTCACAATATTGATGAAAATAAAGAAATAAGCTTTAAAAAGAGAAAAGCCTCCTATTTTGAGAAAAGAAATTCATATCCTCTTAGATCCAGTTGGGCATGGAAATTGTGTTTAAACTAAATAAACTTTTATCAACATTTCAGTGCCTGTACAAGAACAATTGTATCCTATATGCATGCTTGTTCAATCTTCAGCTCTTCTTTATCGATAGACAGTCGATCTCTCAGAGATTAATCACATGGTTGTTTTGGAAATGTCTTTCAGACTGTGTTTGTGAGATTGAATCATACACTGTGCAAGTGAGTGAAAAACAAGATGCTGTGCAGTGATAACATTTACAAACATTAATCAACAAATGAAAGATTGGTAATGAAAACATGACTGATCATGGTGCAGAGTTGACATCTATTGGAATCAAAGTAAAATACAGTACAGATTTCAGGTGATTCATAAATCCCCCATCCCAAAAGTGTACATGTAGGATAAAGATTAAATACTTGGCGATAAAAAGAAGATATCACATCTTTGCATTTTCCAAAGGTTTGCCGAGCTGCTGATGTGAGGATAAAATTACGGCTTATTTTGAGGCGACTTTACAGTGGTAATTAAAGAATAATAAGTAATACAACGTAAAATAACACATAAAATTAGAAAATATATAGAAGATCAATAAAACATAAGATAATCTGAAATACATAGATCCTATATGGACTATGGTAATACAGAAAATATAATACAATTATATATAAATATATACAATACATAGCCGCATAAACGTGTACATAAAGGTAGAAAATACATTGTATATATAATATTTAAAAATGAACTTCTACAAAAGAAAAAAATGTTATAATAATGTGAAAGACAGACTGTACATTGACTTTCGTAAAGAATAAATGATAATAATAAAACAATAACATATTAATAAATAAACAAAATAACAACAATGGAAGGGTAGACCCTGGTCTAATGGACATCTTGATCTGTAAGAAAAGATAAAATGGACATCAGCATGGCAATGAAATAGATGAAAAGGTCTAGGGTTCTTACCTCCGCTCGTATTTCACTGAGGTCAAATTGATACGCTGAGATCCAGCCTGCTTGCTGCATGGCGTAAGCCCGTAGTTCATCCATGGTGTCGTCTAGCCTGAGGTCATAGGTTATGGTGGCGTTGACGTTGAGCAGTTCATCCTCCAGGTCCTGTAGTCTCTCCAGGTCTATAGAACCAGCGCCATCTGAAGGGGGCAAACCAAGGTGTTGGGTGTCAAGTTGGGTGTCACTTTGGGTGTAACATTTGTCATGGGTTTGATTTTGTGAGAAGCTCGAGTTAGGTGTCAATCAAGAGTCTGAAGGGTGTGAACCAAGGTGTTTGGTGTCACTTTGGGTGTTACATTTGTAATAGGTTTGATTTCATGAGAAGCTTGAGTTAGGTGTCAATCAAGAGTCTGAAGGATGTGAACCAAGGTGTTTGGTGTCACTTTGGGTGTTACATTTGTAATGGGTTTGATTTCATGAGAAGCTTGAGTTAGGTGTCAATCAAGAGTCTGAAGGGTGTGAACCAAGGTGTTTGGTGTCAAGTTGGGTGTCACTTTGGGTGTTACATTTGTAATGGGTTTGATTTCATGAGAAGCTTGAGTTAGGTGTCAATCAAGAGACAACGTTGGTGCTAACTGTCGTGTTTAAGTGGGGTTGTGTCGAGTTTTGTTTGGCTTTATTTTTAAGTGCGCAGGTTTAAGTTGCAAATAAAGTTGTGATGGGTTCGATATGCTGCCAAGTTTGAGCTGGGTATCAAACAGGAACTGGATTAGTGTTGAATTTTGTAGCCTGTCCAGGTTCATGAAGCACCATCTGAGCAGGATGAAGCAAACTGTTTGGTGTCAAACAGGGTGTCAATCTTAAAGAGATTTGATTTCGGTACGATCTGGTGCAAAGTTTAGTTTGATTTGGAGCTACATATGGTGTCAAATCTAAAATGGATTGGATTTGGAATGAGAAGATGTCACCTCTACAGAAAGGCCACTTGTCTATAGTGGTCACCTCCATCAAACTTCTGGGTACACTTACCTAGCTCTCCTTTTATCATTTGGAGTTGAGCCAGAGCCTCCTCAGCAGCCTGTAAGGCAGCACCTGTCACCTGTTTGGCGGCATTCGCCTTCTCCTGAGCCTGCAATTTGAATCGATTTTAAAAAGAAGGTTGAGTTCTAGTTGGGATGAATAAGATTCTGGGAAATTCATTATTCTCTTCACTCCACTGTGGAAACATACACGAATACTTTAGTTGTCAACTATCATTGTGCTATTAGATGCCTAGGATCGCTCACAGAAGCGACCAGAACATCACACGATAGAAAGATCTGGCTTGAGGTCATGAAGCAGAAGCCATCACACATCTCCCAGATGGTGTGAAAGGCTCAGATCAAGGTCAAGGTCAACTGTATATACCGAAATATGAGCATTATACAAGAACCAAATATATATATATCATTATCACTATATTTACCCGATCTGCCATATTCCCATCGTCCTCTGCCTGGCCCTCGATGGCGTTGAGTCTCATCATGGTTTCCATGGCATCAGCAGCGAGGTCGGTGGCGCGGTCGTTCTGTTCCTGAGCCTCAAGCATGGTGGCTTCGGCGTCTGTCCTGACCCCCCTGGCAGCCTGAGAGAAGGAGAACAAGATCACAAGAGAACGTCAGTTACAACAATAAACAGGAAATATTTGAAATATTCTTAACGTCAATAACATACATACTAAGCCCATTTCTGTCTTCTCTTCTTTGTAAAGCCCATCTGCACTAGTTTGGCCAGGGGGGATTAGACCTCCCTGCAAGGTCTCTGACAGGTGGTTATCTCATCACATCAGCTCTCAATTAACATAAGAAAAAGGGGATCATGGGGGACCAACAGGCACCGATAAGGCATTGTTTGCTACATTGAGGGCGCAATTAGCTATAAGTAGTGTAGTGGGGCTTTAAATAACCTCACTTGGAAAGGGTTGGGATTATCATCTGACAATCCTCGGTTAGAAGGCGCTTTAAAGGTCCATTCAGTCAAGAGGAGATTAACTACCCAACAAAATTTAATGAGGAATGCTTGGTGCATTTCACATTTCTCAAACATATAAAAAAAAAAACAGAGCAGCGAGTTCACATGAGTGTTATTGTTGAGCACAGCCATGTCTTTTAAGGCTGTGAGATTGTCATGTCATTATTTTTACGACTCTTACTGTTCATGTCCACATCAAAGATTTTGTTGTGGTTTACACCGTCATGTCTAAATGAGGATTAATACTCAAGAAGTTCTAAAAAGGTCATTCGAAATTGCACCAATATATTGCAGCAAATGTATGAATGGAGGTACAGTACTATCACACTTCCAGAGAAATGGTTACACGACTCCACCTGTAGAATTCTTAGCTCAAGATAATCTGGGCAGGGGTCTTCGAAAAAGGTGTTCTTTGTGTTCTACAAAAATTGTATCTTATGTTTAAAGGGTCAAGGGCTAGTCTTCCTTCACCCTATACATGATCTTGTAAATATTTGTAAATAAACTGTATCATAATGTAAATAGCACTCGAACGGACGTAAATTGCGGTTCACACACACATGTACATAGTTTGCAAGAATCTTCAGTCAATTTTGAAGGAGGCAGAAGAAGAACGGTCTAAAAAATATCTACCTCTGAAGCTAAAGTTGCATTTCCTTCTGCCATCCTGGCGTAGTCTCTGGCCTTCATGGCGTCGCCCTCTGCAGCTGCGATGGCATCAGACGCATTGTGGGCCGTGATGTTGGCCTGGTTGATCATAGCCTCGATGTCAGGGATTCTGAGCTTAGCATCGTCAGCTGCCTGCTTGCTCTCTTCAATCTCTTCATTGAATCCTGGGCAAACAAGAGATTAAAGGTAATGTTTTTTGGAAATTCGAAAATTGGATGGATAGTATTCTTTACTATTTTGATATATTTGGATGCCCCTGTTGATGTATTATAAGCACTAGAAAATGTAGCCCCTAAAACACTTCTGCTTACAATTTTGATATATTTGGATGGCCCTGTGGGTGTATTATAAGCATTAGAAAATGTAGCCCCTAAAACACTTCTGCTTTCGAGAAATTGAATGATCAAAAATTTATTGGTGCTTCCTGTCAATTTCAAATATTTCAAATAGTGCCTAAGGCCATTCCATGGTAGCTGTGACCATGAAAATCTCAGAATATGCAGTTCTGATATATAATTTCCAAACGGTAATAGCTAATTGGTCGATTTTAGTCAAGAAACATTGTTTCTATAGCTTAATTATTATATCTTGACCTTGAGAGCGAGCCATATAACATAAAGAGTTTATTATTTAACATTTCATAACTTTAGACTCGATTTCAACCTCAACAACGATCCCTGACTATTGTAGGATCGCATATGCTTCTAATATGTTCATTTGAACCAAATTCATGACCCCATACCAAAACTTTGTATTACCTTTAAGTAAGACTTGAACTTGGCAGGCCAGTTATGCCACTGGTTGCTCTCACCATTGGTCTCTCAATTATGATCTTTAGGAAATATTTTTTCCTTCAATAATGAACTATCAAAAAAGGTAAATTCTGTAGATTTGTGGCCACAATTTGTACGTCCCTTGAGAAACCAATGCCAGGAATATTAAGAGGAACTAGAGGCATGAACAGCCTGCCATAGTTAAATGCAACTTAAAGTCGATCTTAGTCTTTGTGAAACACTCCCCTGAACTCAATTATAAAACCTTTCCTATGAAGCTGTCAATTTTTAACTTACAGGATTTCAGTTATGAGCGAACAAGAAATTTAGATCAGTTACTGGAAAATTCTTCAAAAAATCTCTCTCTATTCAGATATGATGCTGCAAAACTGCAGCAATTTTTTTTTAAATGTTGACATAAAAGTTTAATATCTTTCCCATTTCTATATTTTATAACATGCAGTACGTCAATACAGGAAAAAGCTTCGTTGTGCTCAGTTGCCATTCATTTACATGTACAAAAAACATATGAGATTCTTTGTAGTGATTTACCACGTCACAATCTGAATGAGCCCTCATTGAGCTAACTATTAGACATTTACAACAGTTGCATGACCATATCATGTTTGATGCTACGATTTTTAAAAGTGAAAATAAGGATTAAATTCTTACGTTGGCAACACAGTAAGAGGTTCAAGATCATTTTTGTTTAAATAAAAATTCACCATTTTTTCAAATTTTCAACTAAGTTCCTAACCTTGTATTTTTTTTCAGAGACTTTGTAATTAATCTAAAAGAAAAATATTTTTTTGCCAATGTGAAGAACAGCACATGATCAGTTTGGCCCTTACAATAAATCCTGTCCTGACAGGGTTAATAACCTGATATTCTCTATTACCTTGCAATACCCTGAGGATGTCTTTGGCTTCTTGAAGTGTCTCATCTCCTTTCCTCTTGGCTTCCAAGGCAATGGAACGAGCATTATCAGCCTTGGCCAGCAACAGAGCAATCAACTGTATAGAAATAATAATATGAATAAAATGAATTTTGAAGAAGAAAAAATTCTGTAAAGCACATTTAACAATTCTGTTGAATTTTATTGTTTTATCATTGGTTTTTATAATTTGTCAGACATTAATAATTAGAATGATTCGTTAGAATTAAATCGCTCTTATTCGAGAATGGCATTGGAAATAGAGAAACAATTTCCAGGGACTTTTGCTCTTTTTGTATGTATGATGCTTAACTCCTAGCATTCTGGATCAAACAATAATGCACAAAAGGTCCGTCTTCATCAGCTCAAATTTACAAAATAACCCGATATTTTAACTATCCTGCTTGCAAATTATCCAGCTAATTTGCCTCCTCATCAGCCCGCACTTGCAGTTTGCGGGATATTTTATCAAGAAAATATCCCAAGAAATCTTGGTCTTGTTTTCAAAGTATCTTTGCGCCTGTTTGAGCTAGTTTTTGATGAGCGTATCGGTCTGGTGAACACGCAATTTCGAGCTTCGGGATAATATCCCACGTCTGAAAATAGCGGGATATTTGGCAAAGTTGAGCTGATGAAGACAGGCACAAACAAGACTGTAAGGAGACCCTGTATGGGACGGTGTGGAATACACGTTTACATAGGTAGAGATAAATGGCCCGCACTCTGAAATAAATGATGTACTCACGTTCTCAGCTGCGACGGCTTGGTCCAGCAGATCAGCGGCTGTTCTGGCGTCCTCCGCCACCTGGGCTAGGAGATCAGCGTTCTCTCGCCTCAGGGCATTGGCTTCGTCCATCAGTTGTCTTGCCTGCACGGGCGCAAAACAAGAATGGGTTATGTTCACATTCAAAGCAAGGTAATTGATTTAGATATTTGACCCAATCTCAAACAAGCGAATACATTGTATACCCTACATGTACATATAGGATGAAGCCTTATGGATGAAATAAAGAGTATAATATCAAAC
Source organism: Strongylocentrotus droebachiensis (assembly GCA_035222895.1). Classification (NCBI taxonomy): domain Eukaryota; kingdom Metazoa; phylum Echinodermata; class Echinoidea; order Camarodonta; family Strongylocentrotidae; genus Strongylocentrotus; species Strongylocentrotus droebachiensis. The sequence goes on from JAVYIG010000024.1 coordinate 840,015, forward strand.
TGAAACAAAAACCAGAAAAAAATGGCCATTGTAGATGGGTGGTCTTTCTAGACAGGTTCTACAACACATGTTTCTTCTTAGTGGGAAACAATACAGATGGCCTTTATAGAGAGGTGGCCTTTTTAGAGAGGTGGCCGCTAAGATAGGTTTGACTGTACATGCAATGACTTACTCTGAAGCTTATATCATTGGCTGCATCAAGGAGAGAATTGACATCAATCGGTGAGAGGGGCATGTTGGCCTTGGTGAGAAGGCGGAGAGCCTCTTCTGCAGCCCGCTGTGCCCTCTCGAAACATTCATCAGCAGCTTGCGAAGCCTGGTTGAACAGTTCTTGGGCGTCGACATATCTGATGAGAGGAGATGGATGAAATAAAGTAGAATGATTCATAGCATCATTATCATCTGCATCATCTTCAACTTTAATATCATCCTCATCATCACCATCACCACCGCCGCCACCACTACAACCACCACCACCATCACCAACATCAATAATCATCATCAACAAAAACAAATTCAACATCGCTTTCAACATCTATATCATCATCTTCACCGTTGTCATCAACACCACAACTATCAAATCCATCAACATTAATATTTTCATCACCACCCACCTTTCCTCCTCTTTCTTTTTTTACTCCTCCTCCTCCTCCTCATTATTCTCCTAATTCCCACTTACTTGCGCTCCACTCCTTCTACCATATCCTCCAGGTCCCCACCGTCTCCACTGTCCCGTGCAGCATCCAAGGCCAGGTAGGCAATCTCCAGAGCTCTCGTTGAGGTCTCCTCCTCCTCCCCCTCCCCTCCCCCTCCTCCTCCTCCTCATTATTCTCCTAATCACCACTTACTTGCGCTCCACTCCTTCTACCATTGCCTCCAGGTCCCCACCGTCTCCACTGTCCCGTGCAGCATCCAAGGCCAGGTAGGCAATCTCAAGAGCTCTCGTTGAGGTCTTCTCCCCCTCCCTCTCCCCCTCCCCCTCCTCCTCCTCCTCCCCCTCCTCATTATTCTCCTAATCACCACTTACTTGCGCTCCACTCCTTCTACCATTGCCTCCAGGTCGCCACCGTCTCCACTGTCCCTTGCAGCATCCAGAGCCAGGTAGGCAATCTCCAGAGCTCTTGCTGACGTCTCCTCCACCATCAACGCCATCTCAGTGTGACTGCAGGGCACAAATACAAAATAGCATATATCATAGTATATATCATTGTAAAAACAATATAGCCACCTGAACTTGATCATTAGAAAATTCTTCTGATTTATCCCTCAACACATGAACAAGGGAGAGAACTGTCTAGGTTTACATGAACTGTGCACATGAAGGCCTTGAAACATCCTAGCATTGTACAACAAAATACTTTTACAACTAAATACTTTCACATACTGTTAAGAATTGTGATTTTCATGACAATCATGACAATAAACTATTCTACGATTATCCTGTCGTGTTAGTTATGATTGTGAAACTTTGTCAAATCTGCGAAATAAGCAAAGAAAACATTTCATGCAATCAAATTTTTGTGGTTTTACATTAACTTCCTTTATTACTGCATGTACAATTTCTGGGTTTCAGAAAATATGACCCCCCCCCCCCCAGGCCCCAGAAAAAATGAAATGAATTCTCACTTAGGATCTATGTCATTTACACAAATTTGAGCATAAGAATCAATTCACCCACGATAACTTCTTTGTGAAACTTTTGCACATGTGAAACACTTGCGAAATTTGCATCCATTTTGGCAAAATTGTCTGTTTTTACAATTAATCTCTTAAACATGTACCCATTTACTACTAATCTAGGTTTCAGAGAGGGGGAAGAAAACAATTGGAATAAAGACCTACTTATCAGCAAGCTGCTTGGCCTCTCGGGCTATTTCTTGCATCAGCCTATCTTGAGCAGACATGTTAGCTGTGAGTCCCCTCAGTTTCTCCAGCAGCGCCCAACCCTCGTTGTCAAGGTATTCCTGTGCAGAAGGCAACATACGCTTGAGACGATCAATGATAGCCATCGCCTCTGCAACATCTGAAATAACAAAGGAGAGAAGCATTTCCATTGTGGGATGCTTGAAAAAGGAGATGAGCTCTTCAATTTTGGATGCTTCAACAAAGCTTTGAGCGAGCAGAAAGGCATCATGTAGGGTACACAGTTCAGGGCTATTTTGTACAATGTTTGTTTGTTTTACCTGACTGCTAAAAAGAATGTCTTTTTTTTTGTATATGACATTCCCCATTCTTTGTATTAGCACCAGTTTGCAGGCAGGTTTGGGTCTGATGTGTGAGACTATGGCAAGTTCACTGTATACTGCATACCACATGCTCTGTACTTAAGCTGCTCAGCAGCCAGAGGCTGACTAAGCTAGCTAGGCTCTGCTCAAGACGTTATGAAAACTGTGTTTAAGTGTCAAAGTCTGTGCATTCAGACTACATGTATATAAATACCAAGGGCATTATGCACTAGTGACAACCCTGTTTGGAATATGTACTGTCGATTTAGACCAGAAAGATTTCAAGACCTTAAAGCCCCACTGTACTACTTATAGCTACTTGGGCCCTCTTTATGGCAAACAATGCCTAATCAGTGCCTGCTGGTCACCCATGATCTTCTTTTTCTTAATTGAGAGCTGATTTGATGAAATAACCACCTGTCAGTGACCTTGCAGATAGGTCTAATCCCCCCTGGCCAAACTAGTACAGACGGGCTTTAAATCAATCGCAACTCTTCATATGACATGGCCCAAATATTTGCATGAGCCAGGGGGAGGGGGGGGGGGGAGGGGGGGGGGGGAGGGGTGGGTGGGTGTGTCATACTGACCTTGTTTGGCAGCCTCTGTGACTCCATCTGCCTGGCTGATCTTCGCCCTGATACGAGCTAAGGCTAGTCTGAGATCTCCTAGATCATCCTTAATGGCGTTCAGATTATCGGCTAAGGTACGGTCCTCAGCTGAAAGATAATAAATTGGGTATATTGTCAACATCATCATCGTCGTCGTTGTCGTTGTCATCTTCGTCATCATCATCATAACTAACATCACCGTCACCATCAGCATAACCATCAGCATCATGACCAACATCATCATCACCATCACCATCACCATCATCATCATCCTCATCCTCATCATCATCATCATCATCATCATCATCACCATCATCGTCATTAACATCACCGTCACCATCAATCAGCATCATCATCATCCTCATCCTCATCATCATCATCATCATCATCACCATCACCATCATCATCATCAACATCATCATAATTAACATCACAGTCACAATCACCATCACCATCACCATCATCATCATCATCAACATCATCATAATTAACATCACCATCACCATCAGTATCATTACCAATTTCACCCCTACCAACAAGAAAATGTTATCTCATTCCCAACAATATTATCATCCTTCACACCATCTCCCATTGTCAGCATCATCTTTATCACCACCAGCATCAATATATCAATAAAACCCATCATCATCATCATCATGATTGATGTGAACATCATCATTTTTAACATTGCCAGTCTAAACCCTGATCATTCTTTCCTTTCTCTAATCTTCGCCCTGGACTTCGCTCATCTGGCCTTACTCTCCAGATGCCCATTACTCATCTCAAGGGATATGGAGACCGGGCATTTTCCTCTATTGCTCCTCGCCTGCGGAATTCCCTCCCTTCATCTATTTGTGAAATTGACATCCTGGACCACTTAAAAGCTTCACTAAAAACTCACATCTTCCTTCAGAAATTTAAATGCTAATATTATTGGAGGAGCTCGCGGCCGTTTTTGTGAATGTTTTTTTAAACAGATATATGGAGCCATACAAATGCTGTTCATCATCATCATCTTCTCTCGTTCCTCAATCAATCCACCCATCAATCCATCATCATTAATGTCCCATCTCTATCTCTCACCTGTCACTCTCTGAGCGTCGTCAATGGTCTGATTTAGGAGCCCTTCAAGCTCCCTCAGCCGCATCTCAAAGTCTGTATCGTTGATGACGGTGGGGTTGCTGGAGATCTGGCTGATCTTATCCCTCAGGGCGTCCAGGTTGTCGCGATGCATGTTCACGTTATCCCTCACTAGATTGTAGCACTCGGGGCAGGCTGTATGGAAGAGGGTGGAGTAAAGGATGTGAGGTCAAAGGTTAAAGGCATCGTTTAACAATGTTAAATCTGAAATGCATGGCCCTTCGTGTTATCAGTGTCTGTGATGTGGTGTAATATTGAAGCACTAAAAAAATTGCACTTCAAAATGATCAGGAAGTGCCTCAAAAAAGTAAAAACATTTGAGTGACCGGTTTTACCGTACCGGTCCCCATTTTCCAATAGACTGTAGTGTTATAAAAACCATTAGGAAAACAGTTTTGATATTTTGATTTCCAATTATAAATATCTTGATAATCAGACAGGTGATCGGCTTGTAAAAGTCATGGCATTCCTGACTGACCTAAAGGCTTATAATTATCATTGCAGCATGAGCTAAATTCAGGATTTTATTTAGAATCTGAAGCAAAGATAACCAATCCCGTAAGGGCCAGGGTCTTCAGTTTCCATGTGCAGAAGATCATAATTTGCTGACACCAGACTTGATGGAAATACTATTAATGGGTGTACGGGTGCACACAGCAAACTCGTAGTCCAGTCAGGGCATATCCCCTAGTCTCTCAGAGAGTCTTTGGGTGATGAAACAGTATGATAATGAATTTACCATATGGTGCATAGGTGGATATGGCAGAGCATTATATAAAGCCTGTTGGTCATACAACTGAAGGCTAAACCTAGTGATTGACAACACCTGTTATTGGTTTAACACCAAGATGGTGTCAAATTTCCCATGAGAGCATACTTCTATGAGTCTTTAAAGTTCCTTTTGATTAAAAGTAAAGTGTAGTAGGCCTATAGAGATATCAACGGCTTTGAGAGGTGAGCCGAGGGGACATGGCAAGATGTGCGCACGTTCCCCAAGAGCCTATAAAACAGCAAGACCTCAAAACAGTCGATGTCTTTTATGTGCCAAATTGAAACAAAAATCTACCAAGAATTCTTATAACCTTTTATTGAGTAAAGATGGGTTAAAACATTACAGAAAATCTGAGAAGCTGTCTGCTTAATTTTTGCTGGAAAAATGACTGAAAGTTTCAATCATTTGGGAATCGCAGACAAAAAGCACTGTATGGTGTCCGCTCTCGCACAAAGAAAATTTTAACACGTAAACCAATGGGGATTTGAGCACAATTGATTTATGCGGCCTGTTCCCCGGGGCAACGGGCATCTTTAAATAGACTATTGACCGGTAGGCAGGTATGAGGGCACTTTTCAAAATACTATTGACTGGTAGGCGGGTATGAGGGGAATGGCTAAAATCACGACTGCAATTTTGACCAATCAGATGGCTAGATTTCTAAAGAGAGGTATATAAATAAGTTTAAAGGAGAGCTTAATGATTTTTAAAGTAATTTTAACATGAGAATACTTCCCAAAGAAGATGAACTGGACTTATCTAACAATGCAACATGTGATTTCAACACTTCAGTCATGATAAATATTCATAAATTTAAAGGCAAATACGGTTCAGGTCAATTTGATGTTGCTGTACTTACGTATGCAGCCCAGGGCAATGTTGTAGAAGTTCTCTTCACAGGAATCACACTTGTCACCAATGACTCCTGGCTGGCAGTCGCACACACCATCGTCTGTGCAATTGGCGTACAGGGATCCTTGGGGATTGCATTCACACGCTACGGAGAGAAACAGATAAGGTTTATGAGAGTCTCCGTTACACAAGGGTTACATTAAAAGCAGATGTGGAAATTAGCATCAAATGCCACATGATACAACAAAAACAAGACATGTACATGTATTTACAGGTTTTGCTCTTTCTACTCATAAATAATAATGATAAATCTGATTTATATAGCGCTTAACATAAAACACCATCTGATGCATTTACAGATATTATAACCCCCCGTCATCGGATTTTCTGTCGCACAGTGTGTACCATCTCCACTCCCTGGGGAGTACTCCTACCATATGATCACTGTGAGAGCATATGGCAATCATCATCACAACAGCTTTTGTCATCCTACCAGGTCCCCCTTTCTCTCCTGGGTATGGAGTGGCAATGTTTACCAATGCCTTGCCAAAGACATTAGTCGCATGTCGGGATCTAACCCACAACCTTTGCATTTCCAGTCAAATTTATAAGGATATACATGTATCATTGAAAGCTTTTTGTACACAACATGAAAAATGATTACATCGTTTTACTAAATGAAGGACTTACGAGTACATCCTTCTACAGAGTAGTCATAATGGTCATACTGGCACTGGTCACACCTTAGACCGTCCACTCCCGGCTTGCAAGGACACTGACCGCTGCGGATGTCGCACTGGTCAGACGTTGACCCGGTGCTTTCACAGTAGCAAGGCTCGCAGCCACGCCCACCGTCTATGTTCCAGTAGCCGGCTTCACATTCGCTGCAGTCACGGCCGGTCACAAAAGGCATGCAGCTACACTGGCCATTGGATTGGTCACATTCGTTACTGGTCGAGCCACTCGCGTAGCAGTTGCAGGCTGGAAAGTTAAAAGACAGAGAGAGAGAGAGAGAGAGAGAGGGGGAGAGAGAGAGAGTAGAATCACAATGTTGCATTAAAGGTAATATTTCAAAGAGTATTTATCAAAACTATTGTTACATCTACATGTATGAAGGAACTGTTAAACCCATAGCAGTTTAGTATAAACTTTTAGAGACATTTTATTTTTAGATCAAGAATGATTTGAATTTTGAATTGTATTTGAGCTGAAAATTGCTGAAACATTTGAGTCTATTTCTCTTGCAGTACATTTTGCCATTCTTGAATAAGAGTGATTTAATCAGAAATAATCATTGGAGTCTTTGAATTGCAATACCAGGGTGACATTTATAACCACTGTGATTGTGTCCAAGTTTACAATTTCTTGTTTATTTGTAATTTAAAAGAAAAATGTTTCATTTAGTTTATTTTTTTTTGAAAGAGTGAACAATGCAAGTAATTGTTGCCAATCGAGAAGGAAAAACAATGTTTTGGACCTTTAAAAAAATCTGAACTGATACAGCTTAACATTCTGAAATGGTCATGAGAGAAGTTCGATGTTTATTCATTTGGCAGAGAATGAAAAAGAAAATGCCTAATTGACAATTTAAAAATATGATTACCCTTTATTTGGGCAAATTTGATTTATGCCTCTTAATCAACTTAGCACTCTGTAATTCCACGTTATGAATATCTCTAAAATCATAGATATCATCACAAGTATGGCAATAATTTCAACAGAAATGCATCCAAATAACACTACCTATAATTGTGTACATTGTTTGTAATACCAGTGCATGAGCAACAAATTTCCATTTTTAGTGGACAATAAATCAATTCAATTCAATGCCTATATAATCTTACAATAAAACAGCCAAAATAATTTGTCATCATGTATATTAAAAGGATAAATAGTATCTTTATTTATTCTCTAAGGCAAGCTATGATGTAACAATTCTCGCTACCCCAAATAGCGATTCTGCCGAGATCCGGGGAAAATCCTGAAATCCGCATTGCATTATGGGATAGCTTTTCGACATTACAGCTTCCTGTGCAGGCGTTCGTGATCACAACCCTCTCTTTCACGGTAGAGTTTAACGGCCTTTTGTGCTAAAGTCACTAATTCTGCCCGAAGCTTTCCATTGCATATTATAATCTGTACCAATTACACTGATTGGCATCGATTTTAGCGTGCGTGAAAACTCTGCACAGCGAACACAGGCGCTAGCGCCAGCGGGATGGGACTCTATACCGGAAGTTGTAGTGACGACCCGAGAGAGTGAAAATTACCTCGTCTCGCGAATTTCGAGATTTTCGTACCTATTTAGGGTAGCGAGAATTCTAGGAGAAGATAAAGTGTGCATACACCACTTCTAAGAAACAAAATTAAATACTCACCCTGACACTGCTCTCCCTTGGGGCTACCAAGTGCATTGCCATAGAAACCAGGTAAACAGTTCTCACAATAGAATCCTCCTGTGTCGAAGACACACTTGAGACATTCTCCAGTGAACCTAAAAAGATGGCAACAAAAAAAATTCATCATCTGGCATCATTCACACGAAAACACTTGTTTTACATAATGGTTTCTAAGGCATCCTTCTAGAATCTGTTGCTCTTGAAGAGCCTACTTTAAATCAATAGAATGTAGTAAATGATTACTTTCCAGAAATAAAATAAAAAAAATTATACTGTTCTTTTCTCTAAGCCAAATAAAGTCAACATTAAAAACTAACTGCCTCGTCCACAACATTCAGACTATTAAATGACAATTGCCCACATAATATAGAAAACAGGTCCAATTACTCCTTTGAGGAATATTGGTGGCAGAGGGCATTTCCTGTTTCTCCTACTTCTGGAGTAAGTAATTCAAGACATCCATAAAGCCGGTTCCTTTTATAGCTTCAAACAAGCTGAACTTCTGAGGGAAGAGAAGATACATGTAGGGGGTAATGGTCGATCAAAATCATGGAATGTGTTCCTAAATGTGGCCCATTTCATAGTGCCTCTATGCTTCCATCAGTTTCTGAACAGTATTGGGGTCATTGTTATAATAGAACTTTGTGAAATACATCTACCCTATCCAAAACGATGTCTGTGAGAAGTTCTATATTTTTTCCTGTTTAATTCAATATGTTTTGGAGTGGGAGAGAGGAAAAGGCGACGATCACTGTAGTTCTTACCTATCACAGTTGCCGACAGAATTAGGGTCAGTGTTGTAGTTACAGTAGCACTGTCCGCAGGCCGTTCGCTGACCCTGGATGCCAGTAGGGTCACCGTAATAACCATCAGCACAGTAATCACAGCGGTTTCCTTGAAGAAAAAAAGAAAAAATATATATATATATGAACACATGAGATGATTACAGTCTACAGATATAAGTATCAGTTAGTTTTAATAAGTTAGCCTGAAAGATATCCAAAATAAATGTTTATGTATGTGTGTATATTGGCATGCGCCCCTCCCTTTAAAAAAACAAAAATTAAGAACTCAAAAGAAATATGTGCCCCCCACCCTTTTTGGTTCTTGTGCTCCCTATCCTCTTTAAAATGTTAGATCCATATTAAAGAAACACGAAAACGTGATTACCTTTTTTTGTTCACCATAGAGTATTTGAAAACGTTTTTTTCAATAGTTTTTCATAATATTGTCCCCCCCCCCCCCCCCCGTTCCAGAATTCCAGTTGCACCCTTACACTGAGGGATACACTATGAACTTACCAACATAGCCTGATGGGCACTGGGTACAGACCACATCACCCAGATTATCGACAAAGCAGTTGGTTCCGCCGGGGCAGGGGCAGCGTGTGCAGTCATAGGCCGTGCCCTCAAGGGCGTTACCATAGAAACCATCCTGACAGAGTTCACAGCTTGTACCCATGGTGTTGTGGTTACAGATACATTCACCTAGGAATCAAATCAAATTCATTCAAATTAAATCAAAGCAAATCAAACTACACATTGCATTGCAAGGATGGTAAAGAGAGTTTAATAAAATTCATAACCAGATTCAGGCAGAGTTCACAGCTTGTACCCATGGTGTTGTGGTTACAAATACATTCACCTAGGAATCAAATCAAAATTCATTCAAATTAAATCAAATCAAATCAAATCAAACTACATCATGCGATTCATTAGATGGGTGGTGCAGAGAGACTTTAATTAAATTCATAACCAGATTCAGATAAAGTTCTGTTCATAAGTTTTTCAAAAACTGAGACAAATTTGCATCCACTTGCAGACAAAAAAAAATAGCACAATAAAACCCTAAAGAAATATATATATTTTGATCAATTTAATTAATACTCATATACAGATAAATGAACAATTAACAAAGAAAAAACGAAGATGATAAAGAGAAAAAGAGGATGAGAGGAGAGAGATGAGGGATGTAATAATTCTCGCTACCCCAAATAGCGATTCTGCCGAGATCCGGGGAAAATCCTGAAAACGCGCATTGCATTATGGGATAGCTTTTCGACATTACAGCTTCCTGTGCAGGCGTTCGTGATCACAACCCTCTCTTTCACGGTAGAGTTTAACGGCCTTTTGTGCTAAAGTCACTAATTCTGCCCGAAGCTTTCCATTGCATATTATAATCTGTACAAATTACACTGATTGGCATCGATTTTAGCGTGCGTGAAAACTCTGCACAGCGAACACAGGCGCTAGCGCCAGCGGGATGGGACTCTATACCGGAAGTTGTAGTGACGACCCGAGAGAGTGAAAATTACCTCGTCTCGCGAATTTCGAGATTTTCGTACCTATTTAGGGTAGCGAGAATTAGTCAGGGTACCAAAGGATTAAAAAGAAATATATAAAAAGTAATATAAAAGAATAAATAGAAGGGAAAATGGAAGCAGAGCTTTTCATGTGATCTCACCAGTATCAACATCACAGTAGTCGGCATGTCCATTGCACTCGCAGGGGATGCAACGAGTGAAAGGTCCATTGCCGTAGGGGTCCCTGCGGTAGCCAGCAGCGCAGGACTCACAGAATTGACCGACATAGCCGGTTGGGCAGCTGCACAGCTCCACGAATGTAGCCCTGGTGCTTTGTGGACCGACTGACCGCCGGCCACTGACCAGACGGACGTCATCAAGCAGTCCTTGACCTGAAAGAACAGTATTCAGTTCAAACATTACAAATCGATTATAAGCACTTAAAACAAATACATGTTGGAAACAGAGGGGTCTACTACAAAGCAATGCTTGTACAAGTGTGAACACCTCAAATGATACTTAGGAATAATGAGTAATTAAATTAACTAATCTGTAACTACAAAAGGAACTACAAAATAGGGGAAAGAAAAAGGGGGATGCCAACAGAGACGAGAAAGGGACAGGACAATACTTTACACGACAAAGATAAAAGAACACGGTCATAATACAAAGAGTAGACAATGACAAAAAGAAGTGAGAGATCGAGGGTACAGAAATTTATATTAGTATTCACCCTTCGCATTATGGCAATCGTTCCAGAACTCTGTACAGGTTGTGTTTTCTTTACTTTATAATTAAAAAAAAAAAAATTAATTATAATTATTTTTGCTGTCAAGATTCATGAACAAAGTTCTTGTTTAATGCATCAAGATATTAGTGTAGTGGTCAAAATTGATTAAATTTTAAATAAAATCTCAAACCATCACATCTTGGCTATCATCAAACTGATGTTGAAATGTTAAAATCACATCCTTACACTATGACAAATAGTTTGCATTTAAGGATGCTCTGCAGTAATGTTGGTTTGCACCTCAGCTGTCTAGAAAGACAATGCCCACTTTTGTGTTTCTCATAGGTGGCCTCAATAGACAGGTATGACTGTAATCGATGTTGCGTCATCATACATAAAAACCACTGTGGTATACCGCCATATATTTGAACGATGCATAAGACTTAAAGGTAATACAGAGTTTTGGTATGGGGTCATGAATGTGGTTCAAATGAACATATTGGAAGCATATGCGATCCTATACACTCAATGATCATTATCGCGGTTGAAAGCAAGTCTAAATTGATGAAATTGTGAATAATAAACTCTTTATGTTTTGTATAGCTCCCTCTCAAGATTTATATTACTTTAGCTTCAAAACAATGTTTCTTGACTAAAATCAACCAAATTTCTATTCCCGTTTGGAAATGCAATATCAGAACTGCATATTCCGAGATTTTCATGGTCGCAGCTATCATTGTATGGCCGTAAGCGCTATTTGAAATCTATCAATAAATTTGATATTTCAATTTCTATATAATTTCTTTGTATTACCTTTAAAGGATTTACTGACTAACCTCTATCACTGTAGGTTGCTCTGATCTTGATGGCAGTCAGGTTGGAAAGGAGGCTCTGGAACTCAAAGGCTGAAGGTCGTTGAACCCATCCCATGTCATCCTCAGCTCGCAGTCTGAAAGGCAATGAAAGAGTTGAGGTTAAAGGTCATGTAAAGTAATGATGGTAGAATCGCATTGAGAAATGAACTGTCTAGGAGATAATTTTGAAAGATTAATTTTGTAGGTAAGAAGATCATTATGTTTTATAAGATTTTGAAGAAAAAAAAAAATCAAATTTGCACTATATATCACATAACATGAAAAGATACATATGTATACATACATGTATATTTCTGTTGATGTCATACTTGAATAAAATTTTGTGTACTTTGAGGTTTTGAAAAGGCTCAAAATTTAAGCAAGTTGCTCAATATCAAAAACAATTTTTACAAATATTTTTTGATGTGATATTTGAGTGAGAAATAGATGACAAGGGGTCTGTCATGCCTTAATCCAGTGAGAAGTCTTTGCTTCAAACCCCCATTTCAAAAATGCATATTTTGTCTAACCTACCTAATCAATCAATAAATTGCTCAGTCAATCAATCAATCAATCTAATCTTTCAGTATTCTAACCAAACTTACTTGAAGGTATATTTTTGCGGGTAGACACCTGGTCGCGGGTTGCCCTGGGCAACCAGCGGAGCAGAAATCTGCCTGCCACCTCCCTCCAGAACGAGATCCTCCACGCTGAGACTCACATCATCACTGCCCAGTCTCAGCTTGAAGCTTAGCTCCTGACCATAGCTGAACAGCTTGCTACCAAGGTACTCATCTAGGTAGGTCAGAATGGTGCAAAGAAGGATAATTAGACAATTTTCATAATATCAATATAATAATAGAACTAGAAATATCGCAATGCGAATGTATCCCTCGATACTGGCAGCGATTTTGTGTCATCCTTATGTTCGAAGGAGGGACAAAGATCCCCTCTACCCTCCTTTAAACATAAGGATGATGTAGAGATCGCCACTAGTGAATCTGACTATTGTAAAGACTAGGAGCAGCATCACCAAAACAATATGTGTATAGATTAGAATATAATGCATCTCTATAGAAATTTGAAAGTAATCCGTCAAGGAATGGGGCAGTTAGAGCGCACACAAGAATATGACGCTGCTGAATCCAAAGTATCATCTAGCATACTGCCGGGGGATACAAGTTGAACTTCACCTGGGTGGAGAGTTTGAAATGTAGATTAATGACTTGCCAAAGGATAATAGTGCAATGGCAGGGATTAAAACCATGTACCATGAGGAACATAGTCAGTTGACTAATCAATTAGACAAACACCTCTAATTTTATGTATTATCTGGCATTCTTGTGATAACAGTTTTTAACGTTCTGCTCTCAAAGCAAATTTTAAGCATTGAGGATCACATCCCAGAAAGAGCTAGAAGCTAAGCTCCTGTCCATAGTTGAAAGGCTTCTTACCTATTAGTCCTCATCTAGAGAGGTCAGATTCAGAAAAGGTACAAAGACATATCCTAAGGACATTTTTTGAACCCGACATTATTGTGACAAAGCACTTCTTAACGTTCTGCACCGATACCCTAAAATCATCCTTCTCAAAGCAAATGGTGAGCACTAAGGCTGACGTCATCATTGCCCAAACAGAGCTCAAGACTTTGTTGTAGGGAAAGCGATGTTGCAAAGAGATATATGCAGACGGTCTTTTGTGTAAATTCTGCCAGCCTTGTGGTATGACGGATTCTTCATTTCCTGCTCTGGTACCTTACAATCACATTTCTTGAGCGTTAAAAAAGCCACTAGGTTTGCGAAGAGTTATAATAAATATGCCTTTTAGAGAATCAGCTCTTTGTTTCACCATTAATTTTTTTTAAATCACAACTGTATGAACCAAAATTTCAGATATGGTATAAATAAAATATACATGTAGTTCCCACCACTTCCAATTCACCATACAATAAATGCCAAGAGAAACAAAGAGCAATTAAGAAATAAAAAATAAAATTAACAAGTTGCTATTTTATCATGTTAAAATCATACATAGTCAAAGAGAAAGAAAAAAAGTCTTGTAGAACATATACCTGGTGCTATAAAGTACATGGGTTGGTTGTCAACCGTTGCGATACCGATGTCCTGTCTGATGGCATTATAAACAAGCAACTCCTGGTCTCCATTTCGACTCTCAGCTTTCCAACCATCCACACCTTCAACAAAAATACAAAAAGAAATAAAAACACGAATATGAGAATGTAACCCCTCACATTCTTTAATTTCTGTTACGTGAGAATACGACTTTCCCCATTTTTCGCAGTTGACTGAGCTTACCCGTGGAGTTTTGCTGCCAGCCACGTGAATGACTTGCAAAAATGAGCTCCTTCTGCTGCTAACTACTGAAAAAAAAATTTAGCAGAGGGGCATATCTTATTCTGCTGGTGTCCCGAAAATGACAATTTTTTTCATCGTGACTGAACTTGACAGTAATCTCTCTCTCTCTCTCTAAGTGCCATATCCATTGACTTTGGCGATCATGCTGTTCCCCAACCCTCAGCTCCTAGCCTTCTCTATTAGCACCACTCCCAGTTCTTTCACTCCTCTCTCTCTTCTAACGATTTCTGCAGACTGTCCATCCACAATTTTTCCCTTTCAAAGCAAGATTCTCTAGGACTTCTTTACGTGTAATATGACCTATGAACTTCAACTGCTTAATCATCGTTTCACTTATCATTTTCCTTTGCAGTCTAGCTCTTCTAAGAACTTCCTTTCTAGGAACAAGAAAAATCAAGTTCTTTGCTTTTTTCCAATTTCATATTTTACAAATTCTTTAGAAATAATTCAACACACACTGGCTTCATCAGGCACTGTTTAAATCTGTAGGATTGTGCCTTCTCAATTTCAAATTTATCTACAGTCTCTCAGAGCAGGGCATATCTGCAGATCTATTCAAGACAACTTGCTAGGTTGGTTTTCCCTTCAAGTATTCTTCTCATTTTCAACATTTCCCAGAGTTTTATACACACCTGAATTAAAGTTGGACTCGATGTAGGCAATCTCATAGCCTGGAGCGGAGGAGCAAGAGGATGAATGACCGTGACAGAAGCAGGGAAGGCAACCAAACTCATCGGCCTCTTGAAGGTTAAAGAAACCAGGCTTGCAGCTGAAGAGCAACATCAAATGGTAAAATAGTTAATCTTAAATCAGTGTAATTTTCTTTATTTTCTTAATTATTGAAATACTCTGTTGATTTGCAATTTTAAAGTTAATTTTTTTTTTTTTTTCTCTCTTTAGCTTTTTTCCAGAGCTAATAAACTACTTGCTACTAGGGTCATGGAAAAATGATTTATACCACTTATGAAGGAAACATTACATGGCTGTATGCATTGTACTTTATCAATGTGAACGTTATGAAGGGCATTTTACAGGAAAGGTAATAATCTTGAAATAAAGATTGGGATAAGAATATCTCATTTATTTCTTACTTCAGTTTCAGCTTCAGTTTTATTTTTCAGTTTTAGCTTCAGTTTTATTTTTCATTTCAAACAGAACAGTGATTTTGACAAGAAATCAGACATACAATTCAATAATATAATGCATTTTACATGGTTTAAAAGTTATATAATAGAAAGTATACATAAATATCCAGTATAATAGTTATTTTTTATCTTTAAGTTAAACCTGTGGAAATTGAGGGATCCACCGTTTTGCAGTCATAAATAAAGGGGAAAAGCCATTTTTATGCATGAGATAAGGCAAACTTACGTCTCGCAGTCCCTTCCTTCAACATGAAGTTTACAGTTGCAGAGACCTGTACCCTGGTTACAGTCTGGGTTGTTGTCTGTACTTCCTGCACGCACACACTCGCAGCTCCTACAAAACATAACATGGATCATGATAGGTGGGGTAACAGTAAGACAGGACTCGACTTGAGAGTCACAACACATATTTTATACCCGTATGTGTTTCTGAATTAGGCTTCTTTAAAGGTAAAGATCAGTTTTGGAAACGCCCCCTCTCAAAAAATGAAATGGAAGCTCTTATTACCAATCATGTGAAAGAATATGCCTTGACTAATACATGATGATACAAATTTTGCCGAGAAACCGCCTACCAATTGATATACAGAATTTGGTAAATTATTAATATCTATTTGGACCTGATAGATATCGTGCACGTGTCGCATTGTCCCATATACATCTTTCTGTGTACAATGCTTGTAACTTTACCAAGACTGGGCCAAATTTATTATCATTTTGATGAGTCCAGAACCTTGCAGTAACACACCAATACTTATATGCTAGATGATCAACCTTTTCTGATCGGTTCCACAACGTTTCTTTCACGATGCAATCGCATGACCATACCTGGTCTTTATCTTTAATCACAAAAGACATCATATTATATGTAACATAGTCTCATATTATTCAATTTGTTTCAAAAGATACATAAATGATTTTAGAATGTTTCACTACTTGTGTTTTCTAGGAAAGTTTAAAACTTAATATCTGACCTTGGGACCTAGCATTTTGAAATGAAATTGAAATTAAAAAAGTTTCCAAATAAGTTTACAAAAAGAAATAAACATAGACATAGACAGTTACAGTAGTGGTAAAATAAATTTATAACTGCTTCAGTAGGGTAAGTTACACAAAGGGGAAAAAAAGTCATTAAGATTTTTTTATTTTTTTTATCGATTACAACAACAACAAAAAAAAAAAAATTATTAGAATTATAGGCAAACAATTTTTTTTGTTTAAATAATTATATCGCGTGTATCCAGTAAAATTATCTACACCGTAATTGACCAATCAGATTGCAAGGATTCTTTTATCCATTCTATAATATTGTACAACAAGGAAGCGGACAGAGCGAGAGAGTTGAAGAGGACCAAAGGTAGGTAGGCAAAGGAGGTGGGTAGAGGAGTGGAGAAAGTATAGAAAGCTTCCTATCAGAGAGACTTACCTGCATCCACCTTCACTAAATTCATAGAAGTTAGGAAGACACTGGTTACATTTATCTCCTCCTACTCCCACCTTACACTGGCATCGTCCTGAGCTATCACACTGCTGGTTCAATGATCCTACAGGGGGAGGGAAGACATGGAAGGGAAAGAGCCTCATTTCTTAGTTACATGTAGCTCTCTATAGCTTATCAATTTGATAACAAATTTTCTTTTTCAAAAATGCATTATTTGCCTACTTATTTTCATTCATGAATCTATAGTTTTACTCTTGATTTGTGTCAAACTAGACTTCCATTACATATGTACATGTAAGCAGAGTACAAATGTACTACACTTACTAAAAATTTCTCCCATTAAAATACTTTCTCAAACTGTTGCCCTAATAGGCCGTCTAAAAGATGTTATTTGAAATAAATATATCACTTCATGAAAACTCAAGAAGTAGGCTGTTTGATTTTTTTTTTTTAAACAAAATGAATTATACAGTTGTCAATATGAGTTATGATCTTCAAAATGTTGACATTCGCAACTTTCATTATCTTAAACTGTCACCGACTCATGTCTTTGTCAAATCCACATGATGCCTAGATACAAATCCACATGATGCCTAGATACAAATCCAAGTTAAAAAAAAAGCAATGTTACTTTAATATTTCTTATAGATTAGCTTCATTATGATTTAGTTCTTGAAGTAACTAACATATTTGACCGCTTTCACATTGATAACTAATCCTTACCTGTTTGGTCACAGTTACAAGGCTGGCATCGGGCATCTGGAGCAGTCCTGAAGTAGTTGTCGCGACAACGCTCACAGCTGACGCCAGAAGTTTCATCGCGGCACTCCATGCAGTGACCACCAGATCCTGTTCGGTTGTAAAGCTCTTCATCGAAGAAGCAACGGTCAGCGTGGAAGTTGCAGTTACATCCTATAAAAGAAAAAAAACAAGGTTAAAAAAAAAAAATGAATAATGAAAAATGTATGAATTACAAATATTACATTTTGATAATAATAACAATACCAACAATAATACTGTAATATTGGTGTCAGTACAGTGGAAGTATTGTGTGTTTGGAGCAAGAAGGGCGTATATCATTTTACAAAGAGATACTGCCCTTCTGGCTCTAAACAGGTGATATAATAGCTTTCTTCTACTGCAGCGTTTTTCAACCTTTTCTTCGCGTGTTAGCCACTTGTATGGGTAATTGTTAGGGTGAAAATGAAGACCAGTGTTTACTACAAAATTCCATGCAACAAATTTATAATAATTGTGCAGATTTTTCAAGAAAACATGGGTCTGTAGTTTAAGCAATAACATTCAACTAAAAGTGAAAAAAACAAACAATATTTAGCAAAAATAAGAAAGGTTGATGACTTGACATGTACAGCGTAGTTGAAAAAAAACAGGTAATGTATAGCTTTAACAGAATTATGATGAAATACATGCATGGGTCTGTATTAGACGTACTTGACCAGTTCCTTATGTACGGATTCCAGCACCAGTAAGCTTCGGCAGTACGAGCGCTCCACATCAAAATATTAAATAGCAGCAAAAGATGATAAACGGCATGGCTCAATTCCATTTTGGGCAATGGACACGTTCTCCTCAAGCTCAAACAAGTGTTAAGTCATAAGCAAAGGCATGAAATTAATCCATTTATCCTAGAAGATGATAAAATCCAAGGAAAAATTGTAGCCGCTGAATCAGAGAATCGTGAAGAGTAAGGACTCTTTATCCTGCGAAAGAGATAGGCCTAGGTCATGCAGCTCATTCACACAGATGATTATTCAATTGCATCTCAACGTCCAGATGGCCTGGTAACCTTTACCATGTTCACCTAATGATGGTAATGAAAGCATTTAAATCTATTTTCATGCTGACATCATTCCTGAAGGCCCATTCACTTGCACCCAAGACAATGCTTCCCTTCACGTTTCAAACTCGATAAGTGGAATTGTATCGCACATATTCATGTTTTTCAACACCTATAATTATGCTCTAAGTACCAAAATGGAAAACTCATGAAAACATGAACAGATCCAACTGATGCACTCAGGATAAAAACACTAGTCTTAACAAGGAGTAGAAAACTATTTTGCCTAGGAAAGCTCAATAAGGGCTTCAACACTTTTCCAATGAGAAGTCCTTTCCGCTTCAACTCGCATACTGGTGAGAAGAGATATGAACACACCCTTGTATACAAGAAATGCAGGAACAAAGATATAAATGCATTTTGCTCAGGAAAGCCAAAAAGTGCCTAATGTATCCCAAACAGATACATTGTACATGCTGTGAGTGTGAACACAAAATCCTTTCCAGACCAATTGGACAGATTGAACTCTTCTGAAGTAGAAATGTGGCTAAACACCTCTGCATGTGAACGCCTCCTACCATCAAAGCCCAGATCATAAATCAGAAATGACAATGAAGCCTTTGACTCAACCTCTAGTGCTCATTAAAACCAATTAGTGTCTGTTTTTACTCCTCTATCCCAGTAGGGAAGGGTGTTGCCCGCTGTCCTCAACTCATTGTTTAACCATTAATTTATCTCAGCGAGTACTAAAGTATTCATCATATTCGTGTACTGTAGACGTAGCCCAAGTTTACAATGCTAAAACAAAAGCAGATCAGTCAAAAATGTTCAAAAAACAATCTAAAGATGTCTCTGTTTATTGTAATTTTATTGTAAAGTATTTCTCTTCTCTTTCATAACTGTGAAGAACCATGGAAGAACTATCTTAACTCAAGAGAATAATCTTTCCCATTTCTGAATAATTGGTAAATGTATAGCAAAGTTTCATTCTTAAGCATTATTTGCATCTATTAAATCTGGATAGAATGCATTTTGATCTTTTAAATTAACTAAAAGAGGTAGGGTAAGATTTTCAAAGCGATTTCATCCATATCATGACAGAAATGATAATACAAATCACTGAAAACTCATCCACCGTATCACGAGATAGCAAAACAGCTCGATCCAGCAACAACAACAAAATACATGGGAATGGTGATCCATTTAGCTCTCAGAAAAAGAATTCTGTTAAATCGTATATATGAGCTCTGGTGAAAAAACAAGAAAATACTTTGATATCACGGTGAGAAAATCACGCTTATACAACAGCACCAAATCCTAAAAGAGCTCCTGCGAACAGAATACAAGTATTTTTACACTGGCGCGATCCTGTCATATGCACCGTCCTAACTGGTAATATGTATCTCCTATACCCCGTGGAAACAATACAATCAGCATTTTATAAGGAAGGTCCATACTTCAGAGTGATTACATCCAAAATCATGACAATTACATGTACATGTATTGAATTAACAGTATAAACTAATCCGAGGGATCAAAGACAGTAAAAGAATGTCCGGTTCCTTCACAAGAATCATCCTAAATGTCCTCCAAACATTTGACAACCCAAAGAAAAACGCTTCCAGCTTTACAGCTTCTTACAAGAGGATACCGGTAACTGTTGAGAGAGGATGCTTTGTCAATCAAGGTGATTATTCCTTCCGGTCAAAGATCTACACAGCATTGCAGCAAAACAAAGAAAGATTCATTCATAAGACGATTACCACGGATAAATCATGAATGAATAAAATTACACCAGAAAGCAATTACATCAAAAATCAGATTGATCACTCCCTAATTAATCATTATACCGCCTCAAGGTAAAGCAAAGAGAGGTTAATGACATTGTTCCTTCTCGCAAAGTAATCATTGATTATTTTCCAGAAGAAAGCAAAATTACAGCTCATTTGCCGATAGAATCCTCCACAAATCCTAAGGATGAGGCTTTAATCGACTCCACCACGCTCGACCATCTTGCTCTTAGGAGCCACAAACGAAGTCTGGTAGATGGAGGCGGCATTACACTCCACACCTAGCTCCGATACCAATCTACACATGGGTGGAGTTTTATTACCCCTCTCACTCCTAAAGGTTTGTTCAGGAGGGGTATATAGCACATGGGGTAACCAGGTCATGGCATGGTGGGGCTTAAACACCGACTCTGACTGACATCTGGCTAAAGTGAAACTCCAAACTGCCAATTCTGATTTTCGGCAGCCGCAGCGTTTCCTCAAAGCTCTCCTTTCATATTTCTATGCTCTTGATAATACCAGAAGAATTACCAGGCAGCTGGTGGATACTCTACAATCTAAAGTTCAATCATCTCCAAGATATTCCCTTTTTCTTTTCTTTTTCACCAGGAAATAGTATCCATTTTCACCACATTGGAGGGGGGATGGATTTGAGAGAGGACCGGTCGCCGTAACAAGTTTAGCTTTGTGTTGACTCCCAGGAATTCAAACGTGTTAAGAGAGAAGGAACCAAGCTTTTCATTGAGTCAGACCACATTCACACCAAGCTAACCTACGCAACAAAAGAGTGTTTTGATTCACGTTTTGATGACTTTGAGCAATTGTTAAAAACGATATTGTAAGGTATCGTACTTTAGTTTTGTCTCGACTCCAATGAATTTAAACGTGTGAGAGAGAAGGAACCAGGCTTTTCATCAAGTCAGACCACATTCACACCAAACATACACAACAAAAGAATGTTTTTATTCACGTTTTGATGACTTTGAGCAATTGTTAAAAACGATATTGTAAGGTATCGTAGTGTACAATAGGACAAAAAGCAATCATGCAAAAGTGCAAAAATACAAGGCAAATTGTTCCTTAGAATAGGGGAGAATGGTTTATTGTTGGCACAAATTGTCTTCTATGGGTAGCAACAGCACCTTTGGTGTGAAAACTGCAGGGAGAAAAACGATCCATGATTCGTTACTTCTTCATGTATATGATACCAGTGTCATATTGAAAGACCTATAGGAAAATTTCTCACATCTACTTTACTTTAATAAAAAATAGAAAAGCACATGAAAGGTTGTTTGAAAATCCTATGGAAAAAAAACAAGAAAGTATAGATTCTTTATGTAGTTTAGATGATCATCGGTAACTCTGATGATATCCTTTCTCCATTTATTTTGCAAGCGAACCCCAAAGAATTTTAATGATACATAAATTTATACTATACATGTATCTGATGACAGGGTGGCTAAAAATAGATCGAATGATCTGAACTAAGGTCCGAGATTCACACAAGGGAAGAAATCAAAACTGATCTTTCACACTCAATTTAAATCAAATCTGTCATCCTATAAATAATAATACAAAAAGAGTTTCATATGTTACATCCAATTTGAAGAAAAAGACTGGGGCAAACATCTAGTCAACTAAAATACCACTGCAAATAAGTCGCTGGTAAAAACATTTCTGCCTTCCAGCAAGTTTTACTAGAATGTTGTTTCAAAACCTTTGCATCATGTGCAAAAGCATGAGACTGAAAGATTGCTGTCAAAATATTATTCACTTTTGTCCATGTGCATTTGCAAAACAGAATACAGAACACATGAGCAAAAGTATCTCCACTCATGGACTAATCAAAGATATTTTCATTCATAGCAAAATATTTTTAAAAATACACTATTTGGGGGGTGGACTTATTTGTCTTATGATATAAGAAAAAACTTCTCTGAAAGTTTTCATGAAAATAATCAACCTTTAAAAGTGAAAACTCAAAGAAATAATATCATATCACAGCTATCATCAGATCAATGAGACTAATTTCAAAGATATTCCATGAGATAGCCATCACCCTTCCACGACCTCTTAGACCAATTTTCAAGATGTCTTTTCAAAACCTAACTAAACCTTCAAAACATAAAAACACACATTTCCTTTAGACCTAATTAGATGTATTTGTTCTTCCTGTTCTCACCTATATATGCAGTCACCAATCATCGTAAAAAAAATATTAAAAAAAATTAACCCAAATTATGGGGATTTTATCGCTTGTGCAATTAGCCTTATACAGTTGGCAGGGTCAAATCTAATTATGACCAAATTCACAGCTGGAAATTTCAAAGTTGAATGCAGATTGGAACTGTATCACTGCGAATCACAGGTTCCATACAGTATACTTTTAAGTGGGGTGCTATTAAAAGAAAATAAATAATTGAAGAGTAGACCTATGATTTATGATTTATTATTCATATTTCTAAGCTCTTTTAAGACTCAATTCTAGAGTAATTGTGCACAAAAAAAGTGTTTTTATTATATCATTCTTAGGGGGGTGTCAGTGGTTTATGGCTTTGACCCTGTTTTGAAAGCTTTGAAAATTGAGTTCTGACTTAATTTGCTTTTCATTTTGCTCTTTCCCTAATGTTTACATTTCAATTACATTGCCAAGTATATATCTTTTGATGGAAAGTTTGGGAGCTTGAACGAAAACAAACACAGAGACTCAATAAGTTTTGAATCTCTTCATCCACCATGAGAAATAACTCTGGCTTTTCGCTTCTGACCCATACTCTTTTCTCATGACCCTATCACATCTGGCTGAAATTCCCACCAAATCTGTGACCAGTACTACCCACTGTCAACTTCATTGACTGAAACAGATGGAGGGAGAGATAGAGAGAGAGAGAGAGAGAGAGAGAGAGAGAGAGAGAGAGAGAGAGAGAGAGAGAGAGAGAAAGGGGACAGAGAGAGTTAAAGAGAAAAGAGAAAGAGAAAGGAGGGAAAGAAAATGAGGGAGAGATAAAGAAAGAGAGAGAGAGAGAGAGAGTGAGAGAAAGAGAAGGGAAATTGAAAATAATGCAGAATTAAACAGAGATTGAGAAAGGGATGAGAGAGAGGGAGAGAAAGAGATGAAAAATGAGGTGAGGGAAGCAAATAGTCTGAGCAAAAAATATGAGAAACGTGAAAGAGAGGGTAAAGAATAAGAGAGGGAAAGAGGGGTGAGGAATGAGATATATAGATCAATGTGAGAGAATGCAGGGATAATGGAGAGGGACAGAGAAAGAGAGGTGTCAGAAGGATTGAAAATATGATGAGAGTGAGAGACTGACAGGAAAAAACAAAAATAATTATATAAAGGAGAGGGGGGAGTTTTCCACCTCTTTTTCACTTTCTAAAATATTTTCAGAGCTAAATTACTCACCCCTCCCAAGTACTTTTAACTGATTTAGAACTAAGACCGAGAAAAGTGTATTATGACCATTGTATATGTAAGTTCTTTCAAATCTCCTTGGGATCAGCTCAGCGTCCCAAAGTAATTTCCCAATGGAAAATCGAGTTATTGTCAATGAAAGTGCACAAACTATTTCACCTCTACACAGGAAACTTATTTTAAGATTTCTCTCCTGCAAGAGGGCAGCATTTCAGAAAGATTCCATCCCATATTCATTGCAGATCCTTCTCATTTGCAATGTGAGTACACCACTCAATGTGACACGGTCACAAGATGGCAGTATGACAGACATAAAAAGTCACAGGTTGACTTTGACCATGGTACACACATGAAATCTGATCTGGGATATTTGTGGTACTCTGTGGCTCAATCTATTTCAAAATTGTAAATCTGTGATGGCAACTGGTGATATTCTTCATCCCATTGCGACTACGATGGAATGAAATTTTGGCAGCTACATGCCAATATATTTCTCCTCTCAAATATATTACTTTTTTGCCCCATAATTGAACTTAAATGAAAGAAGTCTCATCCCCTTTTTACATGACATGAACAACGTAATCTGAATTTTCAAACACAACCTTGCTATTAGCAGCTTCTGAAATCACTTTATCTTCTTTGTGATAACACTATCATAAATGAATTGAATTAGATTACTTTACATCTTAATACCTAGAGCCAGTAAATACATGTATTATTCCAAACCAGTGGAGAAGGAAGGTTATAGAGGAGGGAGCTGTCACCCAGTGGGGTTAGATACCAAAGTTAGTTTCCAATCAGTTTAGGTCCTGAAGCCTAACCTAAAGCAAGTTTTACAGAAGGTACTTTTTCATTAGCCACAGCAAGCTTGAGCCTGAGAACTGTTACTTGAAAGCTTCTTATTAAGACATTAGTCAAAACTACAGATTACTATCCCTGTCTAAATAAGGTCAAAACAATGCTAGAGTAGAAATTCTTTTAATCCATGAGCTGAAAATGTGTGGGAAAGGAGACATGATTTGACAAATGAGTACAGTGGGGTGTACAATAGATGATGATAGTGCACGACTGCTAGAGCTAGTGAATGGCTTGATGAAGAAATAAGTCCAGAGCATCTTTCCAGCAAATCAACCTACATGTACTACATTGTAGTTGTATTTGGTCAAATGACTGGCTATCTCTTCAACTAGACCAAAAGACTTCAGAACAATACATGCAGCTTGAGCTACTTTCCTAATCGCAGCACACTTGGTGAAACAATCCAATTGCATACATGTACCAAAATATTTGTGATTGGGCTAACTTCATTGGATGATAATTAGAAGTCTATTTTTGAAATTTGGGGATAATGGAAACAGACCTAGTGACCAGCATCCAATGGTCGCCGGTCATATGGGGCACACATGTGACCCCTGAAGTCTCATTCCCTACCAAGCAGCATGTACCACAATAATGCTCCAGGATACTTTCTTAGTCGAGCCTCACTCTCAACCTTACGTGATTAAACTTGGCTTCTGAGAAGAAACAGTGATCAAAGGGAACGACAAGGAAGTCAAAAATAGATCTTGTGATACAGGTCACCCTGTACAATATGCAATCACGTTGCCTTTTCTTAGCTTGAAGACACCAGAATATATCCTTATCCTTTTAAATAAAACATTAAACAAAGTATAAAGTCACACATGTCCTCATCATATTATGGTTGAATATTTGCTAAACATGATTACCCCCCCCCCCCTTGTCTTTTGTTAATTTGTTCATGTAAATCATTCTTCTCAATGTCCATCTGCAGCTGAGAATAGTGTACTAAATCAATGGTGCATTTAAAGTACTGTACTTATTATTATTTTGTTACCTTCCATAAAAAGTAACACCATACAATAGTTAAATCACAATCTGATGATAACACTTTCAAATTAATGTCTCCCCCCCCCCCCCCCAACACACCAACTGCCCCATTTTTTTGAACGTCCGAAAATTGTTGATAGCATAAAACTTGTCATCCGACATCTGCTGAGGCATCGTTTTGAGAACTTAATTTAATACAAAAATACAGGCTATGCTGTTATATTCCTTTTGATGTGATTGGTGATTGGGATTTAGTTTCAGTTCAAGGTTACATATTATATTGGATCCCATGTTTTCTGGATGATAATTGTTTTAACCGACTTCTAAAAAAGCACGGCTTTTAGTCCACTCCGAGAGACTTGGTAATGAGGATTGACAGAGTTTTTACCCGATACAGCCTGGTTACAAGACCACTGAACCATCGCGCCTACAAAATTTAGAAATTTACTGATTAGCTGTCACCAGAACCCGTGCCCTTCATTGTGAAATAATACTAAAGGCTTGCGTGACATAACGGTGACAATCTACCGGTATTACATTATCTAAACCCTAATGTGCTCGCCTTGATTCTTTGTTATATTTCATTTCATTTCTTTTGTCAAGAATACAGCGAGCAACAAGAACATTCAACCTAACATCAAGCACCATTACCATGACATTTAAGTACAAATGACACGCTCACCATTACTCATGCAAAGTGATTATCACGCTCTCTATATTCTTCAAATAAGGCCCAAAATGATGCCAATTTAATTTGAGTGGAGGACTGATGAAGTTACTTGGTACTTACTCATGCACTCATTTGCGTTCCCAGCAGTAGCTCTCGTCCACTTCCTGTCATTGTACAGAGGGAGACATTCGCCGCAGTCTGGCCCTGCTGTGTTGTGTTCGCACTGGCATACAAGACGGTTGTAAGGATCGTTGGGTGCTTCCACGCAGTGACTGGCGTGACCGTTGCATTTACACCTGATAATAAGAAAGACATAATCATCAATTCATGCGTTCACATTGACATTGTAAAATGTATTGTGTTGTTCACACTTGAAAATAATTCCCATCAATGGATTTTAATGCATTAATCAAACGTAATACTGAAGTGAAGTCCACATTGGCAAAAGTGGTACATATCTCTGAGATACTTTTACCAGTAGATGAAATAAAAATAGAAAGAACAACAAAAGACTCAATTTTCATGTTGCATACACCAGTTGGCAATATTCTAAGGTGTATGGAATATGACTATTGAATCATATTACAATAGTCCTACATGTGTTACTAATTTCTCCTTTATCAAATGTATACCATGAATAATACCTGCTTTAATAAATTTGTGAAAGATCAGACACTACTATAAAGTCAACCATTACTCAATTACTCAACGCATTGGTGTAAGTGAAAGGTTGGTATACTGTAAACAAAAATATTTTCAAGAATTTCAAAAATATATGATATACAGTTAAAAACTAAATCATTCATACCCCTTGTAAATTTGATGTTTTTTTGTAACTCAAGAATGAAAGGTGAACTGCTTGAATTAAGACCTTTGTTGAATACTTTTAGATATAAGCTTTAATATGTCAGTCTCAAGAAATGTTAATTGGGCCAAATCAATTTTTTTTAATTTTAACAAGAAAATTGTTAACTTAATAAAACTACAAAACCAGGTAAGGGTATGTATAATTAAGTTGTTAACTGTATTATATGTACCCTGTACGATAAGAAAACTGTCATTATTAAATATGTGTAGTTATTAGTTTTAAATAGTTATGTGTATAACATGAACTACATGTTCATGTATTCCCTGTGACAATGGAGCAACTTGTCTGGAAGAATATGCTTAATACAAGAATGAATATCTGAAAATTACTTTCTTACTATTCTTACAAAAAATATTAAAGCTCCTGCTTTTTTGCAGTAAGTGAATAAATGAGAAGCTTCTAAATAATGATAATTATTTGTAAGTTCCCTGTGAACTTCACATCACAATGAAAATAGTGCAGTACGGGTGACTTTGACCATTATAAATATTATATGTGAGGTATGATTCACTCAAGGTGAATCTCTCGTCCGCTGAGGGCCAGAAGGGCATTGACTAGTGCCGCTTTACACTGACCCGACAGCCTTTTGGCTCTCACATGATATGATTCAGGTATCGTAGAATCAAACACAGGATGTCTTTCATTTCAGAATGACATGATCCGCTGAGAGTGAGATGGGAGCAGTCAGGGGGTGTATCTGTCAGGAAGAGCTCCTGTACTATTCCCTGTAATGATGGAGGCACATGGGCTGCGTTTCATGAAACCATCATAAGTACAAGTTCACAGACATCCCATTGAAACGTGTGCTAAACTAATACACACATTTCAATGGGATGTCGGTGAACTTGTACTTATGACGGTTTTGTGAGATGCTGCCCTGTCTGCCAGAGTATGCTTTGCATGGAGTGAATATCAAACAAATGTCAACCCAGTAATTACTGTTTCTCATCATTCTTTTAAAAGATTTTTCAATTTTAAAGGCATGTGTTTTTCATAAACAACATGTTCATGTATTCCCTAAAACAATGGAGTCACCTCTTTGCACTAATTATTACTTTCTCTTATTATTCTTGAAGAAAACTTACAAAAAATGCACCTGTATTGTATAAACTACATGTAATCCCTGTAGCAATGGGGCTACTTTTCTTTAGGGAATATATGCTTTATAAGGAGTTAACATCCAAAAACTTCCAATGCACTACCGGTAATTACACTTTCTTACTAATTACAAATAAAAGCTCCTGTGCTTTTGCAATTAGTGAATAAATGAAAAACTGACAGAGCTAGGCTCTGTTCAAGGCTGTAAAACTTGTGGTAAAGTGTCAAAGTCTGTGCTTGCAGACTACCGCTCTCCCACATGTTAATTAGGCCTTGATTTCACCCATTCACACAAATTCTTATCATCAAGCAGAGAACAATGTTGACATTGCTGTGGGTAAAAAGGCATGAAGTCGCAAGTGTGAACTAGGCCATTAGGTGACAAAGTAAATGTTTGGATAAGCTATTGTAGTTGTGCTATTCAGCCTTTCACAGGTTGAACCTACAGGTACAGATATAGCTCGCATGTAGAAAGTATAATGATTCACATCGTAGGGTCTGCAACAATGTGAGATGTAGACTACTACTTATACTACATTCTTCCTAACAATTTTTCAAAACATATTCAGGCTTTGTTCAAGTCAAACAAAGTCATTTAGCCTACATGTCAAAACAGTTGGCACATACACTGCCAAGGTTTAGAAAAGTACCAAGTACATGTACGTGTAGCTACTGAGCATTGAGGAGCATGTTGTTTGGGAGCTCCTACTTGCATGTATGTACGTTAAGATTCAAAAGAGCAAGAAGGAAATTAAATTTAAATGGAATAACGGACATGGGTTAATGCACTTCCAACTCTCAGTAGACGATATGATTTTGAGGTGGAAAATACATGAACTTGAACTTGAAATAAGTGGAAATAATGGAACTTCAACTTGAATCTGAAAGGTAGTTTACTACATGAATTATAACTCATTTTTATCTTCATTCCAATTAAAATCAATAACATTACCTTTGAAAAATGGCTTAGATTGGGAATCCAAGTAAACTGATTCCATTCACTTTTCAGCAAGACCTCAGATAGAACACAACCAAAGCATAGCATTGCCAATGTGCTTCCCTTTAACACAAGGCAAAACTAGATCAACTTGGTCTAAAAGCGGATCCAACATTACCTCCATTCCATTCTCAGCTTCTTCTCACAAAGCTCATCTTGTTTAGTGTGACCCACTTTGTGAGAAGCAATCCATCAGTTTCACTAGCGATGGGATACCAAACTATCCCATTTCTTCCATAATGTTGACTTTGTGAGACAAAATTTCAATTTCCATTCCAGCAGTATCTCATTCATAACTGAGGCATGGCCGCTCAACGAATTTGAGTTTTGACAGTCCTTTGTCATAGTTTTCTTGAAGTGTAGGCCCTACAGTTTAAAACATTGTCTTCAAAGTTAACTACTATATGGGTTGCAGACTTTAACGATACACTGTACTTTTAGCACGGACTGAATGGCAAGGAAAATTCAACATTCTTCAAACGATCGCAAATGGTTTCTCCTACTTTGGCAACAGTATTATCATGAAGAAAAAATATATATACATGTACCAACTGGAGAAAACCATTTTTATACATGGATTTAAGATTATAATGTCAAATTACAAGAATATAAGAAACATCTGGCACAGCAAAGGCTAAATTGTTTCCTACGTAACAGTTGATTTTTTAGAAGAAATACATGAATTAGCATAATGAATCCACTATTACCGGTAGTTTCTTTTTTCTTTTCTTAAAAATATTATTATTATGCATGAGAATCATGCAAACCATTGTACTCAATCTCTAAACATTTGGGCATTGTTTCATAAAAACAATCATGAAATGATGCTTTGGTTTCTACATGGACCTATAGTAGGTCCATCGTTTCTAAATTCATTTCTTAATTTCAGTACAATGCAATGAAGAAACTCTTACCTTCCACCAATAGAGAAATCTGTGATGGCAAAGAAGTATGATCGTAGAACGTTTGGTACCCTGAAAACTTCATCTCCAAAAGTGTTTAATCTCGTCAGCATAACCAGAATATCTGTAGCTGTCACCCAATCCTGTGAACAAAGAACAGATATGACAAATGACAAAGATTTATTACCTTGAGAAGAAATAAATGAGCCAAGGGCAATAGCCAAGTTTACTAACAAATAAACATTTTATGTATACTTTTTTTAAACAAAGGTTGTTCTTGACAACCTGAAAGTTTGTTTTTGTTTAATTCTTTGAATCTTTTCTATTGATGATACTCTGTGGTTTACACATTCTATGTATGTTGTTTTTATTGAGTGAAAATAAAGACTGAACCAAACTGAACTGAACTGGCTTGCCCGACATATCAACAAGTAATGTATGCAGACTGGATTCCAAGTATTGTAGTTCATTCATTAATAATCGGTTAATAACTGATCACCAGGTCCCCAGGAAAGAAAAGAAACATCCACAAATTTGGATATATTAGACCCCTGTTACACATGCGTCGGCTTTTAAAGCGGGCCCCGGAGGCGGCCTCACGCCTGCAATTTGAAGCCGCCTCGAGATCATCAAACCCCTGTTACACATGATCTCGGGCCCGCAAATTTGCGTCTACACATAGGCCGGCCTCACGTCGCCTTTTCACGAGCTGACGTTTGGACGGACTCCAGAAAGACAGAAAGAGAAAGTGATAGAATGATAAAAACTAAGAATAACATAAGAGAAGGTGATAGAAGAAAGAAACAAAGAATAACAAAAGGAAAGGCAAAAAGAGTAAGTGATAGAATGATAAAAACAAAGAATAACATAAGAGAAGGTGATAGAAGAATAAAAACAAAGAATAACAAAAGAGAAAGTGATAGAATGATAAAAAACAAAGAATAACATAAGGAAAGACAGAAAGAGAAAGTGATAGAATGATAAAAAACAAAGAATAACATAAGGAAAGACAGAAAGAGAAAGTGATAGAATGATAAAAAACAAAGAATAACATAAGGAAAGACAGAAAGAGAAAGTGATAGAAGAATAAAAACAAAGAATAACATAATGAAAGACAGAAAGAGAAAGTGATAGAATGATAAAAAACAAAAAATAACATAAGGAAAGACGGAAAGAGAAAGTGATAGAATGATAAAAACAAAGAATAACATAAGGAAAGACGGAAAGAGAAAGTGATAGAATGATAAAAACAAAGAATAACATAAGGAAATAGAGAAAGAGAAAGTGATAGAATGATAAAAACAAAGAATAACATAATGAAAGACAGAAAGAGAAAGTGATAGAATGATAAAAACAAAGAATAACATAAGGAAAGACAAAAAGAGAAAGTGATAGAATGATAAATAACAAAGAATAACATAAGGAAAGACAGAAAGAGAAGGTGATAGAAGAATAAAAACAAAGAATAACATAATGAAAGACAGAAAGAGAAAGTGATAGAATGATCAAAAACAAAGAATAACATCAGGAAAGACGGAAAGAGAAAGTGATAGAATGATAAAAACAAAGAATAACATAAGGAAAGACGGAAAGAGAAAGTGATAGAATGATAAAAACAAAGAATAACATAAGGAAATAGAGAAAGAGAAAGTGATAGAATGATAAAAACAAAGAATAACATAATGAAAGACAGAAAGAGAAAGTGATAGAATGATAAAAACAAAGAATAACATAAGGAAAGACAAAAAGAGAAAGTGATAGAAGGATCAAAACAAAGAATAACATAAGGAAAGACAGAAAGAGAAAGTGATAGAATGATAAAAACAAATAATAACATAAGGAAAGACAGAAAGAGAAAGGGATAGAACGATAAAAACAAAGAATAACATAAGAGAAGGTGATAGAAGAATAAAAACAAAGAATAACATAATGAAAGACAGAAAGAGAAAGTGATAGAATGATAGAAAACAAAGAATAACATAAGGAAAGACGGAAAGAGAAAGTGATAGAATGATAAAAACAAAGAATAACATAAGGAAAGACAGAAAGAGAAAGTGATAGAATGATAAAAACAAAGAATAACATAAGGAAATAGAGAAAGAGAAAGTGATAGAATGATAAAAACAAAGAATAACATAAGGAAAGACAGAAAGAGAAAGTGATAGAATGATAAAAACAAAGAATAACATAAGGAAAGACAAAAAGAGAAAGTGATAGAAGGATCAAAACAAAAAATAACATGAGGAAAGACAGAAAGAGAAAGTGATAGAATGATAAAAACAAAGAATAACATCAGGAAAGACGGAAAGAGAAAGTGATAGAATGATAAAAACAAAGAATAACATAAGGAAAGACGGAAAGAGAAAGTGATAGAATGATAAAAACAAAGAATAACATAAGGAAAGACGGAAAGAGAAAGTGATAGAATGATAAAAACAAAGAATAACATAAGAGAAGGTGGCAAAGGGCGCCCGATGTATATGTTGATATATGATGACAGGTCACGTCACTTCCGCTTATAAACCGGGCCCGAGTCCACTTTGGTGTTACACCTACCGATTGCGGGACTGAGGCCGGCCTCAAACCACATCCAGAGGTGGACTGAGTCCACCTGGCCTCAGTCCGGCTTTTCAAAAAAAGTTGGTGTTACACACACGTCGAGGCGACTACGGGGCCCGCCTCAGTTCACTTTCAGACGTATGTGTAACAGGGGTCTTGGTAAACCTGGCTATTACAAATTAAATATGATCATGTGGATGTTGACTCGCTGGCTAAACCGATATTGTACATGCATAGAGTTAAGCACCAGAGATACATCAGTTCACAAAACCAACAACCCCTTGTATGCAAAGAGCATTTATCACTGCATGGAGTTTGAGCAGAGAAAGTTAATATAATTATCTTTGCTTTGAGCTACAGAAAGATTTCAAAATCCATCTGAACAACAAAGGAGGCTATCATTCAGATGGATGTTAATGTTTGTTTAATGAGCCAAAAAATGACGCAAGTGCTGCATATGTACTGTACATACATGTACCCTGTAATTGACCTTCAGTACATGTTATTTAAGTTCATGTAAGACCCCTACAAAACAAAATGATAGATCTGTCTACGAGAAATTGTAGCATTATTCTGGTAGTGATGGTGATGCTCTGTACTTGTGCATTTGCATCCTTTGATGCTGTTCATTCCTGTTGAAGTGAAGTGGGTTGTGCATATACCGGTACACATGTAGATCTTGTAAGGCCAGGTTCTACCTTCACTGCACTTGTTATTTAATTATGAATGTCATTTGTATGCCAGACGGAAGGACATGAAAAGAATCTTTGGTTTAAAAATTCCTAACTTTTAAGATTTCACAGTGAAAGTACATTGCAGTACGCTATCATGATTACACATTTTTACATTGTACAGATTATTAGTTGTTGTGTTGATGTGGTATTAAAAAGAAATTAAAAACTTTTTGATAATTTTTTTCTTTTCAAAACGCACAATCATTTGTGTCCTTCTCCCAAGAGTACACATCAATACAGCATATAGTCCCAAATCAATTTCCCACCAATGATCACTAGTAGAAGCAGAATATGCTCTAAAACACATACATGGAATTGTATCTATTACACATACTGTACAATGTAAATCCTTATTCAAATTGAAAACTTTTCTTTTCAACCACAACTTGCAACAGATGCCAATATGAACCAGCCATTCTCGTCTTAGGGCGACATTTGACCTCTCATCAAATGTATACGACCCAAATAGGGTGTGGAGTGGTAATGAATTACGAGAGTTCTTTCCTTGGACTTGATTGGACCACATGCAGTGCACCAAGTAGGTAAACCATACGAAACTGACTTTATGTGCAGTTGCTACGGTTACGAACTTGCCCAGTCTCTCAGCTCATAAAATAGCTCATCCCGGCCCAGCTGCACTCTACAGGTATATTCCGAGAGTGTACATGTACATGCGAGCTAGTGTATAAACCACCTGGTACAACCATGTATAGTATAGCAAGGTGAAGTATTATCACCACTTTTGAACCAATTGAAGTGCAATTTGAGATTTCCATCACAAAATCTACATCCCCAAAATAGTTATTTGTTCCAATTTTCGGTCAAATTTAATCAAAAACTAAATTCAAATATATACATGTATAAAGATTGTGGATTGTGGATTTTTTATGTTGTTATAGGAACCCGTAGTACAACTACACAGAAACACAGAATTAATCTTAACCATTCCAACTGCGCATCTCAACTTCACTGTACACCTGTATCCTTTTTCTTTGATCTTGCTTTTTTTCTCTTCTTCAATCACCCTCTCACTCATTAACTCCCACTTTCTCTGTCTCTCATATCCATCTGGAAGTTACCCCCTCCCTCATCTCTCTATCTCTCTCCTTCTTTCTTTCCTCTTCTATTTATCCATTTCTCTTTTCTCGTTCCAAACAGAAACACGGGCCCTTCAGGCTGTCAGGGCGAAGCTATATGAAAGACAACCCTCATTCTTTTCTCCATTTCTGTTCATCTACAATGTACATGTATATCCATTACTTATTTAACTTTGAGCCACTTGCCCTCTCTTTCACTCTCTCTGTCTCTCAATGTTCATATCTCTCTCCATCTCTGCCCATCCCTCTCTCCATTCTCTGTCTCTCAATATTCATATCTCTCTCCGTCTCTGCCCATCCCTCTCTCCATTTCTCTGTCTCTCAATGTTCATATCTCTCTCCGTCTCTGCCCATCCCTCTCTCCATTCTCTGTCTCTCAATGTTCATATCTCTCTCCATCTCTGCCCATCCCTCTCTCCATTCTCTGTCTCTCAATATTCATATCTCTCTCCGTCTCTGCCCATCCCTCTCTCCATTTCTCTGTCTCTCAATGTTCATATCTCTCTCCGTCTCTGCCCATCCCTCTCTCCATTTCTCTGTCTCTCAATATTCATATCTCTCTCCGTCTCTGCCCATCCCTCTCTCCATTTCTCTGTCTCTCAATATTCATATCTCTCTCCGTCTCTGCCCATCCCTCTCTCCATTTCTCTGTCTCTCAATATTCATATCTCTCTCCGTTTCTGCCCATCCCAATGTCCATTTCTCTGTCCTCATCCCAACCTGTCTAGGCCTGTCCTCATCAGCTCGAGTTTGACATAAAACCTGCTATTTTAACTATCCCGATCGCAAAGTAACCAGTCTTCATCAGCCCGAAGTTGTAATTAGCGGGATGTTTGGTTGAGAAAATATCCCGAGAAATATTGGTCTTGTTTCCAAAATATCCAGCTTATTGGGAAATAGCGGGCTAATTTGCGCCCGTCCGAGCTAGTTTGAGACGAGTCTGGTGAAGATGCAATTTTTAGCTTTGGGATAATATCCAGAGTCTGATAATAGCGGGTAAACTCAAGCTGATGAGGCCAGGCCTATACTGAACACAAGTTGTCAAAGTGCAGCGATGGAAGTCAATCCTCAAGTTCAGAGGTCAAACCACACAGACCTCATGGCTGATGAAGAGCTAAATCCCGCCCATTGACAGATGACATTAAAACAGGAGATAAGCATGTTACCATACCAGCCTGTCTGTCTGTCTCAACTCCTCAACAGCTATCCCTAACTGGACTGGATGAAAGCTCTGGCAGGCACAGAGACCTGTCAGTACAGTTCTGTTACACATGCTCAACAGCAACTGTTCTATGGTAAATTTACTACACTAAACAAGCTCTTAGCTTGCTAACCCTATACACTCATCACTTCATAATAACTCATAATCATAGTAATAACAACTGGATATATATAGTGCCTTTCCAGAGGATAAACTGTATGTACATTTAACCATAAATCTAACCTGACCCTAAATCTAAACTTAACCTACAGTACATGTCAGACTCAAATGGAACCATGCATTAAAACAAGAGATAACAATCCTGCATGTCCGTGGCGTTAAGACGACAGTTTGACAGTTCTCTCAGATATAAACATGTCAGTATGGAGTCTGCATGATTCTATAACACAAGATCCAGTAATATTTGCTTTGGCAGCAACTGCTCTGCAGTCAATTTAATACATTAGGTTTCGGCCTAGGTACGAGAAGATGCCCAACCCTAACCCTAAATATAAACTTAAACTTAAACATGACACAACCCTTTCTCTATAACAAAAAGCCCAGAGCAAATGTCAGACTATACATGACTAGTTCAGCAGTGAGTCCTCAGTATTCGATGCTGACTTGAACCAAATCTAAAACAACCCATACAAACTCTCCATATTCAAGCTGTTAAAACACATCATATCTGTAGGTTGTTTGCCAAAAGCTCCAGTGACAACTTCTCTGCTGTCAATTTTCCACACTAACTAAATTCCTTGCTTCAACACCGGACCAAACACTAAAGTCAACTGTAAGTCGTAACGATTAACCCTCACCCTAATGCTATCCTTTTGAAAAAAAGTGGTGCTGCTTGCTATTGTGAGCATGAACACAAGCAGAATTTAAAGGGGTACAGATCTATTGGTCCGGAAGTAATCTGGATTCAATTCACTTTTGTCAGTGAATATGAAAACTGGTTTTGATCAAGTAAAGCAGTGAACATGAAATTTACCTGTAAAACAGCACTATTATCAAAACTCCTTGCACTGGGTCTATTTTCCAGCGTACTGAAAGCAATATTTCCTCCCGTGAGTGGCGAGATGTCGCTGAATTCACTGGTGCAGAGCGCCAATGTTTCATCATCAAAGCTGACGTATTCGCTATCTGGGAGGTTGTAGGTGCCTCTACATGAACCGCTGTAATACTGGTAGGGTATCCAAGGACAGTCCTGACACGTACGCTTGTAGATGGCAAAACTCTCCGGCCGCGGCGAGTAAAATTTCAGCCGAATGTATGTGATCTCAAAGGATTTACCTGGAAAGAAAAATAAAGATAATTACGATTAAACCAGTCCAGTGGATATTAGCACTACAGAAAACATATTTCATAATCTTGTAAAGTATGCTTGTGAGTTAAAACTACAGTTCTAGAAGTTCTAGTGAGAATATTGAGATAGGGGCCGGGTTCTTCCCTCGTAGGTGTATCAAGAGAATAAAAGATCAAGGAAATTTTCCTTTTAGCCCCTCTGCTTTTATTATCATTACAACACTGTGTCTAATTATCTTTCAACACTCCATTCATTACATTCTTATACAAATGTATTGAGTAGATAGAATTAACGTTTACCTGGTAACATTTTTTTATAAAAAACAGAATTTTCATAGCACTGTTCCTCAGGAAATGTTGTGAACCACAAAAGTGTATTATGATGATTCATTTACTTTGTCTTTGTTGCATGTAACTTTCAAGAATTTTGACCATTCACGCCATTCACAAGAAAGTTTTCACACACATCAAAATTGTCCGGTTTATAGTAGGCCCAGAGCCTTCTACACACAGAGTTTGGACAACTTGGTTTCACTTGCTCACAGCATGGCATATATATTCTTTTGTATTTTGCTTGCCCAACAAAGCAGTATTCGCCATATTGTGCCCAACCCAAACTGGGTTGGCCAAACTTTCTTAATCCATGGCTCTGAGTATGCATACACATGCAGGTGTACAGTTAGCAACTAAATTATTCATAATTAATTATTATCATGCTTTGCTATCTATAATTTCAATTGAAATTGTTTATGCCTACAACTTGTAATATATGAATAAAATCTTGAACCATACTAATTGTTGTATCATTATTTAAGAATGAATTATAATGCTTATCTATCTAGTTACTGTTATACTATTTTAGTTAAGATCTTGTCAGAATTTTTGTTTGAGGATAGTTCAATAGTAGATGCATGTAATTAATTAAGCTTGTAATACAATGTAAAGCGCATAGAGACATACCTTGTATAATGCGCTATATAAATATAATTTATTATTATATTATTATTATTCATAACTTTATACCCTTTTGAAAGTTTTGTGATTTTTAAAGGATGTGAAAATCTGATTTGTCCCAATTTATGTTTCATGAGAATGTGCAATATCAAAGCTTAAATTCAATTCAATCTGGGGAGTGTTTCACAAAGATCCTAAGTAGAACTTAACTCTAAGTTAGACTTAAAAAATATGGAAAGCCATTAGCATCCTTGAAAACATTTTGTAAAAGTTACTTTAAAAGACATAAAATGTTGATTCAAATCATTCATATTTTCTATTATCATGGGAGATTCTATGTTCTTGATGTGGAATTTATAAAAAAGTCTAAAATACTTGAATTTCTGCTTTTGAATATATTTCATTTTAAGGCTCCAATGGCTGTCCATAATTTTTAAGTCCAACTTAGTGTTAAGTTCTACTTAGGATCTTTGTGAAACACTCCCCAGTCCACCGTTCATTCTTGAGTTTAATACAAGACACGGAAGAAAAGACATAAAATTTACAAGTGGTAGGAAAATTCAGTTGTTAACCGTATGTATCCGATGGGAAGGTTGGAAGCTGCACCGACCTATGGGACACAGCGGCTTATAGTGTGATGCTATCGCAGTACAAGAGAAATTGGGTGTGAAGATACAGAAAGATATGAGGTCAAACAGAGCAATGGGACCTCTCTGATGATCTACAAGTTTATGTCCCAAGTTCAAAGTTGTACAACACAGGTCATATATGACGGACTGACTCGAGAGGGTTCACACTCACTTCATTCTCGCAATCATCAAATTGGCAGCATACATAATAAAATTTGTATTTATATAGCGCCTTTCCCAGAGGATACTAGGGGCTGTAAAACACACAGCTTTGGATCCGTTT
This sequence comes from Strongylocentrotus droebachiensis, assembly GCA_035222895.1. Taxonomy (NCBI): domain Eukaryota; kingdom Metazoa; phylum Echinodermata; class Echinoidea; order Camarodonta; family Strongylocentrotidae; genus Strongylocentrotus; species Strongylocentrotus droebachiensis. The sequence goes on from JAVYIG010000024.1 coordinate 879,009, forward strand.
GATGTATCATTCTATTTATTATACCCCTCACCTATATCTTGCCATTATGTTGTTTATGCATGCCATGCACTCCATTGCTACTATGTTGCAGTCCTCTTCTTTTCTCTTTCTCCAAGCGCTCTATCCTCCTCTCCTCTTTGCCTATCACTTTCTTCCTTTCCTCCTTTCTTCTATTTATAATGTATGTTATGTATTTGTGTATTCGGGCGTACCCATTACAAGCTCTGCTTATCGGGTTTTGCACCTTCTTCCTTGTAATACAAGTTCTTTAATTATATTTATGTTCCTATGTCAAATGTTTGTCAAATTGAATGGAAGAAAATGTTCAGTTGAATTGAATTGAATTGAATTTCACCACATTGTTGATTTCACATAGAATACATAAAAAGCAACGTAAGTCTTCCTAAAATAATGTTTATTACCTTCAAGAATTAAAAAAAAAGTTCTTTGACTCATTCAGTCTTTATAAAGTAATGGATAAAATACTGCCAAACTAAACTTCTTGATTTTAAGGAGGCCTGTAAAACCCGCCATTTTGACCTCATTTACAGCAACTATTCTAACTTCAATATCATTGAAAAACTGTATCATTTGTGAACTCCTTTTCCATGCCATGCCTCTCAAAAACTTCTTGAGGATAATAGTATACACTCATCTTCTCCCCGATCAGCTGACCTCCTTCACTGCGGAGGTCACACGGGGTCAGGCTGGGTGGGCCATGAAGACATACCTGACAATACTATGATAGCAGGGAAAGACCGAGTTGTGTCTCTCCTTACACATCTACACTCTATCATAAATGAGTGAGTGTCTTCTTTATGACAGGGGCTCGACCCTCTGGGCTCTCATGCTATACAAGTCTTGTGAGAAAGGATTGATGCGTGTCTTTGTTAAAGAGGAATTCCCCTAGAAAAGGTGACATAATTTCTTGCAATACTTATGTATAACTGCTTTCTAAACACATTTGATTGAAAGGATCATCAGGTGATTTTTAGCTTTAAGAATTCTGAACAAGAAATCTGGGGAAAGTCTGAATTTATGAGAAAATGTATAGAACAAGTGAATAGCTACAAGGAAATCTTTTTATTAAATATTGATTTTAAAAAACATATTTGGACTTGGAGGAACAAACAAACAATTTTATACAAGATACATTTTATATATTTTATTCATTGAGAATGTCCTGTCGTCTGAACGGCTATCATGCATGATTGGAAGCAGAAAGAGTCAGATGGCGGCTAATTCTGGGTCAGGGTATAATAGCAATTTGATGAGGAGAGTAAACATGGATGTTTGAGTTCTTGTTTGCTAGATAAGTGACCCATTTGACCTTTGACCTTCTATGAACCACTGCTAGAACAAACATACCAATATCAATGCCCTACCCTTGATAGCTTTGGACAAAGAAAAAAAACACCTTTGGGAATAAAACTTCAAAAAAGCACAACAATTAAAAACACTATTTCTTCCTGAACCAAATATGATAAATCTCTGTCAATTGACAGAAATGAATCACAAAACTTTAAAAGACTAATTGTATTGAAATCTTAGGAGAATAATGAAGCCTGACGGTAAATAAAAACACCAACGACCTTTCTTGTTTCCTTTATCGGGCAGGGAAATGAGCTAAAAATTTGGTTAAAAACCCAAACTCTCCCATTCAAAGTGGTCTTGCACTGCCCCTAAATTTGAAAACAAAAATCCCTGCAGAGCTAGACAGAGATTTTACATCAATAAATTCAATTGTTTATCAATTTCCTGCCGAAAACTAAGCACAGAGAAGATACAAGGGGTTGTTAAAAATAGAAACCAAAACATCCCAAGTTTACAAGTTCAAGTTCAAGTTTATTCAAACCAATCAAACACAACATTTTACAATCAATTGACACAAAAGAAATAAAAAACATGATAGGTTTGGGACCCCGGAGAAGCAGAGCTTGTGATAAGGGGCCCCTTAAAAGGTACATAAACAAAAACAAAATAACAGTATTTAGAATAACCGATGACAAAAACATATTTACAATGATAACTAATGAGTAAATATGGGAACAGAAAAAAAGATAACACACATACACATACACACCCACGCACACACACACAGACACACCCACATACACACATACACACATGGCTTTCCAGGATTTACTTTAACATATTTTGTAATCTCTCAAAAAGATATTCTCGACATGTATGTTTAAACATAGGTAGTGTTGGACTGGATCTGATGTTTTGTGGCAACTTATTCCATTCTTTGATACAATTAATTACAAAAGAGTTCGAAGCAGTTTGTGTTCTCGCAAACGGCTGATGGATAAGATTTCTCTGACGTGTGTTGTACGAATGGACAGTCGAATTAACAATAAACGCATCTTTTAAAAATGAATTATTTTGAGCAGATTGAGATTTGTACATGAATATCAAACAATTCATGGAGACTAATTCATCAAGAGGCAACATCTGAAGTTGCACAAATAAAGGATTACTTGGACTTCTGTAATTTGAATTTGTAATGAGCCTGATAGCTTTCTTCTGAAGGACTATTAACTTGTTTAAATGGCTCCTATACGTATTTCCCCATGCAACATTACAATAAGTTAAGTGAGGCATAATGATAGCATTATAAAGAGTTACTAAAGTTTGCTCTGGTAAAAAAAGGCGTAACTTAAAAATCACACCAACACTCCTCGAGACCTTGGTACAAACATTGCTGAGGTGATCTTTCCAAGTTAAATGATCATCAACTGTAACTCCAAGAAACCTTACATTTTGACTCCGGTTGATCAGATGACCACCTATTGTCAGGGGGTCAATATTATCTGGGATTCTTTTGCCCCTTGATCTAAAAACAACATATTGAGTCTTACTAGCATTTAACAAAAGTTTGTTGCAACAAAACCACTTAAATATATTGTGAACTTCATTATTTGCAGACAAAATCAGATTATGCATGTCTTTGTGGTGAGAGAGCAAGCAAGTATCATCAGCAAAAAGTGAATAAGTAAACAACTGAGATGAGTTTATAATATCATTAATATAAATCAAGAACAATAAGGGGCCCAGGACTGAGCCTTGGGGTACGCCATATTTTACCTTCCTAGATTGTGATTTAACTCCATTAACCACTACATACTGTAATCGATTATGTAAGTAATTTTTAAACCATTTCAAAGCTATCCCACGAATGCCATAATGCTCAAGCTTGCTTAATAATATATCATGATCAATAGTGTCGAATGCTTTCGATAAATCCAAAAACACACCAAGACAAAACTTCCCAGCAACAATTGCATTTATAATAGTGTTTACCAAATTCAAGACACCCATACTTGTAGAGCAATTCTTTCGAAAGCCAAATTGTTGTGGGATCAGAATATCATGAAGTCGAAGGAAGTCATCCAACCTTTTATACACTATTTTCTCTAGAATTTTTGAAAATATGGGTAACAAAGCAATTGGTCTATAATTCTCAATGTTCTTACGATCATTCTTCTTGAATACAGGGATTACTTTAGCTATTTTCAATTTGTTTGGGACAATACCCTGAAACAAGGACTTATTAAAAATATCACACAAGGGTTCAACAATGCATTGAATACAAGTTTTAATGACTTTTGGGGAAATGTCGTCAGAACCGCATGCCTTGGATGGTTTTAGAGTTAAAACAAAGTTAGAAATTTCATGAACAGACGTTGGTCTAAAGTACAAGGACGAGGAGTGATTCTGCACTGACAAAAATTGTTTGTATGATGTTTGGACAGGAGGAATTTCCTTGTTTATTTTAGAGGGCAAATCAATGAAATATTCATTAAAATATTTTGCTTTTTGTAAGTCTGATTTTAACAGTAAATCATTATGATACATATCATTTGGAAGTGGCGTCTTCTTCCCCCTCCCAAGCAAACCATTAATATGAGACCAAGTCTTTCTAATATCATTCTGAGTAGTTCGAAAAACATTATCATAATAATCCTTCTTACTTTGACGAACAAGGTTTGTCAACAAGTTTTTATAGTCAACATAACTTTTCCGATTAATCTCATTTTGGTTCTTAATATATGTATGATAAAGCTTATGTTTCTGATTAATAGATTTCAGAAGACTTGGAGTAATCCATGGTTTCCTGCATTTCTTCTTCACACTCAATTCAACTAAAGGGAAATGTAAATTATATAAGTTGGAAAAAATATCACTAAAATAGTCATAAGAAACATTTGCATCAAACAAGCTATATAAACTAGACCAATCAACTTGAAGAAGATCGCGTTGGAAATTATTCATTCTTTCATCAGTAATCACACGTCTAAATAATTTATTGTGTACCTTTCCTGTAGTGACTGCATTGCCTTTGTTAATGCTACAAATTGGCATGTGATCAGAGAAATCAGAACAGAATATTCCAGAATAGAAATGGTCTTGAACACAGTTTGTAAATATATTATCGATTAAGGTTGCTGAAGATGACGTGATACGAGTCGGTTTAGTGATTAGGGAAAGCAACCCAAACGAAAACATAAAGTCAACAAAATCTTTTACCTTTTCATCTACATCAACATTTAACAAATTGATATTAAAGTCACCCATAATATAAATGTCATTCTTTTCTTTACTCAGTATTTGCATTTCATGATCAAAGCCATCAATAAATGATCTAATGTCATTACCAGGTGCTCTATAAATGCATCCGACAATCGACTTTTTGTTTGCAATACTAATTTCTAAAAATACACATTCATAATAAGCATTAGCCATAGATAGATCATTACGTATCTTGTAATCAAGCCCGTCTCGGACATAACATGCTACTCCACCACCTTTCTTATTTGATCGACAGACTTGAACAAATGAATATCCTGGAATATCAAACATAGCTACATCTGTAGATGGTTTGAACCAGGTTTCTGAAATACCAATAACAGAGAAATTATGTTCTATACAGGATAGTAATACTACCAGATCATCAAAGTTTTTAAAAAGACTTCTGGAGTTAATATGCATCAGAGAAAGTTTTTTATCGCCATTAAACTGGAAATCGCTGCAGTTGATATAGCTACACTCATTAACAACAGCATCATTAATATCTTCAAAATCATCATCCATGAGGAAAGATTAGATGTAAACAGTATATAAAAACAACAGATCTGAAGCGGTCATAAAAAATATCAAATATCAAAACAGAGAGATAAAACAAAGCAGTTTGCGGATAGCCATCACATTCATTCACATACAAGAACACACACACAGACACACTCAGAACGACATGAACATAAAAATATATAGAGATGTACAGAGTATATTGATAAAAAAAAGTGCAAGTGCACATAGTAAAAAGTGAAAGAGAAATAAGGCATAAAAAGGGAAAAAGAAAGATGTATAAAGAAAACAAGACGTAATAAACAGAGAGAATATATATATATATATATATATATATATATATATATATATATAAATGTAAGAGGGAAAACGAAAGGTGTAAAGAACGTTAGATAACGCACGGGTAAAAATGCAAACCTCTAGGAGAGGCACTTGGAAGTAAAAAGAAAAATAAAGAGTTACAAAGTCGCAGCTTGCTGCAAAGATGAGAAAAGTTTTTTGACTTGAAACCCCCTCTTCGTTGGTCTTGAGGGCAGCCATGACTCTTCCATCAATCGACCAAGCCGCTTCCACCTTTGGATGGGTCGCCAATTTCATCAGAATTTTGTGGTTAAGTGAAGTTAAGTCCTCCTGGATGGAGATACCTGACCCTTTCAGCTTGCGACGCTCCTTCATCAACTCTGCCTTCATTCTGTGCGAGGACAGCTTCACTAAAATTGGGCGGGGCTTGTCGTCGGTGCGGGGCTTCCCTGAACGGTGTGACCTGTCGATGTTGGCCTTGGTCATAGGACAGAAAAAATCTTGAGCACAGTTGTCGTGATTTACCTGTCAAACCACTTTCAATTTTGTGGCTTTTTTCTAAATCAACCACCCCCCCATAAAACAGTTGTCAATAGTTTCAGTGGTTGGATTGAAATTTCGTCATCAAGTTTCTTTTGATAGAATCATCTCTTAGACCGAAATTTGTGGTTGTCTGAGGCTGCGTTCATGCTTAAATTTTGAAGGCAGAATGAGCGATCTGAAACGCTCATCGTAAACGCTCATCGTGATCGCTCATCGTGATCGCAGTTCCACGATGTAGTGTTCATGCTTACTTCTCCAGGCAGTTCTCCTTGGGTGGCCTTCAGCTGGATTCGCAAACCTGTGTGCGCATGCTATGTAGACCCACTAGAGGTCAGTGCGTCAGTGCGTTGACCCCATTTAAACAGAGGTCAGTGCGTTGACCCCATTTTACAATTTGTAAACGCGTTTAAATGGGGTCAACGCATCTTTTTGTGAGTTTACGATCGGCGATCGTGATCGCCGTTTTTCGGTGATTCTACAAAAGTGAGCATGAACGCAAGCGTGTTTTAAACTAAACGCGTAACAGATGCCTGATTCTGGCCGTCAAAATCAAGCATGAACGCGCCCTGAGAGAGAGAGAGCTGAAAACACGTAAGTCAACCCGGCTCTCTCATTCTTTTGAAAGAGGTACAATACCTTCTTGAGTCATGTTCCATCCAATGTTTGGAAGATTGAAATTTGTAAATCTATCAACCTGACAACTTGTTAATTTGAGTGCTTGAATTGGTTCTTGCAAAGTGTTTTCTACTTATGTATGTTGTTACAATTCCTTACCACATGATCAAATGTAAAAATAACAGGCAACATTCAATGTTGTTTATACATCTATTATCCATTTTTCACTTGTAAATGCACAATCCCATGTCAAATTCAATGTTTCCATGCACTTGAAACTAGAAGCAGTTACCAAAGATATCATGTTTCAGTCTATAAACTATCACTTAAACACTTCCTGTGTTGATAAGTTTGAACTAGATCTTCCGACTTCAATTACCCTACGCTCCATTCCTTCCCGTTTTGATCAGGTGTTTTAAAGGTACTGTCTAACCAGGGACTAGTCTAACCATCCTGAAAGTTGTTCTCCTTTTGTCAGTTCTAAACAAAATTTCAGAAAAATCATTGTGGAATGTTCACCAAAGTAGCCAAGGGGGGCCTGGGGGCACATCCTCCCACACGTTTTAGTGCCCCCAGGTGCCCTCTCCCCACAAAAAGGGTAACATGAATTTTCAAAAATACAACAGAAAACGGAGAATGATCCTTCAATACTTAGTAATTCTGCAATAGCTTTGCAAGATGCAGCAAAATGTCACATTTTTATATGTCAAATTGCAATATTTTGCATGGTCCCTACATTCCTTTGCAGAATACTTGCTTTAAGCGTATGATTTTAAATGCTCCTCGATAGTATTGATCAATACTTTTATTTCTAAAATAAACAACATCATCGTCTTCACTGGTCTAGTAATCCAATTAACCCATCAAGTTGAGTGTAAACTTAAAACTGAATTATTGTGAGCATTAATTTTTATAATACTATTCAATACCTTTGTCTTTCAACATATATATGCAAATTTTTAAATACAGACTTGTCTCATCAGATATGTGACTTGAAAAATTTAAATATAACATACAAGAAGTTGCAGAGAACACTCTATTAGATTTTGCGGAGGAGATAGTAGGAAACCATCTTAATTTTGAACTTTGATCGTGTCACATTTGCTCGATGTCTCCACAACACCTGTCAGTAGCCTCAGCGCCTTTTGTAATGCTTTGTTCAACGCAAATCCAGCAGTAATCCGGCAGAATAGGAAAATAACAGGCCAGGTAATATGGGCCAGATGACTAAACACCAGCACGAAGCTGAGCAGGCAGGGGACTTACTCATTGACTCAGCTTGTGCAAGGTCTCACCTCAAAATGACACGACGACAACATACGTGTAGCATACTCTACATCCTTGTTCAGAGAATTAATAGATTCTTTTAGAATGAGATCAATCGTTTTCTTCTTTGAAAGAACACGTTATGTGAAAAGATTGAAATTCAAATATTATATAAATACAATCTTTAAAAGTGATGAAACTCTTTAACACAATACCATAAGTGTAATGAGATAATAAGAAAGTGAACCAACTGGTGCTCCAAAGAATTAGATAACAGACAAACTGGGTTCTCAAAGACCAGTTGGATAGTAGACAAACTGGGGGTGCGCGCAAGCGATATTTTGAAGCTTGAATCACAAACATGAATCAAAATGTTTACCGCATGAGAGCGTTCAAGCGATTTTTCATCAACGCTGATTCTCGCTCATATTAAGCCGTGCCACTGCTCATCACACTGTGCAGTTTGACCCAGGGAGTATACATGTAGGTCAACTTTGCTGCATGCTTTCTGAAAGTTTCTGTCTGTGTTTACGGTCGAATGTTGGTCAAACCGGAACAGGCCACGATAATACGTCATAGAATCAGGATTGAGATTTCTATTTGTTCAAGCGAATTTTAGCGAACGTGATTCTGCAGAATCACGATACAAAACACATCTTCTTCAGCGCTTCATGTTTGTGTTTTTAAACACATTTATTTTTATGATCGAAAACTTGTTCGAAAATTTTAGAACACAACTGTGTTTTTTATTTAGCAGATGTTTCTGCATTTATTGATAAATCAAATATAAAACATTCAAATAACAATAATAGTATATAATATAATTGATTTACATAAAGAGTGACAACTTAATACACACAAAATAATTTGAAGAAAAAAAATTTAAAAAAAAAAAATGCATAATTGAAAGCTTGAAAGTATGGAGGTAAGTAAAAATAATCAAGATAAATGCAGAGGCCAACTATCATAAGCAAGGAAGCTTGAGTCGATAGCAGCCGGGAAGGGGGGGGGGGGGGGGTACATGGCGCTGTTTTAGGAGAATGTAGGGGAATAGAGAGTCACATATAAAGATTTTGTTCAGAAAGTATCTGAATAAAAAGTGGAAAGAAATTAATGAAAGAAAAAAGAAGAAAAATGTGCAAGTGTGTGCAAGTGGGTGTGTGCAGGTGAAGTAAGTGTTCGATTCGTATTGTTAATGAACTGGTCATCTAAAATTAATTTAAATAAACAATCAAAACCTCTGAGACCCTTATGATGTTTTTGAATATGTAGATATTAAATATTTTTTCATCGATGCTTTGAATGAATAAAGAGTTGCAGAGTGTTTAATATTGTCAGGTAAAGCATTCCAAATGTCTGGACCATGATGTCTTATCGATTTATAGGCCATAATAATTTTGGGGTTTGTTAAGTGGAAATCGGATGAGTGTCGTGTGGGATAAGAATGTATATCACTATTGTAAACAAAAATATTTCGAAATGCCAAAGGTATAGTATTTATCCAACATTTATACATAAAGATTGCAGTTTGAAAACTGTGAATGTCAGCGATTTTTAATGTTTTTAGTTTACAAAATATTGGATCAGTATGGGCTAAATAATGTGAATGTGTACAAAGACGAAGTGCTTTCTTTTGGAGACGATAAATTAACATAATTTTCATCTTACTACTATTACCCCAAGCTATGTTACAATAAGATATGTATGACAAAATGAAGGAATTGTAAAGCATAAATAGTGACTTTTGTGATAGATAATATTTTAATTTATATAAAATGCCTATGCTTCTCGAGACTAGCATGCAAATGTTGTTAATATGACTATTCCAAGTTAGGTTTGAATCAATCATTACACCTAAGAATGTTGTTACTTCTTTTTCAATTATGGGCATGTTATCTATAAAAATATCATAATGAAGTACATGTTTAGAGTGTATGTTTTTGAAATAAATACAATTAGTCTTATTAATATTTAAAGAGAGTTTATTGGATTTGAACCAAGATGATAATTTATTTAGTTCTAAATTGAGGGTTGTAATAAGAATGTTTAAGTCTTTATGCGAATAAAATACGTTGGTATCGTCTGCGAACAGAACATATGTTAGGAGTGGTGATGCATTAACAATATCATTCATATATACTAAAAACAGTAGGGGACCTAATATGGAGCCTTGTGGTACTCCGCATTCTATGGTGGAAATATTAGATGTTGTAGATTTAAACATAACATATTGATGTCTATTACGCAAATAGTCTTCAAACCAAGAAAGTACAATCCCTCTAACTCCATATGCTTTTAATTTATGTATTAATATACGATGGTCCATGGTATCGAATGCTTTCGATAAGTCCATAAAAACACCTACAGTGTGTTCTTTTTTAGAAAGGGAATCAGTTATTTTGTCACATAATTGTAGAATAGCATAATCAGTAGAGTGGTTCTTTCTAAATCCATATTGATTAGGAATTAAAAAGTTATTGATATCTAAGAAAGAATATAATCGTTTATATACTATTTTCTCTAATATCTTTGAAATGCTTGGTAGTAAAGAAATTGGTCGGTAGTTTGAAACATTAGAGTGATCATCCTTTTTATATATCGGAATTATTTTTGCAACTTTTAGTGGGTCGGGAAAAACCCCTTGGGAAAGAGATAAATTAAAGATATGTAATAACGGGGAAGCTATGAAGTGAATTATTTGTTTTAATAAATATACACTTAACTCATCGTAGCCACTAGATTTACTGCTTTTTAATGAACGAACAATTTCTAAAATCTCTTGAATATTTGTTGGATTAAAAAATAAGGATTGATTAACGTTATTATTTAAGTATTTGAAAAAATCATTCTTTTCATTGATTATTTTGGAAGCTAAATCCGGTCCAATATTAGTAAAGTATTTATTGAATGCCTCAGCAACATCATTTGGGTCTATGTGATGCCCATTATTATTAAATTCAATATTATTTGGAGTATCCTTTTTCTTCCCCAAAATGTCATTAACTGTTTGCCATAATGATTGATTATTATCTTTATTATTTTCAATTTTATTACCATAGTATAATTTGCGTGATAAACGAATAATTGAAGTCAATTTATTACGGTACTTTTTATATTTATTTTGATTTTCATTTGTAGGTGATCGAAGTGAGATTTTATATAAACGAATTCGGGTAGATATTGATTTAAGTATACCTTGAGTAATCCATGGTCGTTTATTTTTCTTTTTATTTGACTTAATTCTTGAGAGGGGCACATTTTTATTATAATGACAAAGAAGTTTGTTTATAAATTTGTCATATGAACTGTTCACATCTCTTTCAAAATAAATATCATACCAATCTTCTTGACTCAAGTCTATCTTTAAGGATTCAATATTACGCTTGGTTTCTTTACGTCGTGTTGTATGTTCTTTATTGGGAATTTGTAGGTGTTTATCATTAGGACCTATCGTAAATATTGGTAAATGGTCTGAAATATCATAGTATATTATTCCATTCTGTTTATTATCTAATACGTTTGAGAAAATATTATCAATTATAGTATGTGTTAAGTTTGTAATCCTAGTTGGTTTATTAATGAGAGGTTTAAAAAAAAATGAAGATAATAAATAAGTGAAGCGTTGGCCAAGAACGGTAAAAGGTAAGGATATATCGATATTAAAGTCTCCCATAATATATACATCTTTATTTTCTCTAGAAATAAATTCAAGGCATGATTCTAATTCATCAAAAAATGTGTCGGCTACATTGTTAGGTGGTCTGTACATTACCCCAACGATTCTATTCTTATGTTTATCATCAATAATTTCTAAAAATAATGTTTCTATTCCTTCCAGTTGAATATCATGTCTTATTTTAAATTGTACATCATTTCGAGTATAAAAAGCGACACCTCCTCCCTTTCCGTTTTTACGGTCTGAATGAATAAATTCATAATTCTCAATGTTGAATATTGGAGGAGAAGTTGAATGTAACCAGGTTTCGGTAAGTCCTATCAAAGAAAATGAAAATGTGTTTAGGATAGATAAAAATTCTTCAAAATTATCGAAATTCTTTTGTAAGCTTCGAATATTGATGTTTAATAAACTAAAACAGTGAAGGTTATTATTGGGTCCCGTTGAATTAAAATTTGAATTAAATTCACTAGTAGTATAATATTTACTCTGGGGTGTATAAACTTGATCATTCAGAATATCATTTAAAGCCATTAAGATTAAAAATGTGGTATTGCGACCAGTATAAATGAATACTATGTGTTTGGTGCGTGCATGTGCGTGTAAGAGTGCAAGTGCATTTATAATGGGTGTCGGCAAAAACCAACAAAATCAGGGGGGTGTACATGATGTTCACTTGTGCGTGACTATCAGACAGACTCGGGGCCGGTGACAGCGTTCAAACGTGGTCATTAATTACAAATAAAAAAAAACTTAGAAATTTGTAATTTAAAAAAGTTTTTTTTTATTTTTTAATTGTTATCGTTTAAATTTACAGTGATGAATTGTTTTCGAAACGTACTACCTTTAAGTTACAGAGAAAGGTGGTTAAGCCTATGTGCTATACCTAAGGGGGTGAGAAGGAAACAACGTACAGCATTAAGGACTGGATTATGATTGACATGAGAATAGGGATTTACAGGGGGGGTATGATAATACCTTGGCTTTAGCACAAGTAATACAAATAAGCAGTAGTTAAGTTGAAATAAAATGAATTAACATACATCATGCCGATCCACGTCACACCGACGAAGCACCGCCAGACACCGGCGAACCAGCATACCGCGGAGAGACCGCGCCACATGATAACATTAAGTCACGTCATCATGGAGCGCGAAATACCAACGATACGCCAGCCACCAGACCAGGCAACGAAACGCCAGAGCAGCGCAAACGCTACTTGTTGGTCCCTCCCTGACAACCGGCACGGCAACCAGTCCAGCGGGTGAGGACCGCTGATCATCTAACCGTGAACCGCGGGCCACGCCCACAGACATGGTCGCCATGCACTACGTTTAAAACAAGAAAAACCAACAACAAAAAACAAGCAATAGTACACTAGTTTCGTGAAATCGACAATGATATAATGAACACCGAGCATGGTATTGATAGCCAAAGTTGCCCAATAGTAACAAATGAAAAATTAGTCGAAACTCGGCCAGGCATTCAAGTTAAAAGTCAATATATGTAATGTATAATAATTAAACTACAATGAAACAGTCACTAACGATTTGTTTTGGGCAGTCTCATTTGCAAAATTACTCAATGCTACAAAAAATATCCCGCATTACATAAACAACTCAACCGGGCACTAGGTCGGAGGCACGAAGGTAGCAATGGCCAAAGACACACTTTAAGAATACAGACCAAATAGGGCATTGACATCGCCATAATACTTATTCAAGCATTTTTGTGTATGTATTGACAAAAACAAAACCAGCCATGCAGGCCAAAAAATGTTAAAAAGTCGAGTGTATGTAATGTATAATAATTAAACTACAATGAAACAGTCACTACCGATTTGCTTTGGGCAGTCTCATTTGCAAAGTTTTCAATGCTACACCAAAAAAATACCCCACATTACATAATCAACTTAACCGGGCACTAGGTCGGAGGCACGAAAGTAACAATGGTCAAAAGCACAATTTAAGAATGCATACCAAGTAGGGCATTTACATCGCCATAATGCTTATTCAAGCATTTTTGTGTATGTATTGGCAAAAACAAAATCAGCCATGCAGGCCAAAAAAATGTTAAAAAGTCGAGTGTATGTAATGTATGTATAATAATTAAACTTCAATGAAACAGTCACTACCGATTTGCTATGGGCAGTCTCATTTGCATTGTTTTCAATGCTACACCAAAAAAATACCCCACATTACATAATCAATTTAACCGGGCACTAGGTCGGAGGCACGAAAGTAACAATGGTCAAAAGCACAATTTAAGAATGCATACCAAATAGGGCATTTACATCGCCATAATGCTTATTCAAGCATTTTTGTGTATGTATTGGCAAAAACAAAATCAGCCATGCAGGCCAAAAAAATGTTAAAAAGTCGAGTGTATGTAATGTATGTAATGTATGTATAATAATTAAACTTCAATGAAACAGTCACTACCGATTTGTTATGGGCAGTCTCATTTGCATTGTTTTCAATGCTACACCAAAAAAATACCCCACATTACATAATCAACTTAACCGGGCACTAGGTCGGAGGCACGAAAGTAACAATGGTCAAAAGCACAATTTAAGAATGTATACCAAATAGGGCATTTACATCGCCATAATGCTTATTCAAGCATTTTTGTGTCTGTATTGACAAAAACAAAACCAGCCATGCAGGCCAAAAAATGTTAAAAAGTCGAGTGTATGTAATGTATAATAATTAAACTACAATGAAACAGTCACTACCGATTTGCTTTGGGCAGTCTCATTTGCAAAGTTTTCAATGCTATACCAAAAAAAATACCCCACATTACATAATCAACTTAACCGGGCACTAGGTCGGAGGCACGAAAGTAACAATGGTCAAAAGCACAATTTAAGAATGCATACCAAATAGGGCATTTACATCGCCATAATGCTTATTCAAGCATTTTTGTGTATGTATTGGCAAAAACAAAATCAGCCATGCAGGCCCAAAAAATGTTAAAAAGTCGAGTGTATGTAATGTATGTATAATAATTAAACTTCAATGAAACAGTCACTACCGATTTGTTATGGGCAGTCTCATTTGCATTGTTTTCAATGCTACACCAAAAAAATACCCCACATTACATAATCAATTTAACCGGGCACTAGGTCGGAGGCACGAAAGTAACAATGGTCAAAAGCACAATTTAAGAATGCATACCAAATAGGGCATTTACATCGCCATAATGCTTATTCAAGCATTTTTGTGTATGTATTGGCAAAAACTAAATCAGCCATGCAGGCCCAAAAAATGTTAAAAAGTCGAGTGTATGTAATGTATGTAATGTATGTATAATAATTAAACTTCAATGAAACAGTCACTACCGATTTGTTTTGGGCAGTCTCATTTGCATTGTTTTCAATGCTACACCAAAAAAATACCCCACATTACATAATCAACTTAACCGGGCACTAGGTCGGAGGCACGAAAGTAACAATGGTCAAAAGCACAATTTAAGAATGCATACCAAATAGGGCATTTACATCGCCATAATGCTTATTCAAGCATTTTTGTGTCTGTATTGACAAAAACAAAACCAGCCATGCAGGCCAAAAAATGTTAAAAAGTCGAGTGTATGTAATGTATAATAATTAAACTACAATGAAACAGTCACTACCGATTTGCTTTGGGCAGTCTCATTTGCAAAGTTTTCAATGCTACACCAAAAAAATACCCCACATTACATAATCAACTTAACCGGGCACTAGGTCGGAGGCACGAAAGTAACAATGGTAAAAAGCACAATTTAAGAATGCATACCAAATAGGGCATTTACATCGCCATAATGCTTATTCAAGCATTTTTGTGTATGTATTGGCAAAAACAAAATCAGCCATGCAGGCCAAAAAAATGTTAAAAAGTCGAGTGTATGTAATGTATGTATAATAATTAAACTTCAATGAAACAGTCACTACCGATTTGTTATGGGCAGTCTCATTTGCATTGTTTTCAATGCTACACCAAAAAAAATACCCCACATTACATAATCAATTTAACCGGGCACTAGGTCGGAGGCACGAAAGTAACAATGGTCAAAAGCACAATTTAAGAATGCATACCAAATAGGGCATTTACATCGCCATAATGCTTATTCAAGCATTTTTGTGTCTGTATTGACAAAAACAAAACCAGCCATGCAGGCCAAAAAAATGTTAAAAAGTCGAGTGTATGTAATGTATAATAATTAAACTACAATTAAACAGTCACTACCGATTTGCTTTGGGCAGTCTCATTTGCAAAGTTTCCAATGCTACACCGAAAAAATACCACACATTACATAATCAATTTAACCGGGCACTAGGGTCGGAGGCACGAAAGTAACAATGGTCAAAAGCACAATTTAAGAATGCATACCAAATAGGGCATTTACATCGCCATAATGCTTATTCAAGCATTTTTGTGTCTGTATTGACAAAAACAAGACCAGCCAATGCAGGCCAAAAAAATGTTAAATAGTCGAGTAGATGTAATGTACGATAATAAAAGCGAAATAACAAAATTTAAGTTAAATGGTACATTTCCATTCTTAACAGCGCTTCCTCTTTCCATTTTTCTTTTGACAGAGAATGAAAAAAACACACACAGAAAATCAATTCAAATTTTACCATCTTCCCCTTTTCTCCTCCTAGTCCTTAGTCCACAGTTCAATAATGAAAGAATAACGTTTCGATGACATAATAAGGTTTGATTTTGATCCCTTTTCCAACTTTGTCATTAATTTTGAGTTTAATCGAGTTTCAAATATATAACATCTCACTATTCCGTTTTTGGAAAGCATGAAAGTCATGCTGATTCAAATTACTAAAAATATCTGGGTCAATCCAAACAGTAATTTGATATAAGGTAATGACAATGTTATGAGCTTGGTTCTGCATTATTACTGAAATGATAATTTACAGTGTTATATTAGAAATAAAATGGTAGTCTTTTTCTTACTTTTGCATCTGTTCTCTTGCATATCGTCTGTAGTTCCGGAAATATTTCGTCAATTATAATATACGATGTCCATGTCTATGCGCTAGTCGGTGTAGGTTTTCCAATCTTTGGCGTTTTTTTCTCAAACTCAACGTCTATGAAAACCATGATTCTAGGGTGAAAAAGTGTTGATTGAACGGACCATGGGTAGTACCAACTACAGACAAAATGAAATTACTGCAAAATCAGAAGCTCTTGTGCAGATGAAGCATTCATGAATTTAGTGAGTGGTACAGATATTATACAAAATTTCATGCTACAAATTTTTACAATTCATGAAAGTACCTCGCCATGAAAATAGTTGTAGTTTAGAAATTGCAAAACTAAAATGTAGCGAATTCTTTATAGTACATTACATGAAATGGCATTGGACGAAATGGCAATAACCGTTTCAATAAATGGTACGCAGGATTGAAGCAGATTGAAGCAGATTGAAGCAGTGTGAAGCGGTCGGTGTTGGGGTGTAAGTCTCCCACTCCTCATTACCTCAGCACATAGGAATGTAATGATCAAAGGGCAGCTCTGTGTTCCTGAGGCTTGACATCCTAACCAATCAAACTTGGTCTAGCTCACAGACCAGACCAGACCAGACCAGGCTCGTAAGTAGTTACTTTCATCCCGGTGGTCCGACATCCTATGTTATATCACCCTATATTCTGAAAAGTCGAAAGGCTCGCTCAGATATGGCGGTGCAAAACCTTGGCAGGTATTTTTATGATGATGTAAAGTATAATACGCTTCAGATTTCTGAATCATACATTTTTAACACAGAGCTCAGTGAATATATATGCAGGACCTTTGTTGCCATGCATTTACACTTAAAAGAACTGTGGCGATTTTTTTTACGGGAGCAGTTAAGCCACGGTCTCATCCGTCCCATGTAGGCGTAGCGCAAGCATAGGGCAGTAAATTTCATACGTGGCCATCTTTTTTACATTGGCAAATTCTACCTAGGAGTGGGAGTGGTCACATCATCTGCGCCGGGTCCACGTAGAAAATGCACTTTCTTTCGAGGTGTTCACGTGGGGAGTGCATTGGTAGTACGCAGAAGCTACGTTGGTAGCACCTCATGCCACAAAATACAAGAGATATTTTTGGGGGTATACAAAAAGGCATAGAGGCAGTAGGTCCAATAGTACATATTAATTCAATGCTGAAAGGTGTTGAGTCTAGACATTAGTTCAAACATATTACCATAGCATCTCATTGCCATGACAACGATGATGATGCTAGGCACAGAAACGTTCAAGAGCTGCATCGATCACGGGTCTTGTTTCATAGCCTAGGTCGTGCGATTCCTGGTTTTGATTGATGGGAGGGGAGAGGGATGTGTATTACCTCCCTCATGACATGTGTACAGTTGTATACAGCTAATTCTTTGTGTCCCTACCCTAAACACTGCTTTACAGATGGAGTTCAAGATGGAGTTGGGTAGCGGGCTTCACATTCCATAAACAAACTCTTTAAACTGTTTTGATTTAAATAACCATTCAGGAATACTTTTAAAAATTATCATGAAAGGTTGTTCAAGTTGTAATTACAAACAGTCATCTTTTTTGAGATTTTTTTATGTTCAAGTTAATGACAAATTGATGAAATATTGCTAAAAATCATGAGCAATGAAAAACCTGCACATAGAAATGATAACATGGGACTACGCAAACAAAATGTGGCATCAGAGATTGGTCTAAGTTTGAACAATGTTTCTTGATATTATTTGAAATATGAGAGAACTTCATGGGCAAACCTTCTCGTGTGACATTACTGTTATGATTATTCTTCTGCATGATACGTAAGTCTCATAGGAGCAAAAATATAAAATGAATAAATATAAATTTTTAAAAGGAAGGAGTAAGCTCACAAAATTATTTTTACCTTCACCAGAATTCAAATCCCTCCCTCTCTTTAAAATCCAAGATGGGTAACTTAAAGGGATAGTCCACCCCAGGATTTTCTTTAGCTGACGATATAGACCTAATAATACCATGAAGAATGATACAAGTCTCATTAAAATCCATGATCACATAACAAAGATATATCGACTTTTTTATCGAAAATCAGCCGCCCTCCAAATGCAATAGCGTTTTTCGATAAAAAAGTTGATATATCTTCGTTATGTGATCATGGATTTTAATGAGACTTGTATCATTCTTCATGGTATTATTAGGTCTATATCGTCAGCTAAAGAAAATCCTGGGGTGGACTTTCCCTTTAAAGATGATGGGGTCACTTTTACCATGGACCAACTACTAAAAAGTTTTAGGCCAGACGCGGAGGGGTCAAATTGATGGTCATTTACAGAACTATAGAAATTTAGAATATGGTAGTTTTATTTATATCGGTATATCAGTATTCCTAAGAACACAGTTCCCACGACTATACATTACCTGTCTCATCAACTTCCACCAAAACATGTCTACATTATGTTCAATCATGGAGTTTATGAAAAGAGAAAATCAACCTTTATAGCAATTTAGCAAGCTACTGTGAAGGAATGAAGAAAAGTATTGGACAAAGAATAAGAAAGTTATGAATTTGTTAAAGTTGTAATCATATTCCAGGTATATACAGTATGTATGGAGACTTCATATTGGCTGAATCAGTAATATCACTGTGCTTTGAATAGTGGAGGACACCTTCCCCATTTGTTCCAAAACACAAAAATACTAAAATGTAAAGTTTTAAAAATGTATGACTCAGGAGGAACTTTTCTATAATAGTATGCTCTCCATAATATATTCAAAGTAGTGACCCAAGGGAGAAGGTACTTACGAGAAAACAGAAGTGAATTATATTATTATTCTCCACAAACAGGAGAGTTGACCGTGAATACATCACAACCCACTGACCAATCTGACAATTGGAGATTTGCCGAGGTTTAGTGAATCTCTTATTTTGACCATTCATAACTCTATAGGGTAATTCTTATTATTGGTCCAATTCGTTTCAAACTTTCAACAATAATTCTGATTCTCTTATCACTCTGCTTTCATATAAATGACTTTACTATTAAATAAGGACGGATAGCCCTATAAAGTACAATGCTTTAAAGAAATTGATTCTCTGTTCCTGAACACTTAAAATAAAAACCTTAGGATACTTCAAAAGCCTCGGTATTGTGGAAGGAAGTATGGCTGCTATATGTGCATGTCTGATGGCTGGCTGGCTGGCCAGTCAATACAACGGATTACGTCGCTAATGACCCCTTACTCAGTTTGACAGGATGTGGTTTAAAGCTATTTCTTCTCTTGCAGATTTCATTTCATTGATTATAATCGGTGCACAATGGCATTATTCTTATACCAACAATTCATGTTTCTACAAGCTCCAATTGACACCATAGTGACCCTATTATTCTATAAACTATTGAATATGATTTAGTACGCCAGTTTGCAGATACAATGTGCCCATGGTAATTTTTACTGAAAGTGTAAAAAAACCCAGCTAGACAAAATCATTATTCATTTGTGCACCAACAGTACAAGTTCTATGGAAAAACGGGTGGAAGTATTATTTTCAATAGGGCAAACAAAAAGGATTTATGAAGCATATCCATGACTTTGGCAGTGTTTATTCTAAAATGTGCAAAACTACTCCAAGAGCAAAAGATCTGTGGATATTGGGGTCATTTTGAAAATTTGTTCTGTGTGCTATTAATCTTTCTTACAGCGCATAGAGACATATTGTGATATGCGCTATATAAGTTCCGTATATTATTATTATCACAGAATCAGAATCACAGAAACGTAGAGCAGCAGAAGTGAGAGCAAGACGCCCGCACACACAGCCTGGCGGAAATCATCGGAATCGATGGATAGCGCCGATAAACTAAACATCAACAACAACAATTATTATTATTAGGTAAGAACTAGTCTATTAATTACAAAAATGCAATTCCTAGTCCATATACTCCAGTAGGTCCGATTCTATTTTCCAATTTAGGTCATTATGCATAAAGGTCTTTATCCGATCTCTAATAGAAATATATTTTGGTCTAAACTAGGGCTGCGACGAGTAGTCGAATGCTCAAGTACCCGCACGGTTGACAACTTCTCGAGTACGATTTCGCGTACTTCAGCCGCAAAAAAAAAAAAAAAAAAAAATCCCAGGCCGACGCTTTCCCGTGCCAGGGAGAGCGGCGGCCGCTGGCATGGTACCGTCGGTAAAATATGCTTTCAAACTCACCACTGAGAGACTGGGACCAAATGTCTGGATTTCTGTTTGGACTCGGAGGGAAATGGATTATTATCTTTGGTTTTTAAAACAGCATTGTTTACTGTTATTATTATTATTAAATCAACGCCTTCAACTGCAACTCAAAGTAAAATTGCATGCGTTTTCAGCGATGGACTTGGGATACTGGTGGTGGCAACAACAAAAAAATCAAAAAAATCAAAAAAATTGTAAAAATTTATAAAAAACATGGCGTCCGAATATTTGAGTATTCGCTTGTAAGCCTGGGAATGTACTCGGGTACCTCATTACACTGTTGTGCACAGCCTTAGTCTAAACATATTGACGTTTTTTACACAACAAATTAAAGGTTTATAAAGTTATTTGAATTAGATCTACAGGTATTTTGTAAAGGACATACAATGAACATTGCTGTAATTTCGATCTCTTCATGTCATTTTTTTCAATAAATTTGTCTGCCAGCATAATATTTCTTGGATTATTTTCCAACAGTTTACTCAGAATGCGATATAGAATTCAAGAATTACATGCACCTTGATTTATATTAGACATTATACTTCTATATTGGTATTACCAATATATTTCTCAATCTTAAAAAAGATATTCTCCACTTATTTGGGGTAATCTTTAATTATCTTGCTGATAAAGTAACGATATGACATGTTTTTGCCATTTCTGCATTATAATATAAAACATCCTACAGCTGTACATTGTACAATAAGTTAAACACTTGAATTCAAGCTCTATAATCAGTCATGGCATGTTCATACTGCTATCAATACAAAACATTTCATTATAATCCTAATACATGTTCCACTATACTGCCCTTGCAAAACAGCACTAAAAGGGGATCGAGTTCACAACAAAATAGGCTTAACATCATTCATTACATCTGTAGGTTATTCAACTGATCTTACACCAAAGGGCCCACGTCTTATCCCCGGCTTACTTAGTAGCGCATCCGCTACTTCAGAAGCTGCCCTGTTGCACAAAGGGGGACAGGAATCGCCCCACAAAGGGCCAGAGGGATCCCATACAAATCCCCTGGAATGCCTTGAGCACGGACAAAAGGGGTGCACAGCGGGTCTTGAAAGAGGGAGGGGGTTATTCATAGGTTACATCAATGGTAGTACATGTATGTCCAGTCACACCTATTACATGTAGTTTTGCAGGAACAAACCCTTGTGGTTGTATGTACTTGTGTGGACAATGAGACTGCAGGGTTTCTTTATCGCCTCTTATCAGTCTAACATGACTGTCCCCGTGTCCACACACAACACTTGCCGTGATTAGTTATACTGTTTCGGGATAGTTATACCATTTCGGGATAGTTATACGATGAAATTGTGTGTGTGGATGCTTACTAACGTCTTATAACGAAACGCGGGTTTGGGCATCATTTCAAACTAAAACTCAATAAAGAATCACGCCTAATCACAGAATGTGTTGTGTGTGGACGTAACTAGTATAACTAGTCGAACTAGACCGGTATAACTGGGCGGGGCTTAACGTGACCTTAAGTGAAAGGAGACCTGACCTCTCATTTCCGCTTCCATTTCATGATCGCAGTAGCAAACTGCGCACCTATACAACTTTCTTCTGTGTGTGGACATCCTGGAATTTATATAATGATTATTTATACGACGTTTCCTGTGTGTGGACACCCTGAAATTTATACGATGTTTCTTTATACGATGTTTCTTTAAACGATGTTTCTTTATACAATGTTTCGTTATAGAGTTTCGGGATAAATTGTTTTGTGTGTGGACACGCTGTGTGTCTGGTCTTCACACATTGGTGAGCTTTCGAAAACAGGGCAGAATTAGGCAGATTGGGCATCCTGTTGATTTTCAGGATGGTCCTAGGCCAAAATAACTTCTACTCTTTAAACAGGACGGAGCAATGTGTCGTGTAAATGGGAATATTTTTGATTTGTTTTGTTACAATTTACACAAATTAAAAATTACCTCACGATTAGAAGAAAAGAAGGAAAATAATGTTATTTTATAATGTTTTGAAAACAAATGAGTCATAGGAGACGTACAGCTGACGGGGGAGTCTACGATATTTCCAATTCTTTTGCCAGATATTTTCCAGGTAGACACTCATTTTTCTCAACAAAAAAGTTCAAAAAGATATTGTGGTTATAAACCACATCCCAACAGTGACTAACAGATTCACACAATCACCAACACACAGACTATAGCAATGTTCACATAGTACCGTTGTAGTTTAAAACTTTAAGTTTGAAAATCCTCGAAGTTATAAACAATGATCCACTAACAATGACAAGGGTTTTAAAACACAGGATTGCAACAAGTTTGGAAAGGTTTAACTACAAGCAGAGGAAGGCATTTTTTAATTACAACTTTGAGAGAGGTCCACCACTGATTTTAGTTATCGCACTGACCTAAAGATCATTCATGGTTGGTACAGTAAAGCTATGGTCACAAATCAGAGCAGCGACCGACCGATCAGTAGCCTGCTCGGTCGCTGCTGGAACTAGGCTTCGCCCAGCGATTAGGTCGGTGCCCGGGCGGCGACCGCCCAGGCACCGGGCGTATTTTGGGCGGCGAGTGAAAAGTGAGCAGGCGCCGCCCAAATTTTAACTCCGCGCTAAAACTTCAGCGGCGACCGATCGATGCCCTAAAAACGAGCGGTGCCTGGGCGACCGCCGCTCGGTGGCCGGCCAGCCGCCGGGCAGAATTGGTTAAAAACTCGCCGCTCGGCCGCCGAGCAGGCTACTTTTGGGTAATGTGACTATAGCATAACTTGAAGCAAAGTTAAAGTTTCGTAACCACATGTGCATCCTCGCAGTCAAAATTTAAAACCATGACTGAAACTGAAGTTAACGAATCGCCGTATGAACCTCACACACAGAATACATTGAGATGCTCTCCATAATACCACAAAATGCTGCCCAATTACAAAAAATGGGGTTCTCCTAACCGCAAGATTCTACACAAAGCCCCATTTGACAGCCTTCTTGAGGGAGTAGATGCCTCAATGAACTGGGATCTACTTTGCTTAGCTAAATAAACATGAAAACCAGCATAATACAAGTACCCTATATGAACAACAAATCCAAAGCAATCTGAAAGCTCAAGCACTGTCAAATCAGTACCGATAAGTCTTTCCAATTGATTCATAATATATAATATTTTTTCCCTGTAACATGAGAGTAATTTTAATAGTTTCATTCTTTTAATTAAATGTAATGTTAATTGTTATTGTATAATTGTTTTAAATAGGGGCACGCTACAAGAGTCCTACCTCGCACCCCGGGGCAACGTGTCTGACACGGCAGGTTGTAGCAACTACTCCGAAGATCAAGATACATTAATCTTGATCTAAGGAGATACGAACGAACAAAGTCTTTCCAATAAAAAATGTTCATAACCTACAGATATCAAAGATGTTGGTGCAGAAGATTAATTGTTTGCACAAAATGTTTTTTTACCAAGATGTGCAAGGTACAACTCTCAGAATTGTGAAAATTACAAGCATAATTATTTTTTACTATTGCAGTATCTCTTTCTAAAGTATTTTCAGGTACTGAAAAACCCTCTCGCCACATCTCTTATCTTTCCATATATCAGTCAATGAATGTAAAGATAGCCAATTAGCCATACACAGAAACCTGCTACTAAAGTACATTTTATACTGATTTACAGATAAAGGAATGGAAAACAAGAAAGTTTCATGCATATTTAATTTCATGAGTTTCATGAGTAATAGTTCAGACTCATGAAAGTCTTTTCTAAAATGTCTTAATATTCCTCTTTGAAACTAAATCTTTGTATGTTAATGTTCTTTTTCTCTATTTGTTTGTAAATATTTCTGTTTTATGCCCTTTGTATCATATAAAGAAGCACTTTATAAATTATTTTATCATTACGAAAGTTTCATTCCATGGAATACAGTAAAAAATCTAACCACAACTGACACAGCACAGATTTGTTTTCAATTCACAAATGTTTTTTGCTTTGAAAATGGCCATTATTACAAATCACAAAGTTTCGTATCCCAAACGTTACTGATTTTTACCGTGATTTCTCAGGGACACAAAGATGGGTCTGTAGTATCTCTGGAAGAAAGCATATCAAGATTTGTTGCTGGCATGTGGTTTTACAACTGGCACTTATCAGCAGTGAATAACGCAGGGCAGTGAGGGAACCCATTCAAAAACTCGGCCCATTGTCCGCAGCCCCTCTGTTCACCCCATTCAGGGTTGAGTGAAGATGACACTCTAATGTAACCTGATCACACAAGCATAGTACCGGTCATCTAGTTTAGAAATGCAAACCGCTTCTTCTCTTTATCTTCTTTTGTAACATGTAAAATGTTCAAGTCATGTATTACACTACATAATTTAATGCAAGATACAATAGTCAAAAAATTGTTTTCAGATTTACTTTAAATTATGGAGAGTTATAAATTGAATTCAACTCCAGATCCAATCTAACATACAGTTCTACACCAAACAATTTAGGATTTATAGATTATACCGGTACTTCAATTACATGGAGAGCCCTAAATCATTCCTTTTGTTGGAGAGAACATTGCAGTTCCTGAAAGAGTACTAACAGGGAGGTTTATGTTTGGGTCTAACACGACAAAATTTGGCTGGAATAAAACGTTAAGGCGCTATCTCGTTTTTTCAACGGCTAGGTTAAATTATCAAATATTTGTGGGGCTCCACAAATATTAGAAATCGTTAAATTTATGGATATTTCAGCCTTCTCTAAACCGATTTTGATCAAACAAAGATGATTTTGTCATTTAAATTTTATGTTCTTTCAAATTTGACACTCAGTTTTTCATTATCTCATAACAAAAATTATGTAAAATTAGATCCTTTAAATCCTCTATCATATAGAGGAGAGCAGGAATGGTAAAGACATTTATAACATTATCTCTAGTGAATTCTACCCCCGTCCTAACATTATGCTGAACCTTATATAACTCAACCTATTTCTCATCTAAACCCAATTCAAACCCAAAGCTCTAAACCCTGTATCGTTGATGAAAGAAAGTCAATAACAAAAAAACAAAGACAAAGCAAATATCAGATTTACAGAAATGCCCATCCATATTTGTTAATAAAAAGTCTCACTACACAGACTACGACAATAGGCCATACCTATATTTGAATAGGAATCCCCATCAAACTGACTAAAAAGCCAGGAATGGGATTCTTTGGAGGCAGATTTTTTTCCTTTTCTCCAATACAATGAAAACAACAAAAGGCAACTCAAACAGCAGTGCCTGGTAATAGGTAGAGAGCTATTTCAAGAGTTGGAGTATCTGTGTACACACATTCTTTGTTGGACAAATTTCACCACAGAAAAAGCAGTTCTACTAACGTGATAATCCCTGAAGTCGGCATGACAAACCTTCCTTCCTAAAGAATCACTGATCTGCATTTTTATAGCAATTTTTTTTTTTTTCATTCCTATTATGTAAAATCAATGTACTTTTGACTTTTGAGCTGTGTAACATTTAACCTCATTAATTTGACATAGTACAGATTTGTGTGTGTAATGTGTAAGGGGCTCAAATGGATTATGCAGCCCCTTCCCCCTTTGAAACCTACATGTATGTACGTACATTTACATTACACTTTACATTTACACAAGTCCCATATTGCATTTGCAAATTTTAGGAATGTAATTGTGCCCCCTCATTTACAAAATCTTGGAATCGCCCCTGATTGACATATACATGTACAATGTACAACATTATACGACAAAAAGCTGATAATGTACATGTATTTCCTTCTGGTTTGTATCAGAAAGTATGCCAAAGTAAGAAATCTACCATGCAACAAAGAACGTTATTATAGTAGTACTCAAGCTCCGCAGGCCAATATTTCAAAAATAGCCCCAAATGACAATACATGGCCTTTGAGATGCTCCCCTTCCCCTAACATACATGTATAACAAAGTTACAGATGCACAAAATTTAATTCTTCCCAGGGGGGTTTCCAAAAATGACACATACTTATTGGTGTAATCTTTAGCATCATTGCTTATGATGAATAAGGGGGGGGGGAGGAAATAAAGCAATAACAGAATATAATAGCTTGTAGATGAAGTGAAATATACCCAAAGGCTATCAAAGTAGCAATTGTGGTTTTAACTACACAAACATATAAATTGCTTCCAATCCTTTGAACTTCTTTTCAAGCCGACACGATTACAATTACAAGTTTGATGAAAAAGAAATAACAAGAAACACAGACAAAGAGAAAACGAAAAATGACCTTTTATCACCTTTTATCACTAAAAGGAAACAAAAACCTTGAAGGTACAACATGGAACTTTAAGCACAGCAAACCTTATATATATATGTAGTTCCCAAGAAAAGAAAAATACTATTTGTTCATGATTCAATAGACAAAATAAACTAAGGAATCCTTTCATATGTACATAGAACAATTTATACAATTACAAAATAAAAATGGGTAAGCCTACAGGCATAATAACAGTGACTCATTCTTAGAGTAGCTTTTTTACTGCACTGTACTTGTTAAATGGATCGCTTTCAATTACTGCTCTTAACAAGACCGATCTAAATGCTTTATATTTCTGCAGGGGGGAAAAAGTACCAAAGAAGTCAGTCAGTTTTTAAACAGACCAGACTAATTAAAGATAATTTACCCATTTCCTTTCTTTGGGCAATCATGTTTCAATTAATTGATTCATAAATAGACGATGAACGAGTGAGAATTAAATGCATGCATTGCAAGCGTGAATGTCCAGCGTTTCTTTTTCTTTCTACCTGTATTTCGTCCCTATTTTCACGAAGTGACGGTAATGAGGAAAATCGTCACGCAAATTATATGCGATTTTCCTCATTACCGTCACTTCGTGAAAATAGGGATGATTTTATCTACATACATGTTTATACAACTGTTTTTCTATCTCTCCTTTTCTCACTCTCACTCTCTCTCTCTCTCTCCCTCTCCTTCTACTTTTACTCCCTATTTCTTTCTTCTATCAATTCAATCAACACTAACTACATGTAATCACCTCTCCAACCCCCCATCCCCCCCCCCAAAAAAAGGGCATAAATGTATATATCTGCAATGAACATCTTATTTATCTTTACTACCCTATACAAATTTTGAATCGTTCCCACAGACGAACTTGTGTTCTACTATTTTAAAGTATGAAAAACATATGGAAGTACTTTGTTGTTATTGTCACAGCCAATAGCAAAACAAGATGCAGCTCAAAAGGAAAAGGCTGGAGTGATTCTACCATGGACCAGTTCGTAGTTGGCTTTGGTACAAATGACCCCCAAATATCTAGAGATGTAGGTGTTGCCACTCCAAGTTTGCCAAATAACCCGCTATTTTAACTATCCCGATTGCAAATTAGCCCGCAGTTGCAATAAGCGGGATATAAAGTCAAGAAAATATCTAGAGAAATCTTGGTCTTGTTTCCAAAATAGTTCGGTCTGGTGAAATGCAATTTGGGGCTTCGGGATAATATCCAGAGTCTGAAAATAGCGGGTTATTTGGCAAACTCCAGCTGATGTAGACAGGCCTACTGATCCCAGAATGGAAAAATGGAACAGCAGTTAAACATTGTAAGTGTCACTTTCTGTGATAGTTGATCTGATCCTAGATCAAATAAGTTATCACCTTGAATTCCTGATACAATTATCAAAAATACTAGAATCAGAAATGTAGTCTGTAAAATATGTAGGACAATCTACCTTGGTCTTGGCCCAATGTACATTGCAGATTCAATTTCAAGTACAATTGAAAAGGAACGAGTAGGAATTTGCTCATAGTACATCTGTATCTGACTGAACAGGGCTCTCTCTCCCCTCATGCCCAGCCCTAGGGCCAAGGGTAGTGGAGACCATTTTTTTGAAGTGTGCTTTACATTTGACCTTTCCACTTGAGCTGAGATCTAGCTAATACCAACCATTACCTCCACAAAGGGAGCAGTAATTGGCTCCATTTCTCCCTCCATTCACCTGTAAGGGGATATACATTTACCCATTTACTTCCCCAGGTTTCTTTGTGGACTACGGTGGACCGGTGCTGGGCTGCTGCAATGTCATGAGGTTACTTCTCTAAATAGTATGAATTCATCTGCTACAAAGCTGGGTAATAAGTCAGAGTTGGAATCAATTTAGGAGTTCCGTTGGAAATGGTGATGACAAAACATTAACAGATAAATATTTCCTGACATCAAATAGTCACACGTACATGGGTGAATAGCCAGGGGGGAGAGGGTGAAGGGGTGAAAGAGGAGATGGGGAAAAAGGAGATAGAGAGAGGGGTAAAAGGAGATAGAGAGAGGGGTAAAAGGAGATAGAGAGAGGGGTAAAAGGAGATAGAGAGAGGGGTAAAAGGAGATAGAGAGAGGGGTAAAAGGAGATAGAGAGAGGGGTAAAAGGAGATAGAGAGAGGGGTAAAAGGAGATAGAGAGAGGGGTAAAAGGAGATAGAGAGAGGGGTAAAAGGAGATAGAGAGAGGGGTAAAAGGAGATAGAGAGAGGGGTAAAAGGAGATAGAGAGAGGGGTAAAAGGAGATAGAGAGAGGGGTAAAAGGAGATAGAGAGAGGGGTAAAAGGAGATAGAGAGAGGGGTAAAAGGAGATAGAGAGAGGGGTAAAAGGAGATAGAGAGAGGGGTAAAAGGAGATAGAGAGAGGGGTAAAAGGAGATAGAGAGAGGGGTAAAAGGAGATAGAGAGAGGGGTAAAAGGAGATAGAGAGAGGGGTAAAAGGAGATAGAGAGAGGGGTAAAAGGAGATAGAGAGAGGGGTAAAAGGGGATAGAGAGAGGGGTAAAAAGAGATAGAGAGAGGGGTAAAAGGAGATAGAGAGAGGGGTAAAAGGAGATAGAGAGAGGGGTAAAAGGAGATAGAGAGAGGGGTAAAAGGAGATAGAGAGAGGGGTAAAAGGAGATAGAGAGAGGGGTAAAAGGAGATAGAGAGAGGGGTAAAAGGAGATAGAGAGAGGGGTAAAAGGAGATAGAGAGAGGGGTAAAAGGAGATAGAGAGAGGGGTAAAAGGAGATAGAGAGAGGGGTAAAAAGAGATAGAGAGAGGGGTAAAAGGAGATAGAGAGAGGGGTAAAAGGAGATAGAGAGAGGGGTAAAAGGAGATAGAGAGAGAGGGGTAAAAGGAGATAGAGAGAGGGGTAAAAGGAGATAGAGAGAGGGGTAAAAGGAGATAGAGAGAGGGGTAAAAGGATATAGAGAGGGGTAAAAGGAGATAGAGAGAGGGGTAAAAGGATATAGAGAGGGGTAAAAGGAGATAGAGAGAGGGGTAAAAGGAGATAGAGAGAGGGGTAAAAGGATATAGAGAGGGGTAAAAGGAGATAGAGAGAGGGGTAAAAGGAGATAGAGAGAGGGGTAAAAGGAGATAGAGAGAGGGGTAAAAGGATATAGAGAGGGGTAAAAGGAGATAGAGAGAGGGGTAAAAGGAGATAGAGAGAGGGGTAAAAGGAGATAGAGAGAGGGGTAAAAGGAGATAGAGAGAGGGGTAAAAGGAGATAGAGAGAGGGGTAAAAGGAGATAGAGAGAGGGGTAAAAGGAGATAGAGAGAGGGGTAAAAGGAGATAGAGAGAGGGGTAAAAGGAGATAGAGAGAGGGGTAAAAGGAGATAGAGAGAGGGGTAAAAGGATATAGAGAGGGGTAAAAGGAGATAGAGAGAGGGGTAAAAGGAGATAGAGAGAGGGGTAAAAAGAGATAGAGAGAGGGGTAAAAGGAGATAGAGAGAGGGGTAAAAAGAGATAGAGAGAGGGGTAAAAAGAGATAGAGAGGGGCAAATTTTAAAAAACTAGTGTAATGCTTTGATTGTTTCACAGCATGAAACTTTGGTAATCTACATGTAGATCACTTGCAACAAATTCATGCATACAAACTGTTCTGGTGTCCCTGCATGCAAATTACAAGACTCCCGAATACACCTAACATATGTATATAAACAGTTAAATCTACATTAATTGACGTCGCACAAGTCAAATTTTCTGTAAGTTATATCGATTTTTTTTGGAGCCAAACTATGCAAAACGTGTGATTTACACTTCCTAAGTCAAATTTTGCATTAGTTGAACTATTTTTCGTGGTCCCAACAGATTCAACTTGTGCAAAATAACATTTCCTTATACTTTCCTGAAGTATGTATGCCCCTTTCGCTATCTTATGTTTCTTTAAATGACTTTTTTCATACAAGTTTTCTATACATTTCCTTAGGGCTATCATATTGAACACAGCTACTTGAAGGCTATAGATTGTATACTAATTCATTGAGGTTTATACTAGTGCTGTATGCTTATTGCCCTGCGCCAACCCATCTGAGATGACACCAGACTTGATGAAGACATCTGATCATCACGCGCACTGAAGAAAGTTCTTTGTTGTCGGGTAACCCGCCTCCCCTGAACTTATCAGAGATGTCACTTCATTAATGAAGATGACAGGGATGTATTACAGTCCCACTACAGTTACTTCAATTACTGCTCTGGCCTATACTATAACTGTGACTGAGGCACTGCAATGCCTTTGTAATGCCCAGTGAAGGATACTGCACATACAGTTAACATAATGACTTTATTTTACCTCAATGTCTTGACTTTTAGATTTCATATTAAGTAAAAAAAATACTTAATACCAACAAAAAGTGTCGGGGGGGGGGGGGGAGGGGGGTAGAATGGAATACAGGATCAGTTTTACTTCAAGGATGTAGTTAATTGTCAGCAATGTTGCGTTTACCATGTATATGTTTGTACATACTTGTACGGCTAGACATTGTTTATTGCATCATAATATGAACGTCTCCATGTAGTAAACAGAACATATTGGAGGCCTTCTAATGAGCATACATCATATACATAAATACATGAATGAGTAAGCTTGCTAGGCCCTATTCACACACAAAAGTCAGATTGAAAACAAGATCAAAACTTTAATGTTTCTGCTCCTTTCATACATATAAATGGAAAATATAAAGTTAATTTCCATCTCCCCTCAAAAGAAAATGAAGAAGCAAAAGAAATGTAGAATTTATTCACAATTTCACACACAAACAAAAAATCACAATTGTGGTTCAAATCTCATTCATTATCAAGAGTTCAAGACTCTTTATAAGAAATAAAATAATAAAACATCATGCATGTATCTTGATCAATTGGTGAGAAATTCATGTCAATGTAGTAGATCTGTCACAGTGTTAAAAAACAATCTTAAAAAGTATGTTTGATTTGAATTATGTATAATTTAGTTGTATTTTGTTCTTCTTTATTCTCTTTCCTATGTTGTATACTACTCAATTGGTATTTTTGTGTATTTTGTTTAATCTTTGGCACTAGTTACTGCACCTTGAGCATCTTATATACATTTCCTATTATTATAATCATCATAATTATTATGATCTGGCAGATTCTGGCTACAAAATTCACAATTTTAAAATCTCACTAAATGCTCTGTATGTGAACGGCCCTATTGTATGATCAGTGAATGTGAACGACTCTCCTTGCATAATTGGCATACCATGGTGACCAAGATGCACCTCTGTGTATAACCTCGTCTGGGCCCTAAGGTAACTGATATCATGACAGAGCTATTCAGAGAGGATAGATTGCCTCGTTATTCCAAGGAGGATAGCTGGTATCTCTTTGGTTATTCTGCCACCCCACCTCCATGCATGTTGCATCGGGCGGGCGCAGAGTAAAAGGCCAATGCAATGCAAACTGGTGAAATTATCTTTGGGTGCGTTTATTGACCATTTTTTTGCCTAGAATCAGGTTTCTCAAACGTCTTTCAGGCAAATTTTAAGGTGATAAACGCAAAGCCTTTTTTAAACGTCTTTATATATGGGCATATTGTAACACCGAAAAAGGTGCGTTTTGAATGTGACATACATGTACAGCCAGAATCATGTTTCTGAGAGATATGATAAATGCAAAGGTGTTTTGAACCCCACACACAAATCGGTTAATTTCCGGTTCGGAGGCTATAGCGCGCGCCATGTGTTGTGTCATGTTGTTGTACAAGCATGTGTGTGTAGTTGACCTCCGAGAAACTGTCTGCTTCCCGGGTCAAACGGCGCAAAAAAGCTGCGCAGAGACAAGGCCTTTATTTTGATTCGTGAAGGGACGATAAACGCAACATTCCGCAAATCACGTTCGTATAGTGGGGTTCGATATGTACATATCTAGTGTCAAGACACAATCAAACGCACCCTTTGATGTGAGAGCTTGTGTATGAGGATGATACAAGGGTATTTGCCTACAAACTAAGACCTAATTCAGATGTGATGCCGCCACACCGCAGTGATTTTTTTAAGAAGTAAAAGGTAATATGCCTCACACTTCTGTATCTTATAACACAGAGCTCAGTGACTACGAGCAGGACTCTTGCTGCATGCATTTGCCATTCATTTACAAATTTGGGAAGCTTTTTTACGGTGGTTTAGTGTGTCGTATCTAAACAAGCCTTAAATTTAAAGGGATAATACCATGGACCTACTACACACTGTGCCATAAAGCACTCAGTAAAGACCTGCTCAACTAAAGCAAAGGCACTTCAAAGAGAAGGCTTTTACAAAATAGCTACCGGTATTAAAGCATCTTACACCTAGTACTGTATTAGAAACCTTTTGTACAAATGAAGTTTTAAAGAAGTCTGTTGACATGACAGGTGGCCAATCGTCACTTCAAACTCATGATAAGCTGCACCCAGTTACGATTTTCATACAATATCACATTCAGTCTAGAGCAGTACCATGAAACGTTACCAAGTTTCTGTCCAAAACAACGCTCAAACAGGCGTTTCATTACATCGTTCAGACTAAGAAAAAATTAAATTAACTATTGTATATCTATACGAGATTTGTATACCGGTACATGTAGCTAAACGATGGATGTTGGTAGTTTGAACGCAAGATAAAGTGCAGTGAGCTAGCACTATACGAGCTGTTCATATGTATATTTGACAGTCGAAGTCAAGGCCACTTGGTTAGAAACCCGTTTCCTGTGAGCCAGTATTCAATCATTTGTATTTCCTTTGCACAATCACAAACAAAAATATTATTTCCAAAAGGGAAATTACTGACCTACAAGTAAAGAAAAATATACATGTACCGGTACTAAAGTGGACTAGGGTCGATTAGAAGAGAAAAAATAATCTCTACTGATAATCAAAACATATTTGAAGCTTACATTTTGATAATTAATCACTACCGGTAATCAGTAATTTTGGCGATTCTTTTACAAATTAAACAATTCTAAATAGACGAGATACATAAATTAACAAGAGGGGTGGAGTAGTTTGCATGTACACAAACCCTTTTCAGTTGTTGTGTGCAACAGTGTCTGCGATTTTGAGACTAGGCTGACAGCTAGATATAGGCTCTGTACATGTACATTACCTGCTGTGGACAGTTAGAGAGATCGTTGTTGTTGTTTTAGTTTTAAGGGCGTGTGTCATTCAATTATGAATATTTACGCCAACAGAGCTAGAGTGTAGGCTCTACTCAAGGCATTATGAATTGTGGTAAAGTGTCAAACTAGAGTATGTGCCTGCAGGCTAGGAGTGAAGATAGGAGGGGTTGAGGGGTGCTTCACCCCATAACTCTAAAAAGAGCCGCAATAAATGAAAAGAGTCTGCCTAGTCTAGTCTCCCCCCCCCCCCCCCCCCCCGGGACATTTCTGTCAATAATTGTAGTAAAAATAATCACTAAACCTGAAGAAACCTTATTACTCTTAGAAGTAGTGCAAGGAAAACAAAATATTCTACAAGTATTCATTGTATAACCCTCTGAATATAACATTGAGTTATTGCTGCGAAACATGAAACATAGTACATTGCATAAATGATTGAATGTTCTAATTATTGAAATAGCCTTTAAAAACATGTGCTAACATTAACCAAGGAGTTATCAGCAACTCCTAGCATTAACTCATAAAATGTATACTTTTACAAAAAAAACTAACATCTTATGATCTACATCTACCAAACACCAAAAATATTTCACTAATAAGGAGCAACTCTTAAAATCCAGAGTTTCTGTCCTTCAAATTCTCTACTTAAACTTCTAACTTTGTTTGAATAGTTTCCAAGTAAATAAATTTGATCGGGTTTCGCCAACATCCCTCCACCATCGTTTTCTGTGTCAACAGTCATAAACTTTTATTCATTTTGACAAAAATCAGAGTCAATTTGCTTAAAATTTCGACAAAGATTTCCGAATGAAAAGAAGCGAGGCCTCAACAAGTGGGTTTATTGAATCACACCTGGGAAAATATGGAACGCTTTTGGCATTCAATTATACTAAACATCTTCATACATTTATAGGCATTAACCAATAATTACTGAATCGGAAGAGTCAACACAAGTACATGTATATACTCTGGTAGTCACGTTGTGAAATTAAATGGATTATTTTCTGATTTGTAAAATAACAGACTCGAATTCATTTATAGCTTTCCAAAAGACAACTTACATATTTGGAGTGGACATTAAAAGCATAACATAAACTGAAAGTTAACTTTATATTTATAATTGAGAAAAGAATGCTGGAAAAAGAAAAAGAATGCTGGATCAAAATTGAATTCTGTTTGATTGACTGCATTAATTTTTAATAGCTTACTGACTTAACAACATGAGTTATTTACTTTGTTAAACCTTGGATGAATAATGATGTTGACATACAGGTGTAACATTAGAAAAAGAGGAAACCTTTATTGATTTGTAATTTGACCCAGTCAATATTGTTGAAATATTGCCTTCAGAGGTTTAGATGGCACTACTTCAACCTAAATTTGCAAAAAAGTAGAAATATATGTCAAAATGTTCAATGTCGAGGTGCATTCGCGATATCTATCCAGGCCGGATCGATATGATAATTTACCAAATAATTAATAGGCCGTTTCCCGGCAAAATATGTGTCAAGTATTTAATGGTCGAAACATATTCTTTCACGTAATTGTTAATAAGAGCTTCCATTTCACTCTGGGGGCGTTTCCAAAACTGGTCTACATGTATACCTTTAAAATAGGTGCAACAACATAGCATCCCCACTACTACGAGAAGAAAAAAAATACACTTGAGCTTTGAGAGTAGACCAAGCAAGGAGGGTTTCCTGAGAGGGGCTGGTCCGCGCCCTTGGATGAGGTCAGGGATTCGGGGTGAGTCTATGGTCAACCCTCAGAGGGGCTCCAAGGAACCACCTGGTCACATTCCACTAACATGAGCTCAGCCAGGTAAAGCCTCACTGCCATATGACACCACTCACTCATAGCTTACTGTCCTCAGACCAGGGCAATCCAACAAGAAATTTCATTGAAGAGCTGCATTTACACTGGAACATTCTGGTCCGGTGTTTCGCAGGTACCAACAAACACGACAAAGAATCAAAACTGAAAAATCCAGCGCTGGAGTGTTTTTTTTTTAAATGCTTGCCAAAGTTTCACTGATTTTTGCAGCGTAAATGCAAACTTCAGAAAGATACCGGTACCGATTTTTGTTTCTTCTCATGTGCCTCTCCTCGCTTCTGTGCTGACGCATGCAGGGCACAACAACTAGGGCCAAATAAAAAAATTAACATGTTTAGCGTCCTGTTTTTTCGAAAAAATAGGAAGGAGGAGGCCCTTTTTTTCTTCTTTTTTTTCTTTCAAAATGGCCACTCGGTACATTTTCCCTGACAATTAGGCTATTTTTCAAGATGGCGACCGACATTTTTTTTTTTTTTTTTTTTAAATCAGAAATAGCTCCATTTTTGGAAGTGTTTTTAATGTGTTTTTTCTTTAAAAAAAGAAAAAAAAAAAAAGGAGGCGGTCCCCAAAAAGGAAGCCGGCGGGGACGCTAAACATGTATATTTTTTTTAATGGCCTAGTGGCATATGCGCACTACTCACCCAAAAATCGGTATGGGCAAACTTCAATAGTTTTTTTATGGGTTTTTCCAGTAGTGTAAAAGGTAGTAACGATTTTACAAAATGTCGTTTGGGATCATGGGATGTGTAAATGGGCTTATTGATCCAAGTTAAGAAAATCATTCTATTTTCGTTTCATTATTGGCACAGGTGTATAGATAATGATGATGTTTGGGAAAGGATTTAAGAGACAGTGAGTGACTGGAGGGCAACATGATTGGAAACATGAGATTTCAATCATTACCCGTATCATAACATTCCCAGCAAGAAACCTCCCAGGTGGCAAAGGTCTGCTGAGGAAATGGGTGATACCACTTTAAAGGTACCTTCTCTGACTTCTCTCCCCTCTACCTTCAGTTGTTGAACTCCTAAACGTGTCATTTTTAAAATTCATGAAAAACAATAATCAGAACCAGAGACATTAGGGACTTTTAGATTTGCACGAAGACAATGGGGATTGCTATTAAGATCGACGTCCTTTTAATGCACTGCCTTGAATGGACGTCACACGTATCAGTCCATGCAAATCTAAAAGTCCATACTATAGGAGTCGGAGGACCAAGGCCAAACCATCCCATACCCAACATCATTTTGAAAATCGGGTAACAGTATTATTTCACATAGAAAGAAAAATGATAAAAAATGTTTTTTTGTAGAGGCGGCGGAAAATGAGAGACACAGAAGAACGGCATCTTCATACCTATTTTTTTAAATGCTTTGGTTTGCTACAAAACCATTTCAATTTTTAGGCCTATGACCAGAGCTGAAAGAACTTCTCTATATATTTAGTACCATTTTGAGCAACTGTCTGTCAGATATGAAAATACACATGTACAGAAACTTTTGCCACTAACATCTTGAACGCCACAACGATAGCGCCACGTCTAGAGCAGATGTGTCCCTTAAACGTCTGCTCTCATCACAGCTCACAACAATAAACATTCCTCAACCCTGAGACTCTTCCCACTCAGCTAGCAATCTAAATAACAACCTAGACGTGCCCACTCACTCTCTCTCTCTCTACATCAGTAATATGGTAGGCCTACATGTACATCTTTTCCATGTACACATCTAACTATGGAAATGCTAAAGGCTATAGAGTACACCAACACCCAACATCCAATCCATTTCATCAACAATCTAGTGGTCACCCACTACCATATGCTTTTTATACCCTGTAAATATTGTTGGCATTATAATAATGAATGAACAAATCCATACGGTAAAGTAATATATGTTTGTTGTCATCAGATATATATTCCAGTAAGCCATAGATTGGCCGCCCTCAATCATTTTGTTGCCCCATTCTTGGTAACTTTTCTTATTTCTTTATTAGGATACAACCATGTACATGGAAGCCAACAAGTAGGATTACAATCCGTGCTTTGTATACCGGTAATATATTTAGTATTCTAGTCTCTCCGTTCTAAAAAAAGATACATGGACAAATGTAAGCTTGCCTTCGATTTTGATGATGAATGATGATGATGATGATTTATCGCATACCGTAAATTATAAAGCACTATACATGGATTTCTATCAAAAATTTAAAAAGAAATTCAAAGGCCCAGGTTCCTCCAATAAGGTGATAGGTAGTCTTGAAACATGATTTGAAGTGTCCTAACTGTCAATCTTACAAAGAGAAGAAGGGAGTAAGATTTTCAAGTACATTAAGCTTAGACTGAATTTCTAAAGCCAGTGCATAAAAATAGCACAAAAAAACAACAACAATGAAATGGTTGACCTAAAAATCCACTTGATTTCATTCTCAATGCCATCCAAAGATATTGAAAAAAGTAAACAATATCAACTCAAGGTGAAATCATTCACTAGGAATCCTAACCATTCTCTTTCACATTCACACAAAATCCTATTTGAGTTCAGGCCATCTTTCTCAACCTACCCAGGGGGGTGTTTCACAAAGATCCTAAGTAGAACTTAACTCTAAGTTGGACTTAAAAATTATGGGTAGCCATTAGCATCTTTGAAAATATTTTGTAAAAGTAATTTCAATAGGCATAAAATTTTGATTCAAATCATTCATATGTTCTATTATCATGGGAGATTTCATGTTCTTGATGGGGAATTTATAAAAAGTATAAAATACTTGAATTTCTGCTTTTGAATATATTTCATTTAAAGACTCCAATGGCTGTCCATAATTTTTAAGTCCAACTTAGAGTTAAGTTCTACTTAGGATCTTTGTGAAACACCCCCCTGGACTCGCCACAATAAGTGCCTTGTCTGAACTGGAGCCAGAAAGTCTACAAATCTTGATGATATTTAGAAATGCCCCCAGAGATTTTGAGTATTTACATGTACACGCACCCCTAGACCATGAGTCATCTGGTATTATGGGGGAGGATCACGGCCCGGCAGAGCTCAGGGATATATTCTTTAGAGTTCTTTTGAAATTCAACCACATCTTTTGGTTGTGGAACATGGAGGATATCCTAGTTCTACATTGTAGGGGAAATCAATAGTTGGTTTCACTGAAAAACATCCTCCTACTTGAAATACCATCTACACAGAAAAAAAGCTTTGGAGAGACTCCATCTCGATTTGAAAGAAGTGACAACTCAAACTCTCAAGAAAACTATGTTACAATGAATAGTGTAAGCCCTACTTGTAGATTCACACTTGTCTTCACATGATGTAATCTTAGACATACACATCAAAGGATTGACTATTTCTAGAGCCTGTTTCAAGAACAGGATTATCAAAGAAATACAGCGTACAATGTGTAGGCCTTATTAAAGGAGCAATAATCTTATTCCTGTATGTAGCCCAACATGTGCATGTGTATGTATTCGTCTAGATTTGACCCATTTCATTGTCTGCGGGAACTGGGTGGTCCTTAAAGACTCCCTACATTAAGCATAAGGGAATAAGAGAATACTGGTACAGAAGTCAAAAGGTTAATACATAATATAGGCGGGGAGATGTCTAATGAATGTTTAGGCTGCAACTCATTCGGACCAGTACATGAAGGATGATTCAGGCAAAGGCCTACAAGTATTACACTGGAGCCTACACTGTACATACATGTACATGTACATGTATACGTGTACGTACATACCCCGGTATGTCACGCCGGTACATGTACGACAAAATGCATTCCTTCTTGTCATAGACCGGCATGCTTCATACATGTATATGCAGCTCTCATTGTACACTGGGTCTGGGGAGAGTTGACCAATGGAAATTACATCAGGCCAAGGATTTGTACATGTAAGTCCCTTTCAAGCCTGAAACATTAGTTAACCTCCCCACTTTTCACAAAATCATACTATAAGAAGTCAACAAATGCATCAAATTTAAACTCTTCTGAGCCACACAACCAAAAAAAAAAAAAAAAAAAAACAGACTCTTGCTATTTAGATAACATGAACTTAAATCTGGAATTAATTTGCAGAGCCTTGAAGGAGACTATCATCAGTACAACTGAATTTTAACTGGAGAGTTTTGTAAGTTCTCAAACAAACCCTTGTGTGGATAAAGGATATTGAGTGAGAGGGGCATACAATCAGTGCATTCATTACAGTGAGCTCCCTATTGAAGAGAACCCTCATCAATCTCCCTAAAG
Source organism: Strongylocentrotus droebachiensis (assembly GCA_035222895.1). Taxonomy (NCBI): domain Eukaryota; kingdom Metazoa; phylum Echinodermata; class Echinoidea; order Camarodonta; family Strongylocentrotidae; genus Strongylocentrotus; species Strongylocentrotus droebachiensis. The sequence continues at coordinate 919,168 of JAVYIG010000024.1, forward strand.
CTCATCTCCTCTCCAGGTCCAGTTCTCACTGGCCCACGTTTGTAAAAATGGCCTGCTAATTCAATTCTATTCTGCGGGAGGGGGGAATCGCAAGCAACGTGTAATTTCACAAAAGATACAAATAGCAGCTAGCCAGCCAATGTGCTCGAGACATTCAAGATTTAAGATTCAGGATAAACTTATCAGTTCCATATCACTCTCCAACAAGCTTATGAACATGTAGGGATCGTTGGTTTTCAGGGATTTTTGAGAATAGAGCTCTCTCTACATGTACAGTACCACAAAGTCATTTCATCATTACTACCAAATTAGACTGCTATGATGAAATGACTCTGTGAAGACTGTGATACATGTATGCTCTACATACCAATTCCTCGTGCCAGCAGGTTTTACTTAAAGGGATCGTTTAACAATGTTCAATTTGAGATACACGGCCCTACGTATTATTAGTGTCTGTGGTATGGTATAATATTGAAGCCCTAAAAAAATCGCGCTTCAAAGTGATCAAGAAGTGCCTCAAAAAAGTAAAATCTGTGAGTGACCAGTTTTACCATACTCGTTTTCCCCAATAGACTGTAGTGTTATGAAAACCGTTCAGCGAACGGTTTTCAAAATTTGTAATTCCAATCATAAATATCTTGATAATCAGACAGGCGATCGGCTTGTAAAAGTCATGGATTTCCTGACTGCCCTAAACTAAAGGTTTATAATTATCATTGCAGCATGAGCTAAATCCAGGATTTTGTTTCTGAATCTGAGACAAAGTTACCGGATCCCTTTAAAGGGATAGTTGAGTTCTGTTTTCAGACCGCAAATGCATTCAAAGTGCATGGTTATTGCTCTTATTCTTATCTACATGTATGACATTTCTAGTGCCCTTTTAGAACCTAAAATTGCTATGAAGGTAATTTTAGACCCCAAAATGTGTGAAATTTAGCCAATACGAACATACCCAATTCAGCTCCACTTTAAAAAAAAACATGGTGACCGTTAATTATTTAATTAAAAATAACAATACAAGGGCCGACTGGTTGTACGAAATATAAGCAACAAGAAAATGCCAACAAAAAAGCCAACATCGGCACTGGCTGAAATACAACGTAAAAGGTGTTATTTCAACGGTTTTTTCAATTTTTTCAAAATATCTAATATTTGTGATGGTACATGTACACAAGTATTTTGATCAAACAAAGATGGTTTTGTCATTTAAATTTTATGTTCTTCAAATTTGACACTCAGTTTTTCATTATCTCACAAAAAATTATTTTGTGTAGCGCCCTCTGCAACAGAACTTAACTATCCCTTTAAATCTGGCTAGTGGAAAAATGGAATCAGATTTCTTTTTTGAGAAATACTGATTGATTTAATAAAATAAAAAAACAAATTTCTGTTTAGCTAGAATTGGAGAGTATGAAGAAAATAAAGTATAACACAACAAAAAAGATAGGTATCAACTACTTGTAACCTTCTCAAAAAGTTGCTTTACTGTTTACTGAGAGGGTATATAAACTGCAATACATACATGTATATCTTAATCTCTTTGTAGAAGTAATATTTGAAGCTTATATTTTGAATACAGTATGGAACCCCTGACATCAAGAGCAAAACATGTTTTGATGATCAGGATGTTGGAGTACACGTTGAGCTTATTCAGGCTAATAGGAAAGTACCCCTGTTCTGCTTGAGCTGTTTTAAGCTCTGGGAGAAAAGAATAAAAGAAGAGAAAAGAAGAGGAAATCCTTTATCCCCTCACCATACCTCATCTCCCATTCATATACAAATTTAGTTTGGTGGTGAGTGGGTAGGGGGGTTGTGGTATATCGAACGAACAGTGTCAGTGTGAATCTATTTGTCTCTCAATTTGTTGGTCCAGCCCCTATTGACGGCAGGTCCTTTGTGATGTCATTGTCATCCCAGTCACATAAGTGTACATGAAAGACCCATACATGTAGACCTACATTATGTATGAACCATTTTGGATACTGTCTCAAAGACAAATGTCAATGAATATGTGTTTCTTTAAAGAAAAAATCTCATATTGAATGAGTTGAAAATTAGCAAAAGCAAGTGTAATATTTATACCTGTATATGTAGCTTTACAACACTTGAAGTTAAACATTTTGTACACAGAGTAGGTTACATAAGAGTAGAATTTGATGTTTAACTTGCAACAAAATATGGGCTTACTTGGGTTGGTGCTGTTTTTAAAACGTGAAGCTCACCCCCCCCCCCCCCCCTCCCTCCCCATATCTTGTACCAATTTCACAATCAAGACATCACTTCAATTTTGCCAAACTAAGTGGATTGCAAAATTTAAAAATCAATTTAAATTTATAAATTCTAAATCATTCATGTTCTTCTCTGGAGTTTATTTGCTCATGAATCTCAGTCAGTATCTAAAACACCAACTTTTTGAACAATGAAAAAGTACATATTTGGCAAAAGGGTGCTCCTCTTTCCAAACTACAGGAATCAATTGTGGGAAAATACAGAATGGATGGTAAATAATCAGATTATTTGTGATAACTTATGTTTCCTCACCCAACACGCACACCCCACAGACGAGACCGTTTGTAGTAAAGTTTGGCATCTCCTCTAGTAGATAGTCCACCTGTCTATACATACACAATACCCCTTTCACACTGTCAGGGAAACTAATAATTTCATGAAATATATATTTCTGAACAAAACAAAATCCCTGACAGGTTTTTCAACTCGAGATTATAAGTGGCTCCAACTGCCACTAAAAATACATGGGAATTTACTGTGCTGTTTACAAATGTATGGAATGAAAGTTGCACACTGTAGTAAATAAAATATTGTGTGAATAGATTGACTTAAGCAGAATCTGTATGGAATGGATGGGGCTTACAATTTTCTATGATTTATAACTCACTTGAACAACGTGCAGGTCATGCCATGATAAAGGGTTCTTTGATAAGAAAGAGACTCCGAACTAGTCACAGGTCTTGATTTTTTACAACACCTGTATGAAACAAGTCTACGTATTCTAATTCTGTCATCAATTTCGAAATTCATGAAATTGTCTGTACACACCAAATTGGAGAGGAGCTTGCAAGATACGTCTGAGTTGCCAGGTTGTGCATTACTGAAACCAACTTCAAAAGTTCATAACTTTTATATTTTAATCGGATATTGCTCAAACTTCCACTAATTTGTTTCTCTCATTTTCTGCTTTTATTAACACCAAGATAATATCAGGGTGGACTTCCCCTTTCCAATGGCAATACCAACTATATCACAGATTTTAGTTTTATTCCAATAAACATTACTGAAGCTAAGGTCATCCCAATTGTATATTAATTTCATCACTAAAGAGAAAGCCTACCATCCCAATTAGTGCTGTAACATCACGGATATCTCCAATTCCGTTTAACCGCCAGTCAAAACCGGACGGTTTTCGGTTAAACGATTTATTTATAAAAATAAAAAAAAATAAAAAAAAAACGATTTTTTTTTTTTTTTTTTTTTTTTTTTTTTTTTTTTTTTTTTTTTTTTTTTTTTTTTTTTTTTTTTTTTTTAAATTTTTTTAAACTTTTTTTTTTCTTCACCGACTCTGTCGGCAGCAAGCCAGGTCCGTGTGAAAAAGCGGGAAGGAATTTCATTTGTGCTTGTGAACTTGTCATAAATAATAGTAACAATGTCGATTTTAGAGGAATGTGTAAGATCATTAATGTAAAGTAAAAACAGTAGAGGACCTAGGATAGAACCTTGTGGCAGGCCATGTGTTAAAGTTGATGAATTATTATTATAAATTACATATTGAGATCTATTACAAAGATTACTTTCAAACCAAGATGACAGACAAATTGGAGTGTTGTTCTAGTTTCAGAGTGGTGAGTCAACACACAGATTACTGAGCTGGGAGACATTGCCAGGCATAGTGCCAGGTGTAGGGGCATAAATCGAAACTTTAAAAAAAATATATTAAAAAAAAAAAAAAAAAAAAAAAAAAAAATTAAAAAATTAAAAAAAAAATAAAAAAAAAACGGGTAAACGAAACCGTCCAATTGAAAACGGAATCCGCCATGGGCGGTCGGATACCGGACGGTTAAACGTTTGACTACAGCACTAATCCCAATCATATGGAAGTTTCATTAGGCTTGTAATCACAAATTCAATTATTTTTAGCTCATGTGAATTGGCCCCCAGAGTCTGGTTTGGTCGATCCAACTTGTTTAGTCTGGTTAGCCGAGTTTCCGTTAGGTGGGCAATAATAGCGGTAATATCCATGTCTGTCTGAAGACCCCACTTCCTTTCATACTGGCCTGGTTTAACTATTCAAGCCTTTGTACTTTCCTCTCCTAACCTCTCCTCTGACAGTGATGTCAATTTTGTAGCAGAGAATTTTTCACACCTCTCTTTAATTTGTTTGTCTTATTGTTACATGTACTTATACAGTATGTACCACTCCCCCCGAAAGGGAAAACATCTAGCTTACTCTCATCAGAACTACTATCGTACTTTTTGGTTGTTTGGCAGCTCTAAATTTTTAATTTGTTATTTAAATGCATTGCCGTGCACTGTTTCTTTTGCATTAAAAATATTAAGTTTCAAATCTGGAAAGTACAAGTAATATGTACAAATTTGGTGGAAAGTTAATTCTATTTCTATCTTTTTGTATATGGTCATTTTCACAGTAAAGGGTGTAACTTTTCTCAAACAGGGTCAAAATTTCAAAATATGTTTCCATAAACATTTTTACTAAAATTATGACTATCAATGTCTAAATTATGGATTTTTTTTGGTTCTGGAGCTTAAACTACATGAGAAACCTGAAAAAATATTAAACGACTGTGACAAATATGATAAATTTGAACAAAAACAACATTTTAATTCTATCAGCTTAAATGACATCATTTGTTCTGCAAACATAATTCAATTGCAATTTTTCATTTGCCATTCTAATGTACTTGAAGGCTTAAAATCTTTTTTGGTCAAACTTATTTGGTCTTTAAAAAAATTCAATGCGATTTTCAAATTCAATATAAAGTATGACTTTGACATTTAATTTTTCAAATTTACCTATCTTCCAAGAAGGGGAGTAAAGTAAGAATTATTCTACAAATACCATTCAGTGAGAGCTAATTACAACCCAAATTTCAAAGAAATCGCATTTCAAATGAGGAAGTTGAAAATTTCTTATGTGTGTGTTTCGGAGGCTTCAGTTAACAATGTTGTGTGTTTCGGAGACTTCAAATATGTTAACATTGTATAACTGCCTCTTTTCAGCAAACTACTTGTAGAAATATAAATTTATTCTAAATGGCATGATAGATTATGAACTTAAACTTGTAAAAAATTGTTAAACACAATAAACAAGCTTATTTCTCAAGCAACAAAATGTCATTACCTTATACAGTGTATTTGTGACTTTTATTAGCAGTTAACTCAAACAAAGACAACAATTGCCTATGTTGGATTGTCCTCGGATGGATATTTAGCTAAAGTAACATACCACTACAAATTAAAGAAAAATTCCATCTGATAAAACTTAGCTGAAATGTTCAAAACATATGTTTTAGAGGCTTCAGTCACATAACAATGCCTGTTTCGGAGACTTCAATTATGTTAACATAATATGTCGTCCATTACTTAGGTAAGAGATTAAGTAAAATCCAACTTTGCTCTTAATGATATGTTAAATTACTAATATAACACCTAGAACATTTGTTTACAGAGTAAAAGTACTTGTTAATATATGTTATTAAGTATCTTTAATTAATATACAATGTAATAAGCTTTTTGTTCAGTATGCAACATTGAAAACTAGCTTAATAAAACGCATGTGGATTTCAAATCTGTGCTGATACTCAGGGAAGTATATTGTCAAGTATCTGTATGTAATTTCCAAGTAAATCACTTTTCTCATATTAAAATTGAAATGTTCAGGGGACATATACATGTATATGATCAGTTAAAAGTAGTGTTTCGGAGACTTCAAGCATGTTAACACATTATATTGTCAACTACAAAGGCACTATACAAAGCAACAGATTTGTGTTTAACTTCTTATTTCAAAGAAAATTTATGTGATAATGAGTCCAGCTCTCCTTCTTCAAACTTATAATAATAATGATAATGGTGGGTTCTTGTGTAGCGCTCGTGTCTGTCAGACTTGACACTCCTGGCGTAAGCTCTTCCAGCTGGGGTCATGGTTGGTAGAGTCATCTTCTGTATGACATCTTTTTGGGGCTGATTGGCTTCACGTTCCTCTGTAAATTCATACAGACCACTGCTGTTCCGGCGCATGAATTTGACTGTGACATTGTCATTGATCACAGCTGTTACCTAGTAGCAAAATAAGAATACAGGCAATAACAAATTTCATTAAAACACAGACAAAAATCTTTCAGAATCCATTTCACTTGCTTGAAATCTCTCACAGTCCCTTATTTTAATTCCCCCTGTTAACTTTGTTCAGTATATACCTGCTCATATACATGTACACATATTAGAAAAATAATTTTGTCAAGTATTTCTCAAATACAGAAACTTGCCATCCCTTTAGATGTTTTTTTTTTAAATCTGAGATCTAACATGGGTAATACTTACAAGTGCCATGAAAGCCACCCCATTTGTAGTACTGCTGCTAGATGAAGGTGCATCAAAACATATGGCCACATAATCGCTCACATTGATCCTGCAAAAGTTGGAGAAGAAAATAGGAAATTAGCAATTTGTACTGCACAGAGCATTGTTAATACATGTATCTGAGCTTGGACACTCAGGCCAAGTTTGTAGTTCTTACAGCAACAGGATGTCTTCTCAGAGAATTCAATAATTTGAGGTATGTACATGTGTACTGTACATTCACTTTTATACCCAATAAAGAGGGATAAATTGATATCTTGATCTGTCCACATTTATATTGTTAGTCATGGGAAAATTTATTAACAAATAATTAGTGTTCACACAGATTACATTACTTACCCCTTTACAAGATTCACAGTCATCTTCTCAATGCTTTGTTTTGTCATCTTGTCACCATGCTTTGCTTTCTTCTTGTCTTGTCGAGACCCCTTGTCGCTCGGCTGTACCTTGAGTGGCTTTGTTGCCTTTTGCTTCTTTTTTTCTTGATCCTTTGTCTTCCTGCAAAATTAGAAGTGGACAAAATAATAATTGTATTAAATTACATTCAAAAGTACATGTAGTTAGACCTTAATAACATTTTTACATTAAAATTGACACTTGAAATTTATTGAAAACTGTATTAGATATATGTAAATATTCTAGTTACCGCGGTAGCTTTTTTATACAATGCTACATGACTTTGTATCACAATATTTTGTAAAAGGCAAAAGATTAAACACAATTGACTATCAAAGAAGACAACTTGCCTTCAAGAATTTTGTTGGCTTGGATCATTATTGCTTACTTAAAACTTAGATTTAATCTTCATCATACCTGATCTGGTTTTTCACTCCTGGTTTCAGATTTACATCACACCATTGGCCAGTGTAGGCTGTATTACTACATTTCTCTGTTTCATCTTTCAAGCAGTGGATGCAGAAGCAGGAGCGCTGTTTCTTCTTGATTGTAAATGGGGCCTGTGTTGAGCGCACGCTGTGTAGCTTCCTTGTCTGTGGAACTGCTTTCAACCCTTCACATCTTTCTGGTCTGCTTCGATTTACCTCTCCTTTCTTTATCAAAAAGAAAGATCTTCTTGAAATGTGTGTACCTTTGTCTTCCCCTTCAAGTGACAAGTTTTCCTTGCAGAATTCATACATGGTATCTGCAGTATGGATCACCGCCGTTCTGCCTAGGATAGCCTTTTCTGCTTGCCCCTTCACAACACTGGTTTCACCGTCAGACTCCCCTTTCCCGTGCTCTGAGCCGTAATAACCTCTTTCAACAATGTACCCGAACTGCTCTACAGAAAAACTTACATCAGCAAAAGCTGCAGCTTTCTTGTACTGATTAACACAGCCGTCATTTATTTGGACCAGCAATTGTACATCAAGTCCCCTGACTGTTTTCAGATGATTATGTGCCACATGCTGAAAGTGTTCAACAATGTGATGATCATGTGTCAGATCGTCGGAAAGCATGACCAAGGAATCTCTAGTGAATTTTCCATTCACCGGATCGACATAGTAGGCAACCATGGGATGAACAGTCACATCTTTCTTCACCCAGTGGGCAGACTTGATTTCATCTTGGTATTTGGCAGAAAAGTTTCTGCCAAAGTCTTGGATGATCATGACAATTCCTGGAATTTCCTGCTTCTTCACTGCCTCCTTCAATACCTTCTCTACTTGGTAGATCTGCCAGGAAGCATTGAATAAATGAGTGATGAAAGATGTTCCTCTTGTTGGAGAAACGACATCATGAATCAGCTCTTCAATCATCTCCGTTGCTGTTCCTTCTTTGTTTGTTAAGACTCGTCGACATGCTTCTGTTTCCACAAACTTCCCGCTTTGTTTCTTCGTCAATTTTATCTTTTTCATTTCCCATTTCTTCCAAGAGACTTTTCCATCTCCTGTTGCTTCTATGAATTGATCATAAAAAGTCTTAATGGTTTCTTCAAGGCTGTTGCATTCATGACAGGTACCATTCACACATTGAGGATTGTGAAACTTATTTGCATCTGATTTCTCACAAAGCAGCATGTTGTACAGTTCCTTTTCATCACTAATTCTGCTATCTTTCAACTCATCCTCTTTCTGCATGGATCTGATTTTGTAATCTATTGCTTTCAGTTTCTCTTTGATATTCACGCAATACACACATAGGCAACCAATGTGCCGAGCGCAAGACAATGTCTTTACATTCTTTGGTTTGAGATGATAGAATTTGGTGAAACCAAGCTTTGTATTGGGATGTTCCTTCTTCCAGAGTAGATAGGCCTTCTTATATGACAGGTGCATGATGTAAGTTGGTACTCCCTTCTTCCCAAGTTTTTTGTCTGGTCTGGTTTGTGACACTTGAGGGGATTTGTAGAACTGTGCTACTTTGCTTTTGACTGGATCTGGTACAGCATCATCTCGTTTCTTTCGTGCTGTAAAGGCAGCTGTCCTAATTCTCTGGCGCCAGTTGATGCCAAAACATTTGGAGGCATAGTTCCAGGTGTGGTATTTTCCTCCTTTTGCATTGCCATATCCATACCTCTTGCGAACAATGTTTGCAATGGTTTGGTTTAGGGTTCTTTGGACTTTCTTTGATGCACTTGTCTTCTTCTTCTTGCAGGACTCTGACAACTTCTTGGTTTCTTCTCCAAACCTATTCATGAGACTGAATTTCTTCCTCCCCTCTTCAGTAGCAGGGATTCCTCTTTCCTCTAATGCCTTTATCTTTTTAGGAGTGGAAGAATCAAGCACAGAACCAATGACATCAGCAAACCTTTGAGGTGTGTCAGGCAGACATGGCTGGCATTCCTTGCGCTTTCTGTCTTTCATAGAACCATTAGAAGAAGTACCTGTTCCAGATTGCTCTGTTGTAGCCAGTGTTTTGCGTTGTTTATCTTTCTCTTTAACAGCTTGCTTTTTCTGTCGAGACATTGAAGCTCTATTCTTGTGCATATATTCTTTCATATACTGATTTCGTCTTTCCTGTTTAGTCATTTTATTGTCTTTGTCATCATTAGTTGTTACGCTGCTCGAACCTTCAGTTGTGGTCTCACTTTGCTTCGCCAATCTTTGCTTCCTTCGCCTTTGACGTTGTTGAGTCGCCTTCTTCTCTTGCTTCAGTTTCCTCTTGTACCTCGTGGTCCTGCTCTCATCCAAAAGCTCTCTCTGGTACTCTCTTTTCTTCCTCTGTCTGTCAACTTTCTTGAGTTCTCCATATCTGTCTGGATTTTCCTTTTCTAGCTTCTCTCGCCACAGAGTGGATCTTGATTTTTTACGACTTGGTCGAGCAGATTTGTCAACAGCCTTGGCAGGAAATGGCATTTTCACTATGAGAACTGATGTTCGTCCCTTCTCCATCTTTACCCTTTTCTTCTCTTGTGATGATCAAACCTGTATGAAAATACATGTACATAAGTTAGTACAGGACTAGTTCAACATAATTATTATTGAACTTCATATTACACTATAAACCAATCAATTTGTTTAATTTTAGATGCACATCTTCTTGAATGTATATTTGGATACATGTGCATTACATAATATTTTATTTTGTATCCACGTTGTTAAAAGAACTAGTACATACATGTATATGGGCACCATCAGTAAGGATGCTTAATGTGAACATTACACAAATCTTTAAGTACTAATTAAAGACAAACCTGTTTCAATCTGTTTTGACCATGGATTTGCAGGAATAACCTGTTCAAAATTGTAATTTTATGTACAGTGATTTCATTCATTTTTACTGGTTTACCACTGTGCATAGACCTGTATACTATGTACATACATATCAGGAGTCTAATACGTTAAGTACTAAGGCTAACCTTAAAGCCACAAACATGATAGAGGTACTGTACATGTACAATGTATATACATGTACATAATACAAATCTTAACTACTGTAGGCCTCACTATACTTTCAGTGACAAATCTAAACTCAAAATACTTTCACATATCAGTTTCATTACAATACAAATATAAACTTAAGTACAAGTAAAGTAATAAAGGACAACAAATAAAGTTCTTACCTCTATATTCCTGTGCATGACAGTAAGAAAATGAGAAAACTGTATGCAGTACAGTGTTCATGCCTGCCTGTCTGGATGAGATGCTTTCTACACTGCAGTATCAGATGTAGCTACATGAAGCACATGTTGCTGTATAACCTTAATACAGTATTATGATATATGATCTTCATGGTCTATTCCATTGTCTTAAAAGGGGTGGTACACACTGCTTCCCAAAAGATTCTAGAGGGTTCTAATTTGCCCACCAAATTTCTCTCCTACTGTTACAAATGGTCTTTGGATGACATGGCCTATGCCATTTGATCCCAAGGGGTTGGCAAAGAGCATGATATATGTGGTTAACACTAAATGAAGCCTCCGAAACAAATTGGATAAATATTAAGGATGTCTTATAATTTGGGAAAATATAGTGATTCATTTTAATACTTTATACATTGAAATATTCATGAAGCTTGGATGATTCATATGTATTAATTTTTTTTAAATTTGGTGAATCATTCTTACGTTATCAAAGTTTGAAAAAGGTGAATACCCATAGCTTTGGTGTAAAAATTTCTTTCTGAAATACTGACTACTTGTAAATCTTTAAAAATATAAAAAGCCAGTAACATCTAACACATTCCTGTACTTCATTACATCAAAACCAAACAGAAAATAAGAAAACTGTAAACATTTCCCCATCTATGAAATCACAATAACAAAAAATGTGTTGTTAACAAAAGTTTGAAGCCTCCGAAACAACTTTTTTTGGTTATTAGTAAGTCTTGAAAAAAATTAACTGGATATCTATCTACTTTTGACTTTAAGGGAGTCTGCACATACTAACAATTGATTGCAATCCAGATTTAACATGAAACACATCAGTCTAGGTATTTAAAAAATGAAAAATAATCTTTTTGCTGTTTCGGAGGCTTCAAGTGTTTCGGAGGCTTCAAGTGTTAACGGAAAGTTTGTATTGTCTGTTATTCTTTAACAGTGGGGAATATCTCAACTATTTATTGACAAGTGATTTAGGGGTCCTAATGCTACATTTTGATATAATGATTGGATAAGTTCCTATATTCATATTTGTACAAGCTGTCTGAATAGTTTGTTTCGGAGGCTTCAATTCAGCTAACGGAAAAATGGCTCTACTCAGTCAAGCTTTAATTTTTTTTTTACAAGCAACATGATGAGACAAAAGTTGTCATTAGTTGGAAGTATAGATATCAAGTGTCATATCAAGAACAAATGAAATGATAGAAAGCACTTTTCAAACCAGAGCTCTTCACATGAAGTTTGTTAACTATTGTTAACGGAAAATGAAGTCTCCGAAACGACAAATAACAACACTCCGTTCTCAAAAATAATTGAGCCGTTACAGTTTAAACTTCTTTGGCACTTTTCATTGAACATCTAACTTCACATTCTGCATAATAAAAGCAATCCTCACTGTTCCTGAAAAAAATGCAGGGCTCTACAAAAATGTCTATGTATTTTGTGTACACCAAAAGGGTCATATTTAGGGTACTTATGTGCCTGCCAAAATTTAACGAAGTAATCCCTGAAGATGTTTATGCTACCCAAGGTAGCACCCAAGTAGGTTACTCATATGCCAAAATATCTTTGAATTCTGTAGCTTTATGAGATCACTAGAGACAAAAATGTCCAAATTTCAGAGTTACACCCTTTACCGTGAAAATGACCATATATCATCTTCACTAATCCCTTAATTTGGTGTGTACATGTATAATATTGTGTATAATATGGAACATTAGTATTATGCAAATGCAAGCCGCTGAAATCAAACTGGCAAATTATTACCTGATACAGTTTTCAAGTATGCTTTGAACAAATTACATGTTTTATTTGACAAATTCTCAGACATATCATGATATCAAACACTTTTTAAAAACCTATCAAAGCTTTCTGTAAGTTACTAACTAACAACAAAGAAGGCTGGATAAAATATAAGCTCTAGACTATCTTAAAGCCAATCAGGTCATTGAGAAAGATGTCAATGAATGGAGCCCAAATCACCACAAAGGTGATAACTAATTCCAATTACAAAACTAATTGTGTGGTTACTGACTGTTTAATGGGATCAAATTCAGGAATTAGCTTAACAGTTGGTGATTGAAATGCAAGGCTTTGCAGAACATGGTCCAAGCTGAACTTCCTGCGCTTATTGTTTTTACGTAATTCTAATCTTTATCGTGTCTAGCCTATATGTTTGAGATTTAGACAAAAACATTGTCCAAACAGTTTCCTGGGCCTACTGTGCATGAGTCATTAGGGGACTTGTCAAAACAATAAATTTACTTTTTGAAATATAATTTTCTATGATCTGGTATTCTTGAATACTGTGTGTACAGTATATGAGAGGCAGAAAGTAGATGCCTGAAAAAAAGGATGTCTAGGGCCCTATCTTTATTAACGAGTTGATATCAATCGTAACTACATGTTTGAACATTGTAAGAGATAGGGGATTGCAAACTTGCGATTGATTGGAGGACTTGCAATTGATTCTCTTTATAAGACGGACGGGCCAAGGTGTGGCGGAAATAATCTGTTCAGATTGGACAGCCTTAAAACCCAACAACAACAACAACTTAATGTCCATCCTGAGAAAAAAGTGCATTCGAATTTCAAATGATCATTCTCTCACTTCATCTTCACAACACATTTCGATCGGCCGCACATCGTCCAAATTTTTAATGGTAATACTTCTACTTCTGCAATAAAAACTATGATTATAAATATTTCACACACACAAAAACAAAAACCTTCTCCTGGGCAACCAATCGATCTAGGCTGCTAACATTTTGGGTCACATCAAGTTAAGAAATCTATAATTTAAACAAAGGTATGCATACGTCGTATTTAATAATACTACTGGCTACATCTAGGCTGCTAACATTTTGGGTCACATCAAGTTAAGAAATCTATAATTTAAACAAAGGTATGCATACGTCGTATTTAATAATACTACTGGCTTCATGTTAAAATAAGTGAAAAAGTGTTACTTTATTAATTACTTATCACTTTATATCAAGCTTTATGAATTTATACATTTTCTAATTTAAATTTTTCCTGATCTTGGTGTTAGTTCATTTTAAAGTGAGATACAGTAAAAACAACAAAATCAAACTTCAAATTGTAATGCCCTTCTTTTCATCTGTCCCCCCCCCCCCCCTCCTCTCTCTCTCTCTCTCTCTCTCTCTCCTTCTCTACCTCATTCTCTTTCTGTTTTGTCACTTCTTAAAAAACATATATTGATGCTCATAAGTTTCACATGTACAATGTTGAATGTACATGTATGTGGTTATGTGGCAATTGTAATCATCAGTTTACATCATACAGCTCCATCCAACATTGCAAACCTCCCCCATCCCATGCACCCCCCCCCCCCCCCCCCCCCCTCCTCATCCCCACCCCCTTTCTTTCTTTGATCTTCTTTATTTTATTTTTTTATATTTTTTGTTTAAGATAAGAGAGAAAATACAGGTACATACCTAAATGTATGGTGAGATTGACTGAGTTTGGATACTGAATATCTTCATACATCGTTTCACTCTGCCATCTCGTCATCCTTTCTTCACTGTGAAAATCCGTAAGGTATCGAGCGGGATGCGAGCCGCTCTGGCAGTTATAGCACTGCCCACGGCCCCGGGCTCCCCCCTGCACGCCTGTCTGCCTACAGTACCGGGTGTCGCGGTATTCTCCGCAGGTATTCGTCGCCTCTACGCTCAAGTTGAAAGCTGCATTTTCGAACTCGGGAACGCATCTTTGAGGTCTGGATAGATCGTCATAGCAAGGTACAGAATTTTGGTTGGCACGACAGAGTGCCACCATACCAAGAACTAGCAGAAACTTCATGATGACTCTGTAAAGTTCCAAGGAACTTCCACTAACAGCACATTAATCCACCTGCCACAGGAACCAATCGCATAAGCTACCCCTGTAAATTTGGGCGAGACTGGTGCGAGTGCCCCTATTCTATTCTGTGTCGAGCCGAACCACCAATGCAACTCTACAGCGTTCGCCTAGCTTACGTTAGCTAGCATGCAACGAGCGAGTTGTGATCGCTTGTAGTGTAGCTAGGTCGCTGCTAAATAAAGTTTTCTAACTTTTTGTATGCACGCCATATAGCGTAGAAAAAGTGCGTGTAGGTGTACTTTAGTCCCATACCAATTTCAAAGCTGACAAATCAAAGCAGTGTTAATCGCCAAACGTTAGGGTACTAGTACGTGTTTATAAACTCCATTTATCATTTCATTTCTGATAAAATTATTTGTCGAATTGCGCATTTACAAGGGTATCGTCTTCCTGAATCCATATTTTACACTAATTTGGTTTAAAATGTCCCTTTCAAAATTATAATGGAAATAGAAAAGCGGTCTGTTTGCCTGTTTTCATAAAAAAATAATTAAAGATAAACTTGAGTTCTGGTAATGCGATTGCATTGTGAAAGAAAAGGTGTGGAATGGATCAGAAAAGTTGATCATATAGCATGTAAGTAATGGTGTGTAATGCAAGGTTCTGGAGTCATCAAAATCATCATAAATTTGGCAGAGTCTTGGTAAAGTAACAATCACTTACACAGAAAGATGTATATGGGACAACACACAAGGTGTCGGGGCTAGTACTACCCTGATTTCCTTATTTTTCTATGCTCATTACTCAGCCAGTATACATTTTCTTCCAAAATTGTTTGGCACATTACATTTAATTGTAATCTTGAACATTCAGTGTAAGTTTCGTTAGATTCTGTGAGAATTCATTTTTTTTTTTTACCAGAACTCAAGTTTATCTTTAAAGGCAGTTTACCGTTCTTATATTAATTTTTAAAAGGTTATAATCTCATTATGATTTTTTTTTTTAGGAGAAAATGTCATAAAGATAGAAATAAGCGTCGTAAATGTAACTAGGAACAGATTAAAGAGATGATCTATATTACATGGCTTGACGCAGAGGCGACGGAGCGTCTTTCAAAGTGTGGGGGCGGGGTACCAATAAAAAAGGGGCACTTACAAAAGAAAACCTTAAAGCGAAAGTTTGTAGACATTGGTATATATACCCCTACATTGTGATTACATTGTCAGGGATGAGTTTTGTTTCACTCTTTGCATTGTTCAAGATACTGCGTAAGCATCATGCTTTGCGGTCTGAATATTCATTTGCGAGCGAGCAACAATTTTAAGATTTGTGAGGCCGCAGTGCGAAAAATTACATCTTATAAAAAGGAAAATAACAATCCTGAAGGGGGTATGAGTACAATCTAATCATGAAAGAATGAAAAAACCTTTCAAAAGAAACAACATTATATCAACTTGTGAAATTAAATCAAAGTTGCTCTTAGTCGATTTAGATTGAGTACATTTTATGGTAAAAGGAAAAGAGAACAATTATTCAAAGGGAAAATGACACGTATTAGAAAAGAAAAGGAGCAGGTTTCAAAATAAAAAGGGGAATTGTCTGAGGTAAAAATATGGCACTTCCCTCACCTAATAAGAGGCACTCACCAGAGATGAAAAGGGGCACTTATTAAAAGAAAGAAAAGGGGCAATTATCAGAAGGAAAATGGCACTTATTAGAAAGGAAAGGGGGGCACTTTTCAAAATAAAAGAAGCACTTATCATATATAAAAATGGGCCCTCATTTCAAAGTTAAAGAGAGCACCTCTCAAATTTGAATAACCGAAGATGAAAAGGGGCACTTATAAGAATGAAAAGGGGCACTTATAAGAATGAAAAGGAGGCATACAAGAAAATGAGGCACTTGTCAAAATATAAGGGGCAACTCTTAGATTTGAAAAGCGGCAATTGAAGTATAGGGGCGCTTATCAGAGATGGTAAGGATCACTTGTGAGAACGGAAGGGGCACTCATTACTAAGTAAAATAGGCACTTGACGAAGGAAAGGAGCTCCTATCAGATTTTAATAGAGGCATTTTATCAAAGATGTGGGAAGGGGTGCATTTATGAAGAGGGGGAGCTGGGCTCTTATTTTAAAAAGAAGGCATTTATTAAAAGGAAAAAAAGCACTTATTAGAAGGAAAAAGGGGGCATGTGTCAGTATAAAAGGAGGCACTTATCACAGGTAAAAAGGGGCACTCATCAGAGATGACAAGAGGAACATATTACTAAGGAAAAGGGCACTTGTTATAGTAAAAGGACACCTCTCAGATTTGAATATGGGCAATTATCATTGGTGAAGAGGGCATTTATCAAATGTTGTTATGGGCATTTAAAAGAATGCGGAACGGGCACCTATTTAAAATAAAAAGGGGCACTTATCTGAAGTAAGAGGGACACTTTAGGGGCACTTCAAAAAGCCCCACCCCCACATATTAAGAATTAAAAATTACAATTATCTGAAGTAGGAGGGGGCACTTTAGCGGTACTTTATTTATAAAGAAGCAGGCCTATTAGTATTTTGGCCTTAACTTCTGGATAACAAAGAATACAGCTATACCGTTCAGATGACCAAACTGTAGTTCTTTTTCTTTTAACGTAGGCATTTATTTAAAACAATATATATTGGGATAGCTCGAAAACATTCAATTATAATGTTATTGCTAGGCGAAATTCATTTTCAGGTCAACAGATTGTGACGTATATAGCAATTCCCGTATTACATGTGTTTCAGTAATAGCTATCAAAAAAAAAATGTTGCTTCTCTTTAGACAAGGCGAAAAGAGAGGGAGGGGTGGTGAATTTACAGATATAATTTAAATTCCCTTTCGATTTATATTTACTGATTCTTATACTTACATCTTTTGAAAAAAAAATCTTATACTTTTCTAAACATTTGTTCGTGTTTCCATTTTACCTATTACGTAATTTAGGTCCATGGTGTTTCGTATAACTTTGCACATATTTATATGGAATTCCAGTTGCTTGTCTAACTTCCAATTTTTGGTGAATTAGTTATGCGACTGTCTACGATTTAAAGCCGATTCGGCTTTTGTTCTAACTTAAAGGTTTTAAGGCACTACAATTCTAGTTGTTAGCATTCTTATAATTCTTTGTTTAGATTTCCGTAACTATATATATAATTGCCTATATTTTAGAAACCGAATTTAAAAGTACCCCCTCTGTTGTTGAGTTGATCGCGACGATATGTTCTTTAATTCGCGAGATTAGGACAATTATAGGTCTCTTTGAAAAATCATTTCCCTTTTTTAATTCATTGGAGGAGACGGGGCACCCCCAGGCCCCACATACACCCAGCTCTACCCCTGATCTTTTCTTCTTCCTCTTCCTCTTCTTCCACTTCCTCTTCTTCCTCTTCTTCTTCTTCTTCTTCTTCTTCTCCTTCTTCTTCTTCTTCCTCTTCCTCTTCCTCTTCTTCCTCTTCTTCTTCTTGCTCTTCTTCTTCTTCTTCTTCTTCTTTCTCCTCCTCCTCCTCCTCATCCTTTTATGAATTGTTTAGTGGTTACTTTCTCATGTATTACGTACTACTTGTTGTTGATTATTGGTATATGATTCACAAACACTTATTATATTAAGTGCATCACTGTTATCTTTTTTATCTGTTTTAATTATTATATGTATTGTAAATAAAGTTTTACTTTCAAAAGTCAAAAAGTCTTCTTCTTCTATTCGTCTTCTTCTTCTTAGCCGTGTTGCCACCAATTTTTGTCTCTCGACACGCCCATTATTCACAAGTCTAAGTCAAGGACTTACGGTGTTATTCTTCTTCTTCTTCTTCTTCTTCTTCTTCTTCTTCTTCTTCTTCTTCTTCTTCTTCTTCCTCTTTCTCTTCTTCCTCTTCCTCTTCTTCCTCTACCCTTCTTCTTCTTCTTCTTCTTCCTCTTCTTCGTCTTCCTCTTCTTCTTCTTCTTCTTTCTCCTCCTCCTCCTCATTCTTCTTCTTCTTCTTCTTCTTCTTCTTCTTCTTCTTCTTCTTCTTCTTCTTCTATTCTTCTTCTTCTATCGTCTTCTTCTTCTTAGCCGTGTTGCCACCAATTTTTCTCTCTCGACACGCCCATTATTCACAAGTCTAAGTCAAGGACGTACGGTGTTATTATTATTTTTATTTGATATGTTGATGATTGAACCAGCTCCAAAAAAAATATTACAATACATTTTATGTTTCAGAATCTAAAATAAGAGCAATTTTTTTCCTAAAATCTAATTTTCAGCCCATTTTAACCATTTATTGATGGTGATAAAAAAATTTACTTCTAAAAAATAATACTGAGAAACCATAACAAGGCAATACCGTTCGATACTTCGACCACTTTTATGTTGTTAGTATAACGTGCAGTCATTCCCTTCCAATTTTTCACTGTGGCGAGATCGAGAATCAGAGTTGGTTCCAGTGCTGTGGTAACTACTGTAAGTATTACTTATCTACCTAGATGTACTGTTACGTAATACATAAATTGAATGAATATATGAAATGGAACGTAAGAATCTACTTGTGTTGCCTTTTTGTCAGGAAAATTACAAGTTACTTAAAAAGTGAAGTCGCCCGGCCTGGTATCGTACTCTATGAAAAACCTAGCCCGCCATGTCGGCGGGAACAGAGTTTGGCGAAAGGGTGAGCGCCTACATGCGCGTGCAGGAAAGTTGATGTTGGTGGCTGCAAGCGCTAGCTGAACTCATTATGCTATAGGCTCTTAAAGAGATGGTTCATTGAAATGTGGAAAATGGGCAAATTACACCTCTACAGATTGCTGAGAACATTAACAAAATGAGCAAAGTACATTTGAAGCCCTCACTGTTGTGAGGAATAAATTAAATGCAATTTTGTTACCCTTTCCTGAACCTACTCACAAAGTGAATTGACGGCGTTATTTGACATGCGAAACGATGACGTCACAATATGAACAACCTCCATCACACATTCAGGACAATGTTGGATACCCATTGCAATTTTCAGATATGGGTTAACGTTTGTATATTTACCGCCAGTGGTGATATTCCGATATTTCCTCTATTTTGGGCATTTTGAATGAGATACACTGAATAAATGATACTTTCTACAAATTTTGTTTGATTTTTATATTTTTTTCCATCACATTCGAGCGTGATAAAAATCGGAAAACTAATCACATATTCTGAGGGCACTTTAGGGTCTGGGAAGGCAAAGGACATTCTGCATGCTGACCTAACGACTCTTTTGGAGTAAAGTAGGCGACAAATTTACATAGAATTGTCCAGATATATCCATTACAAAAATGTGTGATTAGGCTGATTAATTAACATTTTTGATAAATTAAGTCGTAGGACCTGATAAACCGAAAGAAACAGATCAGTCCGGTTCGCGATTCACGGCTAGCTCGAGTGCCGGGCTACGGGCTAGGCTGGCTAGCAAGCTGCGCTAGATGTGATGCACGCATACTACGTACGTGCAATATTGCACACACAGAGTACGCACGCACAGCTACTAGCTACATACATCAACGATATATTCACTCGCTTTTTGGAAGTTATATACCATTTATATAGACTAAAGTCAGATTAAGAACCAAAACCATGCCATGGAGGAGCCTTCTTCTATCTCCTCAAAACTCAAATCAAGTATGTTTTCGTCCATATCCATATTTCCAGGGGATTTTGATGAAGGTAAACAGCGTTAGGTATAAATGGGTACGGTACTTGAGAGTCAATGCAATACATGTGAATAGCATGCAAACTGCATCTCGCACCGTCGTCAATCATTTCAGCTGAGCGGCCCGCTGTTCATATTGTGTCGTCACTTCAAAAATCAGCTGACTTACGATGTTTTCGGGGCGTTGAGTGGGTTGATTTTTCGTCAAGTTCAATCAACTTTTATAAATTTCACTCGAATGTACAAGTTACACAAATGTAATGATTTTACTCAGTGTAATTTTTCGATTGCAATGATACCAAATTCAGTCAAGTTTGAAATCAATAAACCATCTCTTTAAGTTGTCTTCTTCAGGGCAGTTTGCTTCCTTCAACCTTGAAAATTCTTGTAGAACTTTGGTTTATTGTGTGTCATAAGGAAGGGTGCATGTGCATAATAATAATAATAATATTTTAAAGTCCACTCCAAATTTTATCAAACCAAAAAATGGAAATTCTTTTTGCCTTATTGATCGTGCGCCCGGCAGCCACTGAGCAGCGCCAGATCGACGTTGCTCTATCCCTTATTGTTGAACGCCAAACAAGGTAGCAACAACTCCCGTCTTTTCACGTCTTTCGGTATGACGCGGCCGGGGTTCGAACTCACGACCTCCTAGTTGTGAGGCGGACGCTCTACTGACTGAGCCAACACACCGGCATGATGTCTTGTTTTATTTTACTGATGTAAATCTTACTAACAGTAGGCCATGCCCAGGGCGTTTCAATTTTCAAGATTCATACGTGGAGCTTAGAGTGGTTTTTGATTTTTTTTGTTTTTTTTTGGGGGGGGGGGGGAGGAGCCAACAAACAAGCATATTATTTCACTTCATTCATTGCCAGCACCGTGGCATGAGATGTAAACTTGAGTCAATGAATACACATGGCCATAAATTGAGAACATCTTGATCCAGTGTTTCAAAACCAGTGACAATTGGTCTTTAGTTTGCTGATGGTTTAAATATTTTGTTTTTAAGAAGAAAAACAAAACAGATTGTGCTAAAACTACTGTCATCAGTCAGCCAGCAATGTTGTGAAGTTTGTTGATTGATTTCATTTAAATCTTTGAACACAAGTCTTCAATAGGAACTTGTTTTTTAAATATAATGTGACCCATTTTTTATTCTTCTTTTGTAATCACTTGTCATTTGTGATAATGTCACCTTGTGAAAAGTGATTTGGTTCTTGTATTAAATTTGTATTTTAATTACTTTCATACTTCGAGGGTTCAGCGACACAAAGACCTAACTCCATATTTTGCTAAAATGAGTGTTTGATATCAAAATGTTCAGAAAAATGTGGGCTTTCCAGGAAACACAAATACTCAACTCCACCCGACACCCAATTGAAGTCAATGACTAGTGAAACATAGACTTAACTCCTTAAGGCCCAAGTGATCAGTGACACATAAACCACTTTTTCTCAAAATGGCCTAAATGGAGTTACCTCTTTGTGTCACTGACCCCTCGACTTGATATACATGTATATAAATGCTAATTAAAAATTGTTAATTCTATTGCAATAAGTTAATTTGATTTGATTGTGTTTATACGTGTGACCCTGCACCACGGAACCATGATTACGTTGCCAAACATAAATTTTTAGTGTAGGCCTACGGTTTATTGTCCATGTACATGTAAAAGATGATGATCTCAGTTTTAAAGGGTTTTGGTAACTTTGCCTCAGATTCTTTAAAATATCCTGGATTTAGCTCGTGTTGCAATCATAATTATTTTTCTAACCTTTTTATAACACTGCAGTCTATTGGGAAAAATGAGCATGGTAAAAACAGACACTCAAAGATTTGTTTACTTTTTTTTAGGAACTTTATGATCATTTTGAAGCGCAAATTGTTTAGGGCTTCAATATTACACCATATCACAGTCACTGATAACACGTACGGCCATGCATCTCAGATTTAACATTGTTAAACGATGCCTTTAATAATTGAATGTTCCTAACCTACAGAGATGAAGAGATTCATCTATACCTGTATGCAGTTCACATGAATGTTTGACCCTTCTTTGCAGATTGTTAAAGACAAACTTGAGTTCTGGTAAAATAAAGAAAATTAATTCTCACACAATCAAACGAAACTTACACTGAATGTTCAAGATTACAAATAAATGTCATTTGCCAAACAATTTTGGTAGAAAATGATACTGGCTGAGTAATGAGCATAGAAAGATAAGGAAATCAAGGTAAGTAACCCGACACCATTTGTGTAGTCCACAGTGCTTATTTCTTTACCAAGACTGGGCCAAATTGATTATGATTTGTATGACTCCAGAACATTGCAGTACACACCAATACTTACATGCTATATGATCAACTTTTTCTGATCCATTCCACACCTTTTCTTTCACAGTGCAATCGCATGACCAGAACTCGACTTTATCTTTAAGAAGACTTTTGAGAGGATGGGTGAGATGAATGATGTGATCATTGTGGGCGGAGGTCTAGGAGGGCTCATCGCGGCTCATCTCCTGCTGAAAGAGAAAAATGGACTCAGGATTCAAATCCTAGAAGCATCAGGTAAACAAGCAGTGACATAGTTAAGCAGGACTGCACTACTTGTAGCCACTTGCGCCCTCTATTATATAGCAAACAATGCCTTAGCGGTACCTGTTGGTCCCCCACGGTCTCCTTTTACTTATGTTAATTGAGAGCTTATTTGGTGAGATAACCACCTGTCAGTGACCTCTCTAATCAGTAAACTTTTATTCAAATCTGCATTTCATTTTCCAAGCAAGACCTGCACCACCCCTATTCCCCCCCCCCCCTCAATAACAAAAATTAATAAATAAAACAAAATTGTTCCAGTGTCTTTCACTGGGTGGACTCGTGCTATAGCTCTGTATGTAGGTATCTGGAAAATGTTACTAATTTTTGTTTATTATTTAACAAATACTCTTCAAGGTACCTGGATAGGGACTGAGACAAACTTATGAAACAGAGATGGAATGAAATTTTGGTGGATGATCTGAGACTGCTAATCCATGTTTACACGTATATAGGATACACCATATTGTGTGGATTTTTAGATCCCTTTTTCGCTCATTTCTTAGCAGTTTTAAAAGTTTCTACCAGAATCATTTATTTGAAGTCTTGAACATTCAGAGCGATGGTCATTTAATTCTGTTTGATGTCATACCCTGTCTTTACCGGAATTCAAGAAGCTATTCACAATGTATACGCATCTGTTGGCCTGATTGGCAGGAAGTCTTATTTTCCATACATTTCAATGAATATCTAGGCAGGCTATTTTGTTCATACCTGTATGTATTCTGCATTTTGATATATTTTGCAGGAAATATGCATACAGTGTATGATTTTTGTAATTACAATAATAATTACATTTATAGGGCGCTTTATACAGACGTTTCTAAGCGCACAGGTGGTACTGTCTAACTAAGTATACATGTAATTATTCAACATGTTCAATATCTTAAAAGCAACAAAATAATTATTTTAAAAAAAATATATATATATATATTACTAATACAATTGAGTTGAATGGAATTAACTACTTGTGTGCGCCTCCAGTAAACTATTACTGATTAAAAAGGTGGGTTTTGAGAAGGGTTTTGAATGATTCAATATGTGATACCAAGTGAGGACAATGGCTTCTCCAGACAGTAATCTTAATGACCTTTGGGTAAAAAAGAAAGAAACAGAATTATGTAGGTTTAAATACCTATAGAGTGTGCATTATAGGAAATGATCTCTCATTAGAGATCATATCAGATGGACTTTGTTCTACTTAGAGGTTAATTTATCTTAAGCACAGGTCAATGTACAAACTGTTTGCTCATAAAATTAGAGGAGAATCAACATCGTCCTATAGAAAGATTCAATTTTGATGGCAGGAGAAAATTCAAGAATCATGCATTATATTAGAACAAATAGCTAAAAGGATTACAAAGTTTGAAAGTCAGAATAACTCAAAGTCATGACATGAGAAATTTCCTTTTAACATTTCACTATGTATATAGTTGACCATGTATACATGTATGTTGCATTTAGATCATATATGTTGCATTCAGTCAATTTTGTAATTTCTACCTGAAAGTTTACCTACTTTCATCATTGGAATAAAGAAAAGGCAGAATTCTAGTGATTTTGGATACAAAACAAATTGAAGAGACGTATCATGGTAAGCACCAGGGCAAAATATCGAGGTCATCATATGCCGGAAAGATGAGAAAAGCATTCAAACAAAAATTGAGCTTCAAACAAGATACCTACTGATGTTTCTGGTGCCCGTCATCTATTGTCCATTCATTGTTGTTTGTCATGTGTAAACATTAAGATTTAAATCTTCTTTTAATCCCATGGTCAGAGATTTGCAGACTTGGCAGGAATCATTCTTGAGTGGTGAAGTGTGACGTCATCAAAAATCTATTTTTTGAATTTCTCATTTTTTTCTTCATTTTCTGAAAGAGCATAACAAATTATGTCCAAATGTCGAAAGCCAATTGAATATGTTAAGTATTAGCCAAGATATGACCATCTGAAGATATAGATTTCCTATAGGAACTCAATGTTATTTGCTCTGGTTCATACCAGAGCAAAATAACACTGATTTAATAAATGGTAACCATGGCCCCCTTGGGACCAGGGGCATAATCATGTCTTGTCCATGTATGCAGTTGCTTTAGAGGTGAAAAGAAATATACATTTATATCAATATATATATTTATATAATCTTATAAAGATATATGGAATCTGGAAGTAGATGACATAAGAGGGGAAGGAAGACCAACAATTTCATGTAAAGAAAAAGAAAGAAAGCAGTAGGGTTGGTCTAAATGAGGAGGATGCTCGAAACAAGAAAAAGTGGAAGGAGGAAGTGTCATCATGGTGTGAAAGCCTGTAACCCCTCATTAGAGGGAAAATGCTGAATTTAAATGATTTAAAAAGCGTTTTTGTGGAAAACTTATTGTCAATGTTTATATTTTCTGTTGTTTGTCAGATCGTATTTGTGGTGCACTGAAGACTGTTGAGCTTGAGGCTGCCAATGGAAAGGATCACTTTGATATCGGGTCATCCAGAGTTGGAAGGTGTGTTCATCAATTAGAAAATAAATATATTTTCTGTTGGGAGCCTCAAGGGTTTTAACGTGTTAATGCAGAGTTTTTGTTTTATTTCTTAATCCCCTTACAAAGAAGTTATTGCTTAAAAATAATACAATATATATTATTAAACAAATTTCATGATTGAACAAATTGACGAAATATTGCGGGTAATACATATTTTCAAATCATTTTGTAACATAACATTTAATTCAGAATTCTTTTAATCTTGCAAACTTTTCCTCGGAGAGTATAAGTTATTTTCTCTTTACGATTTTTTTCAAATTATCTTTGAGATCTCTTTTAATGCTGAGATAACGCCCCTTGTGGCACCCAATCCTACGTCAAATGGACTGTATCTTCTGCTGAAAGCAAGGAAGGCACTAATTCTAGGATAAAATTTTATTGCTAGTACTATGCTATGCTAGTATACTAGCAAGTTAATACTAGTATACAGAGAACAATATATTACCTCCAAAGGAAATTGAGGGAGAGAATGCAAGAATCAAATGACATAGAGAATAAGAGATAGATAGGTAAATAGAGAGAGAGAGAGAGAGAGATGAAGAGATAAAGCGATAGATACATGAAAACATAGATAGCAGGGTGGTTCACATAATTGTATGAAATTACATTCACTCTCAACCAAAATTATTTCTGAAGTGTTAGTCATAAGATTTGTTAGAGAATGCTCCAAAATATAGCTCAGAGTGCACCAGGCAGCATGTAATGACCCTAGAGCTGACAAGTGAGCCCTGGACCCATGCAACAAAGGTCTTTGCGCTTCGCATTCATCTGTTCGTTCTCCTTCCAAGTTTCAATTTTACAGGTTTAAATTATTTTTTTTGTAGACCACCTTGAGTTAGATAGATTGGTTGGTTGGTTGATTAGATTATCAAACATGAATGAATGGTGGTGGTTATTTTACCTAACTGCTAAGACAACATTAATTCTTGTTAGTACATGTACATTTGTAAGCAACTAGACAGCCAACGGCTTTAGGTCCTCTCCGTGAAGGGCCTGGTTTAATGAGGATTAATGCCTTACAAAAGGGCACTAGCGCATTGCCTTGATTTCGAACCCGGGTCACCGGATTACAAGACCACTGCTTTACAAACTGAGCTATCATGCCTCCTCTGTGATAGATAAAGAGAGACAAGTAAAGAGAAAGAGAGAGGGGGGGGGTAGAGGATGATAGAGGGAGAGAGAGATAGAGGATGATAGAGGGAGAGAGAGATCAAGTTGGGTGTGGTGTGCTGATATAGATCAAGTTGGTGATTTCTGATTGTGTTTAAATACAGCAAATTTAATGTGCATACTTTGTCCAGCTCCCTTACCCTACCCTTCTCTTTTCCTTGAATATGAAACCCCAGTGCCCAGCCCCTGATGATAGCCTTACTCAAGGAGTTTGGAGTGGAGACATACGCACATTATGACAAGGGTTCCAAGCACTGGCAGCTCCCAGACGGCAAGATCAAGAAATATTCTGGAGCCATTCCTCCGCTAGCCTACACTGCGCTTGTCGATCTCCTGAGATACTTCAGAAAGGTTGGAAACAGGATATTTACATCCAAACTGTGTTTTAATGCAATCTTGCAATTCCCACCAATTTTATTCACGAATAATGCAATAGCATTTCTCATTAAGACGTGTTTTTAGAAAAACTTGTACATACTGTAGAGGCCCTCTCCCTTGAGCCTTGCCACGCTATCTGCAACTGTTCGAAATATAGGTGTATGTATGAATGTCTATGAAAATTTATATTATTTGTTTTTGTCATTTTGTGTCCCATGCAACGAGCATCCTGGAATAAGGAACATGGTTACCTTGTAAAGGGCACTCCAACCTTTGTACTATTAAGTTCATTTGTGTGAAAGCAGAAAATAATAGTTTAGTAAAAAAGAAGTGCTCACTATTGGCCGGCCCGATTTTTTTCGGGGTCAAAATAGAAAAAAAAAAATTGTGCTCACTGGCCCCCTCCCCCGTCTACTGAGCGAAATATAGGCCGGCACGATTTTTCATTTTCAGCACACTAAATTTCAAATTAATTTTTAATTTGGGCCTTCCCCCCTAAGAAATCCTGGATTCGCGCCTGAGCGAGTGAGTGTGATCATTGTGACTTCTGCATGTACTTAGCTTGACTTTGCCTCAAGCAAAGCATATTTTAATGTAAATCTAAGTTAATATAATGTATCATATCCTGCATGTTTGTGACAGATGGACAAACTTGCTGAGAAGGTCAACTTCAAGGATATAGCTGCTACAGAGAACTGTTCTGAATGGGATGATACCACAATGGAGCAGTTCATTCCCAAGTTTCTATGGACTCAGGGTGAGTTATCCTAAGGTCACAGGTCATCGAAGCTGCGGTTGGGTCGTAGGCCAACTCCTGCGACTCACATGTTTTTCTAACGATCCCTTGGTGGCGCCTTGCACTCTCCACACAGGCATAATTCCCAGTTACGGACTCAGAGCGGGTTATCCTATGGTCTCTGCTCATCGTGCGCGTCTGAAGCTTTCAGTCATAGGCCAACTCCTGCGATTCGCATGTTTTTTTACCGATCCCTTGGAGGTGCCTTGCACTCTCCTCACAAGCATAATCCCTAGTTGCCTGCAGGAATCCTTGGGGTGAACTGAAACCCCTGTGCAGCTACTTTACTACTGCCTTGCCATATGTAATGGCTCCATACAGTTAAAATGAAACCGAGAACTATCAATGTTTTATCATAACTTAATCACAATTATAATTAATAAATGAAACATATTTGTAAAGCTTAGATCCCCCTCTTTCAGTTGATACAACTCATATGATGTATATTTCAGGAATGAGTGATTAAAAACAATTTGAAGAGAGGGTACCAAAAAGTCATTTTAGTGTGGTATCTGAATTTCAAAGAGAAAATCATATTTCTTGAAAGTCAATCAGGAAAAATGAGCCAGGAATAACAAAGTTTTGTTCATTTAAAGTAATGCTTGCATTCCAAATATTTGATTAAACAAATTCGTCTCACTGGCTGCCTGCCGTAGCAACAAACCGAGTTGACAAAATACTTACCGTAAATCTCTTGTGTATAAGGCTCACTTTTTTGCAGCCGGAAAAAATTGAAAGTAGGGGGTGCGTCTTGTACACAGTTACAAAAAAAAAAAAAAAAAAATTTATGCCTGGCAATGTCTCCTAGCTCAGTAATCTGTGTGTTGACTCACCATTCGGAAACTACAACACTCAAATTTGTCTGTCATCTTGGTTTGAATGTAATCTTTCTAATAGATCTCAATATGTAGTTTATAATAATAATTCATGGCGTACCACAAGGTTCTATCCTAGGTACTCTACTGTTTTTTTAAATTATTGTTACTATTATTTGTGACAATTAGTTCACAAGCACAAATCGGCGCCTTCAACTGCACCTCGATGTTAAATGAAAGTCCTTCCCGCATGTGTTTTCGGCAACAAAACAACAACAAAAACGGGGTGCGCCTTATACACAGGTGCGCCTTATACACAGAGATTTACGGTAACTCTGTTTCGTTGACAATCAGCCATGCACAAAAAAGATGTAAGACATGATGCATGGCTGATCGTCAATGAAACAGAGTTAATTCTTTTGTCAACTCTGTTTGTTGCTACGGCAGGCATCAAGTGAAAACGAATTTGTTTATTTAAATTATGGAAATGCAAGCATTACTTTAAACCAACAGAACTTTCTTATTTCTGGCTCCTGACTAAGTTTGTTACGTCAGGCTTGTTTTTAGTTGCTTTTTTATCATATAATGTTGCCTTTCTTCAACATGAGTTTACACTGCCACACTACTTATGGTATGCTCCACAAAATTCTTGTTACATGTCTTAGAAATGTTAAGTTAATTTTGTTGTTTGATAGATTAGTGATACATAACACCATTTGAGCAGCAGCAAACCTGTTTGATAGGGACTCTCCTGATAGGGAGTCCAAAGGGGTGTTTAACAAAGACTAAGATCGACTTTAAGTTGGACTTAACTATGACAGGCCATTCATGCCGCTGATTGCTCCCACCATTGTTCTCTCAATTATGATCTTTAGATAATATTTTTTTGTCAATAATGAAATATCAATAAAGGTAAATTCTGAAGATTTGTGACCATAATTTGTATGTCCCTTGAAAGACCAATGCCAGTAAATGATGAGAGAAAACAGTGGCATAAACGGCTTGCCATAGTTAAGTCCAACTTAAATTCAATCTTAGTCTTTGTGAAACACTCCCCAGCCTCTCTTACAGCTGCAAGAACATTTCTTAAAATCAAGGTCATTGCCTTGGCATAAAGATGACTCAAAAGAGTCTTAACCAAATGAACACAGCATCTTTGCTATTACTATCACTCACTTTTCTGGTAAAACTATCCGTCAACGATTATCTGTTGATACCTGAACTGGCTACTGTTCAAAATTGCACAATATTTATATGCAAACAAAAAAAAGCTGGAAACCCCCCTGACCTGAACCTTTGACCAATCCTTACAGGAGCGAAGGACATGGCCTGTACAATGATCGGTACCTTCTGCGCAATGCCTCCTGACCAGATCTCTGTCCTGCAGTACATGTGCATGATCCACAGCTGTGGCAGCTGGGAGAAGCACATAGGAGGAGAGGGCACAGGACGCATGGATCTCAAATTCAAGGTAGGCAGTAGCAGTGAAAAAAAATACACGGGGGCTCGGGGCGAATTAGCCCCCGAAATGCCCAAAAGAGCCCAAAAAAATTTGCATAGAGTTCAATGCAAAACAAATTAAAGAGTGTAATTATCATGCAAGCAAGCTTGAAAAGTAGCCCCTGACATTTGGCGTGTTTATGCAGGAGTCCCGAAAAACGTTATTGTTTACCCGGAATAGACCTCAAAAGTACACACTAATGAAAATGATTCAATATGCTTCTACAGAATCGCGGAACCAGATTTTAGCAGGTTCACTGCCTGTCTGGAAAGTGGGCAATGCGTGCAGCAATGTATTGTGTCACGTGACCTATTAAACGCTAAAGTAACCATCTTTTTCTACGGGACTGAGAAGGCGAGTCTTCCTGGAAAAAACCACCTCTATAGACGAGTACGCTATTACGTTAGTGTTAGTGTTATAATCCCAATTAAGGTGTGTCTCGACAGAAAGGCAGACTAGGAAAAGTCTGGAACTTAAAGCTATATTTTAAATCCTGTAGAAACCTGGAGATGTATACTTCCTGGCAGGACTTTGTTTCCACTTGGTCTATGAGGTTATCCAATATTTGCTCCGGTAAAAACTCCTTCAGGCTTTGTTTCATAAAAAGTATAGGGTTAGGGTTGCATTTGGGTTTCAGGTAAGGTTTAGGATAAGTGGTTAGAGTTAGGTATAGTGTTATGTCCAGGGGTGAATTGAGGAATATGGTTAGAGTAGGTATTTACAGTGGAGCAATTGTCGCTAGAGTAAGTGCTGTACATCTCATCCATGGACTAACATATAGTCTTGGAAGGGGGGAGGGGGGGGGGGTTGATGTGATTTTGGTTAGTTTGCTGATCAAAAACTGTCGGTAGCAGAGAATCTACCCCTTTTTCTTTTTGAAATTCCTCATAAATTGCATCAGCACCAAGAGATCTTCTTAACATGTCTATGTTGAAACATTCCAAAATAACATAATGACAAATATCTTAGATACACCTGTAGCCTTTTAAATATTGATATTGTTATTTATTTTTTTTTTTTCTTTCCCCAGGGTGGTTGCCAGCAGCTGGGTGAAAGACTCCAGGAAAAGATTGGTAGTGACAGGATTGCAACGGGTGATGCTGTGATGCGTATCGAGCAGTCTGCTGACAAGACTAAGGCCACCGTTCACACCAAGTCAGGTCGCACGTTGGAGACGAAGGTCGTCATTATGGCAATCCCTAGCAGGGACATCTGTGAGTTTACTTGAATTGAGAAAATAAAAAATTATTTTTAAAGTCTTCATGGCTTAGAAACACTATGAACATGACGGACAAAAAAATGAACAAAATATACAGTTCCTCATTCTACCTTCAACAATTGCTGTGGTAGACAAAGGAACATCCCTTCACTGCTATTATGAAAAAATGTGACAGGTGTCACATGCATATTCACCTGTTCAACAATTTTTGCATAATAGCAGTGAAGGGATGTTCCTTTGTCTACCACAGCAATTGTTGAGGGTAGAATGAGGAACTGTATATTTTGTCCTCTTTCTTTGTCCGTCATGTTCATAGTGAAAGCATGTTTAGATGCATGCATGATGCAGAATGTCCAAAATACCTTCAATTTATAGTCCTGCAATAATTTGCAGTACTAGTTCATTCACTTTTTACTTTAATGGATCACAAGCCCAGACTGCCATATTGTTTGGAGTGTATGGTACCTATCCAGTCAACCATGGCAATCCAATATTTGTCCCTTGGTTGATCAAAGCAGGTAAAGAGTTAAATCAAGAATTTTGCTGTAACTTGTCTGTAGATAATGTTCTTCCATGGAGATCCTACAATGTGTCCATTAATTTCTTTCTTTTCTCTCCCCTTTCTCACTCTAATACTCTTCCTTTCTCTTATCATCCCCTCCTTGCTACTTTCTCTCATTCTCACTCTCCCTTTGTATTTACCCCTCTTTACCTTTTAACTATGTTTTTCTTTCTCCTTTTCTCTCTCTTTCTACTCTCTCTCTCTCTCTCTCTTCTTTTCTCTCTATCTTACAATCTCAAATTCATACAAATCACATACCCACCCACACACATTTTCAGGTAAGGTAGAGCTAGCCCCGCCCCTTGATGTACCCCGTCAGCTTCCTTCTGGCGACTATGGAGTGCACTTTATTGTCACATACAAGAAGGTAAATCTTGACTTCTCTTCATCTAGAGAGTTCTATGTCATATTCTTTGCCTGTCAGTGAAAAATTACAATATTTTTATTATGGTACTTTGTCTATTTATTTATCATGCTTTTTTAAAGCACAAAACCAAACGAAAGAAGAAACCTCCCGGAACTCCATTTGTGTTACAGTATGAACCAAGCTTCTTTAAACAGATTGGGTATCTTTGCCTCAGATTCTAAACAAAATCCTGGATTTAGCTCATGCTGCAATCATAAATATAAACCTTTAGGTCAGTCATGACTTTTACAAGCCGATCGCCCATCTGATTATCAAGATATTTATGATTGGAAATCGAAATTTAGTACTTTTATGAGGCACTCCATGATTATTTTGAAGCACAATTTTGTTAGGGCTTCGATATTACCCCATATCACAGACACTGATGACAGGTAGGGCCATGCATATCAGATTTAACATTGTTAAACAATGCCTTTAATTAATATGTTGCGTGTTGCGCTATTAATGTCACCTTAATTATATGCTACGGCCAAAATACTTACATTTTCTTTCCCCTTGCGTTTGTAGAACTTCTGGAGAGAAAAGAAGATGGCAGGAGAGTTTCTGAGCGAGGCTGGAACGCTCGGAAGCTTCAAAGATGAGCAGCAGTATCCTATCATTGCTTTCTTTGACCACACCTCAGCCAATGGAAACCCAGCCCTCATGGGTCTATTTGCCGCCCCAAGCTTCGCCAAAATGACCGTAAGTTCCCTAAAATTCCTTTTCAACTATTTACTTTTGTATTTTATTAACATTTATTTCCTTCTCAACAGTACAATATGAAACACAATGTATATATAAATTATATATGCAACAATGATTTCAACATAAATAATTCAGATAACAGAAGGAGGCGAAAACCCGAAAAGCATAGCTTGTGTTGGGAACCCCCATAATAAGTTAACACAGTTACTGAGAGAACATTATAGATTTTATTATGAAAATTACATATTGTATAACAGAACCTTGATAGGAAAGAAAATATAGTAAATGGAAGAAAAATTGAAAAGAGAATTAAATATAGGAAGGAATGTTCACTTATAAAGAGAAAGGTAACTCAATTCCATATTTGAGCCCTCCTGGGCTGTCTTGGGCTGTGCACGTGTCTACAATTACATCATAAAAATGACAAAGTAATACAATACTAAACAAGTCAACGCAAAGCGTAGCATCCCCTCGCAGGGTACAAATGGCCTATATACATCAGAAAATTGGACTATACTATTATATTCATAGGCAAGGAAATTAACCACAATTTCACATGTATAATTATGTGTTTTTGCATATTTAATTAGCTATGACCTTTGACCTACATACTCAGAAATCGAACTTTGGCTGTACATGTATTTTGATACCATGTACCTTCATATCAAATTTCATTAAAATTTGACAAACATTACTCAAGTTATCGAATGAAAATCAGATATGCATATGCTATGAACTTTGACCCATATACTCTGAAATCGAACTTAGGCTGTGTTTTGCTACCATGAACCTTCATATCAAATTTCATTAAAATCCGTCAAACAATCCTGAAGTTATCGATCGGAAACCAAATTTGTTACGGACACACACACGGAAGGAAGGAAGGACGGACGGCGAGGGGATAAAAAGACAGTGCGTACATATCATTAAAAACAAGCAAAATCAACAAACAAACAGCAGCTTCATCCGACAACACTATCCTGGGGAATATACAGATGGTACCTAGCAACAGCTGAGGCGTGTGTGTATAAAGTGATCAAAATAAATAATCGGTCATAAAACATGTTATTGAATTCTACAAGAAGTCACTTACACACATAAATACAAGAAAGGGTATTAATATCAAGCAATTAAATAATTTTTTGCCTTATGGGAAAAAGTCTGCAAGGAGAGCGACTTCGGTAGGATAGATGGTAAGGTGTTCTAAAATTTTGGCCCAAAGTATTGAATATCAAATTGAAATCTTTGGGTTCTATGTTTTGGGAGATGTATGTTGGCAGCACTTCTCGTACTACCTAAATCCAAATTTTTTAAATGACAGGTTTGGAAATCAGTGACATCAAAATAAATCATAACAAATTTGTTTGAAAATGCTTCAAAATATGGCTCATTTTGCACCAAAGACCAATCAAATGATTAGAGCTGGGCCCCGGCCTGCAAGGGGCTTCGTGCTTCCCGCATAAGTTCATACTACAGGAAGCTTTGATTGAATGTTTTGTTTTTGGACCATCCTGGACTACAGGTGAATGTATATTCAGAGCTAAAAACTAACTAGAGCTGGAAAAAAGATTGGCAGAATAGACCCAAATAAATCAGAATGATCTGATGGATACTCTTTATGAACAGGTCTTGGTTTAGTTCTCAGCTAACATCTTTTAGCAAGAAAATACTGTCCAATCGCAACTCGGTATTTGTGTGTGTAATGGAGAAGATGTCCTTTGTTTTCTTGTGGATTCCATTTGGCTTTACTTCGGTCATTAGAGAAAGTAATGCTACTGTGTATATATTTGTAATCAGACCATCTTGATGTTTATTTCATGTTACACTTGACCAAGGTAACTTAGCCAAATAAAGTGGCACAAATAAATTGTCTGGAATGCAAAGTGGGAGATTTTCGAAAATTTTCGTAATGGCATAGAGGTATAAACATATATTTTGTTGAATCGTTGAATTGAAAATTCACCAACAATTATGCCATTTGTATTCCAGTCACATCTTTTCGTGTCATGTCCTTAGGTGAGGCTACCTGAAACATTCACAGTAAAATAGCTCAAGGGACATAAACAATGGACATAATTGATTTCATTTGATTTTATTTCTGCATTTTCCAAATACAATAACTGAATAACAAAGAACATATAAACGTGAGGTATAATAAAGATTATACAAACAACAATAACTTTATGTTATCATTATTCATGAACTAGAACATATTATTGTGAATTTAAAGTATTAACCAAACTATATGTGGAAAAATTGCAGGAGACCGCAATCATATTCATGCTTGACTAGGATGGCGGCCTCAAAAGAAAATTTTAAGGTAAAATTTGAAGTGAAAATGTGTTCCTACCATCTTTGCGTATGAGTCCTATCAAGGGTTTTCCTATCTGCTTATAATCTAGGAAATAGTTTACTAAAGGAAATCATTATCTTTGTGTTGTAGAGTGACGAGAGGAAGCCCATAGCTATTGATCTCTTAGCCAGTGTATTAGGAGATGAAGCAAGAGACATCATTGAATACAGAGATGAGGTGAGTACCCAGCCCTCCATGAGAGGGCCTAGTAAGGTACCTTGAGGTACTCCACAATTACACAAAAATATGGAATAGCTTCTCAATTTTTAAAGTAATATTGCCATCCATTCCCTGAATGTACATGCATGTTTTCATGTTCTAGGCCCCCGTCTTATAAATCGTAAGTTCTCTAATCATTCGCAAGTTTGCAGTCTACTATCTCTTATGTACATAGTTGCAATTGATATCAATCGCAAATAAGTTGCAATAGGGTCCAGGTTCAATTTTTAACCTACATGTATCAGGCTGTTACCAATGATGTCTGGTTGATCAAGCTCATATTAGTATTCTGCCTCAAATGTGTTTGCCAGATATTTCTGGAATTCATTTCCTAGTATAAAGTTCATAAACTCTTCATAAAGCTACACGCATTCGTTGTTTCATCTTAAACCTCCAAATATGACAAATGTTGGAGGTAATTTGCTGAGGGTGATGTTTAGATTGATATCGTTCTTAGGATTTGAATTGACAACACATTAACAAATTCAAGGGGAACAAAAAGCACAAGCTGAAAAAAGACCCCTTTAGCATTGGGCCATCAGTTCCCATCATTGCATACATTGACTTTAAATACATGTATAAGAGATATAGTAAGTGGAAAAAAGAAATTTGTTATACAGTGCGTCCCAGAAAAAACGAAACCGAGAAGTATCGATGTTTTATCATAACTTAATCACAACCATAATTAATGAATGATACATATTTGGAAAGCTTAGAGTTTCCTCCTTCAGTTGATGCTACTCAGATGATGCATATTTCACGCATGAGTGATTAAAAGCAATTTGAAGGAAGGAAACCAAAAAGACATTTGGCGGGCGGTATCTGAATTTCGAAGAAAAACTTACATTTCTAGAAAGTTGAGTTTCTGCCCTTTCATATGACACCTCAACCAGGAAAAATGAGCTAGGAATAACAAAGTTCTGTTTGTTTAAAGTAGCCCTTACATTTTTATAATTTTAACAAACGAATTCGTTTTCACTGGGTGCCTGCCGTAGCAAAAAGCAGATTTGACAAAAGACTTAACTCCGTTTCGTTGACAATCAGCCATGCATGAAGACTCTCGTCTACGGCTGATTGTCAACGAAACGGAGTTAAGTCTTTTGTTAATTTCGTTTATTGATACGGCAGGCAGCCAGTGAAAACGAATTCGTTTAATAAAATTATGGAAATGCAAGCACTACTTTAAACAAACAGAACTTTGTCATTCCTCGCTCATTTTTCCTGATTGAGGTGTCATATGAAAGGGCAGAAACTCAACTTTCTAGAAATGTAAGTTTTTCTTCGAAATTCAGATACCGCCCGCCAAATGTCTTTTTGGTTTCCTTCCTTCAAATTGCTTTTAATCACTCATGCGTGAAATATGCATCATCTGAGTAGCATCACATGAAAGAGGAGACTCTAAGCTTTCCAAATATGTATCATTCATTAATTATAGTTGTGATTAAGTTATGATAGAACATCGATACTTCTCGGTTTCGTTTTTTCTGGGACGCACTGTATATACATCCTAATGCCGGGTACACTTTCAACACTATTGTCAAATTCTTCTGTAAAGAGGATATGAATGTGTAGACTTACGCTGATGCATTTCTTCTTTTCCTATAGTCTTGGTGCCGATCGGCAACTGGAGAGGAACCTGTTAAAATGAATGCTGGTCTGAAGACATCCGAAGTGTTAGACTCCTTGACGAAATCTCATGGATGGTACGTCTCCTTCTCTTGATTCAATAGCTTGAATTATTTCCTAAAGCACAGAATCAATTACCTCGTCCTCTTCAAATTGGCAACACTCAAATTGGCAACACTCTTAACCCTATGTTAACTGGGCTATTTCAGGCCAGGTTTCTACTGGGGGGGGGGGGTCAATTTTACCCCCCCCCTAAGATCTCGGCCGTTTCACCGCCAATCGCCGCGAAAATTTGCATGCATGTCAAGTGAAGTGTATAAAATACTATGGTAATTTTCCAATTTTTGAAAAATTCACTCATTTGCATATTTATGGTAATTTATGCAAATAAGGTCATACAATTCACATTTCTGCCCATAAACCATAGATTATTCATATTTAAGTATTCTTTTTCACTACATATACTTATTAGACCATTTGGAATAATAATACAGCCCAAAAAATTGGAAGAGCCAGGTTATTCCTTATGTTATCTCTTGTTTTTATAATTTCTTATGTATTTCATTGTTTTTTTAACTTATGTATTTTATTGTTTTTGTTGTTTTATTTCATTTATAACTACAATTCAACTATTTTGACCCAAAAAAAAACATCTAAACTTTAAACAAGACTGAATAACCAATGTTTTATCTATTTTTAGGAAAAATGACTTTTACATATGTTTTGTACACAAATCACGAAAATGAGCGATTTTTGGGCTGACATGCAAAGACAAAAGGTCACGTGACCTTGTAACCGTAGGTCCGATTTTCAAAAAAATTGTTTTAAAAGATGCGTAAGACTCGAAAGTAAAAAGTCATGAAAGGAAAATGTTATATCTGCCGCGGTTTCGGAGTAGTCGCGAAATTTCTACAGAGGGGGGTCAAATTGACCCCCCCCCCCCCCAGTTAACATAGGGTTACACTTTTCAGCGTATGAATGAATGTTACATACTTGCATTTAAAATATTGTGGGAAAACAATGATTGTGCATTTAAGATTTATTACCAGATTGAAGAATGTAATGGTTATTTAGTAAAACGAGCGTTGAGGGGATCTATCTAATTTCAGGGTAATGATTATTAATGTATCGGTAAACATACACCAATTTCTCACTCTAATCCATCTTTAAACATTCACTAGAATTTAGAAAGCTGCATTTATCACCTCTCAATCTCAAGTTATACTAATTAAGTCAAGTTCAACCATACAAGATAGTCTTTCATTAAACTACAAAAGAATACAAAAATGTAAAGTTTCACTGAAATATTTAACTGATATTTAATCAATAGACACAAAATCTGTGTACTAAAACATCAACTTGAAAATAACAGGACACACTTCCTGTAGGGCTGTGGCATAAAATCAACGACAATCAAACAACTTGTCGCTAAAAAGGAAAAAACCAAATATTCTCTTTACCTAAAAGTAAAAAGCTAAAACGGTCCTTTAAAATATGGCTGTATATAATAGTCAGTGACTACTATTACCTTGATGCTGCACTTTCTTAATGCTAGAAAATATTAATGGTATCAGGTTGGTAAAAGAAAAGATGCAAACATACAAAGTATACTGTCTAGGACAATGCTAATGTACTATTACACAAAATTAGTGCTTGAAAGCGATAAATAACAAAATCAACCTTGGTTGAGTCTGATACCAGCCTAATAATGGCCGAATGTTCATGCCTTAAATTAAATTATATACTAGATCTAGATCTAGAAAGAATCACGACCTCTAGTTGTCATGCCAAGATTCACACAGTGAACGTACAATTACAAGGGTACGAGATAAGTTCTTCTTGACGTGAATTATTACATAAAATGATCTAGATGTTCTAAACTTGAATTCAACGTGATTGTTGGTATAAAAACATGCACAAGAACAAAATCAATGGTAGTCTATACAAAATAGACCCAGGTTAGATTAGCAGTTGTCAACTTCAATGCTTCACTGTGTAACCATGGTAACTACTTCACATGTAGCTGTAGATCTGGTAGGAGTCTGTGAAGCACTCATTGTTATGTTTTTGAATACTAACCAGCAAACTGTGGTCGAAGACGAAGAAACCTGGCTGGCTTGATTGTTCTCGCTAAGTAAAATACTGTAAAGACATGTCGATCGCGTGTTGTCCCACGAGTTACTGCTAGCGTAGTGAACGTGAAAGTCTATCATTCAAGCTCTCTGGGCGAACGCTACACTGGAAGAAAATCTGATGAAGAAAGACACTAATTGATCCTTACTCTGGTCGTTGAAAGTGGAGGTTCCATGAAGTTCACGTAGATCTAGCTGCAATCTGCACAATCTAATTGCTGAATGGGAAACTTCCCAGGATGAAGTTCACGAATGTAGCTACAATGCAGTCTACACACAAAGTGACTGTTGAAGGGGAACCACCTCACAAAGAACTGACAAGAAGCTATGGCCCTATAACCTATAGGCCATGCGAAGGCGAAGTCAGATCTTGGTTGAAATCGTCTTGACGAAAAGTTGCGTTGAAAACATGAAGATCAAATGTCCAACTGAATAAATCTCGTATCAGGCCCAAGCAAGAGTTGCTATGCACCTCACTGAAGTAGTAAACTGAAATTTGGGCACTGATAAGTTGAAAAAGTCATAAAAAGTAGTCAATTATGACCAAGAGCACAAAACATTAGGGCTCTCAACTATAAGCGAGAGATGGACGGTGTGCCAAAAAACATGCACAAAAAACGCATTGAATCTAAAAACGTGGTTATTGTTTACATTCTATACGCACTATCAATACTAATTAGAAAATAAACAAGAACATAAATCAAATACTCATTAATGCCTTAACATAGTATATTCTAATAAATGGTGATTCAAAGTATAATTTTGTTGATAATACTCTGTATCAAAAATGTATACATGTAAACAGAAATATTATACTTAAACAAATATTAGCACCTCTTAATCAAAACATGAATATTCATTAAAAATGACGTCAGTTAACGGCAGTGCTACAGTTATAATAATAATGATATTATACAGTATAACTGCAAGTTAAAATCTGTTCATATACTGACAAAAATGTCCATGCCATATCATTGTATTATTGTATTTTCTGTGTCCCTTTTTTTTTTTTTTTGTATGTAAATTTTTAGGATCATCTACCTATAAGTTTCTGTAACTTTATTGATGATCCAACCACTTCGTAATTTCCTTAAGTGTATTTTCCATTTTATCGGTTTGTATCTATGTTTGCAAGAAATATTATATAGATCCGTATTCTTTGCCTTTGTATATTTTTATGAAAGTGGTGAATAAATTCAATTCAGTTCATATCATTATTTTGTAAACACATAGTAAGATTTGACTCGTGTTTGGAGCCAGATTTTCTCAAGCCGAATCTAATTATTTTCTTTCTTTCTTTCTTATCTCAGTATTCATTTTGCTGGTGAGGAGACTGGAGCTGTGTGGCTAGGGATGATGGAATCTACCGCAGAGGCGTCAACCAGAGTCGTGAAGGAAGTCCTTGCAGTCCTTTGAAAATCATTCCATTATCATTTCAATGATTCAAGCGAACTCATGTGATGGTAACATGACAAGCTCACGGTAATCCCAAGGTAGTGACATGGTATTCGCATGTTAGTGACATGGTATCCGCATGGTAGTGCCATGGTTATCGCATGGTAATCGCATGGTAGTGCCATGGTAATCAGATGGTAGTAATGGCCACCACCAGAGATTACGTTGAACTTTTTTTGGTAATTTTATATATATTTGGTGGATGAATTTCAATGTTGACTGATTGATCAATTAACTACTCGTACAGTACTTATAGTATTGACATTGGTATTCGAAAAGTGTCTGTGTGGTTACATACTTGTTGAAGAACTGCCTTCGGTTGACACAAATCTGTCAAGTTCAAATGAAATAGAAATATCATGAAAGTGTGTGCTTTTGTAATGAATTTACATGTCCAATGTATTTAACCTTTTATGAAAAATAATCCTTTGAATTATTAGACAATGTAATCATTTTGTTGTTGGATTTAAAAAAAGAAGAGAAAAATATAGTATATGCAAATATTGTACCATTCATTTTATATATTTTGTGAAGTTGACTAAATACCACATATGTGTTGTATTATTTAAAGGACAATCCATTGGTTGTGCAAAATGAAAGATAAAAAAATCATGATTTTCAATTTCCATTTAGCAATGGTCAAGACATCAGTACTATGATCCAATTTTGAAACAAATGTGATCAAGAGATATAAATAGAAACTGTTTTTATTTGATTGATTGTGTCAACTTATTGTTGGTACCGAGACGGTATGATTACTAATTTTGATCGTCTTTTTATTCTGAAGATTATTTTTCTCTATTTAATTGTAATTATCAACAATTTGAAAATGTATATGTATATACTATTCAAAATGACATTATATAGACTGGCATGATTACGTGATTGATTTGTGTGCCAGTAATATTTGATATTACATTTTTTATTCCTCCACCCACCAAAGGTGGTGCAGGAGGCAGTACATGTATGTTTCTCATCAATGCGATATCTCAAGAACCACTTGAGATATGAACCAAGTTCAAACTTAATGATAGATTGTAGAACCATAGCAAGACAATCTAATTAGCTTTTGGAGTAACTAGATTATCAAAGGTCACAGAGGTCATCTTATGCAATTCCAGGTATTCCATTTTTTATCGCGAGTTTTGTGTGTGATATGTCACAAATAATTCCATCCATTTCCTATACTGAATTTAGGGCGGAGGCATATAGCAGACGCAGTGGCATTTGGCTTCAATGTTGTTTTCCTTCTTTAACAGAACATGTCTTCCTGATTTCTACTCCTAGAGTATACAATTTGTTACTTTCTTATGTCAATTTATATCTTTATGAAATTTTATATGTTTCTAAATAATTGTATTAATTTGATCATTACTTGATATAACTTTTTTTTTAAATACTTCTATATTATTCATTGCTTACATTTACATTTCTGTTTGAATGTTGAATATATGTGCGCTATGAATTTATCCAATATTATGATTATGATGACGATGAGGAGGATGATGATGATTATTATAATTATCATTATTATTACAATTATTATTAGTATTAGAAGTAGTAGTAGTGGTATTGTTATTATTAGGGACTTTTAAATTTGCACAACGTCAACGTGGATTGCTACGATCGACGTCCTTTTAATGCACTGCCTTGAATGGACGTCACACGTATCAGTCCACGCAAATCTAAAAGTCCTTATTAGTAGTAGTAATA
Organism: Strongylocentrotus droebachiensis; assembly: GCA_035222895.1. Taxonomy (NCBI): domain Eukaryota; kingdom Metazoa; phylum Echinodermata; class Echinoidea; order Camarodonta; family Strongylocentrotidae; genus Strongylocentrotus; species Strongylocentrotus droebachiensis. Next base: position 961,514 of record JAVYIG010000024.1, read on the forward strand.
GTGTTTTTTCAATATTTTAATTTTGTTTATGATTATGATGAGGATGATGATGATGATTAGTAGTAGTAGTAGTAGTAGTAGTAGTAGCAGTAGTAGTAGTAGCTGTGTCTCTATTTACCTCACCTGGGGCAAGTATGGCAAATAAAGATGAATGTCTTGCCAAACAATATAATTGCCATGACAGGGATTTGAGTCCAGTGACTTGTCAATTAAACAACTACACTTGTATGTATATTAAAGAGTGTATAGAAGAAACATCTTCTCTTATAATATATTGAATTATTTATATTGATTATTGTTTGATCATAATGCATGTAAGTGCTTTTGTCAGTTAACTGGTGAAGGGCTTTATAAGGAGCAGTCATTATTATTATTACGAAATAATCTGTAATGTGTCAAAATAAATCATGGATATGTTAAAATCATTGCTTAAAGTGTAAAAAATATGTATGGCAAGAGTGCCCATGTCTGTGTAGTGCCCTTGTTTGTGCATACAACTGTGCAATTCTAACATTACAAAATACGCAACAAACACAAAATCTCCATATCTAATTTAGTGATAGCTATTCATACAAAAAACTTGTAAAAAATAATGAGAATAGTCTTTAATAACTAAGTGGTTTTATTCACATGCCTCAAAATGCCACCTTTCAAGTTAAACAAAACTCCTGAAATGCGTGTAAAGTGAGTGCGCAGACATGGGAACCTTTGTTATTGCAATGTCAAAATGAAATGCGTGTGAAGTGAGTGTGCAGACATGGGAACCTTTGTTTTTGCAATGTCAAAATGACGCCATTGCCTTCTTGTGAAAATGGCATTGTTCTTATTTGAATTTTGATGAGATTTTGGGCACATTTACTCTCTAGAATATGATTTCACGGTGTGACTAGAAAGATGACTTAATTTCTTACATTTACACCCCATGGGTGTAACTAAAAAAGGATTCATTTTCATAGTTCAAGACATAATGAGAATAAATAGTTGCATCATTTGCATCAATATTAATACTTGTGTTTTTTAAGTGCTGTGCTGTTTTTATTCTGGCTTTCTCACATTCGTTTTTTTCTTTCCAGGTTTCCTTTCACATCACTTTAGGGGAGAATAGAAAATGTCGATTAATATATTTCCAAAGGAAGTTAGTTAGTGCTGTGGTAAGGATTTGAACCCTACACCTTGTGATCCATAGTCAGATCAGCTAGACCATGACATCTCTAGGAAACGAAGAATTCAGCTCAAGGGCTATCTCTGTACCTATTGCTTTTTTGTTAGAAATCACACCCTGATCATGTAATACATCATTTTATAAAGTTTGCATATGCCATGAGGGGATATACAAAGCTATTGAAATTTCAGTGGGGTTAATTTCTATTCAATGCTTAGGTGATCATGTTAGGATTAAACTTAATCAAGATTGAACTTAATCAAGATTAAATTTAATCAAATTTGTCGGTCAAAATCATTGCTTTTAATGATTATTTAATTATACTTTTGTAACACATCATCTACATGTATGTGGTAGAACATCTTAGAGTGATACATTGTTTTGAGATCTAGACCATTGGCTTCCAGTGTAATTAATAGTTCGAGAGCTTAAAGCTCAATTTGATTGTTCATGCTGATACTTTTTAGTACAGTTTTCTCTTTCATCAATATCAAAATATTTCTATTTCAAGATATATTTGTGGAAACAAATCAAATAATAATGTTTGCTAATTCAAGAGAAGTTTAAATTATGTTGACAATTTCTGTTATGTATAATTCAACTCTCACTATACTTCCAGTAGAGTATAATACTTGAGCAGATGGACTTATATGATAAATGTTTATCTGATGTGTCACAAATTCTATGCCAATAAAACTATTACGACGGGTCATGAAAGGTAACATACAAAGAGATATATTTTGAGTTTTGTTTGAAGTCATTACAAATACTGCCTCACGTTACGTGTTAGTCTTTCTGTCATTTTAAGCCTTGGCATATAAATGCTTCTTTATCAGTCTATCAATCTATCTTTTATTAATGCTTGGCAACGCTAACCTATGGAGACTAAACTGTGCATATCCATGAACTTTCCTGCTTACAAAAGAAAACGCAAATCCAGATGCTGTCAAAGCTAAGTTTTTGTAATGTACACATGTGAAATTCTAAACCAACAGGTCACGCCGGGACTCCCCCTTTCGTTGAATTCTCTCTTGTTTGTTTCTGCCCTTCTACTTTATTACCGGTAATGTACAAGAACAGTGAATTTAATGTCTTTTCTTCAGAAAGAAGTAGTGTTTGGACAAAACAAGGCCGACCAAGACCATTAATATATTCTCCTGGTGCAAATTTCAATTCTCTTGCAAAAGTAGATCATCATCTTGGGAAATTAATGTAATGTCGTATCCAATAATGTAATTGCTTGTAACATAAAGAAGTAATAACGTCTGTATTAAATCATATGATTGAATTCCTTGAATTTGACAACGTCGGTGGTTAGCAACTCAAGTGATTAGTATTGGAAATATACATGCACATAAAAATGGCCTACAATCGAGGCCGCATGTTAAAAGAACAAGCGAAGTAATGTTGTAATTGTATGTCGCAGTGAATTAATAGCTGGTGCAAATTTCTCCCATTTCCGCCTTTTTTAATCACTTAAAAGTGATTGAAATATGTCGAGTTTTTCGGAATCATAGGCGAGACGAAAATGCACTCCTTAAAATCAATTTCTATTTGTTCATTTGCTAGTCATGCACAAGTTTACTCTCTTAAAAAAAAGAGTGAATTTTCACTCTATTTTCACTTTCTTGGGAGTGACGTCCGTGATCACTTGTTTAGGAGTGAAAATCGATTGATTTAGAGTGCTCTCTAAGAAGAAAAGAGTGAATGTTCACTCTATTTTCACTACATTTTCACTCTCCAGAGGAGTGACGTCCGTGATTTTGAAAATTCACTCTTTTTTTTAAGAGAGTATGGTTTAATTGTTGAGGCTTATTACTCTGATTAGAGGAAGAGATTAAGGAGCATTCAGCACTGCTGTCAACGTGCATACAGTGCGTCCCAGAAAAAACGAAACCGAGAAGACAGTATCGATGTTTTATCATAACTTAATCACAACCATAATTAATGAATGATACATATTTGGAAAGCTTAGAGTCTCCTCTTTCAGTTGATGCTACTCACGTGATGCATATTTCACGCATGAGTGATTAAAAGCAATTTGAAGGAAGGAAACCAAAAAGACGTTTGGCGGGCGGTATCTGAATTTCGAAGAAAAATTCACATTTCTAGAAAGTTGAGTTTCTGCTCTTTCATATGATACCTCAATCAAGAAAAATGAGCCAGGAATAACAAAGTTCTGTTTGTTTAAAGTAGCCCTTACATTTTCATAATTTTAACAAACGAATTTGTTTTCACTGGGTGCCTGCCGTAGCAAAAAGCAGATTTGACAAAAGACTTAACTCCGTTTCGTTGACAATCAGCCATGCATGAAGACACTCGTCTACGGCTGATTGTCAACGAAACGGAGTTAAGTCTTTTGTTAATTTCGTTTATTGATACGGCAGGCAGCCAGTGAAAACGAATTCGTTTAATAAAATTATGGAAATACAAGCACTACTTTAAACAAACAGAACTTTGTTATTCCTGGCTCATTTTTCTTGATTGAGGTGTCATATGAAAGGGCAGAAACTCAACTTTCTAGAAATGTGAACTTTTCTTCGAAATTCAGATACCGCCCGCCAAATGTCTTTTTGGTTTCCTTCCTTCAAATTGCTTTTAATCACTCATGCGTGAAATATGCATCACGTGAGTAGCATCAACTGAAAGAGGAGACTCTAAGCTTTCCAAATATGTATCATTCATTAATTTTGGTTGTGATTAAGTTATGATAAAACATCGATACTTCTCGGTTTCGTTTTTTCTGGGACGCACTGTATATCTAATTGATGAGATGAACAATTAGGGGGTTTGACAATTAGTGTCGGAGTTGGGTACTTTGCAATGGAATAATTAAAGAGAAATCACTATATTTTTCCTTCATTCTATGACAAATACATTTTATTTGTGATTTGTTGTTCATTCAATGGAGAGAAGTTTGTAAAAATTTAAATTTATAATTGAAAAGTCACTCCATTTCAGGAAAATAGAGGCTTTAGGATTAATTCTAAGAAATTAAATGACATTCTGACATTTGCAAAGCCTCTACAGACAAAGTTCAAATTTGACGACAGGTGAAGTGAACAGAACTTTTCTGGAGCAAATCCTAGCCATTTACCAGTATACCTTGAACATGCCCATCTATTTGGTACTCTGCCACTGGCCAATATTTTTTAAAGAGGCCTATGTATGACCTGGCTTAAAGTATACCAATCACCAAGAAAATAACTTGTTTGTAGCTTGGTTTGCTCTAGGTTAACAATGAAGGGGTTTCCCCTGACCAAGACCATAAATATATTCTCCTGGTAGAGGGGGGGGGGGGGGGGGGAAGAGAGAGGGAAAGAGATGAGAGAGTGGGAGAGTACTTTTAGTACTCCATTCAGCATTGCGTATGATGCAGCTGTATATGGCAAACTTTGACATTAATTGTATATTGTACCATTCTTTCCAATAAATTGTATTCTCAAAATCACGTATGAAAAGAAAAATTTAAAATCGCTCCACAATCTTTGTATCTCCTCTTTCCTATCTCTCCCCCCCCCCCCCACCTCTCTCTCTCTCTCTCTCTGCTCTCTTTTTTTCCTTCTCTCTCTCACACCCTCTTTCTCTCTGTCTGCTTTCTCTATATTTCTCTCTATACCTCTCACTTTTCTTCTTCTCTCTGTCTCTCTCTCTCTCTCTCTCTCGTGTTCAGTCTCTAAATGGAATTCAAAGACCTCTAATTCACTATGATGACCACGGGAAAGTAAACGACAAATATCCATCAAAAATGTCTTAACTCAAACAATGGGAAAGTAAAGAATGACAGGTAATCATATTATCGCACTTTTTTGTATACCTTAACATTTCTTTTTCATTCAAACTAGTACACAGCGATACGTTGACAATTTTAAAGACAAAATAAAGTTACATAAATTTTGATAATCTTAATTAAATCATAAATTATAAAGATATTATCCACTTTTAGAGTAATAATCCTTTTTTTTTTTACATAAAAAGGACACAACACCATAACTCAAATGTTAAATGACAAATTTAGAAGGGCCTTCATAGTGTTAGATCCAGCATGTTTAAAGTGTAAATCTACCATTCAGAAAATGTTGTCCCTAATTCTCGGACCCTTTAAATGTTTATTTATTTATTCGTTTATTGTTTGTATGTATAATTCTTTCATGACATTAGCACATAATGCTTGAGCTATCTTGAATATTATATTCATTGTATGCTTTCAGCAGAAAAAAACCTAAGGGTGTCGATTCATGTTTAATGATGGGGTATAGGGGGTGGGTGAGTTGATCGCAAGAACTATTGATGTAAATCGCCACGACCGCCCCCCCCCCCCCCTCTTCCGGTCCCCTCAGTCGACGCCCTTAGTTTGATACACTTAGAAGTATGATTATAATGATCTATCAATCAGTTTCTTTCTCTCTGTTTTAAAATGCAAACATGGCATTTCAAATCATTTATTGCGCAAGCCATCTCGTACATGCGACGAAAGTCAAGAATGGCAAGCATCACAAAACTTGAAAGTTATCATGGAAACTTTAGTATTTACCAGAAATTAAAGATCCTATATTTATTCTAATTCAACAATATTTCGAAAAATATGAACAATCTTCAGAATATCTTACTTTTCTATAGCCTATAATCCAGGCGGAGTGCCGAGCTTTTTTCTTCGCTGCTAGACTAACCCTAAGCAGAACGTCTGATACGGCGAGACTACGAACCGTGAGTCGCGAAGTCTCGCCGTATCAGACGTTCTGCTTAATAGCAGCAAAGAAAAAAGCTCGGCACTCCGCCTAGCTAGATTATAGGCTAACTTTTCTACGGCTTAGTATCTGATAACTTAAAACGTTATCATACATACTGTAAATTTCTTAAAATCTTGGGTTCCAAGTAACTAATATATTTTCGATAAAGCAACATGGCTGTTTGTTTAATTATCACTATAGTTATGTTGTTCTTTATATCTCTTTCTGTTTCTTTATCACATGTCAATTATATATACTTAAGCTAGGAATTTACTTGACTGGATTTAAAGTTTAAAGATGAACGAGAAAAAAAACCTGACAGGGACATTCATAATACTAACACAATTTTATAGTAGAATCAACATAACATAGTATAGGCCTTATTACAACATGTAATTTTACAATGATGACAATGGTAATGAGGTCTTATTGTGGCATTACCGGTTGTAAGGAGGCCTTTAGTGTCTCTTTTAAAGGACACCCGGTGCATTATGTACGATTGTGCCTGACACCCAACATCATCTTATCAGGTAACATATTACGTTCAGCAGGAGATAGAGCCAGTCTTCAGTACGGTGTAACCTGTATATAAAGACCTCTCAAGGGATCGAGACAACAAAATCAGTCGTTATGTACAGGTTCCTATAATACATGTTCAATGAGAAACACAGTTCATGGGGAAAATGGTTCTTTATGGACAAGCGGTCTTTCTATACAGGTCGTCTTTAAAGCAGGCTTGACTGTATTCTGTCCCATACTTTACGTATACTGTACACACGATGATATATCGAGTTCACAGCTCTATATCACAGCTTGAAATAGACTAGAAATAACAGTTAAAATCGAAAATGCTAATTTTTTAAAATTTATTTTCGTTATTCTTGGTATTAGCTGGACAGCAAATTACCAAATACCTGGGAATATCCTAAACGAAGAAATACTCTGTTTGTAATCTTCAGGAAACATTAACATATCGGCTGACAATGATGGTGCCAGGAAAAGTACCGGCAAAAGCAGCAAAATAATGTGGAGGTATTTCAAGCGTCTATGACTAAGCTTTGCCCGCCGATCTTTCCCCAGTTTGTACTCCATTGTGGTCGCATGAGAACGAAGAGTCTGCAATGAACAATATCACATGATTTACAATTTACATTTTGTAAAAAAGAAATATGGTATGATAGGAAGCATTTGCATTAAGAAAAAAGGGATATGAGTAGGATAGAACATACGACAATGAAAGAACAGTTATTAATTGATACGTTTTAAGATTATGATTGAACACTTCGACTGATCTGCTACTACGAATCTCTTGAGGGACAGCATTCCAAAGAGAGTAACTTAGTAACGAGTTTAGGAAGAACGAGAAATTCTGAGTTTTGAGAGTGTACATGTCTGGATGGAATGTAATGATTTATCAAAGTAATATTGTACTGTGGAGCAGAGCCATGAACACATTGAAATAAAACCAAATTTTGTTTTTAATGCGGCTGATGCATGTTGATGAGTCATGAACAGTTGACGAAAAAGACAAAAACAAGGACGAGAGGAGGAAAGTAATTCAAGAAATGTAAGATGAAAGAAAAATGGAGGAAGAAGCAGGTAAAGATGATAACATCACAGAGCAAAAAAATAAAAAAATAAAGACAAAACAAAACAACATAACACAACACTTTACAACACAATACAACACACACACACACAAAACGAAACTTAACACCGCAGTGAGAACAGAAAATAACATTTTCTAATGCAGTTTAATCATAACAGTAATAATGCTGTGCCCCAGTGACAGCCCGACTGACTAAGGGCGCGTTCATGCTTGATTTTGAAGGTAGAATGAGCGATCTGAAACGCTCATCGTAAACGCTCATCGTGATCGCAGTTCCACGGTGTAGCTGTTCATGCTTACTTCTCTGGCTCATCCAGGCAATTCTCCTTGTGTGGCATTGTGTGACCTTCACTGTGCATGCTACGTAGACCCACTAGAGGTCAGTGCGTTGACCCCATTTAAACGCGTTTACAATTGTAAACGCATCTTTTTGTGAGTTTACGATCGGCGTTCGTGATCGCCGTTTTTCGGTGATTCTACAAAAGTGAGCATGAACGCAAGCGTGTTTTAAACTAAACACGTAACAGATGCCTGATTCTGGCCGTCAAAATCAAGCATGAACGCGGCCTAAGTTGCTGCGATGTTAACAAGAATAGAATGCAGGGAAGAAGTAGTTTGGAGTGATGGAACGTACCTTGCAAGAGGTATCCCCGATTCCTTCTGTAAGAGCTGAATCAGAGCTGTTGTGTCCTCTCTATTTTTCTCTGCATCGTCGAAGATAGCATCACAACCAAATAGTTCGATGTAGCCACAAGCATCCTTGGTTCCTGCTCTCATGAGGCGAAGACCTTCTCGAATTAAAACAATGATGTTCTGTAAAGATCAACGCAAATAAACACATCAAGGGGGGTGTTTCACAAAGACTAAGATCGACTTTAAGTTGGACTTAACTATGGCAGGCCGTTCATGCCACTGTTTGCTCTCATCGTTTACTGGCATTGGTCTCTCAAAGGACGTAAAAATCATGGTCACAAATCTACAGAATTGTTTTTTATTTTTTATAATTCATTTATTGAAAGAAAAATATTATCTAAAGTTCATAATGGTGAGAGCAAACAGTGGCATGAATGGCCTGCCATAGTTAAGTCCAACTTAAAGGCGCTCTTAGTCTTTGTGAACCCCCCTTTAATATTTAATTAACTTTTTGATTTATTATCAATCGGTCGTTAATGCCAGAAAAGCAGGTTGTAATGAATGTCTAGTCAGCATCCCAGTGAGCGGGGAGGGGGGGGGGGGTGTACTTGTCCTCAGAATATTCCACGGTCCCCTGATTTCCTCCTCAAAGAGTGCAATCATACTGTAAGCGGATTGCCCACCGTGCTCCCCCCCCCCCTCCCGTGGCTTCATGCCTGCTAGGTGCAGAATCACATAATGTCATGCTTCAGTAATCAGTTATAAATTTAACTTTTACCCTCCTCAGCTCATACAGTGAAATGAGGAGAAAGCAATGAAAAGGACGGAAAGAAAGAAAGAAAGCTAGAAATCAAGGAAAGCGAATGAACAGGAGCTAGGGGGACCCGGGCCTTACCCACCCTTTCTTATTGGTGGCAGAGGCGGCGCTTCTGAGAAGGGGGGGGGGGGTAAGGGGGTAAGGGGGGTACAGTGCCTTCATTTTTTTACATAGAAAAAGTGCCCCCTTTTACTTCAGATAAGTGCCCCTTTTTTTCTTTTCTAATAGGTGCCCGTTCCATATTCTCTTACAGGTACCCCTTACCACCTCTGATTTATCTCTGATAATTGATAATCTGACCCAACGATGTAAAACCCATAAAACGCACAACATCCCCCCTTTTTTCATTCATTCGCCCTCTCTCCGAGGTAGAGATAAAAAGAAAGAAGGATATATAGAGAGGGAGAAAGAGAGAGAGAGAGAGAGAGAGAGAGAGAGAGGGGGGGGAGGAGGGGGTTCAGTTATTTCTGCAATATATTGCTGGTGAATATAAGAATATATATAACTCTTAAAAAATTGTTTGTTTGGCGCTACCTGACATCTATCGATTTTCATCAAACTTGCGAAAGGAAATTTATTGCTCATGCAATACAGAATTCTGAGAAAGAGAAAGATGTACTAAAATGTCAAAGCGAACGTTTTTCATAGGCTAAAAGTAATGTCGACCATATTATCGATTAAATATCTTTACTCAAGGCAGGAATATGAAGTAGTCTACTATTTTGGGCGAAATAATACAAAATAATGACAAATCACATCATAATATGTTAACAAGTGGAACAAAGTGCAAACGTTGTGGGAAATTATTGAATCTCACCTCTGTTTGAAGATCATATCGTTTCGCAACCATTGTCGCCAGTTGAGTTCTGAAGGAGTCAGATAGCTTGCAGGCTGGTGTGTTCACATGTACTACACATCGTAGCATCATGATGAAGAAGATGATGACCCGGGCCGCTCGGAAAAATACACCTAAAATTGGAGGCGAAAGAGCAAAAATACCCTCACTGAAGACTAGAGGAAAATCGACGATATGACAAGTTGGTCTTCTTCTGAAGCTTTATCCTTCCTATCCTCACTTTTGGAGGAATAACTTTACAGGAATGTGACCTGAAGGATTGATTTTTAAGATGAAGACTGAGGACACTCTAGATTAATGCAATATAAACCCGGGCCGAGGTAGACGATTAACGCGGGTATACCGTCAAAAGTAACAAGCCTTCATTTAAAAGGGGCAGGGTTCCAGGATGTTGCAAAACAGATGGCACAATATGTATATTTTATTTCACTTTGTGTACTAAAGGGACACGTATGCCACTTCGCCGGGGTCAATTAGGGGGTGGGCATTGGCAGGTTGTGCTCCTGCCTAAAGAGAGAGAGAGAGAGACAGAGAAAGAGAGAGAAAGAGAGGGGGTTCCATTATTTCTGCGATATCTTGCTGTGAATATAAGAATATATATAACTCTTAAAATATGTTTGTTTGGCGCTACCTGACATCTATCGATTTTCATTAAACTTGCGAAAGGAAATGTATTGCTCATGCAATACAGAATTCTGTGTGACAACATCTTGTAGGTCTCCGTTTTGCAGATGGCATTGTTGTTTTAATTGCATTTTTTTTTTAAATGATAGCTTCTTAAAGTTTATGCTTTTTATAACAAAATGTATATAGGCCTAATTATCATGAAATCTAAAATGCGCGGTTCCTTATGAATTCAAAAACTTTGCGAAACACACAACATGGAAAGAGAACAAAAATTAATGACTGTACAGTGATAAATATCCTATATTGAAATAAATGAAATGGTAATTAAAGTTCTTAAATTGAATGGCACATTGTTACTTCACTTGAATTTCGCAGCTAGCTAGCCGTATAGCGTATTATCGAGTGAAATGTGTTTCTTTTTATATCAACTGCGGCGAAATGTGAAAGTATAGATATATAAGCTCGTATAGAGAAAAGAAAACTAATCAAAAATATGTTTCATAAGGTCTCACTTGAAATAAATTACATCAGCTTCCAAACTGTGCAACCCAAGAGTAAGCAAGCAATAAAAAGACGAAGAAGAAGAAGAAGAAGAAGAAGAAGAAGAAGAAGAAGAAGAAGAAGAAGAAGAAAAAGAAGATGAAGAAGAAAAAAAAAGGGAAGAATTGAAGATATGTGATAATAATATTTGTTTAAAAACCTTGAGAAATATGCAGGTATAAGTTCCGGGGGAAAAAAGCCATCATGTAGATGGAAATACTACCAGCATAAAACCATTATTGATAAAAAAAAACTTCATGACGATATCATTCTAACGCTCTATAAAGTAAAGACAAAATAAGAAATAATGACTTAATTGTACAGGTATCATTCCTATGGTTCGAGGTCATCTTGCTGGCACTGATCACGAACTTAGTCCGTGTTCTGACATTGCTTCCATTTTGCTTTCGTCACATCGCGCCCGCCGCGTGCAAGATACAACTTTACTGCACTGTTCGGTTTTTCGATTTCTTGGCCTGGTATTCTCTTTCATTTAGGGTCCTCTTTTTCTCATCAGCTTTATTGTGTCGCATTTTTTAAGTTTACTACTTTCCAAGGTTTCTAGACACGGTCTTTTCTTCGGTTTTTTGCGGTCATTTGTTTCAGTCTCTTTTGTGCTTTTAGAGGAAAAAATGACTCTAGAAATCTGAAATTTATTTAGAGCTTATTTGCATTTTGGACCCGATATTTTCTTCCGTTTCATGATCTGGAACACTCTTGATTCAGCTTTTTCTTGCGCTAATTCAAAAGAATTGATCAAGATGCCTCTGTGTATCTTTCACACCAACATGTCTGCAGATCGTGTCAGCGATGAAGTCCATTCGAAGCTTTCAAAGATCATCTCCGAGATAACAGGATCCAACGAAACGGTAAGTGAAAAGGCTTTAATCCTCATTATCACGTCCGTCGAAAAGGACTTGAAGCTGTCGGTCCCCTGGTTGCTGACTTAATTACAAGCATATACACAGCAGGGGCGGATCTAGCTTTTTGCTAAGGGGGTTGGGGGTGGTTTGACCCAATGACGATGACGATGATGATGCTATTTTAAACCCCCGTAAGTTTTCCTGGCATCTATACTAATAATATAACACAATGGAGACCATAACAAGTGGGAGTGCATGATAACGTCTTTTTAAATCAAGTAACAGTTAAAAGGCGGATACTGTGTGGGTCTGGACACATTTTCACTCGGCAGCCCAAGTTTTTTTTTTTTTTTTTTTGGGGGGGGGGGGGGGGGGGTTAAACCCTCTACACCCCCCCCCCCCCCCCGTCGATCCGACACTGCACATGCTTTCTTAACAGCCAGGTAAAAACGTAGCCAGGATACATGGGACCGCCCCCTCTCCCAGAATTAATGATTTCTATAATGGGTGTACAATACACGGTGGTGGTGGTGGTGGTGGTGGTGGTGGGGGGGGGGGGGGTTGAATGTCTGGACACGCTGTACAGTCATTATTCAAGGCCCATCGGTAAAATACTATTGGTAAATTTGTCAGACAATCCGCAGTACATTAATGGGTACATTAATTAGAACACAAAATTGTCGAACCTCATAAAAGAAAAAACTTTAAACATGCCTTTTCATAATGGTATTGGTAACACAAGGCAAAACAAAAGAACGAAATTATTGTATTTTCTAACTCTCAAATCGATCATAGTTTTGTTTGGAAAGTGCTATATATCATTATGTAGCCTAACCCGTCGGTGGCCTTTTACAATGGGGTGCAGCCAATGTCAGTCGGCCTTCAAATGATGTTGACGAGGATAATCGTTTGTTCTTTTGATTTCGTTTCTCGAATTTCTTTTATTTATTTTCTCTAATTTCGCCATCAATGGAAAGAGGTTGGGGCGTACCCCTCGACAATTCGAATATACAGCACTGAATTCTTGGGTTCTTTGTTGAATTCCATGAAAAAGTTATCATCATTGTTTCAGTCGCGTGTAGATCAGTACATTAAGGGGGAATGGCATGAGACGGTCTTACACCAAATCATGTTAGGGTTAGGACGTGGATCTTATTTTCACGTTCCCTTTTCATTTTCCATATTTTCCTTTCTTCCCTTTAATATCCTTTCTTCCTATCTATTTCGCTCTCTCTTTCTTTCTCCTTTAACTTTTTTTTTTGGGGGGGGGGGAGGGTGGTCATCCGATGGGGGGGGGGGCGGGGGCATGTCCTCTTTGTCATTATATTCTGCATTTAATTTCAGAATAAACTTTATTTGATCACTTTTTACCCTTACTATCATTCTATCTTTCTATCTTTCAGTCGATCACCGTCGAACTGCGGACTGGTAAGACGATGTGCCGGGCGGCCAATCCCGATGTCGACTGGGGATTCTTCGAGCTTCACGCCATCGGTGTATCTGGAGACCCCGACCTCAATCGTGAGCGTGCTGGCAAGATCTTGACCTTCGCAGAAACCGAGATTGGACTACCGCAAACAAGGTGAGTAAAGAGGGGTCTTTGAAACGGGGATACTGTTATGATTGCAGGGCCCTCACGGAGAGCAGTTTTAATACTGATGTGGCTACCCTGGGTAGACAAGACATGAATATGATTATTATTAATATTATTATGCCTATTACTATTATTATTATTATTATCATTATCATTATTATTATTATTATTATTATTATTATTATTATTATTATTATTATTATAACTATTTTATTAATATTATTATTCTAATTATTATTATTCTAATTATTATTATTCTAATTATTATTATTCTAATTATTATTATCATCATCATTGTTATTATTTTTATTAGTGTTGTTGTTGTCGTTGTTTTTATTACTGTCTTGTTTTCGTTTTAGTGGAGTTTGTTTAAGATCCCTACCTTTATGTTTATCACAGTCCAAAATGATATGACAAGCAAAATAATAAGTGTTGATTTAATTTATAGAGAGAGAAAGAGAGAGAGAGAGAGAGAGAGAGAGAGAGAGAGAGAAAGAGAGACAGAGAGAGGTGGGGGGGGGGGAGAACAAATAAAAAGAAGGGGGAGAGAACAAAAAAAAATGGGGGGGGGTCTTTCATTCCATTTCTTCTCTCTTTTTCAGACACTTTCTCTCAAAGTCCCTTCATATAAAATACCCTATACTCATAACGATATTACCAAGCAGTAGGCCTATAACTTACTAGGGTTATTTTGTCACGATGCCCCTCCGTACTCAGATATATTCTTGAAGGACATGAAATATTCCAGTATACAATCTTGTCAGAATGTATAATGTGAAGCGTCAAATAACAATTTTTCGTAAATGTAGATACCTATCATAATTATAAATGTATAAACAGTTCGATTATTCAAAGGTATAATTAACAATTGATTATTCCATGGCTTCCACCCCTCTCTTCCTTTTTCTCCTTCACCTTCTTTATTCCACTACAGCTGTTTCTTCATGATGCACAACAATGACCCCAAGCACATCGGACTGGGGGACAACAAGTTGTGCGCTGATCACCCCCATTTTAAAAACTACACGCCCATCGAACTCTTCAATGACATGCGATCCTAGATACAAGATAAATGTCGTGAATTTAACTGAAAGTCACACTAATTATTTTGTTTTGTAGTACTTTTTTTTAATTTTCTTCATTTAATACATGTACATCATACAAATACAAATTATTTCAAATTACATTACATAACATTATAGAGTACACAATATACACAACTCAATTATTTTGAATGAATTTGTTTTCCTTCTTAATAACCCCCTTCCCCTTCTGTTTTTCGGTACAATGTAATAAAACATAGAGATCGGTTGGCATCGTTTCACAAAATCGTTTTGAGTACAAGTTCACCGAAACCCAAATGAAACACGTGTTAAATTGAATACAAGCACGCATTTCAGCGGCTGGTCGGCGAACTTGTACTTGTGGCGGTTTCGTGAAACAATGCCCTGTAAGTAGATATCAATAATTTAAAAAATTGGAGGCGAAAACCAGGAAAGCAAGGCTTGTGTTGGAAATGCCCATATCAAATAAAAACAATTATGTTGCTGTAAGAAACATCATTACGTGAATAAATGTATTTCATCTAAATAAGGAATCGATTATGTAAAAGAAATCATAGTAGATGGAGAGAAACAGTCATATTCTCATCCTATTTATTTCTGTGCCTCCAAATGAAGGAAGGGGAAGGGGGCTTCCCCGATTTTGTCCTATTATGGAAACGTCACTGATGGATTAAAAAAATCAGACAAATTTATCACCTGCAATTTCTTCTTTTTAAATTGAATACAATTCTGCCTTTGTTTAGTAATTTACTTTATTCAATTATATTAACTTTACTTTTAAGTCGTATGATAAAAAGAAAAGAAAAGAAACGTGAGCAACATACTTTGAACTCTAGTCAGAAAAAAATGAATAGTAATAGTAATCATCAATAATGAAGCACATCGAACATGTCGAACATTATGAGTTACGTGATTGACATTTGATTATTATCTTTAATGTGGAACAGTTAACATTTACTAAAGATTGTACATTGTAGTATATTAAGGTTTACTTTGTTCTAAACTTTTGTTAATAATTGATTAAAATTGAAACAAATGAACGCAGTGCTGTTATTTTATAACAATAGTTTTACATAAACCTAACCTGCATGTGAATCGTATGAGCACTGACAAACAGTCAGCAGGATTGAAATGAGCACATTTTTAATTATGAGAGGACAGAAAATAGTAACAGATTTGATGAAGTTTAAGTCATGAAAGAAAGTGAAATTGTGAGAAATAGTAAGAGTGTGAGGGAGAAAGAAGAACGAGAGACAGAGAGGGGGGGCGGAGGGAGAGATAGGTAGAATGGAGTGAGAAAGAGAGAGGATAGCGGAGGGAGATGTAGATAGAATAGAGAGAGAGAGAGAGAGAGAGAGAGAGAGAGAGAGAGAGAGAGAGAGAGAGAGAGAGAGGGGGGCGGAGGGAGAGATAGGTAGAATGGAGTGAGAAAGAGAGAGGATAGCGGAGGGAGATGTAGATAGAATAGAGAGAGAGAGAGAGAGAGAGAGAGAGGGGGGCGGAGGGAGAGATAGGTAGAATGGAGTGAGAAAGAGAGAGGATAGCGGAGGGAGATGTAGATAGAATAGAGAGAGAGAGAGAGAGGGGGGGCGGAGGGAGAGATAGGTAAAATGGAGTGAGAAAGAGAGAGGATAGCGGAGGGAGATGTAGATAGAATAGAGAGAGAGAGAGAGAGAGAGAGAGAGAGAGAGAGAGGGGGGGGGGCGGAGGAAGATATATATATAAAGAGAGAGAGAGAGAGAATTTTCGTAACTACCATATTTCGCTTGTCCACTTGTTCCAAACCCAAAATATCTCTACGTCTTAGGGGGAAGAAAGATCATTGAGGTCTTTAAGCCAACCGTAAATAAATAAAGAATACAATGAACAAGGATAAAGTAAAGCATACATGTCATCGTTGACACTTCTATTTTACATCTTATCCAGTGTGCTCAAAAATCATTAAAAATATTTATAAGTAGGCCTATTTTTTTTTTTTTTTTTTTTTTAGGGGGGGGGGGCACAACCAACCAACTTCTTTTAAAAATTTACCCTTGGTCTTGGTAACCTTAAGCACATTTTGCTCTTTATTGTTCTCATGAGCCCATTTTCACATTTTTGATCCAAAAGTCATGTAGGACTATAAACTGAAACATGAGTTGTGTTCTTTCTTGTCAGAGATTGCTCGGAATTGTACCGCCTTCTTTTTTTAAACAGAATCCTGGATCCATGTCTTCTCCTAACCAACAGTCATAAAACGAGCTGATGGCATCTCAAACGTGTTCTCTTTCTGCTTTGATGTGTTGCCAGTCGCCCACGCATCTTCCACGGTGCCGCCACCCGGGGCGTCACCCGGGGCGTCACCCGGGGCGTCATCCTGGGTGTTACCAGGGCCGTCATCAGCCAGGATGCTAAGGATCAACCTGCTTACATCAATGTCGTCCGGTCCGACCGATGGAAGACATAGATGGTAGATCATGTTCACCATCGCTAAAACTGCAATCAATTTCCATCACGAATTCACGATTGCTGCAATTCTATAAAGTTTCCATAAATAGAGTCTGTCCAGAGTGTTATACCATTGGAAGTGAAAGTAGACATGGCTTATCCCGGGGAGCAGCTGGACAACATCATTTATTGTCAGCAAAGTTTGCTGTGGGGATACCCAAGGCATGGTGTGACTCATCGGGAGGCAGTGGTGAGGAGAGCGGGGGAACGAGATTCTACCACCGGGCTTGATGGGCGTGGTGATCATCGACGGAGGTCCAGTTTACAGCGGCGTCAGGAAGGAGCCATGCAGTGAGTAGACTGTCCGGAATTTTCGTTGATGATCTTACTCGAGCTGAGGAGCAAGGATTTTACTTCCTAGTAGTGAACTGTGTACATGTATTTATAATCATATTCTCTTTTTTTAATTATTAGTCGTTGTATTTGAAAATGAATGTCTTAGTATTTTATATGTCTATCTTTTTATTATGTTCACACAATGTCCACACAAGTTTTAGATATGTTCGATTTCAATCACTAAAACGTTTGAAATATTTCCGATCACGAATTTTATATTATCATAATTCATCAGCCACCTTTCAAACGGAAATATATCGAGTAGAGAATTGTATTTTTAATCTTATACTTCTTAGTGGTGATGTGGAAACCAATCCCGGTCCAAACTATAAATTTCCATGTAGAACATGTGAAAAACCAGTTAAGAATAATCAAAACGGTCTTCTGTGTTCCATATGTCAAAAATGGCATCATACCAAATGCCAAGATATAAGTATACACGAGTATACTAGATTATACCAAAACCCAAATGAAAAATGGACTTGTTTAACATGTTCTTTACCCTCTTTTTGCGACTCGCTATTCACAACCTCCATTGCAAATGTTGCACGTACTCGACGTATAAGTGAATCTGAATTAAGTACCCCAACCAATGTCGATAACACAACACTTTATGAATGCTTTAATGATAAATTCGAGGCAAAAGGCCTGCATTTCGTCCATTTAAATGTTAGATCCATTTTGTATAAAATTTCTGAACTTCGATTACTTTTTTCTAAGAATAAAATTTCCATTATCGCAATTTCTGAAACGTGGTTAAACTCGTCTGTAAATGATGAAGAAGTCTGTATAGATGGATATTGCATTTTACGACGAGACAGAACATCTGGGCAAGGAGGTGGTGTTTGCCTCTTTATTAGAAACGATATTGCCTTCAATTTAAGAGCCGATCTCATGTTAGAAAACGTTGAATCATTGTGGGTCGATGTCCTTTTACCACGAACCAAACCAATTACATTTGGCGTCTACTACAGACCCCCTAAAGATCATACTTTTATTGAAAGACTCTCCGAAACTTTTGATAAATTAACAAAAGACGATGAGGTCATAGTTTTAGGAGACATAAATATTTGCCTTTTGCGAAAGTCTCCATTATCCAGAAAATATGAAAATATATTGAATTTAAATGGTTTGAACCAACTTATAAATCTGCCCACTCGTACATCACAGACGACTTCCTCATTAATAGATCACGTATTATGTAGTAAGGAAGAGCATATATGTCAAAGTGGCGTTATTGACCTTGGCATAAGTGATCATTCACTAACTTATTGCTCAAGGAAGCTTATTATGCCCGTGTTTGGGCACCACAAAACTATATCCATTAGAAGAATGAAAAGTTATAATGTAGATGATTTCAATTTAAATTTATCTCTAGCCGATTGGTCTAAAATAACAGAATGTAACGAAGTAAATATGGCATGGGCAAATTTTAAAACTATTTTTTTATCAATAGTTAATATGAGTGCACCTCTTAAACAAGTAAGAATCAAGCAAAGAACAGAAAAATGGATGAACAATGAAATTATTGCGATAATTAAAGAGAGAAATGTAGCTTACAAAAATATGAAAAGGGATATTAGTAATTTGGATCTCGCAAGAAAATACAAAGCATTAAGGAATCTAGTACAAAGAAAGGTTAAAAGAGCTAAAGTCGAATATTTTCAAGATCAAATTGAAGAAAATAAACATGACTCCAGGAAGTTATGGAAAAATTTGAAGGGTTTAGGTCTAAAAGGCAAAGGGATAAGTGCTCAAGAGACAGTTATTAATGTCCAGGGAGAATTATGTCATGATAAATCAAGAATAGCAAATGAGTTCAATAATTATTTTACAACTGTGGCTGACAAGTTAGCGTGTAAATTACCAGTAAACACGAACAAATTCCATGCCGACAGTGAAGGATTTCAAAAGTTTTATGACGAGAAAGACATCTCAAAAGATAGTTTTCACTTTTCTCCAGTTACAGAAAAGTTTGTTTTAGATGAGTTAAACAAGTTGAAAGTATCGAAAAGTACTGGACTAGATATGATACCAGCCAGATTTTTAAAAGATGGGGCGAGAAATTTGTATGAACCTTTGAATTATATAATCAATTTATCTCTTATGTCTTCTACCTTTCCTGACGACATGAAAATTGCAAAAGTAACACCGCTACATAAAAAGAAAGACAAAACTGACGTTGGTAATTATAGGCCTATCAGTGTTTTAAGCGTAGTTTCAAAAAATTTGGAAAAATCGGTTCATGCTCAAATAGAGAAATATTTTCAAGAAAAAAAGTTAATATATGAATTTCAGTCCGGCTTTCGTAACGGATATTCCACTGAAACATGTTTAATACATTTATCGGATTTTGTTAGGAATGAAGTTTCTCAAGGGCGCTTTGTTGGAATGGTTCTTCTGGACTTACAAAAAGCCTTTGATACTGTTAATCATAACATACTGTTAAAGAAATTGGAAGTGATGGGTTTGGATTCGGCATGTGTTAAATGGTTTAGATCATATTTAACTAATCGTCATCAAGTGGTAACTATGCAGAAGGTAATATCTGATTCCCAGCCTATTAAATGCGGGGTTCCACAAGGGAGCATTTTAGGCCCCATTCTCTTTATGTGTTATATTAATGATATGTGTACTTGTGTTAATGATTCTAAATTACTTTTATATGCTGACGATAGTGTGTTACTATATTCAGATACAAATCCTAAGTCAATTGAAGAAAAACTAAGTTCAGAATTGGCAAAATGCATCGAATGGATGACAGACAACAAGCTTAGTTTACATGTTGGAAAAACAAAAAGTATTTTATTTTGTTCGAAGGGAAAGTTTAAATATACACGTGACTTCAAGGTTACCTATAATAATCAAGTGATTGAGAGTAAAGATTCAGTAAAATATTTAGGAATAAATTTAACTAGTGATCTGTCATGGTCAGGTTTGGTAGATTCAATTGCCAAAAAGGCTAATTCTCGCTTAAATTTTTTGTATAGATACCAAACTTGTATGAACATGAAGTCGAGACGTATTTTGTGTTTTGCTTTGATACAATGTTTATTTGATTATGCTAATGCTGCTTGGTACAGTAGTCTGGGCAAGATGGATAAGAAAAAGTTAAGAATAATTCAGAATAAGATGGTAAGATTTATTAATTGCTTAGGCCCAAGAACACACGTCGGGAAAAATGAACTTGAAGAAGCAGGTATACTCTATGTAGGTCAAAGGTCTAAACAACTCGTGTTACACCATGTCCATAAAATATACTACTCAGAATGATGTAGATCATTATATTACTAATAATTTTACTCGTGTCTCAAATATCCATGGATACGATACAAGAAATAGTCATTTTAATTTTGTTTTACCCAAGCGAAAAGGACAAATTGGAAACTCTTTTTATTTTAATGGTATCCAATTTTGGAATTCTCTCCCAAAACATGTTAAAATAGTTAAGAATTTTTCACACTTTAAAAGTGTATTAAAACAATACCTAAAGCATGAATCCCTTCAAGAACAGTAATATCAGTTATCTTAAATCACAGTTCATTATGTGTAGCGAATGTTTTTAAGTTTAATCTTGCATAATATACCGTAGATCATTGTTTGCTATAAGTTCTAGAAATTTTTGTTGTTGTTTATGTTATATTATTTATTCGTAATATTCGTAGTAGTTATTAGTTGTGATATTTTATTCCCATGCCGTACTGTACATGTACTTTATAGGACCCCGTTGGAAATAAGCCTTTTCCGGCTTTCATGGGTTATCCTGTCAATGTATCTTCTCGTTTCATTTTGCTTTATGTATGCATTCAATGTACTATACTTGACGAATAAAATCAATCAAACCATCAGATCGCGTTTGGTCTTCACCGTCTCGCTCCGCGGGAACGAGGACTGTACTACCCCGCAGATTAGGTCCGATGTGATGAGAGGGCGCCCTCGACCCTGCGGGAATGCTCCTAGAATGGGGGTACTGGAGAGCCAGTTGATAAGTTGTAACAGATCTCGAAGAAGAGCTTCCCTTTCTGACATAGTGCGAAGCTATATGAAACAGGAGGCAAAATCTTTGCATGACTAACGGATATCTCTGAAATCTTACTTTTGGATAAACAGAGAGATACGTATGTATACATTCATGTACGTTATAGTATGTATAATTTAAAAACGAACTTTATCATTTTTCTTTAGCCATTTGTACTTTGGTATGAGCATTATGTTCAGTTTAATTTAATCTTCATTATAATTGTATCAATTTTAACACAGTAGAGAATTCAAATTATTCGATTGTCTAATGGGCCTATAATAATGGAGAAAATTGTCTTCACAAAACCATTATCCAACTACACTTTAGTTTACATATTTGAATTTTGTTTTTGCGCAAGGTACGTGGTAAATTGTGTTAAAATCAACGAACAATATTTTCTAATAAGGCCTGCGAAAGAAGCAGCTCATGCATCTCTCGTCATCCAATGCACCTTTTTTTATAAACATCTGACTTTCCGAAGAAAAAAAAATCCAAAGATATTTCCCATGCCCACTTTGAAACTCCGTGTTATACATAGCTCCTATTTCCGACTTACCGGCAGTGCCTGAGCAACTCCAACAACTGCTGTTAGAACATCGACCATGCAGAGCAATCGAGACATCCTGATCAAGATTCACTGTTATTTGGGATAGAAAATCATTCGTGTTGGCAAAGAACCATAAGCACACACCCGTCCTTCTGGCTTTTATTCGAAATGAAAATGACGACGAGACCTCGCCCAATCTGATGTAGGCCTTCCTATCTTAAATTATCTGAAGCCCTGTACTTTCCTTAGTGCAGAATTTGTATTGCTCTCCAAATTATTATTTCTTTTAAATTATGCATAATAATTATATTATGGTCAAGCGTTTATTATTAATGGTCTGGTACTCGCTTTATTCTCTCTTCAGAAAATATACTGTACTGACACAAATTCCGATGAATGTTGATAGCTCCACCTCAAAGAACGAATAAAACCCCGAGGTCAAGTGGAGACACTGAACTGACTCGGGTCACCAAACAAACCAAATAGCCTGGCCCTGGCCCGTGATTAAGAACCCCCCCTCCCATCCTAAAGATTGACCGTCGCCCCCAGTAACTTATACTTTAAAGTTCTCGGTGGCAGATCTAGGCTTCATCGACAGGAAAGGAGGGAGGGGGAAGGGAACATGTCCGAAAGAAACAATCTCTTTCTACTCCAAAATTCTATGACGAGAAAACAAAGAGAGAGAGAGAGAGAGAGAGAGAGAGAGAGAGAGATGGGGGAGGGGAGGGGGTAATCTTCTTTTTTCTTAACCCGTTGACTACTGAATTCTCACTTTTCTAAAGGCTTAGTACAGGAACCATTCAGTTCTAGTAGGCAATGGGTTGACTTGAAGCTTATGCCTTACATTTTCATTAAAGGGATAGTTGAGTTCTGTTGCAGAGGGCGCTACACTATTTTTTTGGGTGAGATAATGAAAAACTGAGTGTCAAATTTGAAAGAACATACAATTTAAATGACAAAATCATCTTAGTTTGATCAAAATCGGTTCAGAGACGGTAAAAGCACATTTTTTTTTGTTTTTTGTCCAGGATTTGGCTTGGGGTCCAGGGCCGGAGCCCCGGCAAAGGGTCAAGGGGGTGAGCCCCCGGAAGCTGAGGCATTAAATTACGGTCAGAAAAGAATATTTAGATACCTTATTTGTGACACTGGCAGGTCACTAATATTTATTGGCGGGAAGTCCAGGGGATAGAGCCCCCGGAAGCTCAGGGGTTTTAGGCATTTAATTACGGTTAGATGAGCACCCAGGGGCACTCTTTAAGGCCATTGATGTAGTCCAAGGGGGCAGAGGCCCCTGAAGCTTAGAGGTTTGAAATATTTATCTACGGTCAGATGAGCATCCAGGGGCCCGCACTAGGGCCCTTGGTAGGGTCCAGGGGGCAGAGCCCCCGAAGCTAGTTTTTTTAAAGGTATTTAATAACGGTCAGATGAGCATCCACTGGGCCACCTTAGGGCCCTTTGTGGGGTCCGGGGGCACTTAACATTTTGTGACATTGGCAGGTCACTTATTTCTTCTCTCTCTCTTTATTTCTTTTTCCCTGTAACATACTTTTTCAAAAGTGAGAGGGGGGGGGGGTTCTTCCAAAACATACACATACAAAAGTTCAAGGGGGCGGGGGGGGGGGGGGTAACCCCACCCTCCCCCCCCCCCCATGCGTTAGCGCCTGTGTAGGCTCATTATCCAGTATGTAAGAGGAAGGCAATCTCTCCCTAAAAAAACAAACACAACAACATCTGGGTATATGAGGATGAACCGAATTTTTCCAGCGCCAAACTCTCCAAACATAAACAAAGTAACAATTATTACTGATCTTATACTATGTGCAGATGGAATTTCATCTATTTATTTAAACATGGTAACTCTCTCGGCTGTTTTTCAGAAAGTCCGTGTGAACTGAATACAAATATATTATAATACAAACAAAAGCCAGTATTACATTAAAAAAATAAAAACATAAACATATGCAAAATAAACGATTAAAATCAAAACAAAGGTAACGAAGAATACGAATAGGAAACAAACACTGAACAAACAAACAGAAGAACAAGAAAAAAGCACATCAACAATAAATAAACAAACAAACACATAAGGGGATCCCCGGTGAGCAGGTCATGTTCTTCAAAATCTTGAAGTATAGTGTACGTACGTTGCTCTAACGCGCAAGTTGGATGAATTTGAGCAAATTACATCATTTTTATACGGCTGAAGGCTCAAACTATTCAATTAATTTTTCCATACACGATTCGGCATAAATAATTGAATGACGCTCCGGAAAAAGAAATAAAAAAACTCGATCATTACCAATAATAACACATGACGAACAACAACATCATAAGCCTCCCTCCCACCACCCCCATCTCTCTCTCTCTCTGATTGATTGATTGATTTTTATTCGACAAGCTTCCAACATACAACAATATACAATAATAACAGATCAAAAATAAGTCAGCTTGAACAGGATAACCCACGAAAGCTCGAGAGCTTATTTCCAGTGGGGTCCCTTACAGACATGTATACAATTAATAAATTAAAATAGTAATATTTACAGACAGATAAGAAAATTAAAAGAACTACTTATTAAAGATAATAATAACAACATTAAACTGATGATAGAAATGATATTAAGTACAAGAAGAAAAAGAAGAAGGAGAAGAAGAAAAAGAGGAGAAGGAAGAAGAGGAAAATAATGATGAATTTGTAGAATTTCTATAACGTACGAAAACATAAGTATATACAACATGAAAAAGTATGAACCGACAGAAGAATAACAATTTCAATCATATAACATGTCATTCACTTCTCTTCTCTGACTGTCAAGTATTAGGTATTCCTTTAATTTCCTCTTAAAATGATCATAGTTTCCTATTTCTTTTACACCATTGGGAAGGGAATTCCAATGTTTTATGGCATTGTAATAAAACGAATTTCCAATACTACCTACTCTTTCTGGTAAGTTAAAGTTGAATCGTCTCATGATTTCTTGTATTATAATCATGTACGTCAGTAACAAGATCGAAGTTGGATCGAATATAATGATTCGACCTAGTATGATATATTTTATGCACGTGATGCAATGCGAGTTGTTTTGATCTTTGGTCGACTTCAAGGAAACCAGCTTTAGAAAGTTCGCTATAGCCAACATGAGTTCTTGGACCAGAACAGTTGATAAATCTCACCATTTTGTTCTGTATAATCTTCAACTTCTTTTGATCTGACTTGTTTATGTTACTGTACCATGCAGGGTTAGCATAGTCAAATAAACATTGAATAAGAGCAAAACAGA
The DNA here is from genome assembly GCA_035222895.1 of Strongylocentrotus droebachiensis. Lineage (NCBI taxonomy): Eukaryota > Metazoa > Echinodermata > Echinoidea > Camarodonta > Strongylocentrotidae > Strongylocentrotus > Strongylocentrotus droebachiensis. Next base: position 986,681 of record JAVYIG010000024.1, read on the forward strand.
GTGTACGTCTTGCTTTTAAATCCATACAACTTTGATATCTGTACAAAAATTTCAGACGAGAATTTGCTTTTTTTACAACTGATTCTACTAAAGATGAAAATGAAATTGCGCTAGCCAACTCAATGCCTAAATACTTCACAGACTCTTTTCTCTTGATTGCTTGATTATTGTGTCTCACTTTGAATTCAAATGACTTTTTAGAACTACTTTTAGAACAAAATAAAATGCTTTCTGTTTTTCCCAAGTGTAAAGAAAGCTTATTATTATTATTATTATTATTATTTTGACCTCGGGGTTTTTCTCTCTCTCCCTCGATCTATTCCCTTTCATCCGTCTATCGTGATGATGGTAATCGCCCATTTTACACTTCTATTCGCCAAGCTGAGAGAAAACAAGATGTTAGACAAATTGTGGAAACCACGAAAGCATTGTTCATTCATTCATTGTTATTGTATTCTTTCTTGACTAAGCCCGGTGGCCATTATTACCGCAGCGTCTTACAACAAATCCGCCCACGAAATGAATATTCATGAGTACACTCCATGGAAACGCGCTAGTTGGATGTCATCAAGGCAATAAGGCCACGAACGAAGTGCCTGGTATTTTTCACTAAAAACGTAAAATTAGGAAATAAATATGACATCAAGAGAAGACACCAAATCGTACCTATCTCGGAGGGAGATACCTCAGCTTTTTGAGGTGAGTGTTCACTTTATATTCATATTTCATTCATTTTAACTGCCTTACAAATGTTCGTAATTCACCCCGTTATGCGATTTTGTAGTCCCACATACTGGAAATGCGGATGCGGCTGGGTAAGCTGACGCATGATTGACTCGAGTCTCGAGTCGTCAAGTCTGACAATAGAGTTGAGAACTTGTCTTGAGTTGAGACTGTTGACTCGTTGATTGTCGACGTCTAAAGCGTAATTTTACAAGTATACTTTATCATGTAGTACGCCAACTACATTTACCTTGCAATGAATTCCATGGGTTTTAACAGTTTTTGATTTTATGAATAACAAAATGAACCAGACCCCTCTCTAATGAATATGAAGAATGATTCTAATTTCAATGAATATGATGAAAGTATGATGAGTATGACTATGTAGTATGTATGACTGAGAGTGAGATGACTATCTGACTGAGTATGATGATTGTGAAATATGCATAGACCCTAGGTCTAGATCTAGATCTTCAGAATAGATTATATCGTCATCAAAATAAAAAAATGAAGATAGATTCTAAAGTTAGACCCTAAGATTGGACAAGCACTGGTCCTCTCAGCACCAAATGCTTCCATAAAATTAATATATGCGTCCACCCGCCATGCGAGCAAAAATAGTTCAGATTTATTAGAACGAAGCACCACTCAATGAAACGACTGGAAATTTCAACAGGATCACCTCACACTTCCGTATACTGATGCTAAAGTTAACTTAAGTGGCATAAAATGAAGCAATAAAGGCATAAGCTAGTACTAGAACTGAAGTAGAGTATGAGTTGAAACTGGAAATTACTGTTGCACATCGTAATTAAAAATAAAAATACTCAGCTTTTATATAGCGCTCTAATACATCTCGGACGTCTCTAAGCACTTTACAGATATTACCCCGGTCATTGGATACAGTGCTTGCCCGCACACACTGTGTGCACAATCTCCACGCCCTGGGAAACATTCCAGCCCGGCGTGACTTGACGCTCAAAAACCGTTTGACCAACAATGACGTTCGCATCCTACCTAATCTATCTAATTATTTATTATTGTCATTATTCTTTTTTGTTATTAAGTCTAGACTATTGTTATTATTTATAATTATTTTTATATGATGATGATGATAAAGATGATGATTATTGATAATAATATAATCAATACTATTGTTAATATTTATTGTATTATTGTTATCATTATTATCATCATCATCAGCATATCATCATCATCATCATCATCATAATTAACAATCATCATTGAGGGTTAATCTATACCATATGATATCTCCATTCCTTTTTCAGAGTCTCATGACAGGGCTGATGTACAACAAGCCTGAGAACCATGTAGAATACATGCTCAATTGTCTGCAGAAGGTCCAAGGTAGCCCAGAGAAGCCCAACGCCGTCAAATGGAACACATTCGTAGAGAACGTAAAGCGGACCCCCAGTCCCCTGCCACCAATCCAGCTCGACAATGGAGCGAGGCAGCCTACATTCACTACAGGTCAGTCTCATAGTCATATCATATCATATGAAGTTATGAACCTTATCGATCTGGGGGAAAAAAAAGAAAAGAAGTTAAAGTAGCTTGGGTACTTTATGCTTTTCTATCATACAAGAAATAGGGTTGTAAAGAGAAGGTAGTACTGACTCAAATCACCTATTTGAATTATCGATTTGAATAGTTCAAACTAGGCCTACTGATCACAGTAATGTTGCTGATTTTAAATAAAAATTGTAATACAAAAAAAAAGTATTGATTTTATTATTGTTTTTAGTTCTTCATGTGATTTACAATGAGCTGATTCAAATTATAATTTCGATTCTTAAAAAGAAAAAAAATCAAAAGAAATATTAATGCAGGAGTGCTGGCTGTTTATCTCCTCATCTACATGTACATGTACATGTATGTAAATGTTGTAATGTGATCTGTGATTGGCTAAACCCGCATTATACATATTGAATAGATTCCCCATGAGTAGACATACATGTACAGTAGTTGTATTGCCAGAGTTGAAGACAACTTTAATTAGGAGATATAGAGAAAAATAAGGCCAGTCGATTTCACTATCGGCATTATATCCACATGTTCTTAGTTGAAAAAAAGAAGTTTTGTTTGTTGAAATTAAGTCTATGATCCTTTTATATGAGACTTTTTTGTGTCTGGGGGGAGGGGGGCTGGGCAGCAAGAGAGTGCTATTTAGTGTACTGTAGAGGCTCTTCATTGGAAATACAATGAAGAAGCTTAAATTTATACAGTCAACATTTGTATGGCTGCATGATTAAGAATTAAGTGACCATTTGTTGCAAGTACTGGAAGTGTATATCGCATAAAAAATGTTGCCTTCGTTGTGAAATATACTATAATGTTGGTTTTGCTGCAAAATAGCATTACATCAATAGCACATCTTTTTCATGCACATGTATTTAGAGTTACTTTTTAAGAAATATGTTCATTATTTTTTTAACCAGCTCTTGGCCCTTAATCGTCTACACCTTGCAGTGTGTTTGTATTCCCTATTACCTAATTTACATGTGTGTTTAATGCTCTTTAATACATACAAACCACAATCAATACTATTGATTATTTCCCCAAGGGTGGAAGAAACTCCCTCTTTGTGAAGAGCGGAGGAGTGGCTGTGAAGAAATAAAGTTAAATAGCCTCTTAAGGACCATAAGTGTTGCTAAAATCCATTCTCTCGTACATGTAGGTCATCAATTTAGCTGGTTTATTTTCTTTTCATAAACAAATATGTGTAACATGTTGTAAATTCTAATGTGCCTGTAATCTTAAAAAGTAAATCAACTCTCTAATGTATTGCACACAGACAGGGGTGGTTTAATAAAAAAACTTGAAAAATAATTGACAACATTGATACCAGGAATGTTTGATTTCAGAATAATTGCTTATAATGTAGGCCCTTTTATCTAAATATAGTTGGTACTTTATCAATTTATATACTTTTTCTGCAAAATTGTAAACCATCCTGATGAATGGGGCAATAAAATCTGATGGATCAATAGGGAACTCAGTCACACGTACCAGATTGCCACTTGAAATTGTATATTTTATTGTATTCAAATCTGCAAAGATATAAATCAAAGGACTCATAAATATATGTATGTGTTATGTTACCAATAAATGAATTCACTCTCTAAAACATGTATAAGAGTTTTCCTTTCCTATTCTCATATGGGTTACAACTGAATTCAACTAAACTCTGTATTTCATAAAAATACAATATATTGTATCTAAATATTCTATCATGTCAATATCACATAAGCAATTAATCTCCAAAGACTAAATCTAGTTTAAATGACCATACGAAAAATACATGTATAACTAACAAAGAAATGACAAATATTTTTTGTAAAATACAGGTACATGTACATGTTCATACTGTACTGTCTATTGAGAGCCACAATGTACCGTAATGATTATACAGAAAAAGAGGAAGAAGAGGAAGAAGAAAAAGAAAACTACCATATTTTAATCGTTCCTTAAGTATTTGTAGGAGGTGATTATAAAAACCTAGTCCTAGTCTAGAGTATTGAATTCTTCATCCAAAGTATGTTGTAGTTGCCATTGTGTCCTAGTTATGAAGAAAAACAAATGCTTATTGTCATTGTGTGCATTTCAGATAAGATTTTGATGGAGGATAACCTTACTCTTAGAATTGGTTCTGAAAAGGCAACCAATATGAATTGAGAAACAAACTTCCATATATATACTGATTGATGTTCCTCTCTCTTTATTATGTTTGGTGCGAGTGCATTTGCAGTGGTATTTTCATATCATTCTTTGTACATTATATTTTACTGAGCAAGAGTCTAAGGGAGCTGCTCTTTATTGGCTTACTCTCTTTGTAATAGTCTTTTTCATTGTACAAGATATACATTTTGCATGATCTGCAAATGATTTTTAATAATTTAGAATTAAAAGCAATTTGACTTTCGGCTTGCAATTTTGAAATTTTACCGTCTCTTTTTGTTCACCTTCTCTCTTTAGAACCGAGCCTTACAGATATGAAGCGATTAAGCCCCCTGCCTCCGATTTCTCCCAAACCAAATCTGGCCCATGTACGAATAATCTTGGTTATTGGTAAGTTACTTATTATTATTCTATGTTGTGTTTAATATGCTTTAGTGATTTTGCTTGGACATTTTCTTATTAAGGACATTATCATTTGAGTAGAGTCAAAAGAAAGATACAACCTTTTAGAATATCAACTAATTAAAGTAATTATTTCATGTAGATTATGTGCATTTTGGATAATTCATTCTATTTATCTATATACATGTTAAATATGTGGAAATATTGAATGGATGTGATTGTCAAGATGAATAAAAAAAAGGGGAATAAAAACTAAACCTTCATACATGCAGTACGTGGGGTAGTTTTAAGAGAAAATATATTTCAAAAGAAATTGCCTGCTTATTGCAGATTTCTAAGCCTCACAAATTATGCAAAGCTAGCTATTTGACATTTAAGAAACTGCCTCCATGTACTCGATACTTGTCACATGGTTAAATCATAATGCCCACACATAATAATTCACTGTTGACTTTTTAATAATCCTTGGAACCATCACTGTGCGCTCCATTGTGTGGTTGCTGTAGCAACAGTGGCAGCCAAATAGAAGGCAATTGAAGGCATTTAATTGTGTAAGGTTAGGTAGGCGTACAAATGTAGATATCTACATATACATACATGTCTATAGTAGGCTCCATTGAATAGCAATTTCTGCTTTTTTTTATTGAGAAAAAAGGGGGAGGAGGAATATAAACATGTATTGTCTATTTACTTTTGAACACCATTTTTGGTTGTTTGATATGTACATGTACATGTAGATATGCCAAATACATTTTTGTTTACAATGGGTATTTGCTGACAGCACAGATTATTATGACAGAAGAGATATGACTTTAGACATCCCTGTTTGTTTCCAGATCTGAAATGCTACATGTGTACATGTATGTTTAACATTGGGAGATCTAACTTACATGTATCTTTCACTCAAAATGTATCTACAGTAATGAATTAGGAAAGTGTGATGTTGATCCATTTCAGTAATATTGATATTTGAACTTCTCTTAATCAATACGAATCCGCCTGTCTCTTACCGGCAGTATACACAAATACACTTTGGGCGACCTTCCACGCAAGCCGCCGTAAGTGGCGCTACAGTTGGGGGGCAGCTGGGGGGCTTCTGGATAGCACCTGAATGGGAAAGTTGAATGAGCGAGAGCTCGTTCGTACTTAGGCCCGCATCTACTGGCAATTGATTAAACTTGCACATTTATTGTATGAAATTCCGAGGAGCAAACTCCGTCCTACATTTTAAAGGCTAAAATTCCTTGAATTATTTATATTTTAACTCTAAATCATTCCGTCTCTCACTCTCTTCAATTCAATAAAATCATCTGCATGTTAACATACACGATAATGAATATGTGGGACACCGTTACAACGGCGTCTCCCAAACTTCGATTGCCGAAAACGCACGCAAAACTCGCCTCTAAATCGCAATAACATATCTTGAAACTCCAATTTAGGCCAATGACGGACATCATCTACCCATTCATCCATCGTAAATGAAATAAATTTAGACAAAATGAAGTTGAAATGTCCGAAAGCGGCAAGGAATAATAAGTGGTTTGTCTGTGAGAAAGCAATGATCGTTGCATGCAAGATGAAAGCGCAAGCTGATAGAAGCCCCCCAGCGTGTAATGATAAACGTAGAGGGCTCACATCCATGAAAATTTGCCCGTATCGGTGTATACCTATAAGTCAGACCTTTCTTTCTCTTCTTCGTCTTAGTCTTGTTTTTGGCTGTCACTTAACCTTCCTTTCTTTCTATTTCTCTCTCTTTGTTTCTATTAATTTATATTTTCTTCTATGTCCTCTCTTTCTCTCTTCCTCCCTCTCCCTCTCTTCTTTTACAATCCTCAAATTCTCAAATTTTCTCTTGCTTCTTCCCTTTTCCTTTTTTCCCCATTAAAAAAACCACCACATCCTTAATCCTTCCAAATCTCTTTTATTTTGACTACTTTTATTTATGTTTCTCCCAATAGCTATTTTTTTTGGCCTTTAAAGCCATCTCTCATGATTTTAAATTTTATTCTATGTCCATCTTCTTCCCCTCACCCCCCATCACCCCCTATCACCTACCACCCCCTCTCTGTCTCTGACATTTCATGATTTACCTAGTATTTTGTTATTCTCTTGTTCTTTTTATGTCACCCTCTCTCTCCTTCTGCTCCTAGCTCTCTCTCTCTATCTATCTCTTTTTCTCATTTGCAATCAATCCGTGATAAAGACCCACCTGCTTATTTCACCATTGCCCTTTTTATGCCTCCGCCACCGAAGGTGGTGCCGGAGGCATCATGTTTTCGGGTTGTCCGTCCGTACGTCCGTACGTCCGTACGTCCGTCCGTACGTCCGTCCGTCCGTACGTCCGTCCGTCCGTCCCGTTTGACCGTTATCACAATATCTCAAGAACCATTTAAGATTTAAACTTAAGACTCAGGAATAGTATTTATCACCATAGGAAGACGATCTGATTAGATTTTGGAGTACGTAGGTCAAAGGTCACAGGTCACAGAGGTCAACTTATGAAATTCCTTGTATTGAGTTTGTTAGCGCGATATCTCAAGAACCATTTGAGATTTAAACTTCAAACTTAAGGATAGTATGTATCACCATAGGAAGACGATCTGATTAGATTTTGGAGCACGTATGTCAAAGGTCAAGGGTCACAGAGGTCAACTTATGAAATTCCATACATTGAGATTGTTATCATGATATCTCAAGAACCACTGGAGATTTAAACTTCAAACTTAGTGATAGTGTGTATCACTATAGGAAAACAATCTGATTAGATTTTGGAGCACGTAGGTCAAAGGTCAAGGGTCACAGAGGTCAACTTATGAAATTCCATACATTGAGATTGTTATCATGATATCTCAAGAACCACTGGAGATTTAAACTTCAAACTTAATGATAGTGTGTATCACCATAGGAAGACAATCTGATTAGATTTTGGAGCACGTAGGTCAAAGGTCAAGGGTCACAGAGGTCAACTTATGAAATTCCATACATTGAGATCGTTATCGCGATATCTCAAGAACCACTGGAGAATTTTCACTTACTTGAATTTGAAAAATTTCTTCCGTTTCGGTTTGTAAAATTGCTCTATGACGGAGGCATCATTTTCGACTGCGCGCAGTCGAATTCCATCTAGTTTATTCAATATATTTAAATCATGACAAAAAGGAAAGGTACAATATTTAACACTATTTAAAACAACCCCCAAGGTGATTGTGCTTCTTGTAGGCATGGAGTTATTCATCCATGGTTAATTTCATGCTTTCATAATTTTGTTGCGTAAAAAATATGCAGGTGAAATTTGTGTCACTACAGGCTGTCAAATTAATAAGATTACAGTTGGCCTTGGAAAACAATTTTTTATGTACGTGTATGTACAACACATAATTAATGGATTATTGCAGAGTTGTCCCTTTTCACACAAACGCACACACACTTTCTCTCTTCGTTTGTCTTCAATGCTATAAATTTATCTCTGTCCATTTTCTAGCGCTCTCTGTCTCTATTTTTCAATTTCTCTCTCTACCATTATTCTGTCTGTCATTTGTTCTCTCTCTCTCTCTCCCTCGATCACTCAACCTCTCAATCTCTCTTTTTTCTGTCTCTCTGTCTCTTTCTTTGTCTCTCTTTCCCTTCTATCTCTTTCTCGCTTTCTCTCTCTCTTTCCCTTCTATCTCTTTCTCTCTTTCTCTCTCTCAATCTCTCTTTCTCTTTCTCAATCTCTCTTTCTCTCTCTCAATCTCTCTTTCTCTCTCTCTCTCTCTTAATGTATCTCTCTTTCTCTCTCTCTCTTAATCTATCTCTCTCTTTCTCTCTCTCTCTTAATCTATCTCTCTCTTTCTCTTTCTATCTCTTTCTCTCTTTCTCTCAATCTCTCTTTCTCTTAATCTCTCTCTCTCTCTTAATCTCTCTCTCTCTCTCTCTCTCTCTCTCTCTCCCTCACCCAACCCCTCTCTCTCTCTCAATCTCCACCTCTCTCTCTCTCTCTCTCTAACATACTAGATGTACATATTGTGGTTCAGAGACTGAATAAGTGACCAGACTGGTCCACAAGGTACAGGGTTCAAGTCTCTGCCACATTAAAATCATCTAGCTAGCTTCCAGGATTTTGCCAGATTTCAAGTCCTGACACCTCTCGATCTGCATGTTACATTCTTTTAAAAGGTTTTTTGAATCTACAGAATGCATATGTGCCTTCAAATGTCAGGGTCTCTTTTTCAAAACTATTTTGATAAAATAGTGCAGTTGTACATGTAAGTGCATTTGACCATCATCATAATTGCTAATTCAATTATGATTTAATCCGCTTTGCTCTTTACTCGTATCAGGCGGGCCTGGCAGTGGGAAGGGCACGCAGTGTGCAAAGATAGCGGAGCGTTACCAAGGCTACATCCATCTATCGCTGGGGACGGCTCTGCGGAGGAAGGTTGCTAAGTTCCTGGAAGACGATTCATGGAAGAGTGTGGCTGACTTGATCAGGACTGGAGGGCTGGTCAAAGATGTGAGATATACAGTCACCTTAGTGACCACCTGTATAGAAAGACCACCTGTCTACAAAGACCACATTTTTCCTTTACCTTTGAAAATGGTTTCTTGTTGAAACATGTACTAAAGGAACCTGTATTTAAAGACCTTCTGCCTATAAAGATCACTTTTCTTGTCTTCCCTGGGTGGTCTTTATAGACAGGTTTCACTGTACATGTATTCCACTACTCAACCTCAAATTTATAAGATGCTTCTTCTGTCATACATGTGGAGATGGCCGTTCACAGAAAGAAAAAAAAAAAATTGATTTTTGACAAAGTATTGTAAACTATATTAAAAGAGAAGTCTAGTCTGATATATATATATACCTGTACATGCACATTGGTTCAAATAAATCATAATAAATGCAGGAGAAACAGATTATTGAAGTTTTAGGTAAGATTTTAGACATTTGATGAGTGCATGCTTTTGTGATTTCCTTGGAAGAGGCCCCCGTGATCAAATATAAATTGCATTAAAAACCATAGCTTTTTATATTCTGTATCATATTTCCTTGAAATTCATCATTCTATTTCTGTCATTTTTCTCATCGTGTATCAAAACCAAATTGTTCCAAGGGCCAGAAATTTCGTTTCAAATTTGGAGTACTAGCTGGCCAAGTAGTTCAGAGAACTTCCACTCACTTCTAATGATTGATATGAAAACCAAAGGATGTTTCAAATTTAGCAGGAAATGGATGATAAATTGTTTCAGAAAAAGGACAATACTCTCAAAATAATTTTATGCATAAATAAACTAAAGCTTTCTCATCTTGTTTGCTCAAACACAAGATTTATACAGCAAAAAAGAAAAAGGGAAAGAAAAAAATAAAAATAAAAATTTGAAAGGTACTGGGGTCAAATATATAAGTTATTAACTTATTTACCAGTATTTGAATATTCAATATTTATAGAATTTTGTATGTTTATTTTGTTAAATCTATTAATTTTCAATGGTTTATAGGACAACACTTATGAGATCCTTCAACACAAAATCGAGAAGAAGTTGAAGAAATACCCAACGACTCTTGGATTCATCATTGAGGGATTTCCACGAACCATGTCGCAAGCCAAACTATTCCAGGATAAGGTAAATACATGTACCCGGTATAGAGAATTTGTCCAAATATTTAACTTGTTATTTTGTGCGTTTCGGAACATTATGAATGCTGCTAAGTGTGCAAAATTCAAGAACCTTCCTCCCCCCCAAAAAAAAATTTAAAAAAATAAAAAAAAATAAAGAAACTGCATAAAAGTTATGCCCAGTGTGTCGGCACAAAATAGTTTGAATACTTGTTTTCTATTAAGTATTTAAAGTCTTCACTCTCAAAGGGCAGAAAACGCCAGAAATATATATTTTATGCTAAACAGCAAAGACGCCATTTTGTCAGACCCCCAAAATGACTACATAATTTGCCCAATATAGATACATGTACATCATACATCCCTCATTTCATTAATACAAATATTGTTCCTTCATGGTTAACTTTACATTTCATGAACTTTTTTTTATTTCCAGTTTTTAGAAAAAAGACAGCTTTTATGGGTCAAGATTATTGAAAACAACTTGAGATACAAACTTTTGCACTGCAAGAGTAAAAATGACACAGTCTGGTTTAATTACCATTTTGAACCTCCCCCCCAATTTTTTTTTTACAGTTATCTAATTGAATTACTATTGGTAATTTGATAGCCCCTTTTTTCAAAGACTCATACACTGACACGTTTAAAGGAACATACATTCAAATAATAATGATAAAAAGTCATTCTTGTATAGTATAAATACCATTATGATATAATTAATGTCCCTATGTACTTCAGACTATAAGAGGTTTGGGTGTTATGACTTTAACTTGATAGCTCTATTCTCTATTTTTAATCTTAACTCAGTATGGAACCCCTGACCTTGTCATCTCGCTGGACTGCGATGAAGTGCGTCTCAAGTACCGTCTGGAGAAGAGGAAGGATACTAGTGAGAGAGAGGATGATAAAGAAGAAGATGTGGTTGCTAGGCGACTGGAAGCTTTTAGGGAGCAGACGTTGCCAGTCGTCACTCATTATAACGCCAAGGATGGCCTTCTTAAAAGAGTAAGATGCCATCCAATTATATTCTGAAATTCAATTGCTTTTATATAGTTTAATTTAAGATTGTATTTTTATGTTTTCTTAGGTTTCTAGTCATATTAAATCACAATTAGTTTTTTCTGTTGTCATGATAGAATCTTTTATTCTGATATGTTATATGTAGCTAGATTTGGGTTCATTTCAAGTCAGAAACATCTGCAACTATTTTTGTAAGTTTATAAATAAATCTGTATGAACCTTTGTTTTTGGTGCATTAGACACAAAGTTCTTTGACAGCTGAATAATAATACTAATAATGATGATAAAAATCAATAGTGATCTGTCAGTTTATGACAGCTAGGTTCAGTGACTCAATCAGAATTCTACATCAAGTGTCTCTCCAAGTACCTCGGTCTTGAACCATCCGTTTCAGCATTTCCTATCCTGTTTCTCCACATTATGTGATTAAATCATCTAGAAAGCCTGATAATAATTATAATAATGATAATAATAATATTGATAATAATAATAATGATGATGATAATAATAATAGTGAAGTCTAAGAGCTTATATATTGTAATTAATTAGTGATTAAAATTCAGAAAAATAATTTATTTGAAAGTTGAAACGAGTAATTCCAATTTCACATTCTCTTGTTGTCTTTTCTTCTATGTGCAAGCTATGATAATGTAATGGCAAGTGTTCCACCTTACCCTCCAATGGTCTTTATTTAGTCTATATTAATTTATTATTATTATTGATGGTTATTTTGCAGGTAAATGCAGACCGGGATGAGGATGAAGTGTTCTTTGATGTTGCAAACATGATTGACAGTCTCTTTTTCTCACCCAAGTCACCAGCACCACCAGGTAAGTCTGGTTATCAAGACTAAATTAAGTTACCTTGTATTAGCTGTTAACTGTATAGTATCTGCCCTTTCATTTGAATTCATATATCTGTATATTTAGCTAACGTAACCTTATTATTATTTTGAAAATGTTTTAATTCTATTGCGCATTAGGGCAGCTGAGCTAAAGCCAGAGTAACGATACTACTTGTGCTTTGTAGGGGCCATCGAGCTTCCCCTGAGTTGGATTTGTGCGCAATAGAAATGTATATTATTACTATTACTGGAGTAGTAGTAGTAGTACTATTATTACTCTTCCAGAGCTTTTTCATTATATATTTTGCAGGGCCAGTTCATAAAGTGGGTACTAATATTTTTTGGAATTTGGTCCGTGGTTAACAGAATGATTTAGGATCAAAGATTCAAGATTCATTCAAAAACTTTTCTAATTCACAACCAGTTTGGTGAATTAATTGTGATAGTTTATAGATAAAAGACAAAATTTACAATACAGGATACAAACAGTAACCAATTTACCATAAATAAATGTACAGAATCAACAAATGGAAATATTAATAGCAATTTGATTTTATAATCCAATTGTGTTTGTTTCTGTAATTTCATTAGGTTGAATAATTAAGCTATCAAAACATGAATTATGCATGGTACAGACAATACAAGAATGATTGATAATGAGTTTTAAGAAATAATTTTAAAAGAATGGCATCATCAAGTTGGTTAGAGCAATCGTTATTCTTTGAATCTAATCTTATTTAAAAAACAATAGAAATAATACAACCTGTTTTCGGAGAGTTTATAATGAATGGCTGTAATGGCATGTACCATATCTTGAGTTGAATTTTGTTTTGTTTTGTTTTTAGGTACAGCTGGGAAATCCAGTCCACTCTCTCCCAGTCCACTCCCTCCCATCAAAACCCCAAATAAAGATCAAACAAGTCAAGAGCAATCACAAGCAGAGGTAACTAAATATAAGAGAAACATCCTTCATCTTTCTGATATGACTCCACGATGGATAGTTTTAAACCTAAAAGGACCAGGCAGGGGCTGTCTGCATTGGTTCTACACTTCTGTAATATTCCCCAATAACGCCTGAGATTTTTTCTTCCATGTTTTCATAACTTTTAAGCCCCAAATTGGCGCTTCTTTCGACACCAAATTCATAACATTTAGACTTTTTGCGGCGCATCTAATTTGCAGTCTCTGAGATACCAATACACCCAAATGTTATTATTAATTATCTGTATCAAGACAAATATTTGTAGATGTTTGTAAATGAAGTCTGAATATTTCATTGTTTTATTCTAGGTAATTCAAAAGCAATTGTATATTTAACTGTTTCTTGAGACAAAAGTTTTATTTCACTTTTCTTTTTTTTTTTTTTTTTTATTTCATTCAGGCTGAAAAGGAAGCTCTTGTTGATGAAGCAGTTGCATTACTCAACAGTGGAGTTTCTGTGGATTGTAAGTTTATACATTTTTTAAAATTTAATTACCCTCTTATTTAATTTAAATATTAATTGAAAGTAAGAAAAGGAAAGACAAATTTTTTAATGATAAATTAAATACAATTTCAGCCAGTGAATTTATTGAAAGATTATGATATACAGTGAACTTCCACAAAATTGTATGTGATTTTTTTTTTAAAGCAAGAAAAATGATAAGGGAGCGGAAGGATCCATCAGAATAATAAATTGGTAATAAGCTCATTCGATAATGTTTTTTGTAATCCTTTCTTTCTTTGTGTTTTCAGTGGTTGTGGAGCCTTCTGTGGAGAAAGTGGATTCAAATGTAACAGGGGGAGGAGAAGATGGCAAAGAAGGTATGGAATAAATAATCATTTAGTTTTAATCTCTTTCACATATGATATCAAGAATTGCACTTGTATTTCATTTATTTGATCACAATAGATTATCTGCTCTTAATCAGCTAAAAGCTGTTTTTCAGTTTTGTTCAAGTTAGTTATGAGCTCCAAACTGCCAAACTTACCAGAATTCATTGTTGTCTCTATATAGTAAACCAATTAATTTCTTAAAAACATTCTGTATACTGAAAAAACTTTGTTCCATCAGTTAGACGTATCGGACAAAATATAGAAATTCTGATATTGTCTAAGATTTTTAGAAACCCCCTCATATCAGAGAAGATCTTGTTTTCCTCCCCCAAGATAACCGTCACAGTTAAATATTGAATTGAATTTATTGACCATATGTGCATATAAAAGCAAAACATACAATAGAAAATAGAAAGAAAAAAAACATACAAAATACAAAGCAAATATATGATCAGGACCACAAAGAAGCAAATTGCTTATAAATACATGTAGGGCCCCTCAAAAAACAAATTAAGTTAAATATAATTCAGTCACCATACCCACATATGCACACACAATATCAGGCCTGATAAAAACATGATTTAAATCGGTTTCCTGATTTTTTTGATTTTTCCTGATTTTTTCCCGATTGTTTTTGTTTCTTCCCGATTTAAAAAAAAAAAAAAAAAAAATCCAGATTTTTTTTTTTTTTTTTTACTAATTTTTTTTCTTTCTTCTTCCATATTTTATAATGATTTTCCCGATTTCCCTCTTATTTTCTCTATTCTTCCCTATTTTGCCCAATTTTTTTCCCAATTTACCAAATTTTGTCCCAATTTTCTTACTCGAAAGGGGAGAATGTTGTTAGATGCCATTTTTTCCTTGCGAATCCTTTTTTTTTCTTTACTCAAGGGGGGCGTGGTTGAGGGGAAAACAAAAAACCTATTTTTTGTTTAGTGCTCATTATATACCTCACTTAAGTAATCCAGCAATCTGGTCGAAATTGCATTCATAAACTTTAACTGTTCCTGTAAAAACAGACCTATTTTCCCAATAACCATGGTTATTGGGAAAATAGGTCAGTCTCCATGGTTACCCCATAGGTTTACATGTTAAAAAATGGTTTGAGCGATCGAGGATACCGTACGTGTGCGAAGAATTGGTCGGTAATTTCAATACAATTGAATCTCGATCGATCTTACCGACAATTTTATCTTGCATTGTTGACATGAAGACGAAAATAAACTTCCAAAAACGAAAAAACAACATGTGCCGATAGATCTTGATCTAAGTTCGTGCCAATATGCATTGCAAAAGTAAAAGAAGGGCCCGATTAATGGAGCAGCCGCGAATCATCAATCACGCGAAGCCGTTTTAAATCCATTTTAATGTATATATTAGAGAAAACTGTTACGTATGGTAACAGAGCGCGATAGCCGAGCGGATTAAGGCGCTGATTTTAGTTACATCACCTTTTGTACGCAAGAGATCGAATCCCATCTTCGACAAAAGTTTTTTTAATTTTTAATTTTTTAGTCTATTTTTTTTCGGCATATAAAAGTATTAATGACTGCTTTAATATTCGAGAAATAGTTGTTTTTATACGCTCTCGGGAAGGTTACAATTGGGCTGTTGCCCTCGGCACGCCTCGGGGCAATAGCACAATTCTAACCTTCCCTTGAGCGTATAAAAACAACTATTTCTCTCAAAGCAGTCATTAATACTATACTATCACCCCTGCAATATTCATGTAGCAAGTATTTGAATGTAATTAAAATCTATTTTCTTGTTTCTTTTTTTTCTTCAGTGGTAGAAGAAGCAATAACTGCAGAACAATCACCAGTGACAGGAGGTGATGATAGCACACTGCCCTCTACGCAAGGTAGGTTTCAAAACATTGTTGTCATGGTGACTATAGATTTAATGGCAATATATAAATATACATGTATGTGGTATATAGCAGTATTGGTATATTTATGAAGACTTTGCAAATTTAGTTAATCGTTTTGATATTTGAAAGTTGTTTAAATGAATGGATAGAGAATATTAGATGCAGGTGACATAAAAGGATAACAGAATAGATGAAGAAAGAGATGAAAAAGCAAGGAAATGAGAAATAAGGAGGTACAGGAACATATAAGTAATTTATAAGGCATAACAAGACTTTTTAAAATCCATTAACATAATCAATCTGAGAGATAGCATATTTAATACAAGCAATGAAAACCAGAAATGAGAAAATGGCACCTGTGGTTCCTCTAACTTTATTGTTTTGCGCTAAGATCCAAGATGCTATCAAAGGAAGAAAGAAAAAAACGCCTTAAAGTATGTAAAGATATGTGTAGTTTGAGTTGTGTCAATAAATAAGTTCTGCCCATTTTCATGTAGAGTTGTATATTTGCAATATTCATTTAGCATGTTTAATAACTACATGTTCCAATTGTTTTTATTGCAGATGGGAGCGCAGAAGCCAAGCTGAAAGATACTAAGATCATTTTTGTTGTAGGTAAGTCAACTGCAAAGGTTATGCTCTAAAGAAACCTGAAATGAAAAATCTTGTGATTTTTGCATTCTGCATTGGAATGTTCCTTACCACTATTTACAAAACTGTTAGTTGAGACAACGTCGAGCTAATGAAGGGAGGGGGGCATTGTGATGTGTAATGTGTGTTTCACTGTGCTTGCATAAGATTCTGTGTAAATTTCCTTTCCTGACTAATGTTTATACATGTTTGTATCTCTTTTTGTCAGAATGCATGAGATAGGCCTAGTGTGTAGTAGATGATAACATCTGTCGAAAGCCAAGAGGGTGCTAACTCACACACTTTTTCAGAGAGTTTAGGCCCTTTTGCATGGGTATTAACCGTCAACAATTGTCTGAAAGATTACTTGCAAGAATAATTTAACATGACATTTGTATACACTGTTTATTTTGTCATGTTATTGCTGTAGTGTGTCCAAAGTTGTCAAATGATGCATTCTATTTATTATAATGACAAGTTTTTATTTTTCTGTTGCTATAGGGGGACCAGGCTCAGGCAAGGGCACGCAATGTGCAAACATTGTTTCCAAGTATGGCTTCACCCACCTGTCCAGTGGTGACCTCCTGAGGGCAGAGGTCGCGTCAGGGTCAGATCGGGGCAAGGAACTGACAGAGATCATGGAAAAGGGACAGCTTGTACCTCTGGTAAATAAGATCTCATCCATCAAACAATTTTTTTAATTTTTTTTTATTCCATTGAAAATTACATACATTAAGTTATTTTGAATCGTATAAATGATAATAATGGATATTTTTATTGTGCATGTAAACACAATGCAAGGAGCTGAAGGCATTCTGATATTACCATGGCTCTTCTAGGTTACCGATTTCAGTGCTCACACCATTCAACAAATTCCTCCTCACTGATACCATTTGGGTGGAGAGTGGCAAATGTAGGTTAATGCATTGCTTTATTTATGCACTCATTGTTTCTTATTATGTAACTCTTAGATTGATTTTGACATTTCTGTAGAAGACAGTTGAATGCAGAGCCGCTTTCAAATGTAATTGTGATGTATTCAAGAGGAGTCCCAATGGCTCAGTAGTAAGATCATATATTGGCCTCATAAATCTGAGGTCCTGGTTTTGAAAACAAGTTGATGCACTATAACGCCCTTCGGTTAGGCATTAATCCTCATTATAAAGTCCCTCAGAGAAAACATAAAGCTGCTGGTCCCCTGCATGCTTTCTTAGCAGTTAAATCAAACAAACTATCAAACCAAACCAAACCATTTGTTTTATTGTATCTTATTTTAAAAATGCAGGATGTAGTGTTGGCACTGCTGAAGGAGAAGATGATCGCCAATGCTGAGACATCGACTGGGTTCTTGATTGATGGGTACCCTAGGGAAGTGGAACAAGGAGCAGAGTTTGAAAAGCAGGTAAGCATTGAAGCTAATCTTCTTTGCTAAGAATTCATTTATTTGTCTGTTTCAAGACTGGTTCAACTTAGAGTTACCATACATATATGGTTTAACAGCTGTTTGAAAGGGTCGTATTCCGGTAGTTGGCATTGCAGTAATGTCCACTGTAGAATAATTAGCTCTCTGTTTTCGCCTAAAAACTAAACTGACCCCTCATTTCGAAAGTGAGTTATTTCTTTCAAATGGTAATGTTAAATGTCAGTCCCCAGATGTACATATATTAATCATATCGATCTTACGCTCATGCTCACACTAATTTGAGCTTTGGGATGATGAAAAACTCTGTTTGTCTCTTTCAAGAGTACTTATATCGTTGTCTCGATCTAGCTACCAGTATCTTAAAAGTATTATTCATCTGTTGTTTCTGTGATCTGATTATAGAGAATGTACATTCACATCCTATTGTTAGCTCTATTTAAGGATCAAAAACTTTTTTGTTTGGACTTTTAAGAGTACTTATCACAAGTGTTATAAATGTATTATGTATCCATTTGTTTTGTCTGTGTTCAGATTGGAGAGTGCACGTTCACACTCTACTTTGAGGTGTCAGATGAGACCATGACAGCGAGGCTCTTGAACCGTGCAAAGACCAGCGGACGGGTTGACGACAATGAAGAAACGATAAAGAAGAGGCTGGCTACGTTCCACGAATCGACCAAACCTGTCGTAGATTGCTACACGGAAAAGGGGAAACTTAAGATGGTCAGTGATTTTTGTTCTACCCTTCCTGGAAAGTTGCCTAAAGTTTGTAGGCTGGCTCAATATTTTGTGTTTTCATTCAAAGCTTTGAAAAAAATTTACCATGTGTATGCATGGGGGAAAAGAGTTTTTTTTTTTGCACAGACTGTCCCATTTTATTGCATTAATATGTGTTGTATAATACTAAAGATTCTTAAAAGGAAATAATTAGCATAACAAATAATTACAAAAATAATAGAAAATTGATAAGGGTCCACAATGCAATCTAGTTGCTATAGAGAAGGATTAAATGATTGATCCTAACCTCTAGAATAATACATTATACTGTAATTTTACATCTTTTAAAAGTTCAGATCTACATTAGATGTTAAATTAAATTTCACTGTTGAAAATGGTGCATTTGTTTGTGACATATAGATGTACCTGTTGAGAAGCACAGCTAGATGCAATATTAAGCAGTTCCTGATTTGGTAATTCCTTTGTAGGTCTCTGCTGAGGCAGGCTCAGAGGAGGTCTTCGTCCTGGTGAAGGAGATCTTTGATGGATGCGGTTTCAAGGCTGTAGAAGAACCCCAGACCACAGAGGAGGCTGCACCACCCACAGAGGGCGCCACTGAGGCAACCGAAGCACCGGCTGAAGCACCCACCGCAGGGGATGCACCGGCAGAGGAACCAGCAGCCGAAGCAACAACTGAGGCCCCTACAGAGGCACAGGCCGATGCACCGGCTGTGGCACCAGCAACCGAAGAGGCACCGGCAGAGGCACCGGCAGAAGAGGCAGCACCTGCTGATGGTGCAGCAGAGGCTGAGAAGGTGGAGGAAGCCAAGGCTCCTGCTCCCAAGGATTTCTTCTTTGTCGTTGGTAAGCAAGATTGATCAAGTACATCTTGGGAGATTCATTAGTGGGTTGATCTTAGGAATGTCATCATGAAGATAGCAACATTGATGGATGCCAAATAGATAGCAAATAGCATACATGTAACTTTAAAACATCAAAGCTGATGTTTCCAAATAGAGAATGTAATTGGATTTCCTTAAAGTAGAAGTTCATTGATTTTAAATATTGATTAGATGTCGACATTCTAGAACCTGGTATCCCGACAATTGTAATTGAAATATGTATAGTTTATTAGCCTCTTGTATTGATCATGGGGTGTATTGCATGAAATTGATTCCTATATTGTATAATGTAGGCGTCAACCTTCATTTTAGCATTATATAGTTTTCGTGAGTTACATTGTTATGCACGTAGATGAAGAAATGGATTACTTTGAATTGATTTGCCAACAGGCTTGGTAATCAATGGGCATTTTAAGCATCAGCAAAATATCAAACATTCTTTCTGAATGATAATTTCCTGATTTTTTATCTTCGACAGGTGCCCCTGGTACCGGCAAGAAAGCCGTAGCCAAGGCTCTGGCCGAGAAGATGAACTTCAAGCACCTCTCTGCAGGCAGTGTCCTCACAGACTCCTCCAACCTTGATCAGGGAATGAGTGAGGCCATTGCTGCGGCTCTGGCTCAAGGATCACTGGTTGCTACAGGCATCCTTCTCAGTATCCTCGGGAGGGTGGTGGAGGCTAACAGCGATGCTGCAGGGTTTGTCCTGGACAGCTTCCCCAAGTCAATGGAGCAGATTGTTGCCTTTGATGAATCGGTATGTAGAATTTGCTTTTGACCATGGTTTGTGTGTGTATTGGCGACCACTCGCAAAAGGAGGACGTGTGTGTATGGGAATGGGTGCGTGGATGAATGGGAACTGAGGCACAAATCTTGACCTTCACTTTGGCGACCACTCGCAAAACGAGGACGCACATGGTTCAAGACCCCTGTAAATTGTTTATAATTTGAGATCATTTCATATAGGGGTACGTTATTTAGGTGCTCTATTGAATAGAAAATGTAAGTCCTCAGTTATGCTGTTAACTTCCACATTGTCCTCAGGACGTTATAAAATGTGTCCTTAAATATGTAATAACATACTACGAATGTGTATTATGAGTCCTCAATTTACACCAGCTGTTCATTTTCTCACCATGTCAGGTCTTGTGTGGCATGTGTTCCTTTTGCGAAAGTTGGAATTCTGAAGATCTACTTAATTCTTTCATGATTGTTATAGTGCTGATATCAGTCAAGCAATGACATAAACTATTTCCCCCTTTACTTCAATGACTAGTTCTATGATTCTTTCTTAGTAGATTAAGTAACTATTTTCAGTACCATCTTTGTAAAGCACATTCAAAAGTGCCTGTATGGACTATAAAATCATAATTGATCATTGTTGGTACTCTGGTCTCGCTTTCACAGAAAATTGGCAGGGTGACTGGCTTCATCCATCTGGATGGTACCCGAGAGGAGGTCGAGGAGAGCCTGAAGGGGAAGAAGGAGGCAGGAGAACGGGGAGAGGAGACAGAGGAGGTCGCCAAGAACAAGATGGATGCCTTTGAGAAGGAGGCTCCTGCAGTGGTAGAGCATTACGAGAAGAACAACGTCCTCAAGAAGGTAAGTCTATCTTTAATCCTTGATGGCGCGTTAATTAAGAAAAGTTATTAGTTTATCATAATTAAGACATCAAATTAATGTCATCCCCTTGAACTGTAGTGGTTTAGAGGACAAATTATTTCATATCTGGGCCTTATGTCTGGGCCCAGATTGACATGAACTTGCAATTAACATTTTGTCCACAATTGTTCACCTAAGAGTGTGCCGGAGGCTTGTCTACTTGCCAGTCGTTTTATACTTGTGTATACAAAGTGCATTTTATTTGGAGTTATCTCTTTACAGAAATACTATTTGAAGCTGATTCTTTGAATTTAGTATACTGGCATGGAACTCCAAACATACAGAGCGCAATATATCTTTTGATGATTAGTCTCATTTCACACCTGTATACACATAGGGTAGGCAGAAAAACTACCACCGCAAAAAGACATGAGATAGGAAAAGAAAAATGGAAGCTTGATATGTCATTTTATCAAGTGTCGTTTTGGCCGATACAGTCAAACCTGCTTTAGTGAACACCTGTCTACAAAGACCAGATTTTTTGTTGCCCTTGAAAATGGTTTCTCATCGAAACATGTAATAAAGGAACCTGTACATAAAGACCACCTGCCAATAAAGACCACTTTTCTTGTCTCCCCTGGGTGGTCTTTATAGACAGGTTACACTGTATTGGAAAATTAGCAGTGTTCATATTATATTGTCAAATTAATGGAAGTCTTCCTGTCTCTTTGCTTCTCTTCCCAGTTTTCATTCAAGGAGGTTGCTAACGATCTTTCAACCGTCCTCGATGCTGTGTCAGCCTTCAGTGGAGAATAAGCCTCATCCCCGGCCCCCAATACAATCCTTATATTTTCATCAAATTGGCAACTTTTATATATTTTTTATTACTATAATATTGTATATAATATTTAAATGAAAATTGTGTTTCTTAAAGTAAATAAATGGACATGATCTTTCAAAATTAAAACTATTTGTATGGAAACTTGTAGATTTTGTAGTTTTCAATGTTGCCTCTTAAAATGAAAAGATTTTAATCCTTATGTATTTCTTTTGAAATTCCTGGCATCAAACAACATCAGGTAGTTCAACAAATCTATCTGCTACATTTGAAAAGCTCTCAATAAAAATTAAATTCTCCATGCACAAAAACATGGACTGTGGTCCCTGATGGGTTGAACTCTTTTGATTTTCTTCTTCTTTACTTTCTTAGGAATCTGTGTACGTACCACATTCCTGCTGCAGAACAGATAGAAGTACATTTTGTTGGTGTTTTTGCCAAAGTGTTCCTATTCGCTCTGCTCTTCACAAATTCACAATAGAAAGAGATTTCTTGTAGTCTGTCAAAATATGAAGAATCCTGTGCTCTGTGTTGATCAATGCTGCAAGCTTTTTAGAGGGAGTTTTTTTTAAATAAATGAACAAGGAATTGGGTGTGTTTGTGTAATCAAAGAGCAAGCAAGGGTTATTAATTGGAGTTTGGATGGATTTAATCCTTATGAATGACTGGGAAAAGTGTACATGATTTTGAATCATTGAATAATTAACTACAGTCAAACCTGCTTTAGTGACCACCTGTCTACAAAGACCGCCTGTCTATAAAGACCACATGTTTTGTTTCCCTTAACAATTGTTTCTCATTAAAACATGTACTAAAGGAACCTGTCTACAAAGACCACTTTTTGTGTTTCCCTTGGGTGGTCGCTATAGACAGGTTTGACTGTATTTTCTTGAATTTTGTTTTGTTTTGTACTGTTTATATCTAGCGCCCTCAAGGACAGCAGTTAGTTAACTGAAGAGGAAACCCTATTTAAATAAAATGGAAAACAAATAAATATGTAAATATTGTATTGTAGATTTTTGATGTATATGAGGTACTCTAATTATGTTTAGTGTTTAGCTCTAAACAAGGAGATTTATGAAGTTGTACAGATCTGAATTGCTTTATACATGTAGGTCTACCCAATTATCAGATTTTGAACAGCAAATTAATTGATTCATAGAATTTTACTAATTTAGAATAAAAAATGAGCATGTATGTGTATATATTCAATGCTATCATTGTGTAAGGTATATTACTTTATGAAATAAGTGTTAAAGTATATGAAATTGTTAAAGTATAAAGGTGTTAATGAATTAATGCCCTTCTGGCTCCATACAGACCTCATGCATGTATCACTTCAACATTAAGTTATTGTTCTTATGGCTCAAAACACACTCTACATAAACAATTAAAAAATTGCCAACGTACAATGTGTTATACAGTAGGCTTGCAAGTGCACCATGTGAGAGAGAGAGAAAGAGAGAGAGAGAGAAAGAGAGAGAGAGAGAGGATTGAGGATCCCTGAAAAGGACTGTCGGTAATCTTTCTTGAGGGTGTGTAGTCCTGAAAAGGACTGTTAGTGTAGTCTTGAAAAAGACTGTTGGGTATCTTTCTTAGCTTATAGTTCTAAGGAGAACTATAGCACTTGGAGAGGATGAGTGGCGGGAGTGGCTTGACATGTGTTGTCATGGAAACTCCTGATAGTAATAACATTGCCAAGTTCCATACCGGTATCGTTCATAAAGATGGGTTTTATTACATTATATTTTTCTAAAATGTATTTTGCACGTGAGAGAGCCTTCTTTAAACTACATCAAATGTTTTGTAAAAACAATATGAGATATGTTGTAAAAACTATTGTAATTGTTGTGATGTGTGTTGATGTGACTATAAGGTCCTTTTTTTTCTCATTTGTAAATCAAAAGTAAATGTGTATGTATCAAAGCTCAATGTAAAGTGTTGGTAAAAACCGTCCTTGCAATTAATTAACGTGTAGATGTTTACATATGAAATACCTGTACAACAGATATAGTGGTATCATATTTTGGGGTGCAGGAAAAACAAAAACAAATCTATATTGTACTGAATATTTATGAATAGTCAACACACTTCTAAAATTTATCTTTGATATTGTAATGTTCCATCCAACTTCACCGCTGCCTAGAAATTATTTTGGGAAAAAAATTGACAAATTTGTGTGTGAATTTTTTATCATGTTGTGTGTGCATGTTTGATCTGCAAATTTCTTGAAAGAGAATAATATTTTCAACTAGTTCAAAAGTTTGGACTAATAATAGAATCCAGTGTCAAATGTATAAGAGAGGTAATAAAGGTATATTTTATTTTTCAGCAATAAAATTTGGGATGTGTAGGGTATCGTAGTACTTTTTGTGATTCTTTGGATTTCATCAAAATTGCATTTTGATGTCTTTTTTTATCTAAAGGTGTTTTACTTTGTGTGTACTTATATGAGCAATACATATATATATAGTTCTCTAAACATCTGTGTAAACAAGTTGAAGAAAAAGTCCTTTTACAGAAAAAAAAAACTGTTGCTTGTTGACTTTGGCTGAAAGTGCAACTATCAAGTGGCTAAATTATCAATGTGTACTGTTAAGTCATACCAATGGTAAAAATTAATCTTGATTACAAGTAAATTTAAATGTTTTTATAGAATACAAGATAGTTTTCTTTTTGCCTATAAACTCTTCTTTGGAAGTTGTTTTAGTCAGCTGTAGATAATAGTTTTCCACATTTTAACCAGACCTAAGTAACATATAGTGTATTGAATATATTTCGTTTGCTACATTGTTTGTTTTGAGGGATTCTAACCGTCACTGCCCCCCCCCCAACACCCATGTCCCCTCCTCCATACAGGTATCTGTATATAATGTACAAATTCAATTCTCAGGAGATAAATACATGTCCTTAATGTTGTAGTATATTCTTTTTGAACATGCATGTATTAATTTTTTGTCAGATGGTTATAAAGCATCCATGAAAATCATTATTCAATTTTAAATTGAGCTTTGATTAGAAATATTTGGGAACCTTTAAAGAACACGAAAGAAAAAAGCTGCATAATTTGTTTCCCTACATTTGTAAAGTATACTAGCTTTTGATACATATTCATTATGATGATACCAATATTACTTTGTACCTTGAAAGTTGATTAATCATTGTTTATTATTAGAAACAACTTTTGCATAGATCAAACAAAATTAATAACCTTTCTTTTTTTGTAAATATTTTGTAAAATAATAATCGTGGAACAAATAGCTGATGAAATTATAAATGCACTGTTTGTTTACTCTAAATGCAACCCGATATACTGTCTTTTTCTCACAGATTTAACATAGTATGTAACCTGTAATGATTTAGAATTCTTTCCTTCTATTTTTGTATATTTATTCAACTGTCAATTCATGCAAAGTGTGGCACTTGAAATATGAAATAAATTTATTAGCAACTGCAGAAATCTTGTCATGTGTCTTTATGTATTACTTGCATGTCAGTGTTAATATAGTTTTATATTGGATTCATCTAATCAGCTTGAGGTTGATAAACATTTTGTTTGCCCTCTTTGCCTCGCTGCACGGTTGCTCGTTTTCCACATGTGCATTTTTGCACAATGCAATATAGGCACCAATTGAGAAAAGGATTGCTTTGCGAACCAAAATACCAATGGCTTTGCGAAATTACTCATTTTCGGTCTTATGATTATAGCTCCATGGCACTTTCTTAATATTTTTACCACAGGATAGATGAATCTTGCGCTGGAAAGAGTTGAACAATCTTGAAGCCTTTTAATGGAGCATGTATATCCAGGGGCGTCGCTAGACCTTTTTCAGTTGGGGGGGGGGGGTGTAGAGGCCAACGATTACCGACAAAACTAGCCACCAATTACCGACAAAATTAAATGTCCCAATATCTACAAATTTAACCCTATAAAACCGGGGCCGAAGGCTAAATTGTTTTTCCTATTAACTATCTATAGTACTTGCATATGCTCAAATGGTCATTTTCCTCGACGACATAAATATACGAATTATTGTGTCAACTTAGTCAGCATCATAGTTTATAGCTATATATTTTAATGCAGGCGCGTAGCTAGGATCTTATTTTAGGGAGGGGCGGTAGTGAGCAAGCGAATCACAAAAAGGGGGAGGGGGGTGTAGAGGCAGGGGCGTCGCCATAGGGGGGGTGTGGGGGGGGGGGGGGGGTGCGACACCCCTCCACCTGTCAGGATATTGTCGGTAAAATTGTGCTGCCGTCGGGAAAAAAGAGAAAAGGGTGAGGGAAAAAAGAGAAAAGGGGGAGGGAAGAGAGGGAAAGGGAAAGAAAAGAAAAAAGAAAAGGAAAAGAGAAGAAAAAAAGGAAAGAAAGGAAAGAAAGGAAAGAAAGGAAAAGAAAGGAAAGAAAAGAGAAGAAAGAAAGAGAAAAAAGAAAAAGAGGGAGGAGAGGAAAGAAAGGAAAAGAAAGAAAAGGAGAACAAAAAAGAGTAAAAGGGAAACAAAAGAAACGGGGGTGAGAGAGAGGAGAGGTAAGAGCCTGAGAGAGGAGGAGTGGGAGTAAAAGAGAGAAGGGGGTTGTTGGGTGGAGTCGTCTTGTCGAGGGAGCAAGAAAGACACGGGTAAATATGTTGCTATGTCGGGTCAGCTGTGTCGGTATTCTTGCTCGATCCTCGTGTACTATATCAATGCAAAAGTTTGAAGTCGGTGAGATGTATATTGTCGGTGGGCCGAAAAGTTTTTTTCCCTACGAACTGTGACTTTTTATCCGCTGTGACGACTTCGAGAGTGACTACAACTACAATACTTGTATTTTCTCGAAGTTTCACTTTCCTAAATTATCAACTAAAGAAATCAGAGGTTTAAAAATTTTGGGGAAACTAAATTCAAACAAGGTTTAAGAGTCAACAACGGTACGACGAATCGTCTTCCTTTTTCTATATTGTGATGAAACGCCCTCCAAAAAAGTCCGCGCTTCGCGCGGAAGGGGAAAACTTCATTTAGACGGGTCGAGAACGGTACAACGAATCGTCTTCTTTCTCTAATATTTTAAGGAAACGTCAAAGCTTTCGCACTTCGCGCTAAAGGGGGAAACTGAATTCAGACAATTAGGGCTTATTAAGAGTCGAAAACGGTACAACGAATCGTCTTCTTTCTCTAATAATTTCATGAAATGTCAAAACTTCCGCGCTTCGCGCAAGAGGGGGAGGCTTTATTCAGATAAGGATTAAGAGTCGAGCACGGTTCAACGAATCGTCTACTTTCTCTAATAATTTAAGGAAACGTCAAAACCTCCGCGCTTCGCGCGGAAGGGGAACAACTGTATTCAGATAAGAATTAAGAATCGAAAAAAAGTACACCAAATAGGGCTTATTAAGTCGCGAAAACGGTACAAACGAATCGTCTTCTTTCTCTAATAACTTAATGAAAGGTCAAAGCTTCCGCGCTTCGCGCGAGAGGGGGAAACTGAATTCAGATGATTAAGGAGTAATAAGAGTCGAAAACGGTACGACGAATCGTCTCTCTTTCTCTATATTGTAATGAAACGCCAAAAATTCCGCGCTTCGCGCGAAAGAAGGAAAATTTCATTTAGACGAGTCGAGAACGGTACAACGAATCGTTTACTTTCTCTAATAATTTAATGAAACGTCAAAGCTTCCGCGGTTCGCGCGAGAGGGCGAAACTGAATTCAGATGTACATGTATAGGGAGTAATAAGAGTCGAAAACGGTACGACGAATCGTCTTCCTCTCTCTATATTGTGATGAAACGCCCAAAATTCCGCGCTTCGCGCGAAGGGAGAAAACTTAAGTTAGACGAGTCGAGAATGGTACAACGAATCGTCTACTTTCTCTAATAATTTAATGAAACGGTGGGGGAGAAACTGAATTCAGACAAGGATTAACAGTAGGGAACGGTACATCAAATCGT
The DNA here is from genome assembly GCA_035222895.1 of Strongylocentrotus droebachiensis. Classification (NCBI taxonomy): domain Eukaryota; kingdom Metazoa; phylum Echinodermata; class Echinoidea; order Camarodonta; family Strongylocentrotidae; genus Strongylocentrotus; species Strongylocentrotus droebachiensis. The sequence continues at coordinate 1,014,688 of JAVYIG010000024.1, forward strand.
CTTCTTTTCAAAATAATTTAATTAAACGTCAAAGCTTTCGCGCTTCGCGCGAGAGGGAGGGGGAACTTCATTTAGACAAGGATTAAAGCGTCGAGAAAGGTACAATAAATCGTCTTCTTTTCCTAATAATTTAGAGGCCTATCACCCACACCCCCTAATGAGCGTTCTTTAAGTGATTCGTTTGCTCACTACCGCCCTCTCTCAAATAAGATCCTAGCTCCGCGCCTACATTAAAATATATCAGCTATATTTATGATGCTGACTAAGTTGACGAAATAATTCGTATATTTATGTCGTCGAGGAAAATGAACATTTGCGCATATGCAAGTACTATAGATAGTCCATAGGAAAAACAATTTAGCCTTCGGCCCCGGGTTTATAGGGTTAAATTTGTAGATATTGGACATTTATTTTTGTCGGTAATTGGTCGCTAGTTTTGTCGGTTATCGTTGGCCTCTACACCCCCCCCCACTGAAAAAGGTCAAGCGACGCCCCTGTGTAGAGGCCAACGATTACCGACAAAACTAGCCGACAATTACCGACAAATTAAATGTCCCAATATCTACAAATTTAACCCTATAAACCCGGGGCCGAAGGCTAAATTGTTTTTCCTATGAACTATCTATAATACTTGCATATGCGCAAATGGTCATTTTCCTCGACGACATAAAATACAAATTATTGCGTCAACTTAGTCAGCATCATAGTTCATAGCTATATATTTTAATGCAGGCGCGAAGCTAGGATCTTATTTTAGGGAGGGGCGGTAGTGAGCAAGCGAATCACAAAAAGGGGGGGTGGGTGAAAGGCCTCATGCGCGAAGCGCGGAAGCTTAGACGTTTCATTTAATTATTAGGAAAAGAAGACGTTATGTTGTACCGTTCTCAACTCTTAATCCTTATCTGAATTCAGTTTCCCCATTCCGCGCAAAGCGCGGAAGCTTAGACGTTTCATTAAATTATTAGAGGAAGTAGACGATTCGTTGTACCGTTCTCGACTCTTAATCCTTGTCTGAATGAAGTTTCCCCAAGTTTTGACGTTTCATTAAATTATTATGGAAAGAAGATGATTTGTTGTACCGTTCTCAACTCTTAATCCTTGTCTGAATGAAGTTTCCCCAAGTTTTGACGTTTCATTAAATTATTATAGAAAGAAGACGATTCGTTGTACCGTTCGCAACTCTTAACCCCAATTGTCTGAATTCAGTTTCCTTAAAATTGTGAGAAAAAGCAGACGATTCGTTGTACTTTCTCGACTCTTAATCCGTACCCGAATTCATTTTCCCCCTCCCGCGCGAACCGCGGAAGCTTAGACGTTTCCTTGAATTATTAGAGGAAGTAGACGATTCGTTGTACCGTTCTCGACTCTTAATCCTTGTCTGAATGAAGTTTCCCCAAGTTTTGACGTTTCATTAAATTATTATAGAAAGAAGATGATTTGTTGTACCGTTCTCAACTCTTAATCCTTGTCTGAATTCAGTTCCCCCCTCCCGCGTGAAGCAAGAAAGCTTAGACGTTTCCTTAAATCATTAGAGAAAGAAGACGGTTCGTTGTACTGTTCTCGACTCTTAATCCTTGTCTGAATTCAGTTCCCCCCCTCCCGCGCGAAGCGCGAAAGCTTAGACGTTTCCTTAAATCCTTAGAGAAAAAAGACGATTCGTTGTACCGTTCTCGTCTCTTAATAAGTCCTACTATTGTCTTAATTCAATTTCCTCCTCTCGTTCGAAGCGCGGAAGCTTTGACGTTTCCTTAAAATATTAGAGAAAGCAGACGATTCGTTGTACCGTTCTCGACTCTTAATCCTTGTCTTTATTCAGTTTTCCTCCGCGCGAAGCGCGGAATCTTTGACGTTTCATTGAATTATTATAGAAAGAAGACGATTCGTTGTACCGTTCGCAACTCTTAACCCTAATTGTCTGAATTCAGTTTCCTTAAAATTGTGAGAAAAAGCAGACGATTCGTTGTACTTTCTCGACTCTTAATCCGTACCCGAATTAATTTTTCCCCCTCCCGCGCGAACCGCGGAAGCTTAGACGTTTCCTTAAATTATTAGAGATAGAAGACGATTCGTTGTACCGTTCTTGACTCTTAATCCTTGTCTCAATGAAGTTTCCCCCTCCCGCGCAAAGCGCGGAAGCTTTGGCGTTTGATTAAAATATTATAGAAAGGAAGACAATTCGTTGGGGGGGGGGGGGGGGCTAAGACGCCCCCTCGAAATTTTAGGAGATTGCGCCGCAACCGCCTAGAATTTTGAGTTGTCATTTCATGACCTTTTCTCCTAAAGTCTTACGCACATTTTGGTACCATTTTCGTCGAAATCGGATATACCTGTAAGGTGCTACATAACAATTAGTATGCGCATGTCATCAAAAAGTGCTATAATTGCATATATTCATGTACATGCAGAAATGTGAATACAGGTTTAGATGTGGGAGATATGAATTAATATCAAATTGCTTTTATATGTTTCTCAAAGTAAATTGATGTATTCCAGAACAAATTAATACATTAGAAATAAAACAATAGATATAATAAGAAATAAAAAACAATAAAATACATAAGAAAATGATGAATTTCGAAAGGCGTAATTTGCGTATTCATAATTTATGCAAATTAACCTATGCATTTTCAAATATCATAACAAAAATTAAACCTCATGAACTTGAGATGAAGGAAACATTTATTCAATACATTTTCAAGATTCTTCACAAGTCTACAGACAAATATGTAGAGTTTTCTGTAAAATGCATAAAATTAGCATTTTGCATAATTAATTAGGCTATAACGACAAAAATGTGCATACTAGGAAAAAACTAATTATACCATCTTGTTCCTTACGTAAATATCTACAAACATGCACATTTCAGTGAGGTGCTCAAAATAGCCGCCCAGTACAGTAAGGGTTAAAAGTAATGATGTCCATAAAATGAATCTAGATAAGTCACCACATATTATGGCAAAATTGGAATTAATGGAACAATAAGGCCATTCAAAAAAATAAACATGTTTAGCATCCCCGCCCGCTTCCTTTTTTGGTGGTCGCCTCCTATTATGTTTTTGTTTTTGAAAAAACACATGAAAAACACTGCTAAAATGGATCTATTTCTGATTAAAAAAAAAAAAACTGTCGGCGACCATCTTGAAAAATAACCGACTGTCAGGGAAAATCATCGAAATTCAAGTAAGGTTTGAGTTCGTTGGGGAAAATGTACCGAGCGGCCATTTTGAGCGGCCATTTCGAGCCAAAAAAAAAAAAAAGGGCCTCCTCCTTCCTATTTTTCAAAAAAGCAGGACGCTAAACATGTTTGTTTTTTATTTGGCCTAAAACTCAATTATAGATTATATGGGGAGCTAGTGCATGGGGACTGATTTGACTAATTTAGTTCCAATTGTGAAAGGAAAAACAAATATAACATTTGTAGTTTATACACCTATGTAATTGTTTTGTTAATCCAGGAATATGAATGATTAATCTAGGAAAAGTTTTGACATTTATCAAATCTGAATTTAATTGAGTAATACATTTGTGTTTTCTTTTCACAGCTATTCAATTTTTGAGGAGGTGATCCCATTTAATTGGACCCATGAGGACAATCCCTCATGAACAAAAAAGCAAAACATTTCCCCCAATTAAACAAACATACTCTAATTTTAGATTTTTATATAGTTTTGACCTCATGCAGTAGTCCAGGGAATCAATAAAAAGACATTTAGCATTGACCTCGATTGAATGCCAACTTATTCTTTGCACCCAGACCCTTTGAAATTCTATTTGACTTTCAATTGTAATTTTTCATGATTTTTGAGTTGAAAAGAATATAGGAATCACCGGGTATGTTTTCAATCAAAACGTGTCTTTTAAAACACATTGAAATATACACGTGATTGCAATTAATTCAGTCTATGACAGCCTTGACAGGTATATTTCATAAATTAAACTTCGAAAATTAACAAATAAGTGCTAACGTATTGCCAAAGACTAACTATAGGACGGCGTGTGCTGCTCGTGTTGTTTACCCTATACAGTTTGTATGCATTGTGATACTGCACTGCACTAGCTGTACTGTTGTATGCAACATCTCACAAAACATCGACTTCAAGATGAGTGCTCAATCAGATAACAGTGTTGTGGAACAGGCATCCAAGAGGACAAAACAACAGCCCTTGCATTCTGATACCACAACCGACAACACTACCGCTTCCAACTTCAGGCACATCAAAATCACACATTTTCACCTGGGAATCAAGGTCGATTTTTCGAAGAAAGAGCTGGCTGTGAAGGAAGTGATTGATGTGAAATGCTTGCAGAAATGTGACGAGGGTGAGCATCACAAAACAATTAAAATGATATCATCCGTTTGGAGTGGCAGAATAATTTGATAAATGAAAGATGCTGTCGAAGTACATGAGAATTGAGAGTCTAAATCTAAGTAAAATAGGTACAATTTGAATTTGTTATAACTACGAGTAGACTCTACGACGTAGAGTAGAGTCTAACTAACTTAGATCTACGACAAAAGTAGAGTCTAACAAGTTAGATCTAGATCTAGAAGTCTACAAATATTATTATATTAATATTATATTATCTGACTGAAGAAAGATAACCAGATTGTGTGAATGCACACAAAAGACCAGGTATTACACCCGTAAGCCCGTTACAGAAACAGAACATGTTTAATTAGCGTCCTGCCTTTTTGAAAAGGAGGAGGTCTTCTTCCCAACTATATTATTATTATCCCCTTTTAATGAACGTATATGAACAGTAGGCCTGAGTCAAAACGGGTCCCCGCCCGGGCCCCGACCGTCGAGCTCAAACCTGGTTTTTGGTTTTCGGGTTTCGGGTTTTTCAAAATTAAATTTCACACTGATATTTTGAAATATAGAACTAAAAGTATTGTGGCGTAACCGGGCTCTGCCGGGGTAGCGTTCTGCCTTGCAGTCTGTCAAAACCCGGTCCACGCTCTCGACAATCATTCAACTCTCAGTGGGCTCTCACAAAAGTATATCGTGTAAGAAATAACGTGGACTAGCTCTCCTTTTACTCACTCCCGCAATTACTGAATATCTGACAGGAACTCAAGAAACAACACTTGCACAGTATATCTGCAGTTCAAGTAACTTTACTCGTTCCTGGTAACAGATCGACCTGTCGCAACGACAGGTCAACACCAAACTGACTGACATCTCACGATGTGCACATATATATTTCACAATTAACTATAACGCCCTCTACGTCTTACTAAATTACTGGACTAGTTATGCTACAATATGCAATTCACAAACCTATATTTCAATATAATCAAATAAATATGCTTTAGAAATAAATGGATATTGTTTCAGTTGACGGTAGGTGTTTTTATCGCTCTAAAATTGAGACTGCAAGAAAGGAATCATGCTTCGTGGTACCGATCGAGTGCGTTCAGAAACGGAAGTGGAAATAGATCTATGACCCACTGAAGACAGAGCAAGAAAATGCAACACACGTACACAAGCGGACGCTAAACATGATTTTAATTTTTTTAAATGGCCTAATTCATTGCGAAATGTGTAGCGTATTAACTTGCATAGCCATAGGGTGTAACTCTCCTACACACGGGGCCTCCAGTTAACGTTCTACGCCGAGAAACAGAACTTGTTTTTCCCTGAACCTGAGCCTGCATCGGGAACAGAGGGAAGGGCACACAATGCGGCTCTGCGCCGCACTCGTACGAATCCTAGCCCCCTCCCCCCGAAAGAAAACATGGTGTCTAGTCTCAAGTGTGTTTGTAATTCAATCAGATGTAATTATTTACACTAAGGAAAGGTCTGGAACCAACCAATTAACCGCACCATCCGAAAGTTGTAACTTGGTTTCAAATTGAGGTCTGAAGTCAGGCGCACACTACATGTATGTAATCTGATTAGGATCCGATTTCAATAGAATTTGCAATGACATTAAATATGAACAACAAAACTTGTAAATTCTTGATGATCTAGGATCTGAATAGTCACATGATAAATAAAATCTAAATTCAAGGGATTTCAATTTTCAAGCTTCCTTGGAGGCAGAAATCTAAATGTGCTCAGAATTGAAGTGATACCGGTATCAGACTAGTGGTGCAATTGTCAACAATTTGAAGCCAATTTTACTTTTGTTCTGACAGCAAAGCTTAAATGTAAATGCACTAAAGTTCCAGTTGTTAATATTCTTATCATTATTCAGAAACTAAATTGGGAAGGAGGTGTACGTTTAAATTTCCATATCTAATATAATTACCATTTCTCCCAAAACTCCGATCTCAGGAGGATCCTATAGTGAGCGCTGCATGGCATTATACTTTATAGTCGGTGTGTAGGCAAAGATAAAAAGCTTACAGAGTGAAAATTATGTGTGTGTGAACTCTATATATTTTGAAATGTCGGAGAAAAGAAAGCTGCAGGAGTTTCAAAAATTAATTACAACCGTGCTGATTGGCAAGGCTATTGTTTAAAGGGTGATGGATCACAGACAAAAGGGACATGTGTTTATGATAGTCTCACTTGATTGAAGGTTTTAATTAAAAGGTCAAAATATTTTACAGGAAACTTGAAACAGGATAACACTTGAAATGTCACTTTCATCAACATCTGTTAGTGATATGAAACAAAGTGTGTAGATCTGACATTTGATTTTGATGAGAGAACAATCTTTAATTAAAGGTATTGACAGAATGTAAATTACTTAAAATATAAAAAATATTAATCAGACTTTGATTTGTTTTGTTTGTAGTGCCCTTCTCATTGCCCCCCTCCCTTTATTTCTTTCTCTATCTCCCTTTCTTTTTCTGTCTCTCTCTTTCTTTTTCTGTCTCTCTCTCTCTCTCTCTCTCTCTCTCATGATGTATTTCTTTCAGGGTTACAGTGTATCTTAAAGGTACTACAGTATGTCCCATTTGCAGGCCAAAAAAATGAAAAAGTTAAATTCCAACTGTATTTAAAAGATAATAATAATTTAGAACTTCCCTAAAAAAGGTGGGGCTTAAAAATGTCTTCAAGTGGGAAAATAACGACTATTAGTTGTCAAATCGACTTTAGGGCTATAGAGCCCAAAAGTAATAGTCTTAATTTTCAGACAATTGTACCGAATGGTCATACGTTTTATGCTGCGCAAAGATTCAATCGGTTTAATCTTGGCCATCACAAGAAGTGGGTTATTGATGTAGACAAATGCTCATGTACCCTTTACAACTCTTTTCATGTACATGTATGTTATTACCAAAGAAGTAAAAAAGCCAGTCAGTCACTCAATAGTGTCTGACAATGAAGTCTAGCAAGTAAATGGGTTTCCTTGCATAATTTGAATATGAGGACACTGCTAACGTTTAAATTTCACAGATAGGACATACATGACATATTCATAATTCCTGCAAAGCTCTACAGAATTTGAGGTTGGCTGCAAAAGGGACATAGTACCTTTAACAAAAAAACACACTTTCCATCGAAAATTCTCAACCTTTTTATGTACATTAGCTTTGTGTGTGTTTCCCTTTCTGTACTCATTTATTCATATGTTTATCTACCTTTCTTTCAACCTTTATCCATTCATGTCAATTTGTCCTATCAACCATTCTGTTTGTTTCTTACATTTAAGTGGGAAGGGTTAAAGTTTGGAGAATCAATTTTGTTTCTGTTACCATATCTATGCATTTTATTCAAGATCTGCTTGTACAAACAAATGTCACCCAATTAATTCAACCATACTTTTAAATCTCTTTTCTGTCTGTCTCTTCATACATTTGTCCACCGTTATGTTTAAGAGATTTAAGATGTATTGATGATTCTGTCATTCAGAACTCCTTCGTGGCTGCGAAACGCAAATATTGATGAATCAAGTAGTCCTTGAAAATACTTGCTAAAGAGTTTAATATCAGATATCATGGGTATTGATTAGTCTTCTCATGACTTCACCTCGACCGGCTATAAAACCTGAGACTCCACCGAAAGCAGAGTCACTCATTGAATCTTCATTGTATCGTTAGCACTGGTAAGTGTGATTTAGATTGATACCTTTTCTTTTTTCGACTTGATATCGTACACCTACCAATACCATTATTGTTACCACTGAAAGTGCTTTATAATCTTCGTCATTTAAGTATCTTTTATGGTTCATCGATAGTTAGATTTCAATAGTAGTGCAGCTTTAGTTTTGAACCAGTTGGATTGTAAGAATAAACAAAAAAATCTTACCATGCTTTAGGTGTCGTGGTCGAGTCCCGCTGCGGCACTAATGTCCTTTGGCAAGACATTGATCTACATTTGCCACACTCGACCCAGGTGATGTACATGGGTACATTATGTACTTGGCAGGAATTGATTCCTTGAAATGCTAGCGCGCCGTAATGGCATCCTTGCTAAAGCCAAGGTAATAATCAGGAGCTCCAGGAGTTTCACCTGTGACAAACATTTGAGCACAGTTTTACATTGCTATAAGATGTCTGACCTGATGTGCCTGCGCCATTGGTCGATATAAATCATCATCCAGTGATTTTCTCCACTGTCTGAAATTTTGTCTGAGGAGGGGGTGGGGGGGGGGGGGGGCTGCAGAACAAGAAAACAAGCAGTATGCCCCACCCCCCGTGTTGAGGTGATGACCGTTATTTGCTATTGCTTGCTTGTAATTCGTTAATTGAATTTCAGGAATATTGTGCCCTAGAGCTCTTTTACAAAATCCTGGATATGCACCTGTGTTTCTATTTCTCTTAATGTTTAACAATTTTTTTCTAATGTAGAAAACCAATATGGTACTCATTGGAGTCATCACTATAGCAACTGTTCTGTTGATCAGCTGTGACACTGCCTTCTCCAAGACGGAACAGGTCAACAAGGATGCAGCCAATGCACTCTACACTCTAGCTGAGCGTTGCACCCTCTGTAAGTTAAACATTTACAGTTGTACCTCTTGATTTTAGTTGTAATTTGATAGGAATTTGAATGTATAAGACTTGTATGAGAGGGGGCACATATCAGGCAGAGTTTTTATGGTTCTTTAAATTGTATGTAAGGAGAGATAGCAGCATGGCTATCGATTTAATCTTGTTAAACTCCTGTTGCATACGTACATGGATGTACCTTATACAATATATGAAGATTTCAATAATGCTTCAATTCTGGAAACAGAACTTGAAGGAATTAGTATTAAAATTTCTCAGCAGTGCTTAAGATTTTGTCATTTTGGACAAAGGGCTTTACATGTAGACCATCTTCTATAATGTGATTCAAGTCCCAAGTTGGCAATAACTTATGGGTAAAAGATGTTGTTTAATGGATAGATTTAATTGTTAGGAAGATTAATTGTTTTGAATAATCTTGTCGCAGATAACTGCCCGAATAACTGGCCACCCCGATCCGCCGGACTTACATCGTGCTACATTTACTTTCACCAGGCGAAAGAATGGAGCGACGCTGAAAAGAGCTGCCGCGACAATGGCGGGAAACTTGTCAAGTTTGACACCGTGGGTGAGATTACCACCGTTAAGAACTTCCTCCAGTCCTACTACGGCATCAGTTCCATGCCTTGGATGTGGACTGGCCTTAACGACCGCAGCAGCGAGGGGAGCTACCGATGGACCGGCTTCGGGGGAGAGCTGAGCAAAGGAAGTTCCATGTGGAGTAGCGGGCAGCCGGATAACCACAGACCGTGGTGGGCATCGTGGGATGATGAAGACTGCGTGGAGTTCAATGGAAGCCAGCTTAATGACCAGGATTGCGATGAAGACCGTCCATACGTCTGCGAGTTCATCCCTTAGACTATTAAACCATGTTAGCCCGTCTTAGTGCACCCACCAAACGGAGGGTGGCAGCCCAAATAATACAAAAATATACTGGAGCCAAATTAGTTATTCATATTATTAATTATTATTAGCCCTCGTATTTCCAAAAAGATGTATCGTAATCTGATGTAAACTCTAGTTTAGAGCTAGGAATATTAATTTTGATTCAAATTTATTCAGCAATGACATTTATTATGATATCTGTTTTAACAAATGGTGTATGTACACCATTTGACAATGACATTACAGAATATGAATTTAATTGGATTGTGACCATTTGTCAAGTACTGGTGCATGTACTGTACATGTATGTATTCTGCCTGCTAAGAATAATCTGTTGGCCGTTACGGGACACCCCAATTTATGATCATTTCAACAACCTAACATACAAACTGTACATGGAGGCAGAGGCAGAATCTGAATGTGTTCTGGTAAATCTTGAGCCCTGTTTGATGTTTAAAACATGCACAGTAATTTGGAAAAAATATGTCAGCGAAAACGGTCAATACCCTACACTACACCCTATAACTGGTCTAATTAAGAAAAAAAATATGGCCAGGATAATGAGTCAGAACCCTACTGTACAGGTACATGGATAAGCTAATCAGTTTTCATTTTGAATGCAATCACATAAAAGACCAACACTGAGTTAACTTCATTGTACACATGTAATAAATGCACCCTATAATGTTGAAATGAAATAAAATGAAATTGCATTTATTCAACAGTAATAAAAGAAGTACATGCACAGTATATGGATCATGATGGTGATGATGGTGAATATGATAATGATGGTGATGATGGTGATCATGAGGATCATGATGGTGATGATGGTGAATATGATAATGATGGTGATGATGGTGATCATGAGGATCATGATGGTGATGATGGTGAATATGATAATGATGGTGATGATGGTGATCATGAGGATGATGGTGGTGATGATTGTGATGATGACTTTGACGATGGTGGTGGTGGTGATGATGAATGTGATAATGATAATGATTGTGGTGATGATTACAAGGATGATAATGATGACAGTGAGGTGATAATGAAATGTTTCTACTTTCTTCTACCTGCTCGCCAAGGAAGCCATTTATGCTTCAAGATACTTGAGCAGTCTACAATTTTAGGACCTATCGGAGGGGCTCGCCAGTAGACGAGTTTACTAACATATTCAAATTCTATGAAAAGTTTTGAAACATAGGTTCCTGTCGGCCTGAAAGCTTGCCTCAGCATAACAAACAAAAAACAAAAAATCAAAAAATCATGCTGACTGGCTTTCAAGAGTCTACAATATTCAGACCCATACAATGTACAGAAGCGCCGCTTTTCCGGTGACGGCGTAAACATTTGAATTTTTGATATAATTTTGAAAGTACAAGTTCTTAGTCAATGAAACTTGGACTATAGGGTAATCAAGTATCCCCAATCATGTGAGTAGAGATTAGGTCACGAAGTTAAGGTCAAAGGTCATTTTAGGTCAACAAACTTGGACTATGTTGTGGCATCATCATCAAAAACTCATCCTAAGGTTAAGTTTTTGAATTTTTTATATAATTTTTAAAGCACAAGTTCTTAGTCAATGAAACTTGGACTATAGGGTTATCAAGTATCCCCAGTCATGTGAGTAGAATTCAGGTCACAAAGTTAGGGTCAAAGGTCATTTTAGGTCAACAAACTTAAACTTTGTTGTGGCATCAACATCAAGATTTTGAATTTTTAGCATATTTTCAAAATTGTTTTTTCAAATTCCATGAAACTTGTACCCAAGGGTTATCAAGTATCACAAATCATATGACACAAATTCCAGATCACAAGGTCAAAGCTCATTTTAGGTCAGTAGACTTGGATTATGTTTTAATATGAGAATTAATAAATCAATTTTTGTCTCGCCTGCGTAGCAAAAAGCGAGACATAGGCGCCGCTTTTCCGGTGATGGCGACGGCGGCGGCGTCAACATCAAAAACTTAATGAAACTTTGACTTATAGGGTAATCAAGTATCCCCAATCATGTGAGTAGAATTTCAGATCACAAAGTCAAGGTCAAAGGTCATTTCAGGTCAACAGACTTGGACTATGTTGTAGTATCATCGAAAACTTAACTTGAGGTTAAGTTTTTTAATTTTTGATATAATTTTGAAAGTATAAGTTCTTAGTCAATGAAACTAGGACTGTATGGTTATCAAGTATCCCCAATCATGTAAGTACAATGTCAGGTCACTAAGTTATGGTCAAAGGTCATTTTAGGTCAACAAACTTAGACTTTGTTGTGGCATCAACTCAAGATTTTGAATTTTTAGCATATTTTCAAAACTGTTTGTTCGAATTCCATGAAACTTGTACCCAAGGGTTATCAAGTATCACAAATCATATGGCACAAATTCCAGGTCACAAGGTCACAAGGTCAAAGCTCATTTTTAGGTCAGTAGACTTGGATTATGTTTTCACAACTTAATATGAGAATTAATAAATCAATTTTTTTAAAAATTAATTTGTTCATCTTTCATTCAAGTTATCGATCGTGGTACAATTAATAGTAAATAATTTTCTGATGATTCTTAGTCAATATTCATTTCAAAATGTTGATTATTATATTCAGAGGGTTTCATTTTTTGGGCCTGCTAATGGCCACCCTGCCTATAAATAATGTTCCAACCTCAATTGCAGACGAGACCGCCGAGAGCGTTTCCCTTGTTTATAGATTTGTATCAATCAGATGTAATTATTTACATAAGGGAAAAGTTGGAAACAAAGTTCACCAACCATTAAACCTAACCATCCGAAAATTGTAACTTGGTTTCAAATTGAGTATGTTTCAGGCGCACACTACATGTATGCAACCTGACTAGGATCCGATTTCAATAGTATTTGCAATGACATTTTATGTGAACATTAAAACTTGTAAATTCTTAATGATATAAGATCTGAATAGTCACATGATAAAAAAAAATTAATTTACAAGGGAATTCAAGTTTCCTTGGATGCAGAAAAGCTAAATCTGCTCAGAATTGAAGTGATATCAGACTAGTAGTGCAATTGTCTACAATAAGTTGAAGCCATTTTACTTTTGTTCTCTTACTTTTGTTCTCTTACTTTTGTTCTGACAAGAAAGCTTAAATGTAAATGCACTAAAGTTCCAGTAGTTAATATTCTTATCATTATTCAGAAACTAAATCAGGAAGGAGATGTTCGTTTAGATTTCCATATCTAATATAATTACCATTTCTCCCTCAAATCCAATCTTAGAGGATCGTATAGTGAGCGCTGGGCAATACAGTCAGTGTGTAGGCAAAGATGAAAAGCTTACTGAGTGAAAATTATGTGTGTGTGAAGTGAACTTTATATATTTTAAAATCTCGAAGACAAGAAAGCAGCAGGAGTTTCAAAAATTAATTACAACCATGCTGATTGGCAAGGCTATTGTTTAAGGGTTGATAGATCAGAGACAAAAGGGACATGTGTTTATGATAGTCTCACTTAATTGAAGGTTATAATTAAAGATCAAAAACAATTTACAGGAAACTTGAAAGAGGATAACACTTGTAATGTCACTTTCATCAACATCTGTTAGTGATTTGAAACAAAGTGTGTACATTTACTTGTAGATCTGACATTTGATGAGTGAACAATCTTTAATCAAAGGTATTGACAGAATGTAAATTACTTTGTTACCTCGTCAGACTTTGATTTTTGTTTGTAGAGCCCTTCTCATTGCCCCCTCTTCATTTCTTTCTTTCTTTCTCTCTTTCTTTCTCTCTTTCTTTCTACCTCTCTTAATCTTTTTCTGTCTCTCACTCTTTTTTTCTGTCTCTCTCTCTTATAATGTCTTTCTTTCGGGGTTACAGTGTATCTTAACAAAAAAAAAACTTTCCTTCTAAAATTCTCAACCTTTTTCTGTAAATGTACCTTAAGTTTGTGTGTGTTTCCCCTTTCTGAACTCATTTATTCATATGTTTATCCACCTTTCTTTCAACCTTTATCCATTCATGTCAATTTGTCCTATCAACCATTCTGTTTGTTTCTTACATTTAAGTGGGAAGGGTTAAAGTTTGGAGAATCAATTTTGTTTCTGTTACCATATCTATGCATTTTATTCAAGATCTACTTGTACAAACAAATGTCACTCAATTATTTCAACCATACTTTTAAATCTCTTTTCTGTCTCTTTATACACTTGTCCCTGTTATGTTAAAGAGATTTAAGATGTATTGATGATGCTGTCATTCAAAACTCTTTTTGTGGCTGCAAAACGCAAATATTGATGAATCAAGTGCTCCTTGAAAATACTTGCCAAAGAGTTTAATATCAGATATCGGTATTGATTAGTCTTCTCATGATCACCTCGACCGGCTATAAAACCTGAAACTCTACCGAAAGCAGAGTCACTCGTTGAATCTTCATCGTATCGTTAGCACTGGTAAGTTTGATTTAGATTGAAGCCTTTTCTTTTTTCACACGGCTTCATACCGTACACCTAATACCATTATTATTACCACTGAAAGTACATAGTATACAGTGTAATCATTATGATTATTTACGATTCATCGATAGTTAGATAACAATACTAATGCAGCTTTAGTTTCAAACTAGTTCTACTGTAAGAATGAATGAAAATTTGTTAACGTGCTACTATATTAATTTTTTTTTTATTCAATGTCTTTTGTGACCAGTCTGTTTTATTTTTAAAATTGTTATGAACTTTTGCATTAAGCAGCTTTATAGCAGGTCCTCATGAGCACTGACGTGCCATGCACCATTGGTCGATATAAATCGTCTCCAGTGATTTTCTCAACTGTCTGAATTTTTGTTTGAGGAGGGCGGAGGGGGGGGGGGGGGAACGGGAGAGGGTACACAACAACAAAATCAAGCAGTGTGCCCCTCCCCCTGTTTTGACATGATGACCATTATTTGTTGTTACCTGTACTTGCTTGGAATTTTAGGAATATTGTGCCCTCTCTTTTTAATATACAAAGTCCTTTATCTGCACCCATGTTTCTATTCTTCTTAATTTTTAACAATTTGTTTCTAATGTAGAAAACCAATATGGTACTCATTGGAGTCATCACCATAGCAACTGTTCTGTTGTTCAGTTGTGACACTGCCTTCTCCAAGACGGAACAGGTCAACAAGGATGCTGCCAATGCACTCTACACTTTAACCGAGCGTTGCACCCTTTGTAAGTTAAACACGTACCTCTTGATTTTAGTTGCAGTTTGATAGGAATTTGAATGTATGAGACTTGTATGATAGGCAGACATATTTGTAGAGTTTTGTTGATTCTTTTAATCATATATATATATATATATATATATATAAAGGAGAGATACTGTAGCAGCATGGCTATAGATGTTAACTTGATTTAAACTCCTGTTGCACACGTACACAGATGTACCCAATTAATACATGAACATTTCAATAATGCTTTAATTTTGGAAACAGAACTTAAAGGAATTAGTATTAAAAGTCAGGTTTTCTCAGCAGCGCTCAAGATTTTGTCATTTTGGACAAAGGGCTTTAGACCGCCTTCTATAATATGAATCAGAGGTGTCCCAAATTGTCTATCTGATGGGTAAAAGATGTTGTTTAATGGATAGATTTAATTGTTAGGAAGAGCTGACTGAAATCACATATCATTAATGTTCATGTAGTGTAATTAAGAGTAGAAGCAAGTACATGTGTGTGTAGTAATTTGAAAACATAGAAATTGTACCATTGTTTTGAATATTGACTGAAAAACAAAAAAGTTTTGTGACATGATATCTTCGCTGGTTCTAAAGGAGGGTTTTTATCTTGTGGCAAGAAACTTTTGCCAATTACAAAACTTGAGTGTTGCATCAATTATGATAATTGTTTTGCAGCATGAAACTTTTACGAATCTGACCCTTTCAGGGATTTTACTAACAGTTCCTGAGAAAGTTTCTGGTTTTAAAGTAATTGTGCTCTAATTGTTTAATATTTGTTTTTGTTGAATAATCTTGTTGCAGATAACTGCCCGAATAACTGGCCACCCCGATCTGCCGGGGTTACATCATGCTACATATACTTTCACCAGTCGAAAGAATGGAGCGACGCTGAAAAGAGCTGCCGTGACAATGGCGGGAAACTTGTCAAGTTCGACACCCTGGGTGAGATAACCACCGTTAAGAACTTCCTCCAGTCCTACTACGGCATCAGTTCCATGCCTTGGATGTGGACTGGCCTTAACGACCGCAGCAGTGAGGGGCGCTACCGATGGACCGGCTTCGGGGGAGAGCTAAGCAGAGGGAGCTCTATGTGGAGTGGCGGGCAGCCTGATAACCACTCGCCATGGTGGGCATTTTGGGATGACGAAGACTGCGTGGAGTTCAACGGAAGACAGCTTAATGATCAGGATTGTGATGAAGGCCGTCCATACGTCTGCGAGTTCATCCCTTAGACTATTAAACCATGTTAGCCCGTCGTAGTGCACCCACCAAAAGGAGGGTGGCAGCCCAAATAATACAAAAATATAACTTGAGCCGAATTAGTTATTTATATTATAGTTATTTATATTATTAATTATTATTAGCCCGTGTGTTTCTAAAAAGATATATCGTAATCTGATGTAAACTCTAGTTTTGAGCTAGGAATAACAATTTTCGTTTAAATTTAGTCAGTGATGTCATTCATTATGATATCTGTAAAAAAAACCCGGAAGTGTACAGTATGTACACCATTGACAATGATGTCACCAGATATGAATTTAATTGGATTGCCTCAATTTATGATCAAATTAACAACCAACATGTACCATACAAACTGTACATGGAGGTAGAGAAAGAACCTAATGTGTTCTGGTTAAACTTGAGCTGTTTCATCTTTCAAACATGCACTGTAATTTGCAAAAAGATATCTCAATGAAAATGGTCATACTCCTACACCATGTATAAACTGGTCTGATTTTGAAAAAAAAGTATGGCTAGGATTATGATTCAGAACCCTACTGTACACTTACATGGATGAGCTTAGTTAGTGTCCATTTTGATTGCAATCACGTAAAGACCAACACCGAGTTAACTTTATCTTAGACATGTAATAAATGCACCCTTACTTGAAATGAAACCATTTTGATTGTGTGAAGATTGCATTTATTCAACAGTTGTAAAAAAGTATGAGAGGTTCATGTGTATCTGTTGTATTTCTAATATCTACTTGTACATTGTATGAGTCTAAAAAAAGAAGAACTTTCAGTTCCCAGATATACTTACATGTACAGCAGTGCTGTTATTCATTTTTTAAATCAGATCTTTTTTTGAGGTTTATGTTGATGATGAATATGATAATGATGATAATTCATTGAATCAATGCATACATGTATTATGTATGGTATATGGATTATGAAGATGATGATGGTGATGATGGTGGTGGTAATTATGAGAGTGATAATAGTGGTTGTGATGATGGTGATGAATATGATGACGAATGGATGACGAGAGGAATGATGAAGAGAGTTATAATGTTGAAGATGATGGTGGTGATGGCGAGGATGATGATGATGGTGGTGATGGCGAGGATGATGATGATGGTGGTGATGGCGAGGATGATGATGATGGTGGTGATGGCGAGGATGATGATGATGGTGGTGATGGCGAGGATGATGATGATGGTGGTGATGTCGAGGATGATGATGATGGTGGTGATGGCGAGGATGATGATGATGGTGGTGATGGCGAGGATGATGATGATGGTGGTGATGGCGAGGCTGAAGATGATGGTGGTGATGGCGAGGATGATGATGATGGTGGTGATGGCGAGGATGATGATGATGGTGGTGATGGCGAGGATGATGATGCTGGTGGTGATGGCGAGGATGATGATGGTGGTGGTGATGGCGAGGATGATGATGATGGTGGTGATGGCGAGGATGATGATGATGGTGGTGATGGCGAGGATGATGATGATGGTGGTGATGGCGAGGATGATGATGATGGTGGTGATGGAGAGGATGATGATGATGGTGGTGATGGCGAGGATGATGATGGTGGTGATGGCGAGGATGATGATGATGGTGGTGATGGCGAGGCTGAAGATGATGGTGGTGATGGCGAGGATGATGATGGTGGTGATGGCGAGGATGATGATGATGGTGGTGATGGCGAGGATGATGATGATGGTGGTGATGGCGAGGATGATGATGATGGTGGTGATGGCGAGGATGATGATGATGGTGGTGATGGCGAGGATGATGATGATGGTGGTGATGGCGAGGATGATGATGCTGGTGGTGATGGCGAGGATGATGATGATGGTGGTGATGGCGAGGATGATGATGATGGTGGTGATGGCGAGGATGATGATGATGGTGGTGATGGCGAGGATGATGATGATGGTGGTGATGGCGAGGATGATGATGATGGTGGTGATGGCGAGGATGATGATGATGGTGGTGGTGATGATAATGAAGACTGTGATGATGATAATGGTTTTTAAGGATTGATTCCCTAATGATTAAAGATTGTTATTTATTGTTACCTTTGTTTACGAAACAAGTTGCTAGTATTTTAAGAAAAATTATGATTGAGGGTTGGGATTTAATATGGGGTAAGTAGGAGGTAGATAGACAGACAGAGAGAGACAGAGAGAGAAAGAGAGAGGGGGAGAGGGGCATACATGTAGAGATAGGAAGAGAGAAGGAAGAGATAGAGAGAGATAGGGATAGAGATAAATGTATATTGAGAGAGAGAGAGAGAGAAGGATAGAGAAGGATAGAGAGAGAGAGAGAGAGAGATAGAGATACGTGTAAAGAGGGAAGAGGTCGAAAGCGGGGCTGAGATAATAGAATTTCATAGTTTTTTACAGAATGGATAATTTTCTCTATTATTTAAACACCTTTCTTCTCTTCCTACATGTATATATCTTCCAGTCATTCTAGACAGCCATGAGAGTATCCAGATCTCAAGCATCGTCGACAAGTCCCCGCCCGAAGAAGCTGATCTTCAGTACGAGGTGAAGCCTTTCACCGGCTATGGGTCTGCGCTTCACATCAGCCGACCTTGCAGCGAGGTCGGGGAGGAGTTCAAGATCGAGATCACATACACGGTGGGGAAAGCTCCTGGACTATGTTGGCTTGACCCTAGTCAGACTGCAGGTACAATCTAGTACTCATAGTTGATGATCAGAAATTTGCTACTGTCAAATTTTTGTAGGAAATTTTGAATTTTCTCATTTTCTGAATTTGTTCAAATTATATTTGGTCAAAAATACTTTCAGCCTCTAGGCTACATATTCTGTTGTCTTTTAAGTAAATCCATCCAATTCAATTAAAAGATGTAGGAATATAGGGTTAGTTTTGAGATTGCGTTGAAGTTTAGGGTTAGGGTTACGTATAGTGTTGGGTCCAGGGTTGAAGTTACACATATTTAGGATACAGTAAGGTTAGGACAAGTGTAAGAAATACATCATGGAGCAATTCTTCTCAGAGCATGTGTCGAATAATGCTGGAATTTATGCTTTACTCATTGAAAATATGTGACATACTGCATCAAAATCTGTTGCGAGTAACTAGACTAATTTTCAACAATTCTTTTACTATAAATCCTCAGGTTTATTTCTTTAGAAGAAAGAAATTCTCGAACACGCTACTCACAATATGAGCTGACTTCATGACTAGTCTCTTTCCACATGATACTTCTTTATTATTAAAGCTACAATGTAGGATGACTTTCTCTTTTGCAATACATGTACATGTAGATATAAAATGGTTTTGTTACCTATCAAATTGCAAAAAATTGTAAACTGGCTAAATATGTTAAGATATTAGAACATCTCCAGGATAGAGTTTAATTTCCTGGTTCTAATAGAGCTTCAATTATTTATTTGTATTTTTCTGATGCTTTTCTTCCATCTAAAGGCAGCTTTTTGTTTTTTATCTTTTTTTGTTTCGGGCTAATTGATTGATCATGTATTGGTTATACTTTGTTATATACTCTTCATATTATAGTTATTTATTTACAGGGCTATCTTGTAAAACAGTGTTGAACAGTGGTGAAAGCACTGTTTGAACCACCTTTGGGAAAGAAGATCAAATGAATGAATAAATAAATAAATAATATGCATTTTTTATTTTGTCTGCAGGAAAGTCCAAGCCATATCTGTACACTCAAGGACAGGCTGTTCTGAACAGATCATTCTTCCCCTGTATTGATACTCCAGCTGTCAAGTCGACCTACTCCGCTACTGTTCATGTAAGAATCAAAACACTTCAATATGATACAATACAATACAATACATAACCATACAATACAATGAAAGCAATTAAAAAGAAAAAGAATCGCATTTATAAGCAATTACAAAAACCTCAATACAAGCAATTAGAAAGAGTTCTTTTGATACCTTCAACTTTATATGAGACTTGTATTAAAGTGAGCAGTTTCCTTTTTATACTGAAACAGATGGTGCCTCAATATCATTATTCTGGTTTATAGTTAATATACATGTATGTGTTACCTGTAGCTGAGCAGCCACACATGCGGGGCTAAACCAGATCATGTACAATGTACCATACCCATTTACACTAAGATCATCTCTAATAATAATAATAATATTGAATATTTAGGAGCGCTAAAAACAATACGTACATGTACCATAGCGCTTACAATACAAATATATGAAAAGACGACAAAAATTAACAGTACAGGAAGCATATCACATAGATCATTGGGGAAAAAGGTGAGTTTTGAGGGATCTTTTGAAGGTGGCAAGACAGGTAATTTCTCGTATAGAAAGGGGGATGCTGTTCCAAGTCTTTGATGCAGCTACTGCAAAACGTTTTTTAGCTGCTGAGAGTCTAGATTTGGGAATAATAAGTTTACATGTGTCGGTTGCAGAACGAAGATTACGAGTTGGTGTATATATTTGAAGGGTGTCATTTAGATATTCAGATCAGATGAAAAACCATGGTGGTTTTTCATGGTGACTTAAAGTGTAATACGCTTCACATTTATGTATCTTATAACACAGAGCTCAGTGAATACGCTCGGGAACCCTTGTTGCGCATCTACATGTACATGTAGATGTAGATGCCATTCGTTTACACATAATGAGCTGCTGTGGGTTTTTTTTTTGGTGGCTGTGTACCACGTCATATCTGAACGAGCCTTTAGTGACAAGTATTGTTCTCTTTGAATCTTGACCTAAACTCTATTTGACCTTTAACCTCAGGTTCCATCTGGGTTTGCTGCTGTGATGAGTGCAGACCAATGGGGGAAGGATGTCAGTCCGGATATCTTCACCTTCCGTATGAACCAACCAATCCCTAGCTACCTGGTGGCCCTAGCAGTCGGTGACATCGCTTCGGCCCAGATCGGTCCCAGGAGCAACGTGTGGACAGAACCCTGTCTTCTGGTAAAGTTAGAAAGAAGATCTTTTGAGGGAGGGGGTGGAGAAAGGACAATGTTTTACTTGTAAAGCTGATTACTGGACAATGGTCATGCAATAGACCAGGGACCCGTTTCACAAAGCTTTTTTTTCAATGACAAATGACTAAAATCAGTGACAAATCTGCTGATAAACAATCAGAAGGGAGGATTTCAGTAGCTTATAACAAAAACTGGCATTTGTCACTGATGACAAGTTTTGTGAAACGCCCCTCAGTTTACTATACATTCAAATTCATGGTCTAAATTAATGAATGAACCACAATACTTGGAATCCAGTCTGCATACAATATTTTTTGCTATGTCGGGTAAGCCTCTGGCAAGCTTTCGGGCTGTCAAGAACAACCTTTGTTTAAAAAGTATGCATAAAATTGAAATTCCAATCTATTTAAGTAAACAGGTCTGTTGGATTGTGATCAAATCTATTTACAAATATTGATTCAGAAAAGTTTCATTATGTTGTACAGAGGAACAATCTTTGAGATCTACTGTAGGAGTAATAATGGGTACAGAATTTTTAAACAAGATAAGCTGTTCAGAATCTTTTTATTGTCGATGGTGTATTGGAATACTGAATTAATGTAAACCCAGGACTTCTTGCATGCCAACAACTTTTCGGAATTTGGGGACTTGGTAGATTGGTAGAGATTTTTAGAAAATGTCAGGCTGCAAAATGTTTTAATCAAAATGACCCTTATTAATGATTGATGAAAGTTCCTAATTTTATAATACAAGAAATACATGCTGTGAGCATGCTTGTTGAGCTATAGATGCACCGGGACAAACACAAATGATCACTTTTCTTACATTATTTACTATCTGTATTTAAAAAGAAATTGTTGTCTGCTCATCCAACCAAAATCTTTATTGAAGCCAAGGTATAGACCAGTTCTGGTCATGTGATTGCATTGTTAAAGAAACGTTGTGGAATCGATCAGAAAAGGTTGATCATCTAGCATATGAGTATTGTTGTGTACTGCAAGGTTCTGGAATCATCAAAATGATAAGAAATTTGGCCCAGTCTTCGTAAAGTTAAAAGCACTGTACACAGAAAGATGTATATGGGACTACGCAATATATAACCAGGCCGGATAGATATGATAATTTACCAAATATATCAATTAGTAGGCGGTTTCCCGGCAAAATTTGTATCATCACGTATTAGTCAAAACATATTCTTTCACATGATTGTTAAATAGAGCTTCCATTTCATTTTTTGAGAGGGGGGTGTTTCCAAAACTGGTCTATACCTTTAATAGAAGTAAGTCTCATTGAATGAATCCACTGGTTATACTTACTTGTACATTGACTCTGTTTATTTAACATTGCAGGACAAGGCACAAGCAGAGTTCAGCGTGGTCGTGGAGGACTACATCTCCACCGCAGAGCGTCTCTTTGGACCCTACGTGTGGGGGCGCTATGACATTCTGGTCATGCCTCCATCGTTTCCTTTTGGTGGGATGGAGAATCCGTGTCTGACCTTTGTGACCCCTTGCCTCCTGGTAGGGGATAAATCACTCACAGATGTGGTCATGCATGAAATCGTAAGTCCTTTAACCCATTAGCAGCTAGAGATTTTGTAAAAATGGCCTATTACTCACTGGAAGATTTTGCAATATTGCTCTCATCGTTCTGAACAATATGAAACATGTGCTATTTTTCCATGCAGAATCCTACTGTAGACACTGTAAGGATTACGCACATATAACATTACCACGGTAGACCCCCATAGAAGGATACTACAGGGCGTTGAAAACTGACGAAAACGGACGGGTGGTTTTCGGCGGTTCAGTGAGTAAAAGGAGGGGCGGTTTAGTTGCTAAAGGGTTAATAGGTTGATATGCCATTTTTGTATTTCTTAAATATTATTATCATACAATGTAGTTAGTAAGTAGGCTTGATTGATTTATAATTCATTAATCGACTGAGCGGCAGCTAGCAGGGTGGGCTCCCGGTGACGTCTCACCAGCGTGCGATATATAACTAGCGAGCTGATTTGTCGAAAAAGTTGTCGACCCAGCTCCCAAGATTACCGCGCTAGAGTGACTGTCACAACTGAACCGAATAAGGGTGCAAGGATTGTGAAACACAAGCATTTAAATGCTTGTGTTTTCATCATGTTTCCTTAAGCTTAGGTCACAAATGCTATTACTAACTGCTACAAACAATTTTCAGACAATGGAAATTCGGGAAGACAATGGAAAAACAGGAGATTTGTATGAAATTATCGTTCGTAAGAACCTTTGTGACCGTAGCATAAGTATACAAGCAAGTAGTAAGGAGTAAAATGACAAACTCTGTTAAGACATTTTGTTCTCATTTCTCTTTGACAGGCCCACAGCTGGTTTGGCAACCTGGTAACCAATGCAACGTGGGGTGATTTCTGGCTGAATGAGGGTTTCACCATGTTTGCCCAACGTTGCATCAGTCAAGAATTGCTAGGTGAAGCCTACACGTGCCTCGAAGCTGCTACAGGGAGGGCACTACTCAAGCAACGGATGACAAGTGCAGGAGAGGTGAGTCTGCCTTTAATAAAGTCACATAGAAGTCAGCACTCGTGGGGAATTCGACACCGTTCGGGTGTTCACCCAATAACGGGTGTTGTCAATCATCAGGGTTAGCCTTCAGTTTTATGACCAATAGACCTTATGTAATGCTTCGCTTTTCCCTCACCCGAAGCTCTCCGAGCGATAAGGGGGTAATTCTTGACTGGCCAACAGGTTTGCTGTGTGCAGATTTGAACTCCCATTAATGGTATTTCCACCAAGTCTGGTGTCAGCGAATTAAGGACTTCTGCACATGGAAACTGCCGATCCAGTCCCTTTAAAGGCACACTGCCATACTTGTAGCTACTTGCTCCCTCTATATAGAAAACTTCCCCAATCGGTGCCTGTTGGTCCCCCATGATCCTCTTTTTCTTATGTTAAATGAGAGCTGAGTTAATGAGATAGCCACCTGTCACAGTGACCTCGATGGCTCTCTGTGTGGTCTAATCCCTTCTGGCCCAGTAGTGGTGACGGTCTTTAAGGCTTGTTCAGATAGGATCGGTAGAATGCGCCCAAAGACCACCATTTGAAAGAAAACTTGTAAATGAGTGGCAACTGCCCAACGAAGGTCCAGCAAGCTATTTGTTATAAGATACAGAAATGTAAAACATATTACACTTTGCGTTCTCATAAAAAAAAAAGCAGCAGATTTTTCACCTCGTATCTGAATGAGGCTTTGGAGTTTGATTTTTCATACAGGATATGGTCTGTCATTCAATCAATTGCCATCAGGAACCAGGAATTCAGTAGTCATCAGATATACATGTATATACATTAATTTTCTTTGCAGTATCACAGAGTCTTCATTGATTTGTTTCTTTATTGAATACAGTGATATTGCTTTGGATCAATCATAGTAAGATATCTGCTTGCACCTCAGCAGATATTTTCAGGGAAGCCATTGATTTTGTACCCTGCTAGGGCATCATTCACTACCCATCTATAATTGGATAAGGAAGGATATAACAATGATGATTATAATACAGTGAAACCTGTCTATAAAGACCACTCAAGGGAGACAAGAAAAGTGGTCTTTATAGGCAAGTGGTCCTTATATACAGGTTCCTTCGTACATGTTTCAAAGAGAAACCATTTTCAAAGGAAACAAAAAGTGTGGTCTTTATAGACAGGTGGCCTTTCTATAGAGGTGGTCACTAAAGCAGGTTTGACTGTAGTAATAATAATAGTCAATAAATAATAATAGTAGGTAGTACTAGTAGTGCTCATCTTTCTCAGACTTGATACTTCTGGCTCTCCACAGTTCTTACCTCGCCTTCAGCATTGTTGCCAATATGGCATTCTAGCAATTCAAGGAATTGTAGGTGCCCATTTACATCACCTGGGTCGAGTGTGGCAAATGAAGATTAATGCCGTGCTCAAGGAAATTGGTGCTGCAGCAAGACTTGAACTGCGACATCAGCCTAAGTAAACTTGAAAGCTCTTTATTGAAGACTAATCGAAGAACCCGAGTGGGTAGGGCACTGTCAAAAACCAAGCTGAACATAGCCGCACTATAACAAACAACAATTTTCAAGCAGCTGTGTTAAAGTTAAAGGTATAGACCAGTTTTGGAAACGCCCCCCTCTCAAAAAATGAAATGGAAGCTCTTATTACCAATCATGTGAAAGAATATGTTTTGACTAATACATGATGATACAAATTTTGCCAGGAAACCGCCTACTATTTCAATTGATATATCTCGTAAATTATCATATCGATCCGGCCTGGATAGATATCGTGAATGCAGTTCAACATTGAACATTTAGCATATATTTCTGCTTGTTTTTTGCAAATTTAGGTTGAAGTATTGCCATCTTAACCTCTGAAGGCAATATTTAAACATTATTGAATGGATAATTTGCACCCCAAACCCTTGAACTGCTATTTTACCACAACCGGTCTATATCTTTAAACAACATATAGCATTAGAACTCTCTATCTTTTCATCTGTAGGATCATCCTCTGAACAAACTACGTGTGGTGATCGACAAGGGAATCGACCCTGACGACACCTATAATGAGGTCCCCTACGAGAAGGGGTTCGCTTTTGTCAGCTACCTGGCTAGCCTGGTCGGGGGGAAATCAGAGTTCACCAAATTCCTGAAGTCGTATTGCCAACAGTTCAAGTTCAAGGTAGTGTTGAATAAATTGATGTTGTAAATATTCAGAGGTTTACCATTTACAATTGTATATAGCACCGTATGATATCAAATACATGGTGCAGGATATCTACAGGAGTTTAAACAAAATCACAGGAACTTTATCATTGTTGGATGGCCTTTATTGAACTCCCATTCACCAATTAAAACTGATGTATATAGATAAATGCACAATATTTGTAACATTCTGATTTTTACATTTCTTAAATAAATGCCTCCTTTTTCTTTCCATGATAGAAAGGGCTATAGAATTTTGAGAGATAAATAAATAAGCAAGCTTAAATGGTACCATGTATAACTGCGGCATTAAGAAAAAAATAAAAAAATAGAAATTTGCAGAAGGAACCCTAATGGATGATCTGACCTCTTGACGTTAGATTACCCTTTCTCGTGCTACATATGTTTGATGTCTCATGTCCGTTTGTTTCATCACATTGCTTCTTTCCCAAAATTAATCTGTATTTCTTTGTTCTTTTGAATCGCGTAAAGAGCGTGGTTGCAGAGGACCTGTTTGATGCTTTCCTTGACTTCTATCCAGAGCTTCAGGAACAGAAGATCACACAAAAGTAAGTACAGTGAAACCTGTCTATAAAGACCACCCAAGGGAGACAAGGAAGGTGGTCTTTATATACAGGTGGTCTTTATAGGCAGGCGGTCTTTATATACAGGCTTCTTTAGTACATTTTTCAATGAGAAACCATTTTCAAAGGAAACAAAAAATGTGGTCTTTGTAGACAGGTGGTCTTTCTATAAAGGTGGTCACTAAAGCAGGTTTGACTGTTATAATAATGACAGCATAGTTCTACCTTCTTCTATCGAATGCTGCTATGGCATACTCAAAAGGACAGGTCCCACCTGTTTGTAATACATGTTTATTGTTTTTGAGTGCTTGTAGGGTTCAATACGACAAGGTAATGTTCATGGTCCTAAGAAGATTGTTATGATGACTCTCTGCTGCATTGGCTTGTGCTGTGCTGCTTCCAGAGTACCTCACCTTTACTTAGGCTTCCATTGTGGTCCACAGACCATTACAACATATTGTACATGTTGCTCATTTAATATTCCTGGGGAGAGAGAGAGAGAGTTGGTGAAATATCTTTTCTGTGGACATTATACCATTACTTAATGATTTTAAACTCGCACCCTATTGTATTCATGTTCTACATGTGTTTCAAAAATTGTGTGTGTATGTGTGTGTCTGGGGGGAGGTTTAAATAAATAAAGGGGGGAAGCTTGAAGAAATATGGGGGGGGGGGGGGGGTGGGGGGGGGGGGGGAGAAGTAGGGCTTGATCCCCCACCCCCCCCCCAAACAAAAAACCAAAACAAAAATCTTGAAATGCTACTGATCTTGCCACCCATATCCTTTTAGACTCACTCTTTG
This sequence comes from Strongylocentrotus droebachiensis, assembly GCA_035222895.1. Lineage (NCBI taxonomy): Eukaryota > Metazoa > Echinodermata > Echinoidea > Camarodonta > Strongylocentrotidae > Strongylocentrotus > Strongylocentrotus droebachiensis. The sequence continues at coordinate 1,041,958 of JAVYIG010000024.1, forward strand.
TGCCTTTGTAGTGTAGCAGGGCTGTCGTTTAAAGCCGGTAACCGGTAAAACTTGCCGCCTATTCACTTGTTTCTTACCGGCTATAATTCCTATAATAAACCTTGCAAAAATCACAGAAAGTAGATCTAAATCAATGCTAATCCAAAATTTCCTTAATTTCGTCCAAGATATAATTAGTGCCGCACATACACGGCCGCAGTCGACGAAATCCCTTACGATCACGAACGCGACGTCGTCCGTACTTACCTAGACCTATCTATCTAACGTTACATCGCAGTTCTCCCCCCACAGCGCGGCGGCCAAGCCCGCCCGTCCCTATATTGCGATCCCGATGTGCACGCGAGAAGACGATGCATGCACTGCACAAAATATATACACACTGATCATAACAAAACTGAAGCTAGCTCGCTGTAACCAAACTATCCGTTGCCGATTTGATATTTGAAGATCACGGAAACCGGGGCCTATACACGTGCGTGCAATGTCTAGAGACAACGTACTTTAGATTCTGAGATGCGCAAATCGGCAACAGAGTTTTGAACTCGGCTGAGTTTAGGCCGGCCACGGACGTCCCCGGCGGATCCCCGCAGCTAGCTCGCATGATATATGCAGGCTCGCGCTCCGCGAATATTCAAAACTAACTTCCGATCGCAATCGGAAGCCAATCCGTTAATTCATTTATTTTATTTTCATTTATTTCCTTAAAAAAGTTGAATAAACAAATATACAGTGTCTTCACTTTGTTAGGAAAAACAGTGATATAACATTATAAAATGAACAGGAACTGAAGTAAATTCTTAAATGTATTCAATAATTTCATGTCAAAAAAAAATAATTAAATGAGAATTCATATGGGGAGCCAAATAAAAGTCACAAGTAAAAAAAAAAATCAAAATCTAGCCTCTGCTGCCCATTATTTAAATACTGTACATGTATTCAACAAATCATGATGTAGAAAGATTGAGTATGGTGCATCATCTCAGTTTAATTAAAAATTACAAAGTAATGGTACAAAGTGATAAATAATTATCAACTTAATAACTTTTCTTATGAGTTATGATTGTTCATGTAATATTAAACATGAACAATATGTGTGTTTATTACAATATATGTGTAATACAAGGTAGGAAAGATAACTACAAATTTTCTTCTTAGGTATGCACCAGATTGCACGATTTCAAGTGGAAAATCCCAAAAGGTCCCTACCATGGGAGGGGGGACACCCCCCTCACACACCCTCCCCCCCTCGTTAGCTTCGCTCCCTCGCAGTGATGGTACCTCCTATAAAATTCAAATTACCTCCTTCAAAAATAATTAACAAGACCCCTGGTGTAGTCAAAAGGCTTCATACACAAAACATTTGTAACCACCTAACTCTCCTTCCTATTCTCATTTCTACAGGAAAGGCTTTGAGTTTGATCACTGGCTCAACGGCACGTCGTGGCCTCCCTTCGTCCCTGACCTGTCGGCCGGCAGGACGCTGATGGATCCAGCAGAGAACCTTGCTAGCTATTGGCTCACATACCATAAAGAGGTATGATTATAGGCAATATGAGTTGCAGCTTGCTTAGAATGCCAATGCTAGACTTGTGTCCAAGTCCCCAAAATTATTCCATATTTAATATATATTTGATGCAGTGGTTACAGTGGTTGCCAAAGAGGCAAAGAATTGTGTTTAAGCGGGACTGTACTACTTGTAGCTTCTTGCGCCCGCTATATAGTAAATAATGTCTCAGCGGTACCCGTAGGTCCCCCGTGATCCCCTTTTTCTTATGTTAATTGTGAGCCGATTTAATGAGATAACCACCTGTCAGTGACCACGTAGGGAGGTCTAATCCTTCCTGGCCAAACTAGTGCAGACAGTTTTTAAGATACTTTTGTTGTTTACAAAGCTTTGAATGGTCAAGCCCCAAATTATTTGTCTGAATTAAATCACATCCATATTCACATAACTTACAAACTACACAGAACAAGCTGCTTCTAAAGCTACTTAACACAAAAACTAAAGTACCTCTTGGAGACTGTGCTTTCAGTCGTGCTGCTCCAAAGCTTAAGAATAAACTACCACTAGACTAAACAAAAGCTCCAACTATTACTGTCTTCGAAGATGCATTTGTTTTCAGAAGCTTTTGAATAGTTAATGGTTGTGTGCCCTTAAAGTAACACTGTTAGAAGTTCTGTTTTCATCACAGCGCAATATAGTATATTTATATAGAAACTGTGCTATGTAAATTATTCTAAATTAATTCATTTAGAAGTACTTCCTAAATTTCTGAAATATGATTCCTTTACTTCTGGTTCAAAAGATAATGCAGAAACATCACTAAAAGGAGAAACTGTACTGCTTTGGGTTATAGATAATGTACTATGTCCCATTTGCAGCCAACATCAAGTTCTGTAGAACTTTGCAGGAATTATGAATATGTCACTTACGCCTATCTGTGAAATTTAAATGTTAACAGTGTCATAGTATTCAAATTTTTTTTTTTTTTCTTTGGTAATAACATACATAAAATTAGCTGTAAAGGGTACATGAGCATTTGTCTACATCAATAACGCACTTCTTGTAATTGCCCAAATTAAATGGATGGAATCTTTGTGCAGCACAAAACGTGCGAACATCCCGATGTTCGCACGTTTTGTGCTGCACAAAGATTCCATCCATCCATTTAATTTGAGTCTGAAAATTTGACTATTTAAGTAGACGACCTTGATCGCTAAATTCGATTTGACAACTAACATTCGTTATTTTCCCACAATAAAACATTTTCAAGCACTTTTTTATTAGTATTACCTTTCAAATGCTGTTGGAATTTAACCTTTACACTTATGGGGCCCGCAAATGGGACATAGTACCTACAAACAAAATTGTGGTCTTCATAGACAAGTGGTTACTGAAGCAGGTTTGGCTCTATCATTTTCTTTTGTAATTTTTTGTTCTGTCTGGCAGAAAGATAACAAGGATCTGTCGTTGGATATCTCTGAGTGGAAGACCTATCAAGTTCTTCATTTCATAGATCAGCTTGTGGAAGCAGAAGAAAGCCTACCTCACGAAACACTCCAACACTTTGCCACCACCTACCCCCAGATAAGGGATACACACAATGCTGAGGTAGGTAGTCGTTACTTGTGAAGTATTAGTATATTCACATAATTTCGTCGGCTAGCTGGCGGAAGGGCGTTAGCGCGCGAGTGACTCAAAAACTACTTTTCAAATTATTCGCATTTAAAAATTTGTTTTATATTTAAACTGCTTTCTGTCCTGAAAATTGATTTAAAACTTAAAACACTAATAGAAATGTTATAGTTCAACACGGCCACAATTTTTTTCTCAGAAATAAGTCAGTTTTATAAAAGTTTGAGGCGATTCAGTGCTAACCCCCTTCTGCTTAACGCTTCATTTTTTACCTGAAGTTCGAGCTCACGCCCTTCTGCCAGCCAGGCGATGATTTACTTAACAGTGCTTGTAAACTTGGGGTTTTAATTAATAATAATAATAATAATATGTCTTCTTTACCCAGGGTAACCTCATCAGTACTAATACTGTTCTCCATGAGGGCCCTGCAATCATATCATTACCCCTTTAGCCGAGCTACCATGAAAAGGCGTTTAAGCATTCAAGTACTTTGTTTCCTACCGGGTCTCCATTTACCTCACCTGGGTAGAGGATTGGTGGAGGGTTGTGATCCTATAGGGTATCATTTAAGGGTGGGGTGATTTTTAGGGGTAATAAATTCCTACTGGTCTCCATTTACCTCACCTGGGTTGAGGGTTGGTGGAGGGTAGTGATCCTATAGGGTATCGTTTAAGGGTGTGGTGTTTTTCAGGGGTAATGAAGAGGTTTATAAAATTACTACAATTCACATTTTCTTTTCATGACGAGTTGCATTGCAAGGGGTAGCTGCACTGGCAAGACATGAAAAGGTTATTGGGTTTAAAACTTAAAACCAGTACTACATGGCATACCATGTACATATAAATACATTTTTATGCAATGATGCATGATACAGCTGTATTAATTTGAAAATTAACTTTATCATAAATATAATGAGAAAATGAATGGAACATTGTTTGAATTTTAATTCTTCTTCTTGCTGTTGACCTCCTCTAGATGTTTTGGTTCCAAACAGACTAATAATAAACTTGATCTCTGGAATTTCTATAGCTATTTGATTAATTTCTTTTGTTTTGTTTGTTTTGTTTTACTCAGATTCGATTAAGATGGTCACAACTCACGATTGGTAGCGACTATGCAGATGACTTGTCAAATGTCAAGGCTTTCCTCATTGCCCAAGGTACAAATTTATTTTATTTTCCCAGATAAGGATAGAAGGAAGGAAGGAAGGAACATTTCTGTGTTGCCTATGCAATTGGAATATATCTAAAAGAGTAATGTGCATAGTTTCATGAAATTATGATTTAACCAGTAATGTAGAAGTTATTAGCAATCAATATGAAGCTATACATTGCTGTAAATCAATTTACTGGAAGTACTTACAACTGCTTCGATCTGTTCCCCCAGTTCACATTAGCTGGTGAAATGTTGCTAAGCAGCAAGTACTTCCAGAAAATGATTCATAGCATCCTAATCTAAGTAATAGATAAGTGATACATAAACAAGTAGATACAAATAGATTAGACTTATAGTCAGTGAACAGAATATGGAACCTAGAGTCTTTTGGGGTGGCACAGTGTTAGTTAAAGCTCCTTTATATAGTTTTTATGCCTCCGTTACGAAGTAGCCGGAGGCATTATGTTTTCGGGTTGTCCGTCCGTACGTCTGTACGTACGTACGTACGTACGTCTGTACGTACGTACGTCCCGTTCTCGTGATCGCGTTATCTGAAGAACCGATTGATGGATTCCTGCCAAACTTTGGTCATGTATGTATCTTGCAGAGCCAATGAACTGATTAGATTTTGGGGTCACGAGGTCAAAGGTCAAAGGTCACAGGGCTCATTATGTATGCAAAAACAGTTTGTGATCGCGTTATCTGTAGAACCGATTGATGGATTCCTGCCAAACTTTGGTCATGTATGTATCTTGCAGAGCCAATGAATTGAGTAGATTTTGGGGTCACAAGGTCAAAGGTCAAAGGTCAGAGGGCTCATTATGTATGCAAAAACAGCTCGTGATCGCGTTATCTCAAGAACCGATTGATGGATTCCTGCCAAACTTAGGTCATGTATGTTACTTGCAGAGCTGATGAACTGATTAGATTTTGGGGTCATGAGGTCAAGGTCAAAGGTCATGAGGCTCATTATGTATGCAAAAATAGCTTGTGATCGTATTATCATTAGAACAGATTGATGGATTCCTGCCAAACTTAGATCATTTATGTATCCTGCAGAGCCAATGAACTGAGTAGATTCTTGGTTCATAAGGTCAAAGGTCATGGGCTCATTATGTATGCAAAAATAGCTTGTGAACGCATTCTCATTAGAACTGACAGATGGATTACTATTTAACTCAGGACATCTTGCAGAGCCAATGAACTGAGTAGATGTTAGGGTCATGAGGTCAAAGATCAAAGGGTCATATATGTATATGAGAAATTGCTTGTAATCGCGATATTCTGAGAGCCTGTTAATGGATTACAATTAAACTTGAATTAAAAAAAAATCTTCTGCTTTGGTTTGTAAAATTGCTCTATGACGGAGGCATCATTTTCGACTGCGCGCAGTCGAATTCCATCTAGTTTTATTTTCACTTTCAGATACACCTATAGGGTAGAACATATCTCCCTTTAAATCACATTAATTTGGAATGTTGCATTTTTTTATAAGTTACATATTTAGCTTTTATTTATGTCGTTTATTCATCACTGATAAATTTCTCATATCATGGTACACCCTCTTCATCGTGAATATTTCAGATACAAAACTAAAATGTTCCCAGACTTGAAATTGCCAGGTATGCCTCTTTTTATATTGATGAATGTCAAAAATTGAAAATACGAGCTTGAGTGTATTTCATATGTTGCACTCTGGTAAACTGAACCTTACCATTCTTCCTCAAACACAGGCAAGCAGAAATACACTCTTCCCATTTATGCTGCATTGACGAAAGGATCAAAGAGAATGAAAGACTTTGCCGTGGAGACATTCGCTGCAACTAAAGACCAGCTTCACGTAAACGTAAGGAAGCACGTGGACAAAATGGTCAGTGTATTGTAAACTAAAATGTTCTGTACATTTCAAGAGTTCAGTGACACAAAGACGTAACTCCATATTTTTCCAAAATGAGTATTTGATATCAAAATGTTTAGAAAAATGTGGGCTTTCCAGGAAACACACAGACTTAACTCCACCCAACACCACATTGAAGTCAATGGCTAGTGAAACATAGACTTGACCCCTTAAGGCCCAAGTGCTCAGTGACACATAAACCACTTTTTCTCAAAATGGCCAAAATGGAGTTACGTCTTTGTGTCACTGACCCCTCCATTTATAGGTAGACCTTGCGTTTTGATGGTGTCGAGAATGAAATTCTCACAAGTAATGTTCCAATGATGGCCATTACTCTTTGGAGTAAGCTTGCAAGTAGAGCCAGTTTAGTCCCAGTTGAGGCTTTTTTTTAATAATATGATGATATTTAGTGTAATACGCATTCTGTATCCAATAGTTCATTTAACCTTAAAAAAATTAAAAATTGCCATTGTTCTTGAGAGAAAGAATCCATAATTTTAAGTTTTAACGGCAACCAAACCATGGTAGTAATGTGTTACGTCTGAACAGTATTAAGCTAGCATCTTTCGAGTGAGTGGTGCCCTGTACATGTTGGCAACTGTGCTTACTCTTTAGAGTATGGCCATGGTGTGAATATATCATGTGATTAAGGGCCTTACTATGGAGAGTAAGGATTATTATCTGATCATACTGTAACTACCTATCTGTATACTCCTAATGTGGAACAAAAAAGGTAACTAACAAATGATGTAATGGAAACTGTCACAGCTGAGGAGAGACAAATTGGGGCATGTATTCTGTAATGCCTAAGTCACGTTTGCCGCGGCGGCCGTTGGGTCGAGAATATCTACGGCCAAAAGTAATTATAGGGCCACCATGGCCTTTCAACGGTCACATACATGTAGGGTAATGGTCACATATAATAGGGTAGCCGCACGTCGTATTTTGAATTTGTGGAGACGGAATACCTGCGGCTACTGTACCACCTTTAAAGTGATGATGCACGGTCGCCTTGGGGCCTCCATGCCGCGAACCTAGAAACAAAAACAAAAAAAAATCTGCGGCGACCCCTACGGCTTCTAAAAGATGGGAATACACCCTAGGGTGCCCCTGAGGCGACCGTAGATCCTCTGCGGCGGTAGGGCAAATGTGACTGAGGCATTAGAAATACATTATATGTCTACTCAGAACCAGAATGGCATTAACTCTGTGTTAAAGTATATGATGTAACGCCCTTCTGGCTTCAAACAGATACTACCTATTCAGCTTGGTCTATAGAGGGGGTAAACACATCCATGTGGTTTGAAATTGAATAGTTTTATGATTGACTAAAAAGGTTGTAGCCATCAGAATTTGGTTCCTAGTTTCTACTGTTTGTGGAAGAGCACAATTCAAGACAACTTTCACATGAATGATAAATATTCAACTTTTCATGGGATATTTCCTATTTTCACATGCTGTATTCAGACTGTTCTTCATGAATGTGTATGAGGTAACTATTGAAATTCAGATCGTGTTACATTGTGCTAAAACCCTTCAATCTTGCAGTTAATGTTGTACAAAAATTATTGCTGTTACTTGCAAATGAGGTACCGGTACTTAATTTTGAAAAATCATTGTCTTACATCCTGAATGAAGTAAGTTTTTTTTAAAGAGATCGTTTATTGATTTCAAACTGGACTGAATTTGGTATAATTGCAATCGAAAAATTACACTGAGTAAAATCATTACATTTGTGTAACTTGTACATTCGAGCGCATTTTATAAAAGTTGATTGAACTTGACGAAAAATCAACCCACTCAACGCCCCCAAAACATCGTAAGTCAGCTGATTGTTGAAGTGACGTCACAATATGAACAGCGGGCCGCTCAGCTGAAATGATTGACGACGGTGTGAGATGCAGTTTGTGTGCGATTCACATGTATTGCATTGACTCTCGAGTACCGTACCCATTTATACCTAACGCTGTTTACCTTCATAAAAATCCCCTGGAAATATGGATATGGACGAAAAACATACTTGATTATACTCCAGAAGGCTCCTCCATGGCATGGTTTCGGTTCTTAATATGACGTTAGTCTAGATAAATGGTATATAACTTCCAAAAAGCGATTAAATATATCGTCGATGTAGCGTTCAAGTTTCCCGTAGCTGGTAGCTGTGCGTGCGTACTCTGTGCATGAACTATGTGTGCAATACACTGACCTCTATATCGTGCATCACATCTAGCGCAGCTTGCTAGCCATGGCCTAGCCCGTAGCCCGGCGCTCGAGCTATAGCCGCGAATCGCGAACCGGACTGATCTGTTTCTCTCGGTTTATCAGGTCCTATACGACTTAATTTATCAAAAATGTAAATTAATCAGCCTAATCACACATTTTTGTAATGAATATCTGGACAATTCTATGTAAATTTGTCGCCTATTTTACTCCAAAAGAGTCGTTAGGTCAGCATGCAAAATGTCCTTTGCCTTCCCAGATCAGACACGTACACGCTGAAGTGCCCTCAGAATATGTGATTATTTTTCTGATTTTTATGCTCAAATGTGACGGGAAAAAATATAAAAATCAAACAAACATTTGTAGAAAGTATCATTTATTCAGTGTATCTCATTCAAAATGCCAAAAAAGAGGAAATATCACCACTGGCGGTAAATATACAAACAACGTTAACCCATATCTGAAAATTGCAATGGGTATCCAACATTGTCCCGAATGTGTGATGTAGGTTGTTCATATTGTGACGTCATCGTTTCGCATGTAAAATAACGCCGTCAATTCACTTAGTGAGTGGGTTCAGGAAAGGGTAACAAAATTGCATATAATTTATTCCTCACAACAGTGAGGGCTTCAAAAGTACTTTGCTCATTTTGTTAATGTTCTCAGCAATCTGTAGAGGTGTAATTTGCCCATTTTCCACATTTCAATGAACCATCTCTTTAAGGGACAGGATACATTAGACCATCTTGTAGAATTAAGTGTTTTTCTCATTAAGGCAAAAGGGAAAATTATCTTCCATTTAAGTTGTGGCGATGAATTGTATTAAAGAAACTTGTATGTTTTGGGTATCTAATGTTCTTAAAGAACCCCTATTTTTGTTTATCCATTTGAAGAAAGTAACCTCGGCTCTACTTATTCTTTTGTATAATGTGTGTTTGTGTATTATGTTATGAAATAACTTGATGATTTGTTACTGGAACAATAATCCTTATCTTTTCAGAGTAGAAAGGTTGTTCATTAGTATGGTAATATGTAGATTAATGTAGATGTAGTTTGAAATAGATTTGCTCTAGACACGGAAAGCACTTTGAGATGCAGTTTAATCTATTATTTTTGCATATTTAAGTTATTACCTACAGACAATTTTTTTTTTATATATACGGTATGCCATTAAAAAATTTAAAAAACATAATGGAAAGTATGTCGAAACATGAGATGTACACGTTGTAAGAACAATGATGTCTTGTATCTGTTAACTGCAGGCGATTGCAATGGTCACAATTGTTCTTCTTCTATCTGAAAAGGGAGAAACCCTAATTATTTGGGCCAAATAAGATACCACATTGGGGGAATAGAATACTTGTCTTCCTTGGGATGTTCCTCAGGGTTGTTCTTGTTCACCTTAGTTCCACAGGGCTGGCTGACTATGTATTTATCAAGCACAATGGCAGGTCACAGGAGTTCCTGGCATTGTGCATTGTAAATATGTGATCAGCTGCGCATGAACATTACTGCAAAATATCCTTAATGAGGAATAAATCTTTGTTTTGGTCAAAGAATCGTCAACAGAGAAGTAGCATCATTTGATGCAAACACATGCCTCATGGGTTGCCACTGAAGATATAAATTTAGTTTGACTAATAAAAAACGATGAGGAGCTTTTGATGTTTTTAAGCCTGCGAACTGTAGCTGTGGTCTGTGGAAAATGTGTTTCAAAGATAAAGTTGAGTTCTGATCATGCAATTGGATTGTACAAGTGATAGGAAAAGGTTGATTACATAAGAACTGGGGGGGGGGGGGGGGTGTTTCACAAAACTTGTCATCAGTGACAAATGACAATTTGTGTTATAAGCTACTGAAATCCTTGCTCCTGATTGGTTATCAGCAGATTTTTCACTGATATTTGCCTTTTATCATTGAAAAAAAGCTTTGTGAAACACCCTCCTGATGTGTACTGTCAGGCTTTGGAATCAGCGAAAAAATAACAAATTGGCCCATTCTTGCTAAAAGTCACTTGCACTGTACACAGAAATGTGTATATTCGACTACACAAACAAGTGACATGAAAGTTTGGTCCACGACCTTTAGCCTGTTACTTGTCATATTTTGAATATTAAGGCATTTTGAGAGCCATTGTTTCCAGGGGACATTTTTTCAATGATACTCTTCGACATAAAATAAAAAGAATGTAAAAGCTCACAACCTTTTTTTTACCTCTCCCAGAACTTGTCATTTTCGTAAACACCCAAAGCACTTTATAACTAACAGTTTATCCATACTTATTTTATTTGAGAAATGAAATCAGATATATACTGAGACAATTTATTACCTGTTTTGTTTATTTTGATTTGCCATGACATTTTAAAATAATGGATCCTGACTAAACCACTTTTCATGTTTTACATAAATACATGTATGTGAAAAGGCATATTGGAAGCATTACTTTGTATAAAAGTGTTGTGACATATTGTTTGCTCCCTGAGTGTACATATCCATTAAAATCATGAATTGGAATGAAGAAATGTTAGAGCTGTTTGGTTTGTTTGATGTTGATGTAAATACTTTGACAATCTCTATCTTGTCCTCCCCATTAAAAGCCATTACCGGTAACTAATTGCATTAATCCAGACCACATTGAATGAAAGATAAAGTTAAGTTGTGGTGAAATGCGAGAAGATTTGGAAGAAACTGTCTGTAAGCGCTTTGGAGAGGTAGATGATTACATGTTGTACAGTGTGTAGATAGGGATTATTTTTCTGCTTAGATTACTATCAAGGATGGATTTCCCTGTATTATTATGTACTGTACATAATGATGCAGACCTATAACTAATCCAAAACAACCTGTGCACAAAGAAATGTTGATTTATTTGATTACCGGTAGGTCAAGTTGTAATTTAGCTCATTCAACACGGCCAGGCCTATATGAATTATTGTTTTTATGACAAGTCTCAGAAGAACAATTCAGCCTTTTTTTTTTTTTATCGTCTTAGTAATAAAGGCAGTATGAATTTGAAAGAAAGTTTGAGTTAAAAGAAATAGGGGAATTATATACCAGTGGTCTCAGATGAACAGGCAACGTTTAAAGAAACTGCAAACAAATAATTTCATGCGTGATGATTTTTCTTCTTCCCCGACCGTATTTTGTCAACCTCTTATAGCAGTCTGTCCAACAACAACACAATTTAGAGGAAAAGGAAATATAAATAAAGGAAATAAAAAGAAAAAGAATATCTGAGTCATTAAAAGCATATCTTTTCATCCTAACTGGATTTCGTTTTACCCCATGATCATGATTTGGGGGATTGAAATTTCTAAAATATCCATCAATTTCTAATAGTTACCAGGATAGAAGGGAATATCCTGCAATTTCTTGTAATAACCTGTCAGTCATCCCTGCATATATACATACATAATTTCTTTTTACTTTGCTCATGAAATTAGCTCCCTCAAATCTCTTCATGAGTACTTGCATTAACATGATCATGTGTAAATTGTGAAAGAAACTGTCTAGGCACGATTTAAAGTGTTCTATTTTAAAGTAAATAGGAGTTTTGGGGCATTGTAAGAATGTTGAAATCCTCAAATTGAAAACAAATTTACTCATTCCGTTGAATACTGCTAATAAATTAACTAAAAAAATATTCAGTGGTATCTGTGATATCACAATGGGACAACACATGCAGCATCTGAATTCGATCCACAGATATAAACATTTTTTTTCTTTCTCGAAGTATTAGAAAGAAGAAAAAGAAAGAAAGAGTAATGGAGAGAAAGGAACAGAGAGAAGAGGGAAATATATATATATATATGAGAGACACACACACACACAGACAGAGAGAGAGAGAGAGAGAATGAGGGAGATATAGAGAGGTAGGGAGAAAGAGGAACAAACAGAGAGACAATGATAGGAAGCCAAAGAGTGGGGGTGGTGGGGGGGCATTGAGAGAGAGAAAGAGAGAAAATCGAACCAAAATGAGAGAGATATCTTCACAGATACCTACAGTATATGTTAATTGATTTTCAGAGGGGGGGGGGGTGGTTATACATGTTATAGCCTGTATCAATGATTCGTTCGTATACTGCTTCCCTCACGTCATCCCTTCACATCTCTGCTGAAATGCAGCCTCACGCACAGAATACAAGATTTAGTTGACCTCTGACACGTACCTCGTAGAGTCCACGACGGCTGATGCGTGTAAAAAAACAACTTCTAAGTGCTTCAATCTTACTTAAAGAATCAAACCGGTCATTTCGTCTCAATGTTTGGTCGCCACGAAGTCGGCTGTTATTAGGCTGAAAAGTCCACCGGCGACAATATGTCAAGTATTCTGTACAGTGTATGAACGGTTCGTGTAATCACAAATTATGAATATTTTCAGCGCAAAAAATAAATAAAATGTAAGCACTGACTGGAGACAATGGTTTGTTTGTATGACTATAACTACCGATAGTAGATGAGATAGTGGATGAACTGCTGAAAATGCTCTCGGGAATTTGTAGCCAGTTATCAGAATTTATAGTGAGGAGGGAGAGGCGGGGGAGACGCAGGGAAGCGAGAGAGGTAATTAACTCCATCGACTCGTGCTTGTTATTTTTGCATATGAAATGTTGGCAATCATAACAAACAAACTATCCATAATAAAAGATCATTTCGTCATCCTTCAGCTACGCGCTGACAGACAACCTGTTTGCCAAAAGCGAGCTTATATTAATTTTGGGCCATGCGCCATTAGATTCTGCCAGGTCTATGAAATATATCGGTATGTCGCAGCTCTAGCTATAGTATTGGAGGATGGGGGAGGGGGAGGGGGGGGGGGGGGTGTAGGACAATGTGAATGGCATGCACGTTGGTGATTGATGTTCATGATGAAAACGTTATTAAGACGAGTGGCCAAGTGTTTTGTTTTTCTTTAATCACATGTATTTCATTCCGAATTGCTTTTTCCTTTTGTTCTGTATCCTAATTCTCTTCTATTCCCCATCTCTCCCCCCTCTCTCTATTCCCCCTCTCTCTCGCTCTCCCCTCTCTCTCTCTCGCTCTCTATTTCTGTCTCTGTCACTGTCTCTGTCTCTCTGTCTTTCTGTCTTTCTGTCTCTCCCTCACACACACACAAACAAACACACACACTACTCTCACTCTTTCTCATCAATTCCCTTTTTGCCCCTCCCCCTCTCTTACCCCTCTCTTTATCACCCTCTCCCTATCCCCTCTCTCCTTCATCCTCCTCCTCCTCTCTCTCTATCTCTCTCTCTCCCTCTTACCCTCTCTCCTCTCGCCTCCTCTCTCCCTGCTCGCTCTCCCTCTCTCTCTCTCTCTCTCTCTCTCTCTCTCATTATTCCCAAGTATTTGATATAGTCATCTCCTAGGCATTGTCTTTATCCATCATGACACACCGTGCTCAAAGTCTTGATGATATTAATAACGCTTGAGATGCCAAAACGGCCTCATTACTACCACATCCAAGTCACTCTTACAGCACATTGCGTGACCTTCCAATTTATCTCATTTTGCCAGAACCGTGGGCACGCTAACTCTTGTGAATCCAAATGAAGTGCGGCGGTGGGTGGGTGGGGGGGGGGGGGGGGAGAGAAGAAGACGAAGAAGAAGAAGAAGAAGATGAAGAGGAGGAGGAGGAGGAGGAAGAGGAGAAAGAAGAAGAATAAGATGGAGAAAAAGAAGACAAAGGAGGAGGAGTTAGAGGAGGAGAAAAAGGAGAAAAAGGAGGAAAAAAAAGGAAAAGAATAGTGATAAATAATAAGAAAAATGGAAGGAGGAGATGGTGGAGAAGAAGAAGGAGGAGAAGGAAGTACAAGAAGCTGATGTCTCTTCATGAATCCAACATTAATGTTTCCATGTTTCGCGAGCAAGCAAGCGCTGTATTTAGAAGCCCCACGCATGAGTAGTGACGGTATTTGACACCCGTCGAAAGATACAGGGTATTATGTATTTGTGTTAAGTATATCTTAAAGCTTGTCCATGTTGATTTTTCGCTGCCAAAGATTTTCTGTTTGAAAAATATATGATTGTTGAACATTATATTTGTACTATTCAACTGTATATTTTCCATGCACCAGAAGGGGCCGTTAAATAAATAATAATTATCATTGCCAGCTCTCGCCTGCTCGATACCGGTTTCAAACCTTGTCATTTCACAATAGGCCTAAACAAAGAAGTCAGAACATCACGAAGACGAAAACATAGATAAAAAGAAGAGGAAAAGGGAAGAAGAATCACCATAAATAATTGTTTGACACCTCGTTCTGAGTCATTTTCGCTTTTTTTAATGCCATGTCCAAACCTTATTACTTTACCATGTAGGCCTTCACAAAGGAGAAGATCATAAAGAAGAAGAGGGAAAAGAAGAAGAAGAAGAAGAAGAAGAAGAAGAAGAAGAAGAAGAAGAAGAAGAAGAAGAAGAAGAAAAATAAATAGGAAGAAGAGTAACGATATTATTGTTTGAAACCTCGTTCGTAGTCACAAGGAGAAATGAGCATACTTTAAAATAACCCTGTGATGTAAAGAGGTGACGTGGTCTGGTTGGTAAGTCATCGGACTGTGGATCCCAATGGTTAGCGGTTCGAGTCCCGTCGCGGCACCTATGTTCTTTGGCAAGACAATTTTCTACATTTGCCACGTTTGACCCAGGTAAGGTGAACGGGTACCTGGAAGGAATTTGAACTACTACAGCGCCATAATTTCAGCCATGCTAAAGTCAGAGTAATAATTGTGGAACGCCAGGAGTGTCAAGTTTGACAGACATGAGGGCTATACAAGAATCCGTTATTATTATCATTATTATTAAACATAAACTCCATACGAACCGAAAATGGCCTACTTTAATCTCTCAAGTATACGATTGTCAGAAATAACATCCTAGGAAAGACAGAATAGTTATCTATAGTAGATATCAACCTCGTTTTACGAGATCTGGTAAAAAACGATGTAAATGTATGTAATTTGCCAGTTTAAACAAAATAAATAGTTTACGCCAAAATTAGTTGAATGAAATCATTATAGGAATAATATTCCCCAGCTCCCGGACGATTAACCCCGAGATAACCCGACCTATAGGACAACTTTAGCCTGGGATGACAACCCCGGACAACTAATCAATGGATCACTCCAAGTATAGGACAACTATGCCCTGGGATGACTATATCTCGGACAACTAATCCCTTTATAACCCTAACTATAGGATAACTTTACCATTGGATGCATCCCAGACAACTTAATATCCCTTAATAATCCCACCCTAGGACATCTTTACTCAAGGATGAATATCCCGGACAACTACTCACTGGATTACTCCAAGTATAGGACAATTATACCCTGGGATGACTATCCCGGATAACCAATTCCTTGATAACCATGTTATAGGAAAACTACCCCAACAAAATAAATTGAAGTGATTACCTCCTGGTTGTTGATGGTTTGGAGGGGTCATTTTTATAGTTATCTTGAGGTTATACTTGTAGGAGGTAGCTGTCCGGTGTGGTAGTATATATGGATAGTAGTCGTCCTAGTACGGAATAGATTGTTGCTTTGTCAGTGGGTAAGAAACTGTGACATAATCTAGAAATCAAGAATCAGAAGCGGCATATCTTCCATTGGGGGGAGGGGGAGGGGCGTTGGGGGGAGGGGGGTGGTAGAAAATTATAAAATATTATAATACTGGGTTTATAAAGAGCTTAAAACCTCCACGGTGTCTATAACAGCTTAATTGATATACAGTTAACAACTAAATTATTAATTTTACTTGTAATTTTTTTGTGTAACTCAAGAAAGAAAGGTGCATCGTTTGAATTAGGGTCTTTGTTAAATACTTTTAGATAATTTAAGCGGGATGAATCAAACTTTCACGTTACACATACTATACTTAAAAAATTACAAAACAAAAGCTAGGTAATGGTATGAATAATTTAGGTTTTGTACCGATTACGCCTATTAATTTGGGTGGATTAAAAAAAAAATCTCTTATTTATGATCCTATATTAGTCCCCCCCCCCTCCAAAATGAGAACCATCTTTCTTTTTGATTTTTAAGTTTAAATGCAATTACTTGACAAGGAAATATATCCGATGAAACCTTCTCTTACACAAGGATTGATGATGATACATCCATCTGAATACACACTTTTACTTTTCTCTTATTTCAAAACGGAACTGAAATCCGGGAAGGGATTTAAAAGATGGCGATCATTAAATGGATGAAATTGCCGGCGGATACGGATCAGGTATTATTGCGATGGAAAAAGATCATCCGTCAACCGAGATAGGCAAGGACAAAGCGATTTCAGAAAAAAATAGACAGGAGTGTAGCCTGTGTCCGGCCCTGGATGGGGGGGGGGGGGGGGGGCGCACCTGTCTTATTAGGTGGATGAAATGCGTTGAGGAGGGGTTTTAGGAGGGGTCATATCATGTCCTTTTCACGTTGCCTTTAAATGATATACCCTCTACTCATTCTCTCTATCTCTCTCTCTCTCTTTCCCTCTCTCTTTCTCTCTATTCTTCCACTTTCTCTCTTTATCTTATACACAAGTGGAAATATTCTTCTCAAGAGGCAAACAAAAGGTATTCATGAAGCACCTCCATCACTTCGGCAGTGATTATTCTAAAATGCACAAACGGGACATATCCATCGTGTAAAAGATCTGTTGATATTTTGTGGTCATGCGTTCCGAAGCTATTCATGATCTGGCTTATTGATTGATAATGAGCAATAAGAGTGTTTGTTTGCTTTTATTTCTGCGTTCAAAATAATACAATACATAATATAAAATGTGTTTACAAAGATAATATACAAAACAATTCATAAGATAAACAATATAGTCATGATACATAATGAATACAAAATAAGGAAGTGAGCTTAATTTTTTTTTTATAGATATATATCCATATATACGCACATATACCTACATATACATATATATATACATATACACAGCACATGCATACATACATACACATACACATATACACCTATACATACTCTCACATATAATATAATATAACACATATAATATAATATATAATCCAATCAATGAACGCAGGAGACCGCCATCGTGAGCGGTAAGGCTTGAAATTGATGGCGGCCTCAGATGAATATGTTTACGTGGTAAAACTTATGAAAACACTGTGAAATAACCTACCCATATCTTTTCGTAACCAACAATCTGTCAATACCTTAACAAAATATCTAAACATTCACCTCTTCTGTAATATAAGCAATATAACTGTAAAGCACATTTAAACGTGCATATGGAAAATGCGCTATATATAAATACATTATTATTATTATTATTATTATCAATATTTCGTTTTCCTTCTCAGATTCTGCCTTTAAAATTTAGTGTTATTTACGATCATTTTCGTTTTGCTCGTTTTTGTGATTTTCTGGCTTCATGTTTAGCTTTGCATAGTCAATTACACAATCCATTAGTTAGATGTAAGTGCAAACGAGCATAAAAAGACCACCTCTCTGTAAAGACCACATTTTTTGTTTTCCTTGAAAAATGTTTCGCATTGAAACCAGTAAATGCCAGTATATTAAAGGTAATACAAAATTTTGGTATGGGGTCATGAATTTGGTTCAAATGAACATATTGGACGCATATGCGGTCCTACAATATTCAGTGAACGTTGTCGCGGTTGAAATCTATTCTAAAGTTTTAAAATTGTAAATAATAAACTCTTTATGTTGTATAGCTCCCTCTCAAGGTCAAGATATAAATTAAGCTATAAAACAATGTTTCTTGACTAAAATCTACCGACTAGTTGTTCCCGTTCGGAAATTATATATCACAACTACATATTTTGAGATTTTCATGGTCGCAGCTACCATTGTACGGCCGTATAGGCGCTATTTGAAATTTACCGGGAGCACCGGTAAATTTGTATATTCAATTTTTCTCGAAAGCAGAAGTAGTTTAGGGGCTAAATTTTCTAGTGTTATAGTACATCCACAGGGGCATCCACACATATCAAAATTGTAAAGAATCACTATCCACCCAATTTTCAAAATTTCCCAAAACTTTGTATTACGTGGAGCTTGTACATACAGATAACCAGCCTATACCACCTGTCTTGTTTCCGTTGAAAATTCTTCATGCGCCAACTAATATTCCAGCGAAGTCTGATCCATATTATATTTTTTTTAAATGGCTGTCATACCTTGATAAAAAAAGAAGAAACTTAAAATATTTGACAAATTTAATTTTTGCAAACATACTTGTTTAAAGTCCTTCTTACAATTTAAAGGATTGACGGGCGATTCTGAGGTCATACTTTTATCATCGAAACCTTTTTTGCAGTCGAGGCTTTAATTGTTTTCACCCACAAACTTCAAATGAAAATCGCAAAAAAGGATATTTTTGTGGAACGGACAGATTTATTAAAGACGAGATGCACCCTGAAAGCTTGCCCGAGGCTTGCCCGACGTATGCGGGATTCCAGGTATTGTATTTCATTAATTGATAAAAGGTTAATGAAATAATTCGTTACTCGGTCCCCGGGAAAGAAACGTCTATACGTTTGAATATATTTTGGATAGTAATCCAGTCCGTTTGGGCAAGCCATACCAACGAGACCGACTACAGACCCTGTTACACGCTGTCATCAAAGACATTATACCGCCCTCTACAATAATCAAGGATGATCACATAAATTATAATTTTAGATCTGCGTTGATACCTAGCCATCCATGCAGAACGCGTTATGGCATCACAGGTCGAGCGGCAATTGCTAATCAAGTGATTTTTTTCCCCGTCAGACATTCTATTTGTATATCAATAGTGGCTCAGGTGATGTACGCTATGAATGAAGAAGATGCATTTTGATTAAAGGGATAGTCGAGTTTTGGTATAGAGAGTACAGTTTTAGTCAAACTGAATGTTAGTAACCGAAACCGGCACCATTACATTACAAACTAATTGTTATAAATACACCATGCTCGAAAGGTATACACAAATTACAAATAACTTAGTATGAGCCTGTTAACAATGACAAAGAGCCGTTAAACCACATGAGGGCATTTATTTAATATCATTGGTTTCAACCAACTTTAATAATAAAATTGTGCATGTTATGTTTTGTTAAAATAATGATAAAATAGAAAGATCATCAGCAACTATTAAAAACATCTGTTTGAAAATTGTAAGCATTTTTTTGTCTTTCAAATTTGACACTCAGTTTTGTTTGTGTAGCGCCCTCTATACCAATACGTAACTATCCCTTTAACACCAGGGTTGATTCCTTCGCCTTTCTTTCAAATACGTATGGCTTGTCCTACCTGACATCACGTAAGGAATGCAATTCGCATTCTGCTTCTTGGAATACAATTAATAATTATTGGTATTAAATTTCAATACATTACGAAAAACGTTCTATTTAATTCGACTACGTCGGTTATATCTTTCTCTTACATATCACATTGCTATTTTACAACATGTATCTCATGAAACTACAAAGTTTGCCTACATGGCTTTATATAACAAAAACTATTACATGAAAACCCTAGCCAATGAGAACCATTGAGTCGTTACGGACAAATGCAATAGTTCGTCACGTGTGTATACACGTCACTTGGGAGATACTAGGGACTTTTAGATTCTGCACGACGAGAACGTGGACTGCCCTTTTAAGGCAACGTGACGTCCTTTTAAGGCACTGGCAGTGACGTCACATTGCCTTAAAAGGGCAGTCCACGTTCTCGTCGTGCAGAATCTAAAAGTCCCTAGTATCTGCGTATGAGTAGATGAAGGTCATTTGCACAAAACTATTAAAACCCACCGAGATGACTGCTGGATACGTGTTCATGAAAGTTATGTAATCACTTATCATTTTACGCATCGACACATAAGTTTATTTCATAATACACATGAGGAATTATTCTTTTCAAGAGGGCAAACTCGTCCATCACTTTTGCAGTATTTATTCTAAAATGCACAAATTGTGACTTCTTCATGTATATATCTGTGGATATTGGGGGGGGGGGGATAGCTATCTCCGATGTGGTCTATTTAGGGGCAAAGGCGCCATTTTGTAGAATGGTATATTTAACAGTATATGCATGCATATTCCACAATAATAAGAGCTTGCATGAACCAGATCCTCCATGGCAACAATTAATGTATGCCAACTATATATAAGACCTATTGAAAAAACAGTGACTTGCAACCGGTGAATGCAATAGGTCTTATTGGGATTTTGAAATGCCTTTTGGAAACTAGTCTTCATCAGATGCATGCTCGATGATCACCAACATCGCATAATGCTTACCTGCCATAGCAACAAGTAATATATGTCACCTTTGCATACATCTGTTAAAAAGGTAAAGAGGCGCCAATTTAAAACTGGTTATTTTTTCTGGTTTGCATACTCAAGAAGGGTTACCCCCTACAATACAACATTTGCGTGATGCTGGCCCGACAAAGCAACAGATAATATTTGTCACCTATCCACTGACTATTGAAAACCAATGACTTGTTAAATTTTAATGCACTGCTCTGTCACTCGAATCTTCAAAAAGCGTTGTTTACGAATCTTCTACAGTTGACGAAACAAAGCTTGCATGAAAGCTGGTCCGAAATAATCAATTTACACATAATACTATTGGAAACCGACGTCTCACAACATGGAATATGGATCGTGACTAAAGACATTAAGGGAAGAAAGCGCAATGTGTGAACTCGTCTTTTATTATATGTATCTCCTACCTTAGTTACCTCTAACGATTCAAAGCTTGCACAACACTAGCCTGACATAGCAACAAACATCTGTACAACCTGCATTCTAACAATAGGCCATTTTTGTAAAAATACGAATGATTTAATTCCCCTGTTACGAATAATTGTATTTCAATAGTCAAAGTCTTGTTAGATAGGGCAAGCCATAATGTTTGCCCTACTTAGCAACAACTTATGTATGCATTTTGATTTCTGACCATTAAGATACATTTATCCGGCGTAACAGGTGAATAAAATAATTCGTTTCGATGCACTTAAGTATAAATTTGTTTACATTACGAAAATTGCCTATTGAAAACCATTGTCCTACACGTGAATACAATGGCGGCATCTCTTTTTGGGTAACCCATTACCACAATTTTTTTTTTTTTTTTTTTTTTGGGGGGGGGGGGGGGGGGTGGGTTTAACCCCAACCCCTAACCCCCCTGTGTACGCGCCTGCCAACCATTGAAAACCAATCGGTTGGAGCAGAAAAATGCTGTAGATCATCACAAGGCATGTGGAGGAAGAAATATCCTTAATTTTGTCCTCATTTTATTGTGGTTTTGCGAAAACGGACCACCCGTGCATGATTCATTGGAATTTTTCATTTATTTATTTGATGACTGAGAGGTTGATGAATCAAGCGTCCGTACATTAATTTTGTAGATCGAAAAATGACGAAATAGATTGGCTCTATAATTGGGAATGAAGTTAAAACGTGCCTCATTAGAGAGTTGAATCAGGAATATATTTACTTACTGACATTGGTGATCATGATGCAGTCACGCTAACAAAAAATGTTTCTGATAAGGATGAATTGAGATTGGTTTATGATGACATTAATGTCAATTTTCCAAAATAACCATCAATCATAACTACGGGACGGACAAGATGATACGAAGATATTAAAAATTGCGTGGGCGGTGTGTTAAATTTCTTTTCTCATCTAATACTCAGAAACCACTTGCACACGCTACAACACACACAGACACACAATGTATCCACACACATGCACATGACTGTGTGTAATTCAGTAGGAGCTAGCAGACGACTTCGCCGCGAAAATATGAGTTTTTTCTTTTCTTCCCGCCATGCAAGATCATTGATGTAAATACATTTTCCTCGCTTTCGGCACTCGGCCGAGAAGGGCATCATAGCGCAGAAATTTTGTCTGGTTTTTGCTGTTTTCCAGCTCTCGCGATAGCTGTCTGATATTTTCGATCGTCATATTTTAGCTCGGGTTAGTCAGCTTCATGCATCTAGCAACTCGGTTTGACCTCCTCCACTGTTGTACCTGCGAATTAATGAGTGTGTGTTTTTCCGCAATTCCGTTCGACTTTGATATGGAAGGCGACATACCATAAGGGGAGGGGGAAAAGACTTGGAAAGAGCCAATAACATGTGTGCGCGGTAGTTTTGTGATACCGCAGAGAGAAATTACAGGATTCTAAATCCCTTGCCTGGATGTTATATGCTCTAATACTACCCTGTAGTGCTCTTATTTTGGCTAATGTATGCTGGAATCTCTCGACAAAATATTGATGTTTAATGTTCATACGGCCCCTGGAAGCACGATAATGCCCTGCGATAGGGGCTACTCACTCGGAGTACACTCTAAAGTAAATGGTGAGTCGAAATGTCAATCTAATTTCGCATGATGTAATATATTAAAACATATATGTAATTCATATCATATTTGTGTTTTTTATGCTCGTGACATGTACATGTACATGTATCGTTACATAACCTACCAAATTGGTATGTACTTTGTGATAATTCTTTCCATATATTCACACCATTTTGAGGTACTTCTCATTGATATATTCATGGAATTCGTGTTTTGGGATATTAAAGGCTTGCCATATTTGATATATTATTGTGTAACACACATGATACATGTCATTTGATATATTTATGAAATATGCGTGTTTTTTTTTATAATGCTTTCCATATTTTCACAGATATAATAATAATAATATTATTGCTTATATAGCGCTTAATACATCGGGAATATCCGAGTTTCTAAGCACTTTACATTATTATTAGATATCTATTTTTATCAATCCATTTTAATTTTGAATTATTTTTCCTTTAATACTGTAGTTGTCACCGCTCTCATGTAAATTCATTGATATTTTCCAACATAAAGTATCATCAAAATGTCATTTGATAACGAACATTTTGTATCGCTGTATATGTTTTGTATGTACGGTGCAAACTTACAGGTAAATAATACGTTCAGGAGTATTATTCAACATAATTATCTATGCAATTGTTCAATAATTCATCAATGTTATTTCATGCAACGAGACGTTTTTCCTATCGCATGCATGTTTCTGGTCTTGCACACGATTGTTTTTCACTGCGAGTAGTTTGCGTGTCTACTGAATTGCTAATTTAATCCGACTCTCTCTCTCTCTCTCTCTCTCTCTCTCTCTCCACAAATGGGTTTATATCGTTCTGAGTATATTATCTCTGATGACTCTCAGTAAATGTCAAGTTGAAAAGAGCGTGCGGAATACGTATATACGGGACGATAACAACGTAACGAGTATATTATCTCTTTTATTTGAGCATATTTTATCTCTTTGCAAGTATCAATATTGAATAAGCCAAGCAGAATAATAAGGAAACAGGATGAAATGCGATACTGCCTTCTTTGTATTAGATTACAGGAAACCTCACCCCGAGAAATTTATTAAGTTATTCTGAGAGGTTTATTGTATTCTTGCCTATTAATGTACAGATTTCACACCAAAGTGTATGAGAGAGGTAAAAAGCAAGAATTTTCTTAGCATAATGCACAGTTTCTCATCATGACATAATTATGGGCATCTCCAGTTTGTTGATTACGTGACGTACATGTACTTTTCAAGTAAATGTATTCGCATTTATGGAAGCTTCATTACCAGGTGGGTATGGTGATGTAGTATGCCATTAACCTGCTATTGTGTTTTGTGATATAATTGTCAGAACGCAAATTGACGAAATAAGTTGTTGCTCTTCTGGGGCGAAGGTTTCGCATAAATGAAATATTTGCCAACTACCATATTTAAGTATTTTTAAATTAATAAGTTACAATTGTTACCCTGTTTATATATTTTTTTACCAAGTATATTTTTACCTTCTCAGCTATGATTTTCCCTCATTGAAAAGTAAAGTTGTTTTTTATATTAAAGCGGGACTACACTGTACTTGTAGCTATTTCCGCCCTCTTTATAGCATAAAAGGGCTAAGCGGTATCCGTTGGTTCCCCATGATTCCCCTTTTCTTATGTTAGGTGAGAGCTGATTTGATGAGATAACCACCTGTCAGTAGCCATGCAGGGAGGTATAATCCTATACTGGCCAAACTAGTGCAGATAGGCTTTAAACTAAGAAGCCTTTCAGCTACAATGCTACATAATACATGCACAGTGTGTTTGTTTAAAGGGAGGCTTTACTACTGCAGCTAGAAGGGATTAGACCACCCAGAGAGCCATCGAGGTCACCGTGACAGGTGGCTATCTCATTAACTCAGCTCTCATTTAACATAAGAAAAAGAGGATCATGGGGGACCAACAGGCACCGATTGGGGAAGTTTTCTATATAGAGGGAGCAAGTAGCTACAAGTAGGACAGTGTGCCTTTAAGAAAGGAAACCCGACTTTCGCCATTAATAACGGATTGTGTCCTGATAAAGTCTTATTATTCATGTCTAAGTTCAAATCACACTCTTTCAAAGAAGCTCGCTATTAAACATTAATGATGTATAACGTAATTACGCCTAAATACAATGCATATATACAAGCAAAAAAAAAGGTAAAGAAACAGAGCAAATAATGATATTTCATTATGTTTTCTTTATTCATCGGACGACATAAGTTATGAGTCCACTGCGCTACGACACCTCCGCTTTTGGCCTCGATTTCAGATAGTGTTTAGTATCAGCTCAGTCGATCGACAAATCATATTCCTATCAAAAAAGATAAAGCAACCGCAATATAATTCATTTTTTCCCATACATATGCAATCAGTTCACTTCATTCATTACTTCATTCATGGATCTAATTTGAGGAAATTCCAACGTGAAGAAATATTGATTGCAAATATGCTCAGGCGTGTCGAAATCATATCTGCAAAAATTATTCTTCCCAATTATTGTTTATAAAAATAGTAAAATCTTATCTGCAAACTGAAGATTATTGTGAAGTATTTGCATCAGCCGTAGATTTTATTTAATGGGAATAGTTTGATATTATTTATTAGGCTCCATAATTATCGTTAGCGGCAATTTTTTTCTTCTTCAGGAAGTATTACCGGTAAGTACGGAAAAAGGGAATTGTCACATGCAAGTCAACTTAACAAAATAAAGTTATATAATTAATTATGGTTTATTATGTTTTGATGATGGTTGTGGAATATATATTGAATAAATAACAACTGATATATAATAATAATAATAACAGTAGTAATAATAATAATAATAATAACAGTAGTAATAATAATAATAATAATAATATTAAACGTATTCTGTAAGGCGCCATATTTATCAAAATTGACGCTCTTGGTGTAGCCTTGTGAGAAATATGGTTTAATCAATCATCATTTAAATCAATGGTATTCCTTTAAAAGATATATAAAAAGATACCTGTGAAAGATTTTACATGTAATTTGATGAATAAAAAAAGCAGAAATGTTTTGTTTTGAAGAAAAATGAAAGGGTAGCAACTTCCCGTCTTGTAACAACAACACTGTCTATTCTCAATAAAAGAATTTTGAAATATAATGCCCCTGGTCTGCATTCGTTTTCGATTCCTAGTAAATTTCAAGCATGTTCATGTTACATAATAATATTGAACGTATTCTGTAAGGCGCCATATTTATCGACATTGACGCTCTTGGTGTAGCCTTGAGAAATATGGTTTAATCAATCATCATTTAAATCAATGGTATTCCTTTAAAAGATATATAAAAAGATACCTGTGAAAGATTTTACATGTAATTTGATGAATAAAAAAAGCAGAAATGTTTTGTTTTGAAGAAAAATGAAAGGGTAGCAACTTCCCGTCTTGTAACAACAACACTGTCTATTCTCAATAAAAGAATTTTGAAATATAATGCCCCTGGTCTGCATTCGTTTTCGATTCCTAGTAAATTTCAAGCATGTTCATGTTACAGAAATATCAAATTATGAATATGACATTTAAGTTTCATTATATCTTCGATTTTTTTTTCGTTTCGTGGTATCAATGACACATACGTTTCTGTATCGATTCAGCATTTAGTGGTGGAAAGGCAGAAGTGTGTCTTCGAACATGAATGAATGAACCTCTCGCTACGCCACTCGAAGGTTGTTAAAACGAAGATAATAAACCAATCTTCCTCTCGAATCATCACAAAGCATCATCCAGAACCAATTTCGCTTCTTTAACCGGCACCCTAGATTTGACTTCCTACCATTGCTTGCTTCTCCCCGACTCTTTTCATGAACACAATGTTCTTCCACTTCAATTAGACTCTATTTACCTGGTCGCAGTCCATTCAAACTACGATCAATTGCGATCTAGGTCGAGCATCCATCTCTCTTTTGGTCTTAAAAGGGAGGCATTACAATATTAGTACCGCTTGTTTGCGGATGTGAAATTGAGCATCGGAGGGACAGAAATTCGAGGGACCAAAATGATGAATAATTAAGCACGATTCGAAACTGCTTACTAGTTAATCCGGTTGGGAGGGCGACTGCTATCTGTGTTAAAACAAAATTATAACCGTGTCTAAATGTAATTATAAACATATATTTGGTTGTCTGTCTAAACACTCCATCTCTTGATTATTAAATGAAATTGAATCTTGCTGTGAATTCTAATTTGAACAAAATGAGTGCCTTTTATTATATTAATTCGATAATTTGAATATAAAATGATATTCCTATCTCATGTTCACAACTCCAACTATATACATAAGTTATACTGCGGCTAGAGAGTGAGTGGAGTGTGAAATAGAAATAGGGAGGGAGAGAGAGAAAGAGAGAGAGGAAGAGAGAGAGAGAGAGAAAGAGAGAGAGAGAGAAAGAGAGAGAGAGAGAGAAAGAGAGAAGAGAAAAGTTAACGATGTCACATTTCCTCAAAAGATACATTGGTTAGAGAAACGGACACCGCCCCTCCTTGAAAGAAAGAAAAGAAAAACAAACATTTTGAAATGTTCTTGACTCTAGGGATTGCTCCTTATCCTCTCTACTGCCGTCAGTTTGGGAGGGTTGGTGAGAATCCTTTAAATCGTATTCCACGAATCCTTTTTTCCGGGTAAAACAAAAATAGTAGTTAATCGCCCCTTCAATATTCGTCCCTACCCTTAACAATCTTACCTATGTAATACCACGTCCCCGATACTTGCTTTCGCTGCTGGTAAAATGTCATTTAAATTTGACCTTTCTATCACATGATGCTCATTAATGTCACCTGACAGATCAGAACGAACCGCTGAACCATAATTCATAGAACATATTTTCAGGTTAAAAGTAATGTAGATGTTAACGAACGAGGGGCTGCGATAATGATAAACCTTACATATGTAATAATCTTCTTAAGTTTAAGTGGACAAAGGTATTGGATATTGGCGTTACCTAAAACTTAGTGATTGGGGGGGGGGGGGGGGGGGAGGGCACAGCCGGGTTGGGGGTGACACACAAAGTTTAATACAGAGTCCATTCAAACACATGGGGTAGGGGTAGGGGTAAGGATATGGTTGTGGCCTCGACTCCTAAGCTCCGTCAACGACTTTTCGTGTTCTTAAAAAGAGAGTTTTAAAAATGGACATGCCCCCTTAAGCCCCTGGCCACGCCTGGTCGCTTCCTGATTTATCCATGAGTATTCAGCACCGTTATCAGTGAAATGAGACGAGCTACTAGGTTAGTTTATCCCATGCCAAATAAGAAGAAGAAGAAGAGGAAGAAAACGAAGGAGAGAAGAAGAATAACAATAACAAAAATGATGACGATGATGATAGTGATAATGATGGTGATGAAGGAGGAAGAGGAAAAGCAGAAAGAGAAGGAGAAGAAGTAGAGAAAGAAGAAGAAGAAGAATAAGATAGGTGTTAAAAGAAGAATACTAATGAGAAGGAGAAAAGGGAAAAAGAAACGTCCCTCAACATTTCCCGAAATGTTCGCATGACAATGAGACCGCCACCATAAATGGAAAGCAATTTGGAGTCGGCAATGAAATTAAATTTGATGAAATTAGACCGGTAAAGGAAGTACAAGTTTCAAATTTCAGCCATTAAACGAAAACGACATATAACATCCATCATGGGGACTAATAGAAAAGCTAACAGCCTCGGAAAAAACGCCGGAATAGTATACAAATTTCTCACCAATGAGGTATTAATTAATTTAGTCGAATTTCAATGCGACTCATTCAATTTGAATGTTAATGCCAATCAAGCATGCATTATTTGGCCGTTAATGTGTTTTTAAGAAATGATGCGAGAGTCTAATTTCCCTATGGAGATTCACTTAGAAATTAGGACTTGAAGGAAATGTGAAAATCGATAACTGCGTGGTTATTTTTGGTTATAATCGCTCAGCACGTCCCCGCCTCCCTCCCACAGAAACTAAAGTCCACCATAACTGTTTGACAAGTACATGTAACATCTATCGCTTCCGAAAATTGAAAATATTCCCTATAGTGGCAGGGCAAACAAATAAAGTGGTCAGAGGAGATTAAGCGTATCGCATTTGAACAAATTCATTACGATTTCACATTACGTGTGCATGTACTATATTTTATCGCATTTCATTCCAACAAGTTTTCTAGATATGCAATGCCGAAATTGATTATAATGTGGGGCGCACTATAGTAATAGCAAACACGCTATTTTCGGATAAAAATTGCATTTTCTGTTTGTAGGAACTAGATTATATTACTGAAGGATGCAAGAGAGTGGATTTTACATCACGTGACCAATAAAAGGGTTCATGGTGGTTATACTTTCTCAGCTTTAGGAAAAAGTATTACATGTTATTCAATATTTCAATTTATTTTCACCAGCTTAAAGTTCATCGAACGTGTATTAAATCACTGAAAAGCAAATCAAAACGTTGACAACACAACGATCCCTCTCTTTTTTGGCAAGATAATTACAATCAAAGGGATTCGATTGATGTCGACGGTTGTTTTATCATGACTTTTATTTCTTTGTCTAAATCGTCTTCGGAAGGGGACAGGACGATGCAAAGTCGTCATGCATACATGGAACTATAGTAAAGATCGAGGAACTACGTACATGCGGCTGTGTGAAAGAGCAGACGATGAAACACATTCTGGTGTGCGCCCTTCTCTCGTAACCCTGTACCCCCAAAAATAAAAACATAGAGGGTTTAAACTTCAAACCAAGTAATTTCAATGAATACAAGGTAAAAGACCTGAAATAATAACATACATGTGGATATATTTGGGGTTGAAATGTACAGGCTATGATGTCAATCCCACTTTGTATAGTCTTATTGATTGAAAAAAAGATATTTATATTTCAAACGTCATCAGCAATTTAAATTCATTTCCATAGCAAAAAATATATACAGAAATTCATAGATGCACAGTTCAATTAACAAAATTACAAAAGTTAATTGGAAATATGATAAAATTGTATTATGCGGGTACAGGGAGCGAAGAACAATGGTAGGAAATAGATAAAACCATAGACAATTATTATACATCGGTAACAAGTGCATAACACACAACGGTATCGCTTTATCTCATGATCGCGCTTAAGTGATGAACTTCAAACTTGGTTCCGGTTTGTATTCCTTATCTTTGCACCAATCTGCCTCTTGAGAATTGCTCATGAGGTTAGATTATCATGTATTTGTATGACCAAAGGGTATCATCTTGTTACACAGTATCGAATTCGATGTTTACACGCACTTTGCGTACAATTATTTATTTCATAGATAAATGTTGCTGCACTTAGTACTGTACAGTGCGCCCCAGAAAATACAAAACCCTAAATGAAATGGATATTTTGAGCTAACTATGAGCTGTATAAATACAATTCTTTGCTTTTCATAAACTAGAAGTTATATGCTTCCACATGATATATCGATTACATCAATCCAAACACACTTCACCGAGCATCATCATTTTGAAAATTGCATGTCAAATCTAGTTGTGCCAGATCGGATACAACCATGAAAACCATAATATCATTGCAAACAAAGTAATGCAAGCTTTACAAGTGATGACGACTGTTTGTGCTGATGTGCATTTAAAAGCTGTCACAAAAAAGGGGCGAATGCCAATTGATGGGATGACCGGCGTACGCCCTCAAACTTCCTCTTTCCCTCAAGCAATGAACAAGCCCCCCCCCCCCTTTTTGATTGACAATGGTCCCTTTTCTGAGAGGAGAAAGGATTATTCTTATGTTTTTTGTCCTGTCCCCCTAGGTTCCTATTAGATCATGCCTTTCCAACCTTATCAAAATATACGGTGCCCGTTACTCCGATTCTTAGGGAACTGTCACCCGACTGTCCGTTTTGCTCTTTTGAAAGGGCATTTCGAAAATCACTGTTTGTAACACGTGTAGCCCCATTCAAGTAAAATAAAAATTGCCTCTTCACGATCACCATCGACATTATCTCCACTATCCACTATGTTATGATGACAGCATTACTCTTGTCCTCAATGTTAAAGCCCCTCTAAAGTGTTGGGAGCCCCAATTTTGCCAACAAATTAATGGCAAAATTTCACTTAAATTGTATCATACTGTGAAAGAGGATGTCATTTAAGACACACTTCTGGAAAGATCCCCCCCCCCGAAAAAAAAATGTGTTTGAAAAAAAAATGATAAAAGAATACATAATTTGGGTTTTCTGTTGTACGCAGAAAATCTAAATGTTGTATTCGTTCATCAATAATCGACTTCAAACACATTTGTTTTGAAAGTCCTTGCAGAAATGTGTCTTAAATGACATCCTCTTTTACATTATGATACAATTTAAGTGAAATAGGGCCATCAAAGTTTGGGGGCTCCCAACACTTTAAAGGGACTTTAAAGCCCGTCTGTACTAGTTTGGCCAGGGGGATTAGACCTCCATGCAAGGTCACATGACAGGTGGTTATCTCATCAAATTAGCTCTCAATTAACATAAGAAAAATGGGATCATGGGGGACCAATAGTCACCGATCAGGCATTGTTTGATATATAGAGGGCGCAAGTAGCTATAAGTACTGCAGTGGGGCTTTAAACCTTCAAGAAACCTTGTGGGAGGATTTTAGATCACTGTGTATTCTAGAATGTGTGGTTATTTATTCATGACTTATTCAATTTGTGTTTGCTTTCTTCCCCACTCGTATTGATTTGGTTTGCCTTGATGGTCGCTGGATTTGGACAGCTGTCCGTTAAATAACATTTGCGACAGACCACAGCGAACGTTTTCTGTATTTAAATGATTATGTAAAAAGCCACTTTTTGACAGAGTGTAGTTGGACACATGCCCCCTCCCCCACCCCGCCCCGGGCAAAAAAGGAATCATTGGAGGACAATAGGAGACAATGAGACAAAAGGGTGGTGGTAGGGGAGGGGGGGGGGGGGGGGGTAATGTGTAAAAACGTGTGGACGACGCCCTCACACACCATCCCTACTCGGTAGCTTCATTCTCTTGTATTTTATCCTGCTAGACCCCCCCTACGCCCCTCAGCGTTTCTAGCCCTTCCGATCAAATTGACATTTTACTATTACATTTAACTATGCAAAGGCAGTTTGATTATTCGTTTATTTGTACAGTCAAAGTCTTGCCACTATGTCCTACCACTATTTTGGCACCGTTTCAGGAAATTGTCATAAGTACAAATTCACCGACATCCCATTTTCAGTCAGATGTTAATGAACTTGTACTTACGACGGTTTCATGAAACGATGACATGGTCTTTTAAAGTATTCTTTAAGGTCCCTTATGATATTGAAAAGGAAATTTTGAAACACTTTGTAACTGCAAGGAATCCGTGCAATAATCCGTGTATTGGTTTGAAATAATAATTCGTAAGTTAGCACTTCATCAACTCTATATAGGAATTATTCTTTTGCAAATTGTCATGAGATTGTAATGCTCGACTTCGTTTGCTTAGCTTAGGCAAAGCAAAAATTGATTCCGATATAGTTTCGCTTTTTAAATAATATTCTTTTAATGAGGAGGAGGGGGTTTTAATTCATTTGATATTTCTTTCGTTCATAGTAATGCCATTTGTTCGACTTCAAAACTAATTTAAATGCAATATAGTAATGACTTTTTTTAAACCCAATTGTCTTGATGTCCTATAAAAGAATCTTTTTTCTTTCATTTAAGAACAAAAATAGTGACGCGGGCCGACCAGAGAATGGATTTTTTTGTGAACAGTATTTAGCATGTTTCAAGAATATATGCAATCGACATAGATGTATGTTATCTATTCATTATGTAAATGTAGGAAAATATTAACTGAGAATTAAAAAAATTAATTATTGTCAAACGGACAGTGACCCATTCTTGATTTCATCATTACTACTCTACATAGCAGTGTTTGTCTTGGAACATTAAAATGACATTGATTAATTCTTGTTTTCACCAGTACACTTATCATTCGACACGATACCATCTGTTTTCAAGATGAATGACTATTACTACTTTCAAATATTCTATTTTCGGTTGTATTTTTATCACCATATTACGATTCGAGTTAATACACGGTCTTTAGTAGATTAGAGATTCTCAAGAAAGAGATACATGTATTTGTACATGCGCACCTGTATTCGATTTGGCAATGATCCCGCCAGAGTCAATGGAGCTTTTATCGATCTGGCTGATTTGTCTCCAAAGACTTCTCGACCTGTCTTTTTATCTGTCTTCCTCTCTCTTTCTCATTCTCACTCTCTCTCTCTCTTTCTCTCCTTCTCTCGCCCCTGTCTTTAGGTCTATTTCTGTTTCTCTGCCTCTGTCTCTATAGACGTAATTGCTATTCCCTTTTCTCTGTATCCACTTCACACTCTCCCTATCCGTTTTCTTGACTGAAAGGACCTGTTGACATTTAGAATGCAGTGATTCCGAATCGGCTTACGAGTCTTGTGGATAGCAAGATAGGCAAACAAAAACAGCAAGAAGGAGGAAAGCAAAAAAAAAAAAAAATACAAACAAAAAACAACAACAATTATTTAAAATAACACAGATCTCGAGGGCGAAAACTGGAATAAAATAATAAAAAACATTGTCTAGATGATTTGTCGTCATCTAGCGAATACATCACGTGACTGCCGATCACTTGGTTCGCGGTTCGAGTTCCTCTCCGCGGCAATAATGTCCTTTGGCAAGACATTAATCTAAATTTGCCACTCTCCACCCAGGCGATGTAAATGGCTTCCCGGTAGGAATTTATACCTACAAATGCTTCCTTGAGCGCCACAAATGGAAGTCATGTTAAAGCCGGAGTAATAATTGGGGGACGCCAGGAGTGTCAAGTCTGACGGACATGAGCGCTTTTATAAGAACCCGCTATTATTATCTTTCCCGCATTAGATAACACCACGGGAGAGAGTAACAATCCAATATTAGCATTATCGTAACAAAACAAAACAAACACCATGGATAATTATTTATTCTCACGAAGGAAAGTCGTAGACGCTGCGTTTAATAGTTGTGTTTGCCAAGAAGATAGAACAAAAACACAATGGACACTGCTGGAGGAAGTTTATTGAAAAGAATGCTCGTGTAAAAGATTAATGAGAATTTTGACAATAACAATGATAGTCATTATTTGTTGTGATCATGATTTTGGTGATGATTATGAAGTTGTTGTTGTTGATGATAATAGTAGTAGTAGCAGGAGTAGCAGTAGTAATAATGATAATGAGAATAACGATAATAATAAAAATACAAATTATGATAACAATAATAACAATAATGATGATGATCGTGGCGGCAATTTCCCTGCAGGTTTTTGAAGTTTTGTTTACATATTTTCTACAATATTTAATTTTACATTTTGAAGAATATTATGCGAGGGAGCATAGCGAGAAAATTTGTGCATCTTTATTAGTCTAAACGCTGCACTCTTGGGACCTCCAGAGCCTAAAAATGTGTCTCTAGTCAGTATTTGCTAAACATTTATTTTGCAATGCTTATTCAAATTATCCGGGGGGGGGGGTACGATTCCCCTAAAGAAATTGAGGGAGGGGGGGGGGGGCGTGTCCCTCCTGTCCCCGGTATCGCCTTCCCTGATGCTGATAATAATGATAATAATTATTACCCTTTCTTTTTAAATCATGCTAAAAACTTAAGTGTAACTTTGGTATTGTCTACGGGCCCCTTTTATCTGCTTTGATGGCAACATCATGTCCTGATAATTATTGTCAATCCCCCAAAAACATAAGAGAGAGAGAGAGAGAAAGAGAGAGAGAGAGAGGGAGGGAGAGAGAGAGAGAGAGAAAGAAAGAGAGAGAACAGAACCCCCTCTCCCTACACACAATAGTCAAATTAAAAATTCTTATCCGTTTAGAGTCTCCCGTTACTTCTCCCCTTTATTTCTCCTGCCGATTTACAATTCCTTGGGGGCAGCTTACGATATAATTCTAGAGGAAAACTGTGAAATAGGTTTTCTGACTAGGATAATAGGATGATTTTTGTCAAGTATTCGTGTTGACAATGCCATTACATAGCTCCGTTTCGAAAACTGCATTAAAAAGTAATTTTCGTTTCTATAATACTGTGAACAGCATTGCTCTTGAGAAGGATAAACTACAAGGACCAACTACAATCTTTCGAGTAATACCGAAAATAAAGTTGCCGTAGGCATGATTATATAAAGTCTTTTTGAAATGAACAATCCCTGAAAATGTCAGACTCTGACTTACACATCTTTTAGAGGTTGATTTGATCACAAATATCTATACGTCGTCAAAACTACACAACATCATAACACTTTTTAGAGGTGTTTTCGTCAAACATATTAGGTTTTTATTTATTTCTATGCTAACACATTTTCAGTTTTCTTCAGTTACAATAGAACACGAAAAAGGGAGCAATGACTAGTTACTCACACGACATCGAGGTTATTCGAACAGCTATTATGATGAAAATTAACATTTGGTTTTTAATTAAAGTGGCAAATGTTGATAAATGTCTTCACAAAGGACGTTAGTGCCGGACTAGGATTCGAACCCTCAACCCTAGGATTGAGAGTCAAGTGAAAGAACCACTATACTATTGTTTATCCTTAGAGGTAAACAAATGAACTCAAGTTGGGGGGGGGGGGGTCCATTTCTTGATTCATTATACCGATTAAAGAAAGATCAATTCTTGAAAACTAAAGCTTGCGTAGATCTTGTGCCAAAAACTTTTTTGTCCAAATGGAGCATGCTTATGTATAATTGTGATGAATTGTGAAAAAGGTTCATGAAAGAAGAAAATAGGTTTAAAAATCACAAAGGAAGTGCTCGATTTTAATGCTGAGAACCAAAAGGACACGAACTGACAATCCACTGACTCCAAGAAAATGTATAGCAATTGCGGACCCTCAGAGGTGAACCCAACTAGGGTGCTTGTCCTTTGTCTGATGTATAACACCGATTTAAAAGGGAGATGAGCGCTATGCCAATGTACTTATCTCTGTTACATAGCATACGCTTCGGCCATATTTTACGGTTTGATACAATACCCCATCGTTTACCAAAAAGTACAGCCTCCTCCTGAAATGTTATGGATGTGGGATGGATGTTGGGGTGGCTTACCAACTGTTATCGTTAGCATTGGATCAAGACGGCGATTTGTCAAGTGCAGGTGGCGGAAGCAACATCAAGTATAGTAATGCAGTGGGCTACTGTCAGTGGCGTAACGTAACCGTAAATGGGACACTAGAACGATGAAGGGGGGGGGGGCTGGTCTTACGGGGAAAATAAAATTAGAATTTGCAAGGCAACTGATAAAGTGGGACAATTTTGGAGGTGGCCCAGACGTCTCTAGTTCTTGTACTTGTCCTCTTCACCCTATCACATTCTCTCTTTCCTCACATTTCCTCTCTTTTCACTTTTTTTTAAAAACCAATCGATAGTGACCATGACCATGTCACTAGATGCTGCAATTTCCAAAGGTTCGTTATTCAAAAGACTAGCATACCTGCAAAATACACACATTTTTGCAATTACTTTTTTGTTTTTTTAAGCGGGGATTGGGGGGGGGGGGGGGGGTGTGAAGGGCCTTGATGGGGTTCATTGATCAGAGAATTAACGAATTTAGTGATGATCCAAACATTCGATGCTTTTAATAGTCCGATGCGTTTTTAATTTTTGTAAACGAATGTTCCAGGAAAAAACCTTCGGTTACTGAACCTGTGGAGTAAGAAACCTTTAGAATGACAAACCTTCTGAATAACAATCATTTGGACCATGCCGAAAAACGAACATTACAAGTAAAGAACCTTTGAATTAACCCTTTAGAATAACAAATCTTTAGAATATAGACATTCGGGTGACGAAACTTTGAATTGCCAAATCTCCGGAATAAAGAATGTTTCTAAATAACAAACTGAGCTACGGAACAAACGAAGCATTGTGATATCTACTCCAGAATAACCAATCTGTGGACTGATGAAATCTCGGAAGCAATATACTATAGGACTTAATACATAAATTAATAATGAATCCCCGGGATAAGGTGTTGTAACAGGTCAATCCATCTCAATTTCGCTTCGATTTCTGACCTTCAAAAGCTAATACGGATTGACCCCGTCTCATCTCATATAACAAAGTCCCCCGTTTATCTTGGAAATTTTCTGTTATGTTATTATTTTCTGTTAGACTCCTCCTATTTATCAGTGGGTGAAGATTGAAGAAAACAAAAGCAACGACAGCGATGGATGTGTAGGGGAGGGGGGGGGGGATAAGTGCCCCTATGACACTGAAATAATTTTGTTCATACCTAATTACAGACTGAAAATACAAAAAGAATTTATCCGTATTTTTTCCTTACTGGAAGCAATTTTTGCCCACTCAACAAACCCAAAGGCCTTTGAAGATTGTTACAACATTGTTTCTTGTCAAAGAACTAAATGTAAAACGATATGGACATCTCAAAACTTTTTTCAAATAATTCAAATTATCACTTGTCACAGAATTTGTGGACGCCATACAAGAATAGAGCGTAGGTTTTATTAAAAATTGTTTCATGTCACATACCAGTATTTAAAAGTGTTAAATTCGTTATATTTTTTCGAATATATTTTTATTTCTTATTCCCCGGTCATGTCCGTAAATACAAATTCATGTTCCTTGTCACTGTTTAATTTGTTTACTTATTCCCGTAGCTACGCCACCAACTAAACGTGCCCCTTTCTCTTCCTCAACTTCTATTGACAGAGTGTAACCTACACATCTAATCACAGTGAGTGTTATCCATTCTCATGGGAACTCTACGTGCTTTTCCCTCACCATTTTTTCTCCTCAACTCTCTCTTTCTTCGTTTAGCATACATGAGCTGTTATATATGTATATGGTTTAATTTTAAGCCAGACAACAATTTATCTCGAATATTCCACGCTTGTCTTCTAGCTTTGCCCGAGGCGGGGTAACTCATTATTCCTTAGTCTTCCCATGGGATAAGTGAAGATGGAATATAGAATTTAGATGAAGAACATCTCGGATATTTGACGCTCAATGGAAGACATAGATGATTGGCGACTGTTAAAGATAGAGTTGAGTTCTGGTCATGCGATTGCATCGTGACAATAAAGAAAGAAAATGACTGGAAGTGCATGAAAGCGATGGGATAATGTGATTAATGTAGCAACTAAGAACTAGTGTATACTCTTGGGATTTAGAATCATCACAATTATTAGAAATTTACTCAGTCTTGAGGCCAATTGCAATACCCGCAGAAATGCATGTACTAATGTGATTAGACATGACTTTGTTCCAAATGCTTCAAGCGTTTCTTGTCAGATTTCGAACATTAGGGCAATTGCAGAAAACTTATTTACGGGGAACATTCTTCGTTGATATTCTGACTAAAAACACTAAAATAAATGTAAATCTCAAAAATTAGATTTCACCCATACCATAACTTTTTTTCTTAAAACCACCTCCCTGGTGAAAGGAAGGAGAGGGAGTTGGTGGGGGTAGAGAGAGAGAGAGAGAGAGAGAGAGAGAGAAGAGAGAGAGAGAGAGAGAAGTCTAAGAAAATATCATTCATAGACAGTTACAATTTCGCTAGAGAGAGAAAAAAGGAAGATATTGAGAGAGAGAGAGAGATAGAGAGAGAGAGGGAGAAGTCACATAAACTATCATTCATATAGACAGTTACAATTTCGCTATCCGTATACGTCATGTAGATTGTCGGCTGAGTCGGCATGGATAGAGAAAAAATTGATTGATTTATCTCCCTAGCGTAGAGGCTGCTTAAAGGAATGTAGGAAATATATCATGACGACATATACTGAAAATCCATTGGCCAGAGGAGACCTTTTTTCCTTTAATTTCAAAACGTTTACTATCTGATCAAAGATAAATCAGAACAAGAGCAGTATGGTTACTAGAATTATGATAAGAATGTACCAATAAAAATCGAATCAGCAGCAGCTAGCCGCAGATACTGCCTGGTTGACTACTGCGCATGCACAGACTCTAATTTAACGCTTACAAACAATTCCATAAAGTCTTGAACAGAACAGAACTCTGACTGTCTCTGATTGTCTCAGGAGCAGCCAAAGTACAGATCCTACGGGATTCAGTTGTCTGTATAGCCTCACCGTTGAGACACGATGTTACGCACAGCGACTCAGAAGGTTTGTTGCCTGCAAACTATTAGGCCAAAAAAAAAAAAAAACATGTTTAGCGTCCTGTTTTTTCGAAAAATAGGAAGGAGGAGGCCCTTTTTTTTTTTTTTTTCAAAATGGCCGCTCGATACATTTTCCCCGACAGTCGGGGCCATTTTTTTTTAAGATGGCCTCCGACAATTTTTTTTTTTTTTTGAATTCAGAAATAGAGCCATTTTAGCAGTTTTTCATGTTTTTTTTCTTTCAAAAAAAAAAATTTCAAAAAAAAATAAAAAAAAATTCAAAAAAAAACAGGAGGCGGCCCCCAAAAAGGAAGCGGGCGGGGACGCTAAACATGTATATTTTTTTAAATGGCCTTATAGATTTAAGTGGTTGGTTGAAAAAGGCGGGAAACAAGCAGAGCGGAATAATGGTATAAATTATGACGAAATCTAATGATAGATGTAACAGAAGCTAACCACATCCCGACGTTGACATCGCATTTGATCCGGAAAGGAATTCTAAGCAATAATATTATTAAGCAGAGCGGAAAATTGCATTAGTTTCGCGAGTACAATTATCATTATAGAATAAGCAGACAACCAATATTACATACTTATAGTAATTTAATCTGGATACGCAACAAAGAGAGCGGAAAATTGTTTTGGAATTTTTGATGGGGGTTGCTGAAAAAAGAGCTTGCGGACGCTAGTTATTTGTGATGTCGATTATCATTAGATGTATTCGTAAACTGCGAACGTTACACTTTGATTGAGTCAACAGATGGCCTTTATATTTCCAAGTTAACCTGACATAATACTTCTTTGTTTATATAGACAGCTTCTAAAAGAGTTCATTTGGTATTAGTTATTACTTAAACGATGTAAATTGTCTGGAAAGATTATATTATACTTAATATAATAA
The DNA here is from genome assembly GCA_035222895.1 of Strongylocentrotus droebachiensis. Lineage (NCBI taxonomy): Eukaryota > Metazoa > Echinodermata > Echinoidea > Camarodonta > Strongylocentrotidae > Strongylocentrotus > Strongylocentrotus droebachiensis. The sequence continues at coordinate 1,081,768 of JAVYIG010000024.1, forward strand.
TGATACTAATAATGATGATATTTGTGATGATGTTGATGACGATGATAATGATGATGGTGGTGGTTTGATGTACATGATTTTCCATCATCGCCCCCTCTCTCTTCTCTCTAATTTTCTCTTTAATTTGTGAATGAGATCGTGCAGTCCGAAGAGGCTTTGGACAAATGTGTTTGAATTGAGTTCAAAGGCTTTAAAAAGCCTTTAGCACATGAAGGAGTTGATTGTAAATAAACCTGCGTTGCCATGATTATATACTAAAGCTGAAATCTACGATCCGCTAACACTTGTTAAAATAAAATTTTCACCTTTCTTCATACAAATTCACAATTTCCCTTCTCCCTTCCTACACTTCAGGTCCTCCTTTACAAGAAAGAAATGTTCAACATGCCAATCTTTTTCTTCATATCGATATTTTCGTTGCCATGGCAATAACAAATGCCTCATTTCTTTCGCGTCTTCGCAGGAAATGAACTTTAGTTATACTTCAGACCACTTTTTGATAGAGTTATTCACGGGAATCATGGCATTCACAATAGAAACGCTGGGAGGTGACGCGATAGGTGAGAACGCGCCTATGCGTAGGCGTGAAAGTGACGTGTAAAAACACCATAATTCAGGTCGACGTTTTATGACATAAATAAAAGGGGGAGAGAAGGACGGATATATAGATAGAGAGAGAGAGAGAGAGAGATAGAGAGAGAGAGAGAGAAAGAGAGAGAGAAAGAGAGAGAGAGAGAGAGAGAGAGAGAGAGGGAGAGATAATTATAAATACAGAGAGAAACAGAGAAACCGAGAAAGAGAGAGAGAGAGTTGGAGAGAACATATAGGTATGGAGATGGAAAGATAAGAAATAAGAAATTAAATCAATAAATCACAATCATTATTTACAGTCAAACTGTATAAAACTGCCTTGAGATAATGGAAATAGCATAGACGTGTCTTTAAGACATTCAACATCCAGTCAAAATCATTTGAACAAGAGACAAATTCAGCAATTCTGTATCAAGCTTGACTTCTAAACAGCTCCGTCTAACGGCTCCGAACCCCTAAAATGCAAACGACAACATGCTTACATTATGCACGTATTTAGGTTAGGTTAGGCTATACTCTCTTTAAACCCTCGAGACTTTACAATTGGCTTTCGACCGTCTTACAGTGAACGTGCCGACAAGACCTTATTTAAAAATTCCTCCGCGTTAAGCCTTTGCTTATCCCAACCCAATGTTGCATGTAGTTTAATGATGTAGCTTGAGAGAGATGGGAATGAAAGGGTTTATCTCGGGCTCTTGCTAAGGATTTGGTGCTAAGTCAGTGGGGATGATCGTTTCCAGTTAATTATGTACGAGCCCCATGATGCCTGCGTGGCGTAACTTATTATGAATTTGGTGAAGCGTGTAACGCTAAGCGCTCCTTACTGATGGCGGAATACCATGGGAGAAGGGTGCATATCGTGCGTGATCCGTCCACATACACACGGTCATGACAATCTTGGCGACATTTTTTTTTTGCAAACGTATTTCTCCCCCCCCCCTCCCCGCTCCTGGTATTGATGCAGTACACTAGATTGTCTAAAATCTGAAAATTAAGCTCATGAGGATGCAATTTTGTTAACATTTAATTTCTAACATGTTACCGCGGTAAATAGCAACCACCTGACTAAGTAACAAATACAATTTGTCTTTTCCCCTCTAGGTTCTCTAAATAAGTCTAAATCTACTTTTAAGTAGTGATATTAGGGATAAATTCCTGTGAAGTTGAAACCACTCCAATTACAGTGGAAGCCACTTCAAAATAGTGCGTAAATAAGTCGTTGGAGAGTGGACTCCACTCCACAGTGTTGGGTAAATAACCCGTTTGAGAGTGGATCCTACTATTTTTTAGCATAGATTATCACTCTAAATGAAGGGTTGCTCTAACGTGACCCGCAAGTGGATTTCCATTCATGTAGAAATGACTCGTATGTCTACATTCATGTTATTCATAACATTTTAGTTTTTAACATATTATATAGATAAGAAAGAACAATTAAACCTAACTAGGCATCCAGTGATGCTCAGCTCATGCCCTTAAATCGGCAACATATATATGGTTCTGATTTACGACCGCCGAATCACAGGATGCTAATTTTGTAGGAGTCATATTTCGACGGATTTCATATTTTGGGATTGAAATTCCCCGAGGGCCGCTTTAATGCTCTGCTTACCGTACGTAATGGGCTATAACTTTCCCGGAGAAACTAGCAGCGCAATGCAATGCTTAAAGGGATCCGGTAACTTTGTCTCAGATTCTGAAAAAAATCCTGGATTTAGCTCATGCTGCAATGATAATTATAAACCTTAAGGGCAGTCAGGAACCCCATGACTTATACAAGCCGATCGCCTGTCTGATTATCAAGATATTTATGATTGGAATTACAAATTTTGAAAACCGTTTTCCAAACGGTTTTTATAACACTACAGTCTATTGGGGAAAACGAGTATGGTAAAACCGGTCACTCCAAGATTTTTACTTTTTGAGGCACTTCTTGAACACTTTGAAGCGCGATTTTTTCAGGGCTTCAATATTACACCATAACACAGACACTGATAACACGTAGGGCCGTGCATCTCAGATTTAACATTGTTAAACGATCCCTTTAATATATGTTGAAAAAGAGGTATAATGCAAATCGTATCCAGTTGTTGATCACACACTCTCGATGCCATTTAAAACGATTAAAATTTGTGGAAAAAATGACTTGAATGTGACATGATTATGATCGATACAGTCCCATGAATGGTTTAATAAACAAAGACGTATATTGCCGACGAATGTTGTTGCTATGTCGGGTACACAATGGTGAGACTTTCATACGTAATAACGTCTGTCTCAGTTATATGATTTTTCCTTGTAAGCTGTCGAATTTACAAAAAGGAATTGCTTCTTAAATTTATGAGCACGGAGATGCCGAGAAATAATGAGTTCATATCTCCCCCAGATTGAGCGTGTGGAAAGGGTTCATGTAAGCATGTAAGTCTAGATTGGTTAGCATAACTACCATGCGTTATATTGCATGTCGCATATCATTACTCATGAAATCTGTATAAGCCCATAAATAATCACCCTGTGCCACTCTGTACTTACCAAGGGATAGATATTACAATGCCTACAAGATTATTTAGTTCCTGTGGAAGACTAATGGTTTTTATAGAGATAATCAAGACCGGAAAATTGTAATTTGGCAAAACCATTCGGTTGCACAAAACAATTCTTTTGACAAATGGCAACGATTGCTTTGTACAGAATTGCTCGAGCGACAAACATGCGTCCTGTAAGGTGAAGAAAGCAACCGAGGTGTTAGGAAGTGGAAGTTCGAAATTACACCCTAAACAAGTTTCATGGCAGCACCCCTGAGAGTGCCAATAGAACCTTTGGGATTAAGTTCGCACATACTCACCCCATTGATGGTGCATGTTTACACCTCTCGAATTGCAAAGTTATACCATTCTTATAGTCAAGGGTGCAAAGTCGTACCCATTGAGGTGCACCCTATTAATGGAATTCTGCTATTGTACCATTTGTAGTGTACTTTCGAATCCTTATGAATCCTATGAGAATCGAATCTCATATGTCAAAGAATGAGTGATAAGTATGCATTCTTTACAAGTCTTTTTGTTGGTTCTAAAATATGAATGTGCAGGCTGAATTGTTAAATAATCTGATGTAGGGGATACATGTAGGTTTCTTCATATACCTGTAACGACATTCATTTTGTTGAAGATTAAGGTATACATTGGAATCCAGAAAATGAAATTAAAAACACTCTGTGAAATGGACCATTATACACAGGACGTATTTTTGGAGGGCTTATATATGACCGTGGAGGTCTCGAGTCCACATCCTTCGAATCACCTAGCTTGCGTTCAAATCTTCTCGAATACGCGAACTACGACATGTCAAGCTTTATATTTTGAAGCGATAACTTATTATGATTTTATACGCTACCACAGACTCTAGTTATTGAATTGCTCCTTCATCTGAAAGTAAATGCAGTATTACAAAATTGTGGATGCTGGAAATGCAATATGCCCTCTGTCTTTGTCAATCTAATGAGGCTTAACTCGGTTCTTGAACATCAAATAGTTGATGCAAAATATTTGCCTATCGGTTCAATTTATCCTAAATTGTTTAAAATTGAATCAGTCAATAAATCGTGTACATAACTTATAAGCGGAGGGGAAAAATGTTTTTCCGAGTATGATTGTAAATCAACATCGCAATTAACCTTTTAATAATGTGCTGGATGCGGAGCGTGGAAAGTGGAAAGAGTAGTAATGACTTCGTCTGGTATCCGCGCTACAAGAGGGGTTGGTATGGCAACTCGATAAATCGACTTTTGCTTCGCCGGGCGATTTTAAATCATTCCATAAATCTTTAACCTTGTACCTTGTATGTATCAGATATGAATATAAACAAACCGACCATCATGCATTTTTAAAGGATATGTATGATGAGAAATAGAATTGGCGGAGCGGGGGTATAGAAATGGAAGATAGGAAGGAACATTTGTTGGAAGTTTTCAATATCAAGGAAAACATGCATTCTATATATCTACAGGTATAAAGCCTACTCCCGTTCTATCTCTCTCTCTTTCTCTGCGACCATGTCTCTATCATTCTTTTTTAATTTCTCTCTCCATTTCTCTCTTACTTTCTCTTAACTTTCTTTCTATCTGTCTTTCTAATATTTCTCTCTTTGTTTCTCTCTCATTCTCTCCCTCATTCACACACATACACACGCACGCACACTAGCACACGTACGCACCTCTCCACTCTTTCGAATCAGAATATTCCACTTATTAAAGTGAAGGACTAAGTGTACGACCCAAACCTCCCACTTTGTGTATGACCCAACCCTCCCATTATGGGTATGACCCAACCCTCCCATTATGTGTATTACTCCACACTCCCACTATGTGTATCAACCCACCCCCACTATGTGTATGACGCCATCCTCCCACTTTGTGTATGACCCTACTCCCCTACCATGTGTATGACCTCACTCTCCCACTATGTGTGTGACACCCTCTCCCACCATGTGTATGACCCCACCCTCCCACTATGTATATGACCACACCCTCTCACTATGTGTATGACCCCACCCTCCCACCATTTTTTTTATGACCACACCCTCCCACTTTGTGTATGACCCCACCCTCCCACTATGTATATATGACCCCACCCTCCCACTATGTATATGACCCCACCCTCCCACTTTGTGTATGACCCCACGCTCCCACCATGTGTATGAACCCACCCTCCCACTATGTGTATGACCCCACCCTCCCACTATGTGTGTGACCCCACCCTCCCACTAAGTGTATGCCAACACCCACCCATTATGTCTTTGACCCCACCCTCCCACTATGTGTATTACTTCACTCTCCAACTATGTGTATAAACCCACCCTCCCGCTATGTGTATAACCCCATCCTCCCACTATTTTTGTATGACCCCACCCTCCCACTATGTGTATGTACCCAGCCTCCCACTATGTGGATAACCCCACCCTCCCCTATGTGTTTTACCCCACCCTCCCACTATATGACCCTCCCTCCAAATATGAGTATAACCCATACCTCCCACTAATTGTATGACCCCACCCTCCCACTATGAGGATGAACCCACCCTCCCACTTAGTGTCTGACCCCACCCTCACACTTAGTGTGTGACCCCACCCTCCCACAATGTATATGACCCCACCCTCCCACTATGTGTATGACCTCACCCTCCCACTATGTGAATGACCTCACCCTACCACTATGTGTATAAACCCACCCTCTCATTATGTGTATGAACCCACCCTCTCCCTATGTGTTTTACCACACCCTCCCCCACCCTCCCACTATGTGTATGACCTCACCCTACCACTATGTGTAAAACCCGACCCTCCCACTATGTGTATGACCCCACCCTCCCACTATGTGTATGACCCCACCCTCCCACTATGAGGATGACCCCACCCTCCCACTATGTGTATGACCCCACACTCCCACTATGTGTATGACCCCACTCACCCACTATGTGTATGACCCCACCAACCCAGTATGTATATGACCCTATCCTCCCACTATGAGGATGACCCCACCCTCCCACTATGAGGATGACCCCACCCTCCCACTATGTGTATGACCCCACCCTCCAACTATGTGTATGACCCCACCCACCCAATATGTATATGACCCTATCCTCCCACTATGAGGATGACCCCACCCTCCCACTATGTGTATAACCCCATCCTCCCATTATGTGTATGACCCCACCATCCTACTATGTGTATGAACACACCCTCCCACTATCTGTATGACCCCACCCTCCCACTGTGTTTATGACCCCATCCTCCCAATATGTGTATGACCCCACCCTCCCACTATGTGTATGAACACACCCTCCCCCTTTGTGTTTTACCCCACCCTCCCACTATGTGTATGGCCCCACCCTCCCACTATGTGTATGACCCCACCTTCCACGTTTATCCACAACAAAAGCCCTGGCTGCTACGACATGCATGCCTCACCCGACGGTGGATATCTTTCTATTCACCAGAGTCATATTCCACCCATTAATTATTAAACTGTAATCTCATCCCTTTGAGTGGAGGATTGCTAAGTACTACTGTGAAATTCTACCTTCTTCCTCTGTCATTTCAAGATGTAATAGACTTCTCGAACTACTAAAAGCTCCCCACAAGAGAGGGAACAAAACATTGCTTCGGGGGCTGTGCGCACGATTACAACTAATCCCACTGAATAGAAAGTGAGTCCTGAAAAGTGCAATTGAAAAAGGTTTGACTTATTTCGCATACATAATACAATGACAAATTGCAGGTAGTTCTTTCTACAATACATATTGATTTTCACTTATTAATTAATTTTCCATTCATTCATTTATTTCAATTTCTGTTGTCATAATTTATCATAGTTACCATCATCGTTAGTTATTATTAATTATTATTATCATTATTTTTATAGTTATTATCTATTTATTTAATCCTCACTCAATTCATTTATTATTATTAATATATTTTTTAGGTGGGAAGGAGGAGCTTCGGAATACTCGTTTAGAGAGTCTATTTCTTGTAGGGTTCCGGAGTTTCAATCTTTCCACAAATCTTGTAAAGAAACACAAATAACTAAAATCTCGTTGCACCAATGTATCTCCTATTTAATTTGTTGATTTAGCATACATTTTTATTAAATCAAGATGTAGGTTATCATGCAGGAGACAAAATTATATTAACAAACAGATCCAAGAAATAAATCATCCTTTTCTTATAACTCATGTCTTTTTTGTTAATGTCAATTCCAGGAAATAATTATACCGGCCGATTACTTCACGCTCGATTTGCCTCTTTAATGAAAGATTCATCGCAAGGATCCCGACCCATTTCTAGCGAAAAAGAGAGGAAAAGAAGAAAAGAGATAAATAGAGGATAGGAAAAAAAAAGATCATACACAGAAAGTTTGTCGCTGTAATACATCCGCCCTCAAGCCGGCTTAGGCCATAGGCTTATGCTAGCTTTCTGTACGTAAGCACACATTAAGATTGAAGGAGGAAACGTGCGCAGATTAGTATTATCCGTGTTGGGTCCCTCGGTCTTAAATGTCAGCGGTTTTAAAATGGAGGTTGAATTCTGGTAAACGTGAAATGGCATCCATTAGTTTTCTTATTCATCTGTGAGAGAATAATCATAGTAGAATAATAAAATTAACCTGTCATGAAAAGGAGTGCCCTTGAATTGTCGTCATACTCGAAATATAACGAATATTAGTTTAAAACTTCAGATCGAATTTGGCGACACTGTTGTGCTTTGTCATTGTATATAATTTACAGTAATAAGTAATTATTTCCCCCCTCTTCTAATGATTCCTCAACCTCAGAATGAAGAAATGTTATTATGTTATAGAGAAATACATTACATAAACAACCTTTCCAAATACCTCTAGCAGGGGCGGATCTAGCTTTTTGCTAAGGGGGGGGTTGACCAAAATAATGACGATGCGGAGCATCGTCCACGAGCCGCGAAGCGGCGATCCGATTTTTTTGGGGGTGTTTATTTGAACCCTGTAAGTGATGTTTTCGTGGCATCTATTAACACAATGGAGACCATAAAAAGCAGTGCATGATAACGTCTTTTTAAATCAAGTAACAGTTAAATACACAGTTATATCCAGAGTTATCATGTGTTTGGTTAAGTTACCAGATGAGTTGAATATCTTCTCACAATATTTGCACTTGAAAGGGTTTCTCTCCAGCGTGCGTTCTTTTTTCTTTCTTTTTTTCTTTTTTTTTTCTTTTTTTTTCCTTTTTTTTTTTTTTGTTTTTTTTTTTGGGCCGCCCAAGGGGGGGGTTTAAACCCCCTAAACCCCCCCCGTAGATCCGCGCCTGTCTAGACAGTTATTTTTTACACAATTACAATCGCACTAATATTATTAAATTATAGGCCTTCAAATAATACTGGTAATGCTATTCCATTTTTATTAAAAATAAAGCCTGTTTATTAGTAATTAGTTTCCTGGGACTGGTTTAATATTTACTTTGCAGGAATGGTTCTGGGAATCAACAAAATGAAACAAACTTACACCATATTGCCGATAACCACTATTTACATGTAGGTCTATGTATAAAACACTGCATACAGATAAGGCTACCTGTGTCGTCAAAAATGTGGTTACACCTTTTAGACTATATTCATTTATTTCTAAACCATCATAGCATTTAAAGAACATACATTTTGTGTGAATATCTTAATATATCGTAGAGTTTATCTTGATGAACGTTACTGACCCTTTTGTGGATATATGGGACTATACTCACATGAGGCATCCAAAGTTGGGACAAATCATCAAACTAAATTGAGGGCATGAGAAGAGCAATCATCTTCATGAGAAATTGCTATTATGATATTCATGCACGTAGGAATAGAACACATTGGAAGTTTATCCAACACAATCTCAAAGACTCTAGAAAAATCAACTTAATCTAAATACCCTATTATATTACCCATAGAAACCATGTTCAGATTCCGTAAATGATGTCATTATCATGTTCTCAGATTTCAATAGGTGACGCGCGAGATAAATGAAATTGCCTGAGGTTTGTATTTTTCAAAGGTCTATGCGATCGTGTTACCTCAATTAGTTTTCACCATTACCAGGGCCCTGTTACATAAAACTAGATATCAATAACAAGTTACAAGCTACTGTTATAAGCTACTGAAATCGTGGCATCTGATTGGCTGAGAGCAAATTTGTCATAGAAATTTAGCATTTTTCATTGATAACAAGTTTTATGAAACAGGGCCTAGGGGGTGATTCACAAAACTTGTCATCAGTGACAAATGACCGTTTTTTGTTATAAGCTACTGAAATCTTCGCTTCTGATTGGTTATCAGCAGATTTGTCGCTGATTTTGTAATTTGTCATTGATAACAAGTTTAATGAAACCCGGCCCAGAACTTGACCTCCTCTTTAACGATCATAAGAAGCATGTCGCATTTCTGTGGCGCCATTCCAACACCCAATGGTATTTGTACTTGCAGATCATGTCACGCATCACTGCGTAAAATACTTCTAGATGACAAAGAGGGTATTTAGGGTAAGCTTGCGTTGGAAGCCATCAACAGGAATCCTAGAGCCATTTCCGTTGAGGTTTATGCCGAGGGCCCACCTAAGGTTGTTGCGAGATGGGATGCTGTAGTACTGTTGCTATCTTATAAGGAGAGTGGGCGGGCATTAGAGGAAAAGAAAATGTTTCTTTTTGTACCCTAGACGTCACTAGAAGCTAAGTTTACGTTCACAATTTGGCAATCGTTGAGGTTAATCGTATAGTGTATTATGTTCGTATGATTTTGTATATGGTTAAATCATGCACAAATCTCTTTATTTAAAACGTTTTGGAAACACATTTTTCCCAAAACTAATTTTTGGATATATTTTCAAGCAATAGTGAAAGTATTCAATTTAGTACTCCAATATTACATAATGTAAAATCCATTTAGTAGGACGTCTGCTGTGAGCATCTTTGAGATGTTGTCTAACCGGAAACATCTAGCTCTGTGTGACAATTAGATTATTGAAAACAGAAGGATATTCTTTAAACGAAAATTACCCCCACCCCTCTCATTAAACTCTAAATCAAGGAGCGTGTAGATTATAAAACGTCTCTTTTCTAGCACTGATTTAAACATGTTCAAGGAGTTTCATAAACACAACTGATATAGGAGTTTCTATAATTTGCTTCCCCGAAGTACACCTTAGATTTAGGATATCGTGTATCTCGTAACAGAAATACCCCTAAAGCTAGATTACTACGATTTGTGAAATAAATCCTATAGGCGATAAAAAAGCAAAACGTTTCCACGAAATTTGGAGCATAAATGCGTGTGCACTTTGATGATACGCAAACAGCCTAATAAGGTTACAGAAATGCTGTTGTAACAGTCGTATAATACACCTAACAGTGGACAGTCCTCATAGTGTTGTCATTGAGGCAACGAATGTAAAAAGTAAGAGGTATTTCTTTGGTAATAATATATAGATATGGTTTTAATCGAAACTAGTTTTTCAGTTTCCTAACCATCATTACCATCACACATTTCATTTTGTTGGAATCTTGTACTGTATACCCATCTATCGTTGTACGTGTAACGCTTGTAGCACACGACGCGTCATTCTGTTGCGCCAATACTTGCGCTAATCAATCTCATGTATTAGCCCATACGCCAGTAATTCCAAGCAATGTATGCACTGTGTGACGTGCATTAATTTTTTAACGCGATATCACTCAAATATTGCGCGCCAAATTCTGTATTACTCACTGACGCAGTCCTACGTCAGGCAAATAACGCCTCGTGTGCAACTTGTGCTTTTTAGCAGTCAATCTCACTATGAACATGACTTACAAAGAAAGCGGACAAAATATACAGTTCCTCAGGTAGACAAAGGAACATCCCTTCACTGCTATTATGTAAAAATATGTAGAGCAGGTGTCACATGCATATTCACCTTTTTACATAATGGCAGTGAAGGGATGTTCCTTTGTCCACCTGAGGAACTGTATATTTTGTCCGCTTTCTTTGTCTGTCATGTTCATAGTGTCTGCTGATGTTCACAGATCTACAATATTACATGGATAAGATCAAGGATGCAATCAGTGGTCATGATTACGATATAGACTGAGATTTGACAATTTGCCACTCTCCACCCAGGTGTTAATGGGTATCCGGTAGGATGCGAAAGCTAATGTGCTTAGATTAGCAAGTGTGCGCTTGTAAAAATGACGCCTGGCTGGAATACTCCCCAGGGAGTGGAGAATGTGTATACATTGTGTGCGGGTAGGCCTGAAACCGATGACCGGGGTAATAATATATATATCTGTAAAGCACTTTGAGAGGGCCTTCGGTCATGAAAAGCGCTATATAAGAACTAGCTATTATTATTATTATTATTAACCTTCCGAAGCGATACCATTTCGATGCAGAAACATAACATAGCAAATAAAGAGCATATCTTTTCCGTCGGTGCATATTTCTTTCAATTCCATTCAATATATTTGTCATCCATTAAGTGAAACCAGCGCTTTCCGGTGTTATTGTGTTTTCATCTTTTTGCAATTTTGTCCTTCAATCGATTTTGCTGATCTACATAACTGTCATATACAGTCGAGGATACCACGATACCGATTGTATTTTTGACAGCCTCTGAAGAAATGCGAGATTGAAATTAAATAGGTGCATATTTCTTTCGTGCTTTTTGATGCGTGTGCTTTCCATCTTGTTTGCACTTTCGTCCCTCAATCAATTTTGCTGATTTTCATAACGAAGTCGTATAAAGCCAAACGTGTGATGATGCTTAATTTATTTGCGACAAATTTGGAAGAAATACCAATTCTTTGCAGAGCTGTAGATAACCTTTAATGTTGGTGGAAAGCCGATTTGTATGCATCTTGCTTTTGAGAGAGGAGGGTAATAACCAGAGAGGTTGTATGAATGGCAAAGAAAAGGTCGGTGTGGAATAATTGAAACGAAACAAATTGCATTTCAATAATTCACAGGTTTACGTTTCCGAGTGCACGGAGACCAAATGAATACATTCAGAATACTTTGGATGATTGAGCGACATGCTACTTTGCAGGATGCATGCCTTCACATGGGTGTGAAAACAGCAAAAATAATGGGGCTGGCCATGCATGGGACCATTTTGAATGAGCAGGAGTTGTTTCGGATCAAATTTTGCAGACAAATTAGCTGAAAATTCTCAGAAGCAAAAAAATGTTTAAAAATTTCCAATTATTAGCAATTTGCTGAAAAACGATATAAATATCTAAAAATTGTACACATATATAAATTACATATATTCATTTTGTTGTGTTTATTTTAATATTTGGTCTGGCACCTATTTTTCCATGATTTGTATATTTTTCCAAATTTTATCTCATAAAAAGGCGTATTTTTTCTTGTTGTCGTTGATAAATGTAATAAAAAGAACCCCATGGTTAGAATCGGAAATGTTTAATCATGTTAACATGACATCGATGAAAAACAGGTTTGCTGATTTGATTGTTTCTTTTTTATCCTGTATAAATATGCTAAATGATTAAATAAATGAATAATGTATCTAGTTAGTTTCGTTTATTCATTTATATATTTAATTTTAGCTGGTTTCAACGTTAATCAATTATACATGATGAATGACACAAATGAAGAAACTTAAATAATTGCCACAGTCTCTATATTAAAATTTGAATAACTAATTGCATATTTAGGAAAACGTGGCCTGACAATAAAGCAAACTAGTAGTTTGGGGCATTTTTGCGAACAAAGCATGCCTACCATATTGTCCCAAGCTACTTGTATGTCCTTTTCTATCATATAACTAATTCATAAAAAAATATTTTAAAGAAATAACCTTTCGTGTATTCAGGCAAAGGAAATGTACCGTGAAAGTATTAAATAAACGCCATAGTTTGGGGCGTTTCTCAGAACTCTGCATGCATGTCATCCATAATTCCTCCCAGCTCATCTCATCCATGTTATGTTTTTTGTTTTCTTACAAAACTAATCCGTCATTTTCCAAGAAGCCCCCTACAGGGAAAATCCGTCCGATCAACGTAATGATAGGCGGTGACGTTTATAATTACCTGCGTTCTAGGCAGTGTCCTTTACCCTTTCTAGACAATCATTCAACATTTTGTAGTAGTTGTTCGGCTCAGTTACTTTTGGTTCAAAACCATAAACAATATATCAGGGCAGCGTTTCACTAAACCGTCATGAGTGCAAGTTCGCCGAGATCCCATTGAATAAATTGCCGGTGAACTTGTATTTATGCCGGTTTCAAGAAACGATGCCAACAAGTATCAGAATGTATATATATAAATGATGAAATTACTTCACACCTTGTCCGACTTGTTACATGACCATATTGCGTTACGCCAGGAATTTTATAAAAGAGATTAAGCTTAAAACCTTTAAATTGATAACATGTGTAGCGGTTTGAAATCAGTGTTTTTTTTAATCCAAATTGGATTTCAAAGACAAATCAACACAGTTTCTCTCCTTGTCTACTTTTGCAGAGGCATTAGATTACATCAGAACAATTGTTACTAATTTATAGTATGGGAAGTATGTTAACTATTTAAGAGTTATCTTTTTTATGTGACATTTTTTCTTGTATGATTTTCGTCAGCATGGGGATAGCAGAACAAGAATTTGAAGTTCACAAATCATTTTTAATCTTTACCCCAACTCGACCGTTCCTTCAACACTCTTCTGCACGTTTTAATAACATATTGCGACCCAGCAGTAATTACCCTGCCGGTGAGATGGAGTCTGTTACACCGTGTTACACAGCAGGTGTCATAATAACACAGTGTTATTCCATAGTAAAGGCCTTTAATATTACAAAAACAATTTATGTGATAATGGTAATTCTTGGAAGGCTGACAGATAATAACCGGTAACAGTTACTCATCATTTCCTTCTTTCTATTTATGAAAATAAGAAGAGGAAGAGGAGGAAAAGAAGAGGAGGAGGGGGTGGAGCAGAAAATAACGAAACAGGACGTGAAAAAGGGAAAGTAGAAGAAAATGAAGAAGAGGGATGAGGAGGATGAATGCGAAGAAGAAGAAGAATAAGTAAAAGGTTAGAAGGAAGAATGAGAAGAAGGAAAATGAAAAGGGTAGAAAACACGATGAACAGAAAAATCTTAATTTTCCAAAGGCGTATTATATGTATCTCAATTGTAGCCCCAAACTTATCTCTGTATTATCAATTAGTGCACAAATTACGAAACAATATCTATTAACCATTTCCACTGTTTGACATGATGTAATTGCTATATATTTTGTTACCTTGCGAATTTATACACCTTATTTCCGTCGGGATTGTAGGTAAGTAGGCACATATGCCAACTTTAATGGTCCTTGCGAATAAAAAGAAAAACGGGATACAGCACATTTGTCTACAAATACGCGAGATTAATTATCATGACTACGGACTGCAGTTCCTTGTTTCCCCTATCTCTAAATCCCCACCATTCAAATCATACAGCGCCTATAAAAGTAATAGTAAAATAGTAATATTCCTCTGTACGAATATACTTTCTTTAATTTTGTAATGGACGATCAAAATAAACCAAGACAATTTATTGTATTATAATGTAAAGCCCATATATATAATCTGTAAAAAAGTGTAATGTGTAACATAAGTTATGTTATATAAATGTTTTTTTGTGTGAATAGTGCTATAAAAATCGTATGGCCTGCCACGCGTCCGGAATGAGACTATCGACCTGGTGTCTATGTATAATATTTTGTTGAAATAAAGCATTTATGAAACATCATGGCAAACTAGAAATTAAACGTCGAACCGGTGAATAGTCGGACATATTGTGTTACGAAACAAACAATTGTGTGTTCCATTTACTAATTTCATGACAGATCTACATTTTCAATGGCCGATATTCATTATTATGCCATACAAATATTAATTTGTTATGTTTTTGAATTTGTGAAACAGATTTTTACGGTCAATTCAATTTATAACTGAACACCGGTAATTCAATGTCCCCTTGAAAAATGAGGGGGAGAACTTGATGAAGGTTAACAAAGAGCTTAATTCGTTAAATAATAATTTAGTTACAGAAAAAAGAGTGCTGGAATAAATGAATAGTTATCAGTATCATTGTTTAATTATAATACAGTAGTTCCGGTTTGTATACAGTCGTCTCTCTCTGCTATACTCGGACACTTTCATTTCTTTTCAAACTCCGTAGATGTTTCCATGGTAATTGCGCAGTTGTCTCCACTTAACAAACCTCTCATGTCCTCGATTAAAATTACAATTTTTCTTCCACACTTCGTTTCACTTTCGTTTTTCCCTCCAAAAAAGTGTGATCTACAAGGGGAAAGGAAGCCCGTGAGACGTTTAACCTTTCCGATCAATGTATTACCTTTCCAATCAATGTATTACCTTTCCCAAACTAGCTATGAGCTATGTCTTCATAATTAATGGTTGGCGTACCCAGTACTCGGGAGCTGCGGAAGGACATCTTTACTTTTCAGGAAAGGTTGGAGGGGGGATTATTCGTTCGGTGGCCAAAAAAGGATGGGGCCTGGGGAAGATGGCTTTTCGCGTTGCCATGGCAAAGTGTGCCTGTTTCCATGGCAATCGAAGTGATGTTTGACGCCGTTTCTTAAAGCCGTACGCAGTTACGTAGCGAGTTTATCCCCTACGGAGCATGGCGACGAATTAAGTGGGATGATGTTACTTGGCATAGTGCTGCTCGGGTGTCGGGTAACGGGTAGGGGGAGACAGGACTATCCCCTGGAGAAGGGGATGGTGAGACATCTATTTGAGCAAGAAAACAGCGGAAATGTTGCGTGGAGGCCTCGCCATGTCACTCCAGAAAGTGAGAAACAACGCGGGAATATTCACAGTCAGTGATAGTTGCGCTTGGAGCAGGCTTGAACCATTCCCATTGCGATTAGAGATATCGGGGCAAGTGTAAAGCAGGGCACGGTGTTACTCCATATTTTATCGATTTACATGAATGATAAAATCACCAAAATGGTGGCTAGATGCTACCAATGGGTTCAAATGCATTGCACAACTAGCAGTAACTAAAAAAATAAAAATAGAACACAGTATGTTAAAACACTGCAACGTATATCACGTCCAAACTGCAGCCCTGTATTGGCGTTAATCAAAATTTCGAACAATCTTTTTTTAAATGTTCGCATATTCTTACCTTAGGTAAAGCGCTGTTGTCGAAATCATGATATTATTATCATCGGGCGACAGGGTATAATGAAAGACGGCAATGTATAACAAATGCTTTGTAATGTTGACATGTTTCTAAAGGCACTAAATATCTTTATTGCTTTGAAAAACAAACACATATTTTCCCTACCCTCTTTCTGTCTGTCTCGTCTGCACCTCTCACTCTTTCTCACCACTCTTATTTTTATTCGGTGTTTCTCACTCGGTATAGATATCGACCAATCTTTTTCATACTTTCCTTCGCTCTCTGTCTCTGTCTCTGTTCCTGTCTCATTGTCTATTTCCTCCCCTTTTCCACTCTCTATCTCTCTTCTACTCTCTAATTCACTCATAAACTATCTCACACTACCCCCCTCTCTCTCTCTATTCCCACATGTCTCTCTGTCTCTGTCGGTCCCTCTCTCCTTCACACACACTCTTTTTCTTCCACTCTTCTACTCGTGTCTGTGTCACACTTCTCACTTCATCCACCTCGCTACGTCTCCACGTCTGTCTGTATGCCTATCTCTCTCTCTCTCTCTCTCTCTCTCTATCTTGTATCTCTCTAGTTAATTATCCCTTTCTCCCCCTTTCTCTTTCTTTCTCCTCTCTTCCTTTCTCTCTCTCTGTCCTTCACCCCCTCTTTCTCACCATCTCTTTATGTCTCTTTCTCCTATCTCCCAACATTCTTCCCACATGGGAATCCGAGCTAGAAGGGCTCTTTCTCTCTCTCTCTCTCTACCCCTCTCTCTGTCTCCCTCTTTCTCTCTCCGTCTCTGTTCGTTGTCCGTCAGTCCTTTTCTGTGTCTCTCTTTCTCCCTCTCTCCATCCCCATTTCTCTCCCTCACCCTCCCACCTTTTCTTCCCCTCACGGTACTCCGAGCCAGAAGGTCTGGGGTAAGTGTGATTCTAATTACAGCATCTTCTAGACCATGGCTATGACATTCCATCACTCCTAAAGAACCAATACCTAGCTTCATACTTCACACCACTAGCGTATTCGTAGGAAGTGTGTGTGTGTGTGTGTGCGTGTGCGTGTGTGTGTGTGTGTGTGAATGTGTGCGTGTGCGCGCGCGCTAATTTGTGTGTGGGGGGCGTGGCAAATTTATGACCAAGAGAACGAATATGAACTTTATTGAATACAGTAAAACATGTACTCCGTGTATAAATCAATAACGAAAACAAACAGCATACAGACATGATAGATGCATTCTCAAAAGCCTTTATTAGGTTACCCCCCCCCCCATACATATATTTCCATAGCCCCCACCCCTTTGCAGATGAGGGCCCTAAAAATGTTTTTTTTCTTCTAAAGTATATGGATCACAGTAACATGGAATGTTTTGCCCCCTTCTGAGGCCTATGTCTAGATGTTTTACTACTTTACCCCTCAGGCAGATGGAGACATCGGCTGAACACCGGTTGACGAGGTGTCATGGTCCGGACTGTGGATCACATGGTTCGGGGTTCAAGTCTCGCTGCAGCACTAATGTCACCTGGCATGATATTAATCTATATTTCCCACTTTCCCTCTAGGTGTAGTGGATGGGTACCCGGTAGCAAGAAATTCCTTGAATCTTTTAGCGCCTTATCGTGCTAGCTAAAGCTATGGTCACAAATCAGAGCAGCGACCGCCCGATCAGTAGCCTGCTCGGTCGCTGCTGGAATTAGGCATCGCCCAGCGATTAGGTCGGTGCCCGGGCGGCGACCACCCAGGCACCGAGCGTATTTTGGGCGGCGAGTGAAAAGTGAGCAGGCGCCGCCCAAATTTTAACTCCGCGCTAAAACTTCAGCGGCGACCGAGCGATGCCCTAAAAACGAGCGGTGCCTGGGCGGCCGCCGCTCGGTGGCCGGGCAGCCGCCGGGCAGAATTGGTTAAAAACTCGCCGCTCGGCCGCCGAGCAGTCTACTTTTGGGTAATGTGACCATAGCATTAGCCAATACCGGTGGTAATAATATGATTACAGGGTACTATGGGGTGACAGTATTACTACCGATGAGGCTAGTCGGGCGACCCTGGGTAAACATGACATATTAATATAATTTGAAGACCGTATTATCAAGTCAAACTGTTAGTGTCATGTCCCTATCTTGTGACAGAGGTTTACTTCTTGGTCAGGTCGCTTTTTATTCCTCGAAGTAGGTCATTGATCCAAGAGCTATAACTGTTCAAATAGCGAAGTTATCACATGCTTATAATGAGGCAAGTATGAATACACCAAAGTTTACTCCCTCTATATTCTATAGCCACTTTGCTTTCATGAATATCCCAAATTCTAATAGAAGCGCATGTGTAATGCATATCCTCGTAGGTCTATTTATACTGTAACCTAATTGAATACTTAATTTGGACACAGGCACCGAATCGTTTTATCTTTGTCATTAGAGATGCTCCGTGATATTTTGAAATTTTGATCATAAATCTTCCCCTGGGGGTATTTAAACACCACTCGCCTGGTTTACCCAGTCATTATGGTCGTACGGTTCAGAAGAAAAGACGGTTTTCCGTAAAGGGGGTATTTCACTATTAGCGGCGAATGCTAGCAAACGCAGCGAATATAGGGTTAGGCCAGGGTTCGTAAAAGGTTGCAAGAAAGTTCGTAAACAGTTTTCATCGTCACATAAAGTTTTTATTTCCGCAAACAGTTGCAAGCGTTTTGCAAACGGTGTCGCTGAAGATATTTTTGATTCGCCAATGCTAGCGACCACGTGACCATATGGTTCCTATATAAATCTCAATGCAGTGGAAGGTTGCTCATCCTGTTTATATGGTTGGGTCCATATATTTGCCTAGTACTTTGACAGGAGTTAGCAAAAGGTCCCAAACATTCACAAATAGTGGCAAAGGACCGGCAAATAGTTGCTGATCTTCGCAAAAACTGTAGCTAACATTTGCTAACAGTCGCCAACTGCCGTTCGCAAACACTCACGCAAACATTTGCTTTAATGTTATTAATTGTCGTTAATGGCAGAAGCGAACCCTGATTTTTGCCAAAATTCGTCAACAAAGTTGGCAAATCCTAAATTCGTTCGTAAGCATTCGCCCCTCAGTGAGATATCCCCTTTACAGAGCTATGGATCTCTACTCGGATTAATTAATTAATTAGTCACATCGCCAAACAAACTACGCACCGATTCAAAACAATTGGGGCAAAGTGGAGATGCCGTGGTCTAGTGGAAACGTCACCGGGCTGTTGGTTTGAGGTTCGAGTCCCGCTGCGGTACTAATGTATTTTGGCAAGATATTAATCTACATTTGTCTTACTCGACCCAGGTGAGGAAAATGGGTACCTGGCAAGAAGTAATTCCTTAAATGATAGAGCACCATAATGGCCACCATGCTAAAATCGGGGTAATAACTGTGGAGTGCCAGGAGTCTGTCAAGTCTGATGGACATGAGCGCCTGTACATGAACTCACCCTTATTATTATTATTTTTTTTTTGTAATGTTTTTTTGTAATTGTTAATGTTATCTTTTGTTCGATCTGTTATCGATCTGTTGTCGGTCTTATTGGTGTGACAGGGGTTTGAATAATAGCAGTCCCAACAAACTTATACATTTTATCTCACTGACACCGTCAAACAGACTCAAGATCGATTCGTCCTTGAAATCGGTTTTAAGATTGATCCCGCCATTAATGTCTACTGATTTTAAATACAATGTTAGTTCATAGGCACAGTTAATCATCCTGTAACCACTTGTAAATGTACTTGTAAATATAACTATGATGAAATTTCTAGTAAATTGTATAATATATATCCATATATATATATTTATATTTTACAAAGTGGCTTTTGGAAAGTTATACAACGAAGGCAATTAAATAGCATAGTCCATCCAAACTGAAATATTCGAACATCAAAAATGATGTATAACGTAATACAAACATGATTTATATGGCACATAATATATGGTATTGAAATTACCCTTCAGTTGATTAGAGATACACTACGGAACCCACGACTAGAAATGGATACGTTTCATTGTCATGTTTTAATGATGGAAAAGGGATAAAGTCTCTATAACAATTCGGTTGCTTTCTTCGCCTCTATGGACAGTCGCTCAATAACCACACGAGCAATTTTGCATAAAAACAAAGGCACCAATTGACAGAAGAATTGTGTGATGCATCACAATGGCTTTGCAAAATTACCAGTTTCTGGTCTCGATTTGCTCCATGGCAACCCTTTTAACACTGGTATTGTTTAATTTTGCACTGAAAACATTTAATTAAATCTTGGAGCTTGGGTATCTCTATCCCATGATAAGGCACCGGAGGAATATTTATGTGGCATTAAAAGACTTAACATTGACGTCTACTAGTATAGGAGAAACATGATGATGACTTGAGCTTTCCAAACTGAAGACAGGTCGAAGAGAGTATTACAGGGGGAAAAAGTCTCTAGAAACATCGGAAACAACAAGAGCTCATCAGCCCAAGCACATGACACGGTGTTAGAACCCCTGGCATGTTGCATTAATATGTGCATCAACTACCTCAGGCATGATAGATGCCCTACCATTCCCCTATATGACAAGCGAACGGCGTATACATGGCCAGTGGAAATTAGGCAAAGCGAGGCGAGTCAATGCAATTAAATCGAAATTAGTTTCGGAACGGAGCAAAATGAAAAGTGATTGCCCCAGACCTGCCTGGTCTTTTCAGTGTAATACAGCGCATGAGGTTGGGAGAGTTGGCAGACGTTGACAGAATGAGGGCGGTCGTGATAACGATCATCGGAATTTTTTAAAGACGTGTTGAAGGCATCTTTGTTTTAGTTCTGATGGGGTCATCATATTGATATTCATTTGAGGTGATGACCATCGTACTTTGTGGCCGTAGATCGTGGTCAAAGAGACAAAAATCTTTCCTTCATTTCAAGCAGTAGTTTTCTTAGGACTATTTTACATGCAGATTCATGAAACTTGTTCATGTTTTTTTGTTGGTGCGAAAGGCCAGAGCGAATGCATTTTGTATACAAGTCATTTACGAAGATTCTTTCATTTTTATTTAGTTTTTACATTATGTAACATTAAATTCAGTTACTTCCTTTTGAAGAAAGAATGTAATATCAAATTATGAATAACAATTAAGGTATTTAACCATTCCTTATGTTCAAGTAAACATTAGAATGTCGAAAGAGGGGAATGGCCGAATAATTGAAGCTTGAGTTAGAGTTTGCCATTCATGAACAAATAAAAACAGGACTTTTCAGGACTCCTCAATCCTCCTTCTCTCTCACACGGTGCACCCGCAAGCCTACTGTATATCTACATCACCATGCAAGCCGATACTTACAAGCAGCAAATAAAAACAAGTTATCAATCAGTAGAACACGATTTTATACATAAATGAATAATTTGCTTTCAACTTCATCGCTGTAAAATATTTTATGATCTCTCTATTATGTACCTTAGTTCGTCTGCAATGATCAATCTCCCGCAGGGGCGGCGGTTGGAAAATAATAAGTAACGGAAAATGACGGGACATTGTTGTCTACTAAAATAAAATATTATTTAGATGAAGATGTATGAATTATTCAGACACTGATATCCAAAACTTCCGGCGTCTGGTCCATAGAGTGAAAAGAAAGGACCCCTCCCCGAACAAACTCTTCCTGTACTTAATAATACAACGAGGGGTACAACCAAAGGGTTTCAACTTCAAATATCAACTGGAAAATTACGGAGAATCAAAACTAGAAAAATTTAGTTTTGTCAAAATTATGTAACAACATTATTGAGTACATCTTTGTGTGATATTTAAATTCATTGTATGCATTATATCGCCATTATGGTTTTGAGATCAGTATTATATATATGTGTCTATTGAATAAATTATCATTTGAAAAAAAGGGACCGGCCCCGACCTGTCCCTATACAACCTCGCGAGTCCCCATTCACAAATCCTTATTATCCGCACATGGGAAATCTACAATACATCACTAATCTTTTGGTGGTTTAATCTTAATCTCATATTGATTCCTTTCCTTTCCTGATCATTTTGCTCTAAGTTGGAGAAATGATACAATGGGCTTTCGGCTAGGTCTCTTGTGATAGATTGCACTAAAGCAGAACGTGACGTTTTAATGCGAAACGCCTCTTTCATGCGATCGCAGCAGTTTTGTTGACGTCTTCTAATTATTAAAGGGAGATATTTTTAACAGAAGCTTCAGTCTAAATGTCATCACGGGTCTGCCTCTTTCGTTTGTAGGATTATGTGGGTGATAGTTAATGATGGATAGAGATATCATTGTCGCCGGCTGAAGTATGTTTTCTATTTCTCATCAGTTTGTTTTTATTGCCTGCATCCTCCGCGGATTTTTGTTTGTTTTTTAAAGCATATACGCATGTAATCACACATAACAAATAATATTGTTTGATTTTTGTTTGTGTTCAATTTCATGAATTACTGGTATTCTTTTCACAAGTAATACAATAAAATGCATAAAATATACACAAAAAATATTGTAAAAGTTTACATTTATGATTCCGAAATTATCTCCCCCTCTCACTCTCTCATCCCGCCTTTCACTCTACTGCCTGTCTTCTTCTCTTCTCTACCCAATCTTTCCCTTCTCCCCATCCTATTTCCAATCCCCTCTCTCTCTCTCTCTCTCTCTCTCTTTGTGTCTGGTGTGTGTGTCTCTCTTTCTTGTTGTCTCTGTTTCTCTCTCTGTCTCTCTGTCTCTCTCTGTCTCTATCTCCTTTTTTTTTCTCTCTGTCTTTCTTTCTTGTTGTCTCTGGTCCCCCCTCTCTCCCTCTCCCTCACTCTCTCAAACCTCATTTCAGGGTCCTAACCCACGCACATCAAGTTTAATAATGCTAAACTGTGCGTGCCATTGCCAGTAGCCGATAATGACTTAACTTCTAGCCTTGCCGAGAGCGCAATAGAGTCAATGAGCTATTAAGGTAACCAGACCCTACCCCCAGCTATTCAATACACTTTACGTCCCAATGTTTTCATGTCTAGCGATTTTTCTTCTTTTTATTTGCTTTAAAGGTTTGCCTAAAATTGATTTACTAAATATAACGATAAACGATAAATTACAACAAGAATATTCTTAAAATCAAGACGCATCTGGACATTGCGATGAATATACTTAATTCAATTTAACATGAATCGGATATACTCTTGTTGTTATAATAATAAACAATGTAACTCTTTCATGACAGATCTTCAGATGTTAATTTCCACAGCTTTTAACATTATAGTTTTTACTTCTTATATTTTGTACTTTGTTCGTGAAAGATGTAGACATATATAATTGGCATCTCTGACAATGCAATCCTGGAGGGTGTTTCACAAAGATCCTAAGTTGAACTTATCTCTAAGTTGGACTTTAAGTTTATGGAAAGCCGTTAGCATCTTTGAAAATATTTTGTAAAAGCTTTTTTAAGAGGCATAAAATATTGATTCAAATCATTCATAATTTTCTATTATCAAGGAGAATTCATGTTCTTGATGTGGAATTTATAAAAAGTCTAAAATACTTGAATTTTTGCTTTGAACATATCTTATTTTAAGGCTACAAATGGCTCTCCATAATATTTAAGTCCAACTTACAGTTAAGTTTGACTTAGGATCTTTGTGAAACACCCCCCCTGGTGTAGAATCTATATCAATCGGTGGCGTACATAGGGCGTAGATGGCGTATACTGCCCACCTCCTCCCCCCCCCATTTTTTCAGCAGCAGTATATGGATTGCAGTACGCTTCTGGCTGCAAGAAAATGTATTTAATAATAGCATTGTACTTGTGGAGAACACCCCTTTTTCCCGCGTATCTCTGGCTTGAGGAGCTGCTTTTGCCCCTCCCGAAAGTTAGCCAAAATAACACATTATCTCCCAGAAAACAAAATAAATTCAATCAGACGTCTAGACTTTAAGTGGAAAAGTATTTGGGAAAACACAAAAAGTCAATAAATGGACTTATCAAAAGTTCATGGAGTTTCTATCTACACACAACTCCCGAAACATGTTGTTTGTATCAACTCATGATTATAGACACTATACACATACAAAAAAAAGCCAGTAGCGGTGACAGTTTACAAATTATCTCCTCAAGGAAATATATAACCTGAAACGTAATATAGGCAACCGAAGTGCTGCATTCTAAGTGGAATAGTATCCTAAATAAACACATGTAATCAATACGGGATGTTTAAAATTCATACGTAATGGAGATGACCAACAAGAACGCCTCGTTGAGTATATATTGATTTGAGAAACCTAAGGCGAGTTTGCAGCGACAACACTGTTCTGAGATTTTGTCAATTCATCAAGCGATATGAGGATAGAGGAGGAGAGGAGATGGGGGGAGGGGGGGGGGGGGTGAAAGATGAAAAGTTAAAGATTCCATGTGCAATATTGGAAAGCCTCAAATATGAAATATGATTTCACAATACCCTTTATTTTGTCAAAGACCATGTATAGTTTGTTAAGCTTCCCGGCCGCCAACGCCGGTTTTAATCTATTTCATCTGTTTGTATTTTTTCATTGCAACTTTCAATGAAAGAGGCCCCCTGCTCGTGTTTGCATCCCTTGTAAACGATTTTGTGCAAATATGGAAAGCATTAACATCAATTTTCTTCCTTATAATGACACTTGTTATTTCACACTTGACACTTGTTGCACATGTTCATATTTGTGGACTTTCCTACCGTCACAATGAGCACCTAAGTTGATTCCTCAGCACTACATCCTGACTTATGGATCCTGCTGAGTATCGTCGTAGAAGTAGCAGTAGGTCTACATATCTGCTTTGAGTTGTTTTATTTTGCCATTGAGAAAGCATGTCGATTGTCCTAGTTTTTGCCCTGTCGGTTAGCCATCTAGTAAACTTCAAGGTCGTCACACGTAGCCATTATAGTACCCAGTAGCCGTGTTCACACGTTGGCAATTTTGGTCGGCGTAAAGGTTGTGTGTAAAGCTAGTCGGCGTATTTAAAGTATGGTAAGGTCGACGTAAAGGTCGGCGTATATAGTGACCGGCTGAACGATATTCGTGTTAGCTACGCCTCCCTTTACGCCTCTGATTTACTCCTGGATTTTTCCAGGAGTAACGCGCTACGCGACTAGAGGGTTGCATAATGTCCGTGTGAATGCTCTCACTTGGCACTCGGAATACATGTGACCTTTCACAAGTGTTGCTTGTTTAGAATCGAAAATGAAAATTAGATTTCGCGCGATTCAGATGCGGAAGCTGTGTTGAGGTCGACTAGTGCGGGAGCCACCACTTCCGGAAATTACGCTTAGTAAGACTGGGTTAGTGGAAGGTTTTAGTAACTTAATCGTGGCAAGTTGGTCCGAGTAAGAGCGTGCGGACAATTAATGGTGTAAATCAAATATTTATGGAATATGTAGTGCTGCAGGGGAAAACTTACGCCGACTAGGAAAGCTCTTTGAACATAGCTATTGTTGATTGCAATCTCATGCATTGCTAAAGTATTTAGAAAGTAATTGGGATAATCAAGGATTCTGATTGAGTGGTAAGCTATGAATATTTATGAATGGGTGATGTACAATTCCCGAAAATCAGTTCATTTCAACTGAAGAGAGGAACTTTCAAATTCTCATAAATATTTGTTAAAAGACTTATTCCGCCTGGTCATCAGTTACGATGATACCATATAATAAACATGCTGGTGGACTGGGAATAGAGGAGGAGGGTGTGTGTGTGTTGCATGTGCGTGCGCGTGTGTGTGTATGTGGGGGTGGGTTTAGGTAAACTCACCTCAAGTAATAACTGAAGTTATTTTGAGAGGTTTTTTATCGTTTGCGTGACTGAGAATTTAGCACCCCAAAACAAAAAACAAAAGTGAATTACGTCTTTATTAGGGTCAAGTCTAATACGAACTTCTTCGACGTTGGGGGTTAAAATGAAACTATAAGATCGTTAATATGGACACGGTGTGGGATGATTAATACAAAAGAAATAAAACAAATAAAATAAGAAAATTACCCAATTCTTTTTTCTCCAAATTATTATCATGGAATAGCATTCCAATATTATTACAAATTCTGCAATTTCTTCTTAGCTTGTAAGACAGGAAATTAAATTTCAGGTATCTACCATAATTATTTGCAGTATTTCTCCTGAATGAGTATTTTTTAATAAAGAAATGATATTAGGTAAAAAGGAAGGATTTGACGATGATGGGATTGGTCTTTCCAAAGTTCAGATAATTTATATTCTTGTCTCTGCCAAGCATAGTCTTCCCCCTCTCCCTTTCTCCATAAATAAATCATCTATGTATCGCGTGTTTTGAATTCCCAATGCAAAGTAAACGATTACCTTTCTTGAACGTGCTTCGTTTTCTTGACTGTGACACATAATCGAAATCATGTGCTGCAAGGAAAAATGAGATATATATAATGATTGGAAGAAAAAACTACGGATGACTCCGATTAGACTATCGTCTGTTCACACCAAGCAGGGCATCAATCCTGTATAAAATGATATGAGTTATTACTAGTTTGGCTCCAAATGGAAAATATTATTAAATATATAGCTATAACCAAGCAACCCAAATAGCTTCATTTTCACAGTTTTATTCTACGAACTGGTTCTCTAGTTAGCATTTATATGATTAATAAACATATTAATACCCTAAATATATCATTGATATAATTGTGTTGTAGCCTAATGTTAACATCTTTATCATATCTAAAATTGTTTTATAAATTTAATTCTGTTGTTGTTATTTGATAATTCAAGGGAAGGTCAACCCTGTACCCTTTGATGTTACACCCCTGATAAGGACGAGTGAAGTACATGTATTGACTCGGGGTCTGTTTATCACAAACCTCTATCAGTCAGTCACGTGATACCCCATTATCCAGTTCTGACCTCCGATGTACGCCTTTGCAATTAAGACTGAGAAGCAGAATATAAATAGGTCCCCTTTTTGTTGCTTTTTCGAGATGTTGTCTGCGTTAGAATGACGTAAAGACGCAGCAGTCATTAACGAACCTGCAGACGATGCTTTTTCGACCGTATATATGCGGGCATTCTCCTCGGCGGGAAACCTCATATACCACGTTAACCTCATTTACGTTCTCCTCAATTTACATGTCATCGGTTCAACGAGGAGAAAAGGCGTAGTATGACAGTCTGGAGTAGGGAATTCTCCTCTTTTACCCCTCCCTAATACCCGGCTTCACCTCAGCCTACGAATCCTACGCCATTTGTACTCTAACAACACAATGTTTCCGGCATTTGGTCGATGATATAGTAATGCAGTCAATTGGGTCTTATCCGTCCTATCTCAAAGATTAATGACTTATATTTATTTATTTATTCATTTATCTATTAACTGATTTATTTATTAATTATTCCATATTCCTATTGTTTATGTGTTTGTTTCTTTCTCTAATTGTAAAGTTTTTTAAAAGTTGAATGTGCTCATGTCACTTTATAATTATATTTTAATAATGAAATAAGCCATTATTGCCTGGTATGTCACTATCTATTGACTATCGATAATCTACGACGATTCCTTAAACAGACATACAAACAAACATACATACATACAAGCAAACACCACAACGACAATCCATAACTAGAAATGCAATCGTGTCAGAACGATGTGCGTGCAATGACGCCGTGTTTCTACGTGTCAAACGAAAGAGCTTCTCTCGGACTATCCAGAGCAATTTGCACGAAGTCTGTAGCTTCTGTGATATTGGAGATAGGTAGGGCGAAAGAAAGGCATCAACAGTGACCTTGGTGGGATGGTACTATGCCTACGAAGTTTGAAAGAAATTGGGATAGGGGAAAGAACCTAGAAAGGGCTCGCAAGCACTGCGTGCACAAACCAATGGGATTTGGTGCATGTTTGACATTGCAATCAAGTTCGTTCTGGGGGCCAAAAGCGTGAACCCGATATGCCCCATAGACAATGCGTGTAATGAATGGGCGGAAAACGTGCAGGATCTGTATTATGGCCGGAGTTAAATTGTTTTTTCTCTCTCTCTTTACGTCTCTTTATGGGCCGTATTTGGTATCATTAGAAAGAGAATTTCATGGTTGTTATTGTAAACCACTCTCTTTTTTTCTATGATAATCCTATCGAAACACGTGATGTAAAATAGATGTATAGGACAAAATGGCGTCTTAAATGGCCCCCTTGACCAATTTCAAAAATCTGGCCAAGAGGTGCCCTGCGTATTGGAACTCGGCATGTCACTGCAAATTTTCAAGGAAAAAAAAGGACGTTTAAGGGGCGAAAAGCAGTCTGAAAAAATGACGTCATAGCCGAAACGTGTTAGGTTCGGGCGGAAACTCGGCGGAATTCGTGTAGTGATCTTTGTTCAAATGCGATTTACTCACAATTTTCTGTGTGAACATATATAATACTTGGTATCATCCGAAAGGGCACTTCATTGCGGTCAGTTTGACACCATTGTTAACTGCGCGCAATGTATTGCGCGCATTGAACGCGCTATTACGTAATCCATAGTAAATTCATCATTTTTGGCGATAACTTTGCGCTGACATATTCGAATTTTACCAAACTTAGTAAACAGTTGTCACGTATATGGATACATAATGTCTGCAAAGTTTCATTGATGTAGGTATAACGATCGCCATTTCAGAGCAAGTTGAAGTTATTTCTCAATTTTCTTGAAAATGGCGAATTTGGAGGGCAATTTTCTCAAATTTGGTCAGTGATAGGGTATATAATTTTGTATATGGCTGGAAAGGGCATATCTTCAAGTATCTAAATCCAAAAAAGGGTACGGGTTTGCCAAGCCATTATGGAGATACGACCACAGACAGAAAGCCAATTCCCAGAACTTTAGAGGGCGCTATTTATGTTGTGCAAAGCCATTGGAGCGTGAAATTTGGCATGGCTATGTGCAATTATGAGATAAAGATACTGTGAGATTTAAATACAAAACGGAATTTATATGAGAAAGTTATGGCAGTTTTAGATTATTTAGGGGTCCATTTTTCAAGAACTTGAGAGATTTTTGACGGAGTCGGTTTTAGATTTGAATTTCGAGTATGAAGATGGCATTTTGAAGGTCAAGTCATAAGTCGCAGATGAAAGAACATCTCTCAGACTATCTAGAGGAATTTGTTAGAAGTTTGTAGGATTTAGGATAGTGGAGATAGGAAGGAAGATATAAAGGCCTTAAAATGGACCAGAAACGGACAAAATGGCGCCTGGACGGTCATGCATGAGTGATTTCGAAAATCGAAAAAGTAAGTGACCTTGATGAGATGCTAGAGATGATGCCTACGAAATTTGAAAGGAAAAGGACTTGAGGAAAGGACCTGGATAGGAATAACAAGCACTACGTGCAAAGCGAATGGGATTCCGGACGACAAGAAGAAGAAGTAAGCATATTAATAATGTGAACGACTAGAAATGCAATCGTGTCACAACGATGTGCGTGCAATGACGCCGTGTTTCTACGTGTCAAACGAATGAGCTTCTCTCGGACTATCCAGAGCAATTTGTACGAAGTCTATAGCTTCTGTGATATTGGAGATAGGTAGGGCGAAAGAGAGGCCTCAACAGTGACCTTGATGGGATGGTAGTGACTATGCCTATGAAGTTTAAAAGAAATTGGGATAGGGGAAAGAACGTAGAAAGGGCTCGCAAGCACTGCGTTCAAAAACCATTGGGATTTGATGCATGTTCCTCATTGCAATATAGATCGTTCTGGGGGCCAACAGCGTGAACCCGATATGCCCCATAGACAATGCGTGTAATGCATGGGCGGAAAACGTACAGGATCTGTATTACGACCGGAGTTAAATTCTTTTTTCTCTCTCTCTTTATGTCTCTTTACAGGCCGTATTTGGTATCATTAGAAAGAAAATTTCATGGCTGTTATTGTAAACCACTCTCTTTTCTTCTATGATAATCCTATCGAAACACGTGATGTAAAATAGATTTATAGTACAAAATGGCGTCTTTAATGGCCCCCTTGACCAATCTCAAAAATTCGGCCACGAGGTGCCCTGCGTACTGCAACTCTAAATGTCACTGCAAAATTTCAAGGAAAAAAAAGGATGTTTAGGGGGCGAAAAAAAGTCTGAGAAATGACGTCTTAACCGATACGTGTTATAATATTGGGCGGAAACTCGGCGGAAATCGTATAGTGACCCTTATTCAAATGTGATTTACTCAAAATTTTCTGTGTGAACGTATACCATACTTGGTATCATTCGAAAGGGCACTTCATTGCGGTCAATTCCACACCATTGTCATCTGCGCGCAATGTACTGCACGCATTATAGGCGCTATTACGTAATGCATAGCAAATTCATCATTTTTGGCGATAACTTTGCGCTGACATATTCGAATTTTACTAAACTTGGCAAACAGTTGTCACGTATATGGATACATATGTCTGCCAAGTTTCATTGATTTAGGTATAAAGATCGCTAATTTAGAGCAATTTGAAGTTATTTCTCAATTTTCTTCAAAATGGCGAATTTGGAGGGCATTTTTCGCAATGTCGGTCAGTGTTAGGGTATATAATTTTGTATATTGCTCGAAAGGGCATATCTTCAAGTATCTAAATCTAAAAAAGGGTACGGGCTTGCCAAGCCATAATGGAGATACGGCCACAGAAAGAAATCCCATTCCCAGAACTTTAGAGGGCGCTATTTATTTTTTACATAGCCATTGGAGCGTGAAATTTGGCATGGCTATGTGCAATTATGAGATAAAGATACTGTGAGATTTAAATACAAAACGGAATTTATATGAGAAAGTTATGGCAGTTTTAGATTATTTAGGGGTCCATTTTTCAAGAACTTGAGAGATTTTTGACGGAGTCGGTTTTAGATTTGAATTTCGAGTATGAAGATGGCATTTTGAAGGTCAAGTCATTAGTCGCAGATGAAAGAACATCTCTCAGACTATCTAGAGGAATTTGTGAGAAGTTTGTAGGATCTAGGATGGTGGAGATAGGAAGGAAGATATAAAGGCCTTAAAATGGACCAGAAACGGACAAAATGGCGCCTGGACGGTCATGCATGAGTGATTTCGAAAATCGAAAAAGTAGGTGACCTTGATGAGATGCTAGAGATGATGCCTACGAAATTTGAAAGGAAAAGGACATGAGGAAACACCTAACTAGGAATAACAAGCACCACGTGCAAAACGAATGGGATTTCTGGACGATAAGGAAAACCAGGAGAACAAGAATATTAATGGGGCAGAATGTGAACGAAAACAAGGCAATGACGAAGGTTCGTCATTGCAAAAACAAGGCAATGACGAAGGTCGTCATTGCAATTACCTGCGACGTGGAGTGTACATCGTGAAGCTTACAGCAACGGAAGTATAGAACTAGAAATGCAATCGTGTCACAACGATGTGCGTGCAATGACGCCGTGTTTCTACGTGTCGAACGAAAGAGCTTCTCTCGGACTATCCAGAGCAATTTGTACGAAGTCTTTAGCTTCTGTAATATTGGAGACAGGTAGGGCGAAAGAAAGGCCTCAATAGTGACCTTGATTGGATGGTAGTGACTATGCCTACGATGTTTGAAAGAAATTGGGATAGGGGAAAGAACCTAGAAAGGGCTCGCAAGCACTGCGTGCAAAAACAAATGGGATTAGTTGCATGTTCGTCAAATCAATCAAGCTCGTTCTAGGGGTCAAAAGCGTGAACCCGATTTGCCCCATAGACAATGCGTGTAATGCATGGGCGGAAAACGTACAGGATCTGTATTATGACCGGAGTTAAATTGTTTTTTCTCTCTCTCTTTATGTCTCTTTATGGGCCGTATATGGTATCATTGGAAAGAGAATTTCATGGTTGTTATTGTAAACTACTCTCTTTTTTTCTATGATAATCCTATCGAAACATGTGATGTAAAATAGATTTAAAGGACAAAATGGCGTCTTAAATGGCCCCCTTGACTACTTTCAAAAATCCGGCCACGAGGTGCCCTGCGTATTGCATCTCGGAATGTCATTGCAAATTTTCAACGAAAAAAAAGGATGTTTAGGGGGCGAAAAGTAGTCTGAAAAAATGACGTCATCGCCGATAAGTGTTATAATCGGGCGGAATTCGTATAGTGACCCTTGTTCAAATGCGATTTACTCACAATTTTCTGTGTAAACATATACCATACTTGATATCATTCGAAAGGGCACTTCATTGCGGTCAGTTTGACACCATTGTCATCTGCACGCAATGTACTGCACGCATTAAAGGCGCTATTACGTAATGCATAGCAAATTCATCATTTTTGGCGATAACTTTGCGCTGACGTTATTA
This sequence comes from Strongylocentrotus droebachiensis, assembly GCA_035222895.1. Classification (NCBI taxonomy): domain Eukaryota; kingdom Metazoa; phylum Echinodermata; class Echinoidea; order Camarodonta; family Strongylocentrotidae; genus Strongylocentrotus; species Strongylocentrotus droebachiensis. The sequence continues at coordinate 1,114,316 of JAVYIG010000024.1, forward strand.
AAATTTACCAAACTTGGCAGACAGTTGTCACGTATATGGATACATGTGTCTGCCAAGTTTCAACGACGTAGGTATAAAGATCGCCATTTTAGAGCAAGTTGAAGTTATTTCGAAATTTTCTTGAAAATGGCGAATTTGGAGGGCAATTTTCGCAAAGTTGGTCAGTGATAGGGTATATAATTTTGTATATGGCTGGAAAGGGCATATCTTCAAGTATCTAAATCCAAAAAAGGGTACGGGTTTGCTAAGCCATTGTGGAGATACGGCCACAGAGAGAAAGCCAATTCCCAGAACTTTAGAGGGCGCTATTTATGTTGTGCAAGCCCATTGGAGCGTGAAATTTAGCATGGCTATGTGCAATTATGAGATAAAGATACTGTGAGATTTAAATACAAAACGGAATTTATATGAGAAAGTTATGGCAGTTTTAGATTATTTAGGGGTCCATTTTTCAAGAACTTGAGAGATTTTTGACGGAGTCGGTTTTAGATTTGAATTTCGAGTATGAAGATGGCATTTTGAAGGTCAAGTCATGTGTCGCAGATGAAAGAACATCTCTCAGACTATCTAGAGGAATTTGTTAGAAGTTTGTAGGATGAAGGATAGTGGAGACAGGAAGAAAGAAAGAAAGGCCTTAAAATGGACCAGAAACGGACAAAATGGCGCCTGGACGGTTATGCATGAGTGATTTCGAGAATCGAAGAAAGTAGTGACCTTGATGAGATGTTAGAGACTATGCCTATGAAATTTGAAAGGAAAAGGACATGAGGAAAGCACCTAACTAGGAATAACAAGCACTACGTGCAAAACGAATGGGATTTCAGGACGAAAAGGAAAAGGAAAAGGAAAAGGAAAATATTAATGGGGCAGAATGTGAACGAAAACAAGGCAATGACGAAGGTTCGTCATTGCAAAAATATGAACCCCATACTGCTATACCCCTTAATCGTGGTCGTTATGATAATGCTCATGGACATCATTATGATAATAGATTCAACATTCGCGCCTTTTCAACTCTCTCGTTGTTGTCATGTGCCTCTGTATACACGCTATCCATGGTAAACCAAAGTCAATGTTTTTTTTATTTGTATTAGTTTCATTATTTTGTGTAAACTTACTCTTGTGGTGACATATGGCGATGATCTCATTTCAATAGTTGAAAGATTTATGACTTAATACTTATATTTCGTAGTCTCCCCCACCAGCCGCTATCTACTGAAGATATCAAGTCACTGTGATCTCCTAGCTTTTAGTCTCGATGTTCATAGATATTATCTCCTGAAGATTTGGAATTACACCAAAAGCTTACTTCATGATATCCTAATATTCATAGTAACTAAACAAAACTAAACTAAACAAACACCTACAGAGCTCATGTGTCACTTTTTAGGAGCCTGATCTTAGATATATCTTCAACATAATTATGGCGATATTCTCATTTCAGTAGTTGCAAAAGTTATGACTTAATATCTATATATCGTAGTCTGTTCTACCAGCCGTTATCTACTTAAGATATTAAGTCACTGTTGTTGTTGTTGTTTTAATTAATAGGCCTTTTTCATTCAGAAGTGAATATTTACGCCTCTTCTCTCAGGATTTTTATTCCTTTAAAATTAGATTTACTTTTTTGTGAACTCCTAGCTTTTAGTCTCGCTGTTAATAGACATTATCTATTGAATATATCAAGTCCCTGGCAACTCCTAGCTCTTAGTTTCGTTTTTCATAGACATCAGGCGCGTACGCAGGGGGGGGGGGGGGGTTGGGGGGTTAAACCCCCCCCCTTTGGTAATTTTTTGTGTGTAAAACCCCCCATAACCCCCCTAAACCCCCCCCCTTTGGATATATATATATTTTTTTTTAAATTAAATTAATTAACACACTTCGCAATATACCTGAACCTCCTACTGAAAACCAGACTTCACCTTTTACCATAGAAGAGGTTAAAGCTGCGATCAAGGCTCTAAAGAATAACAAAGCAACTGGATTTGATAACAAAGCAGCTGAAACACTGAAAGCTGGTGGTCCAGCAATGGCACAGATCTTGCTGAAGATCATCAACACTGCTTTTACACAAGGCAAGACACCAGTTGAGTGGAGCAAAGGCCTTATTACCCCTGTGCACAAAAAGGGGGATAAACTTGACCCAGCTAACTACCGAGCCATAACACTGCTATCAGTGCCGGCTAAAATTTTCTGCAGGATGGTGCTCAGTAGGATCCAAGGGACAATTGAAGAGCATTTATCGGAAGAGCAGTGTGGATTCCGGAGCTCCAGAGGAACCACTGATGCTATTTTCATTGTCAGGCAAGTGCTAGAGGAGGCCAAAGAGAGACACATCCCCATCCATTGGAATTTTGTGGACTTCAAAGCAGCATTCGATACTGTCTGGAGGGATGCTTTATGGAAGTGCCTTCTTTCAATAGGAGTTGAGAAGAACTTGATTGACCTCATCAAGTATATGTACGATCAGACCAAATGTGCTGTCATCGTAAATGGTAAAGTTACGGAATGGTTCCAAGTTAAGACAGGCGTCAGGCAAGGCTGTCTTCTTTCCCCAAGTCTGTTCAACATCTTCCTGGAGTTCGTGATGGCAGATGTAAAAAACCTAGACAGTGGAGTACAGATGGGTGGCATACGCATTAACAACATCCGCTATGCAGATGACACCACTCTACTCGAACTCATCTATGACAAACTCCAAATATCAACAAACAAGCTGGTGGAAGTTTGTGGTAAATGGGGAATGAAAATCAACACAGCTAAATGCAGAATCATGACAACCGATGATGAGGAGACTTCAATAGATGGCAACCCTATAGAGAAGGTAGAAGACTTTGTCTTCCTTGGAAGTGTAGTCCCCTCAGTTACCAAAGATGTCAAGAGACGCACAAATCTAGCTTCCTGGGCATTTGGCAGACTGAGAAACAATATATGGACCAACCAAGATATTTCAAGAGCCCTGAAGGTCAGGATTTATAATGCCCTCATTCGTCCTATAGCCACCTACGGGTCTGAGACGTGGACGCTAAGGAAAACTGACCGGGATAAACTGGAGACCTTTGAGATGAGATGTCTGCGGACAATAGCAGGAGTCCATCTTCTAGATAAAATTAGAAGCGTAGACATCAGAAAGTCATTGAAAATCTCCAAGACAATAAATGAGGAAATATCCAACCGCCGCCTGAAATGGTTTGGACATGTGTTACGTATGCCACAGGAACGCCTACCAATACAAGTCCACACCAATGACTTTACTGTGCCACGGCCACCAGGACGTCCTCCCCTGAGGTGGAAAGACCAAATCCGCCAAGACTCTGGATTAAGCATGGAGGCTGCCCAACACCAAGCCCAGGACAGAAATGAATGGAGGCAGACCACCCATAGGAGCGCAAGGGGACACTCCGTCCTGTGCACTTAAGTCAAGTAAGTAAAAAAAAAAAAAAAAAAAAAATATTCCCATGGCTGACCTAAAAAAGGTGACCTTACCCCCCCCCCCCCCCCACAACGGAGCAAAATGGCAAATTTTGAAATTTCAAGACCAAAAAAAAAAAAAAAAAAGGTCCTCTTACCACCCCCCCCCCCGCTTATTCAGAGGCCGGCTGACTCGTTGCGATTCCCCCCCCCCCCCCGCTTATTCAGAGGCCTGCTGAGTCGTTGCGATATTTTTGGGAAAAAAAAAAAAAAGTGTCCGCTTACCCCCCCCCCCCCCCTTATTCAGCGACTGGCTGAGTCGTTGCTAAATTTTCGGCCCGATTTATAAATCCCCCCCCCCCCTTGAAAAAATCCTGCGTACGCGCCTGATAGACATCATCTACTGAAGATTTGGAATAACACAAATAATTCCATCTTAATATTCTCTCATTGTGCCTACTAATATTTGAGAGTAGATAGTTGAATGTCAGGAGCAAGCCAAACGATGAAGCCTTTTTGTAATGCTCTTTCATTCTTGTCAAGTAAGTAGTGCACTTTATATCAATATTGAATTTAATTGAATTGAATTAATTTTCTTCGCCAAACATGCAAAACATTTACATCAAAATTACATTTCAGCGATACAACATAAACAAAATATAACAGAAATGCTTTCTTCGTATTGAATTGAAATGAATTTAGGATTTTACATGATGTATTTGAGTCTGGGAGTGCATTCTATAGATCCATAGATATTTAAAGTAACTATAAAAAAAAAAACCTGCAGGGCATCTTGGGTTTTTATGTTGAAATCTACTGAATTTAAAGTCACTTTTCACTTCATTATCTCATCCCAGAACTTATCTATTGAAATATTTTTGTTCTCTCTTGATCCCTCCTCCCAGGCGTTATATACCTAGAACATTAAATCATTTGCAATCATATCTCTTAGTCTTTCATCCCAGCCGTTATCTCCTGAGAATATGAAATAACTCCGCACATTAAATTTGTACCATCATTGACACTTTAAATATTTAATTCTTGAAATTGAGACAATCCTATGCTAAACTAAATATCATTAACAAATATAAATACATGTATAAATGGTATTTTTTCCTCTTTGAAAAAAAAGAAAACGCCTTTTAGCTTGGCTTTGTGAATTAAACTAGCTAGTTTCATTTGTACCATTTCGATAACAGACAAGAAACCCTATGATGAAATTTGCACCTGAGAACTAAATCTCATATTTAAACTTTTCATCGCTGTATAATGTATTCAACGTCTACGTGTTTTCTTGCAGGGGATTGCGTGCATTAGCGAAATGTGATCCGATGGTTAAGCTGTAAAGGTTACAAGTTCAAATGCAGTACGTTTCAATGGAGGCAAAATCAACCTCAGAATTTTCCAGGCCTTATTTATCAAAAGTTTGTTTGAAGAAATACCCGGCTTGAGTATGAAATATGATCCGATATCTCCCCCCTCTCTCTCTCTCTCTCTCTTTTTCTTTCTCCTTCTCCTTCTTTTTCTCTTTTATATCTAGCCCTCTCACTTCCTTTCCCCCGACCCCCAACCCCGTGCCTCCCTCTCAGCCTCTTTACCATTCCAAATTTGCATGAATGAATATATCACTTGAGTATGAAATATTATCTGGTCTCTTCTCTTTCATTTATTCTCTTTCTCTTTCTCTCTCTCTCTCTCTCTCTCTCTCTCTCTGTGTCTCTCTCTCTTCCTCCTATCATTTGACCTCCCCAGTCGCTGCTTTGAGTTCTCTGTCTGTCTGTCTCTCTATAGCCCTCATTTATCTTCATAATCATATCTATCTTTCTAACTATCATTTCTCCCCCTGTTATCTCCCTTTCAACCTCATTTTAATTCAAAATTTATTTGAAGAAATATCCCACTTGAATATAGAATATGATTCAATCCCCCTCTTTCATGCTCTCTCCCTTCCTCTTTTTTATCACCATTCTCATTTATTCGAAATTCGTTTGCACAATTAAAATCCCAGTATATGAAATATTGCCTGAGCTTACTTCTCTGTCGAACCCTCTTTTTCTTCAAACAGCCAAGTTGATAATGTGATACTTTGTATTGAGCGCAGTAGAGTAGATTCATATAGTAGCTGCGCTGTCCATGCAATATAAATGGACATAACCATTATTATCATTACTTGTCATGTCTCTGTCTCTGTCTCTCTCTGCCTCTCTTTCTCTGTCTCTCCTCTCTCTGTATCAAGTTCTCTCTCGTTCCCTCCAATCTTATTTTCTTCTTTCACCATCCTCTGGTAACTGAGCTTATGAATTGGAGAAGTGAACGGCGCGAGACTCCTGTCAGATCATTGATTCAATTATACCGACTCTAAAAATCCTTATATCATTCAATTTGTCTGATTAGGCTGATACGTGATCCTACAACAGATTTCATTCTGACAAAATGTAATTTTCAGGTTGTCTCATTATTTCCTATTTTGTAAACTGGTGATTATAAAATATTTGAAACGCAATCAATTTAAAACACATCTTTAAACATCCGGCTGGCAGTGAAGGTTAGATTCATATACAATATTGGCGGAATTGAACAGCTGAATCGTGGGGGGGGGGGGGGGGATGAGTTACGTTGGCTGGATTTGTTCTTCCTCATAATAGATGTAATGTATTGTATTTTAACTATTAAACTTCATTGATGTACATCGAAAATCTGTTTATGAACATATAAATCATAAAAATCAAGTTACAACGCAACGTAACAAATCGGTATTTTGTTTGTAAACATATATATCAAATAAATCAATTAACGATGCAGTGTAGCATGTAAATGTACAATAATCATCTACGTTTCGTTCTAACATATTGTTGTTATCAAGAGCAGACCTAATTTGTCTATTCTTCTTATAAGATATTTGCATGCATTAGCGTCCACCTGTCATGCCCCTTGTTATTTAGGCCAACTGTTCTAGATAATGCTCTAGTTTCTCCATGAAAGGTCACAACAAATGCTACAACTGTTTGGGACAAGAGGAAAGGAAAATAGAGAATGAAAAATTGAGCAAAATGGCGAGTAAAAGAGAGAGAGAGATATATATATAGAGAGAGAGAGAGAGAGGGAGAGAGAGAGAGGAGAGAGAGAGAAGAGAGAGAGAGAGAGAAGATAGAGAGAGAAAGAGAGAAGAGAGAGAGAGAAGATAGAGGAGAGAAGAGAGAAAAGAGAGCGATAGAGAAGTGAGAAGAGAGAGAGAGAAGAGAAAAGAGAGAGAGAGAGAAGAGAGATGAGAGAGAGAGAAGAGAGAGAAAGAGAGAGAAAGAGAGAGAGAGATAGAGAAGAAGAAAAAAAGAGAAATACGTCATATACTGTATAGGATATATTACCTCCTCATATACAGGTCAGTAGCAAGTGTTACAGCACGCATCACTCGACCGAGTCAACCTTCATCAACGTGGCAGCATAACGCATCATCGGTCTTGAATCGGGGCCAACTCGGCGGACGTGTTTTGAATCAAACAGGTCACTCATTCTCGCAGAGTTCTCATTATCATTTTCTATATATATCCTATTTTTTTCTGAAAGTATTTTCCCTAAGCTCAGAGGCTTGTGATATAGTTCTATATACTGAGGCTTCCGGCAAAACGCTTAATTCTTTTTTCTTTTTGTTGAAAGAGAGAGATATTTGGAACGCTTAACAGAAGTCCCCCTTCTTCTCATTTTATCTTGAGGTAGAACGGGTATAAAATTAAATCTAAATGGGAAGGCCGATATATCTTTAAAATATTTTGTTACAATAGACCAGTTCACGGTTAGCACATTACTGCAATGACCCCGAATATCCACAGATCTTCAAAACATGAAGAGGTCCCACTTTGTACATTTTGAAATAATCACTCCTACAGCGATGGAGGTGCTATATAAATAGCCTTTGTTTCCCCCTTTTCAAGGAATACTTCCACCTGTGTATCATGGAGTGCACTGATTGTGCATTAATGAATACTGATTACATAACTTTCATGAGCACGTTTCCAGTATTTCGTCTCCGTGTATTTCAAAATTTGTTCTGCAATGACCTTTATCCGCTTATGCTCAGACTGTAACCGTGAACTGGCTTATTGTCTCTTCTGTAGAGAGGCCAGACAAGCTCGTTTTTTGCTTCGTCACTTGTTGAAGAGTTGAAGCCCTAAGGGAAAGTTATGTCAATGACGGATACAGGTGAGGTTGAGGGGGGGGGGGGTTGACGTGCAAAGGGTACTTACCCTCTCCTTTTGCAATACATCAATACTCACCAGAGCCCCGTTGCATAAAACTTACCATTGATGGTAATTTTGCCATCAATGATAACTACCATGATAACAGGGCTCAACAGCCAATCAAAATCAAAGTTTCCATGGTAGTTACCATTGATGGTAAGTTTTTTTGCAACATGGCCCAGTCTTGCATAAGTTTAAAATAAATGGATATTTATTTTTCAGTTTCATTCCTTGGTAACAATAGTAATTTTAATAATAATGATTGTCCGTACTTTTGATAGAAAATAGATGAAAATTATGTTTTGGAATGGATTTGGGAGAGGGTTTTCCTCCTTAAGCGTAATATATTTTGAAATTTTGAGAACCCCGAAGACGTACTGTAATGCCCAAATGCCCATACAATTGAAATTAAAGAATTTGTTACTGCACAATCAGCGAGTTTGGGAGCTCCCAAACTGAAAACATGTTGAGATTCGCAATCACAGAATGCATATACTATATTTAGCTTATGATGATAATAAAAGTCAAATTCATACAGCGCTTAATACTACGTTTTGGAGAGCTTAGCATTGTTTTTCCCAGGTCAATGAATTCAATTGCTCACCCGCACACGAAAGTGCACACGCTCCAATCCCCTAGGAATCAGTCAGCGCTCATCTGCCAATCCAATTACATCAACGTTCGCATCCTACCGGGTACCATTTAACACCTGTGTGGTGAGTGGCAAATGTAGATTAGTGACTTGCCAAAGAACGTTAGTGTCGCGGTGGAGCTCGAACCGCGAACCATGTGATATACGGTCCGGTGACATATCCACTCGACCACGACACCTCTACAGTCCTTTACTGAGATTTATCTACCTTAGATATGAATCCATTATGTGTACTCTATGTGGTAATCACAGTGAAGCAAACATGCTCAGTCGGTATTATTATTATGACTGGCAGTGGAAGAACAGATCTACAAGAAAGCTCAAACGATCTTACTTTTGGACAAGTAACTATATTTTAACCGGAGGCAATGTTGAGATTTGTTATCATAATGTTGTCTGCATGTTTTCTTCTCCTGCCATTATCTTTTATTTCCCATCTTGCTACCTGGTTCTATTTATGTTCCTTTTTTCTTTTCACGAGCAGATCGCGGAATTTGTGAGGAGGCACAAGAGAGCACTTCCAGACAAAAAAGGCCTGTCATCTCGTTAAAAAAAAATTCTCTGCCAAAGAAAATGGATGCTACTTCATTTCCTTCTTTATTTTTTTCTTTTGTTCTGTTTTCGTATCTCATTTTCTCTTACTTTTTATCGTTCGAGTCCATCTTCACCTTAGCTAATCGATATAGCCAATATGGCAGTATTTTTCTATTTCTCTTTTATTACGATGCCTCTCGCAAATGAGACGTCAGATAAACTGTAAACATATGGTGCCCCGGATGCAACAAGCGTTGGAAATTAACAAAACAAAGTAAAAAAATGGTCGTAAGGTGTTGTTACTCGAAAGATTACTATAACAGTCTCCAGGCCTTATGAAACTCCTCAATTTTGACATGATGTGGTCAGCTATACATAATCTATGACCAGTATGAACCCCAAATGAGGGATTAAGCGAACAAGGAAAGAGCATCTTCTTTGCTTCACCCGCCAGTCATACATCTGACAAGGCGGGAAAAGCTTCGGGTCACAAATTACATCGGAATGACTGAGCGCATGGCTTCGTATCCGCGAGGGATCGTCCGTCTTCGATAATTTACTAGAAATAAAATGAAATTGTCTGCGTGCGTTGGTCAAAAATGAAGCGAGATAATGGTCGACAGTTCTCATTAGTTAGTAGTACAGCCTTGATCAGAGTAAGATTGTCTCCTGCGTGCAAAAGCTGTTGACTGGATTTTGTGGGATAAAGATATTGACGCCTGGTTTTAGCTGAGATCAAGAAAGGAATCCCCCCCCCCAAAGAAAAAAAATCATGTTTTTATTTAAAGAGAGTGTTGAGTTGTAAAGGTGAAAATAATTAATGAACTTATTCATTCTTTTCTCCTCATTTTACAAGAGTATCATACAAGAATTTGTCCCTGAAATTCCTCGAATGCCCTCATATCTGAAATTATGAATAGAAACAGTTGAGAATTTGGACCAAGTTTTTATGCCACATGTGTGCATAGTCCAATAAAAACACACATCTGAGTGCAGTGCATGTGCATTTTAGCAGGAATGAGTACATCTAGTACCTTTCCCATGATTTCAAAATCTCACAGTATACGCCAGTTCTTACGCGCACGTAAACGAATTTCCTAATCATTTCCAGAGAGTTTCTGTCACAATGCAATCGTTTGACCAGAAATTAAACACCTTTTTGTAAACGCTTAAATGCCAGGTCACAGCTGATTTATACTGCTATATTTTAGAATGCCATTAATGAAATTATACCTAGGGGGATGAAAGGTTTTGTCCGAGTTAATTTTGAGGCAAAAAGGACAATACATCATATAGTGTTGAAACAAGAGAACGCGTTTTGCAGATACCGTTCTCGTCTGTTTTTAATTGCATCTACAATTGTATTGATCTTACGTCTTTCTTGCATCTCAGCAGATGCATTTTCGTTTTATTTTTCGCGTCAAGGCTCAGGCTTGAAAACACCATTTCTTGTCCAATAGACATAACTTGGATCGAAAGCCTTGGAAACTATAACGAATCACACAAAGCGACAGGCTGTCTTTTTTCTTCTCTCTCTCTCTTTTATCCTTCCCTATTTTTTTCTTTCTGAGACGCCATTAAGAATTGAGTGATGTATTGATGGACGTTGAAAGTCATTGGAGCGAGAGTCGTGAGTTCAATGTATACAGATACAATTTATCCCTTTCCCGCTGTGTTCGCAACATGTCACTGCAAAGGCGTATCGGGAGGAGGGCACTGGGGCTGGAGGGGGGAGGGGGAGTTGCCCCGCCTCGTACCCTTTTCTTTTCGTTTGCCAAAGCCTTTTTTGGTTGCGGGGGGGGGGGGGGGGTATAAAGTAATACCCTACTATTACGTGATGACCTTCCCCTTTCCTTTTTTTCTTTCTTTCATTTCGTTCTTGTCTCATCTTTGGGGAATCAGACACACCCTTTTCTTTTAACTTCTGGAGTCGCCCTTGTATTGCCTCATTTCGATGGGGATGATGAAGGTTTCTTGAGAGATTGAAGACACCATCAATCTTGGCTCTTGATCTAGCTCCTTTTCGAAAAGGTTTGAGCAAAAATCAGCGCATTATCACATAGAGGAGAACCTCTTTAATGTTCCTAAGGCAGTAACCGGTACTCATTTTAATTGCACAAGGGAACATGGCCATGATGTTCAACGCTTGTAGGTAGTCACAATGGATTATTCACTCTCTCTCTTATCCATCACTTTACCGATGCCTACGACCATGAATATTGTATGAACTGTAGGGGAGGAAAAGTCAATATGGAAATTCCAGACAATAACATAATGAATTGGTTCATGCATCGAGTAAAACAAGATGAAATTTTGTGCAATTCCACTTCGAGAAGGGGGAGGGGGGGGGGGGGGTGGGGATGAGGAGGGCAGAATATGCCCTCTGTAGGCTATTCTTTCACATTTTAGAAAATGTCGATCTTCATAGAGTACATTGTGATGATAATAATATGACGTTACTAATCTTAGCGAATGCAGTTTTCAAAATTCAATTCAAATTCAATTCAAAAAGAGTTTATTCATCAAAATGATTAGCAGTCAAAGGCTGTATTGCACATTTGTTACATTTGTTACATTTAAAGATATACAAAATAAATAATTGAAAATAGATACATACAAACAAAATTGCAAAGTGCACGTTACAAACCAATAGTAAATGTTACAAGTTTAAAAAGTGATGAGTGGCAGTGGGCATTCTCGTGGTGATGGGCACACATGTCCAGGAGGTGGGTCCCTTCCCCTTCAAACAAATAATTAATCAAAACAACCCCCTCCCCCCAATAAATTAAGATTAGATCCCACCAAACAAGGAAAGGGCGCCCATCACCCAGAGAATGCCCATGCATATACAACCAGCAAATACACGAATGTACATAGGAGAAGAAAATAATCATAACAAAATAAACTATATATTGTTTAAAATACGAACAAGGTAAGGAAGAGCACTATTTTGAAATCTTTGCGTTTTACATTTAAAAGTGTCATATTTGTTTGAGTTTCTCAAATTGTATCTATTTTCTCTTTTAACCGGTAACCAATCATTAAAAACAGGGTGTTTTTCTAAGGATATTACAAAATGTTCACAAAGTTGTTTTCTTCTTGCTTCAAGTGTGATCAAGTTACACAATGAAAGAGCATTGACATATGTTATATAGTCACCTCCCAATATTATTCTAAGGACTCTCTTTTGAATTCGTTCTAAATTTAATATTTGCTCTTGAGTAATATTTCCATTAAAAACAGGGACACAATAATCAAGTACTGGTCTTATGTATCCCATGTATATAGTTAAAAGGTCATTGCGAGGAAAATTAAATGATTTCAATCTACGGAGCATATACAATTTCCTATTACACCTTAACATTGTATCTTTGATATGTAAGTCCCATTTGAGATTACTTTGTACAATGACCCCAAGAATTTTAGCAAATTTCACTGTATCTAATTCAACATTCCCAGTAAGTAAATTTTCAAACAGTTTTGACGAAAGCATGCCATTTTGTAAATTCTGTTTATACAGAGTCACTTGTAAATATATTTTCTACCATCGTTTTCGTCCGGTGAAAATTATTTTACATTCCACTTCCTTTTGTCTCCTTCTTTTTCTTTCTCTGTTATTCCATGCAACCCCTTTTTGTTCTTTGGACCATTCTCCATCGAGATCAAAGTCCTCTACCTTAATGTCGTGATAATCGTGAAAATATTTCACGCGTATAAACCTCTCTCTTAGACATTCGCCAGCACCCCAGCTCTCGCCCCCTTGCAAACACCATGTACCGTTACACTATTGCACCCTTTCGTTTGATTACAGTCCTTTTCGTAACTAGAACTATCATCTGTATGCCCTTAGTCTTGTAGACAACTACTACAGCACCCTCCCATCAACTGCATTGAGTATATTCGCAATTAGCAATGATTTATGGTGATCCTCACAATGATTTTGTTTCTTGATCCAGGTAGTGGGGCGTGTAGGTTCCTTATTCCTACGTCACAGTTACACAATAAGTTTCATCCGTTGCCTTTCTTCCATTTACTATTTCTCTTCTTATATATCCTTTTCAGCTCCATCTGTGGATAACAACCGGTTAGTAAATTGGCAACGCGTCGTCTGCTACTACTACCGCTGGGAGATGGAAACCCCGTTACCAGCATTATTCATTGAGTGCCCCCTACCACCGGTGTCGTGCAGTTTGTTTACATCCGTATGCCGCAAATAATGAAAAACTCGACTGGATGGTAATGCCTGAACTATTTTCTACTGGATTTTCTTATTCATGTATCGCCGTAAGTGCCCATTATTCTGCCGCAAATGGGTTACCGAGGAGGACGGAATTTTTTAAATCTCGTCATGAAAATGGAAGGACTGAGAACTTTGAGTAAAAAAGCATTCCGACCATCAACATTCCATGTGTATTTGTCGTGAGCCACGATATCGTGATAGTGAGTTGAATTTCATCGATGAATTCTGAGGAATAAAAGCTCAACTATCAACTTTTTAAGGAAATGCGCAGGTACTCAGCAGGAGGATACGGTAAGTGCTTAAGAGGCACTAGAACTTCAACGAACTTGAATAATACATTCTTGCTTGCTCGCTCGCTTGATTGATTGATTGATTTATATTGGTGCCTGTCATTTATACGCATTCGCTTCATATAAACAAAGTCGCATCAGGATTATTACATTTTGTGGAATGAAAATACTGCCTTTTATTGAATACGTGCCTAACATCGTTCAGGTGTGATATCAATGAAAAGGTCACAATTTTCGACTGGATTTTACTTCTATCTCACTTACACCGGACTCCCATGACCCGGTTTCGCTGCGAATTTACTTTCTCGGAAAGCCTACAGTGACGTACTTTGTATCCGAGTGTATACAGACCAGCGAACATGCAGCGGAGCATTCGAAAGCTCGGGAACCTCCCGCGGTTCAAAACTGTGGAACAGACGGGACTCTCGGAGGACAATAACTTCCGCCAGATGGTTCGGGACTCCATGTGTTTCCTATGGCCCATGGCAAGCATTGCTGAAGATGGCGACGATTCGCTGCACCCTGTCCAAAGGTCATCGTCGGCGGCGCACATGAGTGACGGTGAAGAGGATGATGGGTAAGTTCAGCCTAATACAATTTTATATCGCCTATTTGGAAGTACTTTTTAAGGATACCATTACATGGTACATATCCATTGATGAACGTGCAGTTTCTGTATTGCATTCATGTTAAATCTTTGTTTTCATGCTACTTGTATATCATATGCCTATACGTTTCTTTTGGAAATGATTGTTCTCTCACCAGGTTCATCAAAGTTTATCTACCTCTTCAATCATTAAACAGTCTTCAATGAATTGTTTCACATTGATATCATCTGCTCGATGACACATTGAATAATGAAAATAAAAACAAGCAAGTTAGAGCGAAAATCATCTGAAGCCAACAGCAAGTTGTCATTTATATATCTTCTACTCACAATCATCATTCTTACCATTCCTGCAATACACACTGGAAAATCAAGCTTAAAAATTCCTACCCAAGCAGAACAATGATATTGCAAATCTGAACATTGAAGGGCTAAATTTGGACGATGGAGGAAGCTCGACTAAAGAAGGTGCAACACTGCATCCCAAGAGGTGCAAATGTGCCCCCTTATGCAGGTGTACTATGTGAAAGATGATCCCTAAAGGGTTCGATCGTCGTCTGTAGTCGTGTTATACCCGATTGGCCCCGAGTCAGGCCACGGGAAGGACACGTAGTCTCGTCATGCTACACCACCTTTAACAGTCCTTTACGTAGATTGATCTACGGTAGATATGAATCCATTATGTGTACCCCATGTGGTAATCACAGTGAAGCAAACATGCTCAGTCTTATTATTATTATGACTGGCAGTGGACGAACAGAATGATCTACAAGAATGGATAACTTTGCAAAAGAATCGATGTCGTATATACATTTTTTTTTTTTGGGGGGGGGGGTAGGAAAGGGATACAATGTGTCATAATATTTGACGACAATCCGTCCCCCGAACAAAAATAAATCATCACACTAGCATAATAATACGTCAAATCATACGATAAAGTCCTAGCAAGACTCCCACACGAATTAAAAATAAAAATAGGGGTGGACACACATTTTTCCCCCTGTGCCTGCTTGAGTATGCGGCACAGATGATGGTCCAAAGAATAGTTTGTCTTTGAATTCGTGACTTGCATAGAGTCAGGAGTCGCCGAAAGTCAAAGAGGTCAACAGATAACACTTTTTAGTTATTATTTTGTAGATTAATGTATTTCACATCCCCTAATACTAATGATCCATAACCCTGCATTTCTGCAGAAATTGTAATGCGAAGCAAGAATATTAGTGACTTATTCTCGTTTTGCCTATGATTCGCTCATTTTTTTAATTATTGAGTGATATATTTAAAGAATTACTTCTAATCAGTTTTAATGTACTTTCCACAAATAATCATCTATTCTCGTAGGGAAATAACATGATCACAACTATTTTAGAAAAATAAACCCAAGGGTTATTTCAGTACTCTGAAGATGACCCGTAGAAGTCATGTTCGGATTACGTAATAGCTCATTGTCATGTTGTTATATTTCAATAGGTGACGCACAAGGTTTGGAGGCGCAATAGCTCAGTCGGCAGGGCAGTGGTCTCGTGGTCAGTGGTCTCGTAATCCGGTAACCCGGGTTCGAAACCAAGTCCATGCGCTAGTGCCCTTTGGTAAGGCATTAATCCTCGTTAGCAGGTACCTCGGAGAGGACCTAAAACCGTCGTCCGTCGGGTTGCTTACTTACAAGCATTTGTGCTTTCTTAGCAGTCAGGTATAAAAAAAAATAACAACCAACCAACCAAGGCTATTGAAACTGAGTGAGGTTTTTTTTCTCGAAAGTAGTGGCCATCGTGTTAGCCTATCTCAAAAAGATAATCCATAAAGTGGAGAAGAATTCATTTGTAGAAACAAAATAGAAAGGTTCTTATTTTGTAAATAAATCTAGAACTGATCCTCCGGGAGAAAATAGAAAGCAGCGAGATAATAGATTTTATTTCCACTTAAACAGCGACCTTTGTCAACACAAATACACAATGCATTATCCTGAAAGATTATGATGATTTTGATTTGTCCTCGAACAATATACTGCATGGAAAGTCGAGCCTAACATGCCCTTGGTCGTATGAATAGTGAGCTCGTTGATTGGTTTTTAGAGGCATAGCGTTCGAAAATGTATAAAGGACCTTTAACTATGATATGATTTACTAGTAAATCATTCACTTTTGTTATGAATATGCATGTATTCGTGTTTTTACGGATATACATTTTTTATTATTGATGATTGTCATGATGGGGTGAGACAGGTTCATACAAAAAAGCAAACAATATGCTGGTATAATGAATATTTCTGCTCTGTGAGTAAGATATTTTACAAGTAGTTAAATGTGAATGAGAAAGAATGAAGAAAGAAGATAGAAACAGAGAAAGAGATACAAGAGAGAGAGAGAGAGAGAGGGGGAGAGAGAGAGAGAGAGAGAGAGAAAGGGGAGGAGGATACGGAGAGGGAAGGGGGGGGGGGGGGTTGGAGGGATATATTACCGAATGTTAACATGCTTTACGCAAATGAGAAGATTGAGTCCTGACAGAAATGAGAAACATACTGTCAGTTTTATATCGGGGGAGAAACTTCATAATATCATAACATCAATATAACATCGATGGAATTTTCCTTTAATTGCGTTTTTCAAATATGGAATTTTTCACAACTTCGGACTCACTGATTCGCACACGGTATTTCCATTTTGTTTTGTAAAACTGGTGTCCATTTTGTTCGTTCAGACTTTCAATCTGTGAATGATAAACGATGCAGAAGGAATTAAAGCCAGTTTGTCGCCAAACGAAATTCGATTACCATTTACCAGCACTCGTAATTAGCTCTAAACAAATCAAATCAGAATCGGTAAAATGGGAAATAATGGCCACTGCATTATTCCATACGCTACCCATGAATGAAACAATGTCCAGGCAGTGACGACAATGCAGCAAAAAGATAATTTGAAAGGATGGGTAATATGAAAATAACTTTTTTTGTTGTATACAAGGCCCTGATTCCCTCCATTGTACGAGTTATTTTTATCCAAACAATTCCATTTCCCGAGTGCAACTATGCAAAGCAAGTAACTTGATACAAGTTTGCTAGCTATAGACTGCGGGCAATAACATTTGGCTAAAAAATGATTCAATAATTGATTTGCTGGGCATCCAATTCGATTGTCATTTCTATGTTCTCCATGTTTTGTCCATATAAATGAATGCTATTTTGAATTAAATTGGAATTCAGAATGAGATAATTGAAACATAATGCACGGTATGTTTATTATCTTTGGCGTAGCCAGGCTATATCATGTAAGGGGTAGGTCGCATAGTTTAAACAGATATGCCCCCAAAGGAGCAGATGTATTCAATTTTTGTTCTTATCAAGTAATATTATTCTCCCACCTTTCCATTGTGTTTCATAGAAAATGATGTCTTTAAAAAAAAAATCGTAGTCATCAATCCCATATTATTATTACATTTTTTTTTTTTTTTTAAAGAAGAAGAAAAAAAAAAGAAAAAAAAAAAAAAAAATCCATTTTATTTTGATAACAGTCAGTACGCTCAGTATCATGTAAAGTGTTTTTGTAAAGATAATGCTTCCTGTGAATTTGATATTGTAATGGTGATAATGATGGTGATGATGATGATGATAATGATGGTGATGGTGGTGGTGGTGGTGATGATGATGGTACTGATAATAATAATTATGATGGGTGATGATGATGATGGTGATGGTGATGATG
Source organism: Strongylocentrotus droebachiensis (assembly GCA_035222895.1). Taxonomy (NCBI): domain Eukaryota; kingdom Metazoa; phylum Echinodermata; class Echinoidea; order Camarodonta; family Strongylocentrotidae; genus Strongylocentrotus; species Strongylocentrotus droebachiensis. The sequence continues at coordinate 1,131,983 of JAVYIG010000024.1, forward strand.
ATGATGAAGATGACAATGACGGTGAAAATGATAATGATGGTGAAAATGATGATGATGATGATAATGATAATGATGGTGAAAATGATAATGATGATGATTATGATGGTAAAAATGATGATGATGATGATAATGATAATGGGGATACTTAAGATGATGGTGAAGGTGTAATGGTGGTGGTTGTGATGTGATTTATAATACGATATAAATGTTCTTACGACTTTTATGATACTCTATTCAGTATGAATATTACCAGGGCTTTTACCCAAACGGCAGGAAGATTGTGTAGTACGCGTACAAGGACATTGTAATGTTCACAACCTGGGTTGGGAGAAGCAGATGGAGATTAATGTGTAGGATTCAACTCGGATTCGAACCTGGTATGTTATCTGCGATAATAGAACCATGAGACATCGTGAATTCTACGTACAAACTAGATACGGTACTCAATAAAGCAACATTCTTATTACCGGTATTATCAAATGACCTTTGAAGTAACCAAAGCTAAAACGCATAGTCATACAGAACGCTCTAGCTTCGGTATACACGATCCATGCGCTCGCGAAAACAGGATAGTGCACTCATTTATGGGCGTAATGATCCTCACATTGTAAAACGGAAATTACTTTCGATCTTGCAGCAGTCCTTTTTTTTCTCAAAATAAATCCTTACCGTTCAAGTGAGCAAACGTCAGCTCCTATTATCATTTCTTTGGCCTACCGTCGTAAAGCAATATCCTTTTGATAAAGTACATCTCAGAATATTCCACTCTCTTTCACATCCAGGTCTTATTTAGTATTACTAATCTATATTGGCATTTCTATCTGTCTATATTGTATTTGTTTTCATTTCATTTTGCTCCCTCCTCGGTTCCAATATCAATATGATTATTGTGCTGTTTAATCTAGAAATCCAAGTCTCGTTCAGTCTTCTTCAATTTATTTTACTCGCCTCTCCTGCATTCTACCTCTTTCAATTTTCCCATTCGCTTCTACTCTTTCCCCTCTTTCTTTCTTTTCCCGCTCTCTTTCTCGTTCTTATGGTATCATAGAAACCTCTGTTCATCTCCACTCGCCTTTTATTTCTCTATCGCTTTACCTTGGACAATAATACTGTAATATTCTAAATATATATATATATATCTACTCAACAAAAAAGTAAGTTCCCCCAGACAGTTTTTAAACTAACTCGAGAAATATTTTACAAAATTTGATCATTTGAATTTTGAAGTTTATTTTTTTCCACATTTACATTTTTTTTTTATTTTTTTTAATACAAGCGTATAAGCGTAAATTTCACACAATAATTTGTTTAAAAGATTTCAATCAAGTATAATATACGGAAAATAGGTACAAAGTTTAGAAATATATAGATGTGACAGGCAAGGTAAAACAATGTAAAATGTGGGTACCCTAAATAAAAAGCATAGTTTGTATGTGAAAATGCTCCCGTACTGAGTGACACAATATAGTATGTCTGAATTTGAAAGGTATTATAGGGGGCGAAAACGGAGTAGTATAGTATGAGATTCTAGAGACGTACAAGGAGAGTGAATATGAGAAGAAAAGGTAATGTATACAGAATTGTCTTACCAACATTTTGAGTAGTTATTTATATCCAATTATTTACCATTTCATAATGACTGTTGTCTTTTCTTGCACTCTGTGCTCTGAGTGCTGGGCATTATACTATAGCGAACAAAATTGACCGTGTATAGTTCTGCTAGCGCGTACAATGGAAGGACGCAATATTGAAGTTAACAATAGATACGTGCAGTGAAAGCATGCACGATGCTCTTAGATGAGTTAATTTTCCTAGACTCTACAAAATTGAAACTTTCATTTTGTCTGCCATATTTAATTAAAATGCCTCTTTTTGAGAATTGACACGGGGATGCGGTATATAAAATAAATATTGACCGATTATTTTTCGGGTCACGGGTAAAACTCACCTTGGGCGATAGGTTTTAACCGTTGCCCTCAAAACAGTCAACATTTGTATACTAAATTCTTTTTTTATTTCCACTACGGGAAAACCATTGAGATTAGTAGCTTTTTAAAGATAAAGTTGAGTTCTCGTCATGCAATAGCATTGTGAAAGAAGCATTGTAGAATCGATCAGAAAAGGTTGATCATCTAGAATATAAGTATTGGTGTGCCTGCAAGGTTCTGAAATCATCAAAATTATTAGAAATTTGGCCCAGTCTTGGTAAAGTAACAAGCACTGTACCCAGGCAGATGTATATGGGACTACGCGAACTTGTGGCATAATCCTTTCCGATTCTTATGATGCTACATTGCCATATTTAGAATATTAAGGCATTTGAAGGGCATGCTTTTCAGTGAACATTTTTTATCTGATGTTCTTCAACACTCGCATAATACAATGGTAACGCTCACAAATAATTTTTCACCTGTTCCCAGAACTCAAACTTCTCTTTAAGACCTAAAATCAGAGGTAATCCTCATTCGTCATCATCTCTTTCTAGATAACTTTGTAACACAGTGCTATGCCTGCTACGTTGACATCTTTCTGGTAGAAAAACTCCTCGTGGAATATCTTTAGGAGTATCTTTGTTTCAGCCAGATGTAGCAGATTAGTCTTGAGTACCGTACCGTATTCTTCATTCTCGACCACACCCTTTCTCGTGATGATGAGCAGATAACCACCTGGAAAACAATAACAATAATCAATGTGTTGAGACTATTCTGGTTTGCATTAAGTCGTATATATCCAATATTTAAAAACAAGCGCCATAAATACGAAATCAATAACGAAGACGAATACAACAACAACAACAGCAACATCACGTCCACATATTTATGTAACGCCAAATGCCAACCTATTCTTACCATTAAATGATTGCTACCATTCTGTAGCGATGTAAACATGCGATAATTCCAGTCATGAGATGAAAATGAATAACTTTCGTTTACAATATAGTCTTTAATAATTTCAAAGAGTCCACTTTCAACAAAAGAATTTCAAGAAATCAACTGAACTCAACTGAAATCAACCCAATCAACTTAAAACACACTTTAGCATTGCTTGTAGAAATCATGTACGGGTTAATACGTAAAAGGTTTTTGTCACGTCAACACATTTTAACTACTATACTACCCAAACTCTTTACTTCGGGGACACTTGATTATTTGCTAGGTCGTTGCCTGAGAGTAAATTTGGGGTATTAAAAGGGGATTTTTTTACGGTGGAACTGTCCAGTGGTTATTGACCTGTACACTTACAGAGAAACGTCCTTGGAAAGAAGTTGTCCGGGGTAAGCGTTAGGGACTCGATATTCCAGAAGTCCTTATAGCAGATATTAAATTGATCTCAAGATTTTAAGAAATTAAATATAGGGTTATTTGAATAAATTAAGTGTCCTAGCTTTAGAAATCCTGTTCTGATTATATAAAAATAGCAATCTTAGTCATATTGGTAAGACAAATAATACTACGTTCCTAATCACTTTAGATTGTAATTATTATTACCCCGGTCATAACCCGGTCCGGCCAGTAACCATTTTACAAGTGCACACATGCCAATCAAACCACATGTACGTTCACATCTTACCAGGTACCTATTCAACACTTTGGTGGAGAGTGTCAAATTGAGATTTATGTATTGTTTAAGTATATTCTGACCTTTCTTCACGAGTCGTATCATTTCAGGTAGATGGGTGTGGTCGAGATGGCTCGGTAGAAAGCATCCAGAAGATAACGCAACATCGAAAAATCCTAGTGATGAAAGATAGGACAAACACATTATCATGGGGTCATATTCTCGATAGCTGTGCACTCATCAGGTCAGCCTTAGTCTCTAGAGTTAGGTTCATGCACTGCCAAATGTTAACCCCTCCATTCTGTGCAAATTAACTTCTGTTCTTCATTCATTTCTTTTTACTCCCGAGTGTCTTCTCCCTAAGGTCACCCCTTGACAAATATTATGGATAGTATATTATTATAGGTCCTCTAAAATTAGACCCTCCTATAATAAAGTCATACATTTTTGAAAAATTTGAATTTTGTGTAATATTTTTGTGTTGGAACGAATGGTAAAGTTGTTCGCCACTCACACACAAAGACATTACCGATTCAGACGATTTGAAAAGCATCTAGTGATTATGACTTACAGCGATGCATGTCTTCTCAGTTCATGTCCGATCTCATTCAAATTTTCATATGTCTACTTTTCAGATTTGTATGCTATCAAGGTTGGATTTCCCCTTTCGTAAAAGAAATTTCGCATAATATTTACCTAAAGTTGGTGGAAATAGCAGGGATATATCGGGCTATTTTGTATCTAATTTTAAACAATTATTTTGTATCTAATTTTAAACAATGTACTTTATTTCTGAGAGGTTGCACAAGAAATAAGACATCAACATAAACTCATTTCGATATTTACCGTCTTTGTAGTTAAGAGGAGTTTCGGGTCAAAATGGAGCGTTAATCAACTTGGAGTAGACTCCTTTCTCGCTCGCGATGTTCAACGAATTCTCGGACATATCGATTCCGTACAGATTGAGGTAGCCTACATCCCAAACCTTATTTTGAAAGACAGAATAGAAAATGCGTAATATTAGAACGATAGATTAGAACGACCTGTAGCTAGTGATATTTAGCAGTTATTAATGAATAATTAGTAATAATTAATGAATGAATTAAAATAAAAGTGTTAATTATTAAGTTTTGAATGAAGGAGGTTGTCACATTGTCAAATATGCAGATAGATGCGAAATATATTCAATGATCAAAGGAGAAAGAAAGTGAGGAAAAAACATCATCGAGATTATTTAGCCATTTTACAACTTGCCTGAAAATTCAAAAGTTGCTAGCAGGGAATTTTTAGGGGAAACGCCCTATAACCTTCTTCAAGCGACGCATATAGGAATAACAAAACTCGAGGATAAAATATGAATACATGTATAAATAACAATTAGGGTGAAAGAAACATCTGCAGAAGACATCGCTGAAGTTATATTTTTCTTTTTGTGTGTGCATGTTTGCGACGAGATGTGGAGAAAACATGAATTGTGCAATTGTGCGATTCGTGATACTTACTGCTTTGCCAACCAAACCAGTTCCACATCCGACATCAAGAATGCAAGCATTTTTGTTTGGTTCGATTTCCTGAAGCTTAGCCGCTGTTTCAGCAGGTCCAAAATATTCATTGCTTACCTAAACAAAAGTACATAACTTGTGCTTAAAAAAGAACTTCACATTTTGACTTTTCAGGGAGACGGACGTTTTTGGAGGACATTGGGTGTCCCCAATAACGAGACAGGTCACAAGCGGGACCTGGAGCCACACTGCATGAAGCAGAAACGAGACGTATTTGAATTTCCTTTTTTCAGATTCATGTGTTATCTTAAACTTAAATTATTGTTAACTTAACTTGCAATATCTGGAGTTATCGTAGATGAAAAGTTAGTGTTCAAATTCCTTGGGAATATTTAGAAGATTTTGAAATTATGAATATGAAGAAAAGTCGATAGAGTCAGTTAAAGAAAGTCCATACAATGAGGTTTATATGCAGCTCTAAAGTCAGGCTCAAACATCAAGAGTGCCGAGCATGCCTCGAAGGACTTCCATTGTCTCTCTTCTAAATCCCTAGTCACGTGATCCATTTGGTGTGACCAATCCGGAGCCAATATAACCTGACACTTCGATCTACCAAAATAAATGTTGAGTTTGGAACATCTACATAGTTATCTGATAAGTTCTGACCTCAATGGGGTCAGATTAATTTTGTAATTTGTATTAACTTCAATTCATTCATATCTATACATCAATAAATAGCTACGTCCTAGCCCTCTATCATCATTCCTCATCCATAAAATTACATAAATGGAATAGAAGACAATTATCTTATAATTTGCTGCGTTTCTTTTCAGTGACCTGATCGTTATTTTAGTGGTCCGTATTTGAACACTAGGATAATTGAAACAAGAAGGATGAGTGTGTGTGTGTGTGATTGTGCTTGTTTGTGCATATCTACAGGATGGCATTTTTTCAAGAAAATAAATACATTACCATATCGTAGTCTGGTGCTATTTTGTCGTATTGCTTCGCCAGATCCTCCCTGTTTTGACAATCCAGAAGATTATCAAAGACAGCATGTAACTCGCATCGATTGGTGATGTCTATCGTCTTGAGATCCATAGTTAACAATTCCCTAAATGATGCAAAACATGAAGTATAGTTTGAATTCTATTAAAGAGGATGAATTATAAGTCGAAAAGGGTAATCATATTCCCAGGTGCTAGGAAGTGAAACCACACATAGGAAATTCAAAAGAATTTAACATTGAAATGAGGTATGTGTCTTATAAATAGGCCCGTGTGCGGTAGTCATAATTTTTCCTTGTGAGTTACGGCAGTTAGCTGTAGTCCAGCATTGTCTCCGAAAACAGGAAAGCAGAGTTTCCTTCTACAGTTGCAGCAACCACCAGCACGTAGAATTTTGTCGCTTGAGTGTTTCATGATGCCCTTTTGCACCTAGATCAGGCCAAGTATCAAGTTTATTTGGTCTTCCAGAAATCACATGTAACAAAATATGATAGAGTATAATCATAACAGTACAATGTGGAAAAAGAAAGATGAGGAGACCTTGGTTGAAGCAGTTAAGGCCCCTCAGATGATGTGGCAGAGATAACTGATTTATGAATACAATACAACAACTAATAATATATGGAATATATAAATAAAAATATCACTTGCTGACTAAGGACTGCGTCATGAAAGTCTCGTTTCGATTGCATTATCACTTACGCTAATCAGTCACTAACGCAGTCCTACGTCAGGTCAATAACGCCTTGTGTGCAATGAGCATTGTACAAAACAAACTGCATCTGGAAGGAACAGTGCAAAGATGAGGGCGATGAAATACATAACCCACCACACGGTAGAGCGATGCCATTAAGGTCGGCAAAATAGTAAAATCATTAGATGTCAAAGACTTTTTCGGAAACTTTCCCCTTTCAATAATTTCACTTCTAATTAAAATGTAGACCTGATCATTGACCTAACACATCTGTGCTATGTCCATGATCTGATACAGCAATGCAAAGCTCGTCTTATCCACATCTAGCGCAATGAAAGCAAAAATAAGAAACTTAGCAATACTCACAAGGTACGTACACTGCCCTCCAAAAGTTTGAGTACACCTGTAATCTGAACTGAAATAGTCGACACCAGCGTAACAATATTAAAAATCGTTTTATGAGGCGTAAACCTACCGCGAATATACCATCCTCAACGGAGTGAGGAGGTCACTGAGGCTGTGTTCAATTGTGCCAGCTTTCTTGCTATTTCCCCATTCTACTACAAAATCTGACCCTTGTTTGTTCTAATGAAGTAATATTCACTAATAGACGATAAGCATTCCAAAATATAGTTATTTCGTTTAATAAACACATCATTATTGAAAACTAATAAATAATAACCTCTTGCCGATCAATCTCTGTGCACCAATCATACAAACCACTGCCAAACTCACTCAAAACCTCTTTCCTAAGTCTCCAACTTTAATAACAGAGCTCTAAAATCAACACAACTTACTCAGAATCATGTCCAGTGCAGGTCTGCATGTGATTTATTATAGCATGCTGCTCTCCATGTGCAGCCTCATGCAAAGTAAATCAAATACATCATGATCAACCAATAGCAAAATAGAATTTGAGAGTAAAACTGAATATTCATAAGGAAAAGGAGAAGAGAACCAATGATGAGTAAGAAGTGGAAATACCTAAGAGTAAGACCATGAATAAAGAATGAGAAGAGAACAAAGGAACATACCACCTGTTTGAAGGCTTTGCATGTGGAGGGGATGAATGGAGAAGTGAATATGCAAATAATGTAAAATGAATGAGAAGAGACAAGAGAAACAAAAAGTTACTGTTATAAATACAAGTATAGAATGAGTCTAATTTTAACTCTTACATTATTATGGAAACACCGTAATGCATCTTTATTTCTTTCAAACAACGGTCAGATTTTGTGGAATGGGGAAGGGCAAGAATGCTTGCACAATATGCCATTTTCGACATGTAACCAAATGTAATGCATACGTCTTTGTGAAGTGCCTCAATACAAATTATTTCATTCACCTGATAAGAATAATAGTATTTCAATAGTCAGAATGCAAACTGCATTATATTAAGTTTTGCTAGGTAGATCAAGCCATACAAATGTTTGTCCTACCTGGCAACAAATAATGTATGCAGTTCGGATTCTGTCTATTGAAATACTATTATTCTTATCTGGTGAATGAAATAATGTGGATTGAAGGACTTCACAAAGACTTATGCATTAAATTTGGTTACATTACGAAAATGGCTTATTGACCAAATTCAGGTACCTCCTCACTCTTTGACGACGGTATATCCGGGGTAATTTCTTTGTTCACGCATGCCTTTTCGTTAATACTATCTGCGTATGGGCAGATAAAGGTCATTTCTGATAAAATTGTAAGACCCACCGACAGGAATACGTACTCACGTTATGTAATCATTATTCATGTGTGCACCAACGGTACATTCTTATGATACAAGAGGGCAAACAAAAGCTTTTCATGAAGCACATACATGACTTTGGCATTGATTATTCTAAAATACACAAAGTGGGACTTCTCCATGAGTAAAAGATCTGTGGATATTTGGGGTCGTTTGACCCATGTGCTAACTACGAAATGGTCTATTACTGCGTACTGACACGCCTTACAATAAGCAAGTTCATGGTTGCAGTCTGAGCATGAGCAGACATAGGTCATTGCAGACCAAATTGTGAAATATACAGAGACAAACTACTGGATACGTGCTCATTAAAGTAATTTAATCATTATTCATTAATGAACAAGCAGTGAACTCCATGATACACAGGTAAAAGTATTCTTTGAAAAGGGGGAAAAAGGCTATAGGTAGCACCTCTATCGCTGTAGGAGTAACTATTTCAAAATGTACAAAGTGGGAACTCTTCGGCCCGAATTCACAAAGGAGGTTTGTCGACAAACCTTGGTTTTCGTACGTCATATGACGCGTTTTTACGCGTTTTTTACAAACCTGGTTTGTAAAGAACAAAAGGAAGTTTGGCGAAACAAAAGGAGGTTCGTCGACAAACCTTGGTTTGTCCACAAACCTCCGTTGTGAATTCGGGCCGAACATGTTTTGAAGATCTGTGGATATTTGGGGGTCATTAAAAAAACCATGTAGGCCTATACGTCTCTTAACATTGTTTGGTATTTCATGTATTTGTAATCATTTGTTGTGTGTTCAGGGCCTCTCAGAACAACAGTATTAATACTGAGAGAGTTACCCTGTTTAAATAAAACAAATAATTAAATAAATATAAATAAATACACAAATAAATAACATTCGCACATGTGCTAACCGTGAACTGGTCTATTGTTATACTGGTGTCAACTTGAATGCTGATGACTGCTCACCAGTTTGATATGAAATAATTGCAGTGCCACAAATCTAATGAGTAATGATAAACAAATTGTGGGTAATTGTGAAAAGGCTCCCTATTAATGTAATGTACATGGATTTTTTTTTTTTTTTTTTGCACTTGATTTTAATACGAATGTGTCAACTACTCTCCTTTTCTGTAATGTACTCTTTTTAGGTTGCTGTGTATTTCCTTTTAACACTAAAAGTCAATATTGTGTCTAAGTAATTCAAATTACCACGTCCAACAAGAAATTTAATGTATACACGCCAGCTTCTTTAAAAGGAGCTCTACTTTTGTCGTTTGAAAATTGAATTAAATTCATGTTCCAATTCCGTGTAAAGCATATTGGAAACTAAGACTCTCCAAGGAAAATAGGCAAAAATAGCTTCACTCTTCCGTAATTTGAAATAAAAGGTCAGTCATTTATTTAGTTTTTATATGACCTTAGCATTGAATTCCATTCACGTCATGTGCATTTTACAAGAATAGGGCATAATGCAGAAATTCTATAATTTCAAGTTGTTCAAGTTCAAGTTCAACTTTAATTCCACATTCCATTAAAAACATATCATTATAAACATAAATAATTTGAACAATATTATATGTATATATTAAAACAAAATACATTACAGTAAATAACAAATATGGAAGGGAGCCGCATAGGCCATTGGCCTTTCGAGGCAGAGCCCTGACAAATATATAAATCCGACAATATGTACTAAAAGCATAGAATATAACTTAACAAACCAACTACGTACAGTCAAACACAATATAAACGATCACCCAAGTTGTGTCATTAATTGACGAAGATTAGATTATCAAATATCTATCTTTTGAAATTACATTATTTTATGACATGTATGATATATGCTCCACTGTTTATTTTATGAAATATGTTAATTTTCCCTCACAAGATGAATCATTTTTGCTTTAAAAAATGCTACTCTGACTATTTTACATATTGATTGTTAAAGATTGTTTACAATTTTGTTTCTGTTCAATAAATTGTTGAAATGTCTGCGTGATTAATGCAACTTTGATTGGGTAAAAATGCAATACTTTGTTTTGATTAGGAAAAATTGGTGTTTATACCGCTGTTTTATACCGCGGGATGATTTATTCAATTCAATTCAAATGAACATTTATTTTTTCCGTTTAACGAATCTGATGACTCTCAACAAATTTTTACTATTGTCATTCATTGCGCATGGGCATTCGATGAGTTGGTGAATGGGAAACCCAATAAATCGCCACAATCATGGGCAAATTAGACTTAGTTACTTTTTTGTAAAAATATTTTGATGTTTTGAGTAATTGTGTGTAGTGTGAGGTGCGAGAGGGTGATTATTAGATAATGTAAAAAACCTTTCGTTGTAATAATCTAAACGAATTTGATGACAAGGACGTAATTACATATTTCCCATTACATTCTGTACCTAACCTCTAACTTCATGTTAATATTAGTTTGTTTGCCGTTTTAAACATTATCTGAAAAGTATAAAAACAACATACATTTGACGAAAGGGAGGCCGTAACTCTTTTTCAGAATCCTTCGTCTTTCGCGGCTCTGAGAATTTCAGTACATCGCGATTGTGTTTGCGCACGGCCCGTTCTGTGACGTATCGCATGAATTCGACCGCTATTGCGTACGTCCGTTTCCCTGCTCAGTAAACTGAAAATGATCACTGTGGATCACATTGTTTTTCCTGTGGTACTTTTTGTCCAGGAATGTCTCCACCTTCAGAGCTGCTACCTAGAACTTAAATATTTCATTGCGATTGTGTTGGTCTGGAAACCGATGGAACAATATCCCCTTGGTTTCCGAGGAACAATTATTATTACAACCAAACACTTGACGTGTATTGCATATAATGCGCGTACCGCGCGCTACATCAGTTCTCCTTACGATACGTCACAACCCGGAAGTTTTGAAGGGAAATTTCAACAAAATGGCAAACTCCTGGGGGAGCAGACGACGTTATAAATATGGCGAAGTACAGTCTCTTTATTGTCTTGGCAAGACGATATTAATTGGCCAACAGCAATTTTTTTTTTAATTTCAAAAGAAATGTTTTCGTAACTCTCTATGTCATGATAATGCTTCGTAGTCGAGAGGTTAATTTAAGTTAAAGCCCCTCTAAAATGTTGGGAGCCCTAAATTTGCCCATAACTTATTGGCAAAAATTAACTTAAATTTTAACAATAATGTGAAAGGGTATGTCATTCAACACACTTTCGCAAGGTTTTATAAAACAAATGTGTTTGAAGACGAATATTGATGACAGAATGCCATATTTGGGTTATCAAATGATCGCAGAAAATCTTAATTTTGTATCCTTTCATCAACATTCGTCTTTAAAATAAAAAAAAATAAATAAAAAATCGTTTATAGAATTATTGTAAAAGTCTGTTTAATGACATTCTCTTTCACATCATTATACAATCTAGGTGAAATTTTGCACTCAAACTTTTGGAGCTCTCAACACATTACAGAGGCTTGAAACATGTTTTTTCAAAGGTTTGTTAGTACGAGCAAGTTTCCCCATAATTTACAAATAAACATATTTAATAAAAATTTGTCTTATTGAGAATTGACATGGAGATTCGGTTTATAAAACAAATATTGACTGCCTATATCTCGGTTCACGGGTAAAACTCACCATGTGCAATAGTTTTAACCGTGCCCCTCAAAACAGTCAATATTTGTAGAGTTGATTATTCTGTTATTTTCAATCAAGCAAAGATATTGAGATAAGTAACTTTTTAAGACCTAAAATAAGAGGTAATCCTAATTCATCACCATCGCTTTCTAGATAACTTTGTAACACAGTGCTATGCCCGCTAAGTTTATATCTTTCTGGTAGAAAACGTCCTCGTGGAATATTTTTTGGAGTATCTTTGTTTCAGCCAGATGTAGCAGATTAGTCTTGAGTACCATACCGTATTCTTCCTTCTCGAACACACCCTTTCTCGTGATGATGAGCAGATAACCACCTGGAAAAGAAAAATAATAATAATACCTTGTGCTGAAACTATTTTAGTAGACATTAAGTCGTGTATATCCAAAATGTAAAAACAAGCGCCATAAATACGAAATCAATATCGAAGACGACTACAACAACAACAACAGCAACATCACGTCCACATATTTATGTAACGCCAAATGCCAACCTATTCTTACCATTAAATGATTGCTACCATTCTGTAACGATGTAAACATGTGATAAGTCCAGTCATGAGATGAAAATGAATAACTTTTGTTTACAAAATAGTCTTTAATAATTTCACACAATCCACTTTCAACAAAAGACTTTCAAGAAATCAACTGAACTCAACTGAACTCAACTTAAAACACACTTTTGCATTGTTTGTAGAAATCATGTACGGGTTACGTAATTTAAATTAATGCTTGCATTTCAATAATTTGATCAAACGGGTTCGTTTTAACTGGCTTCTTGCCGTTTCAACGAACAGAGTTGACAAAAGACTTAATTCCGTTTCGTTGACGATCAGCCATGCACAAGGAAGACAAAAGACCTGATGCATGGTTAATCTTCAACGAAACGGAGTTCAGTCTTTTGTCAATTCTGTTTGTTGCTACGGCAGGCAGCCAGTAAAAACGAACTCGTTTGATCAAATTATGGAAATGCAAGCATTTTTTTAAACAAACAGAACTTTGTTATTCCTGGCTCATTTTTCCTGATTGAGGTGTCATATGAAAGGGGAGAAATAGAACTTTCTAGAAATGTGATATTCCCTTTAAAATTCAGATTACACCCGCCATTTGACTTTTTGGTTTCCTCTCTCCAAATTGCTTTTAATCACCCATGCGTGAAATATGCATCATATGAGTTGCATCAAATTATTGAGGAGGATCAAAGCTTTCCAAATATGTGTCATTTATTAATTATAATTGTGATTAAGTTATGATAAAACATCGATGATTCTCGGTTTCGTTTTTGCTGGGACGTACTGTATAGCACATGTGAAATTGATCTCAAGAATTTAAGGAATTAAATATAGGGTTATTTCAATAAATTAAGTGTCCTTGCTTTATAAATCATGTTCGGATTCTATAACAATACCAATCATAGTCATATTGGTAAGACGCTTAATACTACGTTTCCAATCCTTTAGATTGTTATTATTATTACCCGGTCATACCCCGGTCTGGCAATGAACCATTTCACAAGTGCAGATATGCCAATCCACCACATTACAGATAAAATTTAGAACTGGTAATGCGATTGCATTGTGAAAGAAAAGGTGTGGAAAGGATCAGAAACAGTTGATCATGTAGCATGTAAGTATTGGTGTGCACTGCAAGGTTCTGGAGTCATCAAAATCATAATAAATTTGACCGAGTCTTGGTAAAGTAACAAGCACTGTACACAGAAAGCTATATATGGGACAACACACATGATGTCGGGACTAGTACTACCTTGATTTCCTTGTCTTTCTATGCTCATTACTCAGCCAGTATACATTTTTTTCCAAAATTGTTTGGCACATGTCATTTATTTTTAATCTTGAACATTCAGTGTAAGTTTCGTTTGATTCTGTGAGAATTTTTTTTTTTTTTTTTTTTTTTTTTTTTTTTACCAGAACCGGAGTCTATCTTTAACGTTCCCATGCTACCGGGTAGCTATTCAACGCCTGGTTGGAGAGTGTCAAATTGAGATTTATGTATGGTTTTATAATATTCTGACCTTTCTTCACGAGTCGTATCATTTCAGGTAGATGGGTATGGTCGAGATGATTCGGTAGAAAACATCCACAAGATAACGCAACATCGAAAAATCCTAGTGATAAAAGATGGGACAAACACATATCATGGGGTCGTATTCTCGATAGATATGCGCTAATGGGTCAGGTCAGCATTAGTCTCTAGAGTTAGGTTCATGCACTGCCAAAGGTTAACCCCTCTGTGAAAATTAAATTCTGTTCTTCATTCTTTTCATTTTACTCTCGAGTGCCTTCTCCCGTAGGTCGCTCCTTGGCAAATATTATGGATAGTATATTATTATAGATCCTCTAAAATTAGATCCTCCTAAGTCATACATTTTTGAAAAATTTAAATTTGTGTATTTTTTTGTGTTGGAAAGAATGGTAAAGTTGTCTGCCACTACATCACAAAGACACTACCGATTCAGACGATTTGAAAAGCATCTAGTGATTATGACTAACAACAATGTATGTCCTCTTCGTTCGTGTCCGATCTCATTCCAATTTTTGCATGTCTACTTTTCAGAATTGTTTGCTATCAAGGTTGGATTTCCCTTTCGTGAAAGAAATTTCGCATAATATTTACCTTAAGTTGGTGGAAATAGCAGGGATATATCGGGCTATTTTGTATCTAACTTTGAGCAATGTACTTTATTTCTGAGAGGTTGCACAAGAAAAAAGACATCGACATTAACTCATTTCGATATTTACCGTCTTTGTAGCTAAGAGGAGTTTCGGGTCCGAATGTAGCGTTAATCAACTTGGAGTAGACTCCTTTCCCGCTCGCGATGTTCAACGAATTCTCGGACATATCGATTCCGTACAGATTGAGGTAGCCTACATCCCAAACCTTATTTTGAAAGACAAAATAGCAAATACGTAATATTAGACCGATAGATTAGAACGACCTGTAGCTAGTGATATTTAGCAGTTATTAATTAATAATTAGTAATAATTAATGAATGAATTAAAATAAAAGTGTTAATTATTAAGTTTTGAATGAAGGAGGTCGTCAAATTGTCAAATATGCAGATAGATGCGAAATATATTCAATGATCAAATGAGAAAGAAAGTGAGGAAAAAACATCATCGAGATTATTTAGCCATTTTACAACTTGCCTGAAAATTCAAAAGTTGCTAGCAGGGAATTTTTAAGGGGAACAGATTAAACGCCCTATAACCCTCTTCAAGCGACGCCCATGGGAATAACAAAACTCGGGGATAAAATATGAATTCATGTATAAATAACAATTTGGGTGAAAGAAACATCTGCAGAAGACATCGCTGAAGTTATATTGTTCTTTTTGTGTGTGCATGTTTGTGACGAGATGTGGAGAAAACATGAATTGTGCAATTGTGAGATTCATGATATCGGGATACTTACTGCTTTGCCAACCAAACCAGTTCCACAGCCGACATCAAGAATACAAGCATTTTTATTTGGTTCGATTTCCTGAAGCTTAGCCGCTGTTTCAGCAGGTCCAACCCATTCATCGCTTACCTAAACAAAAGTACATAAGTCATGCTTAAAAAAGAACTTCACATTTTGACTTTTCAGGGAGACGGACGTTTTTGGAGGACATTGGGTGTCCCCTGTTAACGAGACAGGTCACACATAATGAACAAGCGGGACCTTGAGCCACACTGCATGAAACAGAAACGAGACGTACTAGAATTCCCTTCTTTTAGATTCCTGTGTTATCTTAAACTTGGAAATTATTGTTAACTTAAAGGTAAAGACCAGTATTGGAAACGCCCCAATTTCAAAAAATGAAATGGAAGCTCTCATTACCAATCATGCGAAAGAATATGTTTTGACTAATACATGATGATAACAAATTTGCCGGGAAACCGCCTACTAATTCATATATTTGGTAAATTTGTTTCTCTCATGGTCGTGTGAGAGATATAGGGTAGTCCCATATACATCTTTCTATGTATAGTGCTCGTAACTTTACGAAGAATGGGCCAAATTTCTTATCATTTTGATGATTCCAGAACCTTGCAGATGCTAGATGCTAGATGATCAACCTTTTCTGATCGATTCCATAACTTTTCTTTCACAATGCAATCGCATGACCATTACTGGTCTTTACCTTTAATTTGCAATATGTGTGGTAATTGTAGATGAAAAGTTAGTGTTCGAATTCCTTGGGAATATTTAGAAGATTTTGAAATTATGAATATGAAGAAAAGTCGATAGAGACAGTTAAAGAAAGTCCATACAATGAGGTTTATATGCAGCTCTAAAGTCAGGCTCAAACATCAAGAGTGCCGAGCATGCCTCGAAGGACATCCATTGTCTCTCTCCTAAATCCCTAGTCACGTGATCCATTTGGTGTGACCAATCCGGAGCCAATATAACCTGACCATTCGATCTACCGAAATAAATGTTGAGTTTGGAACATCTACATAGATATCTGATAAGTTCTGACCTTAATGGGGTCCAGGGGCGGATCCAGCCGGCGGCAAGAGGGCAGAGGGGGGGGGGGGGGGGCCCAAATCTTGAGAAAATATATAGCGGCGAATCAGCCAGCCGGCGAAAGGCGAATGAGCGGGGGGGGGGGGGGGAGTGGGGAAGAGCTTTTTTTTGGTCTAGTTTTTTTGGGGAAAATTTTGCACCGACTCAGCCGGCCGGTGATTAAGTGGGGGGTGCTGGAGAGGAGGACCACTATTTTTTTTTTTTTTTTTTTGGGGGGGGGGGGGGGGGGGGTGAAGCGCCATTTTTACATGACTTTCTTTTTAACTCTCACTTTCACCTATCCCAGGTAACCCTAAGTTTTCTGTTGCTGTTTTCTATGTAGTTGATAATACATGATTAAAATAAATAGAGAGAGAGAACCACCATCATTATGCAATGGTTCAGGGTTTGTGTAATGTACGTTTGAAACCATTTCTTAGCGTCTCAACCCTAAAAAAATAGCGAACCATTTTTGAGGAAAAGCATTATACTGAACTGAATAAAGAATAATAACTTTATATTGGCTCAAACTAATACTGATACGAGCTAAAGACAAAGTGGTATCAGCAAAGTAAAATAGGGGGATTTTTATAAAGGTATTCCAAAATGACATTCTGATAATCAACATTTTGTTCTGTATTCATACACAGGCCCCGCGGAACGTTTATCAAAATGGGTGGGCTGAAGTATTTACGATCAGGTAGAGGGTAGAGAGCGAAGCGAGCGGAGCGTAAATCGGTGTGGGGAGTTTAGGGGGCGGAGCCCGCGGAAGCTCAGGAGTTTTAGGCATTTAATTACGGCCAGAGAAGTACAAATATTTTGATGCCGCATTTGTGTCAATGGCAGGTCACAAAATTTTTGTTGAATGATGTAAATCATGGTCTGAAGCAATATTTATTTTCATAAGTACATTTTATAGGTAAAAATAAAATTTCTGTTTAAAATATAGTACAAGCGAGTACAATATCTTCTCCTTCTCTCACATATTTCTAAAGTTTGTGGCAGATTTGTTTTGTAGAGCAATATATACATGTTTGTTTCACTTTTTATTATAGCTTAACTTTTTATATTTGATTAATTGGTCAGCCGCATACAAGGACCGCCTCCTTTCTGGCTGCTACCAGCATTAGCAATTTCCTTTGTATTATTCATGTTTGTAAATTGATTCTGTGTATTTCTGTGTTTATCTATGTTAGTAATTGTAATTGTGTGAAACTTTGTATACTGCTTTTGTTTTACCCTGTATGTTTTTTATTGCTTGGCAAAAAAAATTGAATTTTTTTTTGAAGGAATGTATAAGCAAGTGTCGCTGAAAGTTGCGTTATTGCGTCCTGGACTCACCAAATAACCAAATCTCACGCACGAATTTTGCAAAAGCAGTGAGTAATTGAGTCCCGTAGGACGCAACAAACATTCCCAGGTTGGTATCCGGAAGTTGGAGAAGAATCAAATTTTGATAAAATGTTTAGCGGCGAATCAGCCGGCTTTGATGGGGGGGGGGGGGGGGGGGGGGGGTCAGGGGCCGCTTTTATTTTTAAAAAGTTAACATTTACGTTACTAATCCATTTTTTAAACCGGTTTACGGGGGCAAGGGGGTGGGGGCTGGGGCGGTAGAATCGGCCCGTGGATCCGCGCCTGATGGGGTCAGATTAATTTTGTAATTTGTATTTAATTCAATTCATTCATATCTATACATCAATACATAGCTACGTCCTAGCTAGCCCTCTATCATCATTCATCATCCATTAAATTACATAAATGGAATAGAACACAATTATCTTATAATTTGCTGCGTTTCTTTCCAGTGACCTGATCGTTATTTTAGTGGTCCGTATTTGAACACTAGGATAATTAAAACAAGAAGGATGACCGGGGTAATAATATGATCGCAGGGCCCCCAGGGAGAACAGTATGAATACTGATGAGGCTACCCTGGGTAAACAAGACATATTATTATTATTATTATTATTATTATTATTATAGTGTGTGTGTATGTATGTGTGTGTGTGTGCATATGTAAAGGATGGCATTGTTTCAAGAAAATAAATACATTACCATATCGTAGTCTGGTGCTATTTTGTCGTAATGCTTCGCCATGTCCTCCCTGTTTTGACAATCCAGAAGATTATCAAAGACTGCCATTACCTCACATGGATCGGTGATGTCTACCGTCTTGAGATCCATAGTTCACAATTTCCTAAAATATGCAAATAACATGAAGTATAGTTTGAATTCTATTAAAGACGATGAATTATAGGTCGAAAAGGGTATTCATATTCCCATGTGCTAGGAAGTAAAACCACACATAGGAAATTCAAAAGAATTTAACATTGAAATGGTATAAAAAGGTCCGTGTGCATGCAGTAGTCATCATTTTTCCTTGTGAGTAATACCCCCTTCACATACACGGATTTTTCTTACGAGTCCTTACGGATCGCACAAATTCACGGATCTTTCACGGATCCTTACGATTTTGCCACTTTTACGACCGGTTTAAGAGTTATTACGAGCTGTTTGCGGTTTATTACGGATCATTACGAGTTATTACGATGTATTAACGTCAACAGTCCACGATTTGTTACGAGTTGTGACGGATAACTACGAGCAACTAACGAATTAGTTACGACCTGTTTACTTGTTGTTACGAATAGTTACGAGTAAATTACGACCATTAACGAGTCCTTACGATTTTTATCCAAAAAATAATAACTGAAAATGAAGTGTTCGAATTTGCAACTTTTATACCTTTCCCCAAATCGTAAACAGTTCGTAAGCGTACGTAAATTATACGTATCTATACGTAAATTATTCGTAACTACACTTAAAATGCTCGTAATAACCCGTATCAATCCGTAAAGCCATCGTAAAATGACCCGAATAAAATCGTAAACAACACGTGAGCACACGTAACCATCCTTAAACTGCTCGCAATAATCCGTAAATAATCCGTAAACAAATCGTAAACTAACCATAACGAATCGTTACAAAAATCAATTACGAGTCATTTACGGATTCTTGCGAGCAGTTTACGGAAGGTGACGTGTTGTTGCGAGCGGTTTACGGATGGTTACGGGTTGTTACGAGCTATTTACGAGCTATTTACGGACAAATCAATCCGTGGACAATCGTGAGAAGATTTTTGACATGTCAAAAACTTTGCCTCTCCTTTCACGGATCCTTACGAGTGTCTACGAGTTGTTGCGAGTTGTGACGAGTTATTTACGGATACCAGCGAGTTATTTACGGATGCTTGCGATTGACTACGAGTTGGCGATCCGTAAGGACTCGTAAGAAAAATCCGTGTATGTGAAGGGGGTATTACGGCAGTGAGCTGTAATCCAGCATTGTCTCCCAAGACAGGGAAGCAGAGTTTCCTTCTACTGTTACATCAACCACCAGCACGTAGAATTTTGTCGCTTGAGTGTTTCCTGATGCCTCTTTGCATAAAGATCAGGTCAAGTATCAAGTACCAAGTTTATTTTGTCTTCCAGAAATCACATGTAACAAAATATAATAGAGTATAATCATAAAATAACAATGTGGAAAAAGAAAGACGAGAATACCTTGGTTGAATGATTTGAATCAAAGCTTGTTAAGTTAAGACCCCTCAGATGATGTGGCAGAGATAACTGATTTATGAATACAGCAACAAATAATATATGGAATATATAAATAAAAAAAGCACTTGCTGACTAGGACTGCGTAATGAAATTCTCGTTTCGATTGCATTATCACTTAAGCTAATCAGTCGCTAACGCAGTCCTACGTCAGTCCAATAACGCCCCATGTGCAATGAGCATAACATTAAAAAAAAAAGAATGCATCTGGAAGTAAAAGTGCACAGATGAGAGCGATGAAATACATAACCCACCACACGGTAGAGCGATGCCATTGAATTCGGCAAAATAGTAAAATCATTAGATGTCAAAGACTTTTTCGGAAACGTGCTCTTTCAATAATTTCACTTCTCATTAAAATGTAGACCTGATCATTGACCTAACACATCTGTGTTACGTCCATGATCTGATTCAGCAATGCAAAGCTCGTCTTATCAACATCTAGCGCAATTAAAGCAAAAATAAGAAACTTAGCAATACTTACAAGGTACGTACACTGCCCTCCAAAAGTTTGAGTACACCTGTAATCTGAACTGAAATAGTCGACACCAGCGTAACAATATTTAAAATCGTTTTAGGAAGCAGTCATGGGCGGGACCATGCGTTAACAACGTAAACCTACCGCGAATATACCATCCTCAAAGGAGTGAGGAGTTCACTAATTTGGTTCAATAATTATTGTACCAGCATTCTTGTTATTTCCTCATTCTACGGGCGGTGACTTCTCTTCACGACGGAGGGGAGGGGGGGGGGGGGGAGTGGCAAAATGCGATGGACGAGGGAGCAAAGTGAACGAGAAGGGTGAAGGTAACGGAAGTAACTATCCCCTCACAGGTTTTCAAGTTTTGTTGTATTTGAAAATTACATTCCTTAGCAAAACTGTAGTAGAAAAACAAGCAATATACTTGTTCACGCTTCACTTTTACTTTGCCGGTAATAAGTGTGCAGTCCGAAGGGTTGTAAATATTTAGTAGGTAAATTTTAGTAAGAAGGGAGGTTGGGCATGGATCGGAATTCTATTTCCCACTATTAATTGTAAATTTGAAATAAATTATGCGAGGGAGCGTAGCGACCGAGTGAGACGATTATAGCAATTGTATAAGTCTAAACGCTGCACTCTTGGGCCCTTCAGAGCCTAAAAGTATGTTGCAGTCTTTAGTCAGTATTTGAAATACATTTTTTTGTTGGTACTTGTCATATTCTTCGGGGGGGAAGGGGAGGTGACGTGTCCCGCTGTTCCCCGGGATCTAATGAAATAATATTCACTAATATACAATAAGCATTCCTTAGGGTTAGGGTTAGAAAAAATATTTCTTTCGTTTGATAAACACATAAATATATTGGAACACCGTAATGCATTTTTATTTATTTCAAACAATGGTCAGATTTTGTGCAATGGGGAAAGGACAAACATGCTGGTACAATTGACCAAAATCAGTGACCTCCTCAATCCGGTGAAGATGGTATATTCCGGGTAGGATTACGTTGTTAACGCATGATCCCGCCCATGACTGCCTCCTGAAACGCTTTACAATATTGTTACGCTGGTGTCGACCGTTTTCCTTAAAAGGAGCTCTTATTTGTCGTGTTTATAAATTGAATTAAATCCATGTTGCAATTCCGTGAAAAAAATCGTATTGGAAACTTAAAAAATTGAAAGTAAGACTCTCCGAGGAAAATAGGCAAAAATGACTGTACTCTTTCATATTTGGGATAAATGGTTAGTCATTTATTTAGTTTTCGTATGACCTTAGCATTGAATTCCATTTACGTCAAAATTCTACAACTTGAAAGATGTGGACGGAAACCGCATAGGTCATTGGCCTTTCGAGGCAGAACCCTAACAAATATATAAATCCGACAAAATGTACTACACGCACATAATCTATCTATCTATCTATCTATCTATCTAAGAGGCTATAGTTCATCCAGACGTTGGACAAAGCCCTCCTCATAACATTTCTATTCTCTTATGTCTCTAGCTGTCCCAGTCCAAGCGGCTGTTCCCATGTATGATGTTAGGTCATCTCTCCATCTTCTCTTCTGACTTCCTCTTCTTCTCTTTCCCATCCTTGGTTGCCATTCTGTACGATTTTTCCATCTATTGTCCTGAAGTCTTGCTACATGCCCAGCCCATCTCCACTTTGATTATCTGACTTTCTCCATGATGTCTTTAACCTTTGTTTTCTGGCGTATGACTTTGTGATTGATTTTTGTCTCGCAGAGATAAATGCGACATCTTTCTCTCCATAGCTCGTTGAGTAGTCACAAGCTTCTGTTCTAGATCCTTTGTCCATGTTTCTGATCCATATGTCATAGTTGTTAGAATGCGTTGGAATGCACATAATATCAAGAAATCAACAACGTAGTGTCAAACAAAATATAAACGAACACCAAAGTTGTGTCATTGATTTTGGAAGATTAGATTATCAAATATCTATCTTTTGAAATTACATTATTTCATGATACCTGTGATATATGCTTTACCGTCTATTTTATGAATTATATTAATTTTCCTTCATCAAGATAAAATCAGTTTTGCCAAAAAGAAATACTACTTTGACTATTTTACATATTGATTGTTAAACAATGTTTTTTCCTCAATGAAATGTTTGTCTTGGAATTTTATAATATCTGCGTGATCAATGCAACTTTAAATAGTTAAAGATTCAATAGATTTTTGAATATTATTATCATTATTATTATTTCCTTTTTAATGCGCATTTCTCTTTCCTTATCTTCCTTTCAACCCCACATGCAGCTCGTAATTTTTTTTCTTTTTTTTCTGAGTTGGTAAATGGGAGATCAAATAAACCGTAACAGTCATGGGTAATTTAAACTTTTTAATTGTCTTTGTTAATATTTTGCTGTAATATTTAGTAATTGTTTAAAGTGTGAGGTGCGAGAGGGTGATTATTAAATAATGTAGAACACCGTTGTAATAATCCAAACAAATTTCATGACAAGCACGTAATCACATACTTTGCTATTAAATTCTGTACTTAAAGGGGAATTAATTTACCTCAAACCTCATGTTAATTCCAGCTTGTAGGCTATTTAAAACATTATCTGAGAAGTATAAAGCATCATTCATTTGACGAAAGGGAGGACGTATCTCTTCTTCAGAATCCTTGTCTTTCGCGGCTCTGAGAATTTTCAGTACATCGCCATTGTGTTTGCGCACGGCCTGTTCTGTGACGTATCGCATGGACTCGACCGCTATTGCGTCCGTATTGCGTACGTCCGTTTCCCTGCTGTAATCTGTAAAATGATCACTGTAGATCACATTGTTTTTCCAATCGTACTAGTAATTTCTCTCCAGAGATTTCTGCCCTTCAGAGCTGCTACCTATAGCTGGAATATTTCATTGCGATTGTATTGGTCTGAAAACCGATGAAACAATCTCCCCTTGGTTTTCGAGGAACAATTATTACAACCAAACACTTGACAGTACACCATGTTTGACTTTTATGCGCTACATCAGTTTTCCTTGCGATACGTCACAACCCGGTAGTTATGAAGGGAAATTTCGATAAACTGGCAGCTTCCTTCGGGAGCAGACGACGTCGTAAATATGGCGAAGTACGGTCTCTTTATTGTACTTGCAAGACGATACTATATGGTCTACAGCAATGCTCTTTATATCAAATGAAACGTTTTTGTACTCTCTATGTCATGATAATGCTTCATAGTCGAGAGGTTAATTCCCCTTTAAGTTAAAGCCCCTCTTAAATTCTGAGAGCCCAAAATTTGTCGAAATTATTTTGGCAAAAAATGACAATAACGTGAAAGGGTATGTCATTTTACACACACTTCCGCCGCACTTCCGCAAGGTTTTATAAAACAAATGTGTCTGAAGACGAATATTGATGACAGGAATGCCATATTTGGATTAACTGTTGTACGCAGAAAACCTCAATTTTGTATTTGTTGATTCGTCTTCAAACAAATTAGTTTTCTTAAATTCTTGTAGAAATCTTCTTGAGTTTGTTCATGTCCAGTTCTTTACAGGGGCGTACGCAGGATATTTTCAAGGGGGGGGGGGGGGGGGGGGGGGGGGGGGGGGGGTAAGCGGACACTTTTTTTTTTTTTTTTGGTCTCAAAATTTCAAAATTTGACATTTTTTGCGTTGGGGGGGGGGTAAGGTCACCTCATTTAGGTTAGCCGTGGGTATAATTTTTTTTTTTTTTTTTTTTTTTTTTTTTTTATAATAAAAAAAAAAAAAAAAAGGCGAAGGGGGGGTTTTAGGTTTTTTTAGGGGGGGTTTACATACATTTAAATACCTAAGGGGGGGGGGTTTGAACCCCCAAAACCCCCCCCTGCGTACGCCCCTGGTTCTTTATGATGTTATAATTTAGATTAGTGCCCACACAGGAAATTTTGCTCCATTTCCTTTCGCTTGCCTCCTGTAAAGGTAAGCACTGTGAACTGCTCGTATTATCAGACGAGTGGTAGCGAAAATTAATTATCATTACAAAAGCATATTTCCCTTTGAAAGTGGTCCGTTAGTTTGCAGCTAGGCAGGAATCTTTTGTCTACGTATCTGCAAGGAAAATCCAGTTAAGCACAGGTCTGACATATTTTCTCCTGGCGGCATCGAAGATGGTACAAAGGGAATGAGCTAAATAGTACTCCATCTCTTAAAACCCCTTGAATATATCTTCCTCACCATAGCAACAAACAACAAAGAACGTCTCCTTGACGATCAGCCATGCATAAAGTCTTTCGTCTTCTTTGTAGTTAGGGCAGACAGCTAGTGGAACGGATTATTTTAATAAAACTAAGGAAATGCAAGCATTACTTTAAACAAACAAAACTTTGTTACTCCTGGCTCACTTTTTTAATTGAGGTGTCATTATGTAAGGTAGTGCGGTATGGTATGTAATCCCGTAGGATATTTGTGCCAAAGTTGATTTTTTTTCGCTGTTTTGGCTTCAAAAGGGTCCCAATTGGCCAAAAATGATGGGGTCCAAATTTTCAAATGTCCTAGACCGGAAGCCGGGGGGGGGGGGGGGTCACCCTAGCTGGGCAGGAAACCAATTATCATGTGCACAGATGTAAAGATTGCATAGCTTCACATAAAAAATTGACCGTCTGGCATGTTCTAAGTGGTGGGTGTGGCCAGGGGGACGCCCCCACCCAAAAAGTATCCCTTTTGTCGACAAAATAGTATTGTGTAAGTAATATTTTAAGGAAACCTAGAACCACCATGAGTTTGGTGTCATATGAAAGGGGGTTAAATTATCTACATTTTGAAACCAATTTCAAATAATTTGGGATTAATGAACATCGCAAATTTAAGTAAAAAACGTGATTTTTGTGATTTTTTTCGAAAAATTTAATTTGATCAAAAAACATTATTTTCCATATATCAAAATTGGAGAATTTCATTTGTTCATGACTTTCCAGGAATTCGCTTAAGTACAACGACAATATCCTGTGCGAGGGAGAGGTTTATATATTGTTTTAATAAAAAGTTATAGCAATCCAAAGTTATTGATTTGATTTGCACAAAAACAACATATTTGACCACATGCGTAAGAACTGTACGCATATGTACGTGTATTAGTGTAGGACCTGTTTGGTGTGGTTACATCGAGTTTTAAAGATAACTTTGAACTTAAACCTCTAATCACCATGTATTTGGTGTCAAAAGATGGATAATTAAAATACCCTTATTCTGATATCAAATTTTGAGCCAAAAAGGTGCTTTATTGTAGATATTCCTCTGATTTTTGCCAGTATATCGGTATATTAACTGGACAAAAGTGACTAGAAATTTAGTAGTGCAGAAAGTTCAAAGGGTTTGGAGTGCTGAGTGAAATTAATAAGTACTTCTCCTGTACTCTGGGATGTTTCAGGAAATGTAGGCATTGGCAGTTGGTTTATTTTGCCTGACTACTTAAAGAAAACACGTGTATGCATCAAATAGGAAGTTCCAGAACTTCAATTGAGATCAATTTGAAATCTTTTCTGCTTAGCCATGAATAATTTAAAATCGTTACTAACTCCTTGAACTTCTAAGGATCTCACGATTTGATGATTGAAAAATGTCATTAGGTACCAGCTTATAATTTTGACAACACATCACCGTCTACATTAGAGTTATATCTTGCCTGTTGCATAAATCATATGGTCTTTTTGAACATGTTGCTGAAATGACATGATTATCTGTGATTTTTTCTCTTTTTGGGAGGTAAATTATACTTTTGTATGCCTTTGTTGGAAAATGACAAGTCTCCCAAATTTTATATGTGTTTAGGTTAGTGTCAGTTGGATTGTGTAAATGTAATTTGTAGAGGCGATTGCGTGTTTGTATTGATTTCAATAAACCTTTCGTTATCCAAGGATTCCTGGATTTATTTCGCTTATTACTCATTTTGCCTAAAAGAATATTCTTTTCATAATAATATTGCAATTTGTTACTAAAATGTTTATTATGCAGTATTGACATCATTTACACTATATACCTCAGCCCATCCCTCGAAAAATAAATCCTGTTTCAGCAATTCTATATTACGTTTGGATTCTTTGAGATATATAAGCTCATCAAATGATTTACGGCCAGATAGTTTGCATTCACAAGTTAAAAATATGGGTAGGTGATCCGACACTTCAGAACACAATATTCCACCGATGGTTTTGTTGTTATGTACGTTTGAAAAAATATTGTCAATCTGAGTTGATGAATATGGATTTATTCTGGTGGGTTTATTAATAATCGAAAAAAGCCGTTTGAATGCATCAACTGCATACAATTGGTTGAGATACTGTTATCAGATGGGGGTGAGAAGTTGCCCCTGAAAGGTGAGCCCCCTGGAATGTTTGCCCCCTCCCCCAATCTCAAACTGTTGAACTTTCTGCACTACTTAATGTCTAATCACGTTTGTCCAGTTAATATACCGATATACTGGCAAAAAGGCTGAGAGGAATATCTACAATAAAGCACCTTTTTGGCTCAAAATTTGTATTTCACACACTACATCACTAATTGAAATTGATATCAAAATGAAGGTATTTTAATTATCCATCTTTTGACACCAAATACGTGGTGATTAGAGGTTTAGTTCAAAGTTATCTTTAAAACTCGATGTAAACACACCAAACAGGTCCTACACTAATGCACGTACATGTATATGCATACAGTTATTACGCATGTGGGCAAAAATGTTGTTTTGTGGAAATCAAATCAATAACTTTGGTTGCTATAACTTTTTATTGATATATAAACCTTTTCCTGGAAAGTTATGAAAAAATGCAATTCTCCAATTTTAATATATGGAAAATAGTAGATCAAATTAAATTTTTCGAAAAAAAAAATCACAAAAACACGTTTTTTACTTAAATTTGTAATGTTAATTAATCCCAAATTCTTTGTAATTGGTAACAAAATGTAGATAATTTAACTCTCTTTCATATGAACCCAAACTTATGGTGTTTCAAGGTTTCCTTAAAATATTATTTACATAATACTATTTTGTCGTCAAAAGGGACACTTTTTTGGTGGGGGCGTCCCCCTGGCCTCACCCACCACTTAAAACATGCCAGACGATCAATTTTTTATGTGGAGCTATGCGATCTTTACATCTGTGCACATTAAAATTGGTTTCCTTCCCAGCTAGGTTGACCCCCATTGGCTCCCGGTCTAGGACCCCCCAGGAAATGAAGGAGGGGTCTGAAAATTTGGACCCCATCATTTTTGGTCAATTGGGACCCTTTTGAAGCCAAAACAGCAAAACAAAATCAACTTTGGCACAAAAATCCTACGGGAGCTGTCTCAGTGACATACCGTTCCACATTAAGGGCAGAAAATGAACTTTCTAGAAATGGGTCTAAGCTATAAAAACTACTTGTCATTTATTAATTTATAAATTTAGAATAGTTGGAGTATTAGTAGTAGAGACTGTCCTCCTTTTGCTGTGTGATTATTGCATCAATTTTGTATATCCTGAGTATTTTCCCGTCACTGTAAATGTGACTCTTGAGAGAGGACAATTTGTAGACAACTTTAGTGGACTTCTTGGTTGCTGTTGAGTTTATTAAAAAGAGGACTTCTGACTTCCAGCTATAACTTTACTTACAACTTTTGGATCAGTTTGACACTTCAGTCCCAAGCCTTCTGTTTTATGTATATTTTTCTGCAATTCCTGTAATTAACACACACAAAATGCCTCAGACAAGGAACAGTAAGAACAAGATGCCTGGACATTTTCTGCCAAGCTCCAAACCACAAGGCCACATTCCAACGACCAAACGACCTTTTACTGCCCACGTGGGAGTTGACCAGGCAGTGAAGGAGAAGAGAGGAATGGCAGCTGTGGAAGAAACCAGCTCTAATCTAGGGGGCTCGAGTGAGGCGAGTGCAGGGATCCAGATCAAATTTGATGGGTTGTTGGAAGAGCTTAGGGGGGTTGGGAGTGAGCCTGGGGATGACATCGCCCAGCTTGTTGTGACTGCGGTCTCCACCGCCGTTAAAGCTGCACTCCCGAGATTTAAGGAGGCAGTCAACCCACACCTGCTGCGTCTGCAGTTTAAGCAGGAAGAGCAGACAACCTGCGGCTGACTGGTCTGGAGGAGAACGAGGAGGAGTCGGAAGATGCTCTTGCGGAGAGGGTTTGCAAAGTCGCCAGGGAGGTCGGTGTCGACATTCAGCCGACCGATATTTCTTCGTGTCATCGGCTCGGGAAGAAGAGAGAAGGAGGGAGGAGCAGGCAGGCCATTGTCCGATTTATTTCGCGGAGAAAGCGAGACCGTCTCTACGATGGACGGTTCCGGTTGAAGGGGAAGGATGGAATGAGAGGGGTCTTAAGATTCTCTGTTTTGATGAGAGCAAAGGAGACCCCTGCCGTGAAAAGTGTATCGACCAAATACGGAAGCATCGTCTGCAAACTTCAAGATGATGCATACAAGGTCATCCGGAGTCCGGATGATCTCTTTGAACTCGGAGTTGACAATGTCCAATACGGCGATTTTAAGCTCCATTTCCTTGCCTAGTATGTTTCACTCAATTTTGAGTTAAATTCCCAAATATTTCATTATGTTCGATATTAACGAAGACATTAATTTGTTTGATATTGACTCTTTTGAATTAACCCCATTCGAATTTGATAACAGATTATGTTCAAAGTTCTCAAAAGCTTTTACGATTTCTCATATAAATATTAGATCTTTAAATAAGAATATTGATGCCTTAAGATTATTGTATGAAGAATGCATCAAATCAAAATTTCATTTAATTGGATTGTCTGAAGTCTGGAATGTATCTTGTGCAGATATCCTTGGGATAGATGGTTATACTTTGGAAGTGAATTGCCGGGACCCTGGTTTACGGGGAGGAGGTGTTGGAGTCTATGTTCACTCTTCTTTGAAATATAAAATGTTAAAGTATGATATTGACTTTGCTGAATCACTATGGCTTGAGGTTCAGATAGATGATCGTTCCGTTGTTGTAGGTGTCATTTATAGAAAACCAAACACTGATATTTTCCAGTTTCAAGAGAGTTTATTGTCTGTGTTAGAAAGGATTAAAGTTGATAAAAAGTTGTGTATTTTAATGGGTGATTTCAATATTGATTTGTATAATCCCAGCGTAAATGCTGAAATGTTAGTTACTTCCTTAGTGTGTTTGGGGATACATCAATTAATTAAGACACTTACGAGGGTAACACCCATGTCAGGTTCCTTAATTGATCATATTTACACAAATATGGGTGCAGATCGTATATGTGCTGGTACAATTGTAACTGACGTTTCTGATCATTTCCCTATATTTGCTATTTTTGAAGATAGCTCAGTAAAATTACAACCACAAGGAGAAGTACGATATAGAAGTTATAAAAACTATAAGAAAGAACAGTTTTGGGATAGTCTACTCTTGGAATCCTGGGAAAATGTATATGAATGTACTGATGTTAATAAAGCATATGATATATTTGTACAATCATTCATAGGTATATGTGATCAATATGCTCCGATTGTTCATCGTCACTCTTCCAGGAGGAAAAATGATAAACCATGGTTGACTAGAGCTATTAAGAAGTCAATTAAAAAGAAACATAAATTGTATGGTAAAGTATTAAAATCAAATTATAGTGAAGATAATTTGAAAAAATATAGGACGTATCGAAATGTTTTAACTACAGTTTTGAGGAATGCGAAGAGGAAATATTATAGTGATGTATTTGAAATGTATAAAGGTGACACAGCGCAAACATGGAAGTCAATAAATAAGCTATTGAAGAGTGGAAACAGTAAAGTAAAAACGTCACATGTAGATAAGCTCTGTGTTGATGAAAATGGTAGTAAGAAAGTTGTAACCTCAGGGAAAGAAATATCAGAAGGCTTTAATGATTTTTTTGTGAACGTTGGGCCTAACCTTGCTAAATCTATTAATGGTAATGTTGACGATGTTATTACATTCAAAGGTTATCTTAGTGATGGAATAATTGACTCTATGTTTTGGGAACCAGTTACTCATTATGAGGTACAGGACTATTTATTAACTTTAAATGTAAAGAAAGCTTGCGGCTTTGATGATATTCCAGCCCGATTACTGAAGGATGCTGCTGAAGTAATTGCAAAACCATTATCTTATATTTATAATCAGTCATTATTGAACGGTGTGTTCCCAGAGGCAATGAAAGTAGCCAAAGTTACACCAATTTTTAAAAAAGGGGATAGAAATGTCCCAGGCAATTATAGACCTATTTCAGTTTTGCCTCTTTTGGCCAAAATATTTGAGAAATTAGTAAACAAGAGGCTACTTGATTATTTTGAAAGAAATGATGTCTTGTATAAGCACCAGTATGGCTTTCGTAAACATTATAGTACTAAGTTGTCTTTAATTAATTTGGTTAATGATGTCCTTAAATCACTGGATAAGGGCAGTGTAACACTAGGTGTATTCCTAGATTTCCAGAAAGCTTTTGATACAATTGATCACGCAATATTGGCTGGAAAATTAGAACATTATGGAATAAGGGGCCTGCCTCTCCAGTGGTTTAAAGATTATCTTTGTAATAGATTTCAGTTTGTGAACCTTGATGGACATAGCTCATTGAAGCAGATAATAACATGTGGTGTTCCTCAGGGTTCTGTTTTGGGACCTACACTGTTTTTGTTGTACATAAACGATTTGCCAAACTCAACAAATTATTTTAATTTTAGACTTTTTGCCGATGATTCT
Source organism: Strongylocentrotus droebachiensis (assembly GCA_035222895.1). Classification (NCBI taxonomy): domain Eukaryota; kingdom Metazoa; phylum Echinodermata; class Echinoidea; order Camarodonta; family Strongylocentrotidae; genus Strongylocentrotus; species Strongylocentrotus droebachiensis. The sequence goes on from JAVYIG010000024.1 coordinate 1,163,419, forward strand.
AACTTGTTTCATACGTTTCCACCGAGACAGAATTCAATTGATATGGATAATATAGTTAATATGCATCTTGATAAGGTGACCATATGGTGTAAGGTGAATAAACTTACAGTCAATCTCTTAAAGACTAATTATTTGTTAATAAGAGGGAGTAGGCAATCAGTAGTAACTCAAGGGGTGCTAAAAATAGCAGAGACTGAAATAGCCCAGGTTGATGTTGCATCATTTGTAGGAATTTATATAGATCAACACTTGACGTGGAAACCTCATATCCAAAGGGTTAATAAGTTTATCAGGAAAAGGGTTGGTGTTTTATATAGATTAAGACAGTTTGTGCCAAGGCGTGTTTTGTTGTTACTGTATAAGACGTTAATTCAACCGCATATGACCTACGGAATTGAGGTTTGGGGAAGTAATTATGAAATGAACATGAAGTGTTTATTATTAAGCCAAAAGATGGCACTAAGAGTTATAACGTTTAGTCCAATTAGAACTCATTCACAACCGATATTCCAGGAGCTAAAATTATTGAATGTGTATCAACTCCATAAATTATCTATTTGTGTTTTTATGTATCAATTATTGAATGATAAATTGCCACAGTCTCTAATTCAGTATTGCTGTTTCATAGAGCACAACTATGAGACTAGACAAAGAGAAAGTAAGAAGTTAAGTGTGCCTAAAGTAAGGACAACGCAAGGTAAATTTTCAATGTCATTCAGAGGCACACGCTATTGGAATGATCTACCCCTTTCTGTACGGGAGAAAGCATCAGTATCTTGCTTTCGTAGAACTCTTATATCACAAATGTTAATAGAATAGTTGTTTATAACTTAGAACCAAGGCTCTTGCCTTATTGTAAATATTATGTTATATAATTCTTCATCTTTTATTTAGTGTAAAATACCAAAGCTTTGTATATAAGCACAGAACATATTTACCCTAGATGTAGAATAATTTGTAGCTTAGGTATGTATTCAATAGTTATTCATATTTATTCATTACATTCTCATTTATTGCTGTGATACTTTTTGTGTGTTAGTGGTACTAGACACGATTAGCATTAAATGCTATTTTCTGGTCCCATTTATCCTTTCAATGTTAATTAATCATTCACATTTGATTGTTATATTGATGTACTTTTTGTTTTGGATAATAAACTTCAAACTCAAACTCAAACTCAAACTCAATTAAATAATTTCTCAATGTCGTGTTCTAACATTTCAATAGGTTACGCACTATACTACTGAAATTGCTTTAGGTTTATTATTCGAAAAAGGAGATGTGATCGTGTTTATTTCCTTTAAAGATAATGACATGCATGAGAATTAGAATTACGCTAACAATTTAGATCCGGTAGAGCAATAGTTAATACAGAATATCCCTTGAAATTCCCATTATTGTACCGAATTAGAAACTGAGAAGACCCAAAGCCAAGCGAATAAGCCAGTATCACAACATCATTCCTTAGAATTAAGGAAGAAAAGGCGAAGGTATTAGGTAAACGTAAGAACACCTTTGGGGTCCTTTCGATGTAATTTTGACGGATCTAGATGTGATATCGGTTGCTTGCATCCTCCCTCCGGGAAATCGCTTCTTTCGACTTTTTTTGCTCTGACCCACCTAAGGAGCCGATGGTGTAACGCACCCCCTGTCCCTATGGTTGGCATGTGATGCCATAAAAGTCGATGATTAAAGGGATCCGATAACTTTGTCTCAGATTCAGAAAAAAAATCCTGGAATTAGCTCATGCTGCGATGATAATTATAAACCTTTATGTCAGTAAGGAACCCCATGACTTTTACAAGCCGATCGCCTGTCTGATTATCAAGATATTTATGATTGGAAATCGAAACCAAATTTTGCGTTTACCTAGCGGTTTTCATAACATTACAGTCTATTGGGGAAAACGAGTATGGTAAAACCGGTCACCCAAAGATGTTTTTATTTTTTCGAGGCGCTTCTTGATAATTTTGAAGGGTTTTTAGGGTTTCAATATTACATCATATCACAGACACAGATAGCACGCAGGGCCGTGCATTTCAGATTTAACATCGTTAAACGATGCCTTTAAGGGAAACTCTACAAAGGATTTCCAAGAGGTCAGCTGAAGGGCAATTTTGAATACCCTCCTATTATGGCTTTGAAAACCATATTCCGAATATGTAGTTTGTCACTGTACAATTTACATATTTTTAGACAGAGATGTACGAGGCTATTTATTAAATTGCCTTACGTTAATTTTCTCGAAAGCCTTTGCAATTATTTCCCTCCTATTTTAGGGTTTACAGTTTCAACCATTAAAGGTACTATGTCCCATTTGCAGGCCCACAAAATGAAAAGGTTAAATTCCAACGGCATTTGAAAGATAATACTAATTTCGAACTTCCCTAAAAAAGGTGGGGCTTGAAAATGTCTTTAAGTGGGAAAATAACGACTTTAAGTTGTCAAATCGACTTAGGAGCTATAGAGCCAATAAGTAATAGTCTTTATTTTCAGACCATTGCACCGAATGGTCATACATTTTATGCTGCGCAAAGATTCAATCAGTTAAATTTTGGCCATCATAAGAAGTGGGTTATTGATGTAGACAAATGCTCATGTACCCTTGACAGCTCATGTTATGTATGTTATTACCAAAGAAGAAAAAAAGCAAATCAGTCACTCATTAGTGTATGACAGTGAAGTCTAGCAAGTGAACGGGTTTCCTTGCATAATTTTAATATTAGGCCACTGCTAACATTTAAATTTCACAGATATGACATACATGACATATTCATAATTCCTGAGAAGTTATACAGAATTTGAGGTTGGCTGCAAAAGGGACATAGTACCTTTAAGAGATCGAGAATTACCCGTCCCTCAATCGAACCACCAAACCTGAAGATTATAAGGGAATAGAAAGATCGAAATATGATTCCCCCATTCATTTTTCGACGGATGGAGGATTAGGTGATTCACGCTCTTTAATTAGAATAATACAACAAAAATAGAAATACAATTAAGAGGAATAAATAACCAATCTTTCAAAGGATTAATAAAAGAAGACAGCGTTTTCAATGATATAGCGAGAATTAGCCATCCCTGGTAGGGCCTATAATGGTAGATATCATTGGCATTACCCGCCTACCATATGATCTCTGCAGGCTAGTAGTAAGAAATACGTAGGATGAGGTAATTAATGTTTGGACGACTCTGACGCGTCGAGTAGCGGCGAATATACGAAGGAAGGATTTTGATGACGGGAAATCAAAACGCTGCGGTCGGCTCAGCTGTTTCTTCAGAGAAATCAGACGGAAAGGGTTTCTATAGGCAAGATTATACAAACAGAGTGTTATATCCGTATGGCCATAGGCAAATTCTGTTTTCACGTTTTTTCTCGTTATCTCATCAACTAACGCGCGATCGAGATCAAACCATATGATTACGTTGTTTGGTGAACTATTTCCACGCCGTCAATTTTTGCTCGCTCCTTTGACGTCTTACTATCTCCTTTTCCCTTTCGCGTTCCCCTCTCCCGTAAAGTATGTCTTTTTACCACTCTCAATCTTTGTCAACATCCGACCTCGCTCACCCCCCTTGCTCCCCTCATCGTCCCTCCCCCCTCCCTTCTTTTTCCTACCCCTCCTTTCTTTTCCTCCCGCCGGTGGCGGTTGCCCTAATTGTCCGCGAGTAAATTCAAGATTTCGAGACGGAAGGGGCGGGTGCGCCCCCAATCTCCCTAGGATTGTGCAATGAATTACCCTAATTATTACAGATTGATTAACATTTTACCTCATTTTAGTGGAATCTCCTTTTTTAAATAAAATAAATAGATTTGAATTCCGAAACACTGCAATACAGGTCTATTCGATTAATACTAGATATCTAAGAGTTGCATAGACACAATAAACATGTATAGCGTCATCTCCCGTTCATAAGCTATACAGTTTGTCCTAATCTTCTTTAGATATGTGTCTTTGATTTAAAACGTCTTTGCTGTGGTTTTCACATTCGATGTTCTTATTTTTTGCTGATAAGTCTTGAAAATGTAATTTTCCATATAGATTTAATGGAGCACAGGTGGTGTTAGAATCGTACGGAAGCGATTCTCACACTGGCGTAGCTATGAGGGCGGGAGGGGATAACCGTGGGGGGGGGGGAGTGGGATAGAGAGAGAGAGTGAGACTGGGCATGGCAACAACCCTGATTCTGAACACATAGGATTTCATTTCATTTAAATCAATTTATTATTTTCATTTCCAACAAATAACAAATATCATAATGATAAAAACTGATATATATATATATATATATATACTATGCAAAACGTTATTACATTTGAATTAAAGACAAATCAATACAAAATGTTACGACAAATGAAACCTGATCTACGTATATTCTGTGGAAATTGATTAATTATTTTTTGTGGAAGACGCAGGCTTGAAAGCAAAACGTCAAGTTATCCTAGTTTTACCAGAGTGTTATATGTCACATTTGTCATATCTGTCTCGCTATTTCTATTTTGTTTTTGGTTGATGTTTCTCTTGAGAGGTGGTGATCTTTTTTTTGATAAACGAAAAATAAAGCCGTCCCATGAAGCTGAATAGTCAGAACAGATGGAAACAAAACAGGATGGGGTAAATAAAGCGATGCTTTCCCGTTGCCGTGACAACTCCTCCATGTCGTCTGGGCTGCTGGGAGTCGGGTTACGGGGCATCAAGGAAGCTGAAAGGTCAACTCAAAAGAAAAAAAGGGTTTTGCTAGTTCTTGCCCCCACATGCAGTTAATGTGTCGACTTTTAGTTGGCATGGTAACGATGTCTGGGACGTGCTCACGTCTTCGCCATGCCCCGTAGATCGAGAGCAGAGATAACTGTAGGGCAAACAGTGTTGACGACATGTCATGTAATCCACTGCTCCCTCGCTTTCCATCTTCAGTGACGTAGCAACCGAAGGCAGAGGGGACAAAGCCCCCCCCCCCCTCCCGCCATCGAAAAAAAAACTAATAGAAAAAGAAAAGTGAAAAATGGGAAGATAGCAACAACCACAAAAAGGGACAAGACCTCTTGAACCCCTTCCCTTATTTTACGACTTTCTTCTCTTGTATTTCATCCACTAAAATAAAACCGCCCCCCCCCCTCTTCATGACACACGTGCCCCTCCAATGGCTAGTACCACAACGTGTGATTTCTTCCCTACATAATGTTCAACTCCCATCGTTCAAACTCGCCATTTAATGGATAGGTTCGTCCGAAATTAAGAGGGCTGACTTAATGATTGTCCCATTGACCCCTACTCATTCTTCTTCAAACTTAAAGATGAGTTGTGCTGTGAAGAAAATACATGCACTTGTAATCACTTAAAACACTTAGGAGTACTCGAGTGACTTTCATCGGCCCGCAATCGACGTTTATTATATATATATATATATATATATATGAATGTTGATTGAATCATTGAAAACAGCTCTAGATTTGTATGTAAAACATAATATTATAATGTTATGAGAATGATAAATTTTTTGTCTCCGAATCACTGATTTAAAAATTACTAACAGAGGTAACGTGTAGAAAATGAATAAGTAACAATGTAGCTGTCGAAAAAGAATCATGTCGTAAATGAAAACAAATGATGTGTTTTGAGCATTAATTCGGCTGGAAATGGACCAAATTTACATTTCTGAAAAAAGTGTGTTTGAATGTGTGTATACCAATGTAGTGATCTGTAAAAGCGAGTGTAGTACGTGTTATGAATTACAATAAATTGTTTTTTGTGGTGTGTTTGGACGCTATGAAGAAGATGAAAGAAAAAGAAGAAGAATTAGGAGAAGAAGAAAACCAAAAAAAGTAAGAAGAAAACGAAGAAAAAGAAAGAAAAAAAGATGAAGGAGAAAACAAAAAAGAAAGAAAAATGACACTTGCCGCAGTGAAATCTCTTCAAATTTTCGTTAAAATCAAATTTCTTCAAAATGTCTTCAAACTAAAAAAAAAAAAAAAAAAGGTAGAAGAAGGGAATATATAGCAAGGGAGTGGGGGAGGAAGAGATAAGAAAAGAAAAAACGATGAGAGAGAGAGAGAGAGAGAGAGAGAGAGAGAGAGAGAGAGAGAAAGAGAGAAGGGGGGGGGGGGGGTGGCTAATTTTAAAAGAAAGAGTGGTGAGTGATAGATATGAAGGAATAATGGAACGGAAGTGTTTATGCCTCATACATGTATGTGTGGCAAAAAAACTGCTTAGAGAGAATGCGTTAACATGTTTATCTTAGAAACAAAAAAAGAGGGAAGCAGAAATTCAAACTCGAATGTAGTATTTTAGATGCAAACTTCGGGGAATACTGAAAAGGTTAAAAAGCTTCCTAAAAACAAAAACATGTCCACTGTAAGAACCTGGGGGATTTATTCCTTTCCCCGTTTCAGAGTAGGAAGACACAAGAAACAAAGAACTAAATCTCGAAATAAATCTCCCAACGGTTGGTGCTTACCATAAATCTGTACTACACTCCAACTAGCAGTAAAACCCCTGGTACATTACACCAGAATACATTTACATAGATTTGCACAAATCCGGCTTAATTTCCTTTTTTTTCATTCATTTTTCTTCATCTTTTTTATTTGATGTTCCACAAAAATAAATGGAAGATTAGACAGCACAGAGGATAAAAGGGCTCTCAGAGAATTTTCTGAAAGTATTTCCTCTTCGGCTTTCAATTATAACTCAGACATAATCTTCTGGGAAGGAACTAAATGTATGAGAGAGACAGAGAGGGGGAGGGAGGGAGATGGAGAGGAATAGAGAGAGAGAAAGAGAGAGAGAGAGAGAGAGAGAGAGTGATATAATGATAGGGGGTGAGACACGAAGAGAGAAAGGGGGAGGGGTAGGGAGAAACAACTAATAATTTCAACCGAAAAAAGGTGGGATTTGAATGTTATAATAGGATGATATATTATAATGATAAAGAAGATAGTAATATCATTCATAATGTATCTATCCATATGTTATGATGGCATATCATAAACGACTCCAGAGTATTATGTGAGTATTATGTCATCAATCATTAGCTGGGCTTGGATTCGTTGAAAGCCTTGATCGATGAAGAAAACATTTAATGTATGATATTACTGGAGTGATAAATGGACGTTCCAGTCGGAGGTGGGATTCGAACTTAGAGCTTTCCGATCCAGTGCATAGCGGCATATCCACTAGTCCACAATCTATCCTAAACATGCACGCATCACCATCAGTTCAGTAGTGGTTCCAAAAACCCATTTTATTTTTTCCAGGATTTACAGCAAACATTTATTTTATTTTCATTATCCTGCATCTTTATGTATTCTAATGAATGGAAAGTGAGTTGGTATAAAGGCGGAAAGAAAATGTGGATTTTTGCTGCTGCAATAATCTAAATATGATGACTACATGTGCGTTTAAAAATAATGGTTAATGCCACTACAATCCCTTCAATTATATACAAAAAGTTGTCTATACCCTCAACTCCGGCAAAAGAGGATAAATATTTATTCAAAAGGTAAGATTATTCTAGTTATTACCTCTTGCACGTGGAAGATTTGAGGATGAAAGGATTTCATGTCAACAAAGTGGTTATATTGCTAGAGGAACAAAAGGATTTGTTTATAGTCAAAAGCACAGTACTTTCAAACTCTATACCATTTACCTTGTTATTTAAATCCTCTTCTCCTTTGAAACCCAACTTTCTTCACGCCATCTTCCTCCGTCTACTTTTTTTCTCTCCTACCCTCGATCTTTACTTGGTTATTACTTAAATGCAAAGAGACTTATTGATAAAAAATAAATTTTAAATTGAGCCCACTTGTTCCAATTAATTATTTGGGTTCCACAAGGTCTGCTTTCGCGGTTGTTGTCCCCGTACTATTTTTGGGGCATATATTTACTGTATCCATTACCATGTTAAACACATTATACCATAAACATCACAAAGAATTTCGGAAAATCAAACACAGGCAATATCAGTGGCATCGTCCGTCAGCTATTGAAATGTGAAAAACAATACAATGAGGTTTTACCTAATCCGAATATGATTTCTACGGGAAATGTGGCCTTGAGTTGATTTATCAAAAACTGAATTTATTTGCGACCGTGTGTATTAAACGTTCATAAAAAAGAAAAAACGTGTAGATGAGAATTTCGATTCACATTGAATTTTTCATGGATTTCGTCATACCATGGAGTTACTAGTAACTCCATGGTCATACTGCCCTCCATACAGCATCAATGTTTGCAGAGTTTCTGACTCTGTCAGTACCTTAAAAACTGTCATCCATCCCACGCTCTCTTTGAATTTAAAACAAATTAGCAGCCGTCTTCGGACGCATACCGAAGCCTTTTAAAAATAATGTGGTTCCTGAATTTGCCCTACTTACCTCACTGATGACGTCATCGGTGACCAGGTGTTGTTCACCTCAAGAATTTTTGATAGAGAAAGAGAGAGAGAGAGAGAGAGAGAGAGAAAGAGAGGGGGTAAGCGAGAGAGGAAGAGAAATGGGGAGGGAGGGGGAGAGGGAGGGGGAGAGGGAGGGGGAGGGATGTAGAGGTCGAAAGAGTGTGAAAGAAAAAAAGAGAGATTGAGGTAGAGATAGGGATAGGTAGGTAGATCAGGCACGTAGACAGAGTTTGATGTTTCGGGGGGGGGGGGGCACATACATGTAATCGATCGAGGTAAAAAAAGGGGTCTAAAAATGTTCAACCTATCTTGGAAATTTAGGGGGGGCACGTCCCCCCCCCCCCCCCGTGCCCCCCGTGGCTACGTGCTTGAGGTAGATAGATACAGAAAGAAAAAGAGAAAGAGAGGGAGAGAAACAAATGGCGCCCTATTACTTTACATAGTCACGTGATGGACTAGCTTTGAAAGCACAGTCGATAATATTGATCTAAATTTAAAGCAGATTCCACTCAGGTTACAGAAATTGAAGATCCCAAACACATCCATCATTTCCTGTTGCCATGGCTTAAATTGGAGGTGATGACGGTTATTTGGGCGCATGTAGAAAACACTATATCATTTAGTAATGTATTCCTTGTATGTATCCATATCAGCAAGAACAATAATATTTTTAGCTCTTATAATTGAAGGCAAATGCCCTCTTGCATTTGATGCCAATTGTAGACAATCTTTAAAAAACAGTGCCTTTACTAATATTCGAGGGAGCATAGCGATCGAGCAGCGAAATTTGTGATCTTGAAATGATGAAATTGTGCATTTTATATCGTTGTACAGCTCTGTAATGTAATTTTCTTTTCTTTTGAGAGGGAGAGGGGGGGGGGGGGGGTGCGACCATGGGAAGACGGTTTTGTCCCCTTCATGAATAATGGGTGGGGCGGGGGGGGGGGGGAGGGTAATCTGCACCCTAGGCTCCCTGCATCCGTTGCTTGTGGTGGTGGTGATGTAAGTGTATGTATGGGGGGGGGGGTGCCTTTTCCATGTGCCCTTATAGCTACACTGCTCCCCCTCCATTTTTCTACACTGCTGCGAGGTATAACAGTCGAAAATGTCAACGGCCTGTTTTAAAACCATTATGCACATAAGAAATCGGTTTTAAGAAAAAAGGTAAAATATATTCTCCTGCTGGTCAATCAGCATATTGATCTGTCAAATCAGGAAAACAGTGTTTTGTGATAATTCGAAGAAAGTAATGACAAAAGAAGAGCATGACGTTTTAAAAATAAATTTCCATGTAGCCTTTCAGCTGCCACAATAAATCAATAGATCTAAAGAATACTTCACAAAAGAATGTGGTCTCTGCTCTTATGTATTACTGAACCCGAAGACTTCACAAAAAGAAGCAATTTTTCCCCTCACCTTTTTGGAGCAGTATTGTCGTAATTGATTTGAAATGCAAAGCTCGTGGCTTCCTGCCTATCGGCGGACACATATTTTGCCTACCGGTATACATCAATCTAAATACCACTCTGCACCCAGGTGTAATATAGGGATCTGGCAAGAAGTAATCCCTTGGATGTTTTTTTAGCACCAAGTAGCAATTGAGCTATCGAATCGGTAGCCAAGCTAAAGCCAGGGGGTAAGAGATGAGTGCCTGGAGGAAGTTGTATGGTAGATGTGAGCGCTATACAAGCCGATTGTAGGCTCGTAATGATATTAAAGGAGATCTTAGTTATTCTGGGGAGTGTTCACAAAGACTAAGATCGAATTAAAGTTGGACTTAACTATGGTAGGCCGTTCATGCCATTGTTTGCTCTCACCACTTAATGACATTGGTCTCTCAAGGGACGTACAAATCATGGTCACAAATCTACAGAATTTACAGTTTTTGATAATTCATTATTGAAGGAAAAAAACGTTATCTAAATATCATAATGGTGAGAGGCTGAGAGCAACCAGTGGCATGAATAGCCTGTCATAGTTAAGTCCAACTTAAAGTCGATCTCAGTCTTTTTGAAACACCTCAGGTCTTTTTTAGTCCACTGATCATATGGATGACCAAGTTTCAACTATTCTTCATTAATTGATGTAATTCTGTAACAAAACGAAATGGCATGAAAATGAGAAATTGAGGCATAATGACAGGGTTTTGGATTCGGTCATTTAGAGACATGATCATTTGTTAGTATGAAGAGGCTGGAATGAAATAATTCATGACGCTGCACTTAACTTAGATGTATGCATTGAATTTGATTACCCTACGAAAATGGCTCTTATAAGCCAAAAATTGTTTACCACCTTTTATCCAACATTGAGAATGAAAAATCCATCCGGGACTTTCGTGGACGGGTTAATGTTTCTTGTTTGCTTTCTATATAGAGCGCCATCTATCCTCTTGAAATAGCCAATCATAACAATGAGCGTGATGGGTTAGGATATGTTTTCATCTGATTACCATTTTATACATCTTTCGTTTTGTCGCATGCTGTCTTCCATGAAACTAAGAATCTTATGTTCCTTAAATTATCATAATACACGTATATTTTCCTCCTTGCTATCCAGATACAAATTAGTTTATCTAGCTGTCATGACAACTTGTACCTCATTAGATTTTATTTGTTTTATTTTGAAGAAGGAAACACTTTCTTCAGCCGGTGGCTGGTCTCCTTTGAATCCAAATGCGTAATGTGATTATTATTTGATTATATATGTCAGACAAAGCTTGGACAAGCTTTCCGATAGACGAAGAGATGCTGGCAGCATCTCTTTGTCTATCTACCACTTCACAAAATACCCCTTCACTCAAGCCCAGCACTTACGCAGATTCACATGTACTTCATCTTTTCTCTTAAAGCCTCACTGCACTACTTATAGCTACTTGCGCCCTCTAAAACGCAACAATGCCTAATCGGTGCCTGTTGGTCCCCCATGCTCCATTTTTTCTTATGTTAATTGAGAGCTGATTTGATGAGATAATCACCTGTCAGTGACCATGTATGGAGGTCTAATCCCCCCTGGCCAAACTAGTGCAGATAGGCTTTAAGTCTTCTTTCTCTTCTGTTCCCCACCCCCATTCTTCTCTTTTCTCACCACCCCCCCCCCACACACACACTTTCTTCTCTTTCTTATTCGCTTATTCTATCTGCGTCAAGTTCCCACATACATCTTAAACGTCATTTTGTTCTCCTAAAGCTTCTACGAACGATTTTCCTTCTTTCAACCAAAAGTGTTATTTTCCACAGCCCCGTTCCCTTTCTAGTTGTTTATATACTTATTACGATATCACCATATATGATACCATTTCAGGTTGCTGAACTTGACATGGAAAATGTAACAATAATCTCGCATCACACTTCGGGGATAAAAACTTAGTAAATATAGCATAACAATTGCTTAAAATCTGCTTAGCGCAATCTTGAACGTACTTAGTGTCAGAAATCCTGTTAACTCTGCAAGATAAGGAATATTAATGACATGGTGGGATGAAAAAGGATATAGAAAGAAAGAAAAAAAGTAGAGAGGAAAAAAGAAATAGAGAAAGAGGGAGAGAGAGGGAGAGGGAGAGAGGGAGAGAAAGAGAGAGAAGATGCATCTGGAAGAACAGCATTCATACCAATGAAGCTTCCCTGGATGGGCACGATTATAATCATTGTTATGATTGTTTTTATTAGTATAAGAGAGAGTGATGTGGAGAGGAATTAGAAACGATTGCCTGATGAAGGGGGGTGATAAGAAAAGTGAAAGGCCTCGGATTTCGTTATGCATCAGAGAAAAAAGTGAACAGTAAAAAAGTAAAAGAGCTACCTCGAACCAGAGATAAAGAAAGAAAAGAACGAGAGAGAGAGAGAGAGAGAGAGAGAGATGATGATGATGATGATGAAAAAGAAGAAGGGTATGAATGAAATGGAGGATAGATTGCTAGACAAGTGAAAATTGTCGAAAAATAAAGGCTTCGGGTTTCTTCTACGACACACGATATAAATTTAAAAGTAGATTTGGAAGGAATGATGATACATGATGTTAATAATAATATGATGGAGATTGGGAATATGAATGGTATATCATAGTACGTGTAGTAGTAGTATTAGCATTAGAAGAAGCAGTAGTAGTAGTAGTAATAGTAGTAGTGAGAGAGAGAGAGAGAACAAATAAAAAGGGGTGGTAAGAGGTGGGGATATATAGAGGGAAAGGAGGTAATGCGACGCACCAGGATTAAAATACGAAGGATCACTTTAAGCCAACGAAAATAGAACGGGGATACAAATTATAGATTACGAGATAAATTAACCCTAAACTTTGTATATTTTAAATGTAAATGAAGCAATGAATATGTTTATTGTGTGTGGCGGAATTGACAATAAGTTACAATACTACTACCACTACATATAATGATGATAATACAATACAAGGGAGGAATAGCAAGAAATAAACTTCGTTACCCCCTCTTTCTGAAAACACACACACCCACAATCAGGAGGAGGAATATGATTGAGAGCTGAGAGACAGATCGACATAAACAAGGAGTGGAGGAGAGAGACAGACGGACAGAGATCATGATATAAAGAGAGAGAGAGAGAGAGAGAGAGAGAGAGAGAGAATAAGAGAGAAAGAGAGAGAGATAGCATTGAACGAGAAAGAGAGCCTGTCAGAGAGACAAAGGGAGACCGAGAGAAAATAAAGAGATAATATACACCAATGCAGAAGGTGCTCAACCTGTTTTTTCTTCTTCTAAGCCGTAATCTAGGACGCCTTACCTAGATCCCTGTTTCATATTAATCAAGAACTTCCCTGGACAAACAGGCAAGGTGTATGAAGACGTTGTAATTGCCCGTGGAATAAAAGCATATGTTGAACCTTCTGGCATGACATGCTTTCTAATTTGCGATGTCAGAAAAATTGAAGTGTTCGTGGTTTTGTTATGAACAGTTTTTTGCGTAATGAAGAGTCGTCCTTCAATCAAGCTCTAGGGAGGGTGCGTTGGTGATCAGAATGATACAAGACTCTCCGTTAGTTCTGTCATATTATCTCACTTCTTATTCTCCTCCTCTTCCTCCTATTTTTACCACATCCTTCTCCTTTTTCCTCATCAGCCTCACTATCTTTCTCCATCTCTTACTTCTCATCACCTATCACACCCTTCTTTTCTCCTTCTCCTTAATATTCTCTTAACTGAGGCTCTTATTTTCTTCCTCCTCCTCCTATTTCACCACATCCTTCTCCTCTTTTCCTCATCAGCCTTAGTATCTTTCTCCGTCTCTTTCTTCTCATCACCTATCACACCCTTCTTTTCTCCTTCTTCTTCTTTTACTCCTCACCTATCTCTTCCTATTTCACCCTCCTCTTTATCCCGTTCTTTTTCTTCTTCTTCTTCTTTTTCTTCTTCTTCTTCTTCTTCTTCTTCTTCTTCTTCTTTTCATCTAGTGCCCTCAATATCTTCCTCCTCCGTCTTGATCTCCTCCTCAATCTTCTTCCAACCCTTCTAATCCTTCTATTTCTCTTCTTCCTGACTGTGTTAGTACAGCCACCTTCCCCAGACTTGTACTAGCATACTTAAGGGACGCCGTTAAGACGATCACCGCATCGTAGCTGTCTGGCATGGAATTAAATGTGGATATGTAATATATAACTCTTTTCTAAATTATCCCCATCATCCAGGTGAAACTGTTCAGCAAGTTAAATCATTATCAAACATTTGGCGACAGGAATTTTCTTAACAGTGCTAAGACTTAATAGACAACTACTCTAAAAGAAAGTAGACTAGTGAAAGTTAAAACGAAATCGGACCCCCCCCCCCCAAAAAAAAAAAAAAAAAAAAAAAAAAAAGTTTTGAATTTTGAAAGTTTGAATCATTTAAATAAGGGCACTTCAAAACGGCTGAATCGGTATTCCCATTGTGACGTAGTGCCGGATTTTTCACATTTGTTTCTACACAAAAAATTACTACAATGTCAATTTTCAAAAGTAAGACTCAGGTAGGTATTTTCTTTTAGAGGGCCTATTATGCTATTTATGACAGATTTTGAGTAGTACCCCAAAGGAGAAGAAAACCAGAAATTAATGATATTTGTTGTTCATGAAAAGCGGGAGATTCATCCATGACCACAATCAACTGACCAAAATTGCCAATTTGAGATTCGCATAGATTTAGTGATCTCATATTGCAACATTTATAACTCTTTTATTTCATACCATGTTTATTGGGCCGATTTATTTCAGACCGTCGCCATTCTATTTCTCTTCTTTTCTTTGCATTTATTCGAATGGACATGTCACAAACGTTGAATTGCCCTCTTGACGGCTTGTCTCCGTCCTCCTAAAGATTCAACCCGACATCTGATCCGAAGGATTATCGACTTGTAATCACCAATCACAGAGGCATGTTATACAACACCTTAATCGTTCTTTGGGGATTGTTTCTCGCTCCTGATACCTGGAGACCTAAATTATTTCAACGAACCTCGTCCTATATTCCACTTCAACCTCCATATCGAATTTGATTGCTTTTTCTAAAAAGAAAGAGAATGAAGATGAATTGTTCATTTCAATGTGCAGCGCATTAATTGGTGCTGGTCATAGAATACAACCGGGAGAATATTTCATATTTCAAATCCATACATGAGAGGTAGAACACCTATACATTTTTGGAGTTACCATGAACAATTTTGTTAAATATAATAATAATAATAATAATAATAGCCTAATAGTCCACTCCCAATTTTATTAAACCGAAACGGAAATATATACATTTGAGAATTGTTTGTTGTTGGAACTTTAAGAAAAAGAATATTTCATCCTTTTGTTTGAAAGGGAAAGATCAGCTTGATCTTGAGTTTTAATTTGAGTGAAATCAGAAGAGAGAAATGTTTAAGAATAAGAAAAATATTTAATTTTGAAGTTGGAATTAATGAAACAAAAATGGGCAACTCTGAGTATATCTTTCAATGTCTCTCCCATTTGCTCCATACCGAATGTTTCATCCTTTTGTTTGAAAGGGAAAGCTCAGCTTGATCTTTAGTTTTAATTTGAGTGAAATCAGAAGAGAGAAACGTTTAAGAATAAGAAAAATATTTAATTTTGAAGTTGTAATCAATGAAACAAAAATGGGCAACTCTGAGTGTATCTGGCAATGTCTCTCCCATTTGCTCTATACTGAATATTTCATACGATTTCAATTTTCTTCGTTATTGATGGAGGAAAAATCGTTTCATATACGGATTTTTTTTTTCAAAAAGAAAAATCAACAGCAGGTTGACTTTCCCCTTGCATTTTGTACAGCGTTGATGTATATAAATTCACTGTGCGTTATTGCTGTTTTGGAAGTATTGGTCTGTGTTTGAGTTTCCGAAGTTGTCTCTGACTGTTAATGTTAATATGTCAAGATATTCTGCTTTAATTAGCTTTTAAAAAAACGATCCATGGAGATGGGTCTTTCCTTCACTCATAATCCCATTGCACCTTTCAAGCGATTTTATTTTAGAAACTCCAGGTCAATGTGTAACCATTTAAGAGTAATTTAGGACAGTATATAACATCGTCAGTCCTCTAGAAAAAAAATGAAACATTCCTTTTTTCCTGCAACATGACCGGAAAGACTCTCACAACTAGCTTTGGAGAAGTTTCCACGTTCTGATTATGTCATGTTTCATTGTCATGTGGGCCAATTTCAATAGGCCAATTCGGAGATAATGTCTGCGCTTGGGCAGATAAAGATCAGTTTGTACAAAACTGTGAAACCCACCGAGACGCCTGCTGGACGCGCTTGATACTTGTTCATGAAAGTTATTTAATCATTATTCATTAATGAGCCAGCGGTTCACATGTGGAAGTAGTCTTTCCCCGAGGGCAAACAAAAGTTTTTCTTGAAACTCGTCCATCACTTTGGCAGTGATTAATCTAAAATGCACAAAGGGGGAGCTCTCCATGTGTAAAAGATCTATGGATAATTTGGAGTCATATGTATTAGTGGTATTATGGCTGTGTGGATTATAGGTGACGCACAAGGCGAATGTCTTAATCTGTTTATTTTTCGGAAGTGCTTTTTATTTCTAGAAGCAACCAATTTTAATTAAAAAGTCTGCCCGTTCTGTATTGGAACACGAAAGTATATTGAACTAAAGTGTAATTGGCCTGACTAATTTAGAATAATCGCTTCATTCAGTCAATCATTAATGATAATACTAATTTTGTTTACCCAGGGAAGCCTCAAACAGCGCTTATGATGCTTTTCATCCTGAGATCCTTGCATTTATTATTACTCCAGCAATTGAAAAGTACCCATTTACACCTGGGTGGAGAGTGGCAAAATATTGTGTTTAAGTGTCCTGGCAAAGGACGTTAGTTTTGGTCTTGGATTCGAACCACCAACCTCCGGATTGTGAGTCAAGTGAATAAACCACTATGCCACGAAACCTCTACTGTTGGAAATGACATTTCATGTATCGGATATCAGTTGTTTTATAATCAATCTCAAAACAGTACATCACATGTGATAGTGTTTCAATGAAAAGCACTAGTCACAGGTACGAGTACACACATAATTTTTATCCAATGTTCTAGTAACATGTCGAGTATGGCAGCACTTAACAAAAAGGATGTATTACTAGTATTCGTTCAACTCTACCAGAACTAAATATTTTAATTAAGTTGTGTATTTCTGAATTAAACCCAAACAGTAAACCAATGTAAAAGTCAAAGATAATGTATGATATAACTTAAAATGATACTGAACTAATTCATTTTCTGACTATCTCCTTGTCAACTTGAAAACATGGCGTAACCCAATACCCCCATTCCCCCTTCGCAGACAGGGGACACGATGCGAGTATCAGCAGCGCAGCTAGGGAAGCAGCGCAATAGGGACCATACTGTTTCAGCTGACCTGAGATGGCGCTAGAGGGGATTCTGCGATAGTGCTTCTTGTGCAGTATGCTTTAACCCTAAGAAGGCCGGGGAAAGGGGCACAATGCCCCCCCCCCGTCGATTTTTTGCCGCTGCATCAAAACCCCTTAACCTTTGGCGCTGAAATTTCATGAGTTTTTTTCTCCATGTCTCCCGCACATTTTGATACCAAATTTATTGTGGTTTGGGTGTTTGGTGACAAAATATTATCACACGTCTATCAAAATATGTAATTCTCACAAATGTGCGTGTGTAAGTATATTTTCCCCAAAAATGTGCATATTGTCATAAGAAATATTAATGCAAAATAAATAAATAAACATAGAAGAAAATAAATATTACCATCTTATTAATTATAATTCAATCTATCACCATGCTAATTTTCACATCAATTGGACCTTCCTAGGCCGAATTTTTAGGGGGGCGGGGGGCCATGATGACACCCCGGCCGTATTAAGACTTCAAATAGCCCGGCCTTTTTAGGGTTAAGAGCATCTTGCATCTTATTCAATCAGTTTATTAACACATGAGAACTTTAACCTTTGTGTATTGCACCTGTTTACCCCTGTAGCAATCAATTGCTCCTAATTAAACTGTCATTTATACTTTCAGCGTCAAACATTTGCATCTATGAATCAAATCTAAATCGCAAGCAACAAGATATCTATAAAAAATGCATGAACAGATATTATATTTTATCAAATAATATGTCCAACAAACTATGCTTCCTGAAACACATAATTTGCATATTGCGACCTCTTAAGGGTCCTACAAATATTTATCAAGTGGACAAAATATTCTGAAAGAAACCTTTTTTTTCTAGAAGTAATCGTTAGATCTTGCATTAATTCAAGGCTAAGCAGGGAGTGTTTGCCAGTAGCTGTCTATTTTTAGTGTTTTTCCTCATTACATATGCACAATATCTTTGAATTATCGCTCGAGTATATCCCTAATAAGTTCTTTGAGACGCTTCTAAATCTTTAGATACCAATCTTGCTAGATCTTTGAAATTGTGTTTAATGCAAATTATAAATTGACATGAGATGCATTGCTTTTATTTCGAGATTCTGCCTATAGGCATATATCACAAAACCGAGGGTTTAGCGTTGTAATATGATAAAGCAGAAACGACAGTGGCTGGACACAATACAGATCTGGATACAGGCAAATAGCGTACAATAGTCATGTAATATTTTTTTTCACTATCACAAACCATACCAACTAAATGATTCAAACCCCAACCCCCCCCCCCCAACAAAAACAAAAACAAAAAAAAACGCGCGAAATAATGTAAAGAAAATACTAAATAATACAAAATAAGAAAATCCAACACACAATCGTTTGAAAACTTTTTTAAAGTTGTGTGAGGGTTTGAAACTGCATTTAACGTCATAAATTGAAAATGAAGTAAAAGAGGCAGTTGTTGTAAATAAGGTTTACAGAAAGATGGACGACTCATTATTTGTTTTTTTAATTTGCTATAACAAGAATATAGGAAAATATGATCTTAACAAAGCTCCAAAAAGATTTTAAAATTGCAATCAAAGAAAAAAAAAAGGAGGAAAATTAGTCTTTGATTGCTAGCGCGAACCCTGCCGCTCTTTGACCAAATGAAAAATGCTTTGAAGGCTTCAATCTGCAGACTAACTTTACATGTATCTGTTGATCTTGCCTGAAGTACGAAAGAGCAAATCTTCATGTGTTGCCATGGTTACTTGTACGTCCAGCCACCGGGTCCTTTCCCGCGCCAAACAAGGGAAATAAGAGACGACAAAGTGTTCTTTGTGAACCTTCTTAAATACTATCCCCTCGGATGTTCGATTTTTTCTCTCTCTCCTTCTTTGTATCCCGGAGTTACACTTTCACTTGGTATTCATTCTGCCTTGTGCAAATGCATTTTAATTCAAACCAAAACAGCATCAGAAATCAGTCGCAATAGTGCAGCTATGACGTAGAATGCGGTGAAATCGCGATCAAGATTCGAGAAAGTTCGATAGAACACGCGTGAAGGGAGACGAAGAAAGGGCAAGAGGAGTTAAGAGCGCAAAAGACTTGTCTTTTAAAGCTGTTATCATTGAAAGGCACTTTCTTCTCGCTATTATCCTCTATTTTCTCTCTTTTATCTTCTCTCCTCACTCTCTCTCTCTCTTGCTCTCTCTCTCTCTCTCTCTCTCTCTCTTTCTCTGTCTGTCCCTCCCTCTCTTTTCTCTCTTCATGACGAAAAGCGTGTTCTTTTGAGATGAGAGTCTTAACACCCCTGGATGCTTTTCCTAGAAACCAGCATCCACAACCTGAGAGGACATTTATCAAGTGCTTGTCTTGCAACTTCATCTAAACGTTTATTCGTGTCTACACACTCAACAGAATAAACATGGCTTGCCGTTTTACTAACTTGATAGCGATTATTTCTAAGCAAGGTTTAGGAAAATGGGTACTTTTGTTTTAGAAAAAAATGATAAGTCGGGTCTTTAAATTGCAGCCTATCTATTTTGAAAATGGAATATATTTAAGAAGTACGTGTATTCACCCTCATAAAGGCCTGTGTGGCCTATGTTGACAAGAAAAAACAATATAAATGTTAGATATTGTGTTATAAGCATGAAATCAAAATGTTGTTTTGTTCAGTGTTTTTTATCGAATCCCGGTAAAAAATATTGACTGTAAGTTTTCCTTCTGAAGATCATGATAGAAGTTTGAGATGATGTATAGCTTGGGAGACTCGGTCGACGTAACATCATAACATCCTCGCTACTCTCGCTACTCTCGTTACTTTCTTTCTTTCTTCTTTCTTTGATTATTTTTTTCTTTCTTTATTTCTGCTGTCTTGATAGCCTTCATACAAGGACACGTGGAAGGTGGAATTCTAGAGATGTAGGGATTCACTCCGCGTCATTGTCCAGCTACACAGATTTGTGTCTGCAGTATTAAGGTCGTAGTGTTAATTTCCTGAAAATATTATTCAGGTGTTCGTCTTGTTTCATATATGGGGCCAGTCACCACGAAATGAGTCCAGTGTCGCATTAGGCTCAATCGTAGTAATAGCGATGTATAGTGTGTATGTACTGAAAATTGACCCACCTACCACATTTAAGATTTTTCCAAAAATCGACTTATTATTTCTTTGTTTGTTGAAAGTTTCATTGAAATTGAATGATGGGAAGTGTGTTGTTGCTATGTTGTTGTTGACCAGACTATAATATGTTACGCATCATTAACTTTACACCTAATTATCTCAAAACTGGGTAATCCCATTGTTATAAAGTCCAATTAGGTTTTTGTTCATATTTCTGGATATAATTTATCAATTTTAATGTGTGACCCCTTAATTTAAAGCTTACTTAATGTAGATTCATAATACTTAAAAACAGGAATAAATTTTTTGACCAACTGGACTCATTTCGTGGTGACAGGCCCCATATGTTTTTTTTTAATGTCAATGACGCCCTTGACATAATCTGTAAAGGATTTAAGTGTTGACAAACATGAATTGATGCTAACCTTGATATAGATACAATGCCTTGATATACCTTGTTATTAGATCTACAATTATTACTATACCTATGAATATTACTATTACTTTTACTATAGAAATGTCATAGATAAGAATAAGAGCAATAACCATGCATTTTGAAGGCATTTGCGGTCTGAAAACAGAACTCAACTATCCCTTTAGTTGTATTACTACTGCTACTTATTCTTCTACTCCTACCATTACTACTACAACAATGTACTTCTACTACTACTATTGCTGCTACTACTCCTAATACTGCTGTGCTACAACTACTACTAACAAAAATTAATGAGATGATGATAATGGAATTAAGACATTCTAGGTCTGCTACTTCAACTCCTACTACAAATAATATTACTACTACTACTACTACTACCAGGGGCGTAGACAACGGGGGGGGGGGGGGGGGGGATGAGGGGGATGCGTCCCCCCCACCTCACAAGGTGGGGGGGATGGCATGTACAATCATCCCCCCCAGGTTTTGGGGAATGATATTTGCTTACTTAATAAGTCATAATGATGATAATAATAGTAATAATAATAATGATAACAATTATATTATTAATAATAATAATAATTATGATGATGATAATAATAATCCTCATCATTATTGTAATTGTGTTTATTGTTATTAGCCACATTCACACGGTGAAAGCCAATTCAGACGGTAAAAAAAAGAAAATCTTACAAGTATTTTGTGGTTATCTTGTGGTTTCGAAACCACAAGATAACCACAAGATTAAACAGGCGAGGATCTACGGGGGGGGGGGGTTAGGGGTTTAACCCCCCCCCTTGGGCGGCCCAAAAAAACAAACACAAAAAAATAAAGGAAAAAAAAAGAAGAAAAAAAAAAGAAAAAAAGAAAGAAAAAAGAACGCACGCTGGAGAGAAACCCTTTCAAGTGCAAATATTGTGAGAAGATATTCAACTCATCTGGTTACTTAACCAAACACATGATAACTCTGGATATAACTGTGTATTTAACTGTTACTTGATTTAAAAAGACGTTATCATGCACTGCTTTTTATGGTCTCCATTGTGTTAATAGATGCCAGGAAAACATCACTTACGGGGTTCAAATAAACACCCCCAAAAAAATCGGCTCGCCGCTTCGCGGCTCGTGGACGATGCTCCGCATCGTCATTATTTTGGTCAACCCCCCCCCCTTAGCAAAAAGCTAGATCCGCCCCTGAGTCATCCCCCCAGGTGTACGAACCTGTCTACGCCACTGACTACTACTACTACTACTACTACTTCTATTCATATTACTCCTATTTCTACATCTCGTATATCATTGGTCTATTAATGTTGCTCTTAGCAATATCCTTAAAACATCTTCATTATTTTGTAGCCATCATTATACAGGTTTGATGGAAATTCTCCGCGGCATAATGGGCAGAAAATATAGCTACAGTGAATACAATGTCCACCTTTTGATTCGTATTACCCTTTCAAGATGCATGCGAATTAAGGTAAGAACACTTGGTCATCACAGCTCAATCATGACAATAATACAATTCATCAATATACACTCAGGAACGTAGAAGAGCTTTTGGCACCGTAACCATGGAAACCTGTTGACCAATGTCTCTTTCATTATCCTTCATCTCTCTTTCCCCCTCTCTCCCTCTCTTTCCACTTTTGTCTCTCATTTATTCCAGTCATCCCTAAAACGGGTTGTAGTATTGGCTTTAGATGTATGTAAGAATTGGAATGAGATGAAACAGTACACACCCACACACGCACACAATCTCTCACTCTCTATTTCTCTCTCCCATCTCCCCCATTTTAAATCAATTCATTCGTTATATGTGTTCTAATATCGGCTTTAAATGTATGGACGAACTGAAATGAGGTGAAAAACAGTACCATATAGAAACAAATATGTTTAGATTTTTCACGAAGCTTCGTATTATAAAACCCTCAGAGATAAACGTCAATGCTCATTTGTTTTTAATTAAGATATATTGCATATCACTCCAATTCACATATTTTTGTATAAACAATTCTAGGTTTCACATATTGGCTTATCTAAATGAAACATGGATTCTTATCTTCCTGAGTTTAGTATGATATTTCCACTTGTTATATTTATACTGTTCTTCAATATCAAATTTTCACGGCAGTTTTCACCCTCGACCTTAATACAATAATTCCCCTTTTTAAATCACCACTATTTTGACGAATAAACAGTGTAACGTTTGATTTCCATTGGGAAATATGTTTGTATCGTTTATCGACCAGTTGCGCCTTTGACAGAGAAAGAATTATCCGAATGAATCAAAAAATTTGAAGGGAGGCCAATGGAATTATTGTCCAAAGAATATTGTCACCATGGCAGCTGAGCCGTGGATGTCACTCTTCATCCACTGTCGCACAGTAAAGGCCATGATATGTGAACTTATAGATTAATTTTTCACTTTTAGAGGAATCAAGCTGCTTAGAATGGAAAAGTATGCTATAACTATAGCTTGATGATATATTTTTGTAGTCATGTCAGAATTACCTATGGTCTAAAAGGCTCCCCTTATTTTCTTACAATTTGTCACAATGGTCTCTTTCCTTTTGTTCTATTACTATATTATTCTGGTAAAACGAAATCATGTATTTCTAAATAATGCACATTGACAACAGTTATGCAAAAAAGTTAGAAAAATTGCCGAATTTGTACAACACCCTAACTTCTCAAAAAAGCTGCCAATTCACAGATATATTTTCTTCATATTTCCCCCTTTTCCTAACATTCCAGGCGTCAAACAATCTACTATAAGCCAACATAAGTGGACAAAGTATGTGTAAAAATCTTTGCGCATTCTGCGCATGTATCTGACATATTATTATACAAGGTTCCGAAAAGAAAGTTAGTGAGCCCAAACCACAAATCAATAATTGATACAATACGTGATTTAATATTTTTGGATAAGTGCGCCTTCAGTTGAGCGTTTGATTCCAAGTGGATTTGGTGTAAATGATAATAATAATGGTAATTACAATTAATATAATATTATTATTAGTAGTGTTGGTATTGCGATTTAAATAATAATAATAATTATATTTTTATATCATTATTGCTAGCATTAATATTGTAATTATGATTAAATAACAATAATAAAAAACAATAATAATGATAGAAACAATAATAATAATATCATCACTATTGTAGCTATTATCAAAAATAGAATTATTACTATAATGATGATGATGATGATGATGATGATGATTATAATACAAATAATGATAATAATAAGTATAACAATAATGGTAACAATAATTAATATATAATAATACATGATAATATTTCTCGTACACATATACGTTAGCTCCTCAACCTCTTTATAACGTTCGCTACGATATAGATTGATATGTATATCATTCAGTAGGAGCTAATTACTTTCTGCTTTGTCATCGCCTTGAGATATAAATCCTCGAGGCTGAAGCTGAGATGGAGTAGAGTACCAATCATCTAGGAAGATGTAGAAACTGAAGACATCTTTGTTTCATCTGGCTATATCTCTTTCAAATTGAAAGGTTTTTATCCCCTGAATGACCTAATCCCTTTTGAATCTGACGAACGATAGATGGCTTTAATACGAATCTTCCTCTTTTCCCCAGGGCCGCAGCTTTCGTTATCAAAATAATTTAATGATGTCGACTTCTCAGCTTCAAGGAGGAAATATATACATGTTTGGTAACGTTAGAATAGTCTTAAGTTCGTCCTCACGGCGTCTGGTATTCGATATTTGTTTTGTATTAAGATTTTATGACAAATTAAATACAATTAGAGTTATTGACATAATTTTATATCTATTACAAACTTACATTTTGTATTTAAACACTACCATTGATATATTATTCATGTGTTCTCATTAGGAATTCAGGAGGTTGTAATTTTCAATCAGCGATTCTATTCCATCCGATAACACACACATATACGTACGTACGTATGTATGTATGTATTATTATGCTTCGAACCAAGAGCACAGTAAGTTGCAGAATGACAGGTTAATGGACAAGCCAATCCTTGTAATAAGTTCATTTATATGAAATAAAAAAAGATAAAGAAAAAAGAAGAGAAACAGAATAGAGAACGTTTGAAATAAATCAAACCGATAATAAAAGAGTTATGAATGTATGGAAGATGAAATAACTGTAGCTATACGAATTTCAAATTAGTCATTTCATCAGTGAATTGTTAAGTATAGTCACGGATAACTCTCCCATTTGTTCGTGTACAAACACATGTCATTTATTTATGTTTTCCTCCCAAGTGCCGATCTCCCATGGGGCACTACTTTAAATGTGTTATGAATAGTTTATCAGTACAGGTCCTCTCAAAAGGAAAGACCATCACAATTAATACATTCAACAAAAAAAAAATAGTCAATTATTGTGTAAAAGCAAATAGAAACATTTTTCGGCACTTCAACACAGTGACATTACCGATTCAGCCAACTTGAAATTTCCATACGTATAATGATTACATTTTTTTAATTCTTATAAATCCTAACTTTCTTATTTAATCCAGTGCGCCATTTCGTTCAAAATGTTACCGATCTGCTTCTCTGATTTTCCGCTTTCTTTTACTTTTAGAGTTATTGCTATTAAGGTTCGATTTCCTTTTAAAACTATGTTCTCTGGAAATCTCGCTTCGAGAGGGAATTATGAAACGTGATTGATATCATGTTTTTGTTGGAAATCTTTGTTCAGATGTCATGATTTATTAAGGGTTTCCAATAACAAAAAGAAATTCACATTTCCCTAAAGCAAGCCTTAGACATCTAGTTAATCATGGAATGGCTCAAGTGCATTAGTTTTTAAATCACCCTTAATGGGTTTTGATTATTATCATTATTATTATTATTCAGTCTACCCCTCCTGTCCGTTTTTACTTTCTTTTACTTCCGATTTGCCCCACCCCTTTTCCTTCTATTTAAGCATTATACTAATCTGCCCTAGGGTCCAAACACGTTGATATTCAGTAGGCCCATACATCTTATATTATAAACAATTTATATGCAACCAATTTCCCGTAATATCTTATAAACAATTCATATGCAACCAACCTCCCGTAATATCTTATAAAAAATTTATTTGAAACCAATCTCTAGTAATATTTTCAATGTAGTTCAACAAAAATCATAGTTAATTACTAGTTAATGTAATGATCCCTGAATTTACTGTTCTTTTATCTTAATCAACAGAGCCTCATGTATTGAATTACTATGCACGTAATAATAAGACATAAATATACATTATATATTTCGATTAGCTCCTTTCTTTAATGTGTGTTTAGTGTTCTATACAATTGAAGTTTGTTCCTTGAATAATATGACAAGGAAATCAATACAATGTCTTCACAATAGTCCTATTTCCGTCAGATTTACATAATTACAATATAAGCACTGGCCACATAAACATTGGCCAAACGAAATTGCGCTGCTTTCACGATTCACAATCAAGGAGCCTGTCACGTCTCGTCACACGAGCTTAATATAATTCCAATTATCACTATATGTGAACGACAAGCAAGCAAATCATGTTGTGAAAGCAAAAAGAAATACAAACACAAACAAACCGTGTTGAGCTTCCACCTAGCCACTTTTATTGTTCATAAATGCAATTAGAAAGTAATTGCCACTTCGGAATATGGGGAAGGAAGAAAGGGGTGACTTGAGAAATGAGAGACTCCGTGGAACAAGCTAAAGAAGGAGAGGAGTAACCAGTTCCAGAATTTTCATCGACAGGTTCTTTACTAACAACTTGTGTAGCAAAGCAGAAAGATGTTTTCTTTCCATAGATTTGAATGAAATTCCTACCATAAAGTCATTCGTAACTTCATATAGGTGAATGCGCAATTCCAGGAATAGAATTAAACGTTGCAATTCCGTTTAGCCCCTTTGGAATTGAGCTCTTCATATAAATATGAAACATATATATCTGAAACACATGATCTCTTCCTATTTTTGTCTAGTCGAGGAATTAAAAATAATTTTGTTTACTTGGTAGTTTCGTCAGAAGAGGTTATTACGATAATCACGATAATTTCACTAAATGCCGATGTTTACTGTTGATATTCTTTCTTCTTATTGTAATTATGTGGGTGGTTTTCATCTCACTTCGTACATGTTACTTTCTCTTCCGGGTAGAGAGTAGTATTAAGAAATATGAAATCCCTTATAAACCCCCTGAAATCAAAATGGTTTCTTCCGCAATCACAGCCACGGTTTCACAGTGCGCAGGCTCGTCTCGATGTGCGCGGGTGTGTGTGTGTGTGTATGCGTAAAACTTCATTAATACCACCGGCTGAGTCTAATACACCGTTCGCCAGCTAGCCACTGCTTGCATCTTTTTATCAGGCGACAGCGGTGGGATTTAAGCGAATTATCTCCTGCGTGGCTTTGCGCGCCAATTCTAATTCTGAAAATCAATGTGAAGAAGAGTGAAGAAGGCTGGATGCATTCAGCATGCATTGATTGTGGAAAGCGGAATGAGATGAGGATGTACTCTACCATTATCGCCAGATAGGAAGAAGGAAATTGAGATTAGAGCTAGTTCTAGGCTGACGTTTCCTTGATTATCGAAGGCCTGTTTGGGAATATCCACTTCATAAACATGGATATACGCGTGGATGTGTTGCATATCTGAATAAAACCATGGAAATAAATTACCTAGGAAATCGCATGGAAGAAACCCACAACTGACGTTTTGGTGATTTTTCTCAAGAATGAGCATTTTAAGAGACACGATGGACGATGTTATTGAATCTGGCGATAGATTGCACGCTAAAAGTATATAAATGAGTCTAGCCATACACTCGAATGTGAAACCTATATGTACTGCGTCAACAAGCACTTGGGGGTATCGAAAGAACTTTTGATTTCTTGCCAAAGTACGGATGAAATGTATGCCACGAATCGAGCAAGCAGTGCAAAAATCATTCGCTTACCATCAAAACACACAAACACACGTGACATAATCTGAATACATACTCGCAAAGGTTTACTAATTGGGATGTCTCAGGATTTATCCGTCCCATTTATCTACCACCTTCCTGTTTGTATCAAAATATATATGAGAACAGTTGAATGAGATTAACTGGTCTACATTGATTTGTTAAGCGATTGCTTTGGATTTGTCTTTGAGCAAATTGCTTTGAGCAATGGATAAAATGGAGAGGAGAGGGGCTTTCTCACACAGGGGTCGCTTTGAGGTTAAAAGCTGTAGCTTCGAGGGGAAGTTCCCCACAAGGTAAGTGACGTTCGTTCTCATTTTATATGAAGCTTACAGCAATTCAGGGAGCATCATAATTATCTGCAACATCACTCGTGATTGAAAAATATGATGTCAGTCAGCTGTCAATCAAATATACATAAACCACTAGAGGGAACACATCTTATGTGTGTGCTGCACGCTTGCATTATTTCATCAAATATATCATGCATCAAATATTTTGTTGTTGGATGTATAATGTGATGGAGATGGTGATATGATGTTGGAAGCGATGATGTACCTGATAGTGATATTTTTATCCATATATATAGTGATAAAATGATTTTTTTTTTCCTTCATTTTTTTAAATATTTGTATTACTATAATCATAGTCACTACTGTTACCGTCATCTTTATTATTACAAATGTTATCATTATTACTCATATTGATTTTATTATTATTATGAGTAGTAGTCCATGCATTATTGTTCTTATTGTTATTATTATCATAATCATCATCATCACCACCACTGTTTTAACGGTATCTAGTGCCTCTACTACTACTAATGATAATAAGACTACTACAACAACAACAACTACTACTACTACTCCTACTTACACTATTATCTGCTACTAGCACTACTACCACCGTGACTACTGCTGCTGCTGCTACTACGACTTATTAGATTAGTGTTGATGATTATGGGTTTCATATTGAAACTGATGATATGAGAATAGACAAACTATAACAACAATATCAAATTACATATTTCATTTTTTAATATCAAAATAATTTGACATAACTTTCATTTCAATAGCTTGTTGCAGTACAGTTTAATGGAGGTTTCTTACATAGGCATATATATATAAGATATCCATGGTAACCAAATTAGATCAGAATTGTTCTAGGCCTTTAAAGACAGAGCCATATCCGCTATGTATACATGATACACTAATGTATTCAACAAGTCGTTTCTACGGATTTGCTCATTGTATATTTGCTTTCGATAGATGCTATCATGCATGAATATAGCCAACGTGTACAGATCTCTATGCCATGTACCATAAGAGGTTCTACTAAAACTCCATTCATAAGAAAAGATCGGAAATTCATCAGGTTTGTGGACAAATTTTCAACTAGACGGAGAATCAATACCTCTTTATTGATAAATAATGTGTGTGTGTGTGTGTGTGTGTGTATATTAGGGAAAGAATGGGAGGAAGCTAGATATATATATATATAGAGAGAGAGACAGACAGAGAAAGAAAGAATGAGAGAGAGATAGAGAGAAGGGAGAGAGAGAGAGAGACAAAGAAGTTAGAGATGAAATGTCCAACAACAATGATGATTTAACGCGGAAGTTATTTCAATTGATAACCAAGTGGGATATCTTATATTTTTATCAAGGTCATTTCCCCATGTTCTACTCTCACGTAGCTTTAAAGCGATGGGCACTCTTCGATATATATCCCGATTTATGTTTTTGAAATATGTTTGTCTTTTTTGTTATCCGGTGTATGGTAATATTGTTGTCAAATTTATTTGTGTAACACGATACACAAGGAAATACTGAAAAACAGCCTTTTGGGCTAAAAGTGTTTTTTTCCCGTGATTAAATAAAATCAACAACAACAACATTTGTTTATTTTATTGATTTTGTCCAGCTCTAGACTAATCAGATGAGAAAGATTTTGTCTCAGGATGTACAACATTGTCATTTTTCTTTTAACTAATTTCTTCTAATTTAGATTTTCTGCTCTTCTTCATTTAATTAAATTCTGTATCTTTTTCCTCTTCGTTTTTTTTTTTCCTTCTTTTCTTCGTCTTTATCTTCTCATTCTTCTTCAATTTTTTTTTCTCGGGTTTTTCATTTGTAAAAAAAATGTTTTCTTCTTTGTTATTTGCTTTAATTTTGCGGGGAAGGGTGTCTATTTTGCCTTCGTTCTGTTCTTTTATCATTAACTGATATTTATGAAACTAATCCCCTCATCTCCGATTATTTCATGATAATATTGTGCTATTTCTCCTTACAGGCATTGTTTAAAATTTTTCTAGTTTGACAAATCTGAGATGCATGCCCTACGTGTTATCAATGTCTGTGATATGGTGCAATATTGAAGCCCTAAAAGAATTGCGCTTCAAAATGATCATGAAGTGCTTCAAAATAGTAAAAATCCTTGAGTGACCGGTTTTACCAAACTCATTTACCCCAATAGACTGCAGTGTCTTAACATTGGCTTGTAAACCTAAAGGTTTATCATTTTAAATGCAACACGGATTAATCCAGGATTTTGTTTAGAATCAGAAGCAAAGTTACCTAATACTTTAGAATCAATCAATTTTAGATAATTTATTTGAATATTTTTCCCTTTTTTTTCCCTCCTTTATTCTAAGTTTTTTTTGTTCTTTGTCTGTCTTTTTTAAAAATTTGTTTAACCCTGATAGAAGCTCACCAAGTGTTATTAATTATTATGCGTGAGTTGAATTTTGTTGAATGGTATCATTTCTATTTATAAGACTCATTAGCTGTTAATTCACGGACACAAACTGTATCAAAATGTACGGTGAATATTTTAAGCAACTAGATGAGATGGATTTATTACTTCAACGAAAAAGAAGAAGCAGAATACGAAGAAAAAGAGAACGAAGAAGAAGAAGAAGAAGAGGGGAAGAAGAAGAAGAATGAGGAGGAGGAGGACGATAACAGAAGAAGAAGAAGAAGAAGAAGAAGAAGAAGAAGGAGGAGGAGAAGAAAAAGATGACGGAGGAGAAGAAATAGAAGCGCAAGAAGGGAGAAGAAGAAGAAGGGGAAGAAGGAAGAAGGGAGAAGATAAAGAAAAAGAAGAAGAAGAAGAAGAAGAAGACTCATTAGCCGTTAATTCACGGCCACAAACTGTATCAAAATGTACGGTGAATATTTTAAAGGTAGGCGTTACTACTGCAGCTAGAAGGGATTAGACCACACAGCGAGCCATCGAGGTCACTGTGACAGGTGGCTATCTCATTAACTCAGCTCTCATTTAACATAAGAAAAAGAGGATCATGGGGGACCAACAGGCACCGATTTGGGAAGTTTTCTATATAGAGGGAGCAAGTAGCTACAAGTAGGACAGTGTGCCTTTAAGCAACTAGATGAGATGGATTTATTACTTCAGTGAAAAAGAAGAAGCAGAAGACGAAGAAAAAGAGAACGAAGAAGAAGAAGAAGAGGAGGGGAAGAAGAAGAAGAATGAGGAGGAGGAGGACGATAACAGAAGAAGAAGAAGAAGAAGAAGAAGAAGGAGGAGGAGAAGAAGAAGATGACGGAGGAGAAGAAATAGAAGCAAAAGAAGGGAGAAGAAGAAGGGGAAGAAGGAAGAAGGGAGAAGATAAAGAAGAAGAAGAAGAAGAAGGAGAAGAAGAAAAAGAACATGTGGCATGATAGGTTCAAATACCTCAAGTATTTATTTCTTGTGATATTTTGAATATGACGGCATTTGTAGAGCAGTTTATTTCAGGGCACTTTTTATTTTAAAGACTTTATTCTAAACTAACGTAAAGAAAACGAGGAAGCTGACAATTATTTTATTTCACCACAATTACTAGAACCCAACCTCCTCTTCAAGCAGTATGTTATACATTCAAACAACGTACCGTATTATACTACAAAAAAGTACCAGTATGTCGTTTAATACGGTGCTTCATTGCGGGGAATTCCGTGCATGATAAAGCACGATGTGACATTTTGTCAATGTTCTGAAGTTAATAGTGCCTATAGCTTCATTCCTACATGTACCTTCAATTGTATAGTTATACAGGTAGTTATTTGATCCGGATAATACCTCTCAGGGGCTGACCGAGATATACATTTCCTCTTCATTCGATACTGAACATGCCTAATAACCTTTATCTATTAGTTGGTGTATACGAACCCCGGATTCTATAATACCATTTCTTGTACAATTCGTAAATAAAGAAGAAGAATTCTAAATCCTTGGATTCGAAGGAAATGCAAGTCAATCCATGCTCGCTTAATTGAATAATTTTCTGAGTCTAAATCTATTCCTTCAGTACAGAGAAGATGAGTTCTGTTTAAAATGAAAACATATTTTGTTATGACCTATCTCGCTTCAGTGAAAGAATAGTGTGCCCTGGATTGTTTCTTCGAAATTCCTTTAAATTTTAAATATATTTGGACCAAAATTTTGCACAACATGTGTGTGTAGTCCCATAAACCCATTACCCGTTGTGTACTGAATGAAACTTTCAGCAAGACTTAGTAACATTATTTACATTTTCATTTCGCTTATTCGGAAAGTTCAAATGAAACAATCCCGTGTACTACATTGATTATTCAACCTTTTCAGTTGCTTTCAGACAGAAGTTGTCTCACCGGTTAATCGCATCGCCTGTACTGTAACTTGCACATATTGAGGTGATAAGTAAGTAATAGGGTAACATAGAATTGCACAGAATCTAATCAAGCTTACATCGGATAATCCAGATTACATATAGACGGTACCTGGCAAACAAGTTTTGTAGAAGCTACATTATGAGATTATTAAAGACAGATGGAGAATTGAGCTAATCTTTTCGACCACGCGTCAAGTAGGACGTAGTCCCATATATGCACATACGGGTTATGCTTTCAAGTTAACATGATTTCCTGCGAATCTTTTTTTTTCCTCTCTTCTTTTTTACATTCTTTTTTTCCTAATATCTTCTATCACGACTCTATGAATATTCAGATTTTCTTAACGCAACCTCTTTAATGTAATAGGGCAGTTATACATGTCTGCATAGACACGTTTGGAAGTTGTTTTGAACACAATACCAATTTCTGAGGCAAGAAAATGTCCTCATCACACACTACGGAACAAATAGAACACGGTTCTTTAAGATTCAGAGGGATTTCTTGTTTACAAATATATTTCATTTTATGAAGAAACTGGGTCTCGATCGGACAAAATGCGCGCAGGAAGTTGACTATTGACTGCTGGGCAGTAGAGCGAAAAAATATTGACCGAACATAGTTGTGCTTGCGCGTAAAAGGACGTAATAGTTTTTTCATGAAGTTAACAATAGATGTGTGGAATTGATACGCGCATTGTTATTTTTGTTTGCACTAAAGGATGCACTTTAGGGATGTTTTATTTAAAAACATGTCATTTTTCAGAATCCACTCGCAGAATGTAGTATATAAAACGAAATATTGACTGCTAATTTGTCGGGTCATGGTAAAAACTAAAGGTCTTCGGTGATCTCGAACCTGTACTTTGCCAGTACAGTTTCGAGATCATCCTGGGCAGTAGTTCTTACTGTGCCCCTAAAAGCAGTCAATATTTGTATTTTATGCCCCCATCCCCGCTTAGAAAGTCCTGAATCCGCAAGTGCGTCAACATAGACTCTCTCAAAATGCAATTTCACCACTTGCACTTAGCATAACCTTCAGACCTAATGCCGATCGAGAAGTTCAAGTGTGCACGTAAGCATTGTAAGTATACACCGATTATAGGCTTCACATCTAAAATCATAAAGTGGAATAATCTATTGTTCTTTCTTTATAAAGTCTTCGCACGCCTTTTCTTGCGGTATGTAGAAGGACGCTGAGGTTCCAACAAATACAAAAAGGGAAACAAGTATCTTCAACAACAACACAAAGAAGCAGCGGTAGAGCGTAAACATGTCTATATACCACGGGAAGCTTTACCGCAACATTAAGTTCTAAATTGACATCTAATATTGACCAAAGGGTGTCGTGATTATTAAATGACAGAAATACAACAACATTTTCTTCCTTCTATGAGACTTAGGAGATCCGTCCTGGTTATATTATCCATAATGTTAGATTATACAAAATCCTTATTCTCCTCTGCCTAATATGTATGCACTAGAATGGCACCAGCTGGCTCTATGCCGGGTAGCGGGACCTTTTTAATTCAAGTTGTCGATAAATGTCCATTTCTCGCACCTGGAACAGAGGGGGCTAAGGCAAAAGATGTAACAAAACATTTCTGAAGATATTGTCAGACCGCCACTCTGTCCAGGCCTAGGCAAGGTAACGAGAGCTTCATTATTCACCATCCCTGTCAAGAAATGAAACAAAGAAACAGATCTGACGAAAAGGAGCAAGGTCGACATAAACAAGGATACCCTGCCAGTCATATCATACTAATGCCACGGGCAAGGGTTTGTAGATCATTTCGAGATGACCTAGGACTATGGGGATCACGGTATATGAAAGTAGCCAGCACGTATCCGTATAACACGAGCATGTTTAAAGAGCAGGTTGAGTTCTGGGAAGAGGTGAACAATAATTTGTGAGCGTTATCATTGTATTATGCAAGTGTAGAAAAACATCAGATAAAAAATGTTCCCTGAAAAGCAAGGCTCTTCAAATGCCTTAATATTCTAAATATGGCATGTAACAGCATAAAAATCAGGACATATTTTTATGCCACATGTTTGTGTAGTCCCTTATACATCTTGCTGTGTACAGTGTTTGTAACTTTACCAAGACTGGGCCAAATTTCCTATTATTTTGATGATTCCAGAACCTTGCAGTACACACCAATACTTATGCCAGATGATCAACCTTTTCTGATCGATTCCACACCGTTTCTTTCACAATGCAATTGCATGACCAGAACTCAACTTTATCTTTAAGAAGAAGGCCTCGTGTTGGCAGACTTAGCATCGCTAATGCTGATAATGACAACAATTTCACGCTACTTATTCGTTGATTCACTTGGACGAGATGGTTCTGTGCATCATTTAAGGTCAACGATTCTGCGCCATTAGCATACTATTACACCATGCATGCTTAAGCTCATTCTATATAGACAATTCAATCCACATCGTTTTCACTTCACCCTGGCTCTCTCAGTAACAGGCTGATACCGTATGGTCAGCATTCAATATACAAATAATACACAGCAGTGAGGGCATTATTTTTAAAGGTACCGAGTTTGGGTAATTTTTTACTAATGCCCGATCAAAATGATGTGTATTATTTGTTTTTTAAGATTATGTTTTTATTTGTTTTATAAAATGATGTTTTATAAAATGATTTTAATAATGACCGGTCATTATCCACATTACGCGTTAGGCAAAATAAATGCCTTGTCACGTGTACGCTTTCAACCAATCATTTGATAGATCCACGTCAATATCTTATAACTGTTTAAAACTTCGGCTTGGATTGGATTTGGGCAAACAGACATAATTGTATACGAGGCAGGAGCCCTCCATTCAACAGAGAATAACAAGATTTTCTTTCCTGATTTATTAATTTAGATGTGGGCTGGGCATGGTTAGACAAAGTGAAAACGAATAGATCTGACATGACTTAAAAAAACTTTGTTACGAAGGACGTAGAATATGGTATAAAAACCATGAGACATATGGTAGTTTCCCTACTTTTTCTTAGCATTCTTTAAACATATTAATTCACTGGTGATTACA
The DNA here is from genome assembly GCA_035222895.1 of Strongylocentrotus droebachiensis. NCBI lineage: Eukaryota > Metazoa > Echinodermata > Echinoidea > Camarodonta > Strongylocentrotidae > Strongylocentrotus > Strongylocentrotus droebachiensis. Next base: position 1,198,872 of record JAVYIG010000024.1, read on the forward strand.
TGTTATTGCAATCCATTAACGCAATGCTTAATGACTTAATATTGTGCCTTGGAGATTTCGCCGTTCCTTTAGCTGGAAAATGATAAACCTCACTTCTTCCTTTCCCCTCTCATCATTTCAACAAGATGACACCCATACCAATATAAGTTGATTGATGTAAGGATCGTTCCAACTATTATCAATCACCAATGTGAAAAACCATAGGGAAAGGAAGCATGAATTGCCTTTGTTGACGTCATTATATTAAGCTGATGATGTCATAATGCCGTTATATGTTTGTAATCGGAATGCCTTGTTTCAATGTAAGACGTAGGTTTGTTCGTGCATACTTTTAATCCTTTCATAGTCTTGTTCACGATAATTATAAACCAAGTAATTAGAGCTGTATCGGACGGAAAGAGAAACTTTTATCACACAGACCTAAATGTCTGATTGTGACATATTGACTTCTACGAACCCATTTATAATCATAATATTCAACAGTCTCTATTGCTCTATTTTATCATATTTTACCATTTATCTGGCAATAAAGACAATATGTCATAAGGAATAAGCAAAAAGGGCAATTGAGTAAATCGAGATAAAGGCTATACAACCACAGAATGCCATGGACACAAACAAATTAACCGCTCAACTTGGACAAAATAAGCCTTTCGTCCCAACATCAGTGATTATAAACATAAAGTACTTTTTACAAAAATATTCAATATAAATGACATCCCTATGTAATCTTAACATTGATACGAAGACAAAGTCTCTAGTTATAGTAGTAAAATATATGTATAGTATTAGAAACAACAGTAGCAGTAGTAGCAGTAGAACTACTGGTAGTTATGTAATATAAATTCACATTATTACATCACCATTAGGTGTTATATTTGGTCTATTATGGTCTATTGTATAACATTCGAACAAGAGGCAAGACGACACCTAACTCCTCTGTTCGTAAAGACGTCGTACAATCGCCTTGCATGTACACTAAACATAATAAATGCGCACGTGTTTCGAAGGAATACAAATCCTGTTTTACTGTAAAGTTCGTTTGCCAAGGGCATTCGTGGAAAGAATTTCTCATATGCTCTAGATAATTATAAAAAGTTTAGAAAATCATCATGGATACAGGGTGTATAATTGAGGACAGCCTATATATAATTTACAACGCCGCCTCGTGACAGAATTCAAATTTAATCATCGTCCTCTTTTTGCCTTAAGGTAGCATCAATAATCAGCTTTAATTTGTCTAAGGTTCAGTTTCTACTTTTAAGTGTTCTTAGTATGCTTTAGCATATCTACCGTTAGGGGAAACAGGCGTACGCCCCTTTTTTGAAGCCCCGCTGACAGTTAAAGTTTGTCTGCGCCATGGTGGGCTGCCTAACTACATTATGCTGCACCCCGTTTTCTTTTGGAGGGGGTTCCAACCCCTATGTTTTTACATTTCTTGAGATACCACTGATTCCGCTATGAACAAATCGATCCCGAAGGGGTAACACAACCGGTTGCTTTCTGGGTTCTGAAGCTTTTTGTCTTGCAACCATCAGAATTCAGAGTAAACCGAAGAAAAGAACAGAAAAGCCGAATGGAAATGGAAGCTATAGGAACAAAGGCGCAACAATTTGATTTCTTTACATTTATATTTCATAATAATCTGTATTATTATTTTGGAAGGGGGGGGGCGACGAGTAAACTAGTCTTCCTGCCTTTAGCAATTTTATTGATTTTAGATTTGAAATACGAGACCCATTGTATAAAAAGCCAGTTTATAACCCATTCATGAAGGCACATAATTGTGTGTAATCTCTTATTTTGGTTATAAAATCACTTTTCCGTTGCATTTTACATTTCAGTTATTATAAAGGTCGTATTGATATTAATTTCTTTCATTTCTGGGCACGATGCAAAATAACGATTTTGTCAGTCATCTTTTATCTTTTTCTCTTTCGTAATTTCCCTCTCTCTATCTCTAATTTCCTTTTCTCTTTTTCTCTCTCTCTCTGTGTCTGTCTGTATGATTGTCTCTGTTTGGCTTTCTATATATCTTTTTCTTCCTCTCTACCTCAATCTCCGACTGACCCTTCTTCACCCACTCGCTCTTAATTCGTCTTAATTCCTTTTCTTCCTATACCAATCTCCCATCAAACTCATTGTCTGCGTACTTTAGCCTGGAATTAGTCGTTCGTTGGGGGCACCGTGATACTACTCTTCTATTTTAATACTCACTTGATTGGGCTTAATCTCTTTAAATTAAATTCCATCAATCTTAATATATGCGCTTCATTTATCGCACGATTCTACTGCATACGGTTAGGTAGAGATGGCGAATGGCTATATACCTATACTTTAATCGTCCAGGCGATTTGTGTTTGTACCCATGTAATTGTCTGTCGTCTCTGTTCCTCCTTGCCCATCCTCCGTTCCTTAACTTAACCTTTTTTAATTGATTTATTTCTTTATTTTTCAACATAAAAGAAAGTAATTAATATACGAACTAGATATAATCATTTCATAATGTATTTAAGTTATGAGTTTTGTTAAATGTGTTGAGGATTTATAGGTGTGTACTGTGTTGTGTTTTGTTTCTTAGCAGTGTGCTGGGTGAGATTCTGATTCTACTGATATAAGAGTTAATTACATTTAGGGTGACATTTTAAATATTTTTTCTTTCTTAACTGTGTTTCCAATTATTAGATAATCTCATTTTGTGATTCTGGGTAAATCTTTGAATTTACATCCATGTCTCTAGTCGCTGGTTATTTTATAAAATGTCACATCGTTTTAATATCCATGTAATATATTTTATGTTTTGCTTATTTCATTGTTATTTGGTATGTTATCATGTATATACACGGTCAATGTAAAAAACAGCTTTGCTGATATTGTCATCCTGTATAAATATTTTTAAATAAATAAATAAATAAAGGAAATCAATTGAATAATTATACATTTCAAAAGACACAGTTGACAAATCATTTCATAATTGAAAAACGCAGGAGATCGCCACCTTAAGCTTAAGCTTGAACGTGATTGCGGCCTCAGGAAAGGAACATATATGGGCGACCAAACCACCTACGGCATTAACTTTATATTCCAAGTCCCCGACCCGTATACTCTCCATGTGTCCATTTTAAATACTTTCTGAATCTTTGTCTTATTCCTGATCATAATAATAATAATAATACATAACATTTATTAGGCGCTTAATACTGATGTTTCTAAGCGCACAGTGTTCTGATTAAGAGAAGACTATAACCCGTAGAATTAAATTAGAAGAAAAAGCAAAAATACAAAAGTAACATAGATAAGGTAAGAAAAACAGTGGCAATCAACTAAATAAAGACAAATATGGTGCGCACCTCCATTGACCGACGCACAACTGCAATTTACAATTTGAAAAGATAGGTTTTGGGTAGAGATTTGAATTGAGATACAGAGGGGGCGCAGTGAATAAAGGCGGGCAGTTTGTTCCAAAGAGCGGGGGCAATAACTGAAAAGGCGCGGTCACCATACCGGGTGTTAGTGCGGGGTCCAGGTGTTAACAGTAATGTGGAAGATGAACGAAGTGTTCGTGACGACGTACGGGAACGTAAGGATATGAGATCGGAAAGGTAAGAGGGGGCTAAGCCATTGATAGCTTTGTAGCACAGGAGAAGAATTTTGAAGGATATGCGGTGGTGAATTTTAAGCCAATGTAGTGAGTTTAATATTGGAGTTATGTGCTCTGATTTACGCGAGAGAGTCACAAGCCGAGCAGCGCTATTCTGTACCCTTTGAAGTGGGACTAGATGTGACCGAGGGAGGCCAGAAAGAGAAGAATTACAGTAATCGATATGGGTCGAGACAAAAGCATGGACTAATTTTGAAGTTGTGGGTCGGTCAAGTAGCCTCCTGATTCTACTGATCTTATATATACCAAAGGAAGCAGACTTACAAATATTACTAATGTGTTGTTTGAAAGTAAGATTGCTGTCAATATTTAAACCAAGGTCACGCACAGAAGCACAACAACTGAGAGAGCCATCACTCATAACAAGATCAGGAAAGGGGTCTGAGTTCCAAAATTTAGAAGTGATATGAATCATTTCAGATTTTGAATCATTAAGGCAGAGACAGTTTTGAAAAGACCAGGTTTTGATTTCATTGAGGCAACTGGTGAGTTTGTTCGCGGCTACTGTCCTGCTGTTTGGGTGAAGAGTTACATCTCCCCTCTCTATTCCTCTCTCATTTTATTTCTCACTCTCTCTCTCTTTTTATTTATACATGTTCTACCCACCCCCTCCCATCTCTCTCTCTCTCTCTTTCTCTCTCTCTCGTTGCCTCCTCCTCTCACCCTCACCTCGGTCCTTCCTCTCAATTATCTTACTCTCCCTGTATTACTGTCTCCGCTAGAATATCTTTTATGTCGGTTGACTAACAGTTGAGAATAAAGTGATAGATTACCCCCAACAAACTCTGAATTTTTAAAACGGATGTATGAATATAATTAAACACAAGTGGAATAATCAGGGTGCCATAACAAGTATACATAAATTCATAAATGACGGTTCGCAGAAGCTTACATCATGCATACTATAGTGGCATGAGATTTCCCGCCAAATATAATGCGCCGAGAATGCAGTTGACTGATTGAAATATCAGTGCATCCCTCGACGTATCCACATAACTAGAACATCGTTCTTGAATTACCTCTCTTCAGACACCATCTCCTAACTTTTCGAAGAAAACATTACTTATCGCACACATCTCCTATGTCATGTTTTTAGATCAGCCGATTCACCTATTTCACACGGCAGTATACTGTACCGTATTATGAAAAAGTCACAGTTTTAACTATACCTAGACTATAATCCCTACGTCAGCTTACGAATAGCTCACAATAGTAAACCGTGTATTCTCATTACCTCACATGTATAATAACGATAATGATGATGTTAATAATTATTAAAACAATATTAAAGTAATCGGGTGTTCTAGATAAAGAGAAAGTGATTGGTGGTGATGAATCTTTATTCTATCATAGGGATTGCAACCGAGGACGGTTTTAACGCTGCTTTATTCTCACATGAGATTGTTCATTAGTTGAAGTAGTAGTAGTAGAAGAAGTAGTAGTAGTAGTAGTAGTAGTAGTAGTACCAGTGAATGAAATATATATTAATAATTCCTCTACTAAGAGACATTTATAATTACAATAATTAACCAATGAAACGCCTGATGAAGAACGAAATGGAAGAAAATTGCGAATGACATATAATGAAGCCTAATGTTTTGTTGTAGCTGAGTGAACTATCTGGATTTAGTGTCAGCCATTTGCATCGGATCATGGATTTAATTGGAAATGTCATGAACATTCAACATTCTAGTTGCCATAAAACTGCCTGTATAATCCATCTCAGATCAGAAAGGCACTCAGTGTCAAATTTTGTCTTAAACTTAAGCTGACGTAGGGATTATAATCTAGATACAATTAAATCTGGGACGTTTTCATAATACGGTACAGTATACTAAATTGTGAAATTGGTTAATCGGGTGTTCTAGATAAAGAGAAAGTGATTGGTGGTGATGAATCTTTATTCTATCATAGGATTGCAACCGAGGACGGTTTTAACGCTGCTTTATTCTCCCATGAGATTGTTCATTAGTTGAAGTAGTAGTAGTAGAAGAAGTAGTAGTAGTAGTAGTAGTAGTAGTAGTACCAGTAGTATTAGTAGCAGTAGTAGTATAAGTATTAGTATTAGTAGTGGTAGAATATATTGGATAACTTGTTTAGCAGAAGGCTAATCTGCCAAAAGATTCACTAATGTTGGTCTGACGTTTTGAATCCGTCATTTTCAAACATTATTGTTTCTCTTTTCTTGTAGGTTTATGATGAGAAAGATAAAATGTCGATAAATGTATACACTTTATATGTTAATTGCCTAACATAAAACTCCAGCCCCATTAAAAAATAATTTGTGTTATAGACACTACCTCCAGACTATCAAAATAGGACAACTACTATATTACTTATATTGCCTCTACTTCTTCTTCTAATATTACTACTACTACTACTACTACTATTACTTTTACTACTAATACTATTATTATTATTGCTACCACTACTACTATAACTACTATTATATTCCACATACTAAGAATGCTCTTCGATTGGTCAAAAATAAATCACGCGATGAAAGATAGTTCGCCCATCATTGATGGGAGAAGAAAAGTTCGTTGCATTGTGTACATAGTAGTACTATCTACACAGTGCAACGCACTTTAATTGTGTACATTACGTATTGCTCTCCTCTTTAGAGGGTTTAGTGTTAGTACGCGCACTTTGGTCACGCGCGAACTATTTGGTCACACCACCATACTGCATGCACTCTACGTATCGTACACCGTTTGCTAGCGTTAATTGATGACTTGTTGCTCTAAAATGACGGAAGAAGTGAAATGTTTCCGATGTGGAATATAAAGCAAATAATCACCTTATGGTTTCAAGCGATGGCAAACTATCACTTCCTCGGCGATCTGAATGTATACGCTATCTTCCCTCAGCTTCGCTTCGGAAAGATAGCTACATCCAGATCGCCTCGGAAGTGATAGTTTTTCCCATCACCCTTCACCAACGGTAATTATTTGCTTATTATTACTACTTTTACTACTCCGCCACCAACGTCCCCACCGCCACTACCGCCACCACTGCCGAAACCACCGCCACCACCACGGCTGGTAATACTATTCTACCAAGTTTAATGCATGTGGACAGGCCTTCTACTATACCTACTACTAACTTTCCCATACCTATACATCAGTCGCTTTTCCCATTGGTGATGATAATTACAAATGTTTCAAACTTGCCTCAACATCAAACCTCGAGGGTGGTTTTAAGTTACAGATGATACCATGATGTAGTAACATTTTCCATTACATCTCTCTTCACAATTTTTTTCTTCATTCTCAATCTCTCTAGCCCGAATCTTTAGAAAGATGGATAGCTTGTGAGCTTGGTCTTTGTATGTCAGTTCGAAATGACAATATAGTAGAAATTTCTCCTGAAAAAGGTTTGCTCTTAAAATGCCCTCACATTAAAAACATGGCAAGCTACAGTTGGACATTTTGGTTCAAACATTTGTATGTAGTCCGATATTTCCATTTCTGTGTGCGGCACATGCGACTTTCAGCAAGACATGCAATTTCTTTTCATTTGGGTCATTCCAACACTACTCACTATACATATATTCTTATGTCCGACATCATCAAGCTTTTTACATGCCTTCCAGACAGTTCCTTCACGATGCGATTTCATGAGCTGTCCTCAGCTTTACATTAAGCCCTCCATTCTCTACCCCTCCGAAGACCACCTTTCCCTTCATAGACATACTTGTTTATATTATGTAGGTCACCCCCTAAAGGCGAGAACATGCTACTTAGTGCTATCTACTCGAGATTGACCGATTGTTTGATATGACACGTTCTCATGGGTTTACAGTCACTCACTAAACTCAAGGAGAAATCGGAACTAAGATGCAAAGACTTGGGAGGAGTCATGCCCATATCTTATTAGTTATCTACCATGCACTACTATTCTTCAACACGTTGACACGAGCATACCGCAAAGCAAATTTCTGATAACTTGCTTTTACAGTTTTGACTACTCTCCACATGTCAAGCCCATGACTTGACCTTATGGTTGATGAAGGGCAGGTAACGTAAAAAATAGGAATCATTACAAATATCTTTAAGAAATTAGACGTGTTATAAAAAATGTGTAGAAACATAATTTTGATAAACGTTATTTATTTTCATTTAAATTTGTTGTTTCACCTACTCCATATTATGCCCGGTGCGCAAGAGGCGCCATTTTGAATCAGTCCCATGAAGTCATTGAGTTTTTGAGCTACTATTTATTCGGAAAATGTGCGCTGTTCATTTAGATTTATGACATTTCACTCTTACTTTGGGCGTCATAGACCCCGCTTACCTCTGACTGACATAGTCCTATGTTAACAAAATGACACGTTGTCTTCAAGCAACGTAAGAGAATGATACTTTTTATGATAATTACTTAATAATAGACTGTCTAATTGAACTGATTTTCTTTCGTCAAAAGTGTCGAATGCCCATAATTATATTTGGATACGTAAACAAACACATTTCAATAATCTCAAGTTGTTCTTCATTACTGCAGTAAGTTAGTCTCCTCCTATCTTATTTACCATTTCTGGCTTTAAACATAACCAATACTTTTTTAAGTTAACAATTTTCTAGGCTTTTATCATTATCCCTCGATTCATTTTCTTTTAAGTCATTTTGTCATGTACGGGTTTAACAACCCCTTTTCACTTGCTTGCTTCCTTTTCTTTGCAATATTCCATGTTTGTTATTTTGAAAGATTAAAAAGAAGAAGAAAAAAAAGGAAACAACATTCACATGAAAAATATTCTCCCATAACTATTCCAGATAACATCAAGAGAGAGAGAGAGAGAGAGAGAGAGAGAGAGCTGTAAAGCTGTAAAGTTATCCTTTTCTACCTTTCTTTCATTAAAAAACAAAAGCAACTACATCTAAAAGTTGTCGATGAAGTAAGGAAAGGAAGATATTATAGAAATAGGAAAACATATAGAAAGAAGAAAGCAGGACTTCCCGAATAAAAAGAGGAGGAGCATAATAGTCTTCAACCGCTATTTCTTTCTAAACAACACCTGCAAAGTGGCGGACGAAAAAAAAAAGGTTACATTATTCTCTGGGGTTGTGTTCTTGTAGCATCAAGGGAGGTTGGAAATGAATGCTTTATCATGTCTCATTGTCCAAGTACTATCTCATGCCCCAATTCGAATCTGAGCGGGGTTATTACTAGTAGATTTGGAGGCCTTAGAGGCTTTGCTTTTTTCCCTTTCGTCATATTTTGTTTCTCTTGAGGTAGGGTTGCTGTATTGCTTGAACGACAGTGAGAAGAAGAGAGATAGAGAGAGAGAGAAAGAAAAAAAAGAGAGAGAGGAAAGAGAGAGAAAGAGAGACAGAAAGAAAGAAAGAGGGGGATAAGGAGACCGGGGATTATGAGAGAGAGAGAGAGAGATAGAGAGAGAGAGATATAAGGTAAGAAGTAGAGGAAAAGAGGATGAGATAGAAAGAGAGAGAGAGAAAGAGAGGGAGGGAGAGGGAGAGAGAGAGAGAGAGATAGATAGAGAGAGAGAGAGAGAGAGAGAGAGAGAGAGCGCGAATGGGGGGGGGGTAGATAGAGAACAGTTGGGCGATGAAGAGTAGAATAAAATACGAAATTAAGCAGATGCATGCAAAATATATTCGTAGAGTTTTAAAGAAAAAACAAGGGTGGCACAGATTGAGTGAGAAAGCGAGACCGGTAACACGGAACGTGCTACCTACGTCACTGGTAAACTTTTACATTTCAAAGTTGCATATCGAAGACATCATCATTTTAACAGGGTCCATGGGATTACATCTCCACGATGTGATGATGACATAGCTTGGTCAAATGGGAAAGGATGAACATTATGTTCGAATCAGAGATTGAGAAGAGGGAAGGTTAGGAAAGATGGGATTCATTTAGGGCTATTAGTGATCTGTCATTTATGGATGGTGCTGGTAAAATAGGAAATAGAAGTAGCTATTCAGGATGTTCAAGTTCAAGTTCAGTTTATTCAATTCCAATAAAATATACAAAACAGAATACAGTCATGAAAGAATAAGAATATAAGCCGATCAAGAATACAAAATAAGGTAAAATTATAAAACTATAAAGTGATACATCAGATAACAACATTATTGGAATTGGGTGGCCATAAAAAACCATGTGGATTTGTCGAGACGACCACCCGGATGAACATTACGAATAAATAAATGATTCCCGTGTTAACCTTAACTGGAAAAGGTGGGAATTTAACAACTTACATCGTGTAAGTGTTTCATGATATATCTATTGTTTCAAGAGAAGCATCTAGGATCATTTTACATTTCCAATAAAAGTTGGCCATAAAAACAAGCAACTACTTGGAATAATGTCATCGTTTCCGAACAGGAAGAGAAATCTTGAGTTGTTAAGCTGGCAGTGTTCGTTTATCGTATTACTATAGAGCTACGTTGTTAAAAATTATATTGCTTACATTGTGGAGCGTGTGTGCAGCGCTTTGTAACTGCAAGGAAAAGGCGCTATATCAAATATCTTTTGGATTGGATTGGATTGGATTGGTAGGATGCAGTCTATATGAACATTACTAAAGGGGAAAAGTGGGCCAGTTCTCAGGGGCATAGCTTACGGGAAGGGCGCGCCCCTTTGATGACAAAGGAAATGGAAAAGAAGGGAGAGTCGAAGGAGATAGATACATAGACAGAGAGTGAGAGAGTGAGATGGGGGAGGAAGAGAGGAGGGAGGTAGATAGTGAGAGAGAGAGAGAGAGAGAGAGAGGGGGGGGGGGGGAGACCAGTGGGCAGGGAGAGGGAAAAGACCAGATCTAGGGTGTACAGATTATACCACACAAACTTCAAACCCTCGGCGCTCGTTCGTTTTGCTCCCTCGCAATTTATTCACTTGATAGGACTACTGTCCCTTACATATACAACTAGTGGCTCCTCGGTGACATCCTCTGGTAACTGATCACATATCAAGATAGGATCTTAAGAGCACTGTATTATCTGAAGCTAAGAATTGGTACTAACTATAATAGCAATCGCAATAATGGCTTACATAACACTCCCTTCATTAACACCCCAGATTTAAACGAGCCGCCAAAGTACCTACCACTCAAGCACATCATGTACCCATTAACACAGGGGCGGAGTATCACATGAAGGGTAACGTCTTGCCGAAGGACATTGGTGCTGGACTGCAATTCGAACTCTGTACCCTGTGATCTACAGCCTGGAGGCTTATCATCAAGACCACAACACCACTTTTTTACGTGATGGACACATTGACACTTTCATTGATACCCTACTCCTCAGCTGAAAGAGTTTTCTCTTTCTAAAGATGTGTTGCTCTGAGTCTTGACCTATGAAGACTATACATAGACAGCCTAAATCTCTATGGACATTACAATGATGTTAATTGCGCAAGTGTATAGTTCTTGAGGGGAAAAGTGAGAAATTATAATAGTCATCAGCATCGTAAAGTGTTATTTCATCGCTAAAGAAAAAGCCTGGAGTCAGCAAGAGATTACACGTTCAGTTATACACGCAATGATGAAGCGTAGCGCGGGGGGGGGGGGGGGGGGTAAGGGTGCGTTCCCCAACTCCACCCCTGCATCGAGGAAAAGCAACATTTGAAGAAGAGTAGATATTTTGCGTTTTAGATTCTCACTGAATTGATTGAGTAAAAGACCGGAGTAAACGACGGGTGCATCTCCGTGTCCCAGTTGCCACCCCCCCCCCCAATAGCTTGACCCATGTTACACCATATACATGGGTTATTCCCCCATTATAAATCTCAATAATGTCATCACTTTGTACAGGCCATGCATGTAAACCCGTCAGATACCAATTAAAAGACTACTAACGAACCTATTAACAATCGAGCCTCAATATCTATTATAAGCTAGGAAGGTCGTTTCATATTCCATAAGCCTAATTAGCGTTCAACTCTGCTTTCTGACGTACTTAAGGAGAGAGGGAAAGAGAGAGAGAGAGAGAGAGAGAGAGAGAGAGAGAGAGAGATCATTCCAGACCTTATTTTTATTTTTAATATGAATATTCTAGAAAATAATCCTCTTCATCGTTGAAACTTGTTTTTTGTGGAACGGTGAAATAATTAGTTCAAATATGGAAATGCTGCAGATATTATACAGTGATTTTTCCATGCTCTGTTTTCCATGTTATGTCCTTATTATATCAAAGCAATCTTTCTTCAGTTTGAGGTGTTTCGACAGTTTTTACCTAAAGCTTTTTTAAGTAAATGTAAACAATCAGGCTTTAAAAAATAATTTGTTTTGTACTCAAATCCTTTTTGTAATTGAAAACATCGAACAAAAGATTGAAGCGAACATGGGTGAAGGAGAGAATTGTTTTTCTGATGGTTGCACGCGAGCAGTCATTTGATACCAATAATATTCATGGTGTTTTCCGCTGACAAATCGTCTCGTTGTCATCTAATCTTCTTCCGTATTTTCCATCAAAAGCTAAAGGCCTGTTCAGACTGGAAGACAAAAGAAACCTCGTACGAAGCATCATCTTTAGGGTGTTCGCACTAGATTGATTCATTTTAGATAATAACTAGGTTTACTAAGTTTTCAGACTTGAACGGGATTTAAAGGCACACTGTCCTACTTGTAGCTATACTTGCTCCCTCTATATAGAAAACTTCCCAAATCGGTGCCTGTTGGTCCCCCATGATCCTCTTTTTCTTATGTTAAATGAGAGCTGAGTTAATGAGATAGCCACCTGTCACAGTGACCTCACTGGCTCGCTGGGTGGTCTAATCCCTTCTAGCTGAAGTAGTAAAGCCTGCCTTTAAAGAGAAGGTTGAGTTATGGGGAGAGGTGAACAATAATTTCTGATCGTTTTCCTTGAAAAGCATGGCTCTTCAAATGCCTTCGTATTCTTAATATGACATGTAACAGCTAAAAATTGTGGGCCTTATTTTGTATGCCACATGTTTGTATAGTCCCATAAACATCTTTCTGTGTACATTGCTTGTTACTTTACAATGACTGGGCAAAATATCTAATCATTTTGATGATTTCGGAACCTTGCAGTAGACACCCATACTTGTATACGCTTTTTCTGATCGATTCAACACCGTTTCTTTCACAATGCAATCGCATGACCCGAACTCAACTTTACCTTTTAGTTCAAAACGAAGCCTAAACACATTTCCACTAGTTTAGTAGATATACGACGTTTCGTTATATACGATGTTTATTTAAATACGACGTTTTGTTATACTGACATTCAGACTGGAAAAGGGATAAGTACTTATTACATCGTAGAGCTACATGTATACGATTCTCATATACCGATACAACGAGTGTACGGGGTAGTCTGAACGGAAGGCATCTTGTTTGGTGTATCTCGATGCATTCTCAAATGAAATCTGCGGTTGTTATCTTCATGTCACTCGTGTTCCGTCATGATTAAATCGACCACGCGAACCGAGCCATTCGATCTGCCCCGGAAGTCGTTTGAGAATAGAGTAAAAAATTTCAAGCGTTTGGATTTCCTTCCGGTTGAAAAGTATACTTTTGACAATTTCCCCATTTTTCATTAATAAGGTTGAGTGCTTTGTTCCATACATGTTTACATTTAGATTTACTTGTATGATATCCTAGAAGAAATATTTTTTAATCATGGTCGATGAATCCTTATATATTTAAGTTTGTGAAGAACTAGTCAATATCACACGTAAACCATAACATTTATTATAAAATGATGACGTAGATTCTTATCAAATGATTGGTTGAAATCGTACACGTGACCATGCATTTATTTAGCCTAACGCAAAATTCGGATAACTACTGGTCATTATCCTATGGTAATGGCCAGTCATTGGCGATCATGTTTTGCGATCGCAGCCATTGAGATTTATCGTTTTACTTTTACCCGCGAAAATGGCTGCCGCGGAATTAAAAACGCTTTAGTTATTTAACTTAGATCTAGATCAGTCATAGATGTAAACCTAGAATTAGCAATGTACGGACTTTGAGATGAGGGTGATTTATCAAATAACAAGAATCCACGTCATAATTTTATAAAACAAATAATACACAGCATTTTGTTCGAGCATTAGTAAAATTACCCACACTCGGTACCTTGCATGAGGGTAATTCTTACTAATGTCCTCACTGCAGTGCATTATTTGTATACAAATATAGATAAAAGGATAATTCCGAATTCTTTATTTGTATTATTTGTTTCATGGTGAAAAGAGATGGTTATGTTACCTTTTTAATGTATTTGAAGACTTATTACATTTCCGACTGCACCTGAGGTGAGTGGAATAAGTTCATACTTGTTTATTAGAAACGGTAAATATGTCCCTCAGGAAAAAAAAGAAAAATCAAGCTCCTCCTTCATGCACTGATTTGGGGGACTTACTTTCAAAAACATGGGAATTACAGGATCTATTTCATACGTGTATCCTTAGTCGTCAACCTGATTACGTGGGCACAACTTGATTTGGATGCTATTTATACCGATTTCATGAGAAAAAAGGCCAGAAATATCTCAACCCTCAGTTTAATATTAAAATGAAAACAGTTTATATACACTTACACCAAACGAGGATAGCTGTGAGAAAAATATGTTTTTCGCAAAAAACAAATTGTTGTCGATCTCACTCCCTACCTTGGAGCGATCTAGGATCTAGCCTACCTACTACTACCACGTGACGTCATTCAGAAGGAAAAAAAGACTGGTGACCTGTTTTTGCAGGGAAAGTGTAATCATAGAGGAATGTTCATTCATAAGAGAGTACCAATAACAATCTTTGTAAGTAAGCCCCCACTCAGACAGCAGACTCGTCAAAATAAATAGTATATCGTGGGTGAACTTTATGTGATTTAGATGCAGTAGCTCTTGTCTTTCGCCCACATGTCTGCGTAGCTATAGAAGATGAATGAAGATATTTGTCGTCACGTACCAAAGAGGAAGCTCAAACGTTCCGGGTAATTATTCTCAAAGTTTTCAGACGAAAGAAGTCGTATTTTCTTTTTTCTCCTTCCATTAAGCTTATTTTGTTTTTTATTTCCATCACCATTTTTATCACGGTTGCTCCAATATTTGATTTATATTTATACATAATGAAGAAATAAAATCAAAACAAATAAAATAGAAGTCCAGAAGAAAAAGGCAAATCAATAAAATAAATGTTGGTCTTCAGTTTTGCTATCTGTGACAATTATACTGCATAATGTATTTTTAAATTATTGCCCACCATAGGAGCGTATAGTGACCTCTCCATTAAATATTCACGAAGTAGCTTGGTTCACACGATAGTGAGTTCAACTCATTACTTAATACATTTTCTAGAGAAAGCTTTTATGTCGAAATCCATTAGCAGAGTAGTCTTCAAATGAAGAGAGGGGTCATAAGAGTATGACAAAGCCGACATATAGGGAAAATAAGAGGATAGTCATTTGGATGCAGGAGGGAGGAAAATAGAAAACATGGGTGTGATTGGAAAGGAAGGTGGGAAAAGGTGTGAGAGGGGGGACTTTAAAAATGATGCCAAAGGCGACAAAAGGCTCATTGAACATTCATGCAGCTTAGTTAGATCATTAGATTTAAATCTCAATTAAAAAGCTGTGAAAATGTCATAATTAACCAAATTACCTTACGTGTCCTATGAATAGACAATAAGATTTTCATCTTTATTTATTTATTTTAAAAACAAGAAATCAGGTTTATTTGAAATGCAATTATCAAATCGCCTGATGATTAAGTACGTGAATGAAATTGTAAATTTTGAGTCGCAATCTTTTTAGGTTGTACGACACTTGCTCCGGCGATGGCAGTTTCTTACTCTACCTGGATTCCAAACTTTTCCAAACTCTGTTCCAAGCGAACTAAACACTCCTTTTGTTCTGTAAAGTCCATATATACCTGCAAAAAAACTGTAATTAAAAATATTTAAAAAAAAAATAAATATTATTTGTAACGCTTTGCTTATCCTTAACTCTAAAACTAACCTAAAATCCACTTCCAAATCTAATCTAACCCCTTGATGAAATAAAGCCTGAATCAAGTGCAAGTGATGCGCCCAAACTCTGCAACAAGCTTCCTCCCTCAATTAGGTATGCATCGTCGCTTTATTAACACCTTCAAAAATCTTCTTAACAAATCACTAGTTACAGAAATCCTTTCCTCGCGTTCCTCAGACTTGATGATGTAAGTTTGAAGTTTGAAGTTTATATGTTCCATATTTACATTAAAAAACATGTCAAATTCTTTTTTTTTTATACAAGCGTATAAGCGTAGATTACACACAATTATGTTTTAAAGATTTCAAATCAAGTATAATGTACGGAAAATAGGTACGAAGTTTCGAAATATATAGATATGACAGTTGTAACCTATTACTCTTTTAGACTCCTCATGTGTCCAACATGCCTGAATGGACCATATGGTTGAACATATTTCTATTTAAATAATGTCATTAGTTTGCTTGTATTTCTGCTTTTCTTCGTGTTACATTGGTATGCGCAGTTAAGCATATAGTTGTATAGAAATTGCGCAAAATAAATTTACATTTATTATTTATATTAATCTATATAACCATGCACTAATAAAACAGTTATACAAATATTCGTCTAGAAAGATAGCGTTACGGATAATTGTTCCAAGAATTAAATAAAATTCTCCTATAGACAAAATTGCCAAGTGACCTGTAAACAATCATTTGACATGATCAATGACAATTTTGAATAATCAAGACAAAAAACCCTCAAAAGGCCCCAGGCTGCTCATTTTCGAATCACCCTCTCAAATTGATGGAGGGTCCTACGTTTTTCCTTTTTGTTCTCCACTTTCACTGCACCGTAGGCACTATCATGAATAATGAGAGATGAGTTTTCACGTTCACGTTCTTCGGCTTAGTCTGAGCTCGGTGAAATTACCAAATGACCTGGTTTTTCTTCAGATGCGTAGATTTTATTTCGAACTGGTCAAATCTGGAGTGCAGATTTTAAAGGGAATGGCTGAAATTGATATTTTAACGTAGCACGTGTTATTGATGGGAATTTTACTACTAAGAACATTATCAGCCGGGTGCAATAATGCCGCAAGAGCTATGTATTACTAATGGCGGAAACGGCCTTCTTACGGGCAGTTGACAATATTAACTTACAGGTGACCATATTAACTTGTATATAGCTTTAAGCCGTTCTGCCAGTCAGCAGTCGATTTACATTTCTACACAATTATATTTTCCCCCTGATAAAGGAACATAAAGAATATTTACAGTTTAACCAGATACCCCTCCCCTAAATGAAACGAATTATCTAAAAGGTGACCATGGAAAAATCCCAATATAATCATAAGGAAATAGTGATTCTTTCCCGAATATACAGTGCGTCCCAGAAAAAACGAAACCGAGAAGTATCGATGTTTTATCATAACTTAATCACAACCATAATTAATGAATGATACATATTTGGAAAGCTTAGAGTCTCCTCTTTCAGTTGATGCTACTCAGATGATGCATATTTTACGCATGAGTGATTAAAAGCAATTTGAAGGAAGGAAACCAAAAATACATTTGGCGGGCGGTATCTGAATTTCGAAGAAAAATGCACATTTCTAGAAAGTTGAGGTTCTGCCCTTTCATATGACACCTCAGTCAGGAAAAATGAGCGAGGAATAACAAAGTTCTGTATGTTTAAAGTAGCCCTTACATTTTCATAATTTTATCAAACGAATTCGTTTTCACTGGGTGCCTGCCGTAGCAAAAAGCAGATTTGACAAAAGACTTAACTCCGTTTCGTTGACATTCAGCCATGCATGAAGACGCTCGTCTACGGCTGATTGTCAACGAACCGGAGTTAAGTCTTTTGTTAATTTCGTTTATTGATACGGCAGGCAGCCAGTGAAAACGAATTCGTTTAATAAAATTATGGAAATGCAAGCACTACTTCAAACAAACAGAACTTTGTCATTCCTCGCTCATTTTTCCTGATTGAGGTGTCATATGAAAGGGCAGAAACTCAACTTTCTTGAAATGTGAATTTTTCTTCAAAATTCAGATACCGCCCGCCAAATGTCTTTTTGGTTTCCTTCCTTCAAATTGCTTTTAATCACTCATGCGTGAAATATGCATCACGTGAGTAGCATCAACTGAAAGAGGAGACTCTAAGCTTTCCAAATATGTATCATTCATTAATTATAGTTGAGATTAAGTTATGATAGAACATCGATACTTCTCGGTTTCGTTTTTTCTGGGACGCACTGTATTAGTGATTGCGTTTAAGGCGTTTAAAACCTCCTGTTGTATGTACCCATTTAAAACTCACCAATTTGGATTTGGATTCCATTTGAGAATGAATTTTATTGTAGGTTAGTATTAGCTCGGTCGATGTATAGTATACAGTCCCGAAAACATGATGTCCAGGTCATTAGAATATGAAATATTTTATGATTGTACTGTAGCCAGATATGAGATAGTTGAAAAGTAATGCTCCTCCTCCTGCCAATTTTGATACCATATTTTGGTTATATATTTTGTTCGGCAGTTTTTCAAAACATTCAATAATTTCTCGGTACGTACATGGTTTTCTTCTCACTATTTCACTCACTAACATTACATTTTCTAAATTGTATTATGTTATTAATGAATTCATTTAATTATTGATCTATCCATTTGTTGTCATCTTTTTCGGGGGGGGGGGGTCGCCAATATTTCGTTTTAATAGCAGCCTCCTCACAATTAATAAAAGCTGAATACCGGTATAATGTAAAGGTATTTTTTTATACAAATTTCTTGGAATTAAAGATTATCCCCAAAAAATGAAGCCTCTAGTATTCACATTTGCTCTAATTAGACTCCCCCATAGTCCTTACTGCAGACGATATTAAAACTAAATGTTAAACATTCAGTCCAGTAAAATGATGAAAAGCAAAGAGCGTGGTTTTCAATTTTGTTGTGGATTATTAATATACATCGCTACGACTAGCTTTTTAATTATCATGATTATTGTTATTGAAAATATATGTTCAATTTTCCTTGCTAAAGATTTAGGTATAAACAACAAAATATCAAACCCCCCCCCCCCCCCGGTCTTTCTAAGCCACCGTAATAAACAATTCAGTTTCAGTCTCTTTCATTAAACATGTCCCATACTTAGGTTACATTTTAAACTTCTCGTTCATATATTTCTGAGACCCCTTTGAAGTACATAATCTAGAAATGTTAGCTTTTATGACATATTATTTCAAATAGGCTATAACAGTTTAAACATCGAAGAAAGAAGTAATCAGGCCCAAAATATTTGAGATAATTGTTGGTACCGTGGATTTGTATGTACGTCTTAAGGGTAGAAGACTATTGATATTTCTGACATTATTACTTGATATCAAATTTTTAAACTTTTGTCCAGTGACTTTTAAATATACACTGCTAAAGTCAAAATTGATGAATCATGTCAAAATGATTCTAGACTCTATCCGGATACGACTTGTTTACGTTTGATCCATTAAAAGATTTTTATTTGAGAGACAAGGGAAATCCGTAATCGTGGCTGAGATGTTTTCATTTCAGTGGTATTATTATGGACATTGGGAAGTTATTTCATAGTTATGTAAACATATTGTACATTACCACGAATTGATGCTGATAATCGTAACAAGAAGTGTTTTTCTACTCTCTCTCACTCTCTCTCTCTCTCTCTCTCTCTCTCGCTCGCTCTCGCTCGCTCTTTCTCATATGATTTTTTTTGGTCTTTTCTTCTGCTATGCAGCAATGTTCTCTCCCTACAATGTATCTCTTTCTCATATAATACCGTGTGAGTCAAAAAAAAGTTTACAAATAGAAAATTGCTAATTATTTAAAAAATCATCTATGAACAGTAAATTATTATACATTTTATGAAAGTGTGTTTTATCCCAAATAATTTGGTATCATTTTGTGTTGTATGTGTTCACGCTTAGATCAACAGGTGGCATTGTTTGCGAGAGTGCAACAATTGACTTGCGCCAAAGTGTTGCGTACACTACGTATTATGTTTGGATTAGCGGAATGAGAGAATGAATTGAATGTATAAAATGAAATGCATTGCATATGCTTTTTGCAGAAGCAAAGTCACACACAAACATACACACGCGCACCCATGTTCGTTGATATTTGATGTTCGATATTTGATATAATTTTTATGTGGCATGCTTAATTTTGTTAAGGATGTTATTTGGACCTGCAAAAACCGAAATAATACCCAAATCTCAATTGTTTTATCCAAACATCACATAAGCAACTTTGGCGCAAGTCGATTTTTTCACCCTCGCAAACAATGCCTCCTGTTCATCCAAGCGTGAACACATACCACACAAAAATGATACCAAATGATTTGGGATAAAACACTCTTTCATAAGATGTATAATAATTTACTGTTTATAGATGATTTTCAAAATATTTAGCAATTTTGGTGTAAACTTTTTTTTGACTCACACTGTATATATGTATATATTTGTTTACGGGCCTATATTATATTTCCTGCTTTGCAGCACTGTTTTTTCATTTTCTCTCTCCCTCTCTCTTTCTCTCTTTTTTCATATTCTTTATGTGCCCACATTTTGTTATATGCTCTACAGCATCGTAAAGCATTGTGCAAATTTATGCGAAATCCAGGAAAGACTGAAATAATGATTTATTTGCAGAAATCACGGATTCTCGCGAATAAATATTATGCGAAGATTCATTTCACGCGTTTCATCTTCTCAATTTCGTTTTCTCTCAAAGTCTCTCTCGCTCTTTCTCTCCCTTTCCCTGTATCTGCCCATCTCTTTATCTTTTTTTACCCTCTCTTCATTTTCTCCCCAATTTATCTCTTTATAGTCTCTGTTGCTTTAGCTCTCTGTCTGTCTCTCCCGTTTTTAATTACATCTTTCCAATTTTCTCTCATTTAGTTATGTTATTTTCTCCTAACTTTCTCTCTCTCTCTCTTTCTGTTTCCATTTCTCTCTTCCTTTCTCTCCCTATTTCTCTCTCTATCTCTCCTTTAATTCTCTCTCCTTCCATCCAGTCATATAGTGCACCCTATCCTAATTCTATCTCCCTCTCTCTTTACCCTCCTGCTTTTTTTCCCCACTATCATTCACTCTTATATTTTTCTTTTCGACTTTATATCACCCTTCTCTCACATATACGCGCACACACACACATACACACCCACCTTCCCTCCCTTCCCTCTTTCTCTTCGTCATTCTCCCCATCCACTTGATTTTTCACCCCTCTTCATCAGCTAATATTAGCCGAGCTCACAGGCGTCACAAGCCCAACTCCGATGGGTTTCCCTCCCACTTCTCCAGATGAATATTTACCCTTCGTGTCAAAGAGGACTCCTGTGACATCAGTGAAAACCCCGGAAATCCGAGAGGGATTTTCCCTTCTTTAAAGGAAAAGTCCAACTGGTATCAAGTTGATTTCTCAGTAAGAGCAGGAAATTGGATGAAAAACCAGATAGCTAAAAGTTTGATAGAGGATGATCAATTTTTTATATGTTTTTAAAGTTCTGATCACTCTTTGGCAAATTGGCAACAAGTGTTTTCAGAGCGTATCATTATCAATATTAGTTTTAAAACAAGAAATTATATGTTTAAAAAAAATGCCTGCTTATAGATTATGAAAGAAGGTGTTGGCCAATTTGATTAATGTGAGTTTATATGAGCCTAGTGGTTTACACAGGCCACTGTTATAATAACATATTGTCTTTGAAGAAAGATGAACCATTCATGAAATGTTGCAAATAACAAAACAACAAAACAACAACAAAACAAACAAACAAACAAAGCAAATGAAAAGATGCTCGCTAGGAAAACTATAGAATTACCAATTTGACTGGTGTTGAATCGACCACAGCTTAAGAACTTCTATCTTTTTCTTCATCCATTACCGTATGCTCGTCCCATTTCCATTGATGTTTTTATCTCATGTTCAGCTTTTATTTAATAGAAACAAAAAAGGATGGCCGAGTGGACTTTCCCTTTAAAGTTAGATTGATAGACAGTTTTTACCTGGAGTCCATGTCAAACGAACGCATCTCTGTAAAAGCTTTGTTAATTAAAACTTAATGCCTGAGATATGATGCGAGATGGGGAAAAGATAGCGTGTTCGTAAATCTGCCACCAAGGGCATAAGGTATGCTCAACCACCATAGGGATGATGGTAGCAATGGGGCGGAAATCTCAATTTTTCATTTACTATTAATCCTACTATTTAGACTTATACCGTTATAATGTTACTATTTAGATGTATATCGAAAATTACATGTATATTAGAATTAAAACATGATATTTATAACATAAATAGTTATTGAGATACCCCCCCTCCCTAATCGAAGGCTTGTAAGCTGGTGGTAGCCCAGAGATATGAAACGCAAGAGAACAAGCGAGTCGAGTGAGGAGGATGCTCATGTGGGTCGTATCATCATATCTTTATGTTGCCTTCGTTGCTCCTTTTCTTTTAATAATCTTTATATCATTCCCCTTTTTGCCTTTCGGGGGGGGGGGGACCCCTTTGTCTCCTCTACTTTAACGCCATTGTTTATCATCCATTATTACCTGGATGGTGCTTCATTTGGCGACCGGGTTTCTCCGGAACAAGTTATAAATCAAAGAATTTATACCTGACCTCTAGATAACAGATGATGCCTCACACCGTACTAGAGTCAAAACCTTGATTTTTCTCCTGAAATAAACGAGGCCAGAAAAAAGAAGAAAAAAAAAGCAGTCTGTTGATTTTGCTAACCGATCAATAGATGCAAACTTTAAACCTGATGAGAAAAATATCCATGAGCAATGCCTTTTTATTAAAATAAAGTTATATATGTAAAGGGAATTTAAGTACGTTCAAGACTTGAGTAAATAACTAAATTATCGACTCTGACGTTTGGAACACAGAACTTAGTTTATCGATTATTCTCTCTCTCTCTCTCTCTCTCTCTCCCTCCGTCTCTCCGTCCATTTCCGTCTCTCCTTCATCCAAAACACATTTCTCTTTCTTTTAAACTCCCTCTCTCTTTTGAGCTCTCTTCCCCTCTCCTTTTCTTTGTTCCACATTTCGCTGCATTTTATGCATCTTAAAAGACGTCAGAATTGTGCAGCGTATGGGCATGACAAGTGAGAGCAGCGATGCAGCAAATTACACCTTACTGTATACTGGTGAATGGGATAGGGTGGACATGAATAAAATAAACAAATATAATAGTAGCTTCAATGATTTGTATGATATATGGTAATACAGTATCATGTCAATCGAAAGACTTTTGCATCCAACAAAAATTGTCCTTAATAGATTTCAGTAGCTCGGTGCATCACCTATTAAATGAATTGTACGAACAATGCAATGGCGCACTATATAATCCGAACAGGCTTCTTAAGGGACATACATGTAAAATCACTTTTAAAATTTGAGGTTATGTTAATCGTACGAATGGAATTACTACGATGAACATTTTTCTCTACTGATATAACCATTGATTACTCTCCTAAAAATAATAAAGATAATACAGTATCTTCTAACATTCTGAATTCCAACTGATTTCAGGATCATGTCTAGAGGGTTCAATCCGTGTGGTCTCGCCATAATAAAAATGACGCTTTAACTATTTCAATAATGAATAAATTGTATTGTCAACATTCAATGGAAATAGCTTCATTATTAATTATGTTGGTCAGCGAGGCTTTCAGATGAGTAACCGAATCCGTTAATTGCTTTTAAACACAGAGCGCGCGGAACCTTATTGGAAAGGATTCCGAGAATACCCGACGATTCATAATTCACGATATTTAATCAGTCATTAAAACTTATCGATCTGATTTCCAGCTTTATTCTATTTTCCACGAATATTTTATATGAGCCTTATAAAAGTCGCAATTTAAAAATAAATCGTTGAATCTCCGTGGTTCGATGACAAGTATTGATAAGCAGATTTGAAAAGAAAGATTGAGTGTCTTTTATCAATCGTTTCTTTTGTTTACGTCGGTTACTTGGTAACGTATTAATTGTGAAAACGTCATCTCTGATGCACAAGAAACGAAACCAAATCGTCCATCGTTTGAAAAAATGAAAACTATTGTCGGTTCTCATGGTAAGGGAAGACACTCACCTAAAAAACGCCTCGATAATTCTCTTAAAGAAAGATTTTTATTGCAAACGAATAATGAAATGGTTGTTTGATGAGTAGAAAATGGCATTAAAACCTGTGTTAAATATGAGTTAATTCTCTTCAGGCTCTGAGTACTAGATGATTATTATAAACATTATTGGTCAACGTGGCTTCCAGTTGAGTGGCCAAATCCGTTAATGGCTTTTAAACGCAGAGCGCAGGGAATCTATATTGAATAGGCTAATAAAGGACGATTCATTATTCACGGTATTTAATCAGTCATTAAAATATATATCGATTTGTTTCTGGCTTCGTTTTTTGGGGATAGTGATGTTTTTATTTGAGTCTTGCCGACGCAGTGTAATTTTATTCTTTCACATCTTAGTCGGTTAATCATTCCATTATAATTTCCAAGGTTTATTCATTGCGTTTTAAGCATCGATTCATGAAGAATATTGACTGAAATATTTAAATAGGAACAAAAATCCTCGTGTTTTATTACTTTAGCCTGTATGATCAGGCTTCTGGGATGGAGGTAGATCATAATTATCTGATATGTAGAATAGTCATGAGATTCTTTAAATTACCCTTTACAATCTAAGAATAATTCAACAATGATAAAAACAAAAATCGGTGGGAAACAGTCTCATATCTACAGTAGAGGCAACATATCTGCACTCAATATGCCACTGTGACGTAAATAAATAAAGCAAAACCTTTCTCGATCATTGATTGTAATACACTGATTACAAAGATAATAATAATGACGAATATAATGTATCATCAACTTGTTTGCAGGTATGGAATATGAAATAAGTTATGATCTATTTTACTGTGTATTATTTGTACCTGTCCATATCTAAGTTTTGTTGAAATGCTTTTTAAAACTGAGCTTGTAAAGCTCTCGGGCTACAATTTTGCAATTGCTCTTACAATGTATGAAACCATTCTACTACATAGTGCAAGATGGTATATATATATTTTTTCTTAAAGGTTGAGCGCATTGCTTAACATATGGTAAAAGGGATTGAAAACAGTGCGTGTTATTTTGTTGATGTGATGTATAGCTATGCATTGTAGAAAATTAGATCTGTCAGAAAGTTTTCAAAATAAAATATAGTATAACTTGTTCATAATGATTTAATTTTTTTTTACCGTATGTACCAAACATAAATTCTTTAAAATTTTGATTTTGGAACTGGTAATGAACGAATGGAATAATTTAATAATTTGCTTGACATTATGAAGGCATGGGTTTGAAAACCAAATTTCAGACACGAGTCTAAAACATGTATTATTTCGCTTCATTTCAGTATTTCATTAGCATAAACTAGTCTTTTAAAACCCGATGTTATTGACTGCGGATCTACATGTCGCAAAAAGAAATATTTTGCAATTACATCTTGAAAGAAACAGTGAGGCGTTATTCCGAATGGTTGATAATTTCGTTATAATAAGAAGGAAAAAAAATGAAATATTAAGGTTTTTAATATATGTACAATATTTCAACAACATTTCTGTTTTGTTGAAAATCACAAACGGTAAAAAAGCACTAGAAAATGACGTGGATATAGATGAGACTACACACACAGGTGGAATCAAAGTTTAATCCGAAGGAGTGAATTATTTCAAGTCATCAGATATTAAGAATGAGAGCACTTTTAGAAAGCAGTCATTCTAATTGCACTTTGCTACCATGATATTATTCTACATAGCAACAAACAAAATCAAAATGGTTAATAATCACTCTCCGTATTCACCCAATTCATCCTTTTCCCTATGCCCACCATGTGAACTAAGAATCATCCGAAGCATCCAAAATGGCGCCACATTTGTGAGTAATTGTCTGCAAGGGTTGCAGAAGCAGTCCCTATTGTCCTTATTCATCTACTCTTGACGAGATGGAACGTCACAATGGGAAGTGATAATTGCCCGGTCGAATCATTCAACATCCGATGTTGTCATAGCAACGGGATACCTCTGTTTCCGTATGTTGCACAGAGCAGTTGGGAATGGTTTCGTAATACCTAGAAAACGATTGTATTCCATCATTTTAATTTACCCCGGAGGGAAATATGAAATAGGCCTACAATTCTGCCAATACGGATGAGCGCAGAGATGCCTCTCAAGTTGAATTCATTATTATAGTGTTCCCTGTACATAGTTTACTTCTTTCTAATTCTTCTCATGTCTTACCCATTTTTTTTTTTTTTTAATTCTTATACTATCACTGTTTATAATATTTCACAGGCTCGTAGAAAAATAAATGAATGACATTTCTCTAAAAATATCTTTAAAAAAGACTACTTTATCATGAACATAATGATTTTTGTTACGTTCCGCTTTTCGCCGCTGTAATTAATCTTTCCTCGAATTGTAGCTAATCAGCTAATTTTCTGCATTCATAATTTATAGATGATGTCAGATTTTGGTAATGAAAAAATAGATTGTCCACATCAAATCCTGATTCGAATTGAAACTTATGTTGGAAAAAAAACAACCAGATTTCTAACATTTCCTGTCATACAGTAATTGAAGTGTACTAAATTTAAATTTACATTAATTGTGTTTTTACGAGGTTTGCGAACGTATATTCTTCAAGTCTATGCACTGACAAGATTGCTTATGCGTGTGTCTTGAAGTACCTAATAGTTAAATTTATCATCCATTACCGGATATTATCTATCAAAATATCTAAAAGCTGAGTGTCACCACTTATCTCTTTGTAATCTAATTTGTTTACTTAATTTGATATCGCAAGCCTTCATCTTCAGTCAGACGGATATTCAAAAGTAAAAGCAACATGTATAACTAATGTTTTTCTATGACCATAACGACTATGACAAACAGCACAAGAGAGAGATTTGTTGTCGTAATGTCAGCTTAAAATTTACCGGATTGATTTAGTGTCATCATCAGTATTAATGGGAGGGGGGGGGGGTATTGGAATATAACAAAATCCTGATGATAATCCATAAAAGTTATGTCTCATCTTTTTCATCTTGAGCTGCAGGGGGTGGGGGTGGGGCTGATATCGTCGGGGAATCATGATGATGACTTTATCCGAATTGGTAATGTAATGCCTTTAGCAACATGATCTATTTTTTGTCCAAAAAGGACGAAATGCCCAAGGCCTAGGCCTACGATAGTGCAAACGAAAACATGACAAATTACGAGATTGCTTGGTGATGTGCCCGTACACACAAGCTACATTTGCTGATTGGGTGAGTCAATTTTAGCACCTTATTCTTCAATATTCTACCTGAAGAGTGCACAGGTGTGATTTTTGTTCCATTTCAGAGTGGGCGTTTACAACATGGTAGAGTGCAAACATCTTACAAATACTGCGTACCTTCTTCTTAAAAATTGCTTTAAAGATATAATGAGTGGCTTCAGAGCGGCAGAGGGGCACTATCACTTCAATCGAATGGCGAAAAAAGAAGAAGAGAGGGGGGGGGGGGGCACAT
This sequence comes from Strongylocentrotus droebachiensis, assembly GCA_035222895.1. Taxonomy (NCBI): domain Eukaryota; kingdom Metazoa; phylum Echinodermata; class Echinoidea; order Camarodonta; family Strongylocentrotidae; genus Strongylocentrotus; species Strongylocentrotus droebachiensis. Next base: position 1,226,074 of record JAVYIG010000024.1, read on the forward strand.
TAAAATGATCTCACGAGAAACGATAATATTCACTTCTCTTAGGTGTAATATTTGTCTGCTTACAGGTGTGAGTGGTCACATCTGAAGAGTGGGGAAGAACGGTCTTAGAAGAAAGTTAATCATTGTCAAGATGGATAGTAATCTAGATAATCAGTACTTACACACTCCGTGCTAAAACCAATTAACAGATGAGTGTCCGACATATAGGGGCGTTCACATCGTACAGAAACAAAAAGTGAGATTTTTGCATCGCGATCCAAAAATCGTTTCTTTTTTGGCGCGTGTTGACAGAATAATTTCACTAATCATCGCAATTCGCAGAAAGTCATGGGATTTTTCAAAATAATCGCGATAGTTTGTTGGGCGCTGTGTATGTGAGTGGTATTGAGAAACAAAAATCGAATATAATCCCATGAATTGAGACTAGATGTTGAGGGACAAAAATAGTCAGAGAGCTATTGGGAAGCAGAATTATGGATGACAACAATGGTTTGACATGTGACACTCCTTTTTTTTATTTTACTATTGAGGGATAACAATTACATCTCCTTAAAATTCATGTAAATCGAATTTCTTAAAAAAGTTCATGCCTATATTTCTTTGAACGTACATACATTCATCTGAAATCCCTTTAAATAGAAAATCCTTTGAGACTTTCAACCAGTTAATAAAAATGTGTTTGAAAAGAGAAAGGGAGACTCAAAAGGAGAGAGATTTTCTCCAGCAGTGATCCCCGGAGCCTCGTTAATAAAAAGGGTGAAAAATACTCCCGCATACAAATCAACCAAATTTCTTCTAAATAAAGCGTAGGAGTGTCTAGTAAAGGTCTCGATCAATGGACATAGACGAAAATATGGCCTCTACTGATTCAGCGGGCGAATCTTACCCCGTCATCATCCATTCCGTCATCATTATCGAATTCGTTTACATGGGATGAGTCATCCCACGGTCACTGCACCAAAGACGGGTCGCTGGATGAAGGGGTAGAAAGTTACAAACAGGTGGGAAATCAAAAGAAAACCATTATCCTCTTCTCAAAAGTAAGGGATAAAATAGTAATCGTCCCAGTTACTCTGTCTTATTTTAAGGTCATCTTAATGTTTAAAAACACTTCATTTTACTCTTAACCCCTTTAAATATCAATCGAAAAGACTTTTATTATCTTCTCTAAATTACGATAAGAACAGAGGTCCCGAGTTCGAAACTAAGTCGATGGGGGTGGTGCCCCTTGGTCGGAGAGGCTGTAGGTTATCTGGCCGCTTACTTAATAAAAGAAAACACATGCTTTCTTAGCAATCAGGTACAAAATAATTACAAAAACACCCTCCAAAATATAATTCAACATACCTTGCTAAATTCTACTCACCGCATTTCCTATCGTAAGCCAAGCGATATTTGAGACTCGGGTAAAAGGCCACCAGAAAAAATAATTCAATGAGAGTCTTTGCTTTTGAGGGTTCCTGAGATAAATTAATACCCCAGGGATTTCGAAATGTACTCAAAGACCCATTGTACTTTTAATAAAGAAAGTCAACATCTTCGAAACATATTTGATTCATATTTGAATATGCGCTCAAATTTCGAGCGGGTACTTTTTTCGGGCTGATTAAATCGCCGTTATTTGTTTAGGCCCTCGAATTTCAAGGAAAAATTGAAGAAATTCAACATTTGAAGAAGATCGATGGTACAGATCAAGTTGCCTTGAATAAAAGAGTGAGGCCGGAGTTCATTGAAAATGAATATTCCCTCGAAGATGTGTGTCACCGCGCATTGAATTTGTGGGGTCGTTTTAAAACGGGTGGTCTCGATAAAGACATGTTTATTTCAGGCTGACTTTTAATTATTTCGTTAAAAAAGACATGGATGTTGATACTGACCAAAAAACATGGTATGAGCACTTCAAAACTATTACATAAATTTGGTAAACATACTTTAGAGAGAGGCAAGCAAAAATAGAATGATGTACACCCACAACAAAAAGTGAGTCATTTGACACATTTAAGCATAATTTTCGTGAGTCAGGTGTAAATTGACTCATTAGTAACAACCAATGAGTCTCTATTGACTCATTTATATTTCACCAGTGTGTCAATCATGAGCTGACGCATTTGCAAAATGCTTCGACTGACTCACATGGTCGTAAAAAATGAGTCAAGATCGACATAAGAGCATTTTAGAAGAAAAAAGTGAGTCAACTTGAAAGTGAGGCTGTATGCATGCGCGCGCATGCTTTCGTGACGTCATCCAAAATGCGCATTCTCGAGCCATATTTGAATTCCCGATCGACGACGCGACGTCGCCATCTTATATCTTGGATTCAGAAGAGTTTTGACTGCAGCTAGTGAAAAATTGGTACGCATAATTATTCATATGGTTTTAAACGATGATTTTTATGACTGGATTCGTGGGCTGAATCTTCTGATTATTATACAAATGATGCATGCGTTCATTTTACGATATCCGCACTCGAGTTGATGAGGCTGTTTGTAACTTAACTATAGATTCTCACTATGAACATGACAGACAATGAAAGCGGACAAAATATACAGTTCCTCAGGAAAACAAAGGAACATCCCTTCACTGCTATTATGTAAAAATGTGTAGAACAGGTGAATATGCATGTGACACCTGTTCTACACATTTTTACATAATAGCAGTGAAGGGATGTCCCTTTGTCTACCTGAGGAACTGTATATTTTGTCCGCTTTCATTGTCTGTCATGTTCATAGTGTCTACTGTATCGCACGAAGCCGTGTCGAATGAAAACATGCATGATCTTGCATCATTGTTGTATACAACGAAACTCCTAGATCCTTGTTATTTGATGTAAAACGAATTAATTCAAGATTGTTTCGTGACAGTATGGGTGACAAATAAATCTCAAGTTAAGGCTTAATTTAGTGCGTACAAAGTAGATTTTTCAGATTCGGGTAGCGGGACCACCGATTACATCGCTAAAATGTGATATTTTAGGATATATTTTCCATTGCAAATGTGGACAGTGACTCTGGCATGGTATGGTATGTGTGTGATAGGCCTAGGGAGTAGGGGGGTCTATGTCATGATGCACCCACAACAAAAAGTGAGTCACCCTTACTCAAATTGATGAGTCACTGGTTTGTCCGTACAGCGAAACACTTTAAGGATCATTGTGAGTCACTATGACTCGATACAAATGAGTCTTATTTATCTAAGACTCACTTCAAGTGAGTCTTTAAGACTCATTTGTATCGAGTCATAGTGACTCACCTGATCCTTCAAGTGTGTCGCTGTACGGACAAACCAGTGACTCATCAATTTGAGTAAGGGTGACTCACTTTTTGTTGTGGGTGTAGGTACGTTTAAAACAAGGCTGATGTCAAATCGGATCTGTAGGGTATGTTCAAAGCTGTATGATGAATGTGATGTCTTATTAAGTTAGCAAGTCGATTCCGTGTTCTAATTCCTCTAACCAAAGGACTATTTTTGTATGTTTCCCTCCTACATTTTGGTACCAAACAACTTCTTCTTTAGCAAGTCTTGTATTAAAATCGTGCTATGCATCGACATGTTTTGAATCTCTCGTTAAATACGATGGTGCCATATCATCAATCAAAGGTGGTGAACATACGTATAATGCAGGCTGCTTTCTTCGCGTTCGATTTTCAACTTTATGGTTAAAGTGCTAATTTTGAGCTTTACCGTCTATACAGATACATTTCATCAAAGGGATTAAGTAAACATTATGACATGGCCGCACATACTCTTGCAAAATCAGTAGCAGGTAATTTCATTCGCTTTGTGCGTAACCTTTTACGGTATGCAAACAGTATATTAATTATTACATGATTGATAAACTCAAGACTATAGGGTATCAAAAATTGACTTCAAGTCAGTTTGTTGACGTCATTGTGATCGTGTCATGTACTATACTATGTTGAGAGCCTTAAAGGCAATACAAAGTTTTGGGAAATTTTGAAAATTGGGTGGATAGTGATTCTTTACAATTTTGATATATTTGGATGCCCCTGTAGATGTATTATAAGCAATAGAAAAATTAGCCCCTGAAACACTTCTGCTTTCGAGAAATATTGAATATAAAAATTTACCGGTGCTCCCGGTAAATTTTGATGAATTTCAATTAGCGCCTACTGTCGTACAATGGTAGCTGCGACCATGAAAATCTCAGAATAAGTAGATGTGATATATAATTTCCAAACGGGAGTAGCTAATCGGTCGATTTTAGTCAAGAAACATCGTTGTATAGCTTAATTAATATTTTGACCTTGAGAGGGTGCTATACAACATAACGAGTTCATTATTTACAATTTCTTAACTTTAGACTCGATTTCAACTGCGACAACGTTCAGTGAATATTGTAGGATCGCATATGCTTTCAATATGTTCATTCGAACCAAATTCTTGACCCCATACCAAAACTTTGTATTACCTTTAATGGCTTTAATTGAATGTTAAGTGATATTAGTTATCATCGCTACATAAGCGAGGGTCATTATTTTGCGTTGTTCCCTAATCCCTACACTTATAACATTTCAACACAAAATTGAAGAAATAAAGAAACCGTATAAAGGTTCTGTAATTCATTATATTGTTTGAATTGCTCATCTCGCACTCATAATGGAAAAATGGCACTCCCTCACATGTGCGTTAAAGGTCGCGTCATTAATTAACGCATCCATACGTCAGCATATACCATTCTCCGTTGATAGCAACTATTTTATTTAACAAACGAGAACGATTTGATTAGGTTTCCAACCGAAATGTTGTTCTGGTTTGAGGACGAGGGTTTTAGATTATGTAGATCCCTCAGAGGCTCAGACCCCACTAATATCCCATTAGATTGTTTATCATCATAAAGAGATTAACTATATCGTGTCAATTACATTTTGAAATGTGACGAGACATGGTGTTTAAACGGTGTTATGATATCAATCCATTGCAATGAATGGCGTAACAAGGGCCACGTCGGTGAGAGAGAGAGAGAGAGAGAGAGGGGGAGGAGGGGGGGGGGGGGCACTATCATCCGATGGTTTTTACAAAGTACATTGTAGAACAAATATGAATCAATTACACCGCTATTGATTAGTTAGCACAATCAACAGACTGCTTTGTCCTTGATTTTTGTTCTGCCTCATTTGTTTCAGGAGAAAAAATAAATAAAAGTAAACTGCATGTACGGTGTGAGGCATCATCTGTTTAATATTTAGAGGTCAGATATTATTTTGATTTATAACTTCCTATGGATAGCCAGAGGAGAAACCTGGTCGCTGAATAAAGCATCATTTAAGTAATCTAGAGAGATTGAGAGATTAAGAGAAAGAGAGGGAAAGAAAAAAGAGAAAGGAGGGTGTGCTTAGCTGTCCAATTTGTGTCAGGTAAATTACAAAAATAATTGTAAATCATTACTAAAGAGCTCTTCCCATACATTCTCTGCTGTACGAACACCACATCGATGTTGACTTGGCATCAGAGAAGTATTATCTTTTGCCATCATATTTTCTTTTTCACTTTACGTGACTAGCTTGAGCACCGACATGACCGTAACAAAACAAATTGGAGTATAACACTGAGGGTCCTATATTCTATGTTTTGAGCATCTAAATTTCCTCACCTACAGCATTTCCTCAAATTAAGTTAATTTTTGTTTGTTTGTGAGTGACTTCTGAATTACTGTTGTAAATTACCAATTTTTAACTGTTATAAATTGACTTTTGTTGTTGTCATAAAACATTTATCTTGCTCTTACTACCCACATTTACTGCACCATTAATCTTATAAAAACATATCTGATTGGATTCAACATGATAATTACTGTTTAACATTATATTTGTTAATGCATGAAGTCACGTTCTTATGTAAATGTACAATTTATGATCTTAGTTTATGTTTTTGTGTATTTTACTGTAAATATTAGTCTCCGGACTTTTGCCATGTTCTTTTTTTAAAACTCATATCCTGCCACAGGGCTAATCCCCATTGTGCCAAGCCTCAAATCCCCCCAGTGCCAAATTTATAACGAGATAATCGAATTAACGCGATGGTACTATATATAGCGCGTGCAAAACACTAGGCACAGTCCAATGGGCATGAACAATAACTGCTATTACGAATGCGTGCAATCATGCAAGAAGCAGAGTAACAGTAGCTTGCTCGCGTGTACAAAGCACTATAACAATAGCGTGCATGCAACCTTATGGCAGGCTATGAGTTAATAAATAACACCGAAATAGATATGAATTGAATTGAAAGAGACAGAAATGGCCTTCCCCTCTCCTCGCAAGGCGCAACCCATCTGAATACCCGCTTGATTGGAAAATGACAATACGGGCGCAATTTGATATTTACGTTTAGGCTGAAAAAAAAAAAAAAAAAAGAAGTGTAAGCAGGAGAAAGCGACCGGGGACATAACACTGGGAATATACGTTGCCTGACTTGATACGTATCAAGATCCTGGTGACATTTCTGTGTCATTCAAACCAACGTACCTATTGTCCTGTCAGCCCGATGTATTGAGGGTGAAAAGAAGGAATTAATCAGAGATTTACAAATTCTAAGCCATTTTTATTTTCGCCATGTTATGTGTAACATGCTTCTATTTATTGCCTTTAACATATCCATTAGTCCTCTTTCTTGTTCTTATTGTCCTTCTTCTTTTACTTCTTCTTCTTCTCTCTCTCTCCCTCTCTCTCCCTTTGAATGAAATAGTAATTTTTTTTCGCAATGATACCTTTATAGTGATTATTTACGTGACTTTTAAAGAGTTAAATATATGATCAAACTTGAAGGTGGGGAGAATCAGTAATGTGCATAACTGGGTCACCTGGTTGTCGGGCCTTTACATGTTTTCAGTGCCCTGAATGTATATACATTTTTTGCTCAAGTTTTTGTTTTTAAATCAAACGATTTGGCGGACTCTTATAAAAAAAGAACACGACTTTGAAAACGTTTGATTTTTTTTTATCAAGATACCGTGTCACAAGATTCAACTGCCATAGGGGAAAAATATAACGTTTAGAGACGATCTCATCACCCCTCGATCATTTTTCTTTCATGACGAATCCGTTATTCGATGGCCATGTTATTAATGGATTGCGGCGACCAATAATCCTCTTCGAGATCAAGATTTGTTTGACAAAAGCAAACGAGCTGCGACAACCCGAGTCCCAGGTTTGCGTCACCATCCGAAACTCATCTTGTTTCCTGCACTTTTACTTTCGTTCAGAAGAGGTTAAATCGTAATTGAATTGAGGATTGTGAAGACGAAACAAAGAGTGGTATAAACATACAAACGGGAGAGGAAGTGGGGCGAGAAGAGAGATGAGAGGAGAATAAAAAGAAAGAGAGAGAGAGAGAGAGAGAGAGAAAGAAAGAAGAGGGGGGGGGGTGAAATCGAGAGATATATAAAGAGGTAGGGACGGGGATACTGAGAGAGAAAGATATATATATATATATATATATATATCGACCGATCGATCGAGAGAGAGAGAGAGAGGGGGGGGGGGGGGAATAAGAAAGAGAAAAAGAGAGAAAGAAAGAGTAGCTATTTTAAAATATTCGGAGCACGTCCGAAGTTGTCAGCATATACTGGCCTGCTAGAAGCTAAAACTGTTTTCAAAAACTGACATTCATTAAACATCAAACCACAAAGAAGAAGACGAAAAGAGGGATATTTCTGAATAAGATTTATCTCTGACATTTTCACTACCCATTTGAAAGATGGTTTTGATATTTGGGATTCATTCATAATGGATTCGAAATCCTGTGTATAGCGAATGACGTGACGGTATGCATATATAATTACAGTTGACCGATGACTTATTTGGAAATGGGTCACATCCGTGTTCCATCATTGGCGTGCCTTAGGGCCCGTTGCGCACCTGGCGTTAGTTAAATTGCGTTATTGCTTGCGCTAATCGAGACTGTGACCTGACATGGTGCGTCAAAGACCGCATCAGTTTTCACCATGTCCTACGTCAAGCAAATGTCGCCTTACATGTATTTGCTATTATTAGTCATAATTGTGTCAAAGAAAAAGAAAAAAAAACAATTATAAAAAACGCACCCTGGCTCGTAAAACAACATCAAATGAAAGGCTAAACAATAAGTCATATTGAATGCACTATGCCTGCTGCGCACTTTGTAATTTGCCGGCCTAAGGAGGAAATGTATCAGAGTACGGCGCAAACTTCAACAAGTCATGTGAAAGTGATATTAAGTACAGTTACATAAATTAACTACAATTTATGAAGGGTTTCATTCCAAAAGAGGCAACCAAGGATGGGAAAGCGAAGAAGAGGAAGGCAGAAGAGAAGATGGAGAGATGACATGACATCATACATGGGGACGGCCGCTTGAACTATGATATAGCTAGGGACAGAAGAGAATACAAAATGTTATGAGGGCTTTGTCGAACGTCTGGATGAACTATAGCCTGATATAAAGATAGATTACAAAAGAGGTTACGTTCACTTTAACATTTTTTAGTACACAGGGATTTTTTTATTTACCATAGGTTATTACTTTTGTTGTATATAATTATGGTAGGGATATTGCCATATATCATTTACATCGCCTTTGAACAATCAAGCAATGAATTATATCTATTCATACATTGTTTCAATTTTAATTTTTGTGAATGTAGCACCTTATGGAATGAAAATGCGGTCAACCGTCTCATTTTGCACCTTCAACCCATATTATGGGTTCACATTTAATGCAAAGCACATTAATACTGATACAGATCTGCAGATTACCTCTAGATTTCGCCAGAATCTTTATTCTGTTTCCTCTTTATTTCTGTATTCATTCTTTCTTCTGTGCGTTTTTGTGGTCAGATTTTCTTTAAAAAAAATGCAAGTTCCAATCACTATCAATTTTTTACCACTTCCCTTGGTCAGGAATAGAAAAGCTCTCCCTCTCAGTGTGATCACTCATCTATGACGTCATATAGGCGCCATTTTGTGAAATCGCATTATCAATCATATCTTCCTTACAAGCCATAAAACATTACTCTAATTTTCTACACATAAACTACAGGTCAAGGGTCTATATCAAGATATATTAGATACACAGAATGGCGAAAGTTTGAAATAAATCCGTATAAGTATATGCGAGCCTCAAATTGGCAGTTTGGTCAGATAGTTGTGAAGTAGTTGCGGGTAGCGCATATTTTTTTTACACAACTGTTTAGCCATTTTCGGGAAAAAATTCCAAGAAGTGCTCTGGTGAAAGAGTCTAGGTCGTCAGCGCACTGTGTGCAAGCACGTACACCCAGGGAAGGGAAGATGACAGAAAGGGGAAAACAAGGATAGTGGAGAGGATATGGAGAAGGAAAAACAATGAAATACATAAGGAAAGAGAAGAGGATAAGTCAAAGGAAGAACATAGAAATACATAATTGAAGAGCTAAGAGGATCATAGATCTACACTTAGGAAAAACAGGGAAATACATAAAGAAGGAGAAAGGGAATCTATCATATTAAAACAAAGAAATAGATGCATGACGAAGGTAAAAAGGATAGATTGAAGGAGAAATAAAGAAATACATAAAACAAAAGAGAAGAGGTTAGAATAAAAGAGAACAAAGGAAATACATAACGAATGAGAACTGGGGGATAGATTGAAGAAAAAACAAAGAAAATTAACGAAGGAGAAAAAGGATAGATTGAAGATAAAAAAAAAAGATATACATGACAAAAGAGAAAAGGATAGATTGAAGGAGAACACAAAAATACATAATGAAAGAGCAGAGAGGATAGATATAACCCGAAACAAATAATGAGTATATATGTTGTACAATTCCAGCAATCCAACAAAACTGCTAAGGGTAATGCTAGACTCTATCTCTAGTCGTTTGTACAGCATATTTGACTGAAGTGGCTAAACAGTTGTGTAAAAAAAATATGCGCTTGCGGGTAGCCCTCCCGTTTGTCAGTTCCAAATTTCATTCATTTATTTTTTCTCCTGAGTGCCTGCTTCATTTGGGTATTACTCAAAAGATATTATGGCAAAGCATATTGCTAGAGATCCTCTAAAATAAATAGACCTTACTGAGTCGTACATTTTGGACAAATTTTGATTTGAGTTGTTTGGTGTTTTAGAACAATAGGGAACATTGTCCTCCATTGCTATCACAGAGACATTACCGAATCAGCCAATTCGAAGAGCCCATAACTAATAATATAGTGATTAAAACTTGTAAAAATGTATAACTTTCTCATTTTTTGTCTGATTTTATTCAAACTTCACCAGGATACTCCTTCGATTTGTTTATCTTTCATGTAGGGTAGTTTGCTATCAAGGTTAGATTTCCCTTGAAGAATATCAGGTTGCAGTTTTTTGTACAGGCTATGATACCAGCACATGTAGTAAACGAGTTAATCTAGTTTTAATATTTGCTCTCTGCCTCAACACCCGCACATCAAATGCAAAGTTGTTGTCACTTTTGATTAAATTCAATCTTTGGGGCATTTTTCGGTTTACCGCACAGTATTGATTAATTTATAGAGACGATCATATATATCTCCTCAATACGTGATAAATTGTACTTATAATTTCTGAGAGAGAGAGAGAGAAGGAGAGAGAGGGAGAGAGAGATAGAAAGAGAGAGACAAAGAGAGAAAGAACCAGATTGCACCATCTTTTGTTTAGTCTATAGCATAATAATCGATTTGAATGGGCCTGAAATTAAAAAAAAAAAACAGTTATAAGACGAGATATCGTACAATCCCAACGCAACACTTCACTTACCAGTTCACCTCTTTCTCTTTATGTTATGTAAATGTACATTATGTATTATGTATAATTTATGTCCAGGCTTTTGACGTTCTTTTTTCTAATGTCTGGATTGAGCAGCAATGCTTGCGTGCTCATACATACTGTGCTCGGAGGCTATCTATATTCGTGTGTTATTGATTCTGGATTATCCTCTAGGCTTGACACTTTCACTCAATGTTGAAGAAGGACAAACTCACGTCTCGCTTGAAATGAATTGCATTAAAGGGAAATCCAAACCTTGAAAACAAGCGACTCGAGAAGCAAGGAGGGATATTAGAGAATAATACCGGTGTAGGTTTGACAGAAATCGGACAAAAAATGAGAAAGTTATGAATTTTAGAAATTTGCAATCAGTATGGGTATGGGTTCTTCAAATTGGCTGAATCGGCAATGTATCTGTGATGTAGAGGCGGACAACTTTTCCATGTTCCAACACACAAATTGAATAAATTTTCATTTTTCAGAAGTGTATAACTCAGGAGGGTTAGAGGACCTGTATTAATGATTGAGGCCTACTCTCCATAATATATTTTGAGTAGTGCCCTAATGGTGAAGGCTCTTAGGAGAAAACACAGGCATTAATGATACTTTTGAACTCGACAAACGGAATAGCTACCCGTCACTACGTCACAATCCACTGACAAAATTGACAATTTTATACTCGCATAGCAGTAGTGATTTCGTATTACAAACATTCATACGTTTCTTATTATTGGTCCGATTTATTTCCAACTTTCGCCATTCTGTTTCTCTCATTCTTCTGCTTTCATTCAAGTGAGCCTATATACAAGGATTGGATTCCCTTTAAAGTTTTTGAACTTTGCTAAAAAATCTTAATACGAAGTGGGGTAATGGTAGCTGGGGAAGTCTGGCTTTGTGTATGCACGATGTAAACGTGCGCATGTGGACGTGTTTGTTTGCGTGTGTGTGTGTTTGTGGGTGAGGTGTGGGTTGACGTTCTGAAGACTTTCCGCCTCAATTCCATTTGAGTGTATGTACATGCTAATCGCTTATCGTCAGCTGCATAAAATAAAGTAATTTATCATCACTTATGACAAATTTATTGTTCGTTAAGTGGTATTTTAGACACAATATCTCCTTTAATAGTTGGACAATGTGTCATTACGAAAACAAATTGAATACATTTCGCCCAAAAGGGTTTGAACGGAAACAGAATCACTTTTAGGAAGGTAATCTGATTACTCCTATATGCTCGCAAGAAAGGCGTAAGAGCTATGTGTTGGCAAAGGCAGTAATGGCCTTCTTGTGGCCACTTGCCGATATGTTCGAGTGCAGTGACCATTAAACTGCACTTTCGTGATTCTTCTATAGACATAATATATGCTGGTCTTTCAGTCTTAAATGGGTGAAACAAAGTAAATAGTGTAAAGCCATTTCATTCCGTTTAAGTAAACGCCGAGCTATATTCCCCCAAGCCCGAATGAAACAATTAATTTCGTAAAGCGTTTTTGAAAGTTTATTTTACAGAACTTTGCCCAAGGGAATATTAAATGTGCAGACCATATTTTCTTTCTTTCTGGAGAGCGATGACAATAGTAAGGAAAGGAAAGAATTGCACGACTAATTCTCTTATCGTGTGAAATTCGTGACAAAAAACTACAAAATGTATTTATCAAAAATTCAGATCAGTTCAATACGCTTCCACTCGAAAAAGCACATATTTATATAAGATTCATTGCCTTGAAATTTTAGGAGTAGTACGTTTTAAATAAGAGTGAATGCTCCAAACGAATATGAAAATGTACTCTAAAGAAGAAGGAACAAAACTGTATCTTAAATACCGAATCCTTTAGTATCAAAGTGTTTGTAAAGCTCTCAAAGATTTAAAGATGATTTATTAGTCGGAGATGAGTTAACCATTTTTCTTTCTGTCTTTAAAAGAATGTTGATCCAGAAATTGGAGTAGATCATTCGCCTTTTATCCTTTTTTGTAATATGAAATGATTGACGTCTTTGATAATATGCTGTCAATGTAGTGTTGTTTCATCTGGCCCACCGCCGTTTAATGTATCAGAGATAACATTTTTCTTTTAAAGCAGATAAATGTTCTTTTCAAACACCGTTCGTTCAAAGTCAACGTGTTCTAGTATAATCTATAAGTTCGTATTTGTTTTGTCTTGTTTGTTTGTTTTTATGTATTTTCAATGCGGTGCTAATATCAACCTGTTTTGCCGCTGCAAGACTATTTTTCAGCAGGCCCGTATACAAATCGCCAGTTGCATACAAGAAAACCGTAAGACCTATGTATTGCCAATACCAGTAGGACCATCAAACGAGCAGCTGACTAAATGAAGAAATGAAAATAATTTGCTTAAAGCCCCTCTTAAAGTGTTGAGAGCCCCAAAAATCTGATGGCAAAATTCCACTTAAATTGTATCATAATGTGAAAGAGGAAGACATTTAAGGCACATTTCTGCAAGGATTTTCAAAACAAATGTGTTTGAAGTCGAATATTGATGAACGAATACAGAATTTAGGTTTTATGCAACAGAAAACCCAAATTATGTATTCTTGTATCAATAATTTTCTTTAAACATATTTTTTAGAAGAGAAAATCTTTGCACATTAAAAGTGCTTTTAATTGGTTTTGAGATATAGATCTGTTTCATATGTTATCAGCTGAGCGTTATTCTCCTTCCAACTACCGGTGATGATCCAATTGAGAATGGGATATATTTAGATTCCGGTAAATCTTGAGCACTCGCACTGAAAGCTTAATTTTGAAAGTGTTTGATATTCAGTGTAAAAGTCGTCCTGTAATTGCATTTTAGATTTAATGTGAACAAAATAAATAAAACCTGCTAATATTAAACCGCACACACTAAAAACCGGTAACACGAATAATTATGCACACTGACTACTTTAACGACCCAATAGATAATAAACGTACAGTGTATGTGGTTTGATAGTCCCGTTATTGCACGTAATGCCTCGTTTCCTTTGCCAATTACTCAGCAATTAGACATTTTCTATTATAATTATTCAGATGATAACCTATTTACACGAATAATGAGTGTTAAGATTTTAGTTAATTTCTAGTAGAATACTCTTTTGATCGTTACCAGGACTGGAGATTATCTTACGAGTGTCATTATTTGTTTATGTAAGCGGTTTTATAACACAACACCCTGGCCATACTAACGGGGTAGATGACACGTATATAGCGTTCAGTCGCCTCATTTAATGACACCCAGGGGAGAGTAAAAACTATCAATGCTATTACCTTACGCCACACGACGAGAGACAATGGATAATTATTATCCCGTGCGCTTCTTGTCATTTGACTTCTGCTGTTAAGAGTTTGCCCTGCGAGCCGACGGCAACAGTTTTCCATTAAAGGGACTTGGTAACATTGTTACGATGAATGGAAATGATCTAATCGATTCCTTAATTCTCCCAACTATATTATTGCAATTTACTACATGTTAGGTGAATGTAAACCGTCACAAAGCAATGAATTGGCTCTATAAACCATTCCAGACAGTTAAGTGTTGACAGATTTTTAAAAGCCTGTCTTATGTCTTATTTTCATGGAAAAACGGTTGGAAAATTTACTGTTAGAGGGTGTCGAACAGTGACAACTTCAAAGAAAACCATAAATATCTTTGTGGTTTGAAAATTGTTCAGGATTGTTTGCATGTTAGAGGGTTAGTTCAGTAGACGGAATATAATAAGTAACATTCAATACACAAATTACCCATTTGTGTTTAATCAACCTTCAACAATGTTACCGAGTCACTTTAAAGGAACACAATCTCATACAAACCGACCACACACAAACCGTTATGCTGGCCTCTTACGAAAATTCATTTGAAACGTGTCGATACTAAATGTTGTAGTGTTTTGTCTTTTTACTGATGATTCTGTGCAAAATAGAGAATTTGAGAAAGTTATTTACATGGGTATCATACGTGAGGAATTGCTGTACAATGAGGGCGTTTATCTGAATTTATCATAACCGCTTTTTTTTATAGGCGAGTAATGGGTTAATCTGAATTTATATAACATAATAAAATCATATGTTGAAAAAATATAAGCATGAAATCAAATTCTCATATTCAGTTCATGGTGGGATTCATTTTAATTTGTTCACAATAAAGAACTTTACATTATAATTATGGCTGTCCAAGCGACACATTTAAATCAATTGAAATCAAACTCCATGCTTATAATAATAATAATAATAATAATAATAGCCTAATAGTCCACTCCAAATTTTATTAAACCGAAACGGAAATTCTTTTTGCCCAATCGATCGTGAGCCCGGCAGCCACTGAGCAGCGCCAGATCGACGTTGCTCTATCCCTTATTGTTGAACGCCAAACAAGGTAGCAACAACTCCCATTTTTTAACGTCTTTTGGTATGACGCGGCCGGGGTTCGAACCCACGACCTCCCGGTTGTGAGGCGGACGCTCTACTGACTGAGCCAAAACTCCGGTGTATGACTTAGTACGAGCCTGTATCTATAGAAAATACGCACTCCTGCTACTTTTATTCTAAAATCAATACTCACATACAATTAATAAATCAACAAATCAAGTATACATCATCTCTCTTTTGGTTTGATCCCAACCATCGTCAATTCATCTAATTCAGTTAGCGAGAGATTCGTCCTCATCCTCTTTCTGAAAATGAACCCTACATGACTATTATGAAACGGGAACAACCTGATGTTGCTCTCAATGTCCCCGACATCTTGATTCGGGCGCAGAACAACAATCTACTTCGGTAACAAATAAAACGTCTTGTAAAGCACGTACTGTAATGGTAGGAGGCAAAATCGATCATTACAAAACATTATTTGTTACGCTGGAATTTTTGTCATACAGTAGCAAAGCCGGAGGAAGTGTTCAGTGGCGGAGCTTAGAAGAGGGCACAGGGGTGGGGCGTGAACCCCCAATCGAACAGCGAAAATGAAGGGGGAGGGTGGAAAGGAGGAGAAGGGGAAGGAAAGTGTGAGATGAAGACGACATGCCATACCCTCCCACACCTTCCCACACCCTCCAAAACCCTTCCCTCTCGACAAACTTGTTTCTTCGCATTATTTTCTGTTACCGACTTAGAGCGGTGTTGCGCAATTTTACAAGTGTCGCCTAAATGCCCCTCGATGAACGCTTCACTATACTGTTTAAGACGGTTGGCGGCAAGCCGTACACTCTGACAGGTGGTAATTGATCACGTTTTATTTGTTACAAAGTGCAATTTATCATGAAAAAAGGTTTAAAATAGGTTCTTGCGTTGCTTCAGGGGCATGTTGGTGAAGTAGTTCCTTGTTTTATTGCAATCGCATCCATCTTCAAACCATTGGGACATTAAAAGCCAGGTGGAACGATGGTGCGATGATTACAATATTTGCCTGGTTGGTGCAGCTGTAGTGGCGACTCTAGTTTTTGTTCCAAATCAGAGGGGGCGGGGGAGGGGGTTAAACACATGCGTGCAGTTTTTTTAGTAGAGTTTGTTTTGTTTATTGGGGGGGGGGGGCATGTGTGCAAACGAGCTTGGTCATTTTTTGGGAAAATATTTCACTGATGTTTTATTGATAATTGTCAGTCCACAGACAATTAGCTTGAAACATCTATTTCTGAATAATAATTCAGAGGTCATTAGGTCAACAATGATAACTAAATTAAAATATATAAGTGGTAGTACAAAATTCCGTTTTTCTTTGGTGAAATAAAAACTTCCCTTTTAGATTTGCATTATATTGTTCTTCTTTATACGAAGCAAAACACATCCTTTTAAAACAATCAATGCTTTGCTTGTTTTTCTTGTTCAAGCTGGGGTAAATACATTATTTTGCTATGAGTAAAACATGGTGAATTATTATACTTTGTGGGTGTTTTTTTAAATAAATTCCTACGATAATTTTTTTTTTCGAACTTGGTCATAATTTTTTTTATTGTGGTGATGGTATGTGCCGCCCCTATCTAATCGACCTCGATCTGTTACTTCTTTATATACTCTTATTAATTTTTCATTATTCTTATATTGTCTACTTAATAAGTTGTCTAATGAGCACTGCTCAATATAATCTCATTGTTATCATCCTTGTGGTTGTTTGATATTTATTTTCTGCTTTATTATCACGTCGGGCAGTGATCAGCATCTTATTTAAATAGACATGATCATATCGTTTTTCCTCCTTTTGTCATGATCTAAATGTATTTGTGTGTATGTTTACGTATAGGAGTTGAAATACGATTCTACATATTAGTGCGGAAACTAAGATGACAAACCAATTCTCTAGACCATTTATTTCACCCCTTGTCCTCTCTATCTCTCTCTCTTTGTCCCTCCTCTCCTTCTATTCTCTCGCTTCTCACGTCCCTCTCTTTCTCCATCTCACTTCTCCCGTCTCTCTCTCTCTCTCTCCCTCTCTCTCTCTCTTGTAATGTAATGGCATCCTTCACTTCAAGCCTGATATCACTCTTTTGTATCCCACCTTGCACTTGATCTATTTGTGAGTATTAGAACCACTGGGAATAAGTGAAAGGATTGATCAATATACTTTACACCTCATGCAACATGAGCACATCCCGCGCGCAAAAATCAACAAGAAGTAATCCTTCTGGCGCCTCGTGTAAGGCGCATGTGTATATGGTGTGTTCTTTTTATAACGCACTACAGCATTTCCCGCGTTTTTCATATTTCTTTTGCAGGCATTTTTTCACACTTGACCTTGTCTAACGTCTGGGCAACGCCCCTGCGAGAAAAAAATGCATCATGAAATATTTTATGCTAAGAGAGTTAGTAAGACGAAATGGAATTTGAAACAGATCATTCTATCTGCATGCGATTGGACAAGTACCTAGGTAGAGGTGCTGTGGATAAGTCTCCGAACTGTGAACCAAACAAAAGGGGTTCGAATACATTGCGTAGGGTTTTATTTGGCAAGACATTGATCTACATTTGTCACACTTGAACAAGGTTTTAGAAAGTGGGTACCTGGTAGAATCGATTCCCTGTATGCCCTGAGCGATGAGGCAATATCCAAAGTCCATTTGGAAGTGCGAAGAGTCGTTATATCATAATCTGATATAGGCCCTACGCCATACAGAAATGGAATATTATTATGATGATATTAATGTGTGTTGTGACTGTTTAATGTATTCTTAGGCAGAAAAAGTTATCAATTTTAAATCGATCCAGTCGTAAAGATGATTCGATCTCTGAAGATTATTTGTTACATATATGGCTGACGATCTAACACAAATGTTTATATACCTTGAGTAATTAGCTAAATCTTTGTAATTTGCATAAATCACAATTTCTGATGACAGATGACTTTGATCTGGTCGATATTCTATAACATATGTATTCTTTTCAATTTCCACAAAACTGTTTTATACAATTTGATGTTTTATATTTTTGTCTTTTTCTCCATTTCTCTCTTCTCTCAATATCTCCTTGCCTCTCCTTGGTTTTTGACTCTCCCTGCATTTCATATGTTTCTTCTGCCATCACCATACACCAATATGGAATGTCCTGTCTGTGGCTACAATGGTATTTCTATAGGTAAGTCACCCTTTGTTATTTAAAAAAAGATTAGTTTTAATGGCATAAACTATGAGTAATAATTAGTAGAAATGCATGGTCAACATCGCTGCACATTCTGTAGATTGCCTAATTTAAAGTGCAGAGTAAATTGATTTAGGATTACAGAAATCTTCAATAACGCAGGAGCTCTTCATTTCGAAACTCCGCCAAAAAAAAGTGACAAGGTGTTTAAGACAGGGAGGAGGATGACATTGAAGGGAAAAGATGACAAGACGGTTGCTTTTGGAGGAGTTGATATAGGGCACGAATTGCGCTATCACGTTTGCGCTAGAAAAAACACTCCAAAATTGACAGAGCGCGCAAACCTAGTGGATTGTGTTACTGCATGGAGTGGCATGGACGGCTATTTATAGAAAAATCCCCATCAGAAGATCCGTTCACACGCGCCCGCTGTAGATTAGTTTTATCATTTAAGTTTGCGAGATCTTTAAGTTTTAAACACAGTTCAAAGGGTTTACACGGGACAGAAACAACGAGTAGAGGATACGTTTTTAAAAGTGTTAAACTACGGACTGGGCAACTGCAGGTTGGCGTTACCAAAAAGTTAATTGCGTCGACACGGCAGATAACTTCGATTGAGGACTCACGGTTTTAAGTAGGCCTATAAAGCGCTAACCATAATAACTTCGAGTGAAGTTAAAGTTCGTCACCACAAATGCGTATCATTGTCCGTAACTACGCGATAACGCCGAAGTTTAAAACCACGACCTAAGCTGCTAAGCTGACGTGTAAACCTAACTTAAGTTTCTGACATAGCGTTGGTTGATTCTAAGAGACATGTAAGTCCACATAATCAGACAGTGAATGATAGGGTTTCTGGATAGGCAAGCGGCAAGGTCGAAAGCCGATGCCACGTTTGCGGTTTCTTGCAAGATCTAACAAGCCTGCCATTCGACATGGTGATCTATGTCAAGTCTAGGAGATATCACGTGACTCAGAGCCATACGGGAGAGGACCCTCTCTTAAAGTGACTCGGTAACATTGCCTCAGATTCTGAAACAAAATCCTGGATTTAGCTCATGCTGCAATCATCATTTTAAACCTTTAGGTCAGTCAGGAATCCCATGACTTTTACAAGCCGATCGCCTGTCTGATTATCAAGATATTTATGATTTGAAATCGAAATTTTATTTATCGTTTCTCAAAGGTCACTCAAAGATTTCTACTATTTGAGGCACTTCGTGATTTGAAGAGCATTTTGTTTTAGGGCTTCAATATCACACCATATCACAGAGACTGATAACACGTAAGGCCATGCACCTCAGATTTAACATTGTTAAACTATGCCTCTAAGATTTACGAATGTATCAATCATATAACCGTTAGGAAGCATTTTTAATGAGCTAACTCTATTTTAATTAATGTTCTCAACATAATTACACGATACCTTATGTGAACAAGTGAGTTTTATTTGGCATTTAAAAAAAAAAAAAAAAATCAAAATTATTAATTTTAACTTGTGGCAAATTGATTGAATTCATCGATAAGTCGAGCAAAATGTCAGCTTTTTATAAATGCGATCATTAATAAAATAGTGTTTTCACATCTTCTGTAGATTCGCCTACTAGTCTTCTGTCCTCTTCCATCTATCCCTCCTGTCCAGTGGAGTCTGCCCCGTATTCCTTGTCCGTGAAATTAAAGTTTAGGACATTTCAAATCATGCCTTATAACTAAATACGTGTGTACTACTATCCTACCTCCCATACAGTATTTTTGTCGATGTATTTGTGTGTAGTATATCAGCAGCATTACAAATAAACCACTCGACTTGTTGGAATAACATGCATTTATCAGTCGAAGATCTCAATGTTGAATCTATCTACTTTACAATGGCGCCATCTAGTGGCCGTGCTATCATCATGCAAACTCCTGGGTAAAATTGTCCTGTATTACAATAGTGTAGATCTAATGTTTATATTCTTGGCTAGAGTTTTAAGTGGTAGAGCAGTGGTCTCGTTACCGGGAGGCCCCGGTTTCGAAACCAAGTCGATGCGCCAAAGCTCTTTGGTAAGGCATTAATCCGCATTACCATGTCCCTTGGTGAGGTCTTAAAGCCGTCGATCCCCTGGTTGCTTATATACTACCATTCACATGTTTTTTTAACAGTCAGGTTAAACAAACCAAACCATCAAACCATATACATATACTGATTTGACACGCTTGCAAAGCCAAAGGGACATCTCATAAATGTCGAAAGTAACAGAAGCTGTTGGATTACTCCCTTTGTCCTTTTTTCTTTCTTCCGGGCCCTTTTTTGGTTTTTGTTTGCAGTAATCCACACAAACACAAGCTCTGCTTTTTTTTTATCTTGATAATTTGTATTGATCAGAAAAAACAATGATTTACAAAATATGCGTTACATTTTTTTGCAGAAAAATAAATGAATAATTATATTGTTTCATAATTCAGTCATATTGTTTCACATTTCAATGTTATATTAAAATGTTTACATATTTGTTTATGTTCTAAACTGCTGTTATTACTTTTCGACATTTTGAAATAAGTTTCATTTTTCATGTTATATTGCAAATGTCACTTATATTAGATTTATGTAAGCTTTTTGTATATATTTTGACTGATTTGCTGTTTATTTTGGAAAGATTTTGTTCATTGAAACATAAACAGAACCTCTTAAAAAGGATAAAGGGGGGGGGGGGGTGAGGGGAAAAGGCAAGAGTCAATAACCCATGTGCTAGCTTCCTGCGCCACTGCAAATAAAAGCCAGTACAGCCCCACCCCACCCACCCCCCCCCCCCATGATCGGACCCTCGATACGCCAGTGATTATGTTAATTGCATTAGTAGACTCGGATGTCTTTCATATTACATTATCGTGAATAATACGGGGCTCCCATATAGTCTGTGACATGAATAAATGACGTCTGGGGTTCAAAATGAACTTCCTCCATCAAGCAATTGCGTCATTCCTCATTATCACTATCACCTGCCTTCCTAATACACAGAACACACTCCAATGGCTACGATGGTATTACATTTGTAAGACAAAGATCATTTACCTCGCGGAAAACGAGCGAAATCATTGATACTAATGACATGTAGGCGGATACGTCAAGGCCAGTCAAAATTGTAATATTCGTTGATGAGATATTATGGCGGGAAAAAAACCCGCGCGCCGATTAAATTGTTGAGTAGGCGAGAAGGTCCAACCTTCCCAATTTGTATGTATGCTGTCTCGCATGTGATGAACGTTAGTTTCGTGTAAATCAACGCACACACACGCACACACACTCGCGTACACTTGTACAACAACGAGATGGCGTCGAACATGTGGTTTTGCCGCCGCTGAAGTACAAATGGATAAACCACCTAAAATGTTGATCCCGTATCCATAGACAGGAATGAACGCTCGATGTTTTAACGTTCGACTTTCACTAAATAATTATCTCTGTGTATGAACGGACAATTAAGCGCGCAGTTTGTACGAGGAAATCAAGCTGAATTAAGGTGAGCCGACTAAAGGTCAATCTACTGAGATAAAAAAAACCTGATCACCCAAAAACTTGCAGTTGAACCAGATACCGGCAGGACAGGAAAAAATAGAGCAGTGGCGGATTTCCTGATCCCGGTCTTGACTCTCTTTTCTTCATCGATAAAACAGGATTCGAATACTTGAACGCGAATAGCCTACAAGACAACACGAAACACCAACCGCATGTACTGCACGACCTGTTTCACGAGACAGCTAAAATAAGAGAGCTAAATTACAGCATCTTCGTTTAAACTATGCCACCATCATGCTTGGATAGGGGGAATACTTGCTATTTGCATACTAGACGCCCCGGTGGAATTAATTAAACAGGTTTTTTTGCCATCACATAAATACGCAGTGGGTCGAGAATTGAAACAGCTTTCCGGATATAGGCTTTCTCGCTTGTTGTATTTGCTCGGTAATTTTAAATCGCACTAAACGTCCCTTTCCCGAGTGTCTCTCGCTAATTACCGAGGAAAATGGGATTTAGATTTCATTTAGCATCACTTAGAGAGCACCTCCTCACTGCAATTAAGGACAGACAGTGCTTTCGAGCTATATAATAGTAAAGTGGAACAGCGGTTTGAATATTATTAAAATATTAAGCTATAATACAACAACCAGAAAGTTCTGAAAATAAATGTAAAATATTGAAATAACATTTAAAACTGCCTTTATTCATTAATACTGAACAATAAGAAGCCAACATTTGTGCTTCTTCAAGTCGACAGCGTTGTCGGTGATCTATTTATCTAGTGCAGGAAATGTATCAATCTATTGTATTTTCTTTCTCCTTTTCATTTGCCTCGATTCATATGACTGCAGCGCTAGGATTAAATTGTATTGTGTAAGGTGGAATCACAAACGAAGACGTATGAATAATATCTACCTGTGGGATTTTTAATTTAATTTTGCTCTCTGTTGCCATTACTTTAATGCAACGAAGGGTTTTACGATCCTGGCCGCTTTAGGTTTCTCACTATTTCACGTGTTTCGCGCTTTCCGTGCTGTTATCGTTTAGTATTATGTTGGTCACATCCGCAGTGCACGTCTAACGTTGCGAGTCAGCAGGAGCTCATAACATCTCTCCCACTTGGAACGAATACTACGCTATACTTTGATACTACTCCATCAATTCGAATTGGAAGGGAGAAATATGAAAATGTACAGCCCTGGAAGGAACGAAATGAATTGATTATAATTCAAACAGCCAGTTTCATTTCGCTCGCGTTCATATTGGAGAACAGTGGATATATACATCAATCTACAAGAGACCATTCTGTGTTGATTAATTAACTACTCGTCTGAGGTGAAACTAAGTAGCTAAAGTTAGATCAGTGATGGCTACTCCTAGTCCAAGGCCTCGTCGGTTTAGAGGTCTCTTTGGAGGGTCGTCCCCCGAAGATGAGGGGTCCAGGAGTGATGGGGACGACGCATCCTCCCCAACCCCTCTCTCTGTTGTAGCAAAGCACACAAGGAGTGTCTCTGAGCGACGAAAGACCCCTGTAAAAGCTGTTGTCAAGGAATCCTTGAGGCCGGTTCTGTCTGATCCCTACTCTTTATACAGCAGGTGGTGCGTATAGTTTAATTATTATCTATTCCAATGACGCAGTGTCTTGCGTTTCTGCCTGCGCTAATAATTTATTTGAAGGCAATCAACCCACACAAGAACGATGCATACACTGTTTATGTTGCATTCCTTATGTGCGCGGTGTCACTTTTACATAGTGCGTCAAAGAAGGCGTCATTTACTGACGCAATGCTACGCCAGCCTAATAAGCCTTGTGTGTAATGAGTATGCGCACATCTTTTCACTTTATAAATTGGTAGGCAGTATCAGCTATGGCAACGGTTATAGTTGCACAAATGTTCATAGAATTTGTAGTTCACGGTAAGAAATATGAGATAAAGATAAACGACCAAAGAAAAGATGCGCAAGGAATCACGACATTTGACACTGACATTTTGTTGTTTATGCTGTTTCTAATTATATTGTACCGACAATTTGGAGGTAACCGCGTTTGTATATATATATGACGTACCCGATTTTGACTGATGACATATTTATACGAAACATAATTTGTGATTCGGGCTATCAAGGCTAGTGTTTGGGCAAGTCGTGTAATGAAGCTCTAGTCTTTAATAATAATAATTTGGCAGCCTCATACCACTAACCAGCACGACTGACGTACGTTAAACTTCAAAAATATCCTGATCAAAACAAATATTAATTGGAATTTTCATCCTTTGTCACGTTTGTAATAAGAGCAGCATTTTCCATAGTGTATTATCGTGTGATGGAATACAAACTGTAATATGGTGTTGTATTTCACTGGTAAACAAAAATATGAAAACCCACTTTACCCAGTTACCAAAAAATACACACCACGCACTATTTTCTTGTTGCTAGAAACCAACAGATAATTACATTTTTCTCATTAATTTGTCACACTGACTTGAAATCTCTTTAGTGAAAAAGACCAGGAACAGGTAGAAGATTTCGGTTAATGTTTGACTGTTTGTTCAATATATAATAAACATACACCACTATGATTGAAACAATTTTGTCAGACCTCGACTTAAAATTCATTTGCTGAAATGGAACTGTAGAACGAAATATTTATCAAAAGAAGCAAAATTCTCGCATTACACAACGTCAATTTCGAACATTTAGAATCAATCAATATTCAAGTGTTTATTATACCAGGGTCCAGTCTGGTGTTTTGAATCGAAATCATATGTAATTGAGAAAATATCAATGGTATGCTTAACGCATTATCATTACATGATTTGTAAAAGCGCTAATATAGTACAGTACTTTTTCATACATTTAAATATGATTTTCTGATTATTTCTCGGGATTGCTAAATACTCACTTTAAAGCAGAAAAGATGACAATAGACAACTCCGAAGATGATTACTCTGAAAATCTAGGACCATATGCCCACTGTAGCATCAGTTGGTAATTGGTAACACCTTTTAACTTAATGAATGAAGCCTCATTGCTTCCAGAATGGGTGTGATAACGGGACTAATGGAAGGTAATGACGCGGTAAAGAGCAAGGAGGGAGAGGGAGGGGCGACCTGAATCTAGGTTGGAAGACTATCGCCATCATGAAGATGAAGATAAGGCATGAGCTACGATAATGTAATCGCTAGGAGCACGTGCTGCTCAGTCCATTAGCCTCAAAACCAGAGGAAAACAAATTCAAGAAGGAGAATTTAATAATAATGGATAATTAATTGTATTAATTAATTTACCCATAACAAGAGACACAATATTGCAATATTGACAATGTCTACAAAGTACTCGTGTATTGGTTTTACAAATTTCGTCAATGATCGTAAAAAAAGAAAGACGTTTGCTTAAACTTGCCATGTGTCTGGCCATAGTGAAGTAACGTAATACAGGCAGATGGGCAAATGGTCGTGAGGAGATGGCAAATCGAGTCCATTTGAGCTCGGTCGCTTTCCTCCCTCGCATTTTTCTTTATAATAAAGGCCACTACAAATACTAGACTCACGCAGCAACATTTATTCCATGTCTTACCATGTATGCAAGTTTTGTGCTACTAATGAAGCCACATTTGATGTGGCTTCGTTCTTTTCCTTCTTTATTTCTTTTTGTATTTCCATGAGTAACATAACAACATTCAGCAAGGTCGTTGTATATTTCATTACTTAATTTCATAAAATTAGATGTAGCTCACTGATGTTGATGAGCGTAGGAGAACGCACAATAGTATTAATACATACTGTCTTGGGCAGTTTTCCGTCATCTTTCTGCTGAATATGAGTGGATTATGTTTACCTTATTAGATTGTATTGATTTCGTTCTTTATTTGCTCAGTGTAAATATAAGCCGCTAGCAATACATTTATAATTACATCTTTATTAAAAGTAAGTACTTAGTCGCAAGCCCATTAACACGATAACACCACCGTGCAATAAATGATTGCCTATAGAACAGGTACCCTTCACTTATCATACGTATGTTTGAACAGCGGCCTAATGTATGATTAGTATCTTCTACATGGAGAGAACTAGAATATAATATTGATTCACGAGAGCGGAAATATGTCCATGGTGTATATCGTCTTGCCCAGTGGCGTAGACCGAGTCCGCCCATGGAGGGGGGGGGGGGGGGCACCAGAACGATTAGGTTACACCGGCAGGAAAATGAAATGCGAAATTAAAAGGCTACTCATTACGAGGGGGGGGGGGGGGGTCCTGGCTTTTTTTTTTGTATTTCCCCTTATTCACGTCACTCCCTCTTTTTTCTCATCATTTTGTCTTTCACCCTTTTTTCACCACTCGATTGGGGGGGGGGGGGTACTTTACCCCATGCCCCGTGCTCCCAGTCGCTATGCCACTGATGTTTCCATGTCAGGGGCGTTTGTGGTTAGACCGAGAGCATCATTCTCTTTACACAGGAGCTGAGATATTATACGGTTTCACGATAATAGCACTGAGGCGAAGTAATTTCCAATGACCTTGCAATGACGTATGGTTTACAAGTAATTTTATGCTCTGCTAAATGAAAAAAAAAAAACTTCAGGGAATCTCTCTCTAAAGGTCATATTCAATCATTGATCCTGTCTCGCTGTCAAGACAGGTAATTTTCATAAATATTTTATGAGGATCTGTTGGCTAGCAAGCCTAGCATCATGTTACAAAAAAGCTATCCAAAACCATCATTCTATTCACTGATCACTAACAATCATGCGTATAATAATACTAATAATTTTAATTAAAAAAAATAATAATACTAATAGTAATAATAATGATGATGATAACAATAATATGGATTATGATTTTAATTATGTGTCTTTGTCCCAGTTTATCAAATAATAATAATAATACTGATATTAAGAATAATAATAATATATGAGAGTTTTTAAGGCGCCAAATTCACTTGGAATAAAAAGGTCAGAGCGCACTTGTGAGTAAAAAGAGATCAAATAACAGCATTTGCATTTTTAACAAAGAAACGGAAGTAAGTTAAAACATTTTGGAATACACCAAGTGGCATGTAAAATTATGTCATAATTTGGTTCAAAATCTTCTTTGTGAATTTTGGGGGTATTAGATTATGGTTGCATTTCGCCGGCGTAGCCATATCAGTATTAATATTGCTTTTCCACAGGCTCTGTAATAATTATCACTCTATCAATGCTACATGCCCATTTAAACACCTGGGTCAAGTGGAACAAACGTGGGAAAATACCTTGAACAAGGATGTTAGCCTTAATAATAATAATAATAATAATAATGGGTTCTTGTATAGGGCTCATGTCTGCCATACATGACACTCCTGGCGCTTAAGAAGATGTATATGTAATTATCGGATATAGATTGAGTGTCAACTGTCTCAGATTTCTGCATCTCGAGCAGGAATGACGAAGTGTTCTTTCTATGGGGATGATACAGCCCAATATTATCGTCTTCCTAATACCCCCTTCACATACACGGATTTTTCTTACGAGCCCTTACGGATCGCCAACTCGTAGTCAATCGCAAGCATCCGTAAATAACTCGCTGGTATCCGTAAATAGCTCGTCACAACTCGCAACAACTCGCAGACATTCGTAAGGATCCGTGAAAGGAGAGGCAAATTTTTTGACATGTCAAAAATCTTTCAACGATTGTCCACGGATTTATTTGTCCGTAAATAACTCGTAAATAGGTCGTAACAATCCGTAAGTATCGTAAACCGCTCGCATCAACACGTTACCATCCGTAAACTGCTCGCAAGGATCCGTAAATGACCCGTAAAGATTTCTTTAACGATTTGTTTCGGTTGGTTTACGATTTGTTTAAGGATTATTTACGGATTACTTACGGATTATTTATGGATTATTACGAGTGCTTACGTGTTGTTTACGATTTAGTTCGGGTCGTGTTACAATGGCTTTACGGATTGTTACGAGTTATTGCGAGCACTTTACGTACAGTTACGAGTACTTTACAAGTATATACGTTTACTTAAATTATTCTTACGTATCGTCAACGTTTTTGGGGAAAGATATAAAAGCTTCAAATTTGAACACTTCATTTTCAGTTGTTGTTTTTTGCTTAAAAATCGCAAGGACTCGTAAATACTCGTAACTAACTCGTAACAATTCGTAACAACACGTTAACATGTCGTTACTAACACGTAAGTTGCTCGTAGTCATCAGTGACAACTCGAAACAAATCGTGGAATTCTGCCGTAAGTCTATCGTAATAATCCGTAACAAACCGTAAATAGCTCTTAATAATTCGTAACGACTCTTTAATCGGTCGTAAAAGTGGCCAAATCGTAAGGATCCGTGAAAGATCCGTGAATTTGTGCGATCCGTAAGGACTCGTAAGAAAAATCCGTGTATGTGAAGGGGGTATAAGCAAGCAGTACGAATACCGTGACGACGAAATTAAATTGAAATGTGATAGCGAACTTCAGAGATTAGACGGATCCCAAATGGTGGAATGATGGTCCGCTCCCTGCAGCCCCTTCTAGTAATGCCCCCTCCCCTCGATGGAGTACCAAAGATGCACTCGTTTCCTTGGGCGATGTATCCAATTTGTTAAACGAACGTGTTGAGCTAACAGACAACTGAGTACTCCCTTTGAAGAGGACGCGAACCCAAAAGCCCTTTCACTTTAAAGAGAAGACTGGGTTTTGCTGATAAAGATAAAAACAGTGAATGGTGTTTATTATTCCTTGTACGTCAGTTTAGGAGGATATCATAGTAGAAACACCCCCTGAAAAAGGGTTGCTCTAAAGAAGCCCTCATATTCAAAGTAAGTTGAGAAAAGTTGAGAAAAGTTGAGAAGTTTTAGCCGAAGCTTGATGCCGCATGTGGTTGTAGTACCAAACGCCCTTGTCCTCTAAGTTACAGCGCGTGAACCGGGATTAATTACCTTTTATTTGCATGTTGATCTTTCAAAAACTTCATAGTACATGTCTTACCAAGAGTTGATATTAATCGCAACTTCTTTGCGATTGATATCAACTATGTACTTAACAGAAAGGATACTACAAACTTGCGATTGATTAGAGGACTTGCGATTGATTTGGATCAAACTCGGGGCCCAGGTCTTACAGCATTTACTACAAAGTCTACAATATTCAACCTTTCCCATTTGTCCAAGGCAATCTCTTTCCCAGGGTATATCGCATGACCAGTACTCGACTTGATCTTTAATCATTGATGAAGAAAAAAGATGCAATCGATTCGAGCACGTCATGGGTTTCGCCAACGAATAAACTGGTATTTAGACAGCGGCTTAGAAACGGGATACCCGTTCATTTGGGATTACTTTGAGGCGATGGAATCTAATTTGAAGAAGAAAATGAAAATAGGCACGTCCTCCAAATTACGTCGTCACAAACATATGTCATGGACTGGAGGCACATTCCAAGAAGTGTCTGTAATTTCAATTCGGGTTATATTTTCTTCATGAACTTCAAAACATTTACAAATCGTCACTTTTAAAGCCCCACTGTCCTACTTGTAGCTACTTTCTCCCTCTATATAGAAAACTTCCCCAATCAGTGCCTGTTGGTCCCCATGATCCCCTATTTTTTATGTTATTTGAGAGCCGAGTTGATGAGATAGCCACCTGTCAGTGACCTCGCTGTGTGGTATAATCCCACCTAGCCACACTAGTGTTGATAAGCTTTAAGAAATCTCAAATCATATGTAATTGTTCGAAATGAAACCAGTGAATAGTTGCCTTTTTCTGTCATCTATTGTGAGTTTTGGAAAGTTTGAAAAATTACCCAGTCGGGAATCGAACTCAGGTCCATGGCTTATAATTATGATGACAGTAACGCAGACAGGTTAGTAGTTTAGACGAGACCAAATTCAATTGACAAATAATATGACAAGCTTTCAACTTTCAATAATTCTTTGTTGGGGATAGCTGCGTTTTTTAACAGTGGCAAGAAAATTGAATAATGGGGCTCTATAATCATCGTAAATTGTAAAAGTATTGAAAAATATCCTCCTGACAATCATAAACAATATAAAGCACAGGACACAGATATATATACATTAGGTACATTGGACTAAACGTGGAAGTAACATCAACATTTTGTCATATTTACAATATAAGGACGTTTCCAGAAAAATCGTTGTCATGCGATATATAATTGCTACTTTTCTTTCTCAGGGGTATGACAAAGTAATGGGCACGCACACGGATCAGCTTACACGGGGTTCCAGAAGTCAATCTTCTCTTTATAACGCAATCGATCATTATTTTGGTAGTTCTTCTGAACTAAGATACCAGTGTCTATTGCATTTCTAGGTCATTAACAGTGATGACCTTGTCAAAAGTATCCGATGGTGGTGTAGGTAGGTGTAGGATTTCTCCTTGTAGAGTCGTTTTGTTCGAGAAGTATCCTACGATAGCGGATTCAAGTGGCCAATCAAGCTATAAGTACACATATCGCCTACTAGGTTTCGTAGCCAAAGACCCTCCATATATCAATGACGTGGGAAGAGAAAAGCCAGTGTACCTTGCACAGTGTGTCTTTCAGCCTTAAACATAATTCTTGAAATTCTTTTCTTAGAACAATTTGAATATGTTGATGCTTTGTTTAGGTGCTTTTCTTAGACTCGTGTGTACGCCGGTGAAGATTTTCTCTTGTCTGGAGCATGTTTATGATACCAAAACTATTGTGTAATACACCAGTTTACGGTTACAAGAGTGCGCATGCGCAGACATGGGCGCCATCTTAATTTACGAGTAAACAAACCAAATGACCTGTAGAGGTCGATGGTTTATGCGTAAATTAAGATTGCACCCATGCAAATTATGATGTGAGCGCACAACGCAGCGCGCAGGCAGTGATGTCATCATAATTTGCATGGGCGCAATCTTAATTTACGCATAAACCACTGACCTCTAGAGATCATTTAGTTTGTTTACTCGTAAATTAAAATGGCGCCCATGAACTGGTGTATTGATATTTATGCGTCATAATACATTAGAAGAAGATAACATTATAAAGTGATATCATTACACTACTTACATATTTATTTTGTTGGCCTCTTGTCTCGTGTCACTCCCTTTTTGTTTCGCCGATGATTAAAATAATATACACTCGTCCATTGCGACGCAGTCTATTATATTTCCAAAATGGACGACGCAATGAGGTTTTCATGGTGTCATGATTACTTGTCTAGATCTTGCCATCTTCCGGGATCGAGTATGTGTATAAAACATATAGGCCTAGGAATCTTTCTGTAGGCAACTACTCAAGTTGCTAAAAATATTTCACATTAACGTGGACATAATAAATGATGTCATTCTACTTCATGAAACTTTTCGCTTTGAATTTCTCATCGCTTTACAGATTGATTCCTTACCAAGAATCCGCTGATTCTGAAGGTACCCACAAATATCAGAATTAGTAACGAGTCCAAACTGAATATCCCCAAATCTTTCATACTGCTGTCGTATAATAAAATTTGTTGCATCGTATCAGAGGAATTTAATGGTGTAACCAAAACTCGATGTATAGATTCGTCTAAAGAAGTTATCTTTTCTCTTTACAATAGTGTTTTGTACCTGAAATGTCATAGGCAATAAAACAGAATATGGATCTCTTGTTTCGGGAATGTATTTCTTCTCTTCATATCACGTGAAATAAATAGCTCAATAAAGCCAAAAAGTAGTCCAGTCTACAGGGTGATGCTAAAACTTAATTTCCGCAAATAATTACCATACTTTTACACAAATTAAACGTGTATGAATCTATGTTGAAGTTCATAGTTTACGTGTGGATAATTGCATTATGTTCGCATGACTTCTCGCGTCTTTCTCTGACGTATGTAGCAGAGGTAAGCCTTGACATCGACCCCGAGGCGGCGTTTAATTGAAGGAGGACCCTCTCACCATCTCCTCTCCACCCATCTCTCACGGGAAGGTAAGCAGGGCAGAAAGCATTAGTATGTACAAGCTTACCTCGACCGTGGAACGTCATATCTTTGCCACAAGTCCCACGCTTTACAATTGGCGTCATGCAAGACCTTTCCACATGGACAGAACGCTAACCAGCGTGAAGAGATCGGGTTTTCATCGGGGTTGAAACCGTATACCGAAAGAAGATACGGAATAATTCGTGTGATTGTAAGTACACATCAAATAAAATGTGACGGAAAATGTTTAGCATACAAGGCCAATATTGCAAGATATTACAGGATGATGAATCGCTGTGGTGTAAAGACATCATTACCATTAATGCCATTACACCACAATGCTTCTCTTTCATCTTCTAGCGAGCGTTACATGCAAAATGCAATTCCGTAAATGTATCACATACACGAACACCGCTAAAATATGTTTTTAATGCGGAAGGGGGGAGGGAGATCCCATATCATTTTCGGAAAAGGTGTTTCAATTTCTAAAGTGAGTCTAAATGGACTGTCTACACTGTTTGCAATGTCTATGCAGACTATGCGTTGGTTCTTATGGGTGTACCGATGTGAGAATGCTTTACTTTCAAAGTGGCCCGAAATTCGCTCCCGATTTCACCAGGTTTTATTTAGTGAAAGGTATAGGGTTAGGTATGAGTTTTAGTATAGGTTTAGAGTTAGGGTTAGAGTTAAAGGTTTGTATAGCAATAGCAATGACATGAAGCAATTTTCTAAATATATTTTTTTTCTTCATCCTCTGTGCCTTTGACTTTAATTGAAACCCGAATCATGTTAACTTCTTTAGTTCTTTAATTTCCTGATCACTGATGTAAAATTATTTTTCGTCCAATAATACTGCGCGCACATGCGATCATTTTTTCCGGAAGGATCGAGACCCAATAATCTAAACTTGGGTTCACTAAACTGGACGCTCGTCCTACCTACATAGAATCATCTTTACCCCTGAAGCATGCTGAAATTATTATTTACCAAAATGCAATTTGGCTGCCAAGTGCAGTGAATTATACCAAGTAAATACATGAATCCCTTCAATTCACATCCATGCCTCTATGAATTATTGTATAGTACCCTTGACGTATTTGACGTTGATCAGGGCTTACGTACCGGAATAAATGTAGACCCACACATTTTTCTCTATACATGGGGTCATTGATTCAACATTTCAATGAATTACTAGAATCGCATACTAAATATAATAATTGGTTAATGTGGGGATTCTTTTTATCGTTATTATTACTGTTCTCTCTCACCCCTCCCTCCCCTCTATACTGTGTCATTTCCCCCTCCCCGTCTCCTCATCCCTTCCTTCTATTTCACTTTGTATCTCCCTTCCTCTCCCCATCTTTCTTTCGTCTCTCTCCTCGTCTCTGGTCGTCACTATTTCCCTCCTCTCCTTGTACTCTTGCTCTCTTCCTTCTGTCTATCTTGCTCTCCCTTTCTGTCATTCTCTCTTTTTCGGCGTGAGAGGTTTTTCAACTTAAACGAATGTAGGCGATGAAACGTTCCCAAAGCTATAGACCTGTAAATGTTATTTTTCAGTGACAAAACTTTTGTTATAATTATGCTTTTGCCAAAAGTGATTAATCAGTTTGCAAAGTTTTACTTGTGTCGGGGAACCCATTTACAAGGGATACTAATACAATCCTGAAGTTTTTTCCCTATAACAAGTGGGCGTCCAGAGAGGATCAAGAGGAGATAGCAAAAGTCTTAGATGGGATGAATCGTAAAATTCTAAGAAAACGAATTAGGGCGTGGGCAAGATAAGATAGGATCAATAATTAAAGGTTCGCACCTTGACAGAGCGTGCATTAAGTTTCTTACGCATTGCTATGGATTGTAATTCTGCACAAAATGATATGAACCAATTGATGGATGGATTCCCTTGTGCAGCACAATGGCTTTGTAAAATTACCCATTTCCAATCTTGATTAGTTTCATGACAACCATTTTAAAGGTACTATGTCCCATTTGCAGGCCAAACAAATTAAAAGGTTAATTGAAAGATAATACTACTTTAGAACTTCCCTAAAGAAAGTGCGGCTTGAAAATGTCTTCAAGTGGGAAAATAACGACTATTAGTTGTCAAATCAACTTAGGAGCTATAGAGCCAATAAGTAATAGTCTTGAGTTTCAGACCATTGTACCCAATGGTCATACGTTTTATGCTGCGCAAAGATTCAATCAGTTTAATTTTGGCCATCACAAGAAGTGGGTTATTGATGTAGATAAATGCTCATGTACCCTTTACAGCTCATTTCATGTATGTTATTATAAAAAAGCCAGTCAGTCACTCAATAGTGTCTGACAGTGAAGTATAGAAAGGAAACGGGTTTCCTTGCATAATTTGAATATAAGGACACTGCTAACGTTTAAATTTCACAGATAGGACATACATGACATATTCATAATTCCTGCAAAGTTCCACAGAATTTGAGGTTGGCTGCAAAAGAGACATAGTACCTTTAACACTAGTATAATCTGGAGACTTTTAAAGATTCTTGAAGCCTTTTTACATACATGTATCTATTCCATGATTAAAACGATGTACTATTATATCAAACTAAAGGTAGATGATTGGAGTGGCGTATAAATAATCGACGAACCTGAAAACTCATGCACCTGGATGGAGGTAACCCAGTTCATGCTGTTAATCCGAGTTAAGATCCTTACTGGCCTTACTATTAAATTAACCTATTTCCATCATGCTATCTTATCCTTAATCTAGTGAACATGACACATATTATAGGTTTCAGTTTATAACGAAATACGAATATAATGTTGTGTGCGCGTGTGTGTCTGTTTAATTGGTCCCCTTAAAAACAGAGGTGTCCCATAGCCTTTTGCTGATTTTGATAGAAATAATGGAACAAAATATGAGCCAATATTATTATCTCGTACCATTATGCATTGTTTTAAGTCGTTTTTTGTTTGGTTGTTGTTGTTGTTGTTTAGTTTTATTATTATTATTATATTAACATTATTATTATTATTATTATCATTATTTTTACTGTTATTTTCTGTTATGCACGACTAAACGGAGAGTTATTTATGACAACGTCACAATCCACTGACTGAATTACCAATTTGAGATTCGCAAATATCAAGTCAGTGATCTCACATGTCAACAATTTATAACTTTCTTATAATTCGTCAGATTTACTTCACACTTTTGCAATTCTATTGTTTCTTATTGTTTTGCTGTAATAAAAATGAACTCATTAATAAATATTATACATAGTCAGCAATATCCTGTTTTTGTTCTATGCGAATGAGCCGTTGTTTAAGATTCCAAGATAAAAAATAAGAAAATATAAAAACATAGGAAATTTAATCTCAATTTCTCCAACCGCACACTAGTGACTCTTCATTTATTCATGTTTCCAAAACAATAACAATAGCTACGTTCGCACGGTATCGTCGTAGTTTGATTTGATTTGATTTGATTTGATTTGATTTATTGGTTTCTGCATCTTTTTTCTTTTTTTCTTCATACATTTTTTTAAAACATAATATGGTTTGATACAATATTTTAAGTGTATATAATTTTATACAGATAATAAACAAAATTAAACAAATATATTGAATGCATAATTAACATACATTAGATGCAGGTGGGCTACAGAAATAAGCAAAGTAGCTTGACGTGCCCGCAGCCCTCAACTTAGATACAACAATAAAACAAAAACTAAAAAGAGTGTGACTTGCAGAGAATAAAAGAAAAGGGGAGAGAAGGAGCGTTGGTAATAATACAATAAACCCTTAAGTTGGCGAAACCTCGAAGTAATAAACAACGATCTACTAACAACGTCGAGGGAGCCAAAACCAGGAAGCCTGTATTCTGAAGTCAGGTTTAACTTCAGACTAGACTTAAGCCTGGGTTTACTAAACCCGACTTCAGAATACGGGCAGGAGTGTTTAAAGTTACCTACCAGCCGGGAAAGCATTCCTAAGTTGGCATAACCCCTAATTCAATTGTATTCACACGGCACCTAACTTGCAGTTAGGGCCCCGTGCTCCTCGCGCTAACTTTAAGATCGATTGTGGATTATAACACCGTGTAAACTTAAAGTTGCATAGCCATGAATGCGTCCCTACGGTCCCTAACTACAAGATAACTTCAACGTTGAAACCAAGACCTAAACTTAAAGTTAACAGACAGTCGTGGGAACTAAACTATACAAGCGAAAAATTCTTTTAAGGGAATCACGTTACGTTGAATGGAGTGGGCAAACAAATTTCATGTCTAGCTTGGTATAATGGCGAAATGTTATGGTTGTTTGTGAGTTTTATGTTCCTTGAAAACATGTTATAACGGAGCTAATCACCTTGGTTCATATGATATTAACTATCTTTCTGGTTACATATCGTAAAGAAGGTTTGATTTCAAATGCAGCATTGTATATTTCTTCTTTGGCATACAGTAAGTAACATATTACTTATTGTCGGATTTACTTTTCAAAGAATGATTACATTTCTTTTCCATGCATTTTTAAAAATGTAATCCTTTTGAGAGAAAAAAAAACAGCAGCGTTAGACTCTCTGTCTTAGGTAATTTAGGATTTGCATTTATATTAACTAAGACGGATGACAGAAACAGACTTACTGGCTGTAAATGGCAAATTATAAGTGTAAATGGGCATTATATTTGCAATACTCACCACATTAGAAAGCATATCCATGCAGTGAAAAGTAAAACATGAGTCCACATTTCACCATGCCAGCTATAAAAGACCTTCGCAAAGGTCTTTAAGGCCTGTCAATGAAGCAATGGCTACCACTTTTTCATTAGCGGTAAAGGCTTGTTCAGAAATGACGCGGGAAACGACGGAAAACCTTGAAGAACAAAACAAAATTAGCCGCCAAGTTTTGTTTAACGTGTAAATGAATCGTAACTGCGCGTAACAAAGTTCATGCCAAAGTAATGACAAGAAAACTTTTGGTGGCATTAAAACACAGATTTCTTGAAAGGATGTTGCAAACGCCACACTCTATTTTCCTAGCCAGTGATTGAAAAGCTTTGCAATGCCAGTAATCAAGATAATGGAACAGCCTGTGATTAATATTTCTCTTGTTTAGGGGAGTTTCATTACTATTTGGAATTTCGGATTAGCTGTGGAAAAGTTTGCATATTTATAGGATATAAATAAGGATTTAGAAAAATTCTTAAGATTTTACGGTTACACCTTGTATATAGTATTGTCAGGAAAGAAGGTTTTACTTATTTTGTTCATTTTACTTTTACTAAGGAGCTAAATTGCAGTAAGTGATACTTTTGTGAATTCAATTGCAAAGGCCTAAAACAGTCAAACCCGTTGTAATTGCCACCACTCTATCAAGTCCACCTGTCTCTAGTGGCCATTTATTTTGTCTCCATCGACAAAAAAAATACATGTATGTGTTGTGTGTAGAACCTGTCTAGAAAGGTTACCTGCCTTCAATGACCACTTTCTCGGGTACCTTTGGGTGGCCTTTGTAAACAGGTGTGACTGTACACCATTACAGGAAAGGTCTTTCGCTTTCCATCTTGTTCTCCTCCTTTACACGTCCCTCCTTCTTCTCTACCACTTTTATCCTACTCTCCCCTATCCCCTCTCCTCATGCGTGGGATAAATGTAACAAGCATGAACAGACATATACCACATGTCGACATTTTCAATTCTCGGCGCAGCTGTTATGCGTGATGCGTAGGAGAGCTAGATTGCTAAGACCGATGCATATTTCATGGTTCTACGCCACGTTAATTCCGATCAGCCTCTACATTTTCCTTTCTACTTATTCCATTTTGTATGTTCGAGCACTATAGAGTACATGAAGAAAGGACGGGAGATTGCAATTTTTACCTCCTGACCGAAAAAAGAAAAATGCTGTCGCTTTGTTAAATAGATTAGTAGTCTACTTAACAGTTTAGGACTCATGTTGTAGGTCAATACTTGTAAGATTGGACTTGGAAAGCACAAAATATAGACATACTCTCAGAAGAATTACTCCTTCTTCCCGAACATAAAGTGACTTTAGGGCAAAATACCCCCTCCCTCCCCTGTTCCCCCTCCCCTGCCCCCATCCCCACGGTAACGTCAAACAGGGCCCTCAAACATTATATTTAAATGTTTTTATTGAACGGTATTGATCACACGGAGATGTACAGTGCATAAATCTCCCTCTCTCTCTCTCTCTCTATGTTGTCTCTAGTTCAGTTTGTCAGGTTTTGGTTTCAGTTTTGATTTGTTTTTCTTCTTCATATTTGACGCTAATCATAATCAGAACAAAGAACGGAAACTATAATCATTGATGAGTTACCATACAAAAAAGGAATTGTATTTAAGCACTTAATGACATAGACAATAACGTATATGAATATTCTGAAGAATTCAAAATGTATAATTGCTTTACACTATGTTAAAGATGAAAGCAAACTTTCTCGTAATAACATTTAAAGAAAAGGTTGAGTTCTGGGGAGAGATGAAAAATAAATTGGGATCATTATCATTGTTATTATGCAAGTGTGGAAGCACACCAGACAAACAAATGTTCCCTGAAAAGCATGGCTCTTCAAATGCCTTCATATTCTAAATATGACAAGTAACAGCTTAAAAATGAGGCCCGAATTTTATACCTTTCTATGCACAATGCTTGTTACTTAATACCAAGACCAAATTTTCTTATCACTTTGATGACTCTAGAACCTTGCAGAACGCACCAATAATTAGATGCTACATGGTGAACTTTTTTTCTGATCGATTCCACATCATTTCGTTTACAATGTAATCGCATGACCAGAACTCAACTTTATCTTTAAGTATTAACATGGACGAGAAATGTGTTTCTCTATAGAAAAACCTCAGGGCTTCTATGAAACAAAATCATGTATCATATAGACAATACACTCTATCTCGGTCTATTTAAAAAACAAACACACCTGCCTGCACCCATGCATCAATCTATCTTATCACATCTTAGCCCCTCTCATGTATATGTGTGTATTTCCAATTTTCCTTTGATGTCATACAACTCATTTCTCCTAGAATATAAAGTGACATAAAACACTCAGCAAAGAGACAGTTGAAAAATTGGAAGCCATTTAACCCAGAATTTACGCAGATGGTTTCCATATATGAGGTGAACTTTTCTGTAAGTGTCCGACTTTTAAAGCTATTGGGGAATTGAGTTCATCCAATGATTTTATATTCCTACACATTGCAGATTTGGGTCAACTTTTAGTGAATATTTTTCTTAAATTGTTATCTTTCGATTAAGAATTCTCTGAATTAAAAATTGCACATGAGCAGTAAGTGAAAAGAAAATCTATAGAAAGTTTGTCTTTTCCATTTGAAGTACATTGTGCCGTTCATGAATGAGAGAGATTCAATGTACAGTGATCATTGAAGCCTCTAAATTAGCAACGGAGAGTAAAATTTGTAATTTCTATTTTCATGGCAAATAAACATTTTTTTGTTAATATTTGTTGTAATTTACATCCGCCTGGTTTCATTTGCTATAGATTTTTATTTTGTTTTGTTTGTGAAAGAATAGAAAATAGATGAAATTGTTGTCAATTTGCGAAAAGCCTATTTTATTTAAACCTTTTAACAAAATATGAACTGCAATAAGTATAAAGTGACCAAGAGCCAGCTCAGACAGCCTATTATCTTCGCCTTTTCATCCTCACTTCAATTTATGCGATTCATAATTATCCAATCCAATAAGTAATTTATTTCATTAAGCGCTTTTCCTCGCTGCTAAAGCACTTCACAAAATTGCTTGAAATGTACTTTTTAGCATTTTGCCGTTTTCAACAACAATAGAACACTTCAGAATATAAAATGAGTCAATATTATGTGCATATATATATATATATATAACAACAAATCCAAGCTTAATAGGGGTATTTTCAGGACCTTTTTGTCAGACAAAGCTACATACATGTACTTCAGTATGTATAGTATTTGTTTCACTTGGAATTCAGCGTTTATGGTAAGATGGGAAGAGAAGAAAATCGTTGTATTTTTGGTTTCATGTTTCCCTCCTAAGAGACAGATTCGATAGACGTATTATATCTTCTAGAAGGTACGTGACATCGCGGAAATGAGTTCACCTTTATGATTGTACATGTATATCACATAAATTATTGATGAAGATTTCCATTCTTTTTGTCTATCAATTATTTACGTGATAGAGGAAGGACCTTACATCGATCCGTACAAGATTGTCGAATCGTGGCATAGTTGGAAATCGTTCACTCCCTCGCGCTCTCTAACCCTCTCCGATACACACACACACACACACACACACTCCCTCTCTCTCTCTCCCCCTCTCTCTTTTTCTCTCTCTTCTCTCTCTTTCTCTTTCTCCCTCTCTCTCTCTTACACACACACTCTCTCTAGTGACCCAGTAATACCTCAGGTATATAACTACATGCCTAAAACAAAAATGTATTCAAATTGATCATAATAGTTTTTGACTACTGGAATCTCTTCTGAGCTATTTTGAATCTAGACCTAAAAAGGATATGAAATTTATTGATTTTTGATTGTCCAAATTATTATCTATTTGGAGAACATTGTACTGACTATGTCGCTATGTACTCGTGATGTCATCAAAATTTTTCCTCTGGATTCCTCCTTTATTTCAATTCCTGTGAGAAGAAAAAAAACAGACATTAAGGGAGGGAAAATACGTAGTAATGAAATCCCCAAACAATGTCATCTGATCAAGTCTGTTCGACCAATTTAGAAAATATACTCTTTTTTTTTTTACAGTTTTACAATTGGGAGGATTTTCCCCTGTGTGACATAATTCATCACGACCGACATAGCAATATCAGATTTCCTTTTATCGTCATTTCAACCTTTGAAAATTCATGTCTTTCATACTTTTCCCTTGAGTTCTAATGGGATCTTTTACGTTGATGTTTCTGTTTCCATTCAGGCAACATGTGTGTGGAAATGACAAAGAATGACTTTCCTTTTTTTATTCTTGTATGCACTTTAATTAATTTGCATGCATTGTGTAATAGATTTCTAAAATCTACCCGGCAAATGAGAATGAATATGTTTGCTTGTAATATTTCCCCTTCATTAAAAGAATACAGCTAAACATAACATAAAGAAAATCTTACATAGTTTGTGCTCTTGTTTAAAGCGTATATACCTAACAAATAACAATTTAGAAATATATAGCTCAATCTATTTCCCATGCCTTCATTGTCTTTTTTAATGTTTGATGTAGTGCAGTTCAAATTTTTCTCTTTTCTTTTCCTTCTTTTAAATATCTGCACGATGGGAAGCAACGATTTACCACATGTATGCTCATATATTTAGCTTCAAGTGCGTTCAAATGCCTTGATAAAGTCACGGTTTTGTAAAGACCTCATTTTTTTCTCTTGACAACCGCATAGAAACGAAATAACAATCACTCTAGGTAGGTGATTATCTGTTTTGAAAATGCGCTAGGGACACACACACACGTATACACGCACCCTCATACGCACACAAATATATATGCCATACACATATATTACTTTAAAGGTAAAGACCAGTATTGGAAACGCCCCAATTTCAAAAAATGAAATGGAAGCTCTCATTACCAATCATGTGAAAGAATATGTTTTGACTAATACATGATGATAAAAAATTTGCCGGGAAACCGCCTACTAATTCATATATTTGGTAAATTTGTTTCTCTCATGGTCGTGTGAGAGATATAGGGTAGTCCCACATACATCTTTCTTTGTATAGTGCTTGTAACTTTACGAAGAATGGGCCAAATTTCTTATCATTTTGATGATTCCAGAACCTTGCAGATGCTAGATGCTAGATGATCAACCTTTTCTGATCGATTCCACAACGTTTCTTTCACAATGCAATCGCATGACCATTACTGGTCTTTACCTTTAAGTACGACTCAGTATGTTTACGTGAGCGGTGTGTACGCTTGTATACTGTATCGAATATATGCAGGAAATATCAAGTGTATTACAATGGATTTGGTTTGCGAATTATATTATCGTAAGTATAATCACAATGCACACATTTTCTGCGTGTTGTATTACTTTGCATTTCATACATTGAATTGCTTGCCTTGATGTCCATAAATGATCAGTCCGAGAATCAATCGTCTTTTGATTCCTGATGCCCTATATTTATCAAAAATCTTACAAATTACAAACGTAAGTATACACCATTGTAAAAAAAAAGTATACTTAAAAGGCATTCAAGAGATAAAGAGAGAGAGAGAGAGAGAGATACATATATATATACATGTATATAGAGAGAAAAAACCAAATACTAAATTAAAAAAAAAAGGGAAAAGAGCCCAGAAAATATATTTAAAGAAGAAAACAACAACAACAACAACAAAAACACCGACCATAATAACATGAATTTCAGTTTGGCGGACAATTACGTCCAACGGTTTTATTTGATCTAACAGATATGAGAAGTGCAATGATAAACTATTTACTAAATTTATTCATTTTGGTTGATTGGTTGGTTATTTTTACCTGGCTGCTATAACAGCTTGTATATGCTTAGAGATAAACAACAAAGGTAATACAATAAGTCGTATATCAGGTAAATCATCTAGAATATTATTGTACAAAAGGGCACATTATTCCCTCCAAACCATGGCGACCCATTTTAATCGCCTTAATTTTATACATGCATCTCATGAAGCTATTCCACAGATGAATCAATGTCTATCTAGGCATGCCGCCGAGGTGGAAATATGTCATTTGTTATTAATCCATATTCAAAATTCCCAATCGACCACGCCAGACCCTGCACACCGTACGACATGTTTTTATAGCCTACAGGTGTGTATTGATGGCCTATAAAAACTTGTCAGTCAATTTACCGATATGAAAAACAGCGCAAAACCACCCCACTTTCCGTATCAGAAATATCTCCATCGGCGCTCTTCATTTCCTTAAAATGTGGTGGACTTTGAAATCTAAAGTGCAAAAACACCTCGGGCTATTACGATGCACAGTGGCGTAGCGATGGGGGCACGGGGGAACGTCCCCCAGCGGATGAGGAAAAAGAAGGGGGGAAAAGAGATGGCGAGAAAGTAAGACGGTGAAATCGATGAGGGAAAGATAACGTGAAAAGAAGTTCATGAACTTCTCCCACACCCCCTTATCGGTTTCCTTGTTGATTCGCATTTCGTTCAA
Source organism: Strongylocentrotus droebachiensis (assembly GCA_035222895.1). Taxonomy (NCBI): domain Eukaryota; kingdom Metazoa; phylum Echinodermata; class Echinoidea; order Camarodonta; family Strongylocentrotidae; genus Strongylocentrotus; species Strongylocentrotus droebachiensis. The sequence continues at coordinate 1,269,014 of JAVYIG010000024.1, forward strand.
CTCGTAACCCCCCCCCCCCCACGTAGGCAGTGCCCCCTCACGTTTGGAACAGGCTTCGCCACTGATGTATCAGAAATACAGGGTAATAGCACTCTCCTTTATCATCGCCTGAGGGAACGTCATCTTTGAATTTGTCATAGACTTCTCTAACCAAAAGTGAAAAAAGTGGGGAGAGAGAACAGATGACAAAAAGTGCTTAGATATTAATTGATAGGTCAAATTTGCTTGTTAGGAGGGTTCGGAATTTTTTGTATTGGAGTTATGGTACGCAATGATGAAGAAACGACATGGAGGTGTTTCTATTTTCCATCCTGGTAGACGAAAGACTTCATGCATGGATGAATGTCAACGAGACGGAGTTAAGTCTTTTGTCAATTCCGTTTGTTGCTACGGCAGGCAGCCAGTGAAAGCGAATTCGTTTAATCAAATTATGTAAAAGCAAACATCACTTTTAACAAACAGAACTTTGTTATTCCTAGCTCATTTTTCCGGATTCAGGTGTCATATGAAAGTGCAGAAAATGAACTTTTAGAAATGTGATTTTTTCTTTGAAATTCAGATACCGTATCCTTTCTTCAAATTGATTTTAATCATTCATGCGTGAAATATGCATCATATGAGTTGCATCAAAATAATGAAAGATGAGGATCGAAGCTTTAAAAATATATGTCATTTATTAATTATAATTGTGATTTAGTTATGATAAAACATCGATAATTCTCGCATGCATATTACTACGTCTATAAAACGTATTTAATTTCCATAAGATAAAAGGACGTATCCTAGTGCGTTAAAGTGTATCCTGTAAATGTATACTGTAAAATGCGCCAGTTCGTTAAATTCCATATTATTTTAGACATTGATAGGAACCTATCATAACACGCAAGGATGTAATATATACTTTGAAAGTATCTCAATGACCTTGTAACTGAAAAACAACATCTTTTGAAAATGTTCTACATCCTTGAATTCGTATCCAAAGCAAGCATCACATTCAACCTCTCTCAAAGATTAATATATGTAGTGGCCTGGCAACCGTGTGGGAGGGCTGGGGGGGGGGGGGCAATAGGGGAGGGTTGGCCCATGGGGAAACGTGCCTTCAAGGGACAAATAAAATAAAAACGAAAAGCGATAAAACAAAGGGAGAAAGGGAATAGGACGATAAAAAAAAAATGGACCCCCCTCGCTCACCCTCCCCTGAGCAGTAGCCTTGAATAATTCACATTTGACTTCCCGAGAAAGACGTGTACCCCCAATCCTTCTCGAGCTCCCTCAACGGCCATGATGGTTTAACTCTTGTTACGCCACTGTCTGTATACAATCGTTATTCAATATTATTCAAGATTTTTTTTTTAAATGCTTATATTAGAGCAAATATAAAATGGGAAGTAGAACGACGAACGATAAAGAGCAACAAAGAACGAACAAAGAACAAACCTTGAGGTATAGATCAGTTTAAAGGCGTGCATGTCAAAACCCTGTCTTTATGTAAAATGAAATGTCACCTGACGCCACTTCTGAAATGACCTTTACGCTCCCTTAACATGGCCAAATTACCGAGATGAAATGTAACTCAATTATCACCATACCACCTAAAGCAATGGGAATATATCGCCCAATCGATGCGAGTACCCAGTTGGCATTGCAAATACAATTTAATTTAAAATTTATCTCATAGCTATATTTCGCGCGGTAAACAGCCTCCCGCAAACTAGAAGAGGGAAGAGATATTTATTCAATTTTTTGGAATACCGACTATTGTACCTTTCATCATGTTGACGGGTGCATCTGCTAACGGCTGTTGCAATTATCAATCATTAATTTTGGCATTTGATTGGCATATGGCTGTAGAGCAAAGGAGAGTGATGCTCAATTAACTAGTCGTTTGACATAATTAACCGACTCGGCATTTGGGATGGAGTCAACATGAAAAAAGAAAGGATAAAAATGTAGATTGCGGCTATATTACAATTTTCATTGGTGTCTTGTTTCTTTTAATCAAGACTCCTCTTTCTAGATCCAATGGTTCATTATTTCACCCGACACATCGTTTTAAAAGAATGTAGTAAATGTGCATTATCTTAATTGTCGGGAACTCTCGTTTTTTCTGGACTGCATAACAAATACGAGACATAGGCGCCGCTTTTCCGTTGGCGGCGGCGGCTGCGGCGCCAACATAAACAAAACTGAATCTAAAGTTATATTTTTAATTTTAAATATAATTTAAAAGTATAAGTTTTTACTCAATGAAACTTGAAGTATCCCCAATCATGTGAGAAGAGTAGAGTAGCAGGGTAACCCTGCCTATATAATGTTCCAACCTCAATTTTTCATCATATTGAATTGCGTAATGCGGGCGAGACCGCCAAAAGCGTTTCCCTTGTTTTGGGGGTTCTTTTACTATGGGACAATATTTGAGATACACAGTTCTGTCGGAGAGCTTACATGTCCAATAAAGTGGGCTCATATGCTCCACACTAAATATAAACTTACTCAAAGTTAATTTTAAAATGTTCTTCTCCTTATGTTCTATTGGTTTATTTTGATCTTATTGTGAGCTTGCCCTCTCTGTCTTCCGTACCTTCTTTTTGTTTTCCCCTTTAAGTTATTTTTTCTTCATTATTATTATCATCATCGTCGTCGTCGTCGTCGTCGTCATCATCATCATCTTCCTTTTCTTCCTCCTCTTGTCATGGCATTATGTTCTTGGTCACAGTGCCCCAAATAAAAATTCGTTGTATAACTGATCTAGTGATAAATGTTCATAATACTGTTGATAGTCGATAATAATATCAATTATAACTTGTATAATAACTATGGCATATTCTTACCTAATCTTAAATATCCTATTCCAATGCTATATATGTTTTTATACCTCATATGAAGATTCTAGGTCTCTGATTGGTTAAAAGTTCAGGCATGACAATTGCTTCTAACTGCTTGGCAGTACAGCGAAACATATTGAACGGACATCGTTCTACTTAGCGCGTACAATGCAAGGACGCGATGTGTGAAATTAAAAATAATGGTTACGCGCAGAGAGATGTGCGCAATGCTCTTACGGAAACGTTTCCTTCGACTCTACAAAAATATATAATATGACACTCATATATTTTGTAAATAAATATTGTATTCTGAGAATTGACACAGGGAGTGCATATAATTCCCGAGACTGTACTACAGTACAATTTCATGTTCACCTTTGACATTTGTTTTAACCGTGCCCTTCAAAGCAGTCATTATTTGTTAACATTATAACCTAAACGTTTAGGTGTCATGTTACGCGGGGATTTCGAATTTACGCCTTTTTACCTCATCTTTATCAAAAGAAGACAAAACATGAACACACTATTTCATTACTATCCATGACCTTTAAAACGGGAGCAAATATCCGGCGGTGAAATTTATGAATTTAATGAAGTATGTCAGGAGATTAGGCGAAGAGTATACAATTTCACAGCAGCTTAACTAGAATTATTCTTAAGGCGCCTATCGCTTTGAATACATGTTGTTCCAAGCGTGCAAATTGAATTTTGTATATGTATACAGATGAGAAAAACATAACACCCCTCCACCCTCAATTGTATGTTGATAGTCTTATGAATTTGGGACTCAATATGTGTTGTTGTTGGTGTTGATTTGTGTTTTTGTTGTTAGTTTGACCACCATAATCAGGGCATAGGGTGTAAAGCATATGTCACAAGTAAGATGCTGTTTTTATCTATTTATGTGTATAATAAAGGAGATAGACAAAGAGTCAGGGAAGAACAATATTCCCTAATTCATATCCATTTATTCATGTATCAGACTCTACAGCTTCATTAGGTAAATCATTTCTACAAGTATTATGTATCTGTTTGTATCTTTAATTTGCTTTTGGAATCCAACATTTTGGTTGCAATAAATGAACTATAAGAATGATTATACAATTGCTTCAGCTTTAATGAATACAAATGCCACATCCGGGATGTTCCCCAGTATCAGTAGGCCTATGTTATAAAGTGTCAATACAAATAGTATTGTCGTTCATCGGATTCATCAATCTGAAGTAGATTTGTAATCTCTCTTTCTCTGTAGTGAATACGATCTGAAAGACTAACGAAAAATCGAATCGAGGGCAATTCCCAATACCCCATTGTATATCCCGCAGAAGTCATGTTCGGATTACGTAATCTGTCAACGTTAAGTTCGCGCATTTCAGTAAGTGGTGGACGAGGCTACTGAATTATTGTGTTAATTTTGCGAAAGTCTTTGTGATCGTGTTAATCATTTGTAATATATTTCCTAACATGCATATAACGTTCTTTTATTTTTCTCTCTGTGTTTTCTATTTTCATGCATTCGCTCTCTGATCTTCACCTTCCCAATGTGCTTCGCCTTATTTAGGTAAGTGATCGATCTCTTTCTTAGATGTACTTGATTTTAAGTGTATGTGAAGGTGTCTGCGTGTAAATGGGATTTTCACAAAAGTGTATCATTTCACAGAATCAATAAAAATAGACGACTTAGACCTTGACCACAAAACCCATCCAAGCAATTTCCACTTTTTAATCAATTTACCATCCCCTATAAATGTGGTATGTATACCACTAGACGTGCTATTGACCCACTTGTTGATATATGTTGTCCCACACACAGGATATGGCGTTTCCTGTATCTGACCTGGAACAGGAACTGTGTGGGTTCTCGAAGCTACTTGAATTTCACTCTTGAATATCGAGTTGTATGTCGTCAGAGTGGGTTTTTATTTGAAATTGGAATGTATATAGTTAATAATCTAAAGCGTTTCGTGTGCTTCAGTCGGCAGAGCGAGAAAGTAAATCGACTTGCTCCCGACATTGCCTTTAGTCCGACGTGATATATTTGAAAGTTGGTCGCAAGTCATGGTAAAGACCACGGCTACCCCCTTTTGATACATTTGAAAAATGGAAAAATGTAATAACAAAAAACGTTGTGGAAAAAAAATATTTTGTTTTAATAGTATGCATGAAAATGAAGTTTAATTTTTGTTGAGAAGTGTATACGGTGGTAAAACGATTCAACTTATGAAACACGTCGTAAATATTAGAGTGGAAGTGCATTGCAAAAAGAGTATAATTCTGCAGGGGTTATTAAGCACTAACCTTATTCGTACGAACCTTATTCTTCATAATCTTTTGGACTGTATACTTTTCGTCATCTATTTCCAAAGGTTAAAGAGGACCTTATAAGTGGTTTATACTACTTTATTTAGCGTTTACTTCAACAGCAACGCTGGCTGTATTTTTCCGATGACATCTGTCAAATTGGACTACATCGTAGAACACACTTATGCGGTGACATAAGACGGCCAATGCGTGCCATTAAGCACGCCATAGCGGTAGATCAAAGGATATGGCTTTTGATCACAATTATGATGTATGGTATCTGCGAAACATCTGCGACAACGCTTTTCCGATGAATGACGAAATATGATGAGGGGAAAATATTATGTTATATGCAGTGTATTTCAGGAGAGAACTGAAAGGGGCTTTATCACATGGAAAAAAGGGAGATATCCGAAATTTATCTGGATGTGTGTTCTATCTCCATGGCACATTGACGGGAAACATGTGCTGGAGAAATATATATAGCATAAACAAAAGGAATATAGAAAGTAATTCATGTAAATCGATAAAGTCATAGTATTATATAATCATTGAGGAATCATTAGATCGAGGTGCATAGCAGAGAAATTATTATTTGTGTATCCTAGAGCATTTAGTATTGCCGATTTGAAATTACTAGCTCTGTGATGCGTCATTACAGAACATGTAACATTAATCGACGCTATAATTTACCATGTCGTACGTAATACATGTTTTCATTTGAAATAGGACTGGTTTAGCTTTAAGCATGTCCTATATAATATCTCACTTTCATTGTGTTGGCTTGTGTTGGCTTAATCAGTAATGTTGACGGATAGCCACAATACATGCACTGTAAAAAATATCTGTATTTTTACAGGAAAAAAAATACAGATTTGTAACGTTTTAACTAAATACAGCAATTCGGATGTATTTTTTTTACATATATCCCGTAAAAGTACTTCATTTTTATTGTGAGACTGATTTACATCAGAAATTTGTAATTTTAAGGCGAAATAGAGTACTAATACAGTTTGCCTGTAATTTTACAGATCTATCCCGTAAAAATACTTCATTTTTATTGTGAGACTTACTTACATCAGAAATTTGTAATTTTAAGGCAAAATAGGGTTACTAATACAGTTTGCCTGTAATTTTACAGATGAAATTGTTTACCTAAATGTATTTTGTACAGATGTCTGTATTCGTACAACCATTTCTTAAATTGAATGGATATGGTGCAGTTTTACTTCGATGTGATTTAATTTGAATGCAGTTACTAGATTCTTTAACAAAATTCTGTTTTTATAATGTCGTTTTGATTGGACAGCATTTGACATTTCATGAAACTCATTTTACATATACTGTAGCATATTTACAGATTCCGTTTTCCAACTTTAAAATCCCAGACATGATTTCGAATAATTAGGCGTTACGAAGTAGAATAATTAAATTAAACGAGATTTAAAAGAAATTTAATATTGAAGTTTAATTTATATTCTACGAAGTATAAGCCTAATATGAGGAATCATGTCCCTCCCTGATTGAATGTTCTGTCAGTGTGACTATTAATACAATTGATTTTGTTGTCTTTTTCCCGCCCTTCTTTGCATGATTGAATGAGCCTTTTGTCTTTGAATACTGATGCACGTGGCTTTGAGTGGGCTTCTTATACACGATGCGGAGGATGCTCATTTGCATATGAATGAAGTCCCAGAGACTTTGAATGTGAATTATATTTCTACATTCATACTGTAAAATTACATGGTGGTGTAAAAAAATTAAAAAACAAAATTGGCTCAAATACAAATACACAAAAAGGTACTTCCACACCAAAAGGAGTAGTCTAGTTCTGGACCCTACATGATTTTTGTTATTCGCCGACTATAAACGTTAAGCCGAGTGATGGCCGATCCTTATTGACCGCCATATCCCCTAGCGCGATTAGTGGGGATATGGCGGTCAATAAGGATCGGCCATCACTCGGCTTAACGTTTATAGTCGGCGAATAACAAAAATCATAGGGTCCAGAACTAGACTACAAAGGGAGGCGAGTTGGCTCAGTCGGTAAAGCGTCCGTCTGTCGAACCAAAGATCCCGGGTTCGACTCCCACCCAAGCGGATGACTGAAACCTGCGTTGTGTGTTAACGTGGCCCTTCCCTTGTTCATAGACGCAGGTTATGTCAAGTGGAAAACACTCCCTCCGTCCCTCGGATAGGACGTTAAATGGAGGCCCCGTGTAGAGAAGAGTCACTACCTTTGCACGTTAAGAACCCACTGCACTATTCGTATAAGAGTAGGGGAAAACCCCGGTGTAGTGGTCCACCTGCACACCCCCAGTATAGTACGATAATACTCTGTAAAGATGTCTGTACTCAAAATGAAGAAGGGAAAGCTGTAAACCAAATTAACAAACATTTGTATTTATACAACGTTTTTGTACTATATTTTTACATTCATTCTGTAAAATTACATGGTGGTGTAAACAAATAAAACAAAATTGCTTCAAATACAAATACACAAAAAGGTACTTCCACACCAAAGCTGTAAACCAAATTAACAAACATATGTATTTATACAACATTTTTGTACTATGTTTTTACATTCATTCTGGTGTAATTTTAATCAACATACAATTTGTAAAAGAAAATACATGACATGTTTGTAGGAGAAAATAACAACCAATCTGTATTTTTACAACATAATTTATGGCGACTCTGCTGCCAGCAGATTTGCTGTAAAATTACAGAGATTTGTTTTTACAGTGTGGTTCAGACCTAATGATATGAAATGTAAAACTTTCGATTGCTCAATGATAACACTTCCTGATTGATTATTCATGATGTGAGGTTGAAAGTACATCATCATAAATGTAGCGAGAGGAAATGACCACTTGATGTCAAAATTTACGGTATTAGGTTATGACAATATTTTTAATATTTTAATAATTAAAGAACCATTTACTTTTCTATTGATACTATAGTGATATGGACAAGTTGAAGTTGAAGATTAATTATTCTACATTTACATAAAAAACACAATTCATATTCATACATAACATAACGGTTAGATAACTTACACGAAGTATAATATAGGTCAACTTCGAGATAAGTGTAGATTTGACAGACAATGTAAGACACAATTTACAATGTTAGAAGCCTTAGTAAAGGCCAAAGCTTGTACAAGATCAGGCTCCTGCGAAGAGTAGTATTATCAAGCATTATTATTAAGTGACAGGCAAAACGGTAAAATAGTACACATTTGAGAAAAGTATAAGGAGAACAAACCTCTGAGTAAGGAAAGAAAAGAAGATGAAGGAAAAGAAAATGGAGAAGATGAAAAAGAGGAAGAAGAATAAGTAGTAGTAAAAGTATTAGTAGTAATTGTAGTAGTAGTAGTAGTAGTAGTACAAATGTAGAAGTAGTAGTAGTAGTAGTAGTACTAGTAATAGTAGCAGTAATGATAGTAGTAGTAAAATAAGAAAGAGTAAGGGGAGGTAAAAGATGCATGTTTTCTCTCTCTCTGTTATATATCATGAATGCCAGGGTATAATAATATATTACATCATTACTCACTTTATTCAACCTAATTATCACTGGGATAAATCGTATCAAGAGGCTGAACGATATATCAGATTTGGGCCATTGCAAGCAACTCTTAATCTTAATTAACTTGTCAATCACAGATTCTATTCATTCAGTCGACGAGATGCATGGATGAAATGTCATGTATACATTGGTGTATCCGAGATGTCCGAACAAACCTGTTCACGAGTGCTATATTGGCTTGGCAGCTCAATAAATTATCGTCTTTAGGGTAATTCCAGATTGGCTAATAACTTTCAGTTAGCTTTTTACTTAATTTATTTATTTATAATATTTTGCATGGCAAGGATCAATATCATTTTAATAACTCAGATAATTAAACTAGGTTTTAAATTATATTCTGAATACGGTATCTCCACATGGAAGGCTTTAATACAGTACAAATGTCAGTAATGTTTAATCAGGCATGTGTTTGTTTTCAGCTTGCGAATACAGCTTCTGAGTTTGTTTTTTCTTCAGCTAAAGCGATGTTTACGATGTCGTAATCGGATCTAAATGATGAAAACATCTGTCGCATGAAGCTGTAAAGCATTTAACCACGTAGCGCCGTAATTTCAGCTTATTCAATTTAATACCAAAAAAAATCATATACCCATTAGAGCAATTCCGTGCAATATGTCCTATACGGCTTACACAATGCGTATCAAAACATGTACCCAACTTTGGTAGCTTCTAATCAAAAAGTTAGAACCTGAGGGACCTCGAATTGTATATTCTAAAAAGGAACTAATACCCTGTCTAATGATACAATTTTGTGTAATTGTGCTGCCAATAATGACTGAACAGTAGGCTTTTTAAAAGCCATTATGTGTAAGTTATGTAATTCCGAAACAATTGCTCATTTATTTACATTGACTATTAGGCAGTTAATAAAAAGGTGCTAATATCAACTCAAATCAAGGAAATGCTAAATACAAGCAAAACTTATGATATCCTTTTCGTTATTATGGTAACAATCTTGACTTTATTCGCATCCGTTGTTTAAGGTAACCTTCTCATTGAGTGATACAAAGTGGATACAGTTTATTTGGGAGCTTTTTTTCGAGAAAGTCTGCTGTCAAATTCTTTGATATTCATCATCATATGATTTCTTTCTTGCATTAGGGTTTCGTAACCTTTCAAGCGCTATTCGAGATAAACACGTTATGCTCTCTACGCGTGAGAAATGGCGCAGTGGACGAGTGAGAAGAGAGAACTTAGATATCATCAGACAAGAAGTTAGTAGGCTGTCTAAAGTGATTATGGGTTGTCTGGGTAGAAACAAGGTTCTGTGAAAGCCTCGATACATTGCGCCATTAAAAACAATGAAGCACTGAAGCACGAGGCATATGGCCTGACCCACATTGGTTCCTTCAGTCCAAACTTGAAATATGGCGAGTTTGACAACACTTTTTAAAGACCAAAGTGCTCAGTCATCAGCGGCAGGAATATTGTGATTAGAGTATCATTGGAGAGATAATAAGTTACTCGTCATCATGAAATCAATTCCAAAGTCATCTTAGTTATGACTTTCTGCCTAGAAGCTACCAAAGTTGGGTTCACTTTTGTTTGATAGGCACTGTATATGACATTTTTCTAACTATTTCATCCATGAATGAAAGCTATCTTGATATGACTATAAAATGGTAGTGAAACCAGAAAGCACAATTTTTCAAATATATTCCCTCATTAATGACTAAGAAAATGAAAGTTCATGAAATTTTTCTGTATAAAAAAGCAAACTGGGAAGGACCTCCCAAGATATGTCACAATGTTGCCAATTTGTATTTCACTGATGACAACTTTAATTAATTAATTACAATTAGCAAATTTCCTATTTTCAATGGGATAATGCTCAAATTTCCATCCATTCGTATCTCTCATTTTCTGCTTTTTGTCTACCAGCATATTATCAGGGTGAATTTCCCTTTTAAGCACAATGCCTGTGTTATAACACGCAACTCAACCAATGATTGCGTGGCGCCGCCGTGTACAGGTCACGTGATGCTTGAGAATGAATCCTGCATGGAAACAGCTTCTGTACAGGGTATAATGTGTATTAAAAATGGAGAGTGTGTTCGGAGGGCGAGCCTGATCAAATATTTACCTACAGCGTAGACTGTTTACCGAATTGACGGTGCGTACGATTTACTAGCGATTACATAGATGCTGTATTAACCAGATTGCTTTCTGAAGAAAAAAATAGCGTCTTCACTGACCGACCAATTGATATACACGTTGTTCTTTTGAAAGGTTCAAGGGATTTTAACCTTCAAGGGATTATAACCTTCAAGGGTTAAATGTGGAAATTAATTATATCAATTATTTGGAAATAGTGTACTTAGTATATTTACATGTATATTTTTTACAGTAGGCCTATATGTATTCTAGATTAAATGTAGAAATATTGTAATTTCTGACAAAATATATTTTAGTAAGATGATTTACAGCTACATGTATGACAATTTTACAACCTTAAGTTGCTTTGGTGTCTAATACATTGAGAATATTACAAGGCTGACAAAATAATGTTGTTTTCTCGACATGACGCGGCATTGGCATTCATTACTACAACAATCCTCTCAAAACTATTGCTCTCTTAGCATAAATTCCCTGACAATGCACTGACAAATATGTATTCCTTTCTTGAATTCAGTATTTATCCTTGCGTAGAACACAACTCTGCGTTATAAGAGCTTATACAAATCTCCATGAACATATTCATCTCATACAGTAAACTTTGATAAATGTGCTTCATCGAACATTCTGCGCTGCACTATTACAAACTATAGTCAGACATGCACACGGGGGCGTTTTATTCAAAGCCAATGGTAAAGCTATTCAAGCATAAGCCTTCGGGCATTTTGATGTCCTCGACGAGAACGAATATCCACGCCTGACTTCTCGTCTACCATGGGAACACGCCCCCGCAGTCAAAATTATCAATACATTGATCCACACAAAGTTACTTGTCTGTGTATCAAAAGCTCGAAATATATTCTTGAATTTGGGGGAGGGGGGGGGGGGGGGACTATTTCCCCCCTCTTTTTTGCGTACAGTTTGATCACGATGGTAAGTGACGTATAGTGACATGAAAATATATCGTTAAAAGGGGGGGGGGAGAAAGGGTCATCTTCTTTTCTCGTCCGTTTTATTATGGTTTCCTATTTTCAAAATTTCCGTGTTTTTTCCCCCACCCTTAAATCCGACACTGGCAAAACTAACACCAAACCTTGAACTGCTATGTAGGGATTGCAAGTGTAAATGTTTGTCCTTGGTGCAGCGTGTCTCAGCGAAAGTAATCAGCAAATCAAGCTTTACAATGTAGCTAAATATTCACCTTCCATGAATTAGTGGACAATATTACGTGCTATGCGTTGAATGTATACATTTATAACATGAATCCTGTATTTTACAGCTGTTACAGATTCATATATATTTGTGATTGGTGCCCAGCTGGTCACGTGATACAAATTGCAAGGTTTTTAATCAGCACATTTCCCTCCCGGTCATTTTCCGATGTTATATTGATTGTCTGCATTGTCTAGCCGCAAGCTGGATGGCTCGAGAAAAAATTAAGGCATGAGATCCCAAAATATCCTTGATTTCATAAGCAAAGAGTAATCACGACTATCTGATATAACAGATATTGACTGCTAAGGATGTGTTATAAAACACTTTTGGACTGCACAGGAGTTATATTTTCTCTCGCGATCATTTTTTCGCTCAGCGCTGCACCCTTTGTGAAAATATAACACCTTTGGGAAAATACAGCTTCTTGTTTGGTGGTCCAAACAATGTTATGTTACACACCCTACCAGTCAATATCTGTTTAATGTTTGACTGTCTGTTTATTATTTCATCTAACGTTCGTACCGAACCCTCCTTTGCTAGTTACATGCGATCACTTCAATGTGTTTACAAGCAATATGGCAGTTTTCTCGCCAATTGAAGATGACTCACACTTCAATTTTTTTACTTTATCGCTGTATAATATCCAACATACCCATATCTAGATTTTTTAATTAGGAATATTCTCTAAATATTATAAAACATGAAAAGTATTTTGGGTATAGCAATTTCCTTTTTTTTTTTGTGAAAAATAACACATATAGAAGTAGTAAATGTAGTCATTTTTGTTTATGGATTTCTAACATTCAAATCAAACATGTGGTTTATTTGAGGATTGTTGGGGTCATTACCAGAACTAAAAAGAGTCTATGTACACCTTGGAAGTCTTCTAGTGAAACAAAAGTGGAAAGATTTATAGGGAAACAATGAATTACAACAGAAGGCTATTGTTTTATTGATACAATGTAATTTCTAGAATTACAAACATGTCTGAAGGGAATAGATTTACGCTATTCAAGCTTTCTTGAAATGTCTTTTGATTGCTTGTAAGCAAGAATTTTCGACTTTGGGGGGGGGGGGGATGGAGGGCATGGGGGGGGGAGGGGTAATTACATGAGATCGCTTTAAAACCCATTTAACAGCTCCCAGTGGGGTTTTGCGACTGATTTTCCCATTTTGTATAACCTCCTAACATTTGTAGCTCTTCCATAATGCATCGGAAATTAATATCACATGAGAATTAATCATCAAATTGAGCGTCATCCACTTTTAGGATATCGCATTACCTTGCCTATAATGCGTACACGATCCGACCTATCATGTCTATACTGAGCGGTCAGTTAGCACGGACTCTGAAAGGTCCCTGAAGCGTGGTTCGCGCTCTCAATCAACTGTGACGTAGAGACAGTGTTTCTCTCCTCTATTCCATCACGCTCGCTCCCAGCTCCACCGCCCAGAACTCGATTAATATCCCTGAAAGCCTTCTCAAACCCATCTCTAAAAGCCCAAAGGCAAGATAATACCGTAGAGATTTCATCCTCCACGACGACAATGAAAAGATACCAACATGATAATCACTTTGCCCTCCCAAACAGTGACGTAGCCAAATAAGGTATGGGGATAAGTGCCCCTTCCCCATCAAATGGCGAAAAAGAAAAAAAAAATAGGGAGAGAGATGTATAGAAAATGGAAAAGGATAGGGAAAAGGAAAGGTGAAAATAACATGAAACAACTCCTCCGGATCCCTCCCCTCACTATCTATTGCCTTGTTCTCTCGCATACCCAGTGTCCTCGTTATCGCCCCTATGATTTGACTCCTCACTACCCCCTATCTCCATTTCTTTCCCTCCTCCCATCTCCTTATATCTTTTGCCCATCCCTTCTTTTCTCTAGTCTGGCATCTTCCTCATCCATTGGGTGTCAGTATTAACAATCTCAGATTGTGACGCGTCCAAGGTTGAAAATAAAAATTAATAAGTAAGCGACGGCGCTGCTGCAAGGTTTTAACGGGCCACTTGATTACTTGAGCAAGTCCGAATTGTGGCACGGGAAGATTTCATATTGTGTTCCAATCTTTGGTGGACATGGTATTCTTCTGGACCATCTTCGCATCTAGCCCTTGGTCTTGAGGTCTTTTACATGGAATCTATCACTTTTAACTCCTTTGGACTGCCTCCACCGCTCAATCGGCGAAAATCATGCTCCGATGGTCTCTACCTGAAGGAAAATGATAATAGAATAAGGTAGGAATTATTGTTTTTAAAATATCGAACACAAATTTACCCCCCAAAAAAGTAAATTGTTAAATCGCCATTTAGAAAGGAATGGAAGGACATTTCAAAATCGTAGATTTACACTCTTAACTTGCTGGATCCAACACTATATAGGTTTAATGCAACATGCTATCATAGTAATAGTAGTAGTAGTAGTAGTTGTTGTTGTATTAGTGTGATTAATAATGATAATGATGAAAATAATAATATTAATAATAATAATAACAATAATATTACTACTACTACTACTACTACTACTACAACTACTACTACTACTACTACTACTACTACTACTAATAATAATAATGATAGAATTCCTATTTTGTATCAAAGGTAACCTCGTCAGTGTCAATACTGTTATCTCTTGGGGCCGTGCAATCATATTAAGAGTGTTAATCTACCGTTTTGTTTCACTCATTAGCCCTTTGAGAAAATCAATCACAAAGAAAGATAATCACTTGAAACGACCGTAAGTCAATGTCTATGTTCTCCATGACTAATCATGACTAACGATCACTAAACAGTCAATACCTGGAATTATTTGGATATTCAGAGAAATACAAATTGAAATTATGGCGCTAGGTATAGATGAAATGAGCTATCATGTTTTTATTTTCGTCACTAGCCTGATTCTACTAAGGATCCAAAGTCATCTTGGCCATTTTGTGTAACACCGCCATAAAATGTATTTATTTAAAGGCATTTTATGGAGAAAAAAAATTATTCTATGGTTTCACAAATATAATGTTTGCGATTCAATGTTGAATGTCCAATTAGAGCGAACTAATTATTATGTTGAAGCAGACCAAGAAGCCCTACTATCATTGTAAGGTAGCGCCCAGTGAAGTATGAGGTTTCAAACACGGCCCTTGTCCTTATAGATAAAGGTGAGTTCTGGTCATCCGATTGCATTATGAAAGAAAAGGTGTGGAATGGATCAAAAAAAGTTGATCATGTAGCATGGAAGTATTGGTGTGTACTGCAATGTTCTGGAGTCATCAACGTCACAATGAATTTGGCCCAGTCTTGGTAAGTAACAAACACTGTACACAGTAAGATGTGTATGGGACTACACAAATAATGTCGGGGCTACTAATCTTGATTTCCTAATCTTTCTCTTGTCATTACTCAGCCATTATACATTTTCTACCAAAATTGTTTGGCAAATGACGTTTATTTGTAATCTTGAACATTCAGTGTTAGTTTCGTTTGATTATGTGAGAATTTTTTCCTCATTTCTGCCAGAACTCACCTTTATCTTTAAAGGGAAATTAATATCCAATGTTTCCGCAATGAACAGTGAATTGAGTTAATGTTCAATCACCCAATAATTGCATGTTTATCAGCGGAGACATAGCGAGCATCGAGTAGACTTAAGACAAGCAACAGACTCCAAACCATAGATCATTCACTATGTGGCTACGCCCGCCCACTGCCCAAGATAATGCAGAGTTTCGATTATCCTTTAATATAACTGCTAAATGAATGCACAATTCACATAAAACTTGATACGTATAATAAATATAAATGGCCAACTTCTTTCACGGGGGAAATTAACAATATACAGAAAAACACATTATTCAGCTATACAATGAAAAAAACTTAAAGTTATTCTCTTTTAACTGGCTTCAAATATTTATGCATGTAATCGCCTTAGCTTTTAAGATATGGTGCTTACGATACAGAATCATGTCGTGCAAAATGAAAATAAAATTAAAAGTCTCTCAATTGTATCCTCGACGATGGTAGAAAAGGGTAAAACTTTTTAGTAATTGTACGAGAACAGAGGTGTTGATAGAGTTATAATGAAACCATAATGGTTAAATCTAAGCTAGACGTTTCATCGTGGCCAATTTATCATTCGGACTGTCGCCCGCCTCCAAAGAAAAACTCGCCGAATATCATAAGCAATTAAACTAGATATCAAGTACTAATTTGAGGATGATTGATTGATTGATTGATTGATTTTTATTCGACAAGCTTCCAACATACAACAATATACAATAATAATATACAATAATAACAGATCAAAAATAAGTCAGCTTGAACAGGATAACCCACGAAAGCTCGAGAGCTTATTTTAATTGTAATAATATTTTCGCGGCATGGAGAATACATCGTGACTTGATGAGGATGATTGTGTTTTGCTGAAAACATCAAAACCGCCGAGTGTTAAGCAAACTGCATATCGTCTGGGAAACTGTTTATCATTCTATAATTGGACAGAAATGTCATGTGTGTGTGTGTTTAGGACAACGGCATCATGCACAGCATGTCAATGTAAACGATTAAAGAACAGGGATGTGTCAATATGCAGCTCCAATATTATACTGCTTAATTTCCATACGTAGCCTGGAAAAAAATGTTTACAAATTTGATTTTCGCTGGCGGATAATATAGAATGATCAAGAAAAGAGAACAGATTCACATTTTAATGGGAGCTCCATTGATTTATGAGATTTACACTTTTGCCCATGAAGCTGAAATAGTTTTGTAACCTCTTTTAATGACCTGGTTGTGAGTACGTAATGCTTTATTCTATAGTAGTTTGAGTTTATACTCAGATCTTCTCAGAATTTTATTGATCACTCGCTATGGCTCTTTCAATCAAATACGTTCGGAGAAGATAACAAAAATAAATCTCATTGTCTCAATTATTTCATGATAAAAGGTATGAAATATTATTTCAACTCTACGGACAACAGTGTTCATACCTATTTAATCAAAATTAACAACAAATTGTAAAATAAAAAAGATGACACCCTACTTGGCTGAAGGTTTACAAAGGCGAAAGTCCATGGACCGAAGGCCTGCGATATTTCGATTTTTTCAGGTCGTTTGACAACTTCCGAGACTTGGTCAAGACGGATTAGTTTATTAGACCAACGTTTTTAAAAAATCTTTGGTCTCGTGAACTGTTATTTTAGTCTTTTAGCCTTGATTCTTTTAAGCATCTAAAAAATGTGTAGACTTAACATCTAAAATATATAAACGTATTAAGAAGCCTGTAAATTAACAAGACTTCTTTGCAAAACTAATCTTGACAATTTTGTTCATATTTTCATGGTTGTATCTCTGCTATCCTGATTAAACTCTTCACACCATATTCCTCTTGAGAAACCGATTGTTTGTTTCCACGGTTACTCACAGCAGATCTGATAAAGATTGAGCGTTCAATTACAATTCCCCGTTGCCTGATTAATGAAACATGTAATTTGATGCAGGATCATGGCGTTGAACTTTGTAGACAGTTCGACTTGCGCCATTGTTATCGTCTTCTGATGATTATCGCATTGAGTGAAAAACAACATTTGCTTAATGTATCTGTCACACCTGGTTTACTTTGCTTCAAGCAAGTCAAGAATACATCTGTGATAAGCAAATGATATCACATCTTGTTTAAAAACAATGATGTTTATACTTCAGAGTGACAGGGATGGAGCACACAAATATATATTATATTTTGCTAATCATCTTTCTTGTTGTTGTTCTGTTTCCTCTTTTTCTAGAACTTTCAATCGCTTTGCATTATTATATTTCATAGGCAATCCCGTTGTCGTTTTAATATAAGTACATGTATGTGACCGACATTGGTGAGCTTTTATTTGTCTCTCCTCGTAAAACGTCAATACATCGACGTGCAATTTAAGCATTTGTCTCCAACCGATTACATTCTTTAGAAATTTGACAAATCTATGTTTTACCGGTGCCAGTAACACTTTGACCTGAATTTGCCGCGTGTCATTCCGACATGACGGGAAAGGAAAGGGCAATTGAAATGTATGAATCCACATGAACGAGTGGCGCCAACAGCCGCTTAACCCTCATAACAAATCACGCGCCATGCGATGGAACCGGTGTCAGCATTTCAACCAGGTTCGTGTGACTTCGGCGCCACAAGTTCGGCGTCAACATACGTTTAACTTATCACGAACTGTGTCACCCTCAAGACAGGAATGGTTTCATTGTTCATGCAAAGTACATTTGATATATGCCAACCTAGCTGTCCTCGAAAGTCGAGCTTAAGACACGGCCATTGCTCATGCGAATAAACGAATTACCTGTATAGTTTACTCAGAAGAGCACATTTGTGTTCCATATGGACCAGTTGCTTCACAGTGATCCGAGATCACTTACGTAATGTCATAACTACATTTGGTTATTCAATTCATTTAATGCCACTTATCTTCAACTCCAAACATCATAAATGAAATTGTCTTGTGTTTACATGAGTAGTATTAACAAATGCAGCTCATGGATATGATGATAACAAATGTTGACCAAGATGAAACAAGATAAACACGAATATGAGGAAGAATTTAATTGATTGTCCTATTATGTTGTCGATGTGTGTTAAATGGTAACGAAGTAAATTACAACTTGTGTTTATAATGATCAAAGCTATGTTAACGAGAAGAGACTCATTCTGATATTTTTGACAGTTAACAACACCAGGCGCAAATTACTTTAGATTCCTAAAATGATAAGTTGAAATTCAAAGAAGGCTAACAAAATGCGCCCTTATTGTTAAAGGATTTATTAGAAGAACCGCATTGTTGATACACTTTTGTTGTAATTTAAATCTTCGACTACATTCCTGCAAAAATCGTGAGGAGCTACTTTTCCCATGGCTTATTGTAAGTCGTATCCTAACATGCATGGAATCCGTTGGCTCAGGGCAGGTGTAAAAATCAACATTTATAGTTTAATTGGTTACTTTAAGACGAATTCTATGAGAGATGAGCTCCCCTAATTCTCCAACTCTGCCGACATCAGAGCCTGCTTTAGCGGCTCTCTGTGCCACCGGATAAATACTTATCCCCTCTCTTCCTCTATGACTAGATGGTAAAGTGATTAATGGCATCTCAATTCCCCATCTATCTCTCCACATTGCCTAGGGCGAGTTGAACTAAATGTCCTGTAAATATGTCTTTCAAAAGATCCGCATGTGACGCCAGATAAGAGTGTTCATGTTTTGTGTCTTTCAAAATGGGGTCATTCTGTCAGTTAATTATGTTTTATAAGAATTTTATCGGGTTCTTATGGTTCGACAGATAAATATCACATATTGTTACATAATCGGAACACAATAACAACACAAAAATCCTCATCAAATGCAAATTGCAAAAGTAGAATCTATATAAAACATGACCTTTCATGGCTGCTTCAAGACTAAAAAAACGAAGACAACTACTATTTTTTTTTGTCACCGAATTAATCCTTGAGTGGTCAACAAAAAATTCAAGTCAAACATGTCTTGAGGTTTGACATTTTGAATGATCAGTGCCTTTGGTTCTATAAAACGCACAATTTGAAAATAAGACGTATTTTCATTCCAATAAAAATGAACGACCCGCCCCCCCCCCCCCGGTTTCTCCTTTCTTTTATTTTACTGTTCCCATCTCCTTTCATCAATAGAATGATTACGTTTTCCTGTATCTTAGTGGGAAACTAATATATTTCATTCCCCGCTGTATCCGAGAATTGTTTTTCTCGTAGTTACCCCGGGGGAGTGGACGGGAATTGAATGTCCTGTACCTCCCAGCTTTCTTCAGTCATACCCTCGATCGATGCACGATTGTCTTGCCTAGTGCTCTTATTTTGTTTTATTTTTATCATTCATTCTTTATCCTTAAGTTGTGTAAAATATTGAGAAACCATCTGAAGAGGGATAAAATAGAAAATGGATTATGCGGGGGAGGTACCGAAATTCTAGGACGGTTTTGCCCCTGGTGCCGAAAAATTAAGCTGTCTAATGAAGCAATTCCTTTCTAATATTCGCTCTTCGTTCTATTCGGAGTATATTCTTTAAGTTATGGAGCACGTTGTTGCCAGGTATTAAATATGTTAAAAGGCTTGCATTTTAGTATCCCGTATTGTTTGTATAATTACATTCTAACCAGAAATTATTCTGATAGAAATGTTTGTGAGCGCTAATCTTGGTTGAATACCGAGCAAGAGAGAATTTGGGGTTGAGTGTGGAATCAAATCAGATCGTATCAAATTCATTTTACAATCATTTATAATTATGCGAGTCTTCTATAATGTTTAAGCACATCAATTATGCTATATATTATATTTCCATTTTCGTGAGTCTTAATTAAATAAAGGTAAAGAATCGTGAAGCTATTTCCTGTTATTGATGTATAGGTATATAAAGGCGGCAGGGGAGGAAATATAATAGAAGAAAAAAATGTTGATTATTACAATAGTATTTGCAGTTCTTTTGTTGTTCTGGGGAGAGGTGAACATAATTTGTGAGCGTTAGCATTTTATTATGCAAGTGTGAAAGAACATCAGTGAAAAAAATAAATGTTCCCTGAAGAGCATGGCTCTTCAAATGCTTTAATATTCTAAATATGACAAGTAACAGCTAATAATGAGGCCAGATTTTTATGCCACATGTTTGTGTAGTCCCATATAAATCTTTCTGGGTACATGCTTATTACTTTTAATACCAAGACTGGGCCAAATTTATTTTCCTTTGATGACTCCAGGACCTTGCAGTACACACCAATTATTTTATGCTACGTGATCAAATTTCTTGGGCCATCACGCATGGTGTTTATCAGCGTGAACATGATAAATGCTTGTAATGGTATTCATTGCAGATATAAATGTGTATATCTAGTGTAAACAGTAATGTAAATACAG
The DNA here is from genome assembly GCA_035222895.1 of Strongylocentrotus droebachiensis. Lineage (NCBI taxonomy): Eukaryota > Metazoa > Echinodermata > Echinoidea > Camarodonta > Strongylocentrotidae > Strongylocentrotus > Strongylocentrotus droebachiensis. Next base: position 1,289,982 of record JAVYIG010000024.1, read on the forward strand.
GATCAGTATATGCTCTCGTTTGACTGTGCCTGTGCCGTGCACTTCATCCACTATCAGATTGTTTACATTGAGATGCACCTGGAAATATAATGACACCGGGCAGGGTTTACAGTGTGCGGTTGTGAGTGTGCGTGAAGAGTGCGTGTGTATAATTATCTGTATGCAAGACGGTGTTTTTGAGAGGGATTCCCGGCGGACTCTAGCGATGGAGTGTGGTGTCTAGAGGGGCCAGCACTCACCGTCAACTTTATCGACCGTCAGCCTGTTAAAGTGCCGAGTTTCGGCTCCTTGCAGGCTTCAAAGAACATGCGTCCATGTAGCGAGTTGTTATTGAGGCGCTCCTGAACCGTTGCGTTATCGGCGAGGGCCGGGTCAAAGCTAAGTCTATTCTTGCCAGTAAACTCTGTAGAGTCTGCGATTCTCGCCATACTCAGGAATCATACTACAAGGAGAATAATAATCGGGTTCGTTATCACTATTCTGATGGACGGCCAGAAACATTTACTACAGTGTAATTATCGAAAGACATTTGGTAAAAAGCTAATGGGACAATGGCGCAATATATCCTGTACGACATTTAACATTAATCCATTTTCTTTATCAAAAGAAAAAAAGCTTGTGATATGAGCATTGACTGATGATTCTTTTCGGTACCGCTCACGTCATCAAATGGTCTTATCCAGACTCTCGCCCTAATGTGTCTAAAAGTAGAGATATTGTGATGATTCACCAGTCCGGTAATCATCACAATATTTCTGTTAACCCAGGGAAGCATCGTCAGCCTCAATGTTGTACTTTTCGAAAGTTCTGCAATTGGTACCCCAGCAATTTCCATATCTCCGTTTACACTTTACAAATTGTCGGAAATGGGCAAATGAGAAATTAATACCATGCCAAAGGACAGTAGTGTCGGGCTAGGATTCGAACCCTCACCCTTGGATTCTAGCTCTCTTGTAACTCACTTGATCCAGGATTATTCAATCTTTAGACTGTTGTAATATTGAGGTCCGAGTGAATGACCCACTAGACCACCACACCTCCTCAACGAATCATTACTGACATATTTTCTTTTATACAGACTAGGTATTATTCTTAAATCATAATTTAATTGTGTTTCGGTAGAAGGAAAATAAGACCCCCCCCCCCCAAAAAAAAAAAAAAAAAAAAAAAAAAGTAATAATAATAATAATATTTTTTTTTTTTAAATAAAAATAAAAAAAAATCAAAATCAAATTCAAAGGAGAAAGAGGACAGAAGGAATATGACAGATTAAAACCCATACATCAGCATTTTGTTATCAAGAGAGAGGACGAATTGGATTGTGTTACACAACACAATTAATCTAGGTCAGTGCAATTTCAAAATAAGTACCCCCTTCTTTTCCCCACAATAATGTGAAGAGAAACGTGTCCAACGTGAAATCAACACCGTATGACAAGGTATGATGGAAGACACAACTGAATTAACTATGTGCTTTAGGTCCCTATTGGAGACGTTAATTGGGATATTAAATAATAATGACGATGTTATTATCTTCTGAAAGCGGCCACTAATCTATGGAGAGGAGCATGTAAGAAAGAGGGTAAAGAAAAAGGGTATTTATTAGTAAGTTTATTATGTTTCATCTTTAAAAAAAGAAACGGAGATAACAAATCATCAAGGTATATTGACGTCATGGAAATTAGAAGGGAAGACATCTTGACAAGGTATTTTGCTTTGTTGGTCAATTTTCTTTAACGATGAATTTATCTTACTGAATGTTGAATCTTTAGTAATTTATAGGCATTTTCATTCTATGATGATCTAAATAAGGACATTTTACGTGTAATTTAAATGGTTTTTAGTTGGCTAGCTTTATTTTTCATACATCTAATTTTATCACATTTTTTTCGATATTAAAGTTAATATTTGGTATAGCCCTGCCCATCACTTTGTGGAGTGTGTGCGAACATAACAAAGGCGTATTACGTAATATGAACTTGCTTTATGTGGGATGTGCAATAGGTTATTGAGATTTCCATTGAGTTGATTTTCGGGAAGTTCTGCCAATTAAAAAATCTCCAAACTAGCATTTCCTATTATAAATTAAAATTGTTAATTACATTATTTTAAGGGTATAATATGTATTCTTTCAAATGCGATTACTCCGCCAGTGGTCAGCTGCATAAACAAAAACCTTTAACGGTGCCCCCTCTTAGTATTGTATATATGCGATCCAGTGCGCTGTATTATCATAACCATTCACAATCCATATTGCACGATAATTGACAGATGTATTTCGGATAACAACCGGTGCAGGTGCTATCCAAATATTGACCAATTGACATGTAACCCGCAAGATACGCACGCTCAACCGAACTTGAGTAAAGGAGCCTTATGCCTCAGCCACACCGCCGAACCGACTCCAAACCGATTCCAAAACGAATTATTGTTGGCTATTAAGGTCATTGCGATATGTTTCTGTCGGTCTGTTGTTAGTCTTTTCCGTGTGACTGAGGTGTGATACAGCAATCACACCACCAAACCGCCTACACCGATTCCAGATCAACCGATTGGTGTGAATTGTGTATAATGCGCCGTTTTTTCTCCGTCTATTTTCGGTCTGGTGTTGATGTGACTGAGGGTATATATACCTCATTGACGCGCGGAGCATGCGTAGGTACATCAAGTATCGATTGGCAACGGAACTTTCTGAATCATTTCTTAAACGCGGAGAAAATTGAAAATAATCTCTTAAACTAGGCTAGAGTATACTTGGCATGGATTCACGTGCCGAGAATGTGATGACTTCAATCTCGTCTATTGTAGATAATATTACCTTGGAGTAAATTTTTCTTCTCTATGCGTCAACTTTTTTCCACCAAGGAAGACATGATAAAATAGTGTACGGACTAAAAAATAAGATAGGAATCTGGTAAAAATTGAGATAATGTAGTAGAAATATAAGCAGTCAGAAAACAAAGAATATTGTTTTTCTTTTCTGTCAACACGTTTATATGTATAGTGGTCTAGTGGATATGTCGCCGGACTGTGGATCACATCATCACATACCTTAATAGTCTCAGCCACATCAATCTTCTTTGGCCACTCTCCATCCAGGTTGAAGTAAATGGTTACATGATAGTAAGGTATAACTTGATTGGGTTACGCGCCTAGAGCAGCCGGGCTCAATACAAGGTGAAGGGTATTCGCCTTGAGTAGGGTTGAGCATCCACAAGTATATGCGAAATAAATGCGTATGTCTTTGCATTCAAGTCTCGTCCATGCCTTATATAATGATAATCAATGTAGGAATAATCATCAATTTCAATTATTCAGCTTACATGTATTGGTTGTCGAAATGCTCTGTAGACACATTCATATTATGAATGTTCAGCGTCAATTTCCCGGATTGTGTGAGAATCACATTCCGCAAATTCGCCCTGCCCTCGTAATCTTAATGTAAAACAGCGCACTGGCTACCAAAGCGGCTGCAAATGGTAACGCTAGACTCTAGTATCAATCTTCGCTAGAGGCTAATGAGGGTCGGTTCGCATTTGATTTCTTATTCATGCGTTGCCCTGGTATGTTCACATCTTCATTAGATGCTTACGCGTGGCGCTTACTACAGGGAAATTAAAGATTAAGTTGAGTTCTGGTAATGCGATTGCATTGTGAAAGAAAATGTGAGGAATGGATCAGAGAAAGTTGATCATGTAGCATGTAAGTATTGGTGTGTACTGCAAGGTTCTGGAGTCATCAAAATCATAATAAATTTGACCCAGTCTTGGTAAAGTATCAAGCACTGTACACAGAAAGATGTATATGGGACTACACAAAAAGTGTCGGGGCTACTAACCTTGATTTTCTTATCTTTCTATGCTCATTACTCAGCCAGTATGCATTTTCTACCAAAATCGTTTGGCAAATGACATTTATTTGTACTCTTGAACATTCAGTGTAACTTTCGTTTGATTCTGTGAGAATTTTTTAAAAACCAGAACTCAAGTTTATCTTTAACCTTATAAACAGAAGGTATAGAGTTCCGGGAAAAGACGCAAAGTCTTTCTCGTCAATCTTTATATGCCACACTAAAAATCTCCCAGAGCCACATTGTATTTACCATGGGATAGATATACCGAAGGCTATTGAGATGAAGCAACTGTTTCCAGTGCAAGGTTAATCTATACTCAGATCTTAAGAGGTTGTCAAGGGGATACTCAAGACAGGAAATAGGTTATTTTCAGAAGCCACTGCACATGTTGCACGCAAGCCATCCTTCCCTCATTTAGTGCCTACTGTTCTCGCTTTTTCTTAGAATAAATGCAAGTGTGGCAAACTATTGACCGTGCAGAGAAGCAAAGAAGGCAACCGAAGTGTTAACATTTGAGCTCCTATGTGAGGAATATCGTAGTAACATTGACTCATGAAAAGGAATTGCCGATCTAATGACGTCATGTTCCACATTAATGAATAATCATAAGTATAAACTGTGGACCAGATTTTCAGGTAACACTGTCCTTGCTATCACTCAGACTTTCGAAAAATCAACCTCAGGTAATATCAGTAGCTTAGATATGTGCACAAATTATAATAAAGTATGGTATGATCTGAGCATGTTTTTGTATGGAATATTCCATAAGGTGTTTATATTTTCGTTATGAGTGATAATAACAATGATGAAATTGAGTAATATTTCAAAAATTATTTGCGATTGTGTTATGATCAAAGTGTTTAGGGTCCTACAAATCCAAAGAAATGTGTAGTGAGTTTCACTCTATGGAATTATTGAATTATGGAATTAAGACTACCAAGTTGGGCTTTCAGTTGCTTCGTCACGTGATTATATACGACCTTGTCATACGCCTAATATATTATAAAAAGCGGCATCAACGAGCGCTGCTCTCGAGCTTATTTTGTAGATGGCATGAATTTCCACGATTAGTCACGTATAAATGCATAAATATGTCACCGTGGCGAGAACGTTTCAAGCGATTCGTTCCATTTCATAATTCTTTGCTGCTCTCCTCGCCCAAGTGCTTATGTCTGATTAATATTTACCTGCCTAGCTTCGTTCACAGATGGTCGACAGAATCACGTGACCATTCCCTGCTAGGAGGTATACAATGCTCGCATGTACGTCAAATGTGTTTCAGATGTATGTGTGCAATTTTAACCCCTATTCGCGATATAAATAAATGTGAAATGACTTTTTTCTTTAGCGCCTGTCCATTTTAAAAGTCACCAATCAAAGTGCTTTACGGTGAATATGATAACCAACGTGGTATAGTGGTTCATTCACTTCACTCGCAATCCAAGGGTTGAGTTTCGATTCCCAGCCTGGCACTCACCCCTTGGCATTACATTAATCCACATTTGCAACTCTCCATCAAGGTACGGATAGATACCTGGCTATCAATAATAAATGCGGGGCCCTCAGAAACAACAGCATTGATAGTAATGAGGCTACCCTGGGTTAAACAATTAGTATCAACATTTATTATTAGTAGAAGTAGTATGATGAGTAGTAGGAGTAGTAGCATTGGTAGTAGTATAAGTAGTAGTAGTAGTCAGGCGCGTACGCAGGGGGGGGGGGGGGTTGGGGTTAAACCCCCCCCCCCTTGAGTTATTTTTATGTGTATATTTTGTGTATGTGTTTTTGTAAAAAAAAATACCCTCCCTTTTGATTTTGTTAATAAAAAAACAAAAAAAAAAAACAAATTTAAGCCAATGGCTGACCTAAAAAAAGGTGACCCCCCCCCCAACGGAACAAAATGTCAAATTTTTAAATTTCGAGACCCCCCCAAAAAAAATTGTCCTCTTACCTCCCCCCCCCCCCCCCCCCCCCGCTTATTCAGCGGCTAGCTGAGTCGTTGCGATTTTGTTGAGACTCAAAAAAAAAAAAAAAAAAGTGTCCGCTTACCCCCCCCCCCCCCCCCCCCACCCTCCACTGAGCGACTTTTCGGCCGGCGCGATTTTCAAATTTTCGGGAGCAAGCCCGATTTTAACCCCCCCCCCCTTGAAAAAATCCTGCGTACGCCACTGGTAGTAGTAGTAGAAGAAGTAGTAGTAGAATTAGTAGTAGTAGTAGTAGTAGTAGTAGTAGTAGTAGTAGTAGTAGAAGAAGTAGTAGTAGAATTAGTAGTAGTAGTAGTAGTAGTAGTAGTAGTAGTAGTAGTAGTAGTAGTAACCCTCGTTTTTGGATTATATTACGATTTTGCACTGACAGTCTCCTTTACCCCTCCACTTGATAGCCTTTGCTGGTATCTGGAGTTAGGATAAAGCTTAAAATTAGGGGTCGGGTTGAAGTTATAAATTCCGTTTATAGCGTAGACAATTCACCTTTGAGCAACTGTCGCATTCTAGCCTGGTGACGGTTTTACAAGCCTACATGTGCTATGATACCTATCCCCAACGGGTAGCCATTTAACACCCGGGTGGAGAGAAGCAATATAATGAAAATGTCTTAATCTCTATCGAATCTTCCTTAAACTTTTACTGATCTGTTCCTGACATCCCCCCCCCCCCTGCGCTCATTAAAACAAACTTCATTTCGCTTCGCTTCCCCTTTATTGACTTTTCTTCGCCTTGATGAATTGTCATCCTGACCATGCATGATATCATGGTTTCTTAATTGGCTGATTTCATATTTAGAGAGAGACTAACTGACAGACCTTTCCATGCAGTCTACCGATAATTCGAATAATCAGAGAAGATTATTGGGGCGATGATTAGGTCAGAGTGCTAATTAGTCACTTGAGAGTACGTACTTCATCATTTTAGGGTGAAATAAATGGGGATTTGACAAATTGGCCGTTTGGGATTTGTCATAATCGGGTTTCTACCTTTTAAGCCATGTGCCTATACTTTCATTCTATGTAAACAAATCTATTTTTTTTAAAAAAGACATAAATATACACCAATGCTTTTGTTGTTGTCTCTAAATTAACATACTTTTAAAAAAATCCATGTGCTTGTTTATCTGTACGCTAGGAAATGTCATAATTATAATTAATGACTGAACATCTTTGCTTACGTCATCTATTGAATGGAACAGCACATGAAAGCCAAGTATCTCATATTTCACTCCGAGTCAAGCACTTTTCATGATTGTCTCTCTGAAGAGAGGAGGCCCCGAAAGATGCTGTAGACTTTGTTCCGTTTTGAGGTTGTTCTATGCCCCTAGTTCCAATATATACTTACAAGTCCGAACGCTATTACAATTTACTTTATTAACGATGAAGGGCCTTTATGACGTAACTGTGTGTTTATTATTTGAATCACCTTCCATAAGGATACTGAAAAGGCGACAAATGATTATATAGTTGTATCAAATTTTGTCAGGCTAATATTTAATATAGAATACTGTTGCCATTTAAAACACAATACTAATGTACTTTAGCATGATATTAATCTACAATTGCCATGCTATTCCCATGAGAACCTGTTAAGATGATACAAGCCTTTATGTCTGTAGTTGTCATATGCCCTAACAGTGAGCATTATGGTACGAATACTCCCCAGGGAGTGAAGATGGTGCTCATTGTGGGTGAATGAATCATATGAGCGGGGTAATAATATCTGTAAATTGCTTAGAGATAATATTAAGTACTAGACGCTCTATACATCCATATGATCATTATTTACAAGACAAATATAGGGCGTTCTGTATAACTCATTTTAAATGATTTACTTCATTTAGAACGTACGTGTCATTTTCGTTATGCTCAATGTTACGTATGACGAAAGCAAATATTTCCAAGGCCTTAATTATGTCTTATTAAGGGCCTATTGTGTGTGAGAACGTGTTTATCCTGTTGAAACGTGTGTAGAGTGTTGAAGGGATTGTTTGTGTGTGGGTATGTGGGTTAATTTTTGCTGCCTTCAATGATTTCTGAAAATTACTTATAATTGTACATCTTCAAACGATATGTATAGCGTGACTATCCGAGGGTCATGCCATGTCAATCAAAATGTAAAATATTATAAAGAACATTAAAATGGGAAGCCCGGTACATTAATTTTGTTAGCCCATCGCTCACTCAAACCCTGTGGCTTCTGTATTATAGCCTCAGTAGACGAAAGATTTCAGTAAACAAATATACCATGCACTGAGAGGCTCTAGTTGAAATTATGGATTGAGGTGGCAGGAATAGCACTATTTTCTGAGTGGCGTAGTCCCGAAGAAAATAGTGGTATATCTGTCGTCGAAGAATCCATAATTTCACTAGTGGCTTGAAATAGTGCATGATAATTGTTTCATATTTTTCAAACCAACCAAAAAATAATAATGATAATAATGTTTACTGACACTGAAGTAGTAAAAAGTGCAGACGCGCGACCGCGACCGATAGCACATTGATCTTGATCGATCGTATATATATATGACGTCATCCATGGTATAGTGCTATGGTATAGTGCACTATGCCATGTATGACGTCACGGTTACATCATAGCAATGTTATGTTTGGTCACGTGATGCTATGATGACCAATCACTGAACAAGATTTTATTGATCAAAAATATAATAATAAATGTCGTGTATTCATTTTGTCTGTAGTTTGTCTAGGCGAGGTATTTTACCGACATCGCTACCACTGCTGTAATGTACTTTGAATTGCGCCATCTTGTGGTAAGGCCGTACAACAGAGCGATATGCGGTTCCGCTGCATCCGTTTGTGATGCTTTGTGGGTCATGGCTATCGACACATCGATACATTGTGGGTAACATTTGGCAGTATGCGTAAATCTCAAGTAGTGTCAGTAAAATATACCCTGCCTTTAATTTAAATTTATGCAGACCTTGAGTGCATATTACTTGAAAGAAACCAGTGTCGAGACTTTTACAATTTGATTAGTCCATATTATTATTCTCATTATTATTAGCATTAGTAGTAAAGTAGAAGTAGTAGTAGTAGTAATAGTAGTAAGCAGATAGCTTTGTCATAATCGCGCGTCTACGATTTTGAAGCGAAATATTTGTCCGTATTTAGTCCTTCTTGTTTGATGTGTGCCCGAAACGTCAAAAATGCAAATAAATGACGTTACAAGCATGTACAAATTTGGTAATGATTGTTTAGCCAAAGGCTAAGATAAAGTTGTCATACGATTATGGGGCATCATACTGCATTTAAACGAGTGCGAAAAAACAACAAACGAGACACGATGTTTATTCTACCGTGACTTTCATAGTAACTTTTGGATTTTTATTTTAGTTTATTGACACCTATCGTTGCTTTATTCGGCTTTCTGCACTGTAGCTCGTTTGCCATCCGTGCAATTTTGCACAAAACTATGGGCATGAATTGGTGAGAGGATTGCTTTGTGCAACACAATGGCTTTTCAAAATGAACTATTTCCGGTGTTGATTTGGTCCATGATAATCCTTTTAAACACCGACATAGATCAATCTTCCACTGGAAATTGTTAAACAATCTTGAAGCCTACCTGAAGGAATATTATTGTGTGGCAAATAAAGAGTTTAGTCCATAGACCGGAAAGTACTTTGTCTCACTACGCCTTCATTCACCATGATGCTGACATATTTAATTACGCTAGAGGGAGTGTGAGGATGATGATGACATTTTCATCGGTTACCATGGAAATCAACCATAGAACTCCTCGAAAACGTCTTGCTAGACGTACTTTCTTCTTTTAGAAATGGAAATTGCGGTGATGCGATATGTCATGTCAACTGTCAGTTTACGTGTGATATCCCATGTGTAAACTTCATTGAAAAGCCTATTTTCAGAAGAAGAAAAAAAAACACCCATCTATCGCCCGCACGCGTTTTCAAATGAGAATTTCACCTGTCTTTGTAGTTCATACGCATGCACTTTTGAGAAGTGAATTCCAGCCGGAGGAAAATACACGTGAACGAACAATGAGATGGGTGAAGATGAAATCGTCATAATGTCTTTATATGGAAATAAATGTAACGCATTTCGTAAATAATCAAGAATTACTAAAAAAAAAATTGCACCAGAAAACAAATAAGGTTACATGAAATTCACATGGTATTAATTTTCATTTTTTCTCCATCTCTTTTTTGTATAAATACACGTGCTGAATCATATACTACATCAAGTCAATGATATTGTCAAAGTTTTCCCTATTAAATGTTATTGAGCTGGTTTTATGCAAAAGTGATGAGTTCCGATATCCCAATATCCCGCAATTTGTATGTACATGTATTTATGCGTGTTATTTGTTTGATCATTAGATATTGCTAACAGACTAAAAGGGCAAGATAGGTTCGATTGATTGCAAGTTGCAAAATTTGCTACTCAACTTTCTTGAAACGCCCCACCAGTCTCCTAAATTTCCTAGGATTTTGTTAGGATTAAAGTTTTAAACAATTAAATTAAACTTTTAGTCTCCCCTCTCTTTCTCTCTCTCTCTCTCTCTCTCTCTCTATATATATATGTCTCTCTCTCTCTCTCTCTCTCTCTCTCTTACTAATGGGGCGTTGCAAGAAAGTTGAGTTACGATCAATTGCCAATTTGCAATTAATCACCAGACTTACTCTTTATTTTTGGGATATGCAATAATTATTGATTGCAACGACCCATTAGGCATTGTTTGCTATATAGAGGGGCACAAGTATAGCTACAAGTAGTACAGTCTCGCTTTAAAGGACGTATTTGACTTACCTAGCATTTTAAACAAAATCTGTCATTCTACGAAAACAAATTTTCTTCATAATAAATATTAATTCTCTCTTAGAGAATATGAAGCCATATACTTTATTATAACACTTTTGATGACTTTATCATCAGTTGCGAATTCTTTCTTTCACTGAAAATAATATGTTATTTTGCAAAAAAAACACTTAATTCTGTTAAAACCACCAAAAACATGTTACCCTTTCCAAATCACATCAGACACGTATACATGCTTGATTATTCGTAATGTTGGGTGAGAAATGCTTTTTTCATCTTAATGTTCCTCTATATAGGGAAAACCCCCTTCACCATTATATCCTTAGAAAGCGGATTTGTATGTATTTCATGCAAATGAACAGTCTTCAGGTGGTTTAGGTGGTTGTTACAAAATACAGGGGTAAAATGAAGCATTCTCCAGAACCAAGCTCCTTAAACTATTTCTATTCCTTTTTGTGGTTGTTTAATTACGTGTTTTGTAAGATTTAAGTACAGTACTCTGACGTTGCGGTGTAAATCTTTTAAACTTCATTTTTCTCTTTCATAGCCTTTATTTTACAGTTCTTGTCAGTATGGAAATGAGACTCTTCATCACCACTTCATCCTCTGTTTTTAAAGAAGAGTATTCGCAAAGGATCAGAACCCTGGGAGTATAAGGAGGAGTGGTGATGCTCAGGTAGTAGCGCAAACTGGCTACAAGCTATACAAGCTCAAAGATGGAGATCTATACGAACATTCAGAAAAAAAGAAAAGAAAATGTAGAGAAAGAATGATAGCCCTTTCCCACTGGAGTTTGAACTGAGAAAGACACCTCTACTTTAGAAAATCTTTTCATTATGTTTGTTTTTATATCTGGTTATTGCTACCCTTACTTAACTGATCAAAGTACAGATCTGTACGAACATTTTTCGAAAGAGAAAAGAATCTTTGAGGGAAAGTAAAAATATATTATTTTGAGTAATGAGACTAGTCTCGTCGATGTTTGAAGTTAAAATGAGGACAGCTTTACTTTATCTGTCCAAACTGTTTGCCTCCCCCCCCCCCCCCAGCTCCTTACTCAACCCCCCCCCCCTTGTTTAAATCTTATTTACAAAATCAAGAACCATCGAGGTTGGAGATCTGTATCC